>CM024539.1:24244984-25561289 GCA_014182365.1 Eucalyptus tenuipes | reverse complement strand
GATAAGTAAATAGGGACAATTTTACTCACCTTCCCTTATCGGTTGTACAATGCACATGTAGTATGAATTACATTAATTTGTACTCGATGTATATCTCAAGTAAGTAACTAATAGTATAATTATAACCTCATAGACTAATTGAATATTATTATCTAAAATCATGTAATTTAAATATATAGGATGCATTTTGTTTCATGTAAAATGAATAATTTAAAAATATTTTCCTATGAATTATTGTCCATGATAAAAAAAAAATTAATTATTTAATTATTTCGAATGATATGACTGATTTTCTTTTAATGAAAAAGAGGGTTGTTACAGCCAATAAATCGTCAAGGGGAGAGTTACCAAAAAAGTCCCAAACGTATTGAGATTGTGCTAATTTAGTTTTTAAATTTTTTTTGTCAATTAAATCTTAAATCTTTTGCAAATCATTCCCAAATTTTAGCCAAATTTGATTGTGCCACGTCATCCATGCCACATTAGCATCAATCGTGCCAAGCTAGTGCTAGCCGACCAAATTTAATCATATGGATTTAATTAACATAATTACAAAAAAAGTATAGGACTTAATTATATATAAAAAAAAAAAGAGGTTATGAACCGAATGGCACAACTCTAATAGATTTTATGACTTCTTTCTTTTTTTATAATTCACCCACTCGTCAAAGTCAAATGAGTGTCGTGGAAGTTTTGTTTGCGAACGAGAGGAGCGAAGATTATCCATTTGTCTTCGTAAGCATCGTTTCATGGTCTTCCTCCTTCCTATTTAGACATCGTTGCAACTTGCCGGAATATCATCACGTCACTGTAACTAAAGCTTTCTTCGAGTGGTTGGATGCCTTCCGTCAATGGCTTCTGCGCACCCTTTTCACCTTCCGATCCTTCGCACTTCATCATCTATTGAAATTCTAAACCTTAATTTTTTGGAGAGATTTATTTCTGAAATTACTTTTTTTTTTTAATTTTTTTTTACAAAGATTGATTTGAGAATATTAATCAATTAGAATATACGCAATATCTCGAAGAAATATTCAACCCGCTTTTAATTTCCTCGTTGCGGATGGGGAAATCCGAGTGAACAATGATATAACTTACCTGTTCAAAATCGATGTAATCTATTGAAATCGTAAACTTTAATTTTTTGGAGAGATTTATTTCCGAAATTATTTTTGTTTTGTTTTTTTTTTTGTTTTTACAGAGATCTATTTTAGAATATTAATCAGTTAGAATATACGCAATATCTTGAAGAAATATTCAACCCGCTTTTAATTTCCTGTTGTGGATGGGGAAATCTGTGTGAACAATGCAAATTACCTTTTCAAAAATCGATGAATATGGCAAGAAGGAGAACCTCCATAGGGAAGAAACGAGGCCAAGAAATCTTATAAATTGACCATGCTCCAGAAGCTGCGACTACTACATACCTGCAGTGTTTTCTGCAAAAGATGGTGAAGCTCTCGCCTTCTTCGTCCTGGTGATACTTGTTTCAGGTTCTTCTCACTCCTATCTGCACGATCTCTCCTTCCATTTCACTGGTTACGGCTTGAATTTGCATCTTTCGTGGGGGTAACCATGCACGTGTTTGCTATCTGAAAGTTGGTCTTTTAACACGATGGATCGTCCATTGGTCTTTTAACACGATGGATCAATTGGACGAGTGTTTTTATAATATCGTGTTATGGGATCGTTTGTTTCTTCGTGTCGAAGACACAAGTTTATGAGTCGTACGTCTGATAACCCCGAGTCGCTTCCCATGCAGGTTCTTGCAGCAGCAGCAACCGTGTACGTTGATGCGCAAAATCTGTGCCAGAAGATCCTTGAGCAGCACAGCTGCGAATTCTACAACTGCACGTGAGGCATTGCTCTGAGGAGTATGGTTCGGTCAAGGCAAAAATGCATCCCCAATCCTAGCAAGCACTGGCTCCATGCTTGCGCTTGCTACGTCCCTTGTTGACATCGGTGCTGGTTCCGATAACGGAAATTAGATGATGCAATGTTGGATTTCTATTTGATTAACAGAACTATTATATAATGCCCAATAATGGAAAACTTTGATATTAATAATAGCTATTACATTACATCTTTTTAAGATGTATTTTCTATTTATCATCTATTGCATTCTTTATTTATGATAACAGTTGTTGCATCACAATCCTAAATTACCTACAAAATTGTTTTGTAATGGCTGTGACACGACCTCCTTATAATATAATTAAAATCGTTAAGCCGTAATGAATTATTCCAAAGCACCTTTTTGTCTCTTTTTTTCCCCCTCACTCTACATTAATGTCATTAAAAAGATTGCGCAAACAACTAACGAAACTGTTGTAGTTATTCATATATTGTTTAAAATAATAATATTATTAGTTCAACGATATGACATCGTTTAGATTAATTCAATATCTTGATTCTATGATTAATACTTGTATGTAAATTTCAAACAAATAACTAATAGTATAATTATATCTTCAAGGACTTAATTGGATACTATTATCTAAAATAACGTAATATAGATATATGACACTTTTTTTTTTCGTGAAAAATAAATTATTTTTAAATAAATTTTCTTATAAATCATTTTCCACAATAAAAAAAAAAATTATTTTTTAATTATTTCAAGTGATATAATCGTTTTTTTAATGAAAAAGAGGATTATTATTAGGGGCAACATGATTTAAGATTAGAATTTAAAATCAAAAGAATTGGACAAATATCATTCAAGGGTTCTAAAAATTGAAGAAGACGAAAACTCGAAACTTGAACTCAAACAAGTTTTTACGTTTTCTTTATTTTATGTTTTTCACGTGATTCTGCAATATGACATGACAGTTTGCGTCTAATGATGAATGTATAATTTAAAATCACTACTAATTTTTATTTATGATCGAATTTTTATTTTTTTTTTATGTTTCATATTCTTTGTGTCTAAATATTAATTGTACTATTGAATTCTAACTGAACTGGTGGCTATTAAAGTTAATGATTACAATCGTTTAATGAATAATACAGGTGGAGATTTCAAAATATATACATAATAAGTTTTAAATTTCAAAAGATAAGAATTTATTGTAATCGGTAAGTCGTAATTTCCTAATAAAACTTGTACGAAACGGAACCACTCACCCCTCATTGTTACGGCCAATAATCGTCAAGTCAAATGAGTGTGGCGGAAGTCTTATCAGCCAACGAGGAGGAACGAAGAGCATCCGTCTGCGTAAGCATCGTTTCATGATCTTCCTCGTTCCTGTTCAGACATCGTTGCAACTGTGCCGGAATATCATCACGTCACTGTAACTAAAGCTTACCTTGAGTGGTTGGATGCCTTCCGTCAATGGCTTCTGCGCACCCTTTCCACCTTCCGATCCTTCGCCCCTCAGGACAGGATTTTGCTCGGAGAGCCCAGCGAGTTTTGCCTGGATCCCGTCGTGGGTCTCCCTCAACCGCACTTCTTCGGCGCAGCCTCCTCCCGCCACCCAGCAGGGCCATGTGGAGAACTTGCATTTGGTCTCCCTGTCCAGACAGGGGAAATTCGAACAGATTCATGAGTTCATCAAGGGCATGGACGAGATCAAGGGCATGGACGAGGCCGGCGTCGCCGTCAGTCCCTCCACGTATAAATCCCTCTTCGAAGCGTGTGGGGAGATGGGACTCTTATCAGACGGAAGATCGATTCGTGACCGGTTGAAGAACCCGCCTGGGTTTCTTGAAGATTGCGCTGTCCAGATGTACTGCGACTGCGGGAGCTTATCGGAGGCGCGGAGACTGTTCGATAGAAGTTCGTTCGCGTGGGGTACGATGATATCATTTTACGCGCAAAGGGGTGTTTTGGACAAAGCCTTTCAGTTGTTTTCGCTCTTGATAGACTCTGGGTTGGACCGAATTTTTCGGTCTACACAAGTTTATTGAGGTCATTGATGGACTCTTCTTGTTTGGAGATTGGCAGACAGATGCATTCTCATTTGATAAAAACTGGGTCAGGTTCAAATGCCTCGGTCAGCACGACAATTTGCAATATGTACGTTAAATGTGGGTGGTTAGAGGGTGCCAGGATCGTTTTGATCAGATGGCTGAAAAGAAAGCGGTCACTTGGACTGCATTGATGGTGGGAATTACTGAGGCTAACAAGCAGAATGATGTTCTTCCTTTATTTGTGAAAATGGTCGAGGAAGGTGTGGAATTGGATCAGTTTGTATTCTCTATTGTTCTTAAAGCCTGCGCTTGGTTGGAGGACTTGAGAGTTGGAAGGCAAATTCATGGCTACATTGTTAAGCTGGGTTGGAATCTGAAGTTTCTGTGGGAACTCCTCTCGTGGACCTTTATGTGAAATGCACATGTTTCGAGTCTGCTCTCTTGGCATTCAGAAGATAGACAACCCAAATGATGTTTAGTGGAGCACGTTGATATCTGGTTACTCTCAATGTGGGAGAGTTGAGGAGTGCCTTAAAACTTATAAATCTTTGAGAGTTAGAGATGGAACACTAAATCCATTCATCTACACTAGCATTTTCCAAGCATGCTCCATGCTTGCAGATATTAATTCAGGTGCACAAGCTCATGCTGATGCAATAAAACGAGGTCTGATCTCACCTTTATATGGGGAGAGTGCACTAATCACCATGTACTCTAAATGTGGCAATATGGATTATGCCAGTCGAGTTTTCGAGTCAATTAGTGAACCAGACACTATAGCCTGGACTGCTATAATAGCTGGGTATGCATATCATGGCATTGCTTCAGAAGCACTCGGGTACTTTAGGAAGATGCAGGATTCCGGTGCAAGGCCAAATGGAGTCACTCTTGTTGCAGTCCTCACCGCTTGTAGCCATTCAAGTTTAATAACAGAGGCCAAGGGTTACTTGAAATCGATGAGCAGTGAGTATGGTGTTGCTCCTACAGTTGACCATTTCAATTGTATGATTGATGTATACTCTTGTGTCGGTTTTTACTTCAAGAGGCATTTGAACTAATTAATAGTATGAACTTCGAGCCTGATGCAATGAGCTGGAAATGTTTACTGGCTGGATGTTGGAGCCATGGAAATCTTGAGCTTGGAAGGATAGCATCAGAGAATCTTCTTCAGCTGAACCCGGATGATACTGCAGGTTACATCCTCCTATTTAACTTGTGCATTTCGGATGAGAAATGGGAAGAAGCGGCAAGAATTAGGAAGAAAATGATGGAAAAGAAATTGAGGAAAGAGGTCAGTTGCAGCTGGATTACGGTGAAGGGTAAATGGCACAGGTTTATAGTTGGGGACCGACACCATCCTCAAACAGAGGAGATTTATGCAAAGCTTAAGGAAGTTGACTTTCTGGATAGTAACAGTGGAGATCGGTCCCTATTAACTGAGGAGGATGCATCTTGTATTTTGCCAGAGCGAAGACAACAACTTCTTGAGCATAGTGAGAGACTGGCAATAGCATTCGGGCTGCTCTCCTCACCGAGGAATTCGCCTGTTCTCATTTTCAAGAATCTTCGAGCTTGCAGAGACTGCCACGATTTTGCGAAGCATGTGTCTATGGTCACCGAACGTGAGATTGTAATTAAAAATTCCAGTAGGTTCCATCATTTTAAGCTTGGTCAGTGTTCTTGCTGTGATTATTGGTGAATGTTGCACATGCTGTCCTCTCTACTTACCTTGATGGCCCAAGCTGCGTGACTGGTAGGTTACAGGATGTCTGATTTTGCTGTCCATACGCACCTCATTGATAATGTTATGCCTGTGTAGATTCTATGGGCAATGAGAGAAGTAGTTCAACTGTACTTTCCGCACTATCCAGCATCATATTCCTTATCCCTTAAATGATGATACTTTTTGCTGTATCAAGATGCAAAATAACCATATATTGAAAGAAAAACTATGTAGTATGTACTCGACATGGACAAGATCATTTCACCAGAGTGAAGACATCGGGGGAACTAGGAAATATCTCATTTATGACAACATAAGCATAATTAACTGCGATTTAACTTACAAAATCAGGTAGTAGTTAAGAACATGTGAACAAAGGTGGGCTGCACGATAATCAGTGGCATGGGCGAAGTTACTACCCTGCAACATGCATTTTCATCTCAGCAGAAAGCAAAAATGTTCTTACTTATTCTCTTGGGACTCAGGATCAGCTCATTATTCCTGCTTTCTGACTGTTTGAAACCTTGAAACAATTGGTAAAGGTTGGCACCTTTTAACTTGCATTCTGTAAGCAGGGGTCTGCATTTTATACAAAGTGATTGTTCGTGGAGGAGTAAGCAGACATTTCGACTTGCATATTTTAAGGAGAATTTAAATGTGATGCTGCAAGAAATGAAGATAACATCACATAGAGCTATACGGGAAAAAACTCGGATAGTATAAAAGCCTTGGCCACTGTTACTGTCTGAAATGGCGTGGTAAAATTCTGAGAAATGAATGAACAATGTTAGGGGCCGGTTTCTTTGCGCGATGCTTCCCAGAGTCGATGCTCAATTCAAGCTTTCTTAGCTCCATCAGACCTTGATCGACTGAAAGCAAGACAACGCAAATGAATACCCCTTTTTTTGGTCGGTAAATGAATACCGTTAAATAGGCAAGGTTTGCAAATATATGAAAACAAATCTAGAATTTAAACTGCAATTTGGCCTGTAGTGTTTGTACAAAAAAGCATTGAAATGTTACCATCGACTGCATCATGTGATGTAGGGGAATGAGCACTCCGGTTTATCCAGAACTGCAGTCGCTCTTTTGCAGTTTCCACCTCTATACCGTGAGCTTTGGCTCTTCGCCAGAAATATGTAAGCCATGCCTGTGTAAAGACAAAAGCTCAAGTTAGAAGACGGTGAGACTCAAAGGTACATTACCTTAAAGTAAGCATCATACCTCCTTAAAGAGCACATCCTCGGATTCCTCTGGACTCAATTCTGCCATAGAGAGGACCACAGTTGCATTGTAATTATTGACCAGAATATTAGAAAATATGATTAACTCGTGCGAGTGTGACTAGCTATTTTAATGTCATAATCATCATCCAAAGAGCATCCATTATAGCACCGAAGTGTGAAGCCATGACCAAGTCCGAAGTCTGTATGGATCTCAGAAATGAAGGTTATGGGCAACGGATGCGCCATCAATGATATGTAATCAATCAGAAGCCCGCTGGATCAGCAACATTAGACTTGTCCAATGATGAAAACATAGTGAAATAACTCTACATTTTTCAGAAACATTAAAAATGCAGGGATGGTATATAGACTCTTATAAATTATCAGGTAGCTAAAAGTTTGACTCCAAAATCGAGTTGCTGGAGAGAGAAATAATGTTCCCTTGTTTATTTTTTATGATAAGGAACTCTACTTTAGATAGGTAAAACTCGAGGTGACGAATGACTGGCGGAGGTTCAGTATGAGATTTGTTCACACTGGTTGATACCTGAGATTGAACCGGTATAGTGTGCCTAAACCACATCCGGCCGTTTTTTCCTTTTAGCTGGTAATATCAACATATTCTTCCCACTGGCATACGGTTCGATCAAATGTTTCACAATACAGAAGTCCGCCGATTCACCAACTACAAGCATTTTGGACACCACTAAAATCAAACCATGATTCTATTTTGAGTCTTCTAGGGTCAGGCCAAACACTTTGCCAAACTAACAAGGATACTTGCACATTTTGCCATCAGGATTACACGTAATAGTAATCCACTCGAAAACTTGTGGCTAGGACTGGTCTCAGCAACACTGAAACAATCACAATATAACAACCTTAAAAAGTGAATATTAGTATCACATGAGCAGGAAAAGGTACAAGTTTGTGCGATAACAGTAATGCCGTCTAGAATGAGGATTATGAGATGATGGTGGGATACTTTTCCTAAACACATGAACACTACCGATGCTGCCAATAAGAAAATTCTCTTACCAAATGCCTCCATGAATTTCGGATCACCAGGAGATTTGAGAATAAAGAAAAAGGAAAAAGCCAATGGCAAGCATTCAGCAGGTATCACTCAAAAGAGCATGTAGTTCACACAACTGTAGCGAACTTGGAATCATTCAGTGAGATTGCAGAGGGACAGTCATTGGCCTATCATTTACTAGAAGTACATCCCCAAGAAAAAGCGCATTATTCTTGATTGTCTCATTTTTCTTTCTCATCTCATTAATTAGAAAAGTGTATGACATTTCTACGAGCTTTGAGCTGCTGAATCAACGATACAAAGATGGAGAAATTTTAACCACCTAGTGGAAACAGGCTCCTTCATAATATATTAAAAAGCTACATCTGTCCAAAGATTACCTCTACCTTACAGAAAAGTGAAAGTAAAAATAGAATCATGCCCAGAAGAAAATCTTAGTAAAAAGCCAAATATTGGAGAAAAATGCAAGAAAATCTCTAGTACATAAAGTACCTGATGCTGATATTCGTGTAGAATTTGGCCGCCGTTGTTGCGCCAATGCAAGCACAATAGCCTCCTCAACCTTGAAGAAGCAAGCAAAAGTTTGAGAAAACTATTAGCAACTAAGACAGAGAACGACTAACAGAGAATAAAGAAAAACATATGGCGATTAATGATAATGGCGCTAAGTAGAACTTGGCAAAAAGGAGCATTAAGAAAATATTAGTGCGTTAGACAAGAAAACCTTCAAGGATGCTAGCTCCTTCAATCCCATTTCAACCGAGAGCATACTTTCAATATTGCCTCACCCGTTAGATCACTCAAGTCATGAGCAATTTTGCTTCTCTCAGGATTGTCATCACCTGCTCAACATTGCAATTAACAGCTTGAGCATGAATTAAATGCAAACCGATGTTACATGGAGAGTCGATCACTGACATACATCAACCGAAAAAAGAAAGAGGCTAAAGTTCTGTATGTTTGGAATAGGCTTATCCATTATCTAGTTGGGCCAATTTTATATAGGATTGCCACGACAAACATGTGCTAGATGCTCAGATAAAAAGGTCAGCATCTATCACTAAAGTAAAAATATTTCTGGTGATAAGTATAGAGTGGTAATACCATAGTATGAAGAATGGTAGTATCCAGTTACGGATTGCCATGAAAATATAAACTGTCTGTATAATTCAATTATTAGGAACTCCACATCAATGACAAAACTTTATTATCATAATGAGTTTGTCATGAATAGCTTTATGATTAAGGTGATCGGTAGGTTCATAAGCTACCACCCATCAGAATTTTCACAGGAAATAGGAAATGCTTAGGATACAGTTATACAGAGTTTTACTGCAATTTGAAAGTTAGAAAGATGATATATCCTATGTAACATGCCAAGGCACACGAACTTTTAGCCATATTTTAAGTTCGTATAATAATTAGATAGAAGAAAACTTCCACAGTTCAATTACATTAAGGGTGCATTTATTTCACTAAAAACTTTTTGATAAAAGAAAATATTTTTCGTAAAAATCATTTTCAAGGAAAATAGTTAGTTTTCATTTGTTTGGTGGTTTAGGGAACATAATTTCCTTCTTGTTAGAAAAAAGGAAACCGTTTTCCCAACCTTTTGTTTTCAGTCCATGGAAAACATTTTTCATAGATCAATAAATCTTCTGTCATCCACACATCGGAAAGTCAAAAAATAATTTCCCAGAAACTGTTTTCCTTCAAAAAAAAAAAGAAACCTTCAATTCATTTAAATTACATTGAGTTATTGATAGGAAAAGATAGTGAATTTGACAAGCAAAAAAAGAGAGAATATGAAAGAAACCTTCAATTCTCCTGTAAAGATAGAGCTTAGGTTAGAAATTAAAAAAAAAAAAAGTTATAATTTGTCTACCAAAAGACCAAATAAACTAAGGTAGAAGGCTAAATGTAAAGAAAGAATGTATAAAAATAATTTGCATAGAATGAGGCCTTTTATTCCCTTTAAAAAAGAATCAGACAAAAAGGTTTTAAAATAATAATAAAAATTCTAACAGGTCGTAGGTTAGTTCAAACCATAAAAAAGACACCTTTGAGAAAAGAAATGGTACAAGGGAAGCTAGGCCGCTTGTTATTTGTACAAAATGTGTGTCGTGGAAATGCTTGTAGACCAAGTGCAACCTGAGATGTGGCATGTCCAAGTTACTTGCAGCAGATCTAAAGTTTTAACATAGTTAGGTATCATGGAAAGTACGACTATGTATCTATGCTGGAACATGGGCACTGTTGATTATAGCATTCCCAATTGCAGCTGTATCATAAAATGCAAGCAAGTCCAAGATCGCCAAATGCTAGGAGTCTAATGTATTTTAGAAGCAAACCGGTAGTTCCTTCTTCCAAGCATATACATATTTTTCAAGTTCCTCAAAGGAAAACTGATTTGAATGCATGTACTGAAAGAATGTTACAAGCCTTTTTCTGAAAACTCCTCTTTAACCTTCTGTCCAGCAGAAAGGACCACCTCAAATGGTAAAGGTGCTAGGGATGACCAGTGTTCATGCTTTGACACTGCTACGTCTGCACAAATACCAAAGTACCAAGAGGAAAGGCAACCTCGTGAACAAAGGTACATACATGCCTCTTACGACAAATATAGAGCATAAACTCCTCTTATTTACAATCTACATTAGCTTCAACCTTCAAACAATAGAAAGAAAGATTGTGCATGACTTCATTGAAAGACCACCAAGTTTATGGAATGTTTAGCAGGCACGTTAAACACCAATGGCATGGAAAGAAACTAAAGTGATGCAACTTCGGTAAATTACCATATTTCACAGCCAAACCCCAGTAACGAGCAAGCCAACATCTTTTAAGAACGACTTCTTCCTGGAAAATGTGTCTCATATATTAATGATAACAACTGCTTAATATAAGCTTTTGTAACTGTAACTACATAAATACCTACCAACTCTTTCGAGTCAATATCATTCTTTGGGTCATTGATTTAAGAGCTTTTACTTGATTCAGCTCCATGAAGTCAGTTCTGGCAGCAGCTGCAGCCTCATCCTTGGCATTCTACTTAAGCAAACAAATTGGATGGTAAGAGCCAAAGATTAGAGACATGCAAGCCACAAGCATTTATGCAAGCAAATTTTAGCCAGTTTAACAAGCATGATGCTAGAGCCAACCTCCATTTCAAACCTAAGAGCGCCCGCTTCTTTGTCTACCCCATTTGATTGCTTTGCATCTTTCAATACAGCCTACAGAAAAATGAAATTCAAACCATGTAATCAAAGGTCGAACAAAATTACAGAATGAAATCTCAGGATCCTCCTTACTGCTTTCTAGTGTGCTTGACCGGGATTTGATTGATAACAGCTCACCAATCCTACGGCATAACATATGTCGGGTCGAGTACATATCATAGCATACATCAAACTTCCGACCACACTAGCGTAAGGAACATTTTCCATTACTTTAATTTCTTCTGGAATCTTAGGACACATCTTAATACTTAGGCCTTCACCTTGCATGACAAGGGTATCAATGGGATTACAATGCTGCATATTGAAACGTTCAAGAATCTTCATATTATAAGACTCTTGTGATAAAGTAAGGAATTTCCTTGATTGATCTCTTTCGATCTTAACTCCTAATATATAAGCAACTTCTCCCATGTCCTTCATTTCAAAATTGGAGGACAACCATTCTTTTATAGTGATAACCAAAACCTTATTATTTCCAACTAATAGAATATCGTCTGCATAAAGTGATAAAATCACAAATTTATCTTCGGATCGCTTGACATATACACAGCGATCTTCTTCGATCATCGTGAAACCAAAAGTTGTTATGGCTCGATGAAAACGAAGATACCACTGTCTAGATGATTGCTTAAGGCCATATATTGAGCGACGAAGTTTGCCAACTTTATGCTCTTGACCTTTAGTTATGAAACCTATTGATTGTTTCATATAAATTTCCTCATCTAGTTCTCCATTGAGAAATGCCATCTTTACATCCATTTGATATAATTTAAGGTTCAAATGTGCAACGATGGCTAGAATAAGGCGTATTAAGGAAAATCTTATAACTAGTGAAAATGTTTCCTCATAATCTATACCCTCTTATTGATTATAACCTTTCGCCACAAGACGAGCCTTATACTTTTCAATGGATCCATCCGTCATTCGCTTAATCTTAAAGACCCATTTGTTTCTAATGGCCTTACGATTGGGTGATAGATCAACCAAGTCCCACACATGATTTGCACTCATTGACTCCATTTCATCTTCCAAAACTTTTTTCCATTCTTCCTTATCAGAGGATGAGAGAGCCTCTTGAACAGTTTTAGGCTCGGCATCGTCTTTCTGAGCAATCATAAATGCTTCTCCTTCAATCTCAAAATGACGACGGGGAATACTTTTACGATTACTTTTACGCAATTGAATTTCCCTTGAATTCAATTCGTCAGCGATGCAACACTCCCACTAGATCTTGTGTGTTGAGGCAAATCTCCATTTCCCTCTACAACATTAGTGGGTGTGTTATTTGGATCTTCCATCTCATATAATTGGAAGTCCTTATCAATCTCACATCTTCTAAGAAAATCGTTCTCTAAGAACGTGACATCTCGTGATTCCATTTCGATCACACTTCCATCAGCCTTGTTCACCTATGAACATGTACCTTTGGAGTATTCTAAATATCTTATAAAGATACATTTCTTCCCTCTAGAATCTAATTTGCCATATTTATGGGAAGAATTATGAACATAAGCTGCACATCCTCATAGACGTAAACTACTTAAGTCTAGTTTTCTACCGGGCAAAGTGGAAGTGACTGATTTTGAGGGCACTCGCTTAAGTACATAGGCAGTCTATAATTCCCATAGACGTAAACTACTTAAGTCTGGTTTTCTACCAGTCTATAATTCATAAGCGGTGGAAGTGACTGATTTTGAGGGCACTCAGTTAAGTACATAGGCAGCAGTCAATAATGCATCTCCCCAATAGAAGATAGGTAAATTTGCTTGCGCCATCGTAGACTTAACCATTTCCAATAGGATTCTATTCTTTCTCTAAGCTATCCTATTTTGTTGTGGAGTACCAGAATAGTCAATTGTCTTACAATTCCCTTTTCATCATAAAGAGCCTTAAATTGCTCCGATAGATACTCACGTCCGCGATCAGTTCTCAATACATCTATTGTTTTGTTCAACTGATTTTCTACCATCATTATATATCGTTTAAAGCAGTATAATGTTTTTAACTTACGGGAGATCAGAAAGACATAACCAAAATGAGTGAAGTCATCTATGAAAGTAATGAAATATGAGATTCCATACCTTGCCCTCACATTCAAAGGACCACAAATGTCAGAATGAATGATTTGCAATGGAAATTTGGCTCTAGTCCATTTACCGAATGGTTTTCTAGTTGCTTTTCCCATTAGACAATGTTCACATACGAGTAGATTAATATTAGTGAGTGACCCTAAAAAGCATTCTCTAGCTAATCTTTGCATTCTTTGCAAGCCAATGTGACCTAATCTAGCATGCCAAGTACTTGCATCAATTTCAACATTACTAGAAGATGCAATTAAAGAAAAACAATCATCGACATTAACATTGTACTGATCATAGTCAATGTCTAACACCATAAAACTATTCGATACATGACCTGAATCATAATAAACTGTTCCATACAAAATGTCAACACAATCACCATGAAAATTTAATAGATAACCTAGGCTAAGAAGAACAATTACGGAGACCAAGTTTCGTCGAATATCTGGAGCATAGAGGATATCATGTAGGAATAGGCTTTGACCACCACGTAAAATTAATTTACATGTGCCGATACCTTTCACTTCAACTATTGAGTTATTCCCAACATATATCCATCTTCTTCCAAGCTGTATTCGACGATACTCCACAAATGCTTCTCGGTCTCTAGTTACATGGTCTATTGCTCCTGAGTCTACAGTCCACATTGGATGAGATTCAGCAAGCATTACAGTGTTAGAAATAAAAGCATTACTTAAAGTAGTTAAGTGATAAGGTACATCTTTCAGCTCAGTGCATTCACGAGCAAAGTGACCCATCTTGCCACAATTGTAGCACTTCATTTTGGCATTGTCCTTCTTCCCACCATGCTTCTTGCGTTGGAAGGTCTTAGCTTTCTTAGGTGCTCGATGAGTCTTCTTCCATTTATTGTTGAATTGAGAATTCATTTTGTGCTTTAAGCCCAAAACTTTGCACGAACTTGATTTAGCAACAAAAGCATGAGTAGAGGATCTCGCAGCCTCTAGGTGCTCATCCTCTAATTCCAAATGATGCGCTATATCATCAAAAGTGATAATATTCTCATTATGCGTCATATTGATCTTCATATGCTCCCAATTGTTAGGAAGAGACCTCATAACAGCTCGAACTTGCTGTTCATCAGTAAGGGAGTGACCTGCTGACTTCAATTCATGAATCATATTTGACATCTCTCGAAGATGCTACCTCATCGTTACATTTGGGCGTTTTCGGTATGTGTCAAACTTAATGGTGAGTCTCCTCAGCTTAGTAGCAAATGTACCCCCAAACTTACCTTTCAAGGCAACCCACATTGTTTGAGTTTTATCATAACTTTCAAACTCACACATTCATCTTGTATACAACTCAGCAACGTTATGCGAGCAATGCTATTTTTCTTTTTCCAAGCTTGATAAGCTTCTAGATCTCTCTTGTGTTGAGCCGGAGTTCTATGCTCAGGTTCATCCATGGTGTGGTTGAGGGTTTCCAAAACCTCTTGCTCCTTAAGGATGTACCAACCTTTCGGTGCCAAATATCATAATTGTTACCGTTCAGCTTCTCACCTTTATTGAGGTCAGCCACAATAGTTTTGGATGCCGAAGCCATAATCAATTGCTATAACACATTGACATAATAAATGCAGAATCAATCCTAGCACACTTTTCAGAGTAACACACATATTTAATTTGCAGTAAAGACAAACTAAATTAATGATAATTCAACAAAAGACACAGAAACAAAAGTTCACTATGTTCCCAATCAGCTCCTATGTATGATTGTTCTATTATCATTAATTTGTTTAATTTGCGCAAATTTTAAGTTCTAGGTGAGAACTCCTTCGAATTCTACCAACCTACGAACTCCCACTAGGAAAAATAATTACATGACTTCATATAATTTTTACATTTTTCCATTAACACAAAAGCATAGCATGATATGAATCAACGTACAAATAATAATCATGCTGTAACTACAATCAAAACCGCAATTCAACATGTAATAGAAAAACAAGGACTTCCTACCATTGTTCGGATTTTCATGAAACTAGTAAATTGCAAGTATAATAAACTATATACATGCTACCATCAAACCAAGCTCTACACAACATATATGACATCATTTTCATATAAGCTAACTACTGTATTTCCTAAAACATAAGAAAATACAAGTTAAAAATGAATAAACTATGCATTAAACCCCCAAAAACATGCGTACTTAGGGTTTCCTACACATTTTCATACATTTATAAAACTCAAAAATATAAAATAAATATACCACAATGTAGAAAACATCCATATGAACCAAACGCCACCAACTATGCTCCAATCGGAGCTGTCACGCGCCCCACGCGCCACCTGAGTGCGCGGCGCGTGTGGCGCACGCGCCAATGAGCCCAAAGAGCTCCTGGCCGGTCCAACCGGTTTGACCGTCGGATCGGTCAGGCGGTACGACCGTTGACCGGTCAATGGTTGGGTTGGGTCGGGGGTTGGTACCGGGTCGATCGCCGGCCGGTGACCGGCCAACCAACCGCCACCGTCGGTGATGTCATCGATGACGTCATCTGGCGGTTACCAATCATTGGATGATGTCATCCGTGACGTCAGCACGCGTCGGTTCGCCGACGCAAGCGTGATGCTCACACGCTGGCTTTCCCAGCTCGTTGAGTGCGTGGCGCCCACGCATCGCGGTGTCCTCCGGCGGCGCTCAACCCATCGTCGGACTCGTCTCGATGAGTACTTTCACCATGTATATTTAAAAATTTATTTTGGCCGAAAAAATATTTCGAAAAATGGCCAAAACTGTACGAGTGTACGCGACCCCGAACCCGTTCTTCGCTTTAGTTCATTTTCGACGATTCAGATTGCATTTCCGAGCAAAAAACATCCAAACAGTGTAGATTTCATACTCTTGATCTCGATATCAAATAGTAAACGAGAAAATTCGATGAGAAAACAAGGTAGAAATCATGACCGGGCTCTGATACCAATGTAAGAATTCAAGTCGGCGAAAGACGACTTACCTTTATCCGATGCGCAAACAACAATTAACCCCGGAACGAACGTTGAATTGCGGATGAATCACGAACAAAAATACTTCACGTTGGTCTGAATGCAATCACGAGGAAAACATCCGATTTCCATAGTGTAAATGCAAATTGTTCTTGTAAAGGAGCAATGGAACGCCTTCTTTATCTTTAATGGAAATGGGACAAGAAATGGAGAAGAATTTCTGAGTGTACCTAACGGTTGTCATCCATGAGTCTTTTATATAACTCCCTCATACCCTTTCAAAGAGTGTATTTCCATCGTAACATATCAAGACGAAATGGTGCGTTCCAATCGCACCCCATCATGGACGTACTAATTAAGTACATCAACATGATTCATAGTCCCATGCATGTAGTGCATATAATTTTATCTAATACAAGGACAATTAGTGAATTAACTGGTAATCCAAAGTAATGAGATGAAAATAGATGGCAAAGGACAAATAGAAATCGAATTGTTGACGAATTCTTCATCGAGCCGTCCATGGTTTTTAATATGTGACAGAACTCAGAATCCGAATTATCACAAATTAAAAGAATCATAAAAAAACCAGGACGTTAACCCCGACAATGACAGAAAAATTGCCATTTTTGTTGGCTATGATAAAGAAAGAAAGTTACCAAAAGCACGCAAGCAAAGTTTAGCAATTCACGTGGTGAGCAGACAAAGAGCTTTCAGTCATTTATTAAAGCAAGCAACGCTGGGAACATGGAATTCCGAACTCACTCACCTCCTCAACTGGAGTGACCACCTAAGCCAAAACCTCAGGCTCGATCCCCCGTCGGCCAAGCCGGCGAGTTCCGGAACCCAAGGCCCGGGTCAAGTAACAGGTCTCCGAGATGTTGAACTCCCCTGCCTACAGCCTGCAGCCACTCTTCGTCCCTCTCTTCTTCCAAGATACACACCGCCGCCGGGTTCCCTTGAAGGCCGTGTCGGTGAATGCGTCCACCTACAAAAACAACACCTCGCACAAGCCCATGTCATGGTCGATGCAGACAAAGTTCAAGGAATTTTCCGCAAGCGATCTCCATCTCTGGTAGGGGAATGAAATGGAAGAGAAAGAGGCTGTCTTGATACCACTGAGTACTGCACGAGCTTCTTTTCCATTGAGAGAGAGAGAGAGAGAGAGAGAGAGAGAGAGAGAGAGAGAGATGGCCAATAGAGAAGAAGCAACGAAGTCAGGCGACGTCTATTGCAGAAGAACGCGATAGTCCGGTTCCTTATAAATCGTACGGGGAGGTCTGCCCTTGATCCGCACGAAAACAGATTTTTATCTCCACTTTGCCGGCCTTTCCTGTTTTTATACCTCATTCTAAGCGTCATCTAAAAGCTATGTTTTTTCCTGGACAAGTCAAAAGAAAGCAGGACACCTACAATAGGAGCAATGTCATGATGATCCTAATAAATATTCGACTTAAGTTATAATTATTCAATTCACTCGTAATTATATCAGCTATTACTAGGTCTCATTAGTGTGCCAGAATATTCAAAGATTTCCATATGAGATAGCAAATGCCCTAAGCAGAAACTGAACAGAGACAAATTCGCTCATGACCTGAATTTATGAATTGAGAACAAAAGGTAAGAGCCTTTGCCTTTAGTCTTCTTAGGCAAAGGCTATGTGGACGTGAAAAAATGAAGAAAGAAGAAAAGGGAAAGACAAGGGCAATCATTTCCCTTGGTACACGTCCAAGAGACTTAATGAGGGAGGCGCCGAAGTTGAGGCTTGTTCTGACTTTAGCAACTTCTGTTCTTCATAAAAGGTAGAGAAGTAGCGAAGGAGACGTGTGACGTCCCAGGTTGTGACTTACTAGCCCCTGGACCTTGGTTACTTAGGTTATCACATGACCAGAAGCCTTTTATATAAGTTAGCATTTATAACATAAATGCAACGCGCGCAAGAGAAAGCATCATAACACTTTATTACATTTCATTTCCTACTCAAAATACTTAGATGGGGAAATAACTACACCTTGACAATCTTATTCACATCAAGCATCCGTCAAGATGACTAGCATAAAACACTTGGGGGAGGTCAAAATGGTACCTAACTCCTCTACCAAGAAATTTCCCCGTCTACTCCAAAATATCCCTACTAAGGCGCTCAAACTTTCTACGTGCCCATAGCTGCATCCGCCGGCCCATCTGTGCCGAAGCCAGCGAACCTCGTAGCTCCCCATTGACGTTGAGGAAGTGGGGGATGAAATGCATGGGAATCCATCCCGTCATCGATCCACATGGTACACTCATATCGGGTATAAGTCTGACCCGACTTCGGATCCAGCATGTCATGGAACATGCCTTCGATGTAAATAGGTGCTCCATAACGTGCGAGTAGTGGTACCTCCATGGCTATCGATATGAAAAAGATGTAAATGAATGAGCAATTACCCAGTAAAGGAAATAGCAAGGTTTTAAGCTACGTGATCCTAACATCTCTCGACAACAAGTATAGTTCAAAATAGCAGCTCAATGACACAATCGCAGTTCAAAGTATACAGCATGCATTTTCTACGAAATTCAACGGGCCAGACACACTAAAGCAGCCGAAATATACTAAACACTTCCATGGCAGGGCATACACGAGCTCAAACATACAATATCACCCATGCATACGAATTCATGCGCCTTATGGATTAATTAATTGTATATTCATTTCTTTTCCACCCTTGAGTCTTTTACACGAGGTCATTGACCAATCCGCTCGAGTCATTTCTAGGTCGTTGGCTGGACTTTCAGGGGTTACTGACCCTAGGCATCTCACCTCAAAGCATCCCAATATCCAAGGGTCGCTGGCTTTGCAATTTAAACCGAGGCATCCCAGACACATAGTAGGGGCATCTCACTTTGAGTTATTCCGATATCCAAGAGTCGTTGGTCTTGTGATTTAAACCGAGTCATCCCAGACACAGCAGGGGCCTCTCACTTCGAGGCATCCTCATACCCAAGGGTCGCTGGTCTTGTGATTTAAATCAAGCCATCCTAGACACACAGTATTGGCATCTCACTCTGAGGTATTTCGATATCTAAGGGTTGCTGGTCTTGTGATTTAAATTGAGGCATTCCAGACACAAAACAGGGGCCTCTCACTCTGAGGCATCTTGGTATCCAAAGGTTGCTGACCTTGTAATTTAAATCAAGGCATCACGATCATGGAGCATGGGTATCCCACTTCCCAGGGCATCATCGGGTCATTGGCCAATGGACATCTTTTTAATTTAATTTAATTCACACGTTGTCACACCACAATCTTGACTTATGGCACATCAACATCACAACCAGCACATATAGGGTGCAAAGCATGTCAAGTTCATCCATAATCACAAAATGCAAGTTTTCAGCAAGAGAAGTCCCATAAACATCAACAAAAACACCAACACCCATTGGGCAGAACCGAGCTCACTCGCGCAGTTTTAGAAATAAATCCAGAAACCTCAGTAAAAATAATCCAAAAAATTCTCAAATTTTGATATGTTATAATCAAGACCCAAATAAACATTTTTCATGAAGAAACCCGAGTTTAGTTCCTTCTGTATTAAGAGCAGTAACTAGCAAAATATGAGTCACAAAACTGTTCCAGCATCCAGAATACACGTCCTCAAAGACTAGATCACTTCGATGTCCGAAACTCTATCATTTGCTCTAAAATCTACATATGGTGTACTTTAAGATATGCTGAACGACTTTTATGAAGAATTTTTTTGAAAATTGGGCCACAAAATTTATTCAAATTCGACAAGCCTCAAAGGTCACCGCTTTCCAGCTCTTGACAGAATACCATCACAAAAAAAAAAAAAAAAAAAAAAAGCAGTCTATAAGTTGATTATGCCATTCCAGAAAATTCTAAATAAAATATATGTTATAGATTAGGATGTTTGGATTATTTTTCATGAAGGAAGTTTCTGCAAATTCACGCTACACTTTAAGCCACAGGATTGTCAAACTTTAAAGGTTCGGCCGAAATAGAATCTAGAAAATGGTTCTTACCTCACGTTTTCTCGCCTCATGCAACTCTATCACTCAAAAACATTCAAGAAAACTCACATGCATGACTCAGCAGCTACCATAGCTTACATGCATGTCAAATTCTTGCTAAAAAATATCTCCAACAATTGAGAAACGCCACTAACCCGAACCATACATGCCAAGCAATGAGATGATGACATGGTTTAAAACCTAGCTTCTCCGTTACCTGGTTTTGGCGCTTAAGAAACTCTTCTACGTGGACGTGCTTGAGAGTTAAGGCTCCCAAGCTCGCTGTCTTCTTGAGAGAGAATAAGAGAAAAATATGAGAAGAAGATGAGAGGTGGTTTGAGTGAGAGGAGAAAGCAGAATGAAGGAGGAGAGGGGCTAAAGAGAAAAGAGAGGGGGGGCTTAATGATTGATTTGTGGTGTGTTGAACAAGGTTTTCAGCTTTGCATGAAAAATTATTGGCCGATGGGGGACTTGGTGATGATGAGATCTAGGTTTGACGGGGTAGGGGGAAATCGAAGGGTTGCATGCAAAATTTTAGAATTTTTAGGTTTTATTTAACTAATGTGTCTTAAGGGGAAATTCAGTTTAAGTTAACCATAAGATTTATTCCCAATTTGCCCTCATAATTTTCGATTACAAGGAAAGGTTGGGGGTCCAATTTGGTCATTAGTGTAGGGGTCATATTAGTGTTATGAGTTAGAACACCTTAGTAATACATATCCCTATAAAATTCGGCTAATATAAGACTTGATCTAGGGTTAATCAGGTAGCATCAATTTATTATTTCTAATCTCCTAAAGTTTGTAAGACCAATGGTTCTATAAGTCACATGAAAGTGACGTTATTGATCGAATTATAAGAAATAACTTCGAATATTCAAGACAATTTAAATTTGCAAAAACCTAAATTAGGTACTAGTACAACCAATCCAAAACCTATACCGACGAACTAGAACATTCACCTCAACTCGGGCCTCATGCGCTTTCATGGCCCATCAGGCCCAATTCATAGTCGAATCCACCTCACTAGGCCCAAATTCGTGGCCTAATCTCCGCCCATTGAGCCTACTTTCACAACTCTTGCACGGCCCATTGGGCCCACTACTCGGCCCAATTTACAATCCTTTGGGCCCATATTAGCCTATTCATTATTCTAGGATTGGTAAAAATCCAGGGTGTCACAAGACGCGTGTCTTTGAGCACCGAAAGAAGAGAGAACTCTAAGACTGCACAGAGAAGAATTGTGTAGGGAGTTCTTCTTGTGAGGGTTTGTTTGTTGTAATTATACCCATAGTAATTTAGTTAGTTAAATTCTTGTGAGTAAAATTTGTATAATTCCTTGAGCGAGATCTTACCATGAATTGTGAAGGACTAACATTTTGTGAGTTATTGGGTATAATATGGGGCTAGAAACATTGAGAGAGTGTTTGATTATTGGGTGTAACACGGGGCTAGTAAAAACTGAGAGAGTATTTGAATGCTCGAGCGATTGTGATCTCTATCATTATATCACTTATTTCTATAGTGAAATTCTGTGTTACTTGTAATTTTAGTGTCCGATTTCCTTTTCTTGCTTCTGTCTTTCTGTCCTATTCGCTTGTCTATATTCATAGCAATGGGAAAGCCCTTATGTCAATCAATCTATTCAAACATGCACATTCTTCCACAGACAGAGTGCTTCGAGAATGAAACAAATTGAGAACCTCTCCAACACAAAAGGATGCTATCTCAAGTAGCTCGCGATATTCCAATCGGTATCATCGAACCCACAACATAAGCTCATTTTTTGCCTGGCGTGTAGGGGTTGGAGCCTATTGACAGCGGTGGTGACGATGACGATGAGGATGTGTACTTATGATTCTGCTAAGCCCTGGCAAAGCGTATTTTCTATTTGGAGATCTGAAACTTGCCGGTTGGAACGGTGCAATATTACTGGAAATGCCGTGCAGGAACCAGAGGTCCAAGATCTTCAACATGACGGCGACAAAACGAGTGTACTGCAAATACCAGGAAAGAATAGTCTTTGAACTAATCGGAATCCAAACGAGCTGCGCACAGGTCGTGTCAACTTCAATCGAGTCGATTTCTTGTCTTGCGGGTTGGACACGACCGGAATGCTATTGTTAATTGTGTCCGGCTTGTTGACACGAAATTGACCAGCACACGAGCAACCTCAATCCAAACCTGCTGATGTCGTGTGGCAATCAAGCTTGTCAAAAAAAAAAAAAAAAACAAAACAAAATCTCCTCCAAAGGCCATAAACCACTTCCCAAATTCAATATTATCAACATACCAAAACAGGAAATTCAGTTTTATCAAAAAAGGAAAAAAAAAAAAAAAGGAATTCCGCGAATTTGAGAGGAACAACAAAATAAAGAAATTAAAAAATTGCTTCTCTTTTTTTTCTCTTTTTGGGGGCATATTCGATGAGGAGCATGAAAAAAATCAGAGAATGAAAATGCGATTCGAGTCGCTGTCCTAATTAGCAACAGATTCCAACGACCATTAAAAAGGGATCTTCAAATATAATAATAGTATTATTGTCTTAATTTCCACATAAATCCCTTCGAAACTTAGAAAAGAAGAGTACACGCTCTTCAGGGGCGATAGGAAACATTTGTCTGGGGTCGTGTCAAATAAGCGCAATTTTGGCATACTTTATCGTGCGTCTTTACTCCTTGAAAAGTTTGATGGATTGGATGGCAGAACAATTCAATAGCTAAATAGGTTTTTCAATACAATAATTTAATAATTTAAGGATTGCGCTATTTTCATCCCTTATTAGCTCTTGACATCCCATTTTGAATTGAGTACACTAACATTTGCAGGCTCTTCTTTACATTTAAGATTATTTCTTGTCTTTTTTTTTTTTTTAATTTCATTTCATTTGTTTCAGTTCTACTGAGACAAACTACTAAGAGTGAAAGTGGTCACAGGGCTAATCCACCCCTAACCTTGAGACCAATCCGCACGCATGATCCTCAATTTTTGGGACCGACAACTAACCCTATTAAGCTTGGGACCGAGGACCGGACCGACCCAATGGGTTTGGTCCAGTTCCAGGGTCAACCCGGGACCAACCGATAATTTATTTATTTCATTTTTTGTACTCTCTGAAAAGGCAACCGAGGACCGGACTGACCCAATGGGTTCAGTACGGTTCTAGGGGTTAATCCAGGATCAACCGATAATTTTTTATTTCATTTTTTTTACTCCCTAAAAAGGCAATTGAGGACCGGACCAATCCAATGGGTTTTGTGACGAGCAAAGTCGGCTAAGAGAGGCGAGTGACAAGCATCGAGTGGGGTGAGCTTCGAGCATCGAGCAAGGAGCAACAAGCTAGGTGAGCATCGAGTGGCGAGCGGCACGAGTGACTCTAAGCAAGTGAGGTGAGTGTTAAGTGGTGAGTGGAGAAATTGTTTCTTTTGATTTTAGCAAATTGAAAACTAAGAGGACGAGATAAGACGAAGAGAACAAGTATTAGAGAAGGATGCCATGATGAGCTATTTATACCCTTTTTGAACGCCGTGAGGACTCCTCACAAAAACATTTTCCTCCTTTGTAAATTATGGATGTTGACGCCGTAAAATACATTAAAAGATCTAAGTTATTAAAAAATAGTGTAAAATTACTTGAACTTCTCACTAATGAGCTATTTAATGTTGTTGACGTCGTTTATTTTAAGATTTTCTCTATATAAAAAAATTATAAATAATATAATATATAAAAATCAAGGTTGGTCGGGTTGGACCCTAAACTCCTGAACCGATGACCAACCTGCACAAGATGGGTCCAGGGAATCACAGGACCAAGGACCGACTCGATTTCCCGGAAATCGGACTAGGACCGACAAGGTTAGGCCGGTCCAGGGTTGGTTCAGGGTTGACCCTAGAATAATGCTCACCCCTACAAACTACCCATGCTCCTCTCAAATAATATTTATTAATATTAAGCGTGGGGCCACTTTTGATTTAAAATGGTGCTTGCCTTTATTTCTTCTTTTTTGATTTTTTCCTTTTCTTTATCAATTTGGAACAAAATTGGGGCACCTCTTTTTAAAAAATATTTATTTGCTAGATAGCTACCTAATTATTATATTTCTGGCAAAAAAATAATAATTTCGTTAATGATTTTTATATTTCCTTTTTAAATCAGGTTTCTTTTTTAAATCAAGATACAATTATACAAAAAGTAATTTAAGCATGAGTAAGAGGAAAATCTTTAAGTTAATTGTGTATAATGCATATATCGGCCGCGATATTCAATCTTTGAGTAAATTTGTACCAATATTCGAAGTCGAAAAATTCAGATCGTAAGGATAATCTATGGAAATGAAGTAAAAATTTCTAGATAAAATTAACATTTGTGTACTTCAATATATGATTAGAGCCTACTCATGTTATAATAATGGAGAATAAGTTTTGAAGAGGAGTAACATGAAGGAAATGTTGAAATGTAGCGGGTGTGGATAAATCGGCTGAATCGGCTGAATCGGCTAGGGTGAAAAAAAAATGTTTGAAAGTGATGTGGGTGATTTTTTCTTTTAATAAAGTTGAAAAAATAAAGAAATAAAGGGATAATTAGTTAATTTAATATGATAGCCGGTATCAGGAGCCAATAATAAATGGTGAAAAAGATAAGTAAATCAAGAGTGGCACCCACAATGATTAATGTAGTCAATTATAGGAAGTGTTGGGAGCCAATAAGGGGGTGGAAATGGGGGGCCTATTTTAATAGCTAAATTGATCTATGCGCTCATCTCTTAGAATGAGAAATTGAAGCAAGCTTTCCTCCGATGCTAGATCATGCGCAGATGACTTGACCCGATGACTTAAACCATGTTTTTCTCCGACTATATAACTATTAAAAGGTAGATAATGGTGCCAAACAATCTTTACAAATGAGAGCATGAGATCCCGACTTCAAATCTTTTCCAGTCCTTAAATATATAAACACTCGCCTTGATTTAACACCTTAAAATTTCAGAACAGGTGGCCATGGTCCTCTAAAATCTTTACGGTCCTTTGTACTAATCTTCATTAATTTAGTGGGAATCAGATACTCAACTATAAGGTTGCCAACTTGCCTTAAAGAGTGCAGGGGCCTTAGACTGCAGCTGTATGTGTATTCTCAGCAAATCTGCTGACTCCATATTGAAGAACTGTGAATCCCATTCCGAAGGAGTACCCACTTCGGATTCAGCTCTTAAAGAAATTAATTCGTATCACAAGAATGGAATGGCATGACCATGAAGCGGGTACTTTCTTTTACAGTGATCCATTCTCTCCTGATGAGTTGGTCGAGAGCCAAAAGACCGCGACTGACTATGTCATTCGCCTACAGCTTCCACAACTGAGGAAGGACGAATTGAAGGTTGAGATCATTGATGGCGAGTCGCTTTGTATCTCATGTGACAGGAGCGAAGTGGCAAACAAAAGATCCAGATGGCCCTTCCTAAGAATGTTCGGGCGAGCGAATCCACTGCTGCCATGAGCGGAGATGCGCTCACTGTCACAGCGCCCAAGCAATGATGGTTCCAACTCCAGACCAGAAAGCGTAGCGGCAGGATGTCTGTCAAGATCTCCAGTTGATTTATTCGAAGTTTCTATTGCCCTGCTTAAGCCTCACATTTTGTTGCTTCGTGATCACCTTAATAAGGTTGGACTCGTGTGGCGTAGACTACTTTATTTTCCCTCACCTTCTTCTTCTTCTTCCTCTTTTTTCAGGCCATAGAGGTCCTTTAGAGCTTTTAAAGCCTCATTTGCTGTCAGCTCTTCGTGTTCTGTTTGATTGCATGATTATCAGTAGACTCACATCTAGACTTGCCATAATAAGAAAGACTAGCTCTACTAATTCTACTGTAGCGTCTGCACTGAAAAACATTACAGATCTCATAGACCAGTTGTCGATGAGAGCAGTAACTTTCATGTGCGAACTTACATGTACATGTTAGTGTAGCTGCAATTCACTACCTGACTCCACATCAAGTATAGGAAATGACACGGCCATCCTACTACTCGAACGACGAATTTGCACGAAGTTAGTTTCTACGGGAACAGAAACTGTGCATCGCTGATGTTTTAGTCCGATGGAGGCTTTTAGTCACTTGTTTATTTTCCTAGACGTGCTGATAAACACTTATGTCAATCAAATATGCACTTCTTCTGCAGACAGAGTTCTGCGGACAGAGTCCTTTGGGAATGAAACAACGGATCCATTCAACACTTATTCAGTTCACTCTCCACTGCAAGCAAATTGAGAACCTGTCACACAGGAAAGGATGCTATCTCATGTATTTCACATTATTCCAATCAGTACCATCGAACCCACAACATAAGCTCATTTATTTCAATTCCTTCTCACGTAGTGATTTTCACGTGCTTTAAGTTCAGAAACAAGAAGAAACGCTAGAAATTCAAACGAGAAGAGAGCCCCTCATTACAGTTACAGCTTTCCCGCGCAATGACCCTCTCTGGTTCTGCTCGTCCAAGTGCACCTTCACTACTCCACCTCTGGGCGATGCCTGCAAGGCAACGAGATCTTTTTTTCCCAGCTTTTCACTCCAATAAGGTGCCAAAGCACAATGTGCACTGCCAGTTACAGGATCCTGGAAAATAGATCATTCATTCAGGGGTTTGTGGTAAGAGCATAAAATTGGTTGATAGAACAGCTTTCGACATATGATCAGCTAATCCGACAATTGATAAACCAATTATGATTAATACTTCAAGAAACTTTCCAAGGTATGAACTTTAATACCTCATTTATCCCAAGTTTTGGGAAAAAAGGCTCGACTGACAAAATCGAATCCTGAGTCTGGCTGAGCCGATCCTGTGATGATGATACCACTCCCAGGACATCTCTGTATCTCATCAAACTGAGGCTGAAATTCTTCAACTTCTTTCTCTGATGGGAAAACAATCTGCAAAAATAATCAGAAGAAAGTAGAAATGAAGGAATTAAATACTCTCTTCCTAATGAAAATAAGCTCAATGCCAGTTGCTGCTGTACAAATCCTGGAATCAACAGAATGAAAACGATTGCCTCATAGGGGAAGCAAGGGGTTCAATGTAGTCGAAACAGTATTTATGGGGAAAAGAAAATGATCAGCTTTCTGTTGAGGAATTACGAAATGATCGTCCTTTCCCGCCTTCTTGATTTCAACAATGGAAGTGCCATTGAGAACTTTGGTGACACATGAAATCCGCTTGGCATCATCTTCAGCAATCGGGACTACAGGAAGATCCAATTCGATCCATATCCCGGGCACATCACCATCTTGAACCTTCAAAATGTCGGATGACTTCATTTCTGGAACCCTTTTAGCAGTCAGAATTCCGGATAACGTCATGAACTCGATGGTGTTAGAATCTACCATCCCAGATGTGAAGAGAGTGTGCGCAGCAGCTAGCGTCGCATGACCGCAGAGGTCAACCTGAAAGGTCGAGTTTGTGATTAGATAATATGACAACCAGTTTCCCGTGGCATTTCTTCCATACTTAAATGTGACACACTCCATCAAACTGATTAATCATCAACATCAATGTTTACTGCCACTATCAAAAAGCAGGCATCAGAGCAACCACATAGATTAGTTTGGTGGAGATGGATTATTATGACGACGAAGCAGGCATCTCTCAAGTACATCAGAGACTCGGTGTCGGACTTGGAGTTCAACCGAACAACATCAACATGATTCATAGTCCCACACAGGTAATGCATATAATTTCATCTAATACAAGCACAATTAGCAAATTAACTGGTAGTCCAAAGTAATGAGATGAAACAGACGGCGAAGGACAAATAGACATCGAATTTTTGAGGAATTCTTCATCAAGCCATCCATGGTTGATTATATGTGGCCGAACTCAGAAAATGCGAAGTATCACAAATTAAAATCATAACAAAACCAGGACGTTAACCCTGACAATAACAGAAAAAATGCCATTTTTGTTGGCTATGATAAAGAAAGAAAGTTACCAAAAAGCACGCAAGCAAAGTTTAGCAATTCGCGTGGGGAGCGGACGAAGGAGCTTTCAGTCATTTATTATCCACACGCTCTGTATATCCTGCACTTGCCGAATTAAAGCAAGCAACGCTGGGAACATGGAATTCGAAACTCACTCACCTCCTCAACTGGAGTGAACCACCTGAGCCCAAACCTCGGGCTCGATCCCCGTTGGCCGAGCCGGCGAGTTCTGAGCCCGAGGCACCGGTCAGGTAACAGGTCTCCGAGAAGTTGAACTCTCTGGCTACCGCCTGCAGCCACTCTTCGTCCCTCTCTTCTTCCAAGATACACACCGCCGCCGGGTTCCCCTTGAAGGCCGTGTCGGTGAATGCGTCCACCTACAAAAACGACACCACGCACAAGCCCATGTCATGGTCGATGCAGAAGAGTTCAAGAAAGTTTCCGCAAGAGATCTCCATCTCTGGTAGGGGAATGAAACGGAAGAGAAAGAGGCTGTATTGATACCACCGAGTACTGCACGAGCTTCTTTTCCATAGAGAGGGACGGAGAGGGAGAGGGAGAGAGAGGGGGAGAGAGAGAGATGGCTAATGGAGAAGAAGCAATGAAATCAGGCGATGTCTATTGGAGAAGAACGCGATGGTCCAGTTCCTCGTAAATCGTTCGGGGCAGGTCTGCCCTCGATCCGCACGGAACATACTTTAGTCTACTTTGCCGGCCCTCCCTGTTTTTCATACCTCATTCTAAGCGTCATCTAAGAGTTCTGTTTATTTCTTGGCAAGTCAAAAGTAACCAGCGCATCTATCATAGGTTACGAAGCACCGTCACTTTTAAGAAATCTTTGTGTCCTATCTTTCTATACTTAGTTAATATGTGTCGGAAAATCCGATACCTGATCAACTTTTCTAGCATTCTTTGATACTCGAGTTCGAAATTCTGATGTGTAAGTTTGGAACTCCAACACATAATTCCAATATCTGATCAACTTTTTTGACACTCTTTAATACTTGATTTCGGAATTTTGACATGGAAGTTTAGAATTCTGGCATGCACCAAGTCAATTTTTAAATTTTTAAATAAAAGATGGGTCAAAATATAAATATGTATAAAATTATAAAAATAATAAAAATAATAAAAATAATAAATGGGGAAAGAAGAAAAACCTATCTTATCTTCTTTTCCAACTTCACTCTCCAAGTTTGTTTTTCCTTTTCTCTTCCGACATACTCGACATGCGAGTCTAAAATGTGGATTGTTTATTTTTTTACTACAAGTTTTATAGATTATTAGAATGGAGTTAAATTTGTCTAATTAAAATAATGAATGATATTAACAAATAGTGGATTAATATTTTTAGTTTAATATCATTCTAAGCTCTTTTATTGCTATTATTTATTTATTTGTGAATTTGAGTTAAATTAATTTTATTAAAATAATCATAAAAATGATAATTTATTGTGTTTATATAAAAATATACACTTAATATATAATGTTACTCAACATGTTGGAATTCTTTATTTTTAAGAAATGACATGTCCGCATATTGTGTTGTGTCGTGTCCATGTCTCGTGTTGGTGTCGGTGTTACTTATACAAAATATGCAATGTCATGATGGTCCCACGTCCATTATTAAATGTTTTACCTGAATTATAACTATTCAAGTCACTTGTAATTGTATTAGCCGGTATTAGTTCTCATTAATGTGCCGGAAATTTGGAGATTTCCATATGAGATAGTAAATGTTTGAAGCACAAAACAAATAAAAATTCGGTCATGACATGCCTCGAATTGATGAATTGAAAACTTGTGGATCATAATGCGACCTTTTAGCAATAGACTATCCTATTGATGGTATCTACGAGTAGTGATGTTTTTGACACTCGTGTTTTTACACATGTCTAAGAAGTTATTGAAAAAGCGTTTGTTCTTTTTCAATAAGACTAATCATATGAAAAAGAAAAGTCATATTGTACTCAATTAAAGTGCTCTAAAATCCCTTTAGATTCGTCCTTCAATAGGCGGAAAATACATATTGCGTTACTTTCAAACGAATTTTTTCTCTAGTTACTTATCTATATGTTTTCCCATGACATCAACCCTTGCTATTGTACTTTCGGATCGTGTGTTGGGGACTGGCTATAGTTTAGCCATCGGGCGATCCTGTAACCCGTGTTCTTGTTCCTTTCTCGGCACCCGAACAACGGTGTTGTTTGGAAACTGTCAACTATGGTTCGCCGCTTAATGATTGTCCTGGCCGCGACTGTTATAAATGATGGATCAGGAGCTTTCTTAGGATCACGTGATCATCTTTCCTGTGGATGAGAGTTGGTAAGAGCTTACAGAAGCCGACGTACGAGCTCCTAAATGGGAATGAGATTCGACCCCTTCAATTGGTGAACCAGGGTCATAAGCAACACGGCCATCTCGTCGTTCTTCGACATGGGACTCCTCAACTCGAGTCTTGACCTGTGCACATTCTCCGAGAAACTCGACCAACAACAAGGGATATTATCTCTTTTAAGTTAAAGGAGGGAAAGACCAAAGAGATTAGAAGTAGCTTCCAGGCATCTGTATGAGCAGCAATACAGAGATAGCACATAAACGAGACAAAGTGGTTGATGCACCGTCCCTCAAATACATAAAAGCAAGAACGAGATAAATGGTTGTTCGGTCGTCCCTTTGATTATGCTACGTAGGCTACAGCTCCAAGCATACTGAGAATCTCAGCTATGGTCTGCAGCATTAAACAACTGACAATCTCGAATTCATGCCATCAGAATACTTATTTCATCTCGCCCTGTGCCTTGTTTACAAGACGAATCTTGCTTGCTCGAAGTATTTTTAAACAAGAATAGAACCCGTCATTACAGTTACAGCTTTCCCACGCAGCACGACTCTCTGGTTTTGCTCGTCCAGGCACACGTTCACGACTCCTCCTCTAGGCGATGCCTACTCAACACATGCACAAAGCTGATTAGGGAAACGCGTGAAATTCTATTGAAATGGACTACTAAGAAGTTGAGCAACCACAGATGCACTGCTCACAAATAAGCGCCTGGGCGTGTGGATGGAGGGAGAGAGAGAGAGAGAGAGAGAGAGAGAGAGAGAGAGAGAGATTACAGCATAAACAACGAAATCATTTTTTCTCAGCTTTTTGCTCCAATAAGGCGCCAGAAAACAGTTTGCACTCCCGCACACGTGATCCTGGAAAATTCATTTGTCAGTTAGCATTTTTGCATCATGGTCGTGTATCGACAATGAGATAGCCTTGGCACTTTGATCCGGATAGCTATCTCAGTCTTGTCAATACATGAACGAATCATGGACAAAACAATAAGTGAACAAGAACTAGGAAACTGGTAATTCCTTCTTGCACACCACTTGACAGCCGATTAATTAGATACATCAATACCTCGTTCACCCCGAGTTTTGGACAGAAGAACCGATTGACATAATCAAATCCCGAGTCCGGTTGTGCAAGTCCTGTTATGATAATGCCCCTTCCTGCACAACTTCGTATCCTATCGAATTGAGGCTGCAAGTCTTCAACTGCTTTTCCTGATGAGAAAACGACCTTCGAAAAGCAATCGAAGTTGGCAGGAAAAGAAGCAAAATTAATCACCAGGCTATTCCCAGTCAAATCAGCTCAATGTCATGGTCGAAAACTTTCATCAACCCAAGAAGGAAAATACGACTCTGAAAACCATAAAGCATCATTAACCGAGGTTTTCAGTAAGTTGCAACAAAACAAAAGTTGAAAGATTCGACCATGGTTAGGAATTTACAAGAAGGTCATCTTTTGCCGTCTTCTTGACTTCGACTATGGAAGCACCATCGAATACTCTGGAGAGGGATGACGCACTCTCGCTGTCGCATTCTGAAATCGGGGCAACAGGAAAAACCAATTCGATGAATGGTGCATCCCCGCTCCGATATGTTGAAGCGCTGGCTGTCTCGATTTCGGACACCCTTTTAGCGGTTAGAGTTCCTGACAAGGTGTCGTATTGGATAGTGTCTGAATCCACCTTCCCAGAGGTAAAAAGTGTGTGTGTAGCCGCTAGTGTTCGATGACCACAGAGGTTAAGCTGAAAGGAGATTCGTATTTATATGGTATCCACGTGCCACCATCCAATGATTTGCATTAAAATTGTGAAAATTCAACTCAATATATACGAGTAAGGGAGCTATTCGGTTGTTTCGATCCCAATCAGATCGATAAACGACTCAGAAAACTGAAGAGCGATGCGTATATTCCGTGCTCAAAGAGGCTCCACCAATACACTTAAACAGCCTAATCTCATGTGAGCGAGCCGATCTTCTTGCTGCTGTTACCAATCTCATATAAAGAATTAATTACTGAAAAAAGGGAAAGAAGACTTTCCAAGCAGCAGAAATTTATTGTGTGCCTGAAAATATGGATATTTTTTCCCATATTGATTACTCAATATGCGCCAAGAAACTTTCAGTCAAAAAATGACCGGAAACATTTTTTTCCCACATAAGTAATCTACATACTTTTATGAAATTACTAATTTTTTTTAATAGTTTGTAAAACTTACTAATTTTCATTTGCATAAGCTACCAATCGTTTGAGTTTACTAACTCTTGTATAAAAGAAAAATCCGCGTTAGAGTAACTTCCCAAACTTTTGTTGGATTAAATTACCAACTTTGTGACTTCCCAACTTCTCCCAACTTTTGTCAAATTATTCTGACAAAAAAAAAAAACACTTTTGTCATATTAAATTAGCAACTAATATTCGAATGCTGACTCTCATATGAGTAACTCATCAACATTTAATGTTTTCTTCTAACACAATTTTGTATTGGCCTATGAATTTTCGTTTGCCATTTTCTTTTAATTTGCCAAAAAGATTTCCAATCCAATGGGGGAAAACAATACTATATTTAGGCAATAATTTTTGGAAAGCTAAACAAGTGAAAACATATACAGTCATGTGCTTTTGGGCAATGAGGGAGGGACAATCCAGGCGTTTCCATTCATGCCAAGTCCGAGATAAGATGAGAAAAGTACCGAGCAAGTCCATCATGCAGATAAGCCGACAGAGATTCAGAACTCACCTCGGTGAGGGGAGTGAACCATCTGAGGTGGAACCTCGGGCTCGAGTCCTCCGTCCCCGAGGCAGCTACTGGAGTCAGGAAGCAAGTTATGGAGATGTTGAACTCCTGGCCACTGCCTGCAGCCACTCCACGTCCTTCTCTTCCTCCTCCTCCAGGAAGCACACCGCCGCGGGGTTCCCCTTGAACGCGGTCTCGGTGAATGCGTCAACCTGCAAAAGGGATCAACGATGAGCTAGGGACGAGTAAACGATGCCACCTCAATCCCGGAAGAGCTGATCTTCACGACCACATCCGTAAGCCTCACGTTCAATCGACGCTCATCACTATAAACTGATAGAAACCTTATGAGAGAGAGAGAGAGAGATATGTCGATACCACTACGTAGTGCACGAGCTTCTTTGCCATGGGAGAAAGAGCAAGAGCAAGAGCTGGAGGTGCGAGCCAAAGCAAGGAGATGAGAGGAAGACGGGAGGGGAAGATCGAAAGATCGGCCAACACCGAGTCCCAGCTGAAAGTCAACCTCCAGCCTCCCCGCTGTGATGGTGCGGACGCCTTGCATGGGTCCTCCCAACGAGCCAACCGCGGGCCCACCGTAGATCAGGTGGGGTTTATGTGAATCTGGCTTCGGTCGATCGACGGCGCATGTGAATTGGGCTCACGTGTACTTGCAACAGGCGATAGTCTCCCTTGCCAATCGAGGCCGGAGAAAAACAGCTAAACGACGGAAGCCAAACAACCACCGCGGACTCCTTTACTTTGCCGCCCACGTGGTTACTGTACCTGCGCGTACTACTTTACTTTCCTCTATTTTACTACTTTGTCCCGACGTATTTTAGGAATCTCTAGGGTTTTTTAGTCAGATAAGGCATGAGATGTGTACTGTGCAGCAACCGTGCATCTGATTCTTATAATTGTGGAGCCCAGTCGACCAAGGTATGTTCTAACTAGTGACAAGACAGCTTGGGACTAGGATGACTCCTTTCTTTCATGTGAAGACACTGAATTTTTGTTGTACATGCAATTTGACATCTAAAATTTTGTCCACTTTATCAATGTTGACCTTGAATTTCAAATTTATTCGATTTGATCATTAAAAAATCGCAGAATATTCATATTATGTTTTTGTTAAAAGAGAGGAATAAAGGCATCAAAGGTTCTTGAACTATTTCAAATTGTTCAATAATATCTTTTAATCTTTTCTTGTGAGCACTAAGATCCCTAAATATTATGTTTTTATTTCTAGTTCATCCTATGCTCACGTTGCTGTTAAATTACTGTTGAGTGTCTTTCTAGCATCCCTTGTCACATCCTATATGGCCAATATAATCTTGAAAAGCAAAAGAAGTGCTTTTTTTTTATGAGAAAGGATAAGGGCTTGAATAAAAAAATGAATGTCTAAAAGAAGAACAATGAGAAAGCCTGGGAGGAACAAGACCATTGAATCGCAAAAAGTTGAAGAACCTGAAGTAAAATGGTGGGAGGATGAAGATTACTAATTGAGAGATTTACGTGATTCAATCCGAGTGTCGGTACCTATTTTACGGGGAGAGCTAGCAGATAAATAATCCACAAATTAATCGGATAATTACGAGTTACAATTACTCACACACTTGAGTGTTTCCTATACCTAAATTATACCCAAACCCATAGTCTTTAGCCTCACATAGAATTATCTCACTGCTTGAAATACTTAAGTTTTCACAAAGAAGACGCCATAATTTACACGTAGAATCATTTGCATAAATCACCATTTGAAACTTCCTTATGAGAAGCTGAAAGAAATTCCCTACCGTATTGAGTGGCTATGGCCAGCGGAGACAATAAAAACAAAACTCACGTCCTTCTATTTTTCTTTTCCCTCAAAAAAACAAGCCCTCTAAGCCCGCTGCTCTCTCTCTCTCTACTCTTTTACTGTATGAAAAATTTCAATCCTTGATCGGTCAAACCCTTGGGTAATAAGTCGCCAACAACTTTTCTTGTTTAAGTATTCTTCTTTACTTGAATTCACCGCCCAAGCAAATTCAAGATTATCTTTTGAAAGAAAGGCAAGCAAAATCAAAGTCCAATTAGGACTCTTTTTCTTACACCTCATCTAATACAGAGCGGTTTACATCCTCTAATTGGATAGGGTCTCATACATGGCTCAAATTCGAGATATTAATAAAATAGTTTTCATTAAATAATTTAGTGTGCTTCCCTTTTTTTCTTCTTCTTGTCTTTACTCTTTCTACCAATTTTTGCCAGAGAAGTAACCTTTAAATTTTGGTTGATGAGAGTTCAATGAATGAAAGCGAGCTTTAAGATTATATAATAAAAAAAAAAGTGTCTATCTGGATTGACCGAGTCTCACTAAAAATAAACTACATTATTTATTAAGCAAAGTAAGTGTACCAAACACTGAACTTACTTTTTAGTGAGTGATTGGACAATTATCAATTGTGTATTGAAAGAAACTAATCATTTAATATTATATAATCCCATTTCTTATTATCTAATTAGTACTTGCCACATCACTTGATAAGTAAGTTTTAATAAGATGTCTTAGAATATCCGACATTTTCATATTTAATCTATCATTTCTAGGTCCGTGTACTACATTAGTGCAATTCATGCCCCGGTAATTTCATATGCTATATGATTTGCAAAGTTTGTTCATCACCTACTCCGTCTATGTGGAAACTGAAAGATCAACGTTGTATGATAAGAAGTATTAATTATACCATCAGACGTATTCAAGTTGGTCTTGCGCTTGTATTCCCATATCCAGTGACCTTGCTCGGGTCAATTAGTCTTTTGACTTGGCTTGGGAATGGGTTGTGGACTTGTAGTACTACGGTGGTGTCCAAGTTCTAGGTTGCCTACCTTTTTGGTGTTGAGTAGCAGAGGCTCGTCCTCACCTAAATTGAACATTTTGTGATGGGTGCGATACTTTCTTAAGATAATATCTGGAGGGGATAGTCACCGCTACTTGCCCCTCCTTGTCCTTTTGGTTCGGCAAAAACAAAAAAGAAATATCGATTAAGTTTTCTAATGTGCATTAACAGTTGCTCATTCTACATCTTTTGGTTTTTAGCAAGCGCCTTTCGGCGCTCGTTAACCCGATTCGTTTCCAAGTATGCCTTGATTTCCTAAATCTAAATAGTATGCCTGTGATTTTGGTCTTAGTCACTACTCGGGAAATCATGAGAGAAGCAACATTGCAATTCGTGCAATAGCACTTAATGTGTTCTAAATGTGATTGTTTTGATACGGGACAGTTATGAAAAATATGTTATAAATCTATTACGTTTGAGTTAATTCAATCATAAATCTTCAATTGTGCCAATTTAGCTCTAACCTCTTTAAGTTTTGTCAGTTAAATTCATCAACTCAATTTTGATAGGGAATTGCTTGACATGGACACCAACCATCCTACATAGCAAGGTTGGTACAGACCTAAACATTTTTTAATAAAATTTTCATTTATTTTTTTATTTTTTTAATAGTTTTTATGTTTTTTTTTTTAAATTTTACTTTACCTTACTTTACTTTTTCTTTTTTGATCGAAGGCCGCCATCCTTGTTGGCATTGGGTGAGGGTGTTGCAGTATTTATTTGCTTTGGGCAAGGGCTGCCATGCCCTCATTGGCCACTACTTGAGGGCTCGTGGGCCCTCATCGTAGCAGGTGAGGGCTAGGCAAGGGTTGAGATGTCCTCATTGGCCAAAGCGAGGGTGTACGGTCCTCGTCGTTGTGGTCAACGAGAATTGGCTAGAGACTCTTGTGGGCCTAAGTCCTCCCCCAAAAAAACATAAAAAAAGAAAAGAAAAAGGAAACCGATATAATTCAAAATATTTTTAAATATTACTAAAAATGTCCAATTAATGCCGATCATATCACGAACGACGGGTGATGTCTACATTAATGATTCCCGGTTAAAATTGGCAAAATGGACTCAATTGATAAAATGTGAAAAGATTTAGAATTAAATTGGTACAATTGAAAAATATATTATTGAATTAACATAATCGCAATAAGTTTATGAATTTTTTGATTTTTTTCCCAATATGATAATGTGTATTTGGAGGACATGCAGCTGCAGGTGCGGACTTAGATTGAGCATAGTGGAGACGATGCGGCAATGCCCTCCACACATTTTTCAAAAGATTTAAGACAGTTCACGGTCTTTGCTCACTTCTATATAATTTTAGCCTAAAAATAGATTTTTCCCCATTTAAGTTCTAAATGATCTACAACTCACTTTATGTAATAACAAGCCCAATAAAAGCCCAAACAACCCCCGTCTCTTAAAAGCCAAGCCCAAGCCCAACTCTCTTTCTCTCTTCTCATTTGAGTTTGTGCAATGAAGCACAAGAGGAGAAGAAGTCGAAGCAAAAACAAAGGAAAGAAAAGGAGCTCACCGAGAAAGAAGAAAAAGGAGAAGAAGAAAGAAGGAACGCGAAAATTTTCATGTGCTTATGATCCATATGACTCGCTAAGACGACTTATATCCATTTTGCAATGTTGGTAAGTGATCGAGGCCCCTAATCATCTATTCGAAGGAATTGTCAAAATTAGGGCTGAAAATTCGGTTTTAGGTCGATTATGACTTGCTGCGTTTGATTGGGGAGTTTTCAGGTGGCGTATTTTTATAGAGTTGATAGTTTAGGATATTGTGAAGCTATAGTATTTTACGGATCTCAATTTAAGCTTGTGATTTGCTTGGAATGGAATTTTCAAGTTTGGCATGCATTTTGGATAGAGTTACGAGTAGTAACTTTTGAGCCGCATTTCAATCATTTCTGGCAAGGGCTTGGGGCGGCTAAGTTGGGGTTCTTATAGTATGTCAAAATGGCTTTCTAAGGACTATAAGTCGGCTTGAAACATGATTTCTATGGAGGAAGTTATGGTGTGATAAAATTTAAAGCGGCTCATGGACAACAATAGGTTTTTGCTAGAGGCAAGCTTTTCGTTGGCATGTAGGTATTGTTTTATCGACAAATATGCATAGTATAGTTGAGTCGTTCATTAGAATATTGTGTTGCTTGGTCTTTTGATATTGTTTTTTGGTTATTTGTTAAAAAATCAAGTATGTCGACTCGAGTGATTGTTGTGATTGATTTTCGACTTTCCCAGGTGAGTGATACTATTTCTTCTATGAGTTTGAAAACTCATGTCTTGAGAGTTATGGAGATTTGATGTATCATAAGTAATTGAAAGCATGTTTTGTTGCATAGAATCTGGATCAAGCATTTACTACAATTTGATATTTGTGAATGATTTGCTAAATGTTTTTGGAAAGTTGTTGCGAAATATTATATGTATATACGTTGATTTGTGAACTTGGTTTATGAAATGTGTTGTGAAAATGTATATGGAATTTATTTCGGTTTAAGAAACGAGTTTTGAAATGACATGAGAAATGCTTTATGAAAAGCATTTATGGTGAATGAGCGAGGTTGTAGAAAGATTATGTGTTTTGATTTGTGAAATTGATTAATGATATATACTTTGGTTTGGCTTTGTGAATTGTGGAGGCTGTTATGGATAGGGATTGATGCTTAGTATCGCTATGAGCCTGGCAAGAGGCTTGTGGTATGCGCATATTACTCTAGGATATCTTTGTGGGCCGAGCCATCGACTAAAAATAGGTGGAGACCTAACCAAGAGGGGAATATTAGTCGTCTTGTCATGGGCGTTATGAGTGACAATGGTTTGATATTGAACAAAAGATTGGTTGATGGATAGACCATCAACATGTAGTTTCATATAAGATGGACCAATGTGATAGACTATTGATGTGTAACATGTGATTAAACAATGGAATGGACTATTGACGTGTGTTTTATGAGATTTGTCAATGGAATAGACTATTGACGTGTATTTTTATGAGACCGACCAATGGGCTAGATCATTGGGGTATGTTTGTTATTATCTTGAATATTTTTGCTTTGAACATATTATATTAAAGTAAGAAATATTACATTATTTTCGTCTTGAAGGTTTGTTAAATTCTGGTTTTAGTAAAAGTGTCTTATATTTGTATTTTAAATGTGCATAGTGATTGTTTGATTTGCTCAAAAGAAATATATTACTCACTGAGCCGTGGTAGCTCATTCTTTTTTCTTAATATGTTTTTCAGGTGCCTTAGTTAGTAATCGATAAAGTGAGAGCCTTATTGTGAGAACTATTGGGAGTTAGATATTTGGGATATAATTTGAGATTGCGTCCTTTACAAAAGGACATTTGTGTTACCCCTTCATCCCTATAGGATTTGGGGTGTGACACTTTAAAATTGTCCCAATAGATTAGCAAAGCTTAGTAAACAAGTCGCTTATTATTATTTTTTTATTGAAAGAAAATTGTATCCATTACTCAAAAGCATATATATGAGAAAGAATACTCAAAAGCAAAGTCAAATCCAATAAATAGGGAGGATCAACGGAAAACCAACAAAGTTAAGCACATACTTATTCCATAAGAATTTGTCAAGCAAAATAATCGGTGGCCAATAACTGGATCTTGTGTTTTTGTTAGTGAGGAGCACACACAAAAATTCATTCTCCACTAATTACAATGTTACTAGTTGGTGGTGTGCCCCTAGGTTCGGCTTCCTCTACACCATTGTTGTATGGAGACAACCAAAATAGGTTGAACAAACACATATTTAACATATGGAGGAACAATCTTTGTGATCCAATGAGACACCGAAGTTTCTGCTATCATCATTGAAGTTGAAGACAAAGAACCCGTACACAAAGAGAATAGAGGGTATTGAATCCCCAAAAGTATATTTACTAAACTCTTAGATTCAAATCATAAGAGGATAGCACCCATATATAAAATTAGATTGGAAGAGTTCAAACTCTCAAGTTGAGATTTAGACTAGGAGAAAATAGCTCTCAAATCTAAATCTAGAGAGAAGAAAAAGAAAGAAAAGAACAATAAAATGCAAAGAAAATCAACAAAAGAGGAGGGAGGGTGAGATTGGTTCAAACGCTCCTTATGGCTGAAGGTTGAAGAAGATGATGAAGAGAAAAGACTTTTGGCTTGATAAACAATTCTTAGATTAAGAACATGTAGTTGCGAATATATGAAAACCCACTACGACAAACAAGAGTGAAGGGGGGAATTGACTATATATATATAACGACATCTTGGCAAGCTAAATAGAAAGACGATTATGTGAAATGAACAGATAAACAAGGTTGTGTTGTTTTCATTCAGTGATGCTATGTGGTATATAACGAAAATATGAAGCTAAAATGGATAAGAGAAGATGAGTAGGATAGTAGCACAAATGGTCAATGAACTTTGGTTTAATGTGTAATGTCATCCCTGAACTTTTAATTTGTGCAATGTCATCTTTAAACTTTGGCTCAATTCGTAACGTCGTCCTTGAACTTTTAATTATTCAACGTGGTTCCTAAACTATTGGCAGATGTTTAATATAGTCCTTAGACTATATGAACATGTTTAATGGTTTAAGAACTATATTAAAATTCCCGGATGACATTGCACATTTGACTAAAATTCAAAGATCACATTAAACAAATTGAAAGTTTAGGGATGACAATGCACATTAAACAAAAGTTCATGGACCATTTATGTCATTTTTTCAAGATGAGTCAAGTACATACTTAGGTTTTTCCATCTATGTCTAGTCCTCTCTCCTGAACCTAGTAGCCTTGTAATCTTCCAAGGTTGAACCATGCTAGTAAAGTAAGTAGATCGGGAATGACAAAGGGGAAAATAACATCACAAGTGCTATAATTATTTTTTTCGACCACTTGAGTGCCATAACTTATATACGGCGCTCAATAGAGCCCTCAGCCTTTTGGGTTGGTTGTTGATGGTGTGTTAAACATCCTATTTAGTTAATTGAACTCTAAGCTTATTGGAAAAGATGTAATTCCGTCCTAATTCCCTGCTAAATTAACTCATTGCAAAATCATGTCATTTTAGTTTTTCACAAAATTAAGTGTTTTTATTTATTTATAATAATCAAGAATAAATCACATAAAGTTCTCTAACCATGGATCGATAAGATTCCTATGCTTTATCTCTCATGTGGTTAAAATGATGATTCATTTCATGGTAATCTTTAAGAGTAGAGCTGTCCAGTCACTAAAGGTCATCGACAATGATATTAGTACTTAATTGTATCTTTGTCAAAACATTTAGAACTCAATTGACTGAAAACAAAACATTTAGGACTTAATTAATCAACCATCAAAACATTAGGGCTTCTATTGCACTTATTGTCACACAACCAGTGCCATTAAATAAAAGAAAAAGAGTAACTCTACACTTGCACTACGTGTAATTAATTCCATTGCAATTCCCTCGCTTGTTTTGTTCTAATTCTATTAGATAACTTTGAAAAATACAAATAAATTGGGCTAAGGAAACTATAGTTCCAATTTCAATTTCACTCTAACGGCAAGTTTGATCTAGCTATAAATGACATAAGTTGTAGTCCAATGTCATGCGTTTGTAATGCGAAATTAAATTCTACAACATTCGTTTTATAATTTTCAAAAGGAGAAAAAAATAAAGAATATATTGATTTTTAGTTAGTCGGGTAAAGTTCTCTTTCTATTATTTTTCAGAGTTAGAAAGATTTTTTTTTTTGGTCGTATGAAGGGGTTGAAAAATGCATGTTCGGACCATCAATCATCAATTTGTGACATCAGGTTATGCAAATCACATTATATCAAGTATTACCAACTTTGTTACATTATTTCAAAGCATATATAGTAACAAAGCTTGACTTTTGATTATTGTTTAGGATATATCTACGTAATAATATAGACAAGAGGGTAATTCACACATCATATATTCTATTTCCCTTGCTTTAAATTAAAGGTATTAAGGACCCTACCAATCAAAGAAGTTAGCGTAAAAGGGGGGAAAAAGCCTAGATGCAGCCGCCCACAAAGACCTAGATAAGTTTCGCTGGTTTGGAGGCGCTACGTACAGTGAGCATCATCAGACCCCACTTGTATGTATCATTGCATAACTTGAAGAACATGTAAATTCTCATTTTACACCTAACATTTTCATGGTTTGACCAAATTGACCTGGGATCTAACTTTTTCAAAATTTGATGGACGATATAAGAGGATGCAATCTGGGGAGAGCTTTCAGATGATACCAATTTATTGAAACGTGATGATTGCATCTCGAGAACTCATTACACCAAATCTCGGCCATTCAAGTATTTGATGATATCAAGAGTTACGTAATTTTCTCAATCAGATGGCATTAGTCGAGAGTAGGAGCTACGAGTTTTATATATCATCAATAATCACCTCGATTGGATCTGAAACATATAAGATATCACGAGTCAAAATTGGCTATAAGAAGAAATTACAGACAAAAGACGGTAGGTCTCTCTACCCAGACAAACTTCTGAATTGATTTTGATCTTAAACTGGACTAAAGCCGAGCGGCCATGCTAAGTTCACTTCACTTTCAGTTTGAAGGGGTTGATTGGAGTTTGTTTGGCACAAGAAACCGTGATATCAAAGATCCAATCCGATGACGCTATCGGCAATTGACACGGCAATCTTTCTGTCACCGGGAGAATTGCGATAATCTTGAGCTATTAGACCACTCGGATGATTTTTAGGAGCGTTCTCATGAATCTCCAATTGAGGTCATGGTCAATCCGCGTGCATTAGTGAAAAACATTCAAGTGACAAAATTAGGTGTCTGCACCCTAAACTATTTAAATGTAATGCTGCGGCAAATGTCATGCTTTTCCAACTCTATGTGCAACAAGCAGTACTCGAACTATTTAGAGTCCAATCGACAAAACACTTTCGATGTTAACTGAGGACAAGGTTCAAGCAAATAAAATGTTCACGAAAAGAAATATCACGCGGATGGTACATGCGGTCGGCGTGTAAAGTCCACTAATTTCGGACAAAGAAACCAACTGCCGCTGCACAAAAGTCCGTCGTCTCATTCTAACAAAGTAAGCCACTATCATTTCGAAAAGGAAAAAAGAGAAAATTAGCCCTGCCACTATCAATTTTCTAATAACCCGTGCGATTCCACACCCTGAAAGTCTCCCAAAATTAAGCTTGAGAACTGATCGGCTAAGGAGAACCAATCAACCCCGCTCTTTCTTTTGACTAAAAGACGGTAATCTCCCCACTGAAATTTCTAGTTCATCCTATCCTAACGTTGCTATTAAAATACTGTTAAGTGTCTTGCTAGCATCCCATGTCACATCCTATATGGCCAACATAATCTTGAAAAGCAAAACAAATACTTTTTTATGATAAAAGATAAAGGCTTGAATAAAAAAAAAATGAAAATCTAAAAGAAGAACAATGAGAAAGCCTGGGAGGAAGAAGACCATTGAATCGCAAAAAGTTGAGCAACCTGAAGTAAAATGGTGGGAGGAAGAAGATCACTAATTCAGAGATTTACGTTATTCAGTCAAGTGTTAGTACCTATTTCACAGGGAGAGTCAGCAGTAAATAATCCATGAATCAATCGGACAAGAGCAGAGTTATAATTACTCACACACTTCACTTGAGTGTTTCCTATACCTAAATTATATCCAAACCCATAATCTTTAGCCTCGCATAGAATTATCTCATTGCTTGAAATACTTACGTTTTCACAAAGAAAACGCCATATCATTTACACAAATCACCATTGGAAACTTCCTTATGAGCAGCTCAAAGAAATCCCCTACTGCATTGTGTGGCTATGGACGGCGGAGACAATAAAATCAAAACTCGCGTCCTTCTATTTTTCTTTTTTCTAAAAAAAATAAAAATCCTCCGACCTCAAGAAACCCTCTAACCCACTACTCTCTTTCTCTACTCTTTTACCGTATGAAAGATTTCAAGCCTTGATCGGTCAAACCCTTGATTAATAAGTCGCCAACAACTTTCCTTGTTTAAGTTCTCTTCTTTATTTGAACCCACCGCCCAAGTAAATTCAAGATTATCTTTTGAAAGAAAGGCAAGAAAAATCAAAGTCCAATTAGGACCCTTTCTCTTACAACTCATCTAATAGAGAGCGGTCTCAAATTCAAGATATTAATTTAATGGTTATCATTAAATAATATAGTGTGCTTCCCTTTATTCTTCTTCTTGTCTTTACTCTTTCTACCAATGAATGAAAGCGAGCTTTAAGGTTATAATTTTTTTTTTTTTAAATCTGTCTATCTGGATTGATGGAGACACACTAGAAATAAACTACATTATTTATTAAGCAAAGTAAATGTACCAAACACTGAACTTACTTTTTAGTGGGTGATTTGACAATTATCAATTGTGTATTGAAAGAAACTAATAATGTAATATAATATAATCCTATTCCTTATTATCTAATTAGTACTTGCTACATTACTTGAAGTTTTAATATGATGTCTTAGAATATCCGACATTTTTTCGTATTTAATCTATCATTTCTAGGTCTGCGTATGACATTAGTGCAATTCAAGAGTCCTTTGCCCCGGGAATTTCATATGCTATATGATTTGCGAAGTTTGTTCCTCACCTACTCCGTTTATGTGGAAACTGAGGAAACTGAAAGATCAACCTCGTATGATAAGAAGTATTAATTATCCCTTCGGGATAAGAAGTATTAATTATCCCTTCGGACGTATTCAAGTTGGTCTCGCGCTTGTATTCCCATATCCAGTGACCTTGCTCGTGTCGATTAGTCTTCTGATTTGGCTTGGGAATGGGCTGTGGGCTTCTAGTACTATGGTGGTGTCCTGGTCCTGGATCGCCTACCTTTATAGTGTTGAGTAGCAGAGGCTCGTCCTCACCTAAATTGAACATTTTGTGATGGGTGCGATACTTTCTTAAGGTAACATTAAGAGGGTATAGTCACCGCTACTCGCCCCTCCTTGTCCTCTTGTTTCGGCAAAAACAAAAAAGAATTATCGATTAAGTTTTCTAATGTGCATTGACAATTGCTCTTTCTACATCTTTTGGTTTTTAGCAAGCGCCTTTCGCGCTCGTGAACCTGATCCACTTCCAAATATGCCTTGATTTCCTAAATTTAAACAACATGCCTGTGATTTTGGTCTTAGTCACTATTCGGGAAATCATGAGAGAAGCAGCACTGCAATTCGTGCAATAGCACTTAATGTGTTTTAAATATGACAGTTTTTATACGGGACAATTATTAAAAAGAAAATGTTATAAATCTATTACGTTTGTGTTAATTCAATCATAAGCCTTTTATTATACTAATTTAGTTCTAAATCTTTTCAAGTTTTGTCAGTTAAGTTCATCTAGTCAATTTTGATCGGGAATTATTGACATGGACACCAGTCATCTTATATAGCACGGTCGGCACGAGACCTAAAAATTTTTAAATTATATTTTCATATTTTTTTGAATTTTTTTAAAAGTTTTTATGGGTTTTTTTAATTATTATTTTACTTCACTTCACTTTTCTTTTTCTTTTTTGACCGAGGGTCGACAACTCTTGTTGACATTGGGTGAGGGTGTTGCAGTGCTTATCTACTCTAGGTAAGGGCCACCACGTCCTCATTGGCCACTATGTGAGGGCTTGTGGGCCCTCATTGTGGCAGGTGAGGGCTAGGCAATGGCTGAGACGTCCTCATCGGCCAAGGCGAGGGTGTGCGGTCCTCGCCCTTGTGGTCAGTGAGAATTGGCTAGAGACTCTTGTGGCCCTAAGTCCTCCCCCTCCCCCCAAAAAAAAGAAACATAGCAAAAAGAAAAGAAAAAAGAAACCGATATAATTCAAAATATTTTTTAAATATTATTAAAAGTCGAAGCAGAAATAGGGAAAAGAAAAGGGGCTCATTGAGAAAGAAGAAAAAAAGGAGAAAGAAGAAAGAAGGAAGGGGAAAATTTTCATGCGCTTATGATTTGTATGAATCGCTAAGTTGACTTAAATCCATTTTGCAACGTTGGTAATTGATTGAGGCCCCTAATCGTCTATTCGAAGGAATTGTCAAAATTGGGGCTGAAAATTCGGTTTTAGGTCGATTTTGAATTGTTGTGTTTGACTGGGGAGTTTTCGGGTGGTGTATTTTTATAGAAATGATAGTTTAGGGTATTGTGAAGCTCTAATATTTTACGGATCTCAATTTGAGTTTATGATTTTCCTAGAATGGAATTTTCAAGTTCAGCATGAATTCTGGACAGAGTTTCAAATAGTAAATTTTGAGCCAAATTTCAATCATTTCCGGCAAGGTCTTGGGGCGGTTAAGTTGGGGTACTTATAGTATGTCAAAATGGCTTTCTAAGGATTATAAGTTGGCTTGAAACGGAATTCTATGGAGGAAGTTATGGCGCGATGAAATTTAACGCGGCTTGCGAACAACAATAGGTTTCCGCTAGAGGCTAGCTTTTCGTTGACGTGTAGGTATCGTTTTATTGACAAATAGGCATAGTATAGTTGAGTCGTTCATTAGAATATCGTGTTACTTAGTCGTTTGATATTGTTTTTTGGTTATTTGTTAGGTATTTGAGTGTGTTGACTCGAGTGATCGATGTGGTTGATTTTCGGCTTTCGGAGGTGAGTGATACTATTTTTTCTATGAGTTTGAAAACTCATGTCTTGAAAGTTTGGAGATTTGATGTATCGTAAGTAATTGAAAGCATGTTTTGTTGCATAGAATCTGGATTGAGCATTTACAATGATTTGGTACTTGTGAATGATTTGCCAAATGTTTTTGGAAAGTTATTGCGAAAGGTTATATGTATATGTATGTTGATTTGTGAACTTGGTTTATGAAATGTGTTGTGAAAATATATATGAAATTTATTTCAGTTTAAGAAACGAGTTTTGAAATGACATGAGAAATGCTTTACAAAAAGTTTTGTGGTGAATGAGCCGAGTTACAGAAAAGACTATGTGTTTTGATTTGTGAAATCGATTTATGATATATATTTTGGTTTGACTTTGTGAATTGTGGAGGTTGTTATGGATCGGGATTGATGCTCAATATCGTTGTGAGCCTGAAGAGGATAAACATGAAGGAAACGTTGAAATGTAGCGGGTGTGGATGAATCAGCTTAATTGGCTAGGGTGAAAAATAATTGTTCGAAAGTGATGTGGGTGAGTTTTTCTTTTAATAAAATTGAAATAAAATAAAATAAAGGGATAATATAGTTAATTTAATGTGATAGTGGGTGTCAAGAGCCAATAATAAAGGGTGAAAAAGACAAGTAATAATATTTAATCAAGAGTGGGACCCGCAGTGACTAATTTAGTCAATTATAGAAAGTGTCGGGAGCCAATAAGGGGGTAGAAATAGGGTGGGCCTAATTTAATAGCTAAATTGATCTATGGGTTCATCTCTTAGTATGACAAATTAAAGCAAGCTTTCCTCCAATGCTAGATCATGTGTAGATGACTGGATCATAAGTTGGCCTAGTCCTTGGTAGTATACGTAAATATTAAACCATGTTTTTCTCCGACTATATAACTATTAAAAAAGTAGATAACGGTGCCAAACAATCTTTACAAGGTATGAGAGCATTAGATTCTGACTTTAAATCTTTCCCGGTCCTTAAAGATATAAACACTCTCCTTGATCTGACACCTTAAAATTTCAGAACTGGTGGCCATGGTCCTCTAAAATCTTTACGGTCCTTTGTACTAATCTTCATTAATTTAGTGGGAATCAGATACTCAACTACAAGGTTGCCAACATGCCTTAAAGAGTGCAGGGGCCTTAGACTGCAGCTGTGTACGTATTCTCAGCAAAGCTGCTGACTCCATATTGAAGAACTGCGAATCCCATTCTGATGGATTGCCCACTTCGGATTCGGCTCTTAAAGAGATTAATTCGTATCATAAGAATGGAATGGCATGACCATGAAGCGGGCACTTTCTTTTACAGCGATCCATTCTCTAGCGATGAGTTGGTTGAGAGCCAAAAGACTGCGACCGACTACGTCTTTTGCCTACAGCTTTCACAACTGAGGAAGGACGAATTGAAGGTTGAGATCATCGATGACGAGTCGCTTTGTATCTCATGCGACCGGAGCGAAGTGGCAAACAATAAGGTCCAAATGGTCCTTCCTAAGAATGTTAGGGCAAGCAACTCTACTGCTGCCATGAGCGGAGATGCGCTCCCTATCACATCGCCCAAGCAACAATGGTTCCAACTCCGGACCAGAAAGCGTAGCGGCAGGATGTCTGTAACGATCTCCAGTTGATTTATTCGAAGTTTCTATTACCCTGCTTAAGCCTCATATTTTGTTGCTTCGTGATCGCCTTAACAAGGCTGGACTTGCGTGGCGTAGACTACTTTATTTTCGCTCACCTTCTTCTTCTTCTCTTTTTCAGGCCATAAATGTCCTTTAGAGCTTTTAAAGCCTCATTTGCCGTCAGCTCTTCTTGTGTTCTGTTTGATTGCAAGATTATCAGTAGACTCACATCTAGACTTGCCATAATAAGAAAGACTCGCTTTACTAATTCAACTGTACCGTCTGCACTGAAAAACATTACGGATCTCATAGACCAGTTGTCAATGAGAGCAGAAACTTTCATGTGCGAAGTTACATGTACATGTTAGTGTAGCTGCAATTCACAACCCGACTCCACATCAAGTATAGGAAATGACACGGGCATCCTACTACTCGAAGGACGAATTTGCAGGAAGTTAGTTTCTACGGGAACAGAAACTGTGCGTCGCTGATGTCTTAGTCCAATGGAGGCTTTTAGTCACTTGTTTATTTTCCCAACCGTGCTGATAAACACTTATGTCAATCAAATATGCACTTCTTCTGCCGACAGAATTCTGTAGACAGAGTCCTCTGGGAATGAAACAACGGATCCATTCAACACTTATTCAGTTCACTCTCCACTGCAAGCAAATTAAGAACCTGTCATACAGGAAAGGACGCTATCTCATGTATTTCACATTATTCCAATGGGTACCATCCAACCCACAACATAAGCTCATTTATTTCAATTCCTTCTTACGTAGTGATTTTCACGTGCTTTAAGTTCAGAAACAAGAAGAAGCGCTAGAAATTCAAACATGAAGAGAGCCCCTCATTACAGTTACAGCTTTCCCGCGCAATGACACTCTCTGCTTATGCTCGTCCAAGTGCACCTTCACTACTCCACCTCTGGGCGATGCCTGCAAGACGTGAAAATGATGACGCCATCGAAAATCATTCATTTACATACCATTTGAGAGACGAGAGAAGCAAAACACATGGGCATTCACAAGGGCAGAGACATGGGCACAAGCATGTGTGGATGAACAGAGAGAGAGAGAGAGAGAGAGAGAGAGAGAGAGAGAGATTACAGCATAGGCAACGAGATCTTTTTTCCCTAGCTTTTCACTCCAATAAGGTGCCAAAGCACAATGTGCACTGCCACATACAGGATCCTGGAAAGTAGATCATTCATTCAGAGGTTTGCGGTAAGAGCATAAAATTGGTTGATAGAACACAGCTTTCGACATATGACCAGCTAATCGGACAATTGAATAACTAATTATGATTGATACTTCAAGAAACTTTCCAAGGTATGAACTTTATTACCTCATTCAGTCCAACTTTTGGGGCAAAGAATCGACTGACAAAATCGAATCCCGAGTCTGGCTGAGCTGATCCTGTGATGATAATACCCCTCCCAGGGCATCTCTGTATCTCATCAAACTGGGGCTGAAATTCTTCAACTTCTTTCCATGACGGGATAACAATCTTCGAAAATAAGCAGAAGAAAGTAGAAATGAAGGAATTAAATACTCTCTTCCTAATGAAAATCAGCTCAATGCCAGCTGCTGCTGTACAAATCCTGGAATCAACAGATTGAAAACGATTGCCTCAAAGAGGAAGCAAGGGTTCAATGTACTCAAAACAGTATTTATGGGGGAAAAGAAAATGATCAGGTCGCAGTTGAGGAATTACGAAATGGTCGCCTTTTGCTGTCTTCTTGATTTCAACAATGGAAGTGCCATTGAGAACTTTGGAGACACATGAAATCTGCTCGGCATCATCTTCAGCAATCGGGACTACAGGAAAATCCAATTCGATCCATATCCCGGGCACATCACCATCTTGAACCTTCAAAATGTTGGATGACTTCGTTTCCGGAACCCTTTTGGCAGTCAGAATTCCGGATAATGTCAGAAACTCAATGGTGTCAGAATCTACCATCCCAGATGTGAAGAGAGTGTGCGCAGCAGCTAGCGTCGCATGACCGCAGAGGTCAACCTGAAAGGTCAAGTTTGTGATTAGATAATATGACAACCAGTTTCCCGTAGCATTTCTTCCATACTGAAATGTGACACACTTCATCAAACTGATTGATCATCAACATCGATGTTTACTGCCACTATTGAAAAGCAGGCATCAGAGCAACCATATAGATTAGTCTGGTTGGGATGGATTATTATGACGACGAAGCAGGCATCTCTCAAGTACATCAGAGACACGGTGTCGGACTTGGAATTCAATTGAACAACATCAACATGATTGATAGTCCCACGCAGGTAATGCATATAATTTCATCTAATACAAGCACAATTAGCAAATTAACTGGTAGTCCAAAGTAATGAGATGAAACAGACGGCGAAGGACAAATAGATATTGAATTTTTGACGAATTCTTCATCAAGCCATCCATGGTTGATTACATGCGGCCGAACTCAGAAAATGGGAATTATCACAAATTAAAAGAATCATAACAAAACCAGGACGTTAACCCTGACAATGACAGAAAAATTGCCATTTTTGTTGGCTATGATAAAGAAAGAAAGTTACCAAAAAGCACGCAAGCAAAGTTTAGCAATTCGCGTGGCAAGCGGACGAAGGAGCTTTCAGTCATTTATTAGCCACACACTCTGTATATCCTGCACTTGCCGAATTAAAGCAAGCAACGCTGGGAACATGGAATTCGAAACTCACTCACCTCCTTAACTGGAGTGAACCACCTGAGCTGAAACCTCGGGCTCGATCCCCCGTTGGCCGAGCCGGCGAGTTCTGAGCCCGAGGCACCGGTCAGGTAACAGGTCTGCGAGAAGTTGAACTCCCTGGCTACCGCCTGCAGCCACTCTTCGTCCCTCTCTTCTTCCAAGATACACACTGCCGCCGGGTTCCCCTTGAAGGCCGTGTCGGTGAATGCGTCCACCTACAAAAACAACACCACGCACAAGCCCATGTCATGGTCGATGCAGAAGAGTTCAGGGAAGTTTCCGCAAGAGATCTCCATCTCTGGTAGGGGAATGAAACGGAAGAGAAAGAGGCTGTATTGATACCACCGAGTACTGCACGAGCTTCTTTTCCATAGAGAGGGACGGAGAGGGAGAGGGAGAGAGAGAGGGAGAGACAGATGGCTAATGGAGAAGAAGCAATGAAATCAGGCGATGTCCATTGGAGAAGAACGCGATAGTCCAGTTCCTCGTAAATCGTTCGGGGCAGGTCTGCCCTCGATCCGCACGGAACATATTTTAGTCTGCTTTGCCGGCCCTCCCTGTTATTTCTTGACAAGTCAAAAGTAACCAGCGCATCTATCATAGGTTATGAAGCACCAACACTTTCAAGAAGTCATTGTGTCTCCAACACATGTCCGGCACTTTTCTACACTTGATTAATATGTGTTAAAAAATTCGATACCTAATTAACTTTCTCAGCATTCTTCGATACTCCGGTTCGAAATTCGATGCTTGAGTTCGAAACTCCAACATGTAATTCCAATACTTGATCAACTTTTCCGATACTCTCTAACACTTGATTTCGGAATTTTGACATGTAAGTTCGAATTCTGGCATGCACCGGATCAATTTTTAAATTTTTTAATAAATGATGGGTCAAAATATAAATATGTAAAAAATAATAAAAATAAAAAGGGGAAAGAAGAAAAACCTGGCTTCTCTTCTTTTCCAGCTTCACTCTCCAAATTTGTTTTTTCTTTTTTCTTTCGACATACTTTGACACGCGAATCTAAAATGTGGATTGTTTATTTTTTTCCTACAAGTTTTATAGATTATTAGAATGGAGTTAAATTTGTCAAATTAAAACAATGAATGATATTAACAAATCGTGGATTAATTTTTTTTTTTGTTTAATATCATTCTAAGCTCTTTTATTATTATTATTATTATTATTATTATTATTATTTATTTGTGAATTTGAATTAAATTAATTTGATTAAAAAAATCATAAAAATGATAATTTATTGTGTTTATATAAAAAATATATATTTAATATATAATGTATCTCGACGTGTTGGAATTCTCTATTTTTTAAGAAATAACATGTTTTGGCATATTGTGTTGTGTCGTGTCCATGTCGCGTATTGGTATTAATGTTACTTATACAAAATATGCAATGTCATGATGGTCCCACGTCCATTATTAAATGTTTTACCTGAATTATAACTATTCAAGTGACTCGTAATTGTATTAGCCGGTATTAGTTCTCATTAATGTGCTGGAAATTTGGAGATTTCCATATGAGATAGTAAATGTTTGAAGCACAAAACAAATAAAAATTCGCTTATGACATGCCTCGAATTGATGAATTGAGAACTTGTGGAAAATAATGCAACCTTTTAGCAATAGACTACCCTATTAATGGTATCTACGAGTAGTGATGTTATTGACACTTGTGTTTTTACACACGTTTAGGAAGTTATTGAAAAAATGTTTGTTCTTTTTCAATAAGACTAATCATATGAAAACGAAATGTCATATTGTACTCAATTAAAGTGCTCTAAAATCCCTTTAGATTCGTCCTTCAATAGGCGGAAAATATATATTGCGTTACTTTCAAACGAATTTTTTCTCTAGTTACTTATCTATATGTTTTCCCGTGACATCAACCCTTGCTATTGTACTTTGGGATCGTGTGTTGTGGACCAGCTATAGTTTAGCCATCGAGCGATCCTGTAACCCGTGTTCTTGTTCCTTTCTCGGCACCCGAACAACGGTGTTGTTTGGAAACTGTCAACTATGGTTCGCCGCTTAATGTTTGTCCTAGCCGCGACTGTTATAAATGATGGATCAGGAGCTTTCTTAGAAGTCTCCGACATAATTCGAGTGGCCTAATGCAAGGTCAACAGGAAACTGACACAAGTAACCGGTTCTTCGTGTAGGATCACGTGATCATCTTTCCTGTGGATGAGAGTTGGTAAGAGCTTACAGAAGCCGACGTACGAGCTCCTAAATGGGAATGAGATTCGACCCCTTCAATTGGTGAACCAGGGTCATAAGCAACACGGCCATCTCGTCGTTCTTCGACATGGGACTCCTCAACTCGAGTCTTGACCTGTGCACATTCTCCGGGAAACTCGACCAACAACAAGGGATATTATCTCTTTTAAGTTAAAGGAGGGAAAGACCAAAGAGATTAGAAGTAGCTTCCAGGCATCTGTATGAGCAGCAATACAGAGATAGCACATAAACGAGACAAAGTGGTTGATGCACCGTCCCTCAAATACATAAAAGCAAGAACGAGATAAATGGTTGTTCGGTCGTCTCTTTGATTATGCTACGTAGGCTACAGCTCCAAGCATACTGAGAATCTCAGCTATGGTCTGCAGCATTAAACAACTGACAATCTCGAATTCATGCCATCAGAATACTTATTTCATCTCGCCCTGTGTCTTGTTTACAAGACGAATCTTGCTTGCTCGAAGTATTTTTAAACAAGAATAGAACCCGTCATTACAGTTACAGCTTTCCCACGCAGCACGACTCTCTGGTTTTGCTCGTCTAGGCACACGTTCACGACTCCTCCTCTAGGCGATGCCTACTCAACACACGCACAAAGCTGATTAGGGAAACGCGTGAAATTCTATTGAAATGGACTAATAAGAAGTTGAGCAACCACAGATGCACTGCTCACAAATAAGCGCCTGGGCGTGTGGATGGAGGGAGAGGGAGAGAGAGAGAGAGAGAGAGAGATTACAGCATAAACAACGAAATCATTTTTTCTCAGCTTTTTGCTCCAATAAGGCGCCAGAAAACAGTTTGCACTCCCGCACACGTGATCCTGGAAAATTCATTTGTCAGTTAGCATTTTGCATCATGGTCGTGTATCGACAATGAGATAGCCTTGGCACTTTGATCCGGATAGCTATCTCAGTCTTGTCAATACATGAACGAATCATGGACAAAACAATAAGTGAACAAGAACTAGGAAACTGGTAATTCCTTCTTGCACACCACTTGACAGCCGATTAATTAGATACATCAATACCTCGTTCACCCCGAGTTTTGGACAGAAGAACCGATTGACATAATCAAATCCCGAGTCCGGTTGTGCAAGTCCTGTTATGATAATGCCCCTTCCTGCACAACTTCGTATCCTATCGAATTGAGGCTGCAAGTCTTCAACTGCTTTTCCTGATGAGAAAACGACCTTCGAAAAGCAATCGAAGTTGGCAGGAAAAGAAGCAAAATTAATCACCAGGCTATTCCCAGTCACATCAGCTCAATGTCATGGTCGAAAACTTTCATCAACCCAAGAAGGAAAATACGACTCTGAAAACCATAAAGCATCATTAACCGAGGTTTTCAGTAAGTTGCAACAAAACAAAAGTTGAAAGATTCGACCATGGTTAGGAATTTACAAGAAGGTCATCTTTTGCCGTCTTCTTGACTTCGACTATGGAAGCACCATCGAATACTCTGGAGAGGGATGATGTATTCTCGCTGTCGCATTCTGAAATCGGGACAACAGGAAAAACCAATTCAATGGAGAATCGTGGTGCATCCCCGTTCTGATAGGTTGAAGCGCCGGCTGACTCGATCTCGGACACCTTTTTAGCGGTTAGAGTTCCTGACAAGGTGCATATTGGATAGTGTCTGAATCCACCTTCCCAGAGGTAAAAAGAGCGTGTGTAGCAGCTAGTGTTGCATGACCACAGAGGTTAACCTGAAAGGAGATTCGTATTTATATGGTATCCACGTGCCACCATCCAATGATTTGCATGAAAATTGCAAAAATTCAACTCGATATTGACGAGTAAAGGGAGCTATCCGGTTGTTTCGATCCCAATCAAATCGATAAACGACTCAGAAAACTGAAGAACGATGCGTATATTCGGCGCACAAGGAGGCTGTAATCCACCAATACACTTAAACAGCCTAATCTCATGTGAGCGAGCCGATCTTCTTGCTGCTGTTACCAATCTCATATAAAGAATTAATTACTGAAAAATGGGAAAGAAGACTTTCCAGGCAGCAGAAATTTATTCTGTGCCTGAAAATATGGATATTTTTTCCCATATTGATTACTCAATATGCGCCAAGAAACTTTCAGTCAAAAAATGACCAGAAACAATTTTTTTCCCACATAAGTAATCTACACACTTTTATGAAATTACTAATATTTTTTAATAGTTTGTAAAACTTACTAATTTTCATTTGCATAAGCTACCAATCGTCTGAGTTTACTAACTCTTGTATAAGATTACCAATCCACGTTAAAGCAACTTCCCAAACTTTTGTTGGATTAAAATACCAACTTTGTGACTTCCCAACTTCTCCCAACTTTTGTCAAATTATTCTGACAAAAAAAAAAAACACTTTTGTCGTATTAAATTAGCAACTAATATGTTGACTCTCATATGAGTAACTTACCAACATTTAATCGTTTTCTTCTAACATATTTTTGTATCGAGCTATGAATTTTCGTTTGCCATATTTTTTAATTTGCCAAAAAGATTTCCAATCAATGGGGCAAAACAATACTATATTCAGGCAATAATTTTTGGAAAGCTAATCAAGTAAAAGCATATACAACCATGTGCTTTTGGGCAATGAGGAGGGACCACCCAGGCGTTTCCATTCATGCCAAGTCCGAGATAAGATGAGAAAAGTACCGAGCAAGTCCATCATGCTGATAAGCCGACAGAGATTCGGAACTCACCTCGGCGACGGGAGTGAACCATCTGAGGCGGAACCTTGGGCTCGAGTCCTCCGTCCTCGAGGCAGCAACTCGAGTCAGGAAGCAAGTTATGGAGATGTTGAACTCCCTGGCCACTGCCTGCAGCCACACCACGTCCTTCTCTTCCTCCTCCTCCAGGAAGCACACCGCCGCGGGGTTCCCCTTGAACGCGGTCTCGGTGAATGCGTCAACCTGCAAAAGGGATCAACGATGAGCTAGGGACGAGTAAACGATGCCACCTCAATCCCGGAAGAGCTGATCTTCACGACCACATCCGTAAGCCTCACGTTCAATCGACGTTCATCACTATAGACTGACAGAAACCATATGAGAGGAGAGAGAGAGAGAGAGAGAGAGAGAGAGAGAAGATATGTCGATACCACTACGTAGTGCACGAGCTTCTTTGCCATGGGACAAAGAGCGAGAGCGAGAGCTGGAGGTGCGAGCCAAAGCAAGTAGATGAGAGGAAGACGGGAGGGGAAGATCGAAAGATCGGCCAACACCGAGTCCCAGCTGAAAGTCAACTTCCAGCCTCCCCGCTGTGATGGTGGGGACGCCTTGCATGGGTCCTCCCAGCGAGCCAACGGCGGGCCCACTGTAGATTAGGTGGGGTCCATGTGCACTGGCTTCGGTCGATCGACGGCGCATGTGAATTGGGCTCACGAGTACTCGCAACAGGCGATACTCTCTCTTGCCAATCGAGGCCAGAGAAAAACAGCTAAACGACGGGAAGCCAAACAACCACCGCAGACCGCCCACGTGGTTACTGTACCTGCGTGTACTACTTTACTTTCCTCTATTTTACTCCTTTGTCCCGACGTTGGTTAGGAATCTCCTGGGTTTTTTACTCAAATAAGGGATGAGATGCGTACTGGGTAGCAACCATGCATCTGATTCTTATAATTGTGGGGCCCAGTCGACCAAGGTATGTTCTAACTAGTGACAAGACAACTAGGGGCAAGGATGACTCCTTTCTTTCATGTGAGGGCACTGAATTTTTGTTGTACAAGCAATTTCACATCTAAAATTTTGTCTACTTTATCGATATTGACCTTGAATTTCAAATTATTCAATTTGATCAATTAAAAATCGAAAAATATTCATATTATGTTTATGTTAAAAGAGAGGAATAACGGTATTAGAGGCCTTTAAATGTTTCAAATTGTTCAATAAGATCTTTGAATATTTTTTTGTGAGCACTGAGATCCCTAAATATTATGTTTTTATTTCTAATTCATCCTATCTTAACATTGCTGTTAAAATACTGTTAAGTGTCTTGCTAGCATCCCATGTCACATCCTATTTGGCCAACATAATCTTGAAAAGCAAAACAAGTGCTTTTTTATGATAAAAGATAAGGGCTTGAATAAAAAAATGAAAATCTAAAAGAAGAACAATGAGAAAGCCTAGGAGGAAGAAGACCATTGAATCGCAAAAAGTTGAGCAACCTGAAGTAAAATGGTGGGAGGAAGAAGACCACTGATTGAGAGATTTACGTGATGGTACCTATTTCACAAGGGGAAAGTCAGCAGTAAATAATCCACGAATCAATCGGATAAGTACAGAGTTACAATTACTCACACACTTCACTTAAGTGTTGCCTATCATCCAAACCCATAATCTTTAGCCTCACATAGAATTATCTCACTGCTCGAAATACTTACATTTTCCCAAAGAAAACGCCATATCATTTGCACAAATCACCATTCAAAACTTCCTTATGAGCAGCTCAAAGAAATCCCCTACTGTATTGTGTGGCTATGGCCGATGGAGACAATAAGAGCGCGTTTGGTGATATTTTTGTTCTCGAAAATTTCCGATCAAAAATGAGTTTTTTTATTCTGTTCCCGAAAATAATTTCTAAGCATTTTAAGCCGTTTGGTAATAATCCAAAATTTCAATTCCCAAAATATAATTGCATTTGGTATCGTGCTCAAAATTTATACTCCAAATCATTTTCTTTTAATTTTTAAATAATTTTATTACTTTTTTCCTTTATTTATTTATTTTTTATTCTTTTCTTTTTTTTTCCTTTCTTTATCCTATTCTTCTTCTTCAAGTGGCCGGTCGCCGCGACCTTGGGATGACCGGCGACCAGGCCGATGAGGGCTAATGACCTCACCGAAGCATCGCTAGCCGAGCCTCGGCGGGGCTAGGCGAGGCTCGCTTGGCCACCGGTAAGGCCGGGCAAGCCTCACCGGTGGCCGGGCTAGCCTCCGGCGAGCTCGCTAGACCTCGCCCCGGCCTAGCGAGCCTTCGGCAAGCTCGCCGGACCGATTGTCGGCGGCCGGCGGCAGTGGACGGCGATGGACAGCAATCATGGCGGTGGTAGTAGATGAAGAAGAAGAAAAGGGAAGAAGAACAAAAAAAGAAGAAAAGGGCAGAAGAACAAGTGTCACGCCCTGAACCCCGAGCGCGTGCACATCCCCCTCTGGTCAATAATATTTTGCGACTTCCCAGGACGAGTCGCCGACCCTTTTTGTTTTATTGCACATGCGGAAGCAAATAATAAATCTCCTGACAGCAATCATCTCGGGATAGAAAAGTAGGACAACAAATTCACCAATCAACCACACCTTTATATAAACACGGAGTCATGTACAAGGTCTATGACCAAAAGACTACAAAAACTAGCTTTCCAAAAAGAAGCGGTTTTAACTGACCTACACTTCAGATCACCTTCTCTCGGCTCCAGGTCCTCCACTCGACGACCCTGAAAATAGTTATACAATAACCGGTGAGACAATGTCTCAGCAAATTCACCCACTAAACCCCGATTAGGAGGATAATATGCCTCAAAGCGCTCTAGTCACACAATCACACAATTAGAGCAGGGAACTTACCTCGCCTCGCCCTTCCTTCCCGCAGTCGGCCACAGCTTCATATATCAAATGCATGCAATTAATGCATACGACAATTAAAACGCCTTACTTTTCTCAATCAACTACAGGGGTCTTAGCTCAATCAATCATAGGAGTCTTGATTATAAGACCAAATCATTATGACATGACCCTACCATGCCTCACAGTTTTGTCTCATAATCAGGCGCATCAAACTCAAACATTCACGCGTTTCAATTGTTAATTAAGTCACTCAAGGCACTATTGACTTCCATGTTCGGCAGCCTACCGGCGTAGCTAGGCATCGTCTATTCCCCATAGAACACGGCTACGTCACATTGACGGCTATCCCGAATGAGCTTAGGTCCACTACTGCGACCCGCTACCTTAATGCATGGGTAACCCGAAAGTGGGATTTAGTAACGTCCGACTTAAACGCTAGGACGGTTTCTCTTTAACCAACACACGATCAATCAATTTCGACCTAGGACACCATGCATTGCATTCAAATGCCTCCATTAAAATAGTCATCTTAGCCTATTTTCTTCGTATTAAAAACATCCCAGAATATAGTCGTGTGTGGGTATAAGGTCAATTTAAACCAGGAAAATTGATACCTTTCCTTTTCAAAATCCCACTAGTTTATACAGTATATAAAACTAATTTCGGTGTTAAAACCCGACACCCAGGATTTTCTGAATAAATAACGAATTTTATAAATTTTTGGAATAAATGTCCAAAAATTCAATCAGCACTCAATCTACGTAATTTAACACTCAATTGTAGAATTTAACCACACCATTGAAATCAACACGAAATTCCGGTCACTGGCTACCCCGGCTTAATTCCCGGAAAAATATTTAATAATTAAATAATTCTGAAATTAATTAAATAAATACAATAAATACTAAATGTGCTAACTTAAGCCAAATAATTCTAATCTAACCACCTATTGCTAATTAAATTATTCTAAGCATCCTAACTATATAACAACATACTAACCTAATTAACTATAATATCTAACCACCTAATTAAATAATCTAACTTAACTAATTTAACTAACTAAACTAATAATTAAACTAATTACATTTAAATAAATTTGAACACCTCTTAAACGTCATTAGCCTACTAAAAAGAGTTTAGTGAATAAACTCACCGGTGCAAAACGAGAACCGGTTCACTCACTGGGCTGCTGCTTCGATGATGCTGGGCTTTGAATGGCCCGACTGCTGGGCCGAGCAAAAAGAAAAGGAAACTGCTGGGCCGAACAAGAAGGCATGCAGGAGCTGCTGGCGTCGCTCGAGCGTGGAGATGGACGAAGGAAGAGAGAGAGGTCTTCGTGGAACTTCCGTCAATCTTTGGTGGGGTTGCGGTTGGTTTGTTGACTGAACGTGGCAGCTCGGTGGAGTCTTCGAGCGGATGAAATCCACGGTGTTAATGGGCTGAAGAAATCGAGCAAAAAGGGACTTCGGTGGTGATGGACTCCCGCGTGGATGAAGAGGTTGATTCGGTGGATTTGCTCGGTGGCTTTGCTGGGTCAACCAACCGGTGGAGAGACTCCACTAGTTGACCGAACTTGGCAGCAAAAGACAGCTTGGTGGAGGTGGCTTCGCGGGGAAAATCAAGAAGAAAGAAAAGCAAATCAGGGAATGGAGGCAGCAGCGGTAGAGAGAAAGGGCGGTGTACGAAAATGGAGGGGAACGGACGAGGGGAAAAAGATGGTGCAAGAAGTCAATCAAACATATCTCAAGAATTAATTGCTTGGTCCCACAATCATTTTTAATCTTATCTTACTCGGTCTTTAATACTTTCTTGCAATAATTTTCACAATTAAACCAATTTTGAAGCCCAAAATTGCTGCCCTTTTTCCAATTCCGAATTTCACAATTTTTGGGTCTTCAATTTCTTCAACAATTTTCCAAATTCGATGTCCAATTTTTATGTAGAAAAAGCTCACATAATTTCTACAAGTCCCGTTCGCCATATAGCTCGGTTTGCAAGTCGAAAATCTCTTCAATTCGGCTGATCCGAATTTCCATTATTTTTCCGCAACGTCCGAATCGATTTTCTGTAAAAATCTTGAAATCTCCGAAAATTCTTCGAGGGTGAGTCGACGTTTCTAAAATAGATCGTGACAATATAGAATTTTCAATTTCTGAAATCGGGTTCAAATTCACAGTTAATTTCACTCGGTGTGCTTTTAGCGTGACCTAGTTTACCGGATAATTTTTAGGAATTTTTTGTGCAATTGACCCATAATTGATTTATGTTGAGTCACAATGTACATCTTCGACACATTAGCGACTCTCGGTTGTCGTGAAAATCTCAAGGTTTCAATTACGTACATAGGGTACCCAAAACGACGAAAATCAATTTAGTGCCAATCGATGATAATTTTGCAATCATGTGGAATCATTCACACTTTGACCATATATCTCGGTGAAATCGACATATCTCTAATCTCTCGATCGATTTTGACAATGTCGTAATGACCCTTGCAGATCGACACGGTCGAGCAGTCGATTCCTGGTCGAATTCTCAAGTTTATTGCATTAAAATCTCTTAACGGCTTCCCGATAGTTTAATTATCTCATGAGTGATCGCTTAGAGAATAGCACTATAGGCGCGTCGACGAAAGGCTCGATTTATTTAATCAAAAACGAAATCTGAAAATTCAGGCTGTCACAATAAGAAAAAAAAAATAAAAAAAGAAAATATTGGCTTGATTCTAGAATTGTTCCCGATAATAAGAATCAACATTTTTTTATTCTTAATTTTATTCCAAATCTACTTTCAGAAAAAAAGATAGGAATTTATTTCCGGGAACAAAATTTTTACCAAACACGATTTTGTTCCAAAATTACTCCTGGGAACAAAAGAATGGAAATTTATTTCCGCGAACTAAAATTTCACCAAACATGATTTTGTTCCAAAACTACTCTTGGGAACAAAAGAATAGAAATTTTTACTATTTTTCCGATTACCGAATAGGGCTTAAAAGCAAAACTCCCGTCCTTCTATTTTTCTTTTCCCTTAAAAAAAAAAAAAAAAAAAAAATCCTCCGACCTCAAGAAACCCTCTAACCCACTACTCTCTCTCTCTACTCTTTTACTGTATGAAAAATTTCTGGCCTTGATCGGTCAAATCCTTGAGTAATAAGTCGCCAACAATTTTTCTTGTTTAAGTTCTTTATTTGAATCCACCGCCCAAGTAAATTCAAGATTATCTTTTGAAAGAAAGGCAAGAAAAATCAAAGTCCAATTAGGACTCTTTCTCTTACACCTCATCTAATACAGAGCGGTCTATATCCTCTTATTCTCTTACACCTCATCTAATACAGAGCGGTCTATATCCTCTTATTGGATGGGGTCTCATACATTGCTCAAATTCAAGATGTTAATTTAATATAGTGTGTTCCCTTTATTCTTCTTCTTGTCTTTCCTCTTTCTACCAATTTTTGCCAGAGAAGTAACCTTTAAATTTCGGTTGATGGGGGTTCAATGAATGAAAACGAGCTTTAAGGTTATAATTTTTTTTTTTAAAAAAAATGTATCTATCTGGATTGACCGAGACACACTAGAAATAAACTACATTATTTATTAAGCAAAGTAAATGTACCAAACACGGAACTTACTTTTTAGTGAGTGATTTGACAATTATCAATTGTGTATTGAACGAAACTAATAATGTAATATGATATAATCCTATTCCTTATTATCTAATTAATACTTGCTACATCACTTGATAAGTAAGTTTTAATAAGATGTCTTAGAATATCTGACATTTTTCGTATTTAATCTATCATTTCTGGGTCCGCATATGACATTAGTGCAATTCAAGAGTCCTTTGCCCCGGTAATTTCATATGCTATATGATTTGCGAAGTTTGTTCATCACTTACTCCATTTATGTGGAAACCGAAAGATCAACCTTGTATGATAAGAAGTATTAATTATACCATCGAACGTATTCAAGTTGGTCTCGCGCTTGTATTCCCATATCCAGTGACCTTGCTCGTGTCGATTAGTCTTATGACTTGGCTTGGGAATGGGCTGTGGGCTTCTAGTACTACGGTGGTGTCCCGGTCCCAGGTTGGCTACCTTTATAGTGTTGAGTAGCAGAGGCTCGTCCTCACCTAAATTGAACATTTTGTGATGGGTGCGATACTTTCTTAAGGTAACATCAAGTGGGTATAGTCACCGCTGCTCGCCCCTCCTTGTCCTCTTGGTTCGGCAAAAACAAAAAAGAAGTATCGATTAAGTTTTCTAATGTGCATCGACAGTTGCTCTTTCTACATCTTTTGGTTTTTAGCAAGCACCTTTCGGCGCTCGTTAACCCAATCCATTTCCAAAAATGCCTTGATTTCCTAAATTTAAACAGCATGCCTGTGATTTTGGTCTTAGTCACTATTCGGGAAATCATGAGAGAAGCAACATTGCAATTCGTGCAATATCACTTAATGTGTTTTAAATGTGACTGTTTTTATACGGGACAATTATAAAAAAAAAATGTTGTAAATCTATTACGTTTGTGTCAATTCAATCATAAACCTTCAATTATACTAATTTAGTTCTAAATCTTTTCAAATTTTGTCAATTAAGTTCATCTAGTCAATTTTGATAGAGAATTACTGACATGAACACTAGCCATCCTATATAGCACGGTCGAAACCGACCTAAACATTTTTAAATGATATTTTCATATTTTTTTGAATTTTTTTATAGTTTTTATGGTTTTTTTAATTATTTTACTTTACCTTATTTTTCTTTTTTTTTTTTTGACTGAGGGTCAACAACCCTTGTTGGCATTGGGTGAGGGCGTTGTAGTGCTTATCTGCTCTGGGCAAGGGCCACGACCTCCTCATTGGCCACTATGTGAGGGCTCGTGGGCCCTCATTGTGGCAGGTGAGGGCTAAGCAAGGGTTGAGACATCCTCATTGGCCAAAACGAGGGTGTGTGGTCCTCGCCCTTGTGGTAAGTGAGAATTGGCTAGAGACTCTTGTGGCCCTAAGTTCCCCCCCCCTCCCCCAAAAAAAAAAAGCATAACGAAAAGAAAAGAAAAAAGAAACCAATATAATTCAAAATATTTTTTAAATATTATTAAAAGTCGAAGCAGAAATAGGGAAAGAAAAGGGACTCATTGAGAAAGAAGAAAGAAGGAAGGGGAAAATTTTCGTGCGCTTATGATTCGTATGAATCACTAAGCTAACTTTAATCTGTTTTGCAATGTTGGTAAGTGATCGAGGCCCCTAATAGTCTATTCGAAGGAATTGTCAAAATTAGGATTGAAAATTCGGTTTTAGGTTGATTATGACTTGTTGCATTTGACTGGGGAGTTTTCGGGTGGTGTATTTTTTATAGAAATGATAGTTTAGGATATTGTGAAGCTATAGCATTTTACAGATCTCAATTTGAGCTTGTGATTTGCCTTGAACGGAATTTTCAAGTTTAGCGTGCATTCTGGACAGAGTTTCGAATAGTAAATTTTGAGCTGAATTTCGGTCATTTCCGACAAGGTCTTGGGGCGGCTAAGTTGGGGTTCTTATAGTATGTCAAAATGGCTTTTTAAGGATTATAAGTTGGCTTGAAATGGAATTCTATGGAGGAAGTTGTGGCGCAATGAAATTTAACGCGGCTCGCGAACAACAATTGGTTTCCGCTAGAGGCAAGTTTTTCGTTGGCGTGTAGGTGTCGTTTTATTGACAAATAGGCATAGTATAGTTGAGTCGTTCATTAGAATATCGTGTTACTTAGTCGTTTGATATTGTTTTTTGGTTAATTGTTAGGAATTTGAGTGTCGACTTGAGTGATCTCTGTGGTTGATTTTCGGCTTTCTCAAGTGAGTGATACTATTTATTCTATGAGTTTGAAAACTCATGTCTTGAAAGTTATGGAGATTTGATGTATCATACGTAATTGAAAGCATGTTTTGTTGCATAGAATTTGGATCGAGCATTTACTACGATTTGGTACTTGTGAATGATTTGGCAAATGTTTTTGGAAAGTTATTGCGAAAGATTATATGTATATATACGTTGATTTGTGAACTTGGTTTATGAAATGTATTGTGAAAATGTATATGAAATTTATTTCAGTTTAAGAAACGAGTTTTGAAATGACATGAGAAATGCTTTATGAAAAGTATTTGTGGTGAATGAGCTAGGTTGCAAAAACACTGTGTTTTGATTTGTGAAATCAATTTATGATATATATTTTGGTGTGGCTTTGTGAATTGTGGAGGTTGTTATAGATTAGGATTGATGCTCAATATCGTTGTGAGCCCGAAGAGCATAAACATGAAGGAAACGTTGAAATGTAGCGAGTGTGGATGAATTGGCTGAATCGGCTAGGGTGAAAAAAAATTGTTTGAAAGTGATGTGGGTGAGTTTTTCTTTTAATAAAATTGAAAAAAAAATAAAGAAATAAAGGGATAATGTAGTTAATTTAATGTGATAACGGGTGTCAAGAGCCAATAATAAAAGGTGAAAAAGACAAGTAATAATATTTAATCAAGAGTGGGACCTGCAATGATTAATGTAGTGGGAGCCAATAAGGGGGTGGAAATAGGGCAGGCCCAATTTAATAGCTAAATTGATCTATGCGTTCATCTCTTAGAATGAGAAATTAAAGCGAGCTTTCCTCCAACGCTAGATCACACGTAGATGACTAGATCATAAGTTGGCCTAGTCCTTGGTAGTATACATAAATATTAAACCATGTTTTTCTCCGACTATATAACTATTAAAAAAGTAGATAATGGTGCCAAGCAATCTTTACAAGGTATGAGAGCATTAGATTCTGACTTCAAATATTTCCCGGTCCTTAAAGATATATACAGTCGCCTTGATTTGACACCTTAAAATTTCAGAACAGGTGGCCATGGTCCTCTAAAATCTTTACGGTCCTTTGTACTAATCTTCATTAATTTAGCGGGAATCAGATACTCAACTACAAGGTTGCCAACTTGCCTTAAAGAGTGCAGGGGCCTTAGACTGCAGCTGTTTATGTATTCTCAGCAAAGCTGTTGACTCCATATTGAAGAACTGCGAATCCCATTCCGATGGATTGCCCACTTCGGATTCGGCTCTTAAAGAGATTAATTCGTATCATATGAATAAAATGGCATGACCATGAAGCGAGCGCTTTCTTTTACAGCGATCCATTCTCTCCTGATGAGTTGGTCGAGAGCCAAAAGACTGTGACCGACTGTCTTTCGCCTACAGCTTCCTCAACTGAGGAAGGACGAATTGAAGGTTGAGATCATCGATGGTGAGTCGCTTTGTATCTCATGCGACCGGAGCAAAGTGGCAAACAATAAGATCCAGATGGTCCTTCCTAAGAATGTTAGGGCAAGCGACTGTACTGCTGCCATGAGCGGAGATGCGCTCACTATCACAGCGCCCAAGCAACAATGGTTCCAACTCTGGACCAGAAAGCGTAGCGGCAGGATGTCTGTCACGATCTCCGGTAGATTTATTCGAAGTTTCTATTGCCCTGCTTAAGCCTCATATTTTGTTGCTTCGTGATCGCCTTAACAAGGCTGGACTTGCGTGGCGTAGACTACTTTATTTTCGCTCACCTTCTTCTTCTTTTTTTCAGGCCATAAAGGTCCTTTAGAGCTTTTAAAGCCTCATTTGCCGTCAGCTCTTCTTGTGTTCTGTTTGATTGCAAGATTATCAGTAGACTCACATCTAGACTTGCCATAATAAGAAAGACTCGCTTTACTAATTTAACTGTACCGTCTGCACTGAAAAACATTACAGATCTCATAGACCAGTTGTCGATGAGAGCAGAAACTTTCATGTGCGAACTTACATGTACATGTTAGTGAAGCTGCAATTCACAACCCGACTCCACATCAAGTATAGGAAATGACACGGCCATCCTACTACTTGAAGGACGAATTTGCAGGAAGTTAGTTTCTACAGGAACAGAAACTGTGCGTCGCTGATGTCTTAGTCCAATAGAGGCTTTTAGTCACTTGTTTATTTTCCCAGCCGTGCTGATAAACACTTATGTCAATCAAATATGCACTTCTCCTGCAGACAGAATTCTGCAGACAGAGTCCTCTGGGAATGAAACAACGGATCCATTCAACACTTATTCAGTTCACTCTCCACTGCAAGCAAATTAAGAACCTGTCATAGAGGAAAGGACGCGATCTCATGTATTTCACATTATTCCAATCGGTACCATCGAACCCACAACATAAGCTCATTTATTTCAATTCCTTCTCACGTAGTGATTTTCACGTGCTTTAAGTTCAGAAACTAGAAGAAGCGCTAGAAATTCAAACAAGAAGAGAGCCCCTCATTACAGTTACAGCTTTCCCGTACAATGACACTCTCTGGTTCTGCTCGTCCAAGCGCACCTTCACTACTCCACCTCTGGGCGATGCCTGCAAGACGTGAAAATGATGAGGCCATCAAAAATCAATTCATTTACATACCATTTGAGAGACAAGAGAAGCAAAACACATGGGCATTCACAAGGGCAGAGACATGGGCACAAGCATGTGTGGATGAACAGAGAGAGAGAGAGAGAGAGAGATTACAGCATAGGCAACGAGATCTTTTTTCCCCAGCTTTTCACTCCAATAAGGTGCCAAAGCACAATGTGCACTGCCACATACAGAATCCTGGAAAGTAGATCATTCATTCAGAGGTTTGCGGTAAGAGCATAAAATTGGTTGATAGAACACAGCTTTCGATACATGACCAGCTAATCGGACAACTGAATAACTAATTATGATTGATACTTCAAGAAACTTTCCAAGGCATGAACTTTAATACCTCATTCACCCCAAGTTTTGGGAAAAAGAATCGACTGACAAAATCGAATCCAGAGTCTGGCTGAGCTGATCCTGTGATGATAATACCCCTCCCAGGACATCTCTGCATCTCATCAAACTGGGGCTGAAATTCTTCAACTTCTTTCCCCGACAGGATAACAATCTGCGAAAAGAAGCAGAAGAAAGTAGAAATGAAGGAATTAAATACTCTCTTCCTAATGAAAATCAGCTCAATGCCAGCTGCTGCTGTACAAATCCTGGAATCAACAGAATGAAAACGATTGCCTCAGAGGAAGCAAGGGGTTCAATGTACTCAAAACAGTATTTGTGGGGAAAAGAAAATGATCAGGTCGCAGTTGAGGAATTACGAAATGGTCGCCCTTTGCTGTCTTCTTGATTTCAACAATGGAAGTGCCATTGAGAACTTTGGAGACACATGAAATCCGCTCAGCATCATCTTCAGTGATCGGGACTACAAGAAAATCCAATTCAATCCATATCCCGGGCACATCACCATCTTGAACCTTCAAAATGTGGGATGACTTCGTTTCGGGAACCCTTTTGGCAGTCAGAATTCCGGATAATGTCATAAACTCGATGGTGTCAGAATCTACCATCCCAGATGTGAAGAGAGTGTGCGCAGCAGCTAGCGTCGCATGACTGCAGAGATCAACCTGAAAGGTCAAGTTTGTGATTAGATAATATGACCACAGAGGTTAACCTGAAAGAAGATTCGTATTTATATGGTATCTAGGTGCCACCATCCAATGATTTGCATGAAAATTGCGAAAATTCAACTCGATATTGACGAGTAAAGGGAGCTATCCGGTTGTTTCGATCCCAATCAGATCGATAAATGACTCAGAAAACTGAAGAACAATGCGTATATTCCGCGCTCAAAGAGGCTGGGATCCACCAATACACTTAAACTGCCTAATCTCATTTGAGCGAGCCGATCTTCTTGCTGCTGTTACCAATCTCATATAAAGAATTAATTACTGAAAAAAGGGAAAGAAGACTTTCCAAGCAGCAGAAATTTATTGTGTGCCGAAAATATGAATATTTTTTCCCACATAAGTAATCTATGTACTTTTATGAAATTACTAATTTTTTTAATAGTTTGTGAAACTTACTAATTTTCCTTTGCATAAGCTATCAATCGTCTGAGTTTACTAACTCTTGTATAAAGTTACCAATCCACATTGAAGTGACTTCCCAAACTTTTGTTGGATTAAATTACCAACTTTGTGACTTCCCAACTTCTCACAACTTTTGTCAAATTATTCTGACCAAAAAAAAAAAAAAAAAAAAACAAACAAACACTTTTGTCATATTAAATTAGCAACTAATATTCGAATGCTGACTCTCATATGAGTAACTTATCAACATTTGATAGTTTTCTTCTAACATATTTTTGTATTGAGCTATGAATTTTCGTTTGCCATATTTTTTTTAATTTGCCAAAAAGATTTCCAATCCATTGGGTGAAAACAATACTATGTTCAGGCAATAATTTTTGGAAAGCTAAACAAGTGAAAACATATACAGTCATGTGCTTTCGGGCAATGAGGGAGGGACCATCCAGGCGTTTCCATTCATGCCAAGTCCGACAGAGATTCGGAACTCACCTCGGTGACGGGAGAGAACCATCTGAGGCGGAACCTCGGGCTCGAGTCCTCCGTCCCCGAGGCAGCTACTCGAGTCAGGAAGCAAGTTAAGGGGATGTTGAACTCCCTGGCCACTGCCTGTAGCCACTCCTCGTCCTTCTCTTCCTCCTCCTCCAGGAAGCACACGGCCGCGGGGTTCCCCTTGAACGCAGTCTCGGTGAATGCGTCGACCTGCAAAAGGGATCAACGATGAGCTAGGGACGAGTAAACGATGCCGCCTCAATCCCGGAAGAGCTGATCTTCACGACCACAACCGTAAGCCTCACGTTCAATCGACGTTCATCACTATAGACTGACAGAAACCTTATGAGAGAGAGAGAGAGAGAGAGAGAGAGAGAGAGAGAGATGATATGTCGATACCACTACGTAGTGCAGGAGCTTCTTTGCCATTGGAGAAAGAGCGAGAGCGAGAGATGGAGGTGCGAGCCAAAGCAAGGAGATGAGAGGGAAGACGGGAGGAGAAAATCGAAAGATCGGCCAACACCGTGGAAAACAGCAAAAACGACTAGAAGCCAAACAATCACTGCGGATCGCCCACGTGGTTACAGTGCCTGCGCGTAGTACTTTATTTTCCTCTATTTTACTACTTTGTCCCGACGTTTGTTAGGAATCTCCAGGGCTTTTTACTCAAATAAAGGATGAGATGTGTTCTGCGTAGCAACCATGCATCTGATTCTTATAATTGTGGAGCCCAGTCGACCAAGGTATGTTCTAACTAGTGACAAGACAACTTGGGACAAGGATGACTCCTTTCTTACATGTGGGCGGCTGGCGACCGGCGGCGGGCGGCCGGCGACCGGCGAGCAGTGGGTGGGCGACGGGTGATAATGAGAGTAAACGATGAAGAAAGTTTTGATTTCTCATTTTCGTTCTAAAAATAAAAAAGCTAAAAATTGTAACTTCGATTTCTACTTCAAATCTATTTCTGAAAGAAATCGTTACAGAAATAGAAAATTGAAATTGCGTTACCAAACGGTTTACATTCCAAACCTATTCCAGGGAATAGAAAAACAAATATTTAGAGAAATAGAAACGTTGTCGCACACCCTAAACATTCGGGCAATAGAAATACATTCTCTCACAAAGCCTCTCTCTCTAAACACTCTCTCCCTACGATCGTAACGGAACCCATTTCTCGATCAAAAAGCGATTTTTTTATTTCTTTCTTTTGCTTTGTCATTTTTAAGTGATTTCCTATTACTTTTGATTAAAAACCCAAAAATCAAATTGTTAATTTTTGGGTTGATTTTTTATTAATCCTTTGACTAAAAGGCAACCCCTTGACCAAAAAGTCAACCTCAGGTCAAAAGTTGGTTTTTGTACAAAAAGATGGTAAATGGTCTTAATTTTACTTTAGCCAAGTTAATTTTCAAAAATTTTAAAAATTTGACACACAAATCAACTTTCTAGGAAAAGTTAACTAAAGGATTGACGTTTGGTCAAATTTTTAACAAAAAAATCGAAAAAATAAAAAATCCACAAAAGCACTTCATTTTAGTTTCAATTTAACTTAGTGTAAATTTTTTTTTTTCCAAAAATCGATTAAAAACCTTGTTTTCCCAATTTTTTGTTCTTAGGTTCGAAATTAACCAAAAATAAAATTACTTTCATTCTAGTTATAATTATGCTTTTCGGTCTCGAGAATAGTCATGTCGAAAGGCGAATTGCCATTTTTAGCCCTAATAAGGGGGTTTGAATCAATTCTTTATGATTTGCAAACAAACACTTTCATTCCACTCATTTTCTTGAAATACTTCTAAATATGGGGTTCATTTTAAGAGATTCACTTGAGAACTTTTCAATTTGAGGAATTCAACCTTCTTGAATATAGGCGAACCAAGTTAATGAGCTTCAATTTAGGAAATTCTAGTTGACCCATTTGAAACTAAGGATTAATCGCAAATCGAGGTTCAATACCATTATTAAACCTTGATTCATTTTTCTCATAAGAGTTGTGACATCAATTTGAAATCAATTTGGATACGATAGGTTATCCAAAGCATGGGCAATTAGTCGACTATGTGTCCTACAATATTAATTGAATTCAATTTCAATTAATTTGCGATTTCGATCGAGAAATTATGTGGAATTGTCTGATTTGGCCTATGACATCCAGTTATGTGTACCCATGGTATAGGTCCATTACTTTTCATGATAATCAAGTAAGTAGGCCAATAAAAAATCAATGGATCACATTTATTTGTTTTAATTTGCCTAATCTCTTAAGATTTGGACCATTTTTCCTCTAATTGAGTAAGTTTTCCTTTCATTTTGATTAGTGAGGGATTAAATTGCATGGAAATTAGCCCCCCAAGTTTGATTAGTGAGGGACTAAATTGCATAAAATTTAGCCCCCCAAGGACCGACTAGCCTAAGTTGACCAAGAACTAGTCGAACTTGCTTGAACCAATCCAACAAGTCTGACTGGTCGCTAGCAGAGGAGGCCGACTTTGTCCTCTATTGGTCGATTCTCAATCACCGTGATCACGCGTCGAATCCTCGTCATGTGTACTTTATTCCTACATCCCTTAGTTTTCTAAATTTTGCGAAAACAACCCTAGATTTCGTGAAATTACAAAATTGCCCCTAATTAGGTCATTATTGCAATTTGCGTTTAAACTCTCGTTTTTTGTGCATCAATACCATCAGATCAATTGTGGGACACATTTTGATTAGAATTAAGCCCTAATGAGCTTAATAAATTCATATAATCAAGTTTCGACCGTCAGATCGAACCGACAGTCGAGATTTGATCTTAAATCAAGACTATATAGGGTTTTTCCCTCCAAAAACTTAAGGGGGTTCATTTGATCATTTTCAAATCCGCACATCAAAATCTCTCTAAAAATGTCTCTCCCTCACCTTCTTGCGCTCTCTCCTTCCTCCATCTTCTTCACATGCGGCCGCTCATCGTTTCCAGTTCCAACCCTCACGCTAGTGGTCCACCGCGTCGCACCTGGCCTCCCAGCCTTCCTCTACTTCCAATCATGGTGTTCGACGCAACAGCTAGCTCTGGCGGCCACTGCATCTTCATGTCCAAGCCCGATTGTTGCTTGGGATCAGCACCAGCGATCGAGCCGGTGATTTGAGTTGGTCCGTTCCCCGGCTGAATCAGGCGCTCCGGTGGTTTCCAAGCATTCTTGAGCTGATCGACAGCGATCCTTGGAGAGTCTTCGAGGTCCTAGTGGCCAAACTTGGTCGGATCTCCATTAGAAGCCCTCTGACAGTCTGATTTCCCATTGGCACTCTAAACCAGTCCAAACTGGACCGGTCCTGTTCAAAGCCGCGAACCGGCGCGAATCCGCTCTTGATCTAGCTATTCCGACTATATGCGGTGCCTGTTCAACAATCTTCGAAGTTCGCGTCGCAACCCAAAGTTTCGATTTTTTGATCGTTTGTGCTCAATTTGACGAAACCACAAAAGGTAATACTTGAATCGTGAATCCAATGAAACGAGATCAAACTAATTGATCTAGGCTAGGATTTGAACCTAGGATTGTATTTTATATTTAGATCTGAAGTTTTGAACGTTATATATTGATATGTGATGAGGTTATGTTGATCAAGGATGGGTTTAAGCTTGATTATTCTTGATTTACCTTGTTCTGCAAATTTTTTATCATTGGATGTGACCTTCTGTTAAGGCCGGAACTGAGATAGTAAACTTCATTTTTTGGTCTCGAGTTGGTCTAAAACTATGATCTAGATTTGATAAGCTTCGATTCGATATATTATAGGTCCTGAACGTACTTCTTTTGATACCTGAATTACGCCTCGGAAGTTGGACGATTCTGCTGATTTTGTGCAATTTTCTGGTATCCTGTCTTTAAACGTGCTGTTTGTTTACTATTTTTCTATTGATTTTTGTGTTTAGATTTTAGAGATGGTTTCCCATGGAAGTTGTACAAAAATGTCTTGATCAGAATTTTTGGAGTTGATTTGGTTAGGTAAAATCTTGAACAATCATCCTTAGGTCACTTTGTCCTATTTTGAGTCTGACCTATATTTGCCTTGAAATGAGGCCTCAAATGTGTTCATTTGGATTCTCATCCTTCATAAGAGTTGTAGTAATCATTATAGGTTTTCTAACTAGGTCTAATTCGTGCAAAATGATCATCCTTTACTAGGTCAATCGCATGTGCAAATCCATGTTAATGTTGCTGTATTTTGTGGTTTTAATCGCATCATCCTGTTTTGCCATTTTTGTGTAGGCTCGTGGGAATCAAATTAGAATTAGATGTATTCATGGAAAATAACCATAATGTTGCAGTCTACATGTAAGATTTTTCATAGGATTTTAGCATATCATTAAATCATTGAAAATGACTTATGTTCTGTGCTACACATGCTGTGATTAAAGTTGCGACGAAAACATCTTCACTTGAGCTCCTTATGAGCCAAATTAGGTCATTAGTCCTTTTAGACATGTCAAGAGCATATCATAACTTCACATTAATGCATGGTATGCCCCATTTAAAAGTAATTTACCATTTGAAAACCATGCATCAAATTGCCATATCATAATTGAAATTGCCATACCGTCCTTAATTGCAAGTCACCTTTCAATGTTAATAAATTCATGTGACTTTTGCACCTTGAGTTAGGGTTAAATGTCTTAACCAAATTTGACCATCGTATTTAGCTCTAAGTTGTGTGTGAATTTCCCATTTTTTATGCATTGTTTAGGTGGTTTCATGAGCCAATCGTCATGCATTATTTTCTGATTTTCTTGTGGCTGATTTGCATGCTTTGGCGATTGTCGTTATTCAACCATGAATTCGACCCTAATTGAAATTTTCACCTCTTACAAAGTCTTAGAGCACATCTTAATATTTCCAATGCCTCTAATTTTGCATTATTTACATATCGTTTGACCTATTTTCTATTTTTGTTAAATTTGTCTAGAAATCTGTTTCTAATAACATTTGGAACCTCTGTTTTGCCCCTGTTGAGTCTGACCTATTTTTATTTCTGTATGATTTTATTATTAAGGATTCTGAGGTCGGGTCCTTAATGCAGTTTTTTTGTCTTTCTTTTGTCTATAATGTGGTAAAATTTCAGATTTTTTGGACATTGTTTACTAGAACAAATCATCGTTAATCTCCCATGATGTCTTGTTGTCCTGTTGCATTTCTAATGTGATGCTATGTGTTCTTGAATTTTAAACTCTCTTCATGAAAATTGTTTCTCATGATGTTATTGACGTTCTGTACTTTTCTTGGAGCTGATTATCAATGGGTTCCTTTTCAATTGCTTTGGTCTTATTTTCCCTGTTATGTGATTCTTGTTGTGATTCTCTACTATGATTTTCTTCTAGAATTTTTTAGACATCTTGCATGCTGAATTCAATTCACACGGCTTCATGAGTTTTGATCCTCAACTTTCGAATTTCATACGCAAAAGTTCTTAAAAAATAAAAAGCACTTTACAATGCTTTTTCAGACCTTTTGAATGTTGTGAAACCATATGAAATTTCATATTCTTTTTGGTTTGAACATTGATTTTCGTGCAAGTGATGCTTATACACAAAATTTCAAGCTTTCACGTTGTGTTTTGTATTCCAAATTTACAAATCATGTTTTGACCTAGCAATGATGTCGTCTAACGTTTGGACCATATTTAGGGCATCTGCGAAACTTGATCGGTATGCATAGGATGCACCTGATTTAGCCTTGATGATTAAATGTATTCCATAACCATGACACAACTTTGCTATGTTATTAACAAACTTTCCTTACAATTTTTCCTTACAACTCACGGTTGAATTATTCTTCAAATGGCCTTTGAGCATCATTTGAACTTCCATTAATCTTTGATGTGTTTACTTTCATTAGACGCTTGTGATTGTGTTTGGCGCTTGTTGACTGAATAAGTGATTCAATGTTGGTTCACAAAAATTGTTTGATTGATTAAGAACTAAGGCTTGAGAGCCTAATTGTGTATTTAATTTCCACTTGATGTAGCCTGTATTCAAGACCAACTCGTTCAACCAAGAAGATCAGCGTGCATTCAAAATTGACAACACTTTCATTGAAAGTTCCTCATCGATAATGTCTTATCTTTGACTTTATCATAAAGGCTTGTCATTTCTCATGCATCGAAGCTTGCATCAAGATTCTTTGGAAGAACCACAAGCATTGGAAATATTGTACATTTAATAGCTTCTAGTTCTTATGTCCATAAATGATTACTAGTTTCTAGGTCTGAAAATATTGTACATTTAATGGCTTCTGATGGCAGACGAATTTGATTAATGAAAATTTGCTTTGTGCAATTCTCATGAACCTTGAAGAGTTCAAATCCCTTGAAAACCTAGAAGAGTTTTTACTCTGTCCTTGAAGAGTCGAGGCTTTTAAAGTCTACATCCTTGAAGAGTTGCAGCTGTCTATCTTGAAGAATTGATGTCATTTCATTCCTTGGAGGCCTAGAAGAGCAACCATTGAAGTTTCTATCTTTTTCTTCATTTCGTCCTTCGACAAGCCTACAGTACTTATATGAGAAAACTGAAAACACAAAAGTTGTAGATCTTCGAGTCTCCGTTCTTTTGGCTTTAGAATCAGGTCATTCTGACCTGAATCGACAAAGTTACACCCATTTTCCCGAGCTTACGCATACAGATATTTCTACTCGATTTCATGACTAAGTTTTCGTCATTCTCCCGATCCTATTGTTTGAGTAGCTGACCCTGGGGTACATCATTTGGTATCAGAGCCTTGGAGGAGCAATGCCTCCGAGACAAGCATGACGTCAAGGTGGCCAAACTATTCCATCGAACGAAGTACAAACGCTTGCTGAGAATTTCAGCAATATATGCAACAACAAACTGACAACTTGACTCGAGAAGTTCAACGTCTAAGGGCTAAAGCAAACAACCCTCCAACACGTTCCAGAAATGGAGAATCTAATGGAAATTCCTCTTCTTTAGAAAGTGTTCAATCATTTCCCCAAAGGAGGAATGCACCATATCACGCACAAGAAGTTCGTGAGCCGGATTGGGAAAAGGAAATCAAGATAGATATTCCAGAATTTCCAAGTATCGATTCTACTGATGAAATTGTCGATTGGTATAGTAATGTCTCGGAAGATACCGAGTTGGCATCATTGCTATGCGATTCCGAGGCAAGGCCATAGCTTGGTGGAGACGTGAGAAGCACACTTGCCAATTTGTTGGCAAGGCTCCAGTAACTTCATAGAGAAAAATGGAGAAGATTCAAAATTATTTCCTTCCCATAGAAGAGTTTTCACTCGGTCCTTGAAGAGTTAGGGCTTTTAAAGCCTGCATCCTTGAAGAGTTGCAACCGCCGATCTTGGAGAATTGATGCCATTTTAACTTCCTTGGAGGCCTAGAAGAGTAACCATTGAATGGCTTGATATAATTAATGAAAGGCCAAATTATCTTCGAAAATAAGATTTTAGTAAATAAAAAGTATTACAAGTGGCACTACTCATGAAGCCATAACACATTTCATTTTGTTGTTTTCAATTTAAGAGACAATTCAGTAAGGAAAAATCAAATTTGCCGATGACAAGGGGCATAGATGACCCTTTATTATAGGTGTGCACAAAGGAACCGAGAACCGCTCGGACAGCCCAAAATTGGATTGGACCAGATTGAAACCAGCGGTTCCCGAGGGAATTGGTCTGATTCCTAGTTCTAATTTATTGGAATCGATGGGTATTGATCTAGCTCCCGATTCTAGGTGTGGAACCACCCACTCAGACAGGACCAATAATATATGTATGTATATATTTAATTTTTAAGAAGATTTCCAGCAAAAAAAAAAATTAAGAAAGATAAAAACCCTAAAATCCATGAAACTCAACACCTAACATCCATTGACTAAGTGCTCATCTCATGTCACTCTCATCTAGTTTAAGTCGTCTCTCTATCTCTCACTCATGATCTCAACTCTCAACCTCAACGTCCATCGACTTATGACCTTAACTCTCAACTTTCAATACTAATCCAATCTTTTTACTGATCTTACAATTAAGAATAGAGAAGTTCTTTTTTCTCTTTACTTTGGCAGGAAAATGTTGCACTAAGAGTATGAAGCCTGTTGGGACTAGTTCCATGGACCCACCTAAGAACTAGAGCGAACTAATAGTCCAGTTCTCGGGTGGATCCATGGAACCAACAGGTAGTTCCTGGTTCCAATTTTTCATAATCAATCTTTAGTAGACAGTTCTCGATTTCAAGGTAGAAACTACCCACTTAGATTATTCTCACCCCTATTTTATTATATAATTTTGAAATAATCGAATGATCAATAAATCATTCAATTCTTTGAAAATGGGCATATGTTGACATACAAAATATGACCAAACTTTAGGTTAATAATCAACAAGTGACAAATTAGTCGATAATATCATAGTTTTGTCAACAATGAAAGTCATCAACGAAAAGAATAATCGCCAACTTAAAAAGTATCAACAACTTGCCAAGTTATTAATAACAAACATTAGTTATAGATGAGAATCTTCACTGGGGATGAAGTCATCACCATCAATATGTAACTGCTGAGTAGTGGTATTTTTGAATATGTAACTTCTTTTAGATAAGTATTACTAGATAATAGAAATTTGTAGACAATGTAACTTCTTGTAGCAGCATAGAGGATTAGGAAGTTATCTTATTAATAACAATTTGTAATTATTGATTGTGGGTTATTATAGTTACATCGTACTCTTTGCAATTTATCTTTATCTTCACTTTTTCACAATTTAAATGATTGGCTGCGATTGCCACCAATCTTCATACAATCATATTTCTTATCATTTACTTTCTTGTCCAAAATCAACAAAGGCCTTCGCAGCTCTTGTTGATGTCCATATCAATCCACAAATTCAAAGGTCTTTCGTTGGGTAACTTTGGGCAAAACAGGGACCAGTGACAACACGATTGGCTAGAGCTTTAGTGCAAATAAGTTATTTGCAAATCCGTAACAAAAAGGAAATGCTACATGCTCTAATAGGTGAGAGCATCATTAGAGATATCATTTTCAGTCAATGCAGGGTTTTCTATAATGATACCAGAGGTAAGTATGATGCCATCCAAAAGTGAAAGGGAAGTCATGCCATACCTGAAATGAAAACAATTGGTCGTGGTTCACCAATATCAGAATCCAATCATCAAGTGCTTAATCCTTTCGTGGTGTGAAATCATCTGTCAATATCGAAGCACGAGGCTGTTTGGTCAAAATCATTACATTTGCCTGTCAAGTCCACGATTCGAAAGAGAAATTTCTGAGCGAAGTACAAGTATGCCAGAGCTTCTTGTAAAACTTAATTCACTAAATGACGTGATAAACTTCGGATAATCATTAGAAAGTGAGAGACCCTTGTTTTAAACGTCAAATAATTATAATCTCGCTACATTATATGATCAAGAAAGTCCCGTTATCTAGAAAGGGCTACTGTATATCGCCCGCCAAACTGTAAATATACATCCACGTGCAGCTTATGAAATGAAGGATACCCTCCCTTAAATCGCAAGCCACTAACCCCACCACTATAACTTCACTTCGAATTTAATAAGCAAACAATCAACGCGAGCCTCCATAATTAATTCCTCCCCCAGACCTACCAATTTAGACACTTGCACAGTGCGACCTCCACCCACTCTCTCTCTCTCTCTTTCTCTCTCTCTCTCTCTCTCTCTCTCTCTCTCAATTAGGGTTACATTTGAGTTCTTGAAATGAAATCGAACAAAACGAGTTGACCACCTCAAGCCATTCTCAGCATCCCCGTAGCCTAATATGCAGTCAGATAGGTGCGGCATAGAAAGTTCTTGTAATGAAATTGAAAAAGCAAGTTGACCACCTCTCTCAGCATCCTCGTACCTAATATGTAGTCAGATAAATGCGGCATAGAAAAGTTCAATCACAACTACAATTTGTGTCATTTCAAGAGCCGTACCAATCCCACTCAAGAGAAAGGCACCATACAACCAACGTTTACGTTTTCCCAAGAGTCATCCTTCCATTCCACAAGACCAAGGTTATATGGTGTCACATGTCAATTAATGCCGTCGGAAGGGACGGCGAACGCTGTCTTTCAATTTTATTATGTAAAGTTTCCGCTTTTGAACTACAAAAACCTACCATTCCTTAATCTAGTCAATACATACCGATCATTCCGTTAGTTTTCACGACATCTTAGGATGTCTTTTCTCTTAATTTGTTTTTCTTGTTCATTGATTTAGGGGTGTGCGTGATCTTCAACCCGACCTAACCGTTACCCTGAGTTGACCATATTTTCAAATAACTCCCAGAAAAAGTCCCATGAAAGCAGCGTGTCTTCCTCACTAACTAATCCAGCCTTCAATTTTGTACCCAAATGACAATATTCTGTCAGCCGATTTTCACACGAAAAGTCCCTTTGTCAAACCAACATATGCTTGTATTGATGTATAGTTGACATGTACCAGATTCTGATATAGTATGCGGCTTTACAATTTGAAAACAATGGACCGTTGACCATTCAAGAGTCCAACTTTGACAAGTTATATAGTAATATATCCCGCCAAACTTCCATTGAATCCTAAGCTCTATTTAAGGGAGTTTATCATCTTCATTGAGCATCCAACCTCCAGCTGGTGATGTCTTTGTCTGTGTCATCTTCTCTCTCCATCTGTACTCTCATGACTTCTTCAAGATCGGTCAAATTGTTTCTCCTATGGAGGCTATTCAGTTCGATTATTTTTAGTTCGATTATTCTTCTTCTCCAAGCGAAATCCACCAGGGGACTCGCAGATGATAGCGATTGGCTCCAGCGGATCAGCGGGAATGTGGCGCCTTACCGGACAATCTTCGTTGACCCATCTGGGCGGCTTGGCAACTTCACCACCATACAGTCTGCCATCGATTCAATTCCCTCGAACAATAAGAAGTGGGTTTGCATCTATATCAAGAAAGGGATTTACAGGTATCCTTCGGCTAACTTTTCTATCTTTTCCCATTGGGACTTCTTTAAATCCAGATCTGCTTCAACTTTTGGAAAGAAATGAAGATCAAAATGGGCGTAAAGGACGTGTCAGATATTCCACGGAAAAGAAAGGAAATTTGATAATATATTTAAAGTTTGTCACATTTAATGTAACATGGTCGGATACATGTAGTCTCATCCAGAAGGAAAACAGAAAGTTCCTTGCAAAGGTTGTACATGAGATGAGAAGGCCTAATGTGAAAATGCAGGGAGAAGGTGAAAATACCAGAGGACAAGCCTTATATCATCCTCAAAGGACAAGCGAAGAGGACGACTGAGATCGTGTGGGACGACCACGACAACATCGTGCAAAGCCCAACTTTCACATCTCTGGCTGATAACATCATTGCCAAAAGCATCAGTTTCAGGGTAAGAGAATCCAACGAATTAATGTGGATATCCACTGATCTTGCAAAACGAAAATTTTTAGACAATCACTCACCATTGTAACGCTAGCATTTGAGAGTTGGTTTTTCCAATAGAGTTTTTCACACGTATCGCATATTTAACAGTGGTGGTGTACCATATGCTAACTTGTTTTTTTTTTTTTTTTTTGGTCGCAGAATTCATATAATAATCCTATTAACAAGAAACACCCTAGGGTTCCAGCAGTTGCAGCTAGGGTTTCTGGGGACAAGAACGTGTTCCATAGATGTGGGTTCTATGGTTTGCAAGATACGTTGTGGGACGACAAAGGACGACACTATTTTAAGCGTTGCACAGTCCAAGGAGCTGTTGATTTCATATTTGGTGGTGGTCAGTCCATTTACGAGGTAATTTATTGTCTTAGAAGCAACCTCACGTTGCCATTTATGTAGATTAGAAAATTCTATCAAAACTGTCTGGTTTTACGCACACTTAAGGTGACATAAATTTTTATAGGTAAATGCAAAGCTGCATATCGTTTCTACTGCAATCATCTTCAAAAGGATGTCAAAGAAATAGGTCTTCTTTTGTTGTTCCTTAATGTCAACAACCTATTTGACATTCTGACATATCACGAAAAACTTGTAGAGACGTACTTGCTGATTGTTGCATGTCGCCAACTTATTTTTATCATAATTTCTCGAAACTTGAAATACTTTTTAATGTCTTGCTTTCCATTTTGTAGAATTGTGCAATCTCGGTGCTTGGAGGAGCCCTAGGGTCTGGAGTGACAGGTTTCATCACAGCGCAAGGGAGGAGCAACCCAGACGATGCAAGTGGGTTCGTGTTCAAGGAGTGCAATGTGTTTGGCTCCGGCTCGGCCTTGTTGGGAAGGGCGTGGAGAGCCTATGCGAGAGTCATCTTCTATCGCTCCAATTTCACCGACGTTGTGAATCCTCAAGGCTGGGACGCATGGAATTTTGCCGGACAAGAGTGCGTTCTCTATTCACTATGCCTTTTAGCTAATCTATCTTGAAAAATAACCCAAAGAGAAAATTTGAGCATGATCCTTAAACGCTTCAAACTATCACAATATCTATTAATATTGACAAGTAGGATTAAATATAAATATTGTCCATGATTTTTTCTAAATTCAAATAATATTATAGATTCTAGTGGGAAAGTTAAATAAGTTGGTTTTCACTTTTTATAAGCCTAAACAAACATCCCGATATCAATCATGATACCAAAATAAACGAATTTCAATTCAGACTCATGGACTTGGTAAGCCAAAGCAAGTCATTTTTTGCTCCCCATCAAAATTACTTGTACAAATATTTGTACTTCTGCTATTACTTTTATCTATTTTAGTGTAGTCAGACATCATTCTAGACATCAGTTTTGTACCTTTTGGTCAACCAGTAACTGGCCAGATTTAGACTTTATCTTCGTTTCTATTTTAGGTTCTGTTTTAGGTTTACTATTCCGTTGTAATCGGTTAAAAAAGAAGAAAGAAGTAGCTAGTCTTCCATTCTCTTAAAAGGGTGTTTTATCTCGAGATTTGTCCCTTTTGGAAGGCTAACAATATTAGTATCAAAGGTTGCTTATACTATTTTCCTTTGTTCAAAATGGATCAGGTCCCAATTGACATTTTCAGAATACGAGTGCTATGGACCTGGGTCGGGTACTTCTCTCCGGGTGAGTTGGGAGAAGAAGCTGAACGCAGCAACAGTCAACCAGTTGACTACCACCAGTTTTGTCGACTCCGAAGGATGGCTAAGCAGTCAACCTTCCTAATACTCTGCATGGATTTAGATTACCTTCCGTTATACTCATTTATTATTCCCTTTTCCAACACGGAAATGTGTGAATTAGTTGATTGGACTATTGGCATGTAACTAGGAATAGGTGATTCAGAAGTTGGTGGAGTTGTGTACATCTTTGTGCGTATGTAACTGATCATTCATCGCACTCTTGTAAGAATTTTACTTGTGCCAAAGTGAATTTTCTCCTGTATCTCTTTTAGCCGAGTCAAAGCGTTTGTTCTGAAACTATGAAAAGGGTATTACCAAAGAGGGAAGGTCATAGAACCGATGCTTATTGACTAATAACCCGTTTACTTCACTATGTGAACATTTTATGTGGAATACATTCAAGGCAAAATAAAGACTATGTCGTACAACATTGGCCAGAAAACTGAAGATTAATACTAGCTAGAAGAATTGAAAAGTAACATATGAACTATGTATTGTGGGTAGTTCTATCTTCAAGAATCAATATAAATAGCACGACATCGAGCACAGATAGTCCAGGGCATCCCATTACCAATGAAAATAAATCATAAGTCTCAAAATTACCACAGATTTTTTGCCTGATCGCACAACTTTGTTTTACATGTGAGACAAGACACAACATGTACCGTCTATGACCTCGGCACTTCAGCAAGTTTCCTTGAAGACCATTGATTTGGATGTTTGGAATGCTTTGCAACTCTCGATTGAAGGAGAAACATTAGTGAACATCCTTGAGAAAACCCGAATCAGTCTCTTCCTCCAACAAAAAGAGGTGGCGATGTCCTCGAAAACTTGAAGGCACGAGTTTTCTCAGTTGATGTATTCAGTAGGAACGCTAAGATAGAATATTGTGCTCTTAATGACGTGGAACACTTTGAATACTTGTCAAAAAAGAGAGAGAGGCCTTTGTTTAAAAAAGCAATAATCATAACCTCACCACATAATATGTGGTAGAATATTTAATTGGGACTACTGAAACTATTCTAAAAGTTTAAGCTGTTGATATATCTACACTTAGCACTTAGCAAAAAGATTAGGTTAAGCATGAGGGGGAGTGGTAGAATATTTAAATATTAAACTACACTTTCATCCAATAACTTAAATTTATAATACAGTTAACAGTGATCCCACAAAATCTCACAATATAATCAACAAATTCTCGTTGTTTCTAACTTTATTCTTTCCGTAGTAGCAGGTTGATTTTATTGAAATTTTCCATCTATTGTAGAAAGAAGCTAATACCATCGATTCATCATGACGAGGTTATCTAATTCAGAAAGGGCTACTTTATATTAAGGGTGAGAATGGTTCCAGGGTAGAACCTGGAATATGAGAATCAGATCGGTGGGAACTTGTAGGATCCAAGTTCTAAGATATGCAAGGTAAATTCCAAATTCCAAAAATTGAAGATCTTGTTTTAACGTGTAGGTTCCGGATTCTTAGTTAGAGAAATTTGAATCCTGTAACTTGCAACCTTTAATCTAGAAGTTGGAATAAGTTTTAATATTTTTCTTGGTTTATATCTTCACGCAATTTTGCGATATTTAAAGCCATTCAATGATGAATATATAACTTGGAAGCACTGACTGAGCTTCTATTTTATGACTAAGATTTTTATTTTATTAATGTTCATATTTTTCATGTGTCTTTATGGTAAGTGAATTGTAGCAACAACTGACCAAAAAAAAAATTGTAGCAACAAATGATGGTCATTAAAAGTTTTAATTCACTGCAATCATTCAATTAATAATATATGTGGAATCTGAGTAGACTCTAGAACCAATCCTAGAACCTATGATAGGTATATTCGAAGTTCTAGGGTATGCATGATATGTTGTAGGTTCTAAAAAATGAGAAACTTGTTTCAACTGATAAGTTTTAGGTTCCAGATGTAACTTGAAACTGCTTACCTCTACTTTATATAGCCCACCAAACTACAAATATACATCCACGTGCAGTTTGTGTAACGAAGAAAACCCTCCCTTATTTGCAAACCACTAATCCCACGATTCAATCCCTACACTACAAAATTTAATATCCAACGTGATCCTATGCATAAGCAATTCCTCCCTCACCAAATTAGACACTTGCACGTTCGGTTTCCACTCGTTCTCTCTCTCTCTCTCTCTCTCTCTCTGAGATTCTAGAATAGGCGTTCCTGATAATCAGAATTACGTTTGAGTTTATATAACGAAGTTGAACAAAACAAGTCGACCACCTCAAGCTTTTCTCAGGATCCTTGTTAGCCTAATATGCAGCGAGATAAGTGTGGCGTAGAAAAGTTCAATTTTAACTCCGATCTGTGTCAAATCAAGAGCCATACAAATCCCCCTTGACAAAAAAGGCACTAAATAACTACAATAATCCCAATAGTCATCCTCCCATTCCATAAGACCAAGTTTATATAGTCTCTCGTATCAACTAATGCTGTCTATGTCAACGGGTCCCAGTTTCCACTTTAGAACTAAAATAACTTACCACTTCTTAATCTAATCGACACAGACCAGTAATCATTCCGTCAGTTTTCACGTCGTCTTAGGGTGACTTTTCTCTTAATCTTTTGTTTCTTGTCTAATGATTTAGGGGTTGCTCATGATCTTCAAACCCGACCTAACAGCAACCCTGGATTGACCAAATTTTGAATTGACTCCCACACAAATCCCATGAGACAGCTTATGTTTTCCTCCCTAACTGATCTTGCCTTCCATTTCGTAGACACATGCCGACTCTCTGGTCCGCCAGTTTTCATACGAAAAGCCCCTTTGTCAAACCAGCATATACTTGCATGGATCTGTAGTTGACATCCACCAGATTCTGATTTTAACACGATGGACCGTTGACCATTCAGAGTCAAACTATTATATTTCCAGCCAAACCTCCAATTAAGTCCCGAGCTTTATATATGGGAGTTCATAAGTTCCATTGAGCATGCAACATCCAGTTGGTTATATTAAGTCTCTGTCTGTTTCGTCTTCTCTATCTGTACGCTCATGGCTCCTTCGAGATCAGTGGAATTGTTTCTCCTGTGGAACATATGCGGTTTGGTAATTCTTCTTCTCCATGCGAAATCCACGGAGGGACTAGCGGATGATAGTGATTGGCTCCGGCAGATCAGCAGGAACGTGGTGCTTACCAGACAATCTTCGTCAACCCGTCGGGCCGGCTCGGCAACTTCACCACCATACAGTCCGCCATTGATTCCGTTCCCTCGAATAATAAGAAGTGGGTTTGCATCTATATCAAGAAAGGGATTTACAGGTATCTTTCGAGTAACCTTTCGCTCTTTTTCGCTAAGACTTTTCTAAATCCACCTCTGCTCCAAATTTTGGAAAGAAACTAAAGATCAAAACGGGCATAAAGGGCGTAAGCAATTCTTAATTTTTATATTTTACTTCCACAACGGAAAAGAAAGGAAATTTGAGTATTCATTTAAAGTTTGTCATATGTAATGTAGCATGGTTAACATGAAAAATATCAAAAAGCCTTAAACCTATTGCATTTATACCAATTCAATTCTAAACATTTCAATTAGATCAATTTAGTCATAAACATTTTTATATTGGTAACAATTAAGTCATAAATTTTTCAATTTGACAAATTTATTCCTAACCATTTTCACATAAATATCAGTTCAATCAATTCGACCAATTTTAGCCGGCCAATGCGAGGTAGACGCCAACTAGTGGCTAGACATTGACGTGGCAATTTTTAAATAATTTTTTTTATTATTTTTTTGAATTTTGTATTCATTTTTTTCTTTTTTTTCTTTTCTTTTCGTTTTCCTTTTTCTTTTTTCTTTCCTTTTCTTTTCCTTCTTCTTCCTCCTTCTTGGACTTTCCTCACATTGGTTGGGAAGCCTCTGGCGAGGCTTGCCGGCCACCGGGCGAGGGTTGTGAAACCCTCGCCCAGCCTTGCCTAGGGCCGTGGGCAAGGTCAGCCTCTCCTGGCCTACCATGGGCCGGTGAGGCCATGGTGGTGATCGCCAAGGCCTAGGCGAAGGCTGCCATGGCCTCACCCATATGGGCGAAGCCGCCTTGCTGCGGCCCTGGGAGAGACGGCGAGGGCCGCAACCCTCATCGGTGTCTCGTCGCCACTGCAAGGAAAGTCCACGAAGAAGGAAGAAGGAAAAGAAAATGAAAAAGAAAATAAAAAATTAATAAAATAATAATAAATATTTAAAATCGCCATGTCGGCGTCCGGCCACCGGCCGTCCATGTCGGTGTCGCTCGATCAAAATTGGATGGATGGATTGAATTGGAATTAATGTGAAAATGTTTGAAACTAAATTAGTCCAATTAAAATATTTAGAACTGAATTGGTATAAATGTGAAAATGTATAGAACTAAATTGGTCTACTTGAAATGCTAGGACTGAATTAGTACCAATGCAATAAGTTTAGAACTTTTTGGTATTTTTCCATATAGTCGACCATCTGTAGTCTCATCCCTAAGAAATACAGAAAGTTCCTTGCGAAGGTTGTACATGTGATGAGAAGTGTCTAATGTGAAAATGCAGGAGAAGGTAAAACTACCAGAGGACAAGCCTTATATCATTCTCAAAGGACAAGCAAAGCGGACGACTGAGATCGTGTGGGACGACCAGTCGACCATGACAACATCATGCAAAGCCCGACTTTCACATCTCTGGCCGATAACATCATTGCTGAAAGCATCAGTTTTACGGTAAGAGAAAACGACGGGTTAATGTCGATATCCCCTGATCTTGCAAAAATAATATTTTTAGACAATCACTGAACATTGTAGCGCTAGCATTTGAGAGTCGGTTTGGCCAATAGAGTTTTTCGCGTGTATCATGTAACCAACAGTGGTTGAGTAATTCTCTTCGACTTAATAAAAGTTGAGCTATATCCTAACTTGTTTTTCCTTTTACGACGCTGGATTCGTGTAATAATCCTATTAACAAGAAACACCCTCGGGTTCCAGCAGTTGCAGCTAGGGTTTCTGGGGACAAGAACGTGTTCCATAGGTGTGAGTTCTATGGTTTGCAAGATACGTTGTGGGACGACCAAGGATGACATTATTTCAAGCGTTGCACGGTCCAAGGAGCTGTTGATTTCATCTTCGGTGGTGGTCAGTCCATTTACGAGGTAATTGATTGTCTTAGAAGCAACCTCACATTGCAATTCATGTAGATTAGAAAATTCTATCAAAATTGTCTGGTTTTACGCACACGTAAGGTGACATAAGTTTTTATAGGTAGATGCAAAGCTGCATATCGTTCCTATTGCAATCATCCTCAAGAGTATATCAAAGAAATAGGTCTTCTTTGGTTGTTCTTGCATGTCACCAACTTATTTAACTTTCTGACATATCACGAAAAACTTGTAGAGACGTACGTGCTGATTCTTGCATGTCGCCAACTTATTTTTTTCATGACTTATCCATTTTATAGAATTGTGCAATATCGGTGCTTGGAGGAGCCCTGGGGCCTGGAGTGACAGGTTTCATCACAGCGCAAGGGAGGAGCAACCCAGACGATGCAAGTGGGTTCGTGTTCAATGAGCGCAATGTGTTTGGCTCCGGCTCGGCCTTGTTGGGAAGGGCATGGAGAGCCTACGCGAGAGGCATCTTCTATCGCTCCAATTTCACCGACGTTGTGACTCCCTGAGGCTGGGACGCATGGAATTTTGCCGGACAGGAATGCGTTCTCTATTCACTATGCCCTTTTAGCTAATTCATCTTGAAAAATTACCCAAAGAGAAAATTTGAGCATGATCTTTAAACGCTTCAAACTGTCATACTATCTATTGATATTGACAAGTATGATTAAATATGAATTAGATACATTCAAATGATATTTCAGATTCTTGCGGGAAAGTTAAATAAGTTGGTTGTCACTTTTTATAACCCTAAACAAACATCCCAAGATCAATCATGACCACAAAAGTTAGCGAATTTCAATACCAGGCCAAAGCGGGTCATTTTTCTTGTTCCCCATCAAAATTACTTGTGCGAATATTTGTACTTGTACTATTACTTTTCCTTATCTTAGTTTCGTCAGACCTTATCGTTGACATCAGTTTTAAAGCTTGCGGTCAACTAGTAACTGGCCAGTCTACTACTTTGTCTTCGTTCCTATTTTAGTTTCGCTTATTTGGTTTACTATTCCCCCTGTAATTGGTTAAGAAAGAAGAAATAAGTAGCTAGTTCTCCATTCTCTATAAGGGGTCTTTCTGTCATGCCCCGAACCTCGAGCGCACCAACATCCCACCATGGTCGTTCAAATGCGACGTTCCCAGGTTAAGTTGCCGACCCAATCGTTCTTTAATGCACATGCGAAGCGTATTATAAAACTCCTGACAAAAACTCACGGGATAGGAAAGTAGGAAACCAAATCATCCATAAACAAACATGCTTTCAAAAGCAATCACACTAGGGTTTACATATATACCAAAAGGGGTCAGTCTTCAAAAAGGGATTAGTCCTATCACCACTAGTCGGACTCATTCTTCGATCCCACTTCTGACTGATCAACCTCCGGAGGTTCCGCCATCTACGGTCCTGAAATTTTGGCCCACAACGGGGTGAGACATTGTCTCAGCAAGTTCAACCCCCTAAACCCCTATTAGAAAGAAAATACACCCCGGGTGGCCTAGCCACATCACACAGAAGACTTACCTCGTCTTAATTCCTTCCTGCAGGTTAGCACAATTTGTATCACACAATCTCAAGTAATAATAAGAATTTAAACAATTGGAACGCCATCACTTTCATATACACCACAATCACACTCAGCACGCATTCCAATTATTATTCACTGCCACACAAGGGCATAGCCTACTCGCCGGTTCGGCTATCTCGACATTAATGCCGGCATCGCCTCCCCCTTGGAGCGCGGCTTCGTCACTATGTCGACGGCATTCCCGAAGGAGCATGGGCCTAGAATCTACTGCGACCCGCATCCGTTGTAAGGGGCAACCCATATAGGGGCAAGTTCGGCTCAACAGCCCAGGACGATCTCCTCTTAATTATCACACGACAATCCATAACCGGCCCTAGACACTTTGCACAACCTTTCTCCAATGGGTCCAATTTCATCCTCTGCCGTGGCACACGAATTTTTAAACTTTGTACATCACATTCTTCAATTCTCTTCTAATTGAACCAAATTGAAGTCCATAAAATTAATCCAATGTTACCACCCTTCAATTCACATATTTACTTGACCATAGTACCATCTTGATCTAAAAAATACAACCAAAAGCGGGCCTACCAATTTTCCGAACCAAATTAGCCATAATTTGATTATTTTGCTGAAAAACTCGGTTTGCATGAAAAATCTTCCAAAGATGAGTCAATGTTCCTAAAATGATTTGTGACACACCAAGACTTCCAATTTCTGAATTTGATCTCAACTCACGGTTAATTTCGCTCTGGCACGATATTAGCGCGTCCTGATCTACCGGGTAGCTTTTAGAAATTTTCATGCATTTGACCTGTGGTTGATCAAGCCACAATGTACATCTTTGACACATTGACCACTCTTGGTTGTTAGGGTAATCTCAAGGTTTCAAATACGGACACAGGATACCCAATCGACAAAAAAGCCGGTCCAAAGGTCTTTGACCGACAAGAATAGTGCAATATTGTGGAATCATCCACACTCGATCACATGCCTCTATCGAGTCGACCTATCTTCGGTCTCTAATCGATTTTTAACCGTGCCGTAATGACCCTTGCAGATTAGCTCGGTCGAAAGGTCGCTTCCTGGTCAAATTCTCGAGTCTGATGCATTAGAATATCTTGCCGGCTTCACCTGATAGATTAGTTTTCACATGAATGGCCAACTCAAGGAAAAGAACTATATGCGTGAAGATGAAATGCCCGTCTCATTTTATTAAATACATAATTGGAAAATCAGGATGTCACAACTCTTCCCCTCTTAAAAAAATTTTGTCCTCGAAATTTAAACATTTACCAATTCTTAAACAAAAAAGTGGGGGTACAGTCATCTCATCGAATCTTCTCTTTCCCTAGTTGCTCTTTCTGTACTGCGGTAATGCCAGATCACTTCCAAACTTGTCCAAACCATTACGGATTCAAAATGCTGAACACTTGTCCACTTTTGCGAAAATAAAATCTGCAAAAATTTGGTTCTTTTTCTTTTTTTCTTTTTATTTTTCCCTTTTTCCACTAAGCGGCTAATTGCTGCGTCGGGGATTCGAACTCTCAACTTCAAACCTTTTTCTTCATTCCCGAGTACCACTCGGCTAAAGGTGCCGACAGTGTCTCGAATTGCTTTCTTTATCCATTCAAAGCCAAAATCCTCCTTTGAACCCAAATTTCGATGGATTCCGATTTAAATGCTGCTTCATCTTCCCTTCCTTAACAAAATGCGATGTCCCTATCATAGGCTACATTTAAGGAAAAATATATTTCCCTACTTGAAATTCCAAAGGTCTTCGACACAAAATCTGCAAAACTAAACTGGCGATTTTGAGCGGTCTTAAGTTTGTCTCTGCTAACTGTAACTGAATCACTGATTTCTGAACCAACTCTGGACCTGTGATTTTCTGTTCTCTGATCTCACCTCGACCAACTGAAGTTCTGTACACTCTGCTCTGCTCTGCTTTGAAAGGACCATCTGACTGTTATGTTGAAACTGGGAACCATCTGAAAACTCTGCTGGCAACTGTCGCTGTAAGTGAACTCAATGAGAAGGAGTTGTTCCTTTCCACTTCCTTTGAAAACCAACCCACATGTTCTCAACCTGTCCTCAATTGTCCTTTAAAACTAGTCATCCGTCTGAGGATGATAATCCATATTGTACTGCAACTTCATTCCCAAAACACTCTGCAACTTTTCCAGAAGGTAGCCATGAATTTCGGTCTCGATCTGAAGAAATCGTCACCGGCACTCCAAATAGACGAACTCTTTGACGCACGTACAACTCAGAGTGCTTGTCCAAATCAAGGTCCTTTCGTACTGCGATGAAGTGAGCCAACTTTGTCAGTCTGTCGACCACTATCCAAATCGAATCATTTCCTCTTTGACTCCTCGGTAACCTAGTCACGAAGTCCATCGTGATATGCTCCCATTTCCACTCTGGGATCTCGAGAGGTTGTAGAAATCCTCTCGGTTTATAATGCTGGGTTTTGACCTGCTGAAACATCCAACACTTGGCGACATGCTTGGCGATGTCCGCTTTCATACTAGACCACTAGTAGTGTTGACGCAGATTCTGATACATCTTGGTGCTACCAGGGTGAATGCTGTAACTACTACAATGAGCTTCTGACAAGATCTCTTCTTTAAGTGCTACATCGTTAGGTACACACAATCGTCCTCGGAACTTTAATGTTCCGTCATCAAATCTGGAAGTCAAGCTTCTCTTTTTTTGTATCTACTTGCACGATTTTCTGAATCTCTGGATCTTTCGACTAAAGCGTTCTGATTCTGACTTGCACTTTCAATTCAATTCTGAGGATGGACTTAAGAGTCTAAAGGTGGCCTACCTCAATTTTAAAACCCAAATCTTGTGCCTTCTCAATTAAAACCCATTCCTTGAGTACCATTTGCACTGTTGATGACTTCCAACTTAATGCATCTGCGACCTTATTCGCCCTTCTTTTTTTTTTTTTTTTTTTTTTTTTGGGAACACCAAATATCACAATCCTAGTCTTTCCAAAGTTCAAACTAGTGACGCTGTCTCATATTCAATTCTTTTTGAGAGAATAAATACTGAAGACTATGCTTATCAGTGAAGATCCATAATCTTTCTCCATACAACTAACATCTCTAAATTTTCGGTGCGAAGATCAAAGGCTGTGAGTTCTAAGTCATGCGTCGGGTAATTCAGCTCATGAGGTCTCAGGCGACGGGATGTGTATGCAACAACCCCGTCATGCTGCATCAACACGCAACCCAATCCTTTAAACGACGCATCACTTTGTAGATCTCAAATCCTACTAGACCGGATGGGATAGTAAACACGGAGTGCAATAGTTAGCTTCGCTTAAGCTCTTGGAACTACTCTCGCACTTATCGACCACACAAACTTTTTTTTTCCTTCTTCGAAGTCTTGTCAACGGCGATGCTAACACTGAAAACCCTTCTACAAACTGTCTGTAATACTCTGCTACTTCTAATCTCTGTTACTGTAGTCGGTCTTGGCCAGTCGATTACTGCTTCGTTCTTGGCTGGGTCCACTAAGATTCCTTCTCTGGAAATGGCGTGACTTAGAAACGTCACACGAGTTAACCAAAACTCGCACTTGCTAAACTTGGCATACAGCTTACGATTCCTCAAAGTCTGAAGCACTATCCTTAAGTGCCTTTCATGATCCTCAATACTCCTCGAGTATACTAGAATGTCGTCGATGAACACGATTACGAACTAATCCAAGTACTCCTTGAACCTACGGTTCATCAGATCCATGAAAGCAGCTGAAGCATTCTTCAAACCAAACGGCATTACAGTAACTCATAATGGTCGTATCGATTGCGAAACACTGACTTCGGTATAACCTCATTTCTAATCCCCAGCTGATGACACCATGTCCTCAAGTCGATCTTAGAGAATGACGACACTCCTGGAAGGTTATCAAACAAGTCATCGACCCTCGGCAATGGATACTTGTTCTTGATCGTCACCTGATTGAGTTATTGATAGTCGATACATAGGCGCAACGAACCATCTTCTTTCTTTACGAACAGAACTGGTGCTCCCCAAGTTGATGCACTAGGGCGTATGAATCCCCTTTCCAACAATTCATGTATCTACACTTTCACTTTCAGTTCTTTCAACCCTGGCACTTCTTCAGGAATTACCCTAGAAAACTTCGATACCACGGTTAGGTTCTCCATATACGGCTCCTCAACTAACGCATCTATTACAGTTGCCATGTAGATTTGGCAACCAACAACTAGAACCAGGTCATCTTCAGTGACGAATAACAAGGAGTGAAGGTCCTCTTCGACTTTCGGTAATTCAAAACTTTCGCACGCTAACTGAACAAACCGAATTATATCACTACTACGATTCATAACCCCAGAAAGCTCCTCAAGCCAAACCTTTTATAAATGACTTCCAAGTCATACTTAAGCAAACCCTTCAAGTACGATTATAGTCAAAGATTCATCTTTCTATTACTTATTACCACAACGAAAATTCTACAACATTCACTAAAAATTATGTTGCACTACTCTGATAAAAACATCTCAAAAACACTCTTCCCTTGATCGACGCATGGTCGACCCATTCATGCTCCTCTAGCCATCCTAGTGGCGTCCTATCTGCAGTGATGGTACTTAGGCTCTCCTGGACTTACGCGGATAGTTCCTAACCCGACGGCCGTGCTGGCGACATTCAAAGCATGCTCCCCTTAAACCGGGACACTGGGCTGATTCATGTTTATTTCCACAAACTTGGCACACGATCGGTGAGTCCTCTGCCTCCCATCGGGTGACAGCATGCACCCTTCCTTGCACTGGGCTTCTGTTCCAAGTACCCCACTAAATGTCCTGAAGCATGTTTCCTCTGTTCTATTCTATCGACGGCGGTGACAGAAACAGCTGTGGTTCCATTTATCTGTACGGAGAACCCTTGATTAGATGGCCGTATTGGCGACACTTGTAACAAGTCATTTCCCTCTTACAAAGACGGGACAGATCCATGTCTTTTCTTACGTACACAACACACATCGATCGAGTTGAGCACTGACTTTCCAATTCTACTCTTCCAGTTAGGTGAAAGGGGCACATTTCTTCTTACATCGGCCTTTCCTCCAATTGATTTCCATCTCTGCCTAAACTGAACTTTGACTTAGATACAGTGGCTTGTTTCCCCGATCACAACTTCAGTTTGGGCCTCAACAGGCGCGGCAACAACAACAGTTACAACACTAGCGACGGCAGTGATAGTGGCAACAGCGGCGGCTTGATATTGATCTTGCTGACTCAAAAAGCTTCTCAAAGACTCTAGTGCCAGAACGATCCCGACAAACCTAGGACCGCTCGGTGCTGCTACACTCTCAGTACCAACTTGCAACGGTACTCTCACAGAACTCGAGTGACCCCACAACACACTACCAAACAGCTATCAACCATATGCATCAGCATATTAAAAGTCTTTCCTACTAACTATCCCATGACTCATCACACCTTATCACTTCACACACAGACCATGCTATGATACCACTTCAACGAGGATGTCACGCCCCGAACATCGAGTGCACCAACATCCCACCATGGTCGTTCAAATGCGACATTCCCAAGTTAAGTCGCCGACCCAATCCGGTTCTTTAATGCACATGCGGAAGCGTATTATAAAACCCCTGACAAAAACTCACGGGATAGGAAAGCAGGAAACCAAATCATCCATAAATAAACATGCTTTCAAAAGCAATCACACTAGGGTTTACACATATACCAAAAGTGGTCAGTCTACAAAAAGGGATTAGTCCTATCACCACTAGTTGGACTCGTTCTTCGATCCCACTTCTAACTGATCAGCCTCCGGGGGTTCCGCCATCTACGGTCCTGAAATTTTGGCCCACAACGGGGTGAGACATTGTCTCAGCAAGTTCAACCTCCTAAACCCCTATTAGAAAGAAAATACACCCCGGGTGGCCTAGGCACATCACACAGAAGACTTACCTCGTCTTAATTCCTTCTTGCAGGTTAGCACAATTTGTATCACACAATCTCAAGTAGTAATAAGAATTTAAACAATTGGAACGCAATCACTTTCATATAAACCACAATCGCACTCAGCACGCATTCCAATTATTATTCACTACCACACGAGGGCATAGCCTACTCGTAGTTCGGCTAGCTTAACTTAAACTAAGAACACCCTAAGTATCATTAACCGTCTAATCAAGGTTTAGTGAGTTAAACTCACCCGATTAGCAAGCCGAGCGGACCAAAACGATGGGGACGCAACGGGGACCGACTTTCCTAAAGGCGGACCTAACCTTCGGGGTCGGGAAACCGACCAAAACGGGCCAAAATCGAGCTGTGAAACCCACCAAAACCAGCTGCTGTTTGGGGCCGAGATGGGGCGGTTCCGGTGTCAGTTGGGCGGAGGAATGGCGGAGGAAGGAGGCGGCAGCTCAGACGATGACTGGTGGGGCTCCGGCGGTCCTCCGGCAACCCTAGCGACGGCGGGCAGCTGCAGGGCGACGGACGACGGCTGCTAGAAGTTCGGCTACTTCTTCTTGCTGGTCGAAAGCTGCTCGATGGCTGGTGAGGCGCGAAATCGGCGGAGAGAGACAGCAACAGCTCGTGCGGTGGCTGGCGGTGGCTCCGGCAGCCTGGCGGAACCTTCGGCAACGGCTGGCAGCTGCTGCAGACGCCGGACGAAGGCTGGAGATGCAGGTTGAGGCGGAGCGGAGAGGCGAGCTGGCTGGCGCGCAGCGCGCAGGCAGCGCGGGGCGGACGCGCGACGACGGCGACGGTGGCGTGTTGGCAACGGGCGGCCGGTCAGGCGGAGGGCGTCGCACGAAGGGGGGGCGGACGGTTGGACGGTGCTCCCTCTCTCTCTCTCCTCCCAAGCTTGAAGATGATTTTGATTGGTGAGGTGAAATCTCACCTTTTCAAGAGCAAATCCTCACCCTCCACTTGTCAACATCCTAGCCACTCTTGCCCCACACCATGACATCACTTGATGATGTCACACTCCACTAACCCAAACCTCCACAACCTTTCTCCAATGGGTCCAATTTCATCCTCTGCCGTGGCACACGAATTTTTAAACTTTGTACATCACATTCTTCAATTCTCTTCTAATTGTACCAAATTGAAGTCCATAAAATTAATCCAATGTCACCACCCTTCAATTCACATATTTACTTGACCATAGTACCATCTTGATCTCAAAAATACAACCAAAAGCGGGCCTACCAATTTTCCGAACCAAATTAGCCATAATTTGATTATTTTGCTGAAAAACTCGGTTTGCATGAAAAATCTTCCGAAGATGAGTCAATGTTCCTAAAATGATTTGTGACACACCAAGACTTCCAATTTCTGAATTTGATCTCAACTCACAGTTAATTTCACTCTGGCACGATATTAGCGCGTCCTGATCTACCGGGTAGCTTTTAGAAATTTTCATGCATTTGACCTGTGGTTGATCAAGCCACAATGTACATCTTTGACACATTGGCCACTCTTAGTTGTCGGGGTAATCTCAAGGTTTCAAATACGGACACAGGGTACCCAATCGACAAAAAAGCCGGTCTAGTGCCGACCGACAAGAATAGTGCGATCTGGTGGAATCACCCACACTCAATCACATGCTTTTATCGAGTCGACCCATCTTCGGTCTCTAATAGATTTTTAACTGTGCCGTAATGACCCTTGCAGATTAGCTCGGTCGCTTCCTGATCAAATTCTCGAGTCTGATGCATTAGAATCTCTTACCGGCTTCACCTGATAGATTAGTTTTCACATGAGTGGCCAACTCAAGGAAAAGAACTATATGCGTGAAGATGAAATGCCCGTCTCATTTTATTAAATACATAATTGGAAAATCAGGATGTCACAGTTTCATCTCAAGATTTGTTCCTTTTCGAAGGCTAATAATAATGGTATCGAAGGTTGCTTATACATTTTTCCTTTGATTAAAATGGATCAGGTCCCAATTGACATTTTCAGAATACGGGTGCTATGGACCCGAGTTGGGAGAAGAAGTTGAACCCGGCGACGATCGGCAAGTTGACCAGCACAAGTTTCGTTGACTCGAAGGATGGCTTAGCAGTCAACCTTTCGATACATTGCAAGGATTTAGATTATTATTCCCTTTTCCATTCTGGAAATATGTGAATTAGTTGATTGGATTATTGGCATGTAACTAGAAATAGGTGGTTCAGAAGTTGGTGAAGTTGTGTCCAATCTTTTTACGTATGTAAATTATCATTTATCGCATTCTTATGAACATCTCGCATTTGCCAATGTGACTTTGGTTCTGTTCCTTTTTGAGCTGAGTCAAAGCATTTGTTCTGAAACTATGAAAACGGCAACCCAAAGAGGGAATGTCATAGAACCGACGCTTAGTCAGTCATAACCCGTTTACTTCACTATGTGATCACTTCGCTTGGAAAAGATTCAAAACAAAATAAAAGCAATGACATACGACATCGACCCAGATTACTGAAGATTAACAGTGACTATAAGAATTAAAAAGTAACGTATGATCTATGTATTACGGGCCATTGTATCTTTGAAAAGCAATATAAATAGCACAACATTGACCACATCGTCCAGGACATCCTGTTACCGATGAAAACAAATCATAAGTTTCAGAATTACCGCAGATTTTTTACCTGATTGCACAGCTTTGTTCTGCATCTGAGATGAGACACAAAGCATGTACCGTCAATGACCTCGGCACTTCAGCAAGTTTCCTCCAAGACCACCGAGTCTGATGTTTGGAATGCTCTGCAACTTTCGATTGAGAGAACTTCTATCTGCTTTGAAGGAGAAGAATTGATGAATCTCCTAAAAAAACCCGAATCAATCTCTTCCTCCAGCAAAAAGATGTGGTGATGTCCTTGGAAACTTGAGGGCTCGAGTTTTCTCACTTGATGCATTGAGTAGGAACGCTAAGGTAGAATGTTGCGCTCTTAATGACATGGCACACATTGAATACTAGTTGTGAGAGAGAGAGAGAGAAAGGTTGAGAGAGAGAGAGAGAGAGATTTGTTTATGTTAGAATAATTAAATATTAAATTATGTCTTTATCTAATAGCTTAAACTTTTAGAAGAGCCGGTTGTGATCTCACCAAATTTCATATGATATTAGAGCAGGAGATTCTACGTTCGAATCTTTTTAGGCTCCATTTGCCTCCCCAATTAATTTTTTACGCTCATTACTTGGTAAAAAGACCGGACTAAGCATAAGATGGAGTGTTAGAGTAATTAAATATTAAATCACGCCTTCGTCTAATAACCTAAGTTTTTAAAACAATCGGTTGTGGTCTCACCAAATTTCATAGTTTAAACATTTAATAATCATAACCTCACCACATTATATGATCAACAGATTCTCGTTATAAGAATAAGAAGTTTAGCGTTTCTAAAGCTATTCTTTTTTAGTAACGGGTTGATTTTAGTAAAATTTTCCATCTTTTGTAGAAAGAAGCTAATACCATTAATTCTTCACGATGAGGTTTTTTATTTCGGAAAGGGCTACTTTATATTGGCCACCAAACTGCAAATGTCTATCCACGTGCAGTTTGTGAAATGAAGGATACCCTCCGTTAATTGGCAGGCCACCAACCCCACCACTCAACACTTCACTTCCAATTTAATATGCAACGATTGGCCTCTCAATAATCAACACGAGCCCATACATAATCAATCAATTCCTCCCCCATACCTATCAAATTAGGCACTTGCACAGTTCGACCTCCACTCTCTCTCTCTCTCTCTCTCTCTCTCTCTCTCTCTCTGTATGATTTAAGAATAGGTGTTCCTGATAATTTGCTCAATGAATTAGTACTTTTTTGAGTTTTTATGATGAAGTTGAACAAAACAAGTTGACCACCTCAAGCCATTTTCGGCTTCCTTGTAGCCTAACATATAGTCAGAAAACTGTGGCATAGAAAAGTTCAATCATAACTACAATTTGTGTTATTTCAAGAGCCATACAAATCCCACTAAAGAAAAGGCACCATACAGCTAATGTTTACATTATCCCCATAGTCATCCTCCAATTCCATAGGAGCAAGGTCATAGTGTCACACGTCATTTAACATGGACTACCAATCACCATTCGTATATCCACCCAAACAACCAAATCTATAGATTCATAAGTAGAACGAAATTCTCACAAAAGCGCACGCAAATACGCACAGGTATACATGTGGTCCACGATAAACCCTCACTTGTGGGGGCAGTCTTTGTTACCCTACTGATGAAGATCTAGACGCAGAGAAAGTTAAAGGGAAGATATGTTAATGTTGACGGAAGAATAGAATGATAGTCATACATTTCGGGAAGGGAAGGGAATTTTTCACTTTTTGGCCCAAAAGAAAATTGTTCATCAGTAATTTATGGACGGTCAATACTGTCTTTTGATTTTATTCTGTAAAGTTTCCAGTTTAGAACAAAGAATGTTGTTTAATCTAGTCGATGCAGACCAATCTCCACGTTAGTTTTCCAACATCTTAGGGGGTCTTTCCTCTTAATTTTTCCTTGTCCGTTGATTTAGGGGAGGTTCATGATCTTGAACCCGACCTAACAGCAACCCTGAATTGACCATATTTTGAATAACTCCCACGCAAATTCCATGCAACAGCTTATGTTTTCCTCCCTAACTGATCTAGCCTTCAATTTTGTACACAAATGCCGACTCCTGGGTCAGCCAATTTTCACGCGAGAAGCCCCTTTGTCAAACTAAAATAGGCTTGTACGGATTTTGTAGTAGACATGCACTAGATTCTGATTATAGTATGCTGCTTTACAATGACTAACACGCTCCATTTTGAACACAATAGCCTGTTGACTATTCAAGATTCAACCTTTGATCACGCATCTCTTATATAGTTATATTTCCCGCCGACTCCCAATGAACCCTCAGCTTTATATATGGGAGTCCATAATCTTCATTGAGCATGCAACCTTGTCACGACCTCCCTTTTTGGCACCCCTCTTAAGCGCGGGCGTGTGCAAAGGCTAATGGCTTGCTAAGTATTAAGCTTAGCTCGGGCTCTCTCACGTCTACCAATTCACGACTTATAGTCCGAGTTTTTAATTTGTAAATCAATTTCAAATAGGAGTCGCCATTAATCGACTTGAGGTGAGTCAATTAGAAATCCAATTGCAATATTGAGAGAATTACTTCACTCTGCGCAACCGCAGACTAGGATCGGAGACTTGATTACACTAGTTAATCACTAATGCCCTTCCGATACCTAATCTTGTTTAAACATTAAGTAAAGCATTTATGCAGCATTTTATACCAATCACAAGTTCTAGGATTTAATTCCTAATCAGACTGAGGAAATAGAAATCCATGCATCACAAAGATGTAATTGGAATGAAGGAAATAAGTCAATATTTGCTTCCAAGAAGTTAAACATGATTTTTTTTTTCAAGGATTTTCCATGTATCTGTGAAAAAGGAAAAAACTATTTTTTTGGAAAATATAAAATATTTTTTTTATGATTTTTGGAAAATATGAAATATTTTGGATTTTTCTGATGTTTGATTTTTTCATTAAAATATTTTTATATTAAAATAATAATATATTATTATAAAAATGACTTGGGCCGGATTCTCGAGTTGGGACCGACCCCGCTCGTTGGCCCTTGGCTTGACCGGGCTTGCGGCGCGAGCCTAGCTTCAAATTCTTTCAGTTTTAGAAAAAACAGAAATAGGCCCATTTTCGATTAAAAGAAATGTCCAGCCCATAAACTAAACCAAAACAGGCCCATTAAAGGAAACCCTAACCCAAAGTCAAGGCAAATCGGGTCAGCCAGGACCCGCGTTCGACCCGGTTCACCTCCCCCTCACCGCGACTTGCTTGCCGTGATAAGAACGGCGCCGGCGAGGGACGCCACTAGCCCAGACCGCGGGCTTGGTCTTTGCCCGAGTCGTAGCGCCTCAACCTACGTCCTCGCCTCCGGCTTCCCCAACCGCACGGGCTACGACGGCGGCGACGGGACACCCATAACAAGAACGAAGAAGAAAGGATGGCTGGAGGTGTCCCCACTTGGCACAACGGCGAAGTGAGCACGGCGGTGGTCGAGTCGATGTCACCCCCCTTGCGGTGCTCACTCTTGAGCCTCCCCTGATGTCTCTTGGAGGAAGTCCTCTAAGCTCGCTGCTCTTTCTATCCCCTTTAGCCTACGCTCGACACTCTATCTATAGGCCGAGGGGAGCCGGTCGGTGGTGGCTCTTTGACCCCCAGTCTTTTGCACTTCGACCGGCGTCCCACTAGTCGAGGCGGCTCTAGCTAGGCCGCCTCCTCTACTGCATTGAAGACGCGTCCCATCTGTCTGCGCCGCTCCACGTGTGTCGCCATTCTCCTCTTCTGTCTGGCCTCCATCGCTCGTGTGTTGCAGAGGCCATGAGAGATGGATGAGGAAGGAAGAAGGAAAGAGGGAGGAAGGAGAGAGGAGTGTGGGTTGGGTTGGGAAAAGAAAGAGGCCAGATGGGCCTGGCCTAGGGTCAGGCCGTGCCCACCCCGAGCGCGCTTCTACTTTCTCTTTTTTTTTTTTTTTTCACATATTTATCTGAAATAAGGTTAGAAAAAGGAAAATAAACCTAATGGATGCAAATAAAAACTAAGACTTAGGTGATGCGAAAAATATTTTTATTACCGCCAAATTGGTCTCTAATTTTCTATGCAATTTTGATCATAAATATTTAGCCAAAATTTAGGTGTCAACAAACCTCTAGTTGGTGATATTAAGATTATCTCCAACTGTACCTTCATGGCTTCTTCAAGATCAGTCACATTGTTTCTTTGTGGAAGCTATGTGGTGTAGTTATTCTTCTCCTCCATGCAAAGGACACGGAGGGATTAGCAGATGATAGTGATTGGCTTTGGTGGATTAGCGGGGATGTGGCACCTTACCAAACGATCTTCGTTGACCCACTGGGGGTGGCTCGGCAACTTCACCACCATATAGTCCGCCATCAATTATGTTCCCTCGAATAATAGGAATTGGGTTTGCATCTATATTGAGAAAAGGATTTATAGGTATCCTTCGAATAATTTCTCTCTTTTCTCACTAAGGCTTTGTTAAATTCACTTCTACTCCAACTTTCGAAGAAACTAAAGATCAAAACTAGAAAAGAAGGGGAAGGGCAATTTTTAATTCTTATATGTTATCTCTACATGTGTCAAATATTCAACAGAAAAAAACAAGGACTTGAGAATTTATTTTTTAATGAAGTGTTATACTTTATTAGTATGTTTATGATGGATTGCAATTAAGACGCACCAATTTGTCTTGATATATTATGATTGAAAGACGTCATTTTAAAAGGGGAAGAAAGAAGTCATATAAATAACTTCTAAAGATAACCGTTAGGGTGGTCGGCAGAAAGAACGTTATGAAAGAAAGTTTTCTCTCTTTTTCTTCTCTCTCCATCAAAGAACAAAAAGCATTCCATTATTGTTTTGAGAAGACAATGGGCATTAACGCTGTGAAAATTAAATGTTTTCCTCGTGATTGTATTTGGACCATCGTGAAGTCTTATTGTTCGTCGTTCGCTCATAATTCAACGTTCGTTCCAGGATAAATTGTTCATTGCACATCGAAGAGGTTAGCTGTTCATTCCGCCGACTTTTTTCCTACATTGGTATTAGAGCCTGTGTTATGACTTTTCCCTTGTTTTCCCATCGAATTTTCTTGTTTGTTGTTTGATATGGAGATCAAGAGGATGAAATTCACATCGTTTGAATGTTTATTGCTCGGAAATTGCAACATGAATCGTTAAAAATGAACCGAAGTGAAGAACGGGTTTGGAAGTTGTGTACACCCGTATGGTTTTGGTCATTTTTCAAAATATTTTTCAGCCAAAATCGATTTTTGAATATACAGGATGAAAATACTTGTCGAGACAAGTTGAACGGTGAGTCAAACGCTCTCGGAAGACGCCAGACGTGCCTACACACGTGGCTAGAAGCCGAGGCGCGTGGGCATTACATGCCCAACGCACTGGGAATACCTAGCACGTAAGCGCCACGTGTGCGTCGAGTCACTGACATGTGATGACATCATCCATGATGTTAGCTAACGGTCGATAATTGCCAGATAACGTCATCGATGACGTCACCCAATCATGCGGCAGTTGGTTGGCCGATGATCGATCGATGACTCAACCTGACCGAACACCTGAACCGGAGGCCCGATCAGGAGACCCAAAATGATCAGTTGGTCAACTAGTCTGACTAGTTAACCAATCCGATGGTAGGATCAGTCGGACCAGTCGGATCGGCCAAGAGCTGTATTGGCTCGTTGGCGCGTGCGCCACACGTGCCGCACACTTAAGCGGCGCATGTGGGCACGTGGAAGGTCCGATTGGCGTGTGATCAGCGGTGTTTGATTTGTATAAATGTGCTCTACATTGTAGTATAGTTATTTTGCATGTTTAAAGCTTTTAAAAGTATAAAAATGTGTACAGAACTCTAAGTATGCGTATTTTTGGAGTATAAGTGCATTGTTTATTCATTTTAACTTGTATTTTCTTATGATTTTGGAAATACATAAGCTAGCCTATATGAAAATGACCACATATATGTTGTGTAGAGCTTAGTTCGATGATAGCATGTATATGGTTTAATGTGCTTGCAATTTCCTGATTCCGAGTAAACTCGAACAATGGTTGAAAATCATTGATTTTTTCATTATGTGTTGAATTCGTATTTCGATTATAGTTGCTATATAATTGTTTTTGTATATTGGTTCACATCATACTATACCTTTTGATATTTAATATAACAATGTGGAAATTACATGAGGTCGTGTAATTATTTTTTTAGTGGGAGTTCGTAGGTTGGTAAAATTCGAAAGAGTTCTCATCTAGAACTTAAAATTTGCGCAAATTAAATTAGTTAATGATAGTAGAACAATCGTACTAAGAAACTGATTGGGAATATAGTGAATTTTCATTTTTGTGTCTTTTGTTGGATTATCATTATTTTAATTTGTCTTTGCTGCAAATTAAATAAGTGTGTTACACTGAAAATGTACTAGTATTGATTCTGCATTTATTATATCAATGCGTTATAGCAATTGATTATCACTTTGGCATCCAAGACCATTATGACTAACCTCAATAAGAGTGAGAAGCTGAACGGTGACAATTATGATATCTGGCACCGAAAAGTTCAATATATCCTTGAAGAGTAAGAGGTTTTGAAAACCCTCAACCACATCATGGATGAGTCTAAGCATGGAACTTTAGCTCAATACATGAAAGATCAAGAAGCTTATCAAACTTGGAAAAAGAAAGATAACATTACTTGCATCACCTTACTAAGTTGTATGCAAGATAATCTCATGTGTAACTTTGAAAGTTATGATAAAGCTCAAACAATGTGGATTGCTTTAAAAGATAAGTTTTAGGGTACGTCTGCTACTAAGTTGAGGAGATTCACCATCAAATTTGACACATACCGAAAGCTCCCAAATATAACAATGAGGCAGCATCTTCGAGGGATGCCAAACATGATTCGTGAGTTAAAGTCGACAAGTCACTCTCTTACTGATGAACTGTAAGTTCAAGCTATTATAATGTCTCTTTCTGATAGTTAGAAGCATATGAAAATCAACAGGATGCACAATGTGAATATTGTCATTTTTTACAATATAACGCTTCATTTGGGATTAGATAATGATTGTCTACAAGTTGAGAGATCCTCTACCCATACTTATGTTGCTGAATCAACTTCGTGCAAAACTTTGGGCTTCAAGCGCAAAAGGAACCATCAATTTAACAATAAAGAGAAAGAGATTGATCAAGCACCCAAGAGGGTTAAGACCTTCCAACACAAGAAGTGTGGTGGGAAGACGGACAATGCCAAGATGAAATGCTATAATTGTGACAAGATGGGTCACTTTACTCGTGAATGCACTAAGTCGAAAAATGTATTCTATTACTCAATTATTTTAGGTGATGTTTTTGTTTCTAATACTATAATACTTGCCGAATCTCATTCAACATGGACTGTAAACTTAGGAGTAACAGACCACGTAACTAGAGACCGATGAGCATTTGTGGAGTATCGTTGAATTCATTCTGGAAGAAGATGGATATATATTGAAAATAACTCAAGAGTTAAAGTGAAATGCATTAGCACATGTATATTAATTTTACATGGTGGTTGAAACTTATTCCTACATAATGTCCTCTATGCTCTAGATATTCAACGGAACATGATCTTTGTAGTTGTTTTTTTTAACCTAAGTTATGTATTGAATTTACATGGTGATTGTGTTGACATTTTGTTTGGAACAATTTATTATGATTCTGATAATGTATTGAATGGTTTTATGGTCTTAGACATTAACTATGATGTGTACAATATTAATGTTGATGGTTATTTTTCTTTAATTGAATATTGTAGTAATGTTGAGATTAATGCAAGTACTTGACATGCTAAACTATGTTACATTAGGTTACAAATAATGCAAATATTAGCTAGAGAAAGCCTTTTAGGTCACTCGCTAATATTGATTTATCCATATGTGAACACTGTCTAGTCGAAAAGTAACTAGAAAACCATTCGATAAGGAAACTAAAGTTGAACTTCCATCAACTCATATATTCTAACATTTGTGATTCATTGAACGTGAGGGCGATGCATAGAGCCTCATATTTCATCACTTTTATAAATGACTTCACATGATTCGGTTATGTTTTTCTAATCTCCCATAAGTTAGAAGCATTAGATTGTTTTAGATGATATATAACGTTAGTAGATAATCAGTTGAACAAAACAATAAAGGTATTGAGAACCGATCGCTAACGTGAGTATTTATCTAAGTAATTCAAGGCTTTTTGTAATGAAAATGGAATTGTACGATAATTGATTATTCCTAATACTCTGCAACAAAATGGGGTTGCTGAGAGAAGAAACAGAACCATATTGGAAATGGTTAGGTCTATGCTGGTGCACGTAAATTTACCTATCTTGTGTTAGAGAGATACGTTATTGATTGCTGCATATATACTTAACAATGTGCCCTCAAAGTCAATTACTTCCATCCCTTATGAATTGTGGATTAGTAGGAAATCAGATATAAGTAATTTACGTCCTTAGGGGTGTGAAGCTTATGTTCATGATTTTTCCATAGCTATGACAAATTATGCCCTAGAGAGAATAAATACATCTTTTTAAGATATTCTGAACACTTCAAAGGATACATGTTCATAAGTGAGCAAGCTTATGGAAATTTGGCCGAAATAGTCACGAGATGTCACGTTTTTGGATAACAATTTTCCTAAAAGAGGTGAGATTGATTAAGGATCTTGATAACACACCCACTAATATTGTTGAGAGAAACAAATATTTACCTCAATATATAAGACTTAGTGGGAGTGTCGAATCGCCTAGCAAACTGAATTCAAGAAAAGTTCAATTACGTAAAAGTAATCATAAAAGAATTTCCTATCATCATTTTGAGATTGAAGGGGAAACATTTATGATTGCTCTGCAAGACGATACCAAGCTTAAAACTGTTCAAGAGGCTCCCTCATCCTCTGATAAGGAAGAATGGAAAATTTTTTTGAAAGATGAGATGGAGTGAATGAGGGCAAACCACGTTTGGGACTTGGTTGATTGACCACCTAATCGCAAGGCTATTAGAAACAAATGGGTTATCAAGATTAAGCGAAAGGTGGATGAATCCACTGAAAAGTATAAGGCTTGTCTTGTGGCGAAAGGCTATACTTAGTAAGAAAGTATAAACTATGGAGAAATATTTTCACCAGTTGTAAGATTTGCCTCTATACGCCTTATCCTAACCATCATTGCACATTTGGACCTAAAATTACATTAAATTGATGTAAAGACGACATTTCTCAATGAAGAACTAGATGAAGAAATTTATATGAAGCAGCCAATAGGTTTCATAGTTGAACGTCAGGAGCATTAAGTTTGCAAGCTTCATCGCTTAATATATGGCCTTAAGCAATCATCTAGACAGTGGTATCTTCGTTTTCATCGAGCCATAACATTTTTTGGATTCACGATGATCGAAAAAGATTACTGTTTATATATCAAACATTTTGAAGATAAATTTGTGATCTTATCACTTTATATGGACGATATTCTGTTGGTTGGAAATGACAATAGTTTGGTTGTTACAAAAAGAATGGTTGTCCTCCAATTTTGAAATAAAGAACATGGGAGAAACTACTTATATATTAGGAGTTAAGATAAAAAAAGATCGATCAAGGAAATTCCTTACTTTATCACAAGAGTTTTATATAATAAAAATTCTTGAGCATTTCAATATACAGCATTGTAATCTCATTGATATCCCTATCATGCAAGGTGAAGGCCTAAGTACTAAGATGTATCCTAAGACTCTGGAAGAAAATAAAGAAATGAAAATTATTCCTTACGTTAGTACGGTCGGAAATTTGATGCATGCTATGATATCTACTCGACCCAACAAATGTTATGTTGTAGGGTTGGTGAGCCGATATCAATCAAATTCTAGTCAAGCACACTAGAAAGTAGTGAAGAAGATTCTAAGATACTTAAAATGCACAATGAACTATCGACTTTGTTATCAAGGTAATGATTTATACTTATTATGCTATTCAGATGCTGATTGGGGATGAGACCTATCGGATATGCGTTCTTGCTCAATGAATGTGCAATTTCTTGGAATAGCAAGAAAAAGACATACACGACCTTATCTACGATGAAGGCAGAATTTATTACATGCTTTGACACAGTGCAATAAGCACTATGGCTAAAACGTTTCTTGGAAAATTTAACCATTGTCATTAAGATTCCAAGACCAGTGATAGTTTATTGTGACAGTCAAGCATCCATTGCCTATATGAAAGATCTTAAGTATCATGGAAGGACGAAACACATTGACATAAAGAATAACTTCATCAGAGATATAATAACGCATAAAGAATTTATCATTCAATACATTTCAACTAATAGAATGGTTGCTGAGCCATTTATGAAGGTTGTTCCTAGAGACGTGCTCTTGACCCACAGGACGTCTCTAACGTAGAATGTGATATGAAATATTATAGAGAATCATTGGTTTATATATATGTGAGCATATGTATTATATTCATATGTCTATAGTGACTTGATGTTTTATGAATAAGTATAAATTCATTATGAGACTAGCGCAAACATATATATATTGTTGAAAAGTATGTCAACAGGCAATGATTAGCTCACTCACGTGAGCAATCACCTCAAGTGATATAGTTAGCACGTTAAGATAAAATATTATGTGCCTATAAATGCTAAAAGACCAAGTTTAGTACATAAAATAACATATCGCCTTGATTGGAGTCAAGATGAAGTTTGCAATTTGTATGTCATATATGCCAATAGGATTCCGGATGCAAGTACTTAATTGGGCTCTGTAGAAAATGAGTTAATATAACACTCAAGCTAAATATGAGTATGTGAGAAACACATGACTATGTTTAGGCTAAGATTCATATAGTGGATGTGTTTAATAAGTGACATACGCTCTTATAGAAAGAGAAATCTACTATAACATGTAATACATATTATATGCACATTGTACAACCGACAAGGGAAGGTAAGGTGAGCTATTGAAGTAATTTATAATTTACCTTATTTTGTATCCTATGTTACTTCTGACTATAATCTCAAAGTGAAAAATTAATGTTGTTGGTAGCCATGAATAGATATGGTTTTACGGGACGTATCTAGGAAAGCAGTTGTTTAAAAATGGAGAGAGACATGAGTGCAAAAGAAGAATATTATTGTTTTACATCTATTACATGTATTTACCGATTGAACAATCATATCGCCTTTTGTGGTTTGGATATAATTATAAATACATGGTATTATGAGAATAGTCAAGTATAGCCTTTAAGAGATAGGTATGCTTGTATTGATGTAACAAAATATGTTTGGATACTGTGACATCAATTGTTTATTTCTTTTTAAGGTTGTAGCCATTATGTCATCCTTAACAAGTGCATAATTTGATCTCCCCAGTGCTGATGTATTCATTGGTTGCATGGCTTTCTTACCAGTATAAATTATTTTTAAAGTAGATAAATGTTGAATGCCTTATATTCTTAATAGAGCATTATTAAGCCTATCATTTCCGAATGTGAGATATATTTTATTAGTACATTCATGATAAGGTGCTATTAAGACGCACCAGTTCATCTTGATATGTTATGATGGAGAGATACCATTTTGAAAGGATATGAAAGAAGTCATATAAATAACTTTTGGAGATAACTGTCGAGATGGTTGGTAGAAAGAATGTTCCGAAAGAAAGTTCTCTCTTCTTCTCTTCTCTTCATCAAAGAACAAAAGACATTCCATTACTGTTTTGCGAAGACAATCGGCATTAACGCTATGAAAATTATATGTTTTCCTCTTGATTGCATTCGGACCATCGTGAAGTCTTACCGTCCGTCGTTCGCTATTACACATTCAGGCTCAAGAACATAGTAGCGAAAGCGAGTCATTTTTGCGCCCCATTTTAATCAAGACTACTTATGCAGATATTTGTACTTGTGCCATTAATTTTTCCTATTTTAGTATAGAGTGAGACCATGTTGTTGACATGAATTTATCTGCGTCCCTATTTTAGTTTCGCTTCTATGTCTACTATTACCCTGTCAAGTAATTAGAAACTAAGAAATAACAAGATAGCTTTGCATTCTCTAAAAAGGGCGTTCCATCTCAAGATTTGTTCCTTTTCAAGGGCTTAAAATATAAGTATTGAAGCTTGCTTTTTTCTTCCTTTGATTAAAATGGATCAGGTCCCAGTTGACATTTTCAGAATACGGTTGCTACGGAGCCGGATCGGATACTTCTTTCCGGGTGAGTTGGGAGAAGAAGCTGAGCCTGGCTACGGTCAACCAGTTGGCCAGCACGAGTTTCGTTGACTCCGAAGGATGGCTAAGCAGTCAACCTCTCTGGCACATCGCATGGATTTAGATTACCTTCTGCTATGCTCGATCGTTATTCCCTTTCCAATTGCGGAAATGTGAGAACTAGTTGATTGGATAATTGGCGTGTAAGTCAGAATAGGTTGTTCAGAAGTTGCTGTAGTTGGGTCCTTTTCGTGTATTTAACTTTCTATTCGTCACATTCTTTTAGCCAATTCCATGTGGCAAAGTGACTTTGGTTCTGTTCCTCTTTTAGCTGAATCAAAACATTTGTCCCGCAACTACGAAAACGGTATCCCAAAAAGGGAAAGTCATGGACCTGTTTACTTCACTATGTGATCAATTCACTTGAAAAAGATTCAAAACAAAATAATAGGAATTTCATATGGAAATCGACCCACATTGCTGAAGATTAACAGTAGCTAGAAGAAATGAAAAAAGAAGAAAGAAAAAAACATAGATTTATGTACCGCAGGCAGTTGCATCTTCATGCATTGATATAAAATAGCACAATATCGACCATGAATCATTTAGGACATCCTATTGCCAATGAAAACAAATAATAAGTCTTAAAATCTCCGCAATTTTTTTGCCGGATTGCACAGAATTGTTCTGCATATGAGACAAGACAATTGTGATGTTTAGAATCCTCTGCAACTCTCAATCTAGAGACCCATCTGCTTTGAAGAAGAAAGATTGCTGAATTCCCTTGAGAAAACGCAAATCAATCTCTTCCTCCAGCAAATAGAGGAGGTGATGTCCTCGGAAACTTGAGCACACAAGTTTTCGCGCTTGATGTGAGTAGGAAGACAGAGAATTTTGTCCTTAAAAGTCATCTAAGAGAGGGTTGTATCCATCCTTGGTTCATGTCCTTGAAGGTAATGTGAATTCCACCATGAAATGAAGAAGCATTGAGCTGTATCGGAGAAAGTCTGATAAGCAAAACATGACCACGAAAGCAAATATGCAAATTCATTTCAGCTGCTAAGGCCAAAGACAGAATCAAGTAATCCCACAGAGTATAGCCTGCATTTGGTCACCCAGAGTATTTAATTAAATAGGATATAATATGGTAGGATTTCCTATATCCTATACTTTTGTTTCTGAATAAATGATGACACCAGATATAGGTATCTACTCTTCAACATTAAAGTCCATTCATGTCAGATAATACTAGATATAAAATGCTATAATAACTGAAATTTGACAAAGAAAAAAGCTGGGGCAAGAAAAAAGAGTCATTGCTTTATGAGCTCTGTGACCCTCTCAAGGCTGCGTGACCACTGTGAAGCAGTTGCCATCGTTGTGCTCGAAGACGGCAACTGCCTTGCAGTAAAAGTGATTTCTAAGATCACTATATTACCAATAAATATGGAGTAGTTCACTTACTGCCCCTTATTTGCTTGGATAATGCAAGTTTCCGTATGTGCAAGCTATTTTCCTCAATAAAGGTGCTTGAAGCATTTTGATGGATAATGCATATGAACATTGAAACCACTCAAATGAGTGAAAATTATAATGCGATGAATCTCCTATGCAAGGAAGTTCTACTTTTACGCAGATAAATATTTTTTTCTTTCCAGTAGAAAAAGCATTGCTAAAAAATTTAAAGTAACATGAAAAACGTATAGGAAAAGGGAAAAAAGCAGTCTCACCAAAATTGTTCACCTCTTTTCTCCTTGTCTAGATGATGTGCCTTCATCAAGTTTCAGCCACCCAGAACAAAAATGGTCACTCCATTCCAAAAGTCATTAGGGAAGAATATGTCAGCATTACCCTGCATAACAAATACAGCTCTGCATCAATGGGAGAATGAAAGAGTCACTACCAACCCAGATTCTTAGAACAAATAATGTCTTGTGCACCCATACAACTAGTAATACGAGGATTTTCAATCCTATGCTCCACTAGCTGAGCTAACCCGACCATTACTTATACACATCATCCTCATTTTACTGAATGACTTGGTTCGATGTCAATACTTCTATATATTATATTAGTCAGAAATACATTTTCTAGTTAGTTATTAAAAAGTACAATTTTAATGATTAGAATTTCTATCCTATAGAATATAGAATAAGATTTAATCCGACCAATAAAGGACACCGCTAGCGCATAAAAGATTATCTATAGAGTATAACCACAAGGAACAGTGGCGCAAGGAGCATGGATCCACTTAAGTATATTATCCGTACTTATTCTTAATTCATGTTAGTACTAGCATATTAAAATAGACTTTATCCAAAGATAAAACCAATATGATCCTAAATATTAAAAACTATGCCTTCAATTATGCCCAGAACTAAAATTACAACTAAACTAATATATAATATGAAATTAAAATATTTATTCACATATTGAAATGCCGCCATTGTTAATTTTGGCGTTCCAAATCACTACTGTACAGATGGAATGAGCCTTCCAAAACATCAATTGCTAAGTAGTGTCGGTGCAATCACAGCCCTGGCCAAACATTATTAAGAAGACACTTAAGTACAATTCATGCATATACTACCAAATACTTAACGTAGGCATACTAGTAGACTTGTGAATAATAAGACTAAGAGAACACAAACAAATACTTGGCAAAAGTTTCAAACACTGAAATGCATGTATGTGCACAACCTCCATGAGGCCTTGGCCCCAAAAGAAGTCACTCATAAGGCTTCTCAAAGTTGTATTCCATACCCATTAAGTTATGGAAATCAGTTGATATGATGCCAATGAACATATCATGGTGATACATTGCTGGGACCATTGAAAGTGATTCGAAGAATTGCTGACCTTCGCATCCAAATGCTATTGTAATTTGAGCTCCTCCTGTCAGTCTGCAAAACAAAAGCTAAAGATGGTCAAACAAAATATTCCGTTCCGTTTCTGCAAAATTGAAGCCAACCGCAGGACTAAAGAAAACTTATGAAAATAGCAATACAAGTGGCTTCCAATTCCTACACCAGAGGACAGACCAGATGGACTCAAAACAGTGTGTAGTCTGCTATGCGGCTAATTGGATTAAAGAATCTGCATAACCATCTTCTCAACACTTCAAATTTAATTTTCTTTGGAATATCCTCAGTAAATTCTTCTATTGCAGTCCTGTATAAGTTCACAACATCTCCCACTTGTTTTGACCTACCATAGCATTTCTTCTTCCAGTCCCATTTTTAGTTCTTGTTTTCCAATATGCTGACTCAAATAAATCAGACCAACAGAGATTGGATGTACCTTTGTTGATACGAGAGGAACTCTTTCACCAGATATCCTTACATCAGTTATTTAACTGAAGCCTGAAACAATCAAAGACATTTTTGGTAAATCCTCGTGTATAACCTCAAGTAGTTTTTACATATTTGTAAAGGCAGTGTTACAACTAAAGAAAGGTTCCTGTATAGAGATTGTATCCAAGCTAGAATACTAAAAGTAGATTGAAGTAAGCAGCAGAAAATATGCAATTTACTGTTTCCTCCCAAGCAACCCATCAGCAGCCAACATCTTCAAGGTCAGGGAAAGATTTTGGACCACAAAATATCAGCCATTAATCTTATACCTTTAGAAGCATGTTTTTTTTGCCAGATTCATGATTTCATGACAATGCTTGATCAGTGGATCCTCCAGTGGCTTAAACAATCTAGATAGGGTTTCCCTGGATTAATTAGTTTGCAGGAACTTCAATTAATGGTTCCATGTCAGAACCTATCTCCATTTATGCACAAAGTGGAAATCTAGGAGCTGCTTTTAAATCAAGATTATTTGTATCCAAGAAACAAGAGGATAAAAAATTAAAATATAAAATGCAATTGCTAAAAGGAAATTGGTAAATGGACCCAACTCATAGAGACTGAGAAGAATGAAACCATAAAATTTATTCTTTCACTTATAAAGATAATTCCAATCTAGACACCAAGTACACTACCACTTAAAAATTTATAGATGTGGGGAAGTAAAAGGAAAGAGGTGGTGAAGGGACATTCGATATAAGTATAAAGAGATAAAAAGAATCACAGATGTTTTTGGCACATAACCAAACATTATGTTATTTAAATAGAGAAACTTAGTTTGGCCAAAACATGTGAAACTCAATCAAAATGGGAAATTTTCGCAGAACCGTTATTTTTCCCACATGAAAGAACTGCTTCGGCAGTTGGCCAATATATTCATTGAAATTCATTACACCCATGTTGTAAAATTCAGTCATAATAGTAGCAAGACCACATAACTAGCATGCCACTTGCGATGCTCCAACCTGTCATTTCGTTTCTCGACCCAAACTCCCATCCACGTAGAAATCTGATTTTGTACTTAGATAAGATTATGTGGACGATTATCAAGCACTTGAAAAACAGAAGGTACTTGCATTCGGTTGTTTACCCAACAAAGACTAAGGATGAAACTACTGGAATTGAGCAAAATATGGAGCAAATGCAGGTAATAAATTGACTAAAGATGCTATATAGACTTTGCAAAGTCAAGAGGGGGCAAGAACTAAAGAGCTAGTTGTTTGCAGCCAGACTGCAATAGACAGGGGATTGACAAATATTTGGCTCACCATTCTCAAGAAGAAAATTCTCATGACTTGAGCAAAAGATGAAATAGGTCCAAAAAGTCAAGCATAATAATCCAACAAGGTTGTTCTTGATGGTCCCCTGCAACAAAGGCATGTGAAATCGAAAAACCATCAATAGGATTGTTGCATTTCATTTGAATATATAAAGATACATATACTTAGACAGAGACTTAGTTTAATATAATGGAGCATAGAAGCTTGCAAGCCCCAAAAGCCAGAAATGGTAAAATTGGCAGCAAACCTCTTGTCTAAATTCAAAGTTCAGGGGAAAGAACAAACAGATCTAAGAAGGATATAACATATTATTGCAACATTCAATCTAGTCACAAAGCACACTTCAGATGCACCAGAAACACAAAAGGAAAAGATTTTTAGGCCATCCCCAGAGACCATAACATAATAGTACCCGTAGCGTATTGAGAGAAAAAAGCATAGGATCTCGTTGACAAACGGGGGGAAAAACCTTCACCATCCACATATGATGACATGCAGCAATCACTTGGAATGAGATCTAGAATTTATCATCCGGCACAAATCCCTTCTGCAGCATTTCATCATGGAACCGAAACGCTTCCTTCAAGTCATCCTTGCTAACGTAGCCATTTATCAATGCTGAATATGTAGCTCTATCAGGATTCACACCTCTACTGATCATCCTTCTCAGTACCAGCTCAGCCTCTTGCATCTTACCTTGCCTACAGAAACCCCTCAATATGACATTGTACGTAAATTCATCAGCCAACAGTCCCATGTTCTCCATTTTATAAACCAGTTCAGCAGCCTTATCCATGTCCTCTATTCTCACAAATCCATTGATCAGAGTGTTGTAAGTGATGCTATCTGGAAGAATTCCTTTAGCAACCATTTTGCTGAAGAATTCATCTGCCTTGGATACATCTCCAGACCGGCAAAAACCTTTCAATATAGTGTTGCAACTGATGAGACTAGGACGAATACCCCCCTTAACCATCTCATCCCACATCCTCAAAGCCTCAGCAACAGCTCCTGTGCTACAGAAACCATTTATTAGAATGCTGTATGAAATATGGTTTGGTCTTATGCCACCATTGATCATATCATCCCATATTTGATAAGCTTTCTCCATTTCACCCACTCTGCAGAACCCATCAATTAGTGTATTGTATGTCACAATGTCAGGTTTTAGGTTTTTTTGAGACATTGTCTCAAACAAGCTCATTGCTTTGTTCATATTCCCATCCTTACAGTGCCCATTAATTAGTGTAGTGAATGTACAAAAATCAGGAAACACACCCCTTTCACCCATCTCATGTAAGAGCCGATCTGCCTCCACAAGCATCTTGTCCTTGCACAAACCGTTCAATATAGTATTATATGTAACTGCATCCACTAAGCAGCCTTGCTCCATCATTTCATCCCGCACCCTCAAAGCCTCTGAGACTAAGCTATTCTTACAGTACCAATCAATGAGGATGGTATAAATTACACTATCCGGCACCAACCCAGCACTTTTCATGCGCCTAAAGTACATTAAAGCCTGGTCAAGATTGTGACTTCTCAAAAGCACCCCAATGATCGAACTATAGCTAACTAAATCAGGAACCACACCTCGCAGTGACATTTCTTCAAAAATCTTTTCAGCCTCCACAGCATTACCTTTTCTACCAATCTCAACGAGTAAGGTATTAAAACTGGCATTGTCAGGGCTCACACCTTTTTCCGACATCTCATTCAGCATTTCCCTAGCTCTGGTGTATTCTCCATTTCTACATAATCCGTTGATAAGGCCATTATAGGTGTAGAGGCTTGGTTTCATGCCCTTCTCCAACATCGAATTCACCAACCCAAAAGCTTCATTCACTAGTCCCTCCCTACAATGAGCATTAATCAGAGTATTATAAGTAACAATATCCGGAAAAACCTCCTTCTCCTCCAAGTCCAACAAAAATGATTTAACCTCGTCCATCTTACGATCTTTACACAATGCATTCACCATTATGTTAAGAGTGTAGACATCCACCTGAACACCACTTCTAACGACTTCGCCATAAACTTCCCACGCCAAATCAACCCACCCCGCCTTCACAAGCCCGCCGAGGAGACCATTACAAGCACCAATAAGAACCCGAATCCCTTTACTACTCGACAGCCGAAAAGCCTCGGCCCCTTCTCTCAGCTTCCTAGCTTGCACATAAGTCCTGATCAACAAACTAAACACCGCGCAGCTCGACCCGCCGTCACGAGACGCCTCGATCAAAGAATCGACGACCTCCGCACGCGAGACCCCACTCTTCCTAACCATCCTGAGAAGCAAACCCTGCGCGTCCGACGACCTCCTGCCGCGAACCAGCACGTGGACCATCGCGCTCAGGGAGGCGGGCGAGTGCTTAAAACCGGGGCAACTCGACGAAATCAAGTCGACGAACTTCAGGGCCGGGCGAAGATCGTCGCGGCACCGCTGGAGCACCTCGACCACGGTCGAAGGGCCCAAGCGAGAGAGGCAGCTTCGAGGGTCCCTGACGTTACCTCGCTTCAGGTCGAAGAGGACCTTCTCCGCCAGGAGAGAGTCCGACACGGAGGTCGAGGGGGCCGACTGCTCGGAGGCGGCGGGGGCGAGCTCGCCGGAGGGTTGGAGGGTGGAGATGCCGCGGACGCGACATGGGTTCGGCCGACGGAGGCGATTCCGTTCGGGAAGGAGGTGGGTGGTCGGCGGTCTGCGGAGGAGCGGCCGCCGGAAGGGCATCGGAATGCGGCGGCCGGCGGATTTGCGATGGAGGGAGAGAGGGGGAGCGGATCGGGTGGGCGTTTCGGTGATTCGGACTCGGTTTAGCGGGAAGGACCGACAACCCGAGAGCAATCCAATTCCCCCTCATTTTTACTTTTGATTTATTTGGATATATATCTATATTCCTGTTTTCTCTTTCTATCTGTAATTAAAATTTTGTTCAAACATTAAGGAATTACGGAAAAAATGCATTACCATATCTGCAATAGCAGCAAAATTTTTTTTTTGTTGGAATAATGCCATGATTTTTTTTTTGGTGCCCCAATTATTGGTTATAAGCTCAGAAAATTTTTGCATTATTTTGCATTACTAAACACTAGTTTTTGCTTATAACTAGGATAATTAGCAACTTCATCTTAGTAATCTCTTTGGAATTAAATAGTTTTGAACTAGTGCACGGAGAGGAAAACTTCCAATCAATCACAAGACATATCTATACGGATGTCAATTTAATCTTAAATTTTTCACTTTGACCGATTTAGTAAAAAAATTTCTCACGGAAATCATTGACATAACGATGTATTAAGTAGGTTGACCGGTGATAATTGGACCCCAAAATCAGTGATTTCGGGCAAAATTGGCCTTATTAGTGGTGATTAAATCGTCATGTAGACAATTTCCAGCAAAAATTGGACAAAAGGATTACATTGGAATTTCACGCAGATGTTTAAAACTAAATTGGCAAAATTGAAATGACTGAATTAGCATCTCTACAATGGGTTTAAGACTGATTGGTAATTTTCCTGCAAAATGAAATTAATGTCCGATCTCCTTCAAGATTAAATCTTCAGACTTAGTCCTTATATGTGGTCATCATCGTTACACTATAAGCTATTAGCAATATTTTGGATAAGTAAGACGAAAGTTTTATATGTTTCAACTGTTGATCAATTGAGTCTAACATCTAATTTTGCTTAATCGATTCCTAGCTTTTATGGAAAATGCATAATCAAATCCTTAACCCATGGCCGATCTGACTGGCTTATGTTAGCGTCAACAGTTGTTAACAGGTGAATGTGGTCTTAGAACTCATTTGATCAAAATTACAAGTTTTGAACTCAAATGACTATTAATGCACAGGACTATCACTACACTTACCCCCCGAGCAATGCTTGGGGATATATTTGATGTTTTTTTTGCACAAAAAGCATATCCAAGAAAATAAAGCAAAACAACCTATATTTACAAAGCATGAGATCCTCTCATTTAGGAGATAGAGTAGATCAATTTGCCCAAGATGGTGAAGGATCAACTTTCAATTATAATATTTTGCAACAAGTGATATTGATATACATTCCCTAGACACACACACACACACACACACACACACACAGAGTTTTGAAAGCAGGGATGCTATTTTTCGTACAACCAAAAAGAGAACATTATTCAATGAAAGATCAATGACCTAAGCAAAGAAATGAAAAATCTAATCTTTAATGTCCAAAGGAATGATAAGTTGCTTTCACCCCCATCATCCTTCCCATGCAAAAGAATACCTTCCAAACTTTCCTTAAAAGCCTGCAAATTCCTCCCCGAGTAAGTTCATGGAAACAAAAACTCAGCGGATCACTAGATAGACAAAGGGAGACGAAACTCACGCTTTGTAATCAATGGTAATCTTAACCAGCTTAGGGTCTACAATCTTGTCGAAGGCTGGCCTAGAGAGCTCGAAGTGGTCTCGCATCGTGGCAAAGCGCATCGATCTACGACGGTCACGATCACCGAGCCCTTCGCAGAAACTTCTTGCCAGTACGCGATCCGAAGCTGTGATTTCCCAAAAAGATGAGAGGAGAGTCATGAATTTAGCTTGAGATAATGCAAAGTCCCATTTTCGTAGAAGACGATACCAAAAGGAATGAGATGGAAAATTTTATCTTTTGATCAGATCAGAATGCAAAGAACAACAGCCTAAGTTACGGTCAATGCAAAGAGAAGTTCTTACGCTTATAAGGTTCATAGAAAGTCGCACTCCCCGGCGCTGCTACACCTACAGAAACAAGGCCCGAGAGTATGCATCCAGCCATCGAAACCCTAGTCTCCATGCCGTCCATGTATTGTTTATCTCTCAAGCTGAACATATCACATGCCACCAAGGCTGCTTCCCTTAATATATAATAAGTATTATCCAAAAGGCCATCATATGCTTTGTTGGAGATGTTAGATTACTCAATTTGTCCAGTGTGTTTATTAGATACCAACATCTATGTGTTACGGCATGTGTCGTCTTCTAAAACTTCCCGATTTTGGAAATCAGGTTTCGAATTACCATTGTGACGTCATATCTGTATCCAAAGCTTGATTTGAAGTTACACGATATGATTAAATAGGTCCAACGAGGTCCAACGAGGAAAAGGCATTCAAGATGGAAAAACAAAGACTGATATAGTTGAGTCTAGCTTGGAGGGATGTTTCCTAGTTTAAGTAGTTTCCCACTTCCAAGTGGATTTGTTAATTTGAGTAAGTTTGGTTTCCTGATTTGAGTAACTTCCCGAATCATAGCCAATTATCGATTATGCATAGGCATGTTACAGCATGAGTCATCTTCCAAAACCTCTCATTTTTAGAAATTTAATTCGGAATAACAGCTGGGACACTGTATCCTGATCCAAAGCTTGATTGGAAGTTTTACACTTTCTTATTTTGCTATATCCAAAATACTAATGTGCGCAATACAAAGAAAATACGAGTAATAGGGATTACATATTTTGGTTGAAAAATTGTTCATGGTTTGTCATTTCAAACTATGAAGTAATTTAGGATAGCTAAAATATTAGCCCATGATGACAAAATATCTTCTACATATACAAGTTTATAGGCAAATGATGTCGACAGCGGGACATCCGTGATAGTGGAGAGCTTTCTTACTCTACGAATAGAAAACAAGATATTGGACAGAAAGTGTTACAGTTGGAAGGACTTAAGGATTTTGAAGACCAAGTAAAGGACGTGTAATCATCAAGGTGCTTGGATGGACCAAATAGAACGAGAACAATTTGTATGACATTGAGTACCTGCGCAGAAGGACGTAAGTGTAGAAGGTGAATTGATTCAAATTGGGTGAAATGGCCAAGTTTAGATGGACCGTGTCGAGGAGGAAGTTCACTTTCCAAAAGAAGTGGACTTCGTGAACCTGGAAACGAAGACCCAACTATAATTACTTTAATTTAAAATTCGAAATGGAGATTTGGAGTAATTTCACGCCTTGAAATCCATAGAAAAATGTTCTGAAAAGTCATAACAAGATTTTCCATTTTTTACTAAATAGAGGAAGCGACAGACAAGTTTGCAATGGCAATTTGGTTAATTTCGGGCAAAGTTCATTTAATTAGCTTCAAGTGAATGTTCTGAGCTATGAACAGCCTATGCAATGGCTACTTTGATCTATTTGAAGTCTACAATGTGCTGAGAAGCTCGGAGGGCCATATATATATGTGTGTGTGTGTGTTAAAGTGAGAGACGAAGGTAGTTGAAGGGATTAAAACATTACGAAACTTGTCCTTACTTCTTGTGCTTATTCATTGAAGAAAACCCCTTACAAAATTTGAGTGTATTCTCTAAGAGAGCATTGGCCTAATCATTGTTAAAGTGTGCTTTGCATGTAGAGTGGAGGGTGTGTATTTGTGCAGGGAGCTACTGTCCATTAATTTCAGCTTCATCCGTGAATATTATCAAAGGTCACAAGGGTTGCGCAAATAAATTCCAGCCTTGTTATTGGGTTATTAGGGATGAGAGAGTGGAGTAAGCAAAGTACAAAACCTGAACCACTATAAATTGAAGATATTTCCTCTGCATATCATATTTGATCTATGAAGAGTATTTCATCCTCCATACATTTTTTTTTAACGGAAATGTTTCAAAATCCAACTATGATCAATTTACCCCCTCTTAATTGTTAACTCCAGTTCATTTCACAACGGGTCCTAAACATAACTTTAGTCGAAGTGTTGGTTATAGACAATGTACCTTAATAGGCTAAAGGTATGTCTTTTGTCACTTTAGACAATATATAACATTTTGATCTCCCAACACCTTAATCACCCCATTTTAAAAATAAAAGGCATGTCTTATTCCCTAACATAATTTTGGAAATGACGTTTTCTCCTTGTTTCACTTGCAAGGGACGAAAGATAGGCTATAATAGGCATAGGCACATGGATAAACTAGGAACATACAGATTGTAATAGCTTAAAGGAAACTTCCCGAGAAGCTTCCTCTATGCCGCTCTTGGCCTCCTCCATCTTTTGGGTTATCTCGGGAAGCTATCCCTAGAGCTCTACGTGCTCCGCCTCACACCCGCACAACTCCGTCTTAAGTTTAAGTAATGTCGGGCATTGCAAGTTCATCGGCGGTATGTTCAACTTTAGCAAGCCGAGAAGCACAAAGAAGGAACTCCTTCACTTCCGCTCTGAATTCACCACTGTCAACAAGGAAAATCCAAATAGTCGAGGTAATCTCTAGCCTTATCTTTTAGATGATGACTTTGAAATCTGGAAACCACACTTCTTGTCCCAAACGCATGCTCTACCAATCAGCAATTCCCAATGGACAACTGGGGTTTTTTTCACTATCCATCTTAGATTTAATAGAAGCCTAACATACATGACTTTGCCCAATGTTATTAATGTCCATGTGATCAATGACGAGAGAAGAAAACATTCCACAAAATGAATGCATTGAAGATGAATCAACAACCATTGGCTAGAGGTGGCAAAATGGGTCAATGACCCTCTTTTTGACCCATATTCCATACTAATGGGTTGTGGGTGCGTTATAGAGGTATAAAAGCCCAGTTAAAATGGGTCCAAAAATTTTTAAGTTGAATTCATATGGGTAAAAAATGGATAAGAGGTTTTGACCCATTTTCGACCCATTTTCCATTTAAGCAAGTAACCTAGAGAACACAAACTTTCTCAATCCTCAGTCCTCAGTAGACCCGTTAAACGGGTGGGTCGGGTTGGGTTTGGGTCGGGTCATAAATGGTCTGACCCAAATCGACCCATTTAACCCGTTTATGACTCATTTATTGCAATGCCAAAATTTTGACCTATACCTGACCCGATCCATACCCGACCCATTTAACTAAACTTAAGAAAGTTTATTTCTTATATAAATATATATGAAATGGTATTGCTAAAAGAGTTTTATACAACACAAATTTAATGGACAATTTTTATAAATTTTAAAATAATTATATTAAAAAATCGAATTTTAAATATTTTTTATTTTTTAAAATTAAATTTTTAATTATTTTTATTTTTAAATATAATTTTCTTTTTTTCTTTTTCCTTTTTGTTCTTTTTCTTCTTTGGCCGGCCACAAGCAAGCCTCGAGCTCGTCCGACTCGGCGACGTCGGCGAGCTTGAGGCTCGCCCGGTCGATCGGCGCCATCGCCGTGCTGGCGACCGAAGGAAGAAGAAAGAAAATAAAAGGAAAGAAAAAAAGAAAAAAAGAAAAGAAAATTAAAATAAAAAATAATTATAATTTCAGTTTTTATAAATAAAAAAATATATTTTTATAAGGTTAAAGAGAGAAGAGAGAGATTGTGAGGTTTTGGGTGAAAATGGGTTCTAAATCCAACCCATTTAAGACCCACTTAAGACCCATTCAAGACCTATCTATCTTAAGTCTTTAGTTGTTAAACCCATTTAACTAACTTCTTCAAAAAACAAGTGACCCATATATGACCAATTTATGATTTAAATGGGTCATATGGGTCTAAGACCCATTTTTGCCACCTCTAGTCCTCAGCTACCTTCTGTCACTCACCTTTGCCGCTCACCTCTGAGCCCCCCTCCGTTGCTCACCTCCGCAGCTTGCCTCCGAGCCACCTCCAACGGTCGCCTTGCGGCTCGCCTCTGAGTTGCCTACATTGCTTGCCTCCAAGCCACCTTCACGGCTCACCTCTAAGCCGCCTCCGCGGTTCGCCTCTGAGCACGGTTTGGATCCGCCACATTCTCCCTTGCATGGGGTAAGCCCTCGGTTCACAGGAAGCTGTCTTTTTGGGCTGATTTCTAGGAGAAATTTCTTGTCTTGAACATGTAATGATCATTGGGTTGTTTGACTCTGCTTCGTGTGTTGTTCTCTACTTAATTTTGATTTGCTATCTGGGTTTAATTGGAATTTGTTAATTTGTGGAGTTGATTTAAGAAGGGTTCTTGGATTTATCTATATTTCTCTTGACTACTCCAGTTTATTGGAATTGAAAGTGGAAAAGGTTCTCCTTTAGAAATCATTTCAAGAAGTGATGGATGGGGTAGAACATAAGGGCCTTCTTGATAATTTATCGTTAAAAAGACTAGGAATGGATTTGTGATGCCTAATATTGAGGCTAAGCCTGGGGGTTCAATAATGGTGTTTCTTGATCAGGTCCACTAGTGTGTTCCTTGTTGCTACTAATTCTTGCTCATGTGATTAACATAGTTTACAGCGTGGTAGCATTTGCTTCGGAAGCTATTCTAAGCCCACACCAATCATAGTTGTGGGTGAACCGACCAAGGGGCCTCGAATTCAAGGGCAGACTGTGAAGAAAGCCAGTTTTTCTTGTTTCTGACTGTCAATATTGCTGAAAAGTGAATACTATTGGATAACATAGAGATTTTCTTGTGCGGCTGGAAAATCCTCATGACATATCTTTGGATCAAATATGGGCTGGAATGGTAGTAATTAGTCCATCTAGCTACTTATTTAACGCCACTGATCGAAACTGGGATTCCTTAGAATACAAGCGAGAGCTTGGCAATGCTATTGGTAAGTTTGATTTCTGTTGTTAAGCACTCATTCTCAAGTTAATTAGTTTATGGTGTGATTGTTCTTTGGTACTGATGGCTTTGCCACTCAATTTGGTTGATGGAAACTTTAATGATTTTCTTTAAGTTAGTCTCTTGCAATTGTTTGAAGGCAATTGGCAAGCCTAGCACTTGGTAGTTGTCTTATAATGTGGTTATTTCAGTTCTCAAAGCCCTTATTCCTGTTCTGTTTCGTCAAGATAGAAATCCAGTGACAATGTTGAACTTAAAATGATAGTTATTATTTCATGTGATAGTCCAAAATTTATAAAATCCCAATTTGTAAAATTGTGTTATGATATCTTATTTTCTGTTACCAAATCCATGTCTATCTACGTTGTTGCTAATGCCTTTGCTTATGTGGAAATTTAAAATTATGCTTTGAAACCCATTGTAATACTTGATCTTTATGTTACAGTTGATTTAGCTCGAATAGTGCCAGATGACTGCTGTTAACAGCCTCGTGTGGAACCTCGACAGTTGTCATTCTTTCCTTTAGCCATTGAGGTCATCATTATTGCAAGTTTAATTAAAAAGTCCACTATTCTTGCAGATGTGCAAGATCATAGCATGACCGCATTTCATTCTTTTTCAGGTTTGAGATTCCCCCTTGTATTGTATAACATAGTTGCAGGAGTTTGCTTTGTAGGTGTTGGGCTCATTGGATCCATTCGTGAGGTCTAGTGAGTAGTACAATTCTTACCATTTTCAAATTCTTGTTCAATGTGTTTTGAATGAATCTATTTATGGTGACTGTTGTTTGCTAAGGTGGGGTATGAGATGGTGTGTGAGCTCGTTTGGTTCGGCATTGAGAAAATGCCCTTGGGAGAATGCAAATACCTTTGAGATAAAGGAGTATTCCGAAATGTTACACCATTTGGTAAATTATAGTCTCAAATAGCATTGAAATGTAACTTTAGCAAAATACCGTTTGGCAAAACTTACATTACAAATGGGCTTTTGCTTTTATTTTATTTTTTAAAAAATCTGAAAATCAAATCCGGCGGCTAGAGGTGCCGAACGGCCAAATCTGGCAGCCTGAGGTCGCGACCTTAGGCGACGCCGTCGTCGCCCGGAAGCGCGACCTCGGGCACTTGGAGGCGCAGAGGCTAGATCTAGCCTTTGGACCACTAGATCGGCGGCCTAAGGTCGCGCGGACCTAGGCGGCGCGACCTCGGCGACGTTGTCCCGCCCGGGAGGCGTGACTTCAGGCGCCCGAGGTCGCAGAGGCCGATCTAGTGGCCTCGAGGTCGCGTGGACCCAGGCGGCGTCGCCTAAGGTCCGCGCGACCAAAGCGACGCCGCCTGGGTTGTGGGTCACGCCACCCCCGGGCGGTGGTCACAGGGGACGCCCTTAAGCAGCGGTGGCGGCTATCGGAGAAGCCCGATGGGCGGGGAAGAAGATGGCCGGGTAGAAGAAGACTGGCGGGAAGAAGAAGACGAAGGGGGAAGAGACGATGAATAGTACGCGGTGAAATTCTGCATTTCCCATATGCCCAATGCCCAAAGTAGCCCCTCCCCAACATTCAGAATGCTCACATTTGGCAAATGAGCTTTCAAAACATTTGCCAAACACAAAAAATTTTCCCCAAGGGGCTTTGGGGGCCAAAAGTTCCTTGGAAAAGTCGAACCAAACAAGGCCTATGTGCATTTGAGAGAAAGTAAGGGAATTCTCACTCCTAACTGACATTTCTACAATGTTGGGCTTGTGATAGTACACATGCAGACTAGGGTTTTTGTAATCTATCTCTTGTGATGTTTTCTCATCACTTGATCGCTCCTAACTGACATTTCTGTAAGAAGGGAATTCCCAAATCTCAATGTCCATGATTATTGGAAAGCTAATTCACATTGATATCCTAAGTTATCTCTCATGGCACGTGATATATTGAGCATTCCTATCACTACTATTGCCTCAAAGTCAGCTTTTAGCATTGGAGGACACATCTTAAATAAATATTGTAGTTCCCATTCGCCTGAAAATGTGGACGTTGAGCTATGTACCAGAGATTGGTTATTTGGAGTTCCACCTGAAGAAGATCTCGATGGTGAGTCTCTTATTGTCAACTTCCAAGACTATTTACATTGATACTTTTTTTTTTTTTATCTATAAAGTTCACAATTAAATTATCTCTTTTGTCTTCAGATTCAGACTAGCATGGTTAAAATGGTTTTTGTCCTATTCTTGCAATGTTGTAGGTTCTTAAGGATCAATGTGCGGAGTTGATGTTTATGGAATTTCTCACAGATTCATGATCAGTGTGATAAACCCAGCCATAATGACAATGTGTAGCAACCGTTGAGATTATTATGGTCTTCATTAAATGTAGAGGCATTCTGGAAAGCATTACTTTGGCACTCTTCAATTGTAAGGCTATTGTGGAGGCTTTGTTAGGTTCAATTGATCCCGACTTGTAATGGTGTTAAAGTTTGTTGTCCCCCCGTTCATCTCCATCTACCATATGATGAAATTCCATGACTTTTATGCACATTCATCTCTAGTACGGTTGATTAATATTAACAGCTAGAGAAGAGCCAACACATATTCATCTCATAATTCAAACCTATTTTGGTCTTAGTGAGAATTATCTTGTTTGCTTTTGGTTGATTGAACTTGCAAATCAGTGTCCGGAAAATGAGTTGAGTTCTTTGTGCCAAATTTACTTTAGATAAGAGAAGCATGTGCATGGTTTAATTCTTTATAAATATTTCAATTTATAATTTTTTTAACATTTTTCTATTTTATTTACTTTTTTAATTATTTAATTTTCTTTTTAACTTTAATTTGAAGTTTTTATCCAATTAGCATATAGTTTAAAGTGAGCATGAGTTTTCCTAGAATATTAATGGGTTTTAGTAATACGGGTCGGGTCGGGTCGGATATGGGTTGGGTCAGGTATGGGTAGAGCTGTTAAACTGGTGGGTCGGGTCATTAATGGTACGACCCAAATTGACCAATTAATCCATTTATGACCCATTTAAGCATAATGTAAATTTTCCAACCCATACCCGACCCAACCCATATTAATAAATATTTTCACATATAACCAAATTTAGAAAAACTTATTCCTATGTTTTTTTAAGATTATATTACTAAAATACTTCCAAGCTTATAAAATATATATATATATATATATATTATTTTTAAAAAAGGTATTTCTAAAATATTTTTATACAACACAAATTTAATGGATAATTTTTATAATTTTTAAAATAATTATTTTAAAAAATTGAATTTTAATTTTTATTTTAAAAAAATAAATTTTAATTATTTTATTTTTATTTTTAAATTATAATTTTAAATTTTATTTTTTATTTTTTATTTTTTGTTCTTCTTCTTCTTCTTTGGCCGGCGGCAGCCATAGGCGAGCCTCGAGCTCGCCCGACGCCGGTAAGCTTGAGGCTCGAGCCTCACTCGAAGCCCGCGAACTCAAGGCCGGGCCGGGCGTCGGGCGAGCTCGAGCTTGCCTCTCACCGGATCTAGCGAGGCTCAAGCCTCGCCCAATGTCGGCGAGTTCGATTCTCGCCAGATCGGCAAGGCTCGAGCCTCATCGGGCGTCAGCGAGGCCTCCGCCTCGCTAGATCCGGCGAGCTCGAGGCTCACCTGGCCGGTCGCCGGCCATCGCTGTGCTGGCGACCAGAGGAAGAAGAAAGGAAAAAAAAAAAGAAAGAAAATTAAAATAAAAAAATTATTATAATTTCGGATTTTATAAAAAAATATTTTTGTAAAGTTAAAGAGAGAAGAGAGAGATTGGGAGGTTTTAGGTGAAAATGGGTTTTAAATCCAACCCACTTAAGACCCACCTATCAAAATCTTTAATTGTTAAACCCATTTAACTACTTTTTGTCAAAAAACAAGTGACGAATATATGACCCATTTATGATTTAAATGGGTCATATATGGGTCTATGACCCATTTTGCCATCTTTAGGTATGGTTCATTAGATTTACACTACATGAACATGGGTTAAAATGGGTTATGTGGGTCAAATATGGGTCGACTCATTTTTGACCCGACCTACCCATTGGACAGGTCTACCATTACCTATTCGTGCATGGCCGTGGGCAAAAAGGGCCAATCAAAATGAAGTGTTGAACCATGACAAGACAAAATGATGATCACAACATTCGAGATATATAGACTTAGGAGAATGGTAATTGGGTACCGTTTCGAATATCTTCCCATCTCTAATCTTATTTTTGACGTAGTTTCCTTGTTTCGTAGGAAGCATCAACATTCGAGGAACAAACTCGAGGCGTTCATTTGAGCAAAATAAATACCGATCAGGTAGAGCCTGTGGGGGCAACACATATCACTTGACTTGATGTAAAAAGACATGTCATCCTAGAGCTCATCCAATCAAATGAGAGAGCGAGAGAGAGAGAGAGAGCTCTATAGACACTGCCTGCATCTCGGCTTCACAGTATGAGGAATAAAGAGGTTTGGGGACAACTAGGGTTCGATCCTCGAAAATGGTAACTAGGACCTTATACCTTCCTCAAGCTTCAAAACCATAGATCCATTTAGTTATTTGCAAACTGACGAAGGGTAATGTTGTATCGTTTCCAATTTTTCAAGCCTCGAGAATTCATGCATTGGCACTCCTTTGTATTTTTTGTAGGGTCACTAGACTTCCAAAGTGCGGATGGCAAACCAAGGAGGTGCATGTCAAGCTTTGATGATGACAAGAGATCAACTCTCCCGAGTGTGATGGTAGCCCAATTAGCGCCAAATGGATGACATGAATCTTTCAGGCCTCAATTTGCATTTGCTTTTGGCCCTACTTAATGATTTATGTCTGCATTTTTTCTCGTGTAGGGGTAAAAGTAGATATGCTCATCAAATCAAATATCAGATCTCCAACCCCGAATGACTGTTTATATGTCATTTTCCCTTTGAATAAGGGCAATCCATAGGCAGTCATTTTTTTAACAATTCCTTCTATGTTCAAAATTTAACACATCTAAAGGAACAATTTTATTAAATAATTTATCCTCATGCTTTTAACGACGTTTCTGAGTAAGATAAATTGTTGTTCTAGAATTACACACTCTCATATGCTTAGAATGCTTCATGTTTTTTCAAAATGGATTATGCATGATGATTTTATCTGTCTAAATCACTTATTCCACTAAGGATTATCAAAATAGATAGTTCAATTAATGGTGTGGGATTGATTGAGTATGCTAAATGAGAGATGTTAGGATGATGAAAGGCAAGTTGTATCCCACACACAATCCCTTGTTTATACACTTGTGGGATAAGTATAGGAAGTTCCATGTTCACAAGGTAAAGAGTTCTTACACGAAAGGTATGATGACCAAAGTGATGAGGTATTTCATTTCTCCACTCTAAATACTATAGGTTATCAGTTGCTTAACCACTTTGAGCCTCGTACACTCATGGAGAATTTCTTTTCATATTACCCTTGTCGAGAGTTACCCCACATTGGGGTAGACTAGAGGTGGATTGGTGTCACAAGGTGAGAAAATGGGTATAATTTTTTTTTGCCCTCACTTGCATTAATCTTTGGATGTCCTTATCATAGATGAACACTTGTGATAATTCAAGTGCCCTAAAATGACAAAAAGCGATTCTTTCTCTATCCTACACACTTGTATTTGTTGTACACCCAATTGAACTTGTAATTTTGTTTCAAATAGTATGATCTACAGTGCTGGTTGAAGTTGAAAACCCCACATTTCTAGTAGTAGTGTTCTATTTAAGCTTGTCTAGACCAATTCCAAAACAACGAACACAAATGAGAAATTAGGGGACATGAAAAAGTAGTTTGCTTGGTAAAAGTGATGTCAACGCCCATAGATGTAGAAAAGATGGATTGAAAATTATGGGTATGAAAAAATAGTGTGCCTGATAAAAGCAAGGCCAATACCCATAGATATGAAAAATTGATTGAAAACTAAGGGCACGAAAAAAGTAGTATGCCTAGTAAAAGTAAGGCCAACGCACTCAACCAAAAAGTGATATTGAAAATTTTCAGCCATTTGTATCCCCAAGCAAAGCTACTATTGTGGTACAAATAATCAAATGTCGAGTTTGTCAATGGAGCCTCTACGAAGACCATTCCCAATGGTGAGTGAAAAGACTAGTGACAATGCCAAAATGATCACCAACTCTTGCCCTTGTGCACATTTTTGAGTCCACGAACCTTTTCGTTTCTCGAACCATGAACCTAGCCACGTTACAAATTCTCTTTTGATTCTGGCACTTGAATTAACGTAGGAATTCAAACTTTTATAAGCATCGTTCGAAGAAGTGTGAGTAAGACTAATTCTATCTCATTTTCTAGAGTTTTTGACTTGAAAACTAAGAGATGATTGTTAAGGATTTCTTTCATAGCCTTGACTTGGACAGTTTTCTTTATTAAGCCATTGACCAAGTGATGTGAATCGTTGTGGAAAGATCGTTCTACGAAGGCCCGGATGGTGCGAATTGCGAACCTCGACCTCCAATCAAACCTGTGATTGGCAAATTTGGTATGAACGTGACCTGTCGACGAACGCGTGTCAACCAACCAACTTTATAGACGTCACGAGCGAAAGAATTCACTATCTCGCTCGATAAGTCGAATCAACCGCCACAAGAGAATCTTGATAAGGCCAAGTCCTCAAAAGAGCAGTAGAAGAGAACCTTTCAATTCTTTTCCTTAAAAATGAAATATGTTTGTGTACCCAAAGAAAGTCGGTCAGTCCTTTATATAGGCCTCTAGTTGCCACACAAACCCTAAAACCAACCCTAGAAATCTAATGCGTTATATTCTAGAAAAAATCTAAACAAGAAGATAATTGTTTTCGACTTGGTCAAATATTTGGTGACCAGATAATCAAATTGCGCCAAGATTTCCAAGATTCTTCAAGATTTGATCCAAGGTCATATCCACCCCAAAGATCACGAACCATGATGCCAACAGCTTGCCTAAATTGCTTGGCCCGCGCTCGAGTAATTGAACCAGTAGGAATAGACAATGGGTCCCTAGCACCTCCTTCTCGATATTGCTCGATGTCCACATCATTCCCTCCCCCGTGCAAAGGATTTGCCCTCAAATCATCAGTTGCATCGAAAAGAGTCAAGTCAGAAACATTAAATGTAGCACTAACGTCATACTTACCTAGAAGATCAAGCTTATAAGCATTATTGTTAACTCTTTCCAACACCATGAATGGTCCATCCCCTCGCGGTAATAACTTAGAATGTCACTGCTTAGGAAATCGCTCTTTGCATATATGAACCCAAACCCAATCGCCGGATTCAAACACCACTTCCTTGCGCCCTTTGTTGGCTTGCCTTGCATATTGCTCAGTCTTGCGCTCAATATTTGCGCGCATCTTCTCATGCAACGCCTTGACAAATTCAGCTTTCTTTGCTCCATCTAAATCCACACGCTCATCAACAGGTAAAGGGGTTAAATCTAACGGAGTTAACGGATTAAAACCATAGACAACCTCAAATGGTGTAAATTTAGTGGCAGAATGCATGCTCCTATTATATGCAAACTCAACATGTGGCAGACAATCTTCCCAAAATTTTATGTTCTTTTTAATAATAGCACGCAACAATACCCCTAAAGTTCTATTAACTACCTCGGTTTGACCATCGGTCTGTGGATGACAAGTAGTAGAAAATAACAACCGTGTTCCTAGTTTTTTCCACAATGTTTTTCAAAAGTAGCTAAGAAATTTAGAATCTCGATCTGAAACAATTGATCTAGGCATGCCATGCAAACGTACAACCTCCCTAAAGAACAAATCAGCAACATGAGATGCATCATCAGTTTTATGACAAGGTATAAAATGAGCCATCTTTGAAAATCGATCAACAACCACATAAATAGAATCTCTACCATACTTAGACCTAGGCAATCCTAACACAAAATCCATAGAAATATCAGTCCAAGGATGCGTTGGAATAGGTAATGGTGAATACAAGCCATGCGGTTTAGTTGTAGACTTCGATTGCTTACAAGCAATGCATCTCTCACAGACACATGTGACATCTCTCTCCATATGTGGCCAATAAAAATGTTCATGTAGCACTTCATCTTACTAATGCCAAAATGTCCCATTAAACCACCACTATGTGCTTCTCGCACCAACAATTCACGCAAAGAACACTTAGGCAAACATAGTTTGTTTTCACGGAAAAGATAACCTTCACGCCTATAGAATTTATCAAATGCAGTATGTTCACATGCTTCAAATACTCTCCCAAAGTCATCATCATTAGTATATAAGTCCTTGATATGCTCAAAACCTAAACACTTTGCTTCTAAAATGGTTAGAATCGCATACCTTCGAGAAAGTGCATCGGCTACCACATTCTCCTTACCTTTATTGTACTTGATCACATATGGAAAAGTCTCGATGAACTCCATCCATTTGGCATGTCTTTTATTCAACTTTTGCTGCCCTTTCAAGTATTCAAGGTCTCGTGGTCAGTGTGGATCACAAACTCCTTCGGCCATAAATAATGTTGCCAAGTCTCCAAAGCTCGCACTAAAGCATACATCTCCTTATCATAGGTAGGATAATTCAATGTTGCTCCACTCAATTTCTTGCTGAAATAAGCTATGGGATGCCCTCCTTGCATCAACATAGCTCCAATTCCTGTACCAGAAGCATCGCACTCTATCTCAAAAGTAGCACTGAAATTCGGCAAAGATAACAAAGGAGCATTAGTCAACTTATCTTTTAGCAGATTAAATGCTTTTTCTTGCTCTTCTCCCCACGTGAAACCCACATGCTTTTTGATAACCTTAGTCAAAGGTGCGGCAATGGTGCTGAAATTTCTCACAAATCGCCGATAAAAGCTCGCTAATCCATGAAAGCTACGCACCTCTCCTACGGTCTTGGGCGTTGGCCATTCATGGATTGCTTTGACATTTTCTTCATCAACCTTTATACCATCAACACTAACAACAAATCCTAGAAATACTAATTTGTTAGTAACAAAAGAGCACTTCTTTAGATTAGCGTATAATTGCTCGGCCCTTAAAACCTGCAAGACAGCTCGCACATGCTCAATATGGTCATCAGGGCTTCGGCTATATATCAAGATGTCATCGAAATAGACAACCACAAATCAACCAATAAAAGCACACAAAACATTATTCATAAGTCGCATAAACGTGCTCAGTGCATTAGTTAATCCAAATGGCATGACTAACCACTCATATAATCCATACTTGGTCTTAAATGCAATTTTCCATTCATCACCTTCTTTCATCCTAATTTGATGATAGCCACTTTTCAAATCGATCTTAGTGAAAATGCAAGAACCATGCAACTCATCCAACATGTCATCTAACCTAGGAATAGGATGTCGATACTTTACCGTAATGTTATTAATTGCTCGGCAATCGACACACATTCGCCAAGTTCCATCCTTCTTTGGCACCAACAAAACATGACCGACGCACGGGCCAAGACTCTCTCTCACATACCCCTGTTCCAATAATTCGCTAACTTGTCGCTGAAGTTCCTTTGTCTCCTCGGGATTGCTTCGATATGCGGGTCGGTTAGCTAATGGCGCACCAGGAATCAAGTCGATTTGATGTTCTATGCCTCGAATCGGTGGTATCTCTCCAGGAAGTTCATCAGGAAAAACATCTTCAAATTCCTGTAATAAAGACACAATAGGACTAGGCAAACTTGGGTCAAGATCGTTAGTAGAAAACAAAACCTCCTTGTATAAAAGTACAAGCATCGGTCGGTCTAGAACTAAAGCTCTCCTCACATCACTCGATTTTGCATAAAAATTCTTTTGCCTATTTTCTTTCCTCTCTTCTTTTCCCTCGGTTTTTACCACAATTCTCCTCTCGGCCTCTCCTTTTTCTTGCGTCTCAGACACACCACGCAAGCCCTCGGATTTCTCACTTTTTCTCTCTCTCTCGGCTTCTCGTTGTAACTTTAACTGATCCTGATACACCTCACTAGGTGTCATTGGTACCAAGGTATAAGTCTTTTGATTCATCACCAATGAATAACGATTAGTACACCCATCATGATGTACCTTTCGATCATATTGCCATGGTCTTCCAAGCAAGATATGACCCTCTTGCATAGGTACAACATCACACTCTACCTCGTCCTTGTACCTCCCTATCTCAAATGGGATTCGAACTTGCTTCGACACTTTCACCTCACCACTATCATTTAACCATTAAAGTCTATAAGGCCTAGGGTGCTTTGTCGTCTTCAAACCCAACTTATCCACCATAATACAACTTGCCACATTTGCACAACTACCTCCATCAATTATCAAATTACAGATCTTACCATTCACCACACATCTTGTATGAAACAAGTTATCTCTTTGTTGGTGATGCTCCTCCTCCTTTACTTGCACACTCAGAGAATGCCTAACCACCAATAAGTCTCCTTTTATAGCCACTTCTCCATCACTACAATCCTCTATTGGTGGCATCTCATCATCCTCTTCTTCCCTCTCACTTTCGGACTCAACATCACCATGTCCAGTCATGATCATCACCCTTCTATTAGGGCATTGATTCGCCACATGACCCCTACCCAAACACTTAAAACATTTAATTTCACGAGTTCTAGTGTTAGGGTTTTCGGTTTTACCTGAAACCAGATTCGTTCCAACTTTACTGTCCCTCTCCTTCTCCTTTGAGGTTTTGGTTTTGATGTTGTTTCCTCTCCAATTTGGCTTCTCATCTCTCTTCCAATTGGATCTCCAATTCTGATTTGAACCTTCTCCACTCTTGTGATTTCGGTCCAACTTCAATTGCCGCTCAACTTTGATGGCTTTGTCCACCAATTCCTCCAATTCAACATAATGTTGCAGCTCTACCACCCTTGCTATGTCTCGATTCAAACCACTCAAAAATCTTGACATTGTGGCTTCACGATCCTCCAGCACATTAGCACAGATCATGGCAATCTCCATCTCCTTGTGATACTCTTCCACGCTCTTATTGCCTTATGTGAGATTTTGTAACATTTGAAACAAATCTCGATGGTAATGACTTGGTACAAAACGTCTCCTCATCACTGCCTTCATCTCATCCCACATCTCTATCGGCCTTTCACCATTGCGCCTCCTACTAGTCACAAGTTTATCCCACCAAATTATAGCATAATCAGTAAATTCAACAGCTGCAATTTTAACTTTTTTGAGCTCGGAGTATCGTTGGCAATCAAATACCATCTCCATGTGTTTCTCCCACTCTAGATACGCATTGGGATCATTCTTCCCTTGGAAAGAAGGAATCTTCATCTTGATGTTGCCAAGTTCATCATCTCCTCAATGTCTAAACCCTCGGGCTCCATTCCACCTTCCAAATCGAGCATCTCGATCATCCTCCATGTCGGCCTCATCATCATCATAATGCCGTTGCCTTCTATGTTGTGTTCTAGAGGCGTCTCGCTGATGTTGCGGCCTTCCCCGGGGTAGCTCTCGGTCACCATCAATTCTCATGCCATTCTCCATCATTCGGCCACTAAGCTCCTCCACTACGGCCATCAATTGCTGGATGCTTTCCACAAACTCTTCATCTCTTCGTATGGAGTCAATCTCTCTTTGATTAACGCTTTCTTCGCGCGACATATTTTAGACTTGCAAGTAAACGTTAGTCACAAAAATTCTCACCAATCGCTCCCTCGCGTGTTTCTCTCAAGGTATTTGTTACTCCCTTCGTGTTTAACGCAAGTCTAGGCTTTTTCCAACCTCAATTAAGCTTACAAACTCTTGCCTTTTCCCTCGCGTATTCCCTTTTCACAAGCTCTTTATCGGACTCAAAACCTGTCTTCAACCCCCTTACGATAATCAATTCAACAAGTGACAATCTCAAACCAACAAGTACAACTTTCGAAATTCCAATTGAGACGCAAATCACTACTAATTTTGTCTCAATTCAGTCCGCTACAAATGAGTCGCCTTCTTGATTTTTTTTTTTGTTCAGCTATATTTTTTTCTGCCGAATCTGTTTTTTTTTTCTTGCACACTTTTTTTTTTGTGCGTTTTCTTTCTCTTCTTTTTTTTGGAAGAACTTTCTCTTTTTTTTTTCTTTTTTTTTTATGAACTCAGATACAATTTAAGATGCTAGAAAAAAAAATTTAAAACTAACAGCAAACAACTACGTATGGAAGCGTAAAAACAATCGGATCCCTAAATTGGCTAGAACCGCAACCCTAGCTCAATAAATCTCAAATTGTTGAATATAAACAGAAAATTTAAGATAAATAGACCTTGTAGAAGCAAGCTCTGATACCAAATGATGTGAATCGTTACGGAAAGATCGTTCTACGAAGGCCCGAATGGTGCGAATTGCGAACCTCGACCTCTAATCAAACTTGTGATTGGCAACCTTGGTATGAATGTGACCTGTTGACGAACGCGTGTCAACTAACCAACGTTATAGATGCCACGAGCGAAAGAATTCGCTATCTCACTCGATAAGTCGAATCAACCGCCACAAGAGAATCTTGGTAAGGCCAAGTCCTCAAAAGAGCAGTAGAAGAGAACCTCTCAATTCTTTTCCTTAAAAATAAAATATGTCTGTCTCCCCAAAGAATGTTGGCCAGTCCTTTATATAGGCCTCTAGTTGTCACACAAATCCTAAAACCAACCCTAGAAATCTAATGCGCTATATTCTAGAAAAAATCTAAACAAGAAGATAATTGTTTTTGACTTGGTCAAATATTTGGTGACCAGATAATCAAATTGCGCCAAGATTTCCAAGATTCTTCAAGATTTGATCCAAGGTCATCTCCACGCCAAAGATCACGAACCATGACGCCAACAGCTTGCCTAAATTGCTTGGCCCGCGCTCGAGTAATTGAACCAGTAGGAATAGACAATGGGTCCCTAGCACCTCCTCCTCGATATGGCTCGATGTTCACATCACCAAGCTTGCACTACGATCCTGATAAAAACCTCTTAAAGTGGTAAAGTCATAACACTTGCGATAATGCTCAGACCTTTGTCGACATGATGACTGTGAGATGTGATTTTTATGATCCCACATTAACAGTCGAGATAAAACAACATTTCCATTGAGAGTGAGTAGAAAACCTTTTTAGAATGAAAGTCCCTTATTTGACATGTTCAAGACATCCACATTTCGAGCATGGATTATCTTTCTAAATTTTCTCTAGTGGAACTTCAATAATGCAAATTGACAAAATTATCATGCATGGACGGTATTCAACTTGACAAATTTACAACATGTATAATCATGTGCGTACGCATTGCATGCTGTTTGACAAGAGATATATCTTCAGAATTCGGAGACATCGCTAAGTAAATATAATCACGTGGATACTTGTGATTGTTCCCATTATCTTCAAAAACCTGCCACCGTCCAGGTACTCCATTCTACTGAATTGACACTCGACATGTTCGAGTTGTCCTTAGGGTGTTCTCCAAGTTATATCATGAAATACTTATAACTGTCCATCAATTTCTTTGAATGCCCGTGACTACCTAGGTATTCTTTCTTGTATTATATTGACACTACACCTGCTCAAGTTGTCCCCCAAGTTGCATCTTTGAATATTTTTACCTATCCAAGTATTCCATTGCTATCAATGCCTGCGAATGTCTAAGTACATCATCCAAGTACTCTTTGTTAACATCTAATTTTTAGTTAATGCATCAATAAAGATAAAAAAAAAAAAATCGAGATTATGGTTTCCAATCACTACGGAGCCCATTTCTAGAACAAAAAGTGTCATTTTTCCTTTCTTTACTTTGACCAATCATTTGTAGGTAATTTTCTACTCATTTTCATCAAAAACTCAAAAAGTCAAATGGTTGTCTTTGACTTGACTTTTTGATTAACCATTTGATTAAAAATCAATCCCGAATCAAAATTTGGCTTTTTACATAAAAAAAGGGAAAAAGCCACAAAAAACTCCAAACTTTACCCAGAGCGACATATTTACCTCAAACTTTATTTGTGACACAAAAATCCCAAAATTTGCCGACCATGACACATTTACCCTAAACTTTTTTTGTGATACAAAAACTTAAACTTATACCCACGTTATAAAATTATCCTAAATTATATGGCATTTTCGTCTTTTATTTTTTAAACTTTTTCTTTATCTTTTTTTTTCTTATTTATTTATTTATTTATTTATTTTTCTTCTTCTCTTTTCCCTCCGTAGGCCATGGCGAGAGGGACGCCGGACTCGGTGAAGGCTGCCCTCGCTGGCGTTAGGCAAGGGTCGCTCTTGCCGGTTCGAGGAGGGCAACCCTCCCCCGACATAGGTGAGGCGTTGGGCGCGGGTTACTCTCCCTAGATTCAACGAGGCCACCTTCGCCCACAACGGGCAAAGGTCACCCTCACTGAATTTGGTAAGGGTTGTCCTTGCCTGACATCAGCGAGGGTGGCCCTCCCTTGAGTCCGACTTCCCTCCGCCATGGTCAGCGGAGGGAAGAGAGAAGAAGGAAAAAGGAAAAAAAAAAAAAAAAATAGAAAATACCCTTGGCCATAGAGTTTGAGATAAATGTATCACGGTTGGCAAAGCTTGGGGGTTTTTGTGTCACAAAAAAAAAGTTTAGGGTAAATTTATGACTTTGGGTAAATTTTGGGGTTCTTGATGACTTTTTTCTTAAAAAGATTCCTTTTAACTCTAATTCCACTTTGGCTAGAAATTTTTTGGAAAAATTCAAAGTTTTGATAACAAAATCAACATTTTAATGAAATGTCAAGCAAAAGATTGACTTTTTGTTAAATCTATGACCAAAATATTTAAAAGTATCAAAACTTTTGAGTCATCTTGTCTAGTTTTAATTTGATTTTGGCATCAAAATATTGCGAAAATTGATTTGGAACCTCATTTTTTGAATTTTTCGGTTTTAGGTTCAGAATTGACCAAAAATAAAATTACTGTTATTCTATTCGTATTTTGGCTTAATTCCTTCTATGACATTTAATCTAAAAATCATTTCGCATTCACTCATGTGGTTAATTTTGAGACTTGGCATGTCGGCGTCCAAATTGCCACTTTTAGCCCTAATTAGGGGTTCAAATCGATTCTTCATGATTTGGATATCAACACTTCAATTCTACTTATTTTCTTGGGTTAAATCCAAATCCAAGGTCAATTTTGGCAAATTCACTCAAGAACTTGCCAATTTGATGGATTTAAGCTCCATTTGGCAATGCTTACGTTTCTTTGTTTTTATCTTATTTTGCTCCCCGGAATAGAAAAAGAACAGAAATCCACTGGGTAATATCAATGGTTAGGGAATTGATTTGGAACATGTCATGACCCAACCTTGCGCACCATGAAGGGAAAAGGTGAGGTTTAGAGATATTTGACTATGAAAGTTCCCTCACGGTTCACGTTCCAAAATATATTATCACATCATCTTTCGGAATGAACTCGTGTGAGTTCCCTCGTTTACGGTCGCAAGCTCTTCTAAGCTCGTACCTCTCATGACAACAGAAGATGTCATGATCCGTACCCACACGAGCGACACACCTCAAAGGAGGATGTTGGGTGTAGACATCGAATTTCAGGGTACCTTTACCATGGTAATCTTTCTAATAAAACTCGCTTCTTATGGATGACATCACTTCATCCACTAGAAACTTTCCATAGTGGGCATGCTAAACCATGGTGAGACTCGTCGAGACTCATGCTCCTCACAATGGGTTTATTTTTATTATCTAGTTGCTTAGAGCAACCTAATAAGGATGGGAGTCGCCACTAGTCTCATTTTTGGGGGTCGACTAGAAAACCTAATTAAGGGTTGGAAGTTATCTCTCAACTTATACACAACTACAAATTATAGGTTTACGGACTTAGGTTATGCTAATATTTCTATTAACGCGCTTTCAATACCTAATAGTTTGTCATGTTTCCTAAGTTGTCCATACATTTCTTTTTACTTTTTTGGGTTGATAATTCTAGCTAAGTAAGTGTGGATGGTTGTTTTCATGCAATTCTATTTCTTAAATATAAGAGAAAGCACACAATTGAAATCTAAAGATGGGACAATAAGTAAACAATCAAGTAGGCAGTTTAGGGAAAGTGGTAAATATAATGTACAACCCTAAGCAACAAATGAAAAATGAAGGTAAACCAAGAAAATAAACCCGCAATTCATAGGGTGTTTATATAATACAAGAAAACTCGAAACATATACTGGGGATGAATGGTACAATATCAGGATCAAATAAGACATCGACCTTTCATCGTCTTTAAGTCTTGAGGGATCTCCACCTCTAAAGACCTAATCTAATTTCAACCTAAAACGAAGACTACGTACATATAACAGGAAAGAAACAATCATTCACAACAAAACAAACACAATTTTAGGACAATAAAAAACAATCAAGCAATTGAAACAAGATTTAACTTAGGCCTTCTTTTAACTTGGGCCTTGGGATCGGCCTTTACGATTCATGCATCAGTCCTTCTAGATGCTTATCCCAATTCATTTTCATGACTTACACATATTAGCGATCATTTATGTTCTCATATGACAACTAACGCTTATAAGTTCCTAGGACATGTTTTAAGTGAGTCCCAAGATTGTCCCACGGAGTTAGGCATTGTACCTAGATATATATCTAAACTCCACATGCATTAACAGGAAAGAAACATGCAACTAGGCCGTCGAGCCTTGTTTCCCAAGCAATCAAACAATTTCATTGAGCCAATAGTGGATCACTTAGTCAGTCGGTAGGTGCCAAAAACAGTCACAGGCATTTTTAATCAATGAAATGATGTTATGCATGTATGGTTCATGTGATGCTTCAGAAAGTTGGGATGTGTTTAAAAGTATCAAAAAGGAAATTAAATATTTTGATATTGGTGAATCTTAGCTATAGAACGCATTTAATTGCCAAGGCTAATTTGGGGCGCATATCATGCACTACTAACAGATATTGCCTGCATTTTAAATACGATCGAAACCTAGAGAAGTCCAATGTTATATCAAAAGTTTAAAAGATGCTAAACAATTAATAGCATAAGCATCACACGTACCAAAGTCACTTTGATATGCAGAATCAACGTTTAAACTCAATTTCGGAGAAAATGTCACTAAAAGACCTTTTTATTTTCCAAAGGATTTTCAACAATGAAGATTTAATAATTTAGAATAGGCTTCATGACAGTTTGTTAAGGGTCCAACTTAAAAAATCCATAACTAGAAAATCACACACATAAAAAAATGTTTGACTAAACAAGGGTAAAACAAGGGTTGCGAATCTTACCTAAGTTAGATTTCTAACCTAAATTGATAAAAATGGAAAAAGGGTCAAACGATAAGCAAATAACTCAAAATCAGTGGCATTGGAAAGATCAAGATGAGTCCTAAGACTTCCTAAGAGAGTTCAAATCTAATCAAGATCAAATTGATATTAAAAAATTGATGTTTGTGAAAGCATGCAAATCAGCCATTTACAAAACAAAACATGATACATGCTTAATAGCCTCTAAGACCACTTAAAAATACATGAAAAGCATGAAACTTGCATACGACGAAGGATTGATAAGGATTTGGATAAAACATCTAACCCTAGGTCAGGATCCAAAGAAATTACACAAGTCATTAACATTGCAAAATAACTTAGAATTAGGAATGACATGTTCAACTAATTTCAATTGCAATTAGCCTAATTGATGCATGATTTTCATGTACCAAATGAGGTTCAAATATGACATACCATATACGAATGTGAAGCTTGTAACACGCACTTCAAATGTCGAGAAAACATCGATGTATGACTTGGTCTTTAAGAGACCCAAACAAATGGATTTTAGTAGGCTCGTGATAAGCCCCTAATCCAACATTACTATCATAGAATATGCTTAATCTCGATGATCTAATGACGCGTAAAAATCTTGCAACAAATTCTATATGTGAAATGTGACATGACGAACATTTTGTATGAAGATATCCAAACTCAATTGGGATCACACAACCCTACATGAAAATGGAAAGACAGAGGCATGTTATGAAATGCACTAAATGTAGCAATACCTAAACACATTCATTTAGGCAATTGACAAATTAAACGATAATCAATTCATACGAATCATACCTCTTAAAGACTTACAACATGTACTACAAATCTTATGAAGGATATGAAGCCAAATGGACTCATCTACAACCTTAATTTCACACAAATCCAATTCGGACATAGTCTAGGGCAAATCAACGTGGGGACGTTTCGAACAAATTTTGGAAATTGGCATCGTTACCTTATCAAACGAGCTTGAAAAATTATAAAATCTTGCTATGTTGTAGAGAAGACCTCAAAAAAATTTTCATGAAGGAAACTTAGCCAAATCCATGATGTGAAAAAAACAGTAATTCAATGAGCACAACCCAAAAATTCATCTCTCCAGCAGATTCAACGGTCAGAGAGAAACTTATTTCGAAATCTAAATCTTCACAAAACTCTTTAAAAATTTAATATGTTATATATGGATGTCATTTAAAAATTTTGTGAAGGAACCATGATCAAATTCGAAAGGAAAAAATTTATAAAAAATTCGAGAAGACAACTCGATTACCGTTTATACTATACTGGACAGGTCCTATACAGTAATTGATTGGGCATTCGTCTCAATCATTTCACCTCAAAAAAATCTTAAATTTAAGTATAGATTAAGATGTTATGAACAACTTTGATGTAGGGAGTTCCTCCAAATTCGAAGTACAAAGAGCTCTATAAAATTAAAAAGTAGGAAAGGTCTAGCAGTTTCGAAAAACTGGGAATTCAAAATCAATGAAACTCAAGGTGGCAAGTCTATGGGGGAGAGGGGGGCCCTACTTGGCTTGCAAGATCACTTGCTATCATTTCTTTTGGTCATGATTCAACCCCTTTCATTAATTACTTAGGATACATAAGCCTCCACACTCATCACACTCATTATCCTCATTAATGCATTTGACTCTTGTTCTTTAAGAAGACTAGCCTATCTAGCTTAACCTCTTAGTTGGAACTACAATAAGGGTCAAAATTGAGGATGTTATATTTATGTTATGGATATTAGAAATCCCATCTACTTTTATTCACCTCTCGCATGACATAATTTAATTCAGGTTATATTTCTTTCATATTGGGAAAATTACCAAAAAAAGTCATAAACTTATTGCACTTGTGTCGATTCAACCATAAATTTTATTATTATTATTATTTTGCCAATTGAGTTCTAAAGCTTTTGTAGTTATATCAATTCAGTCCTTCCAGCCAAATTTGAGTAGCCGACACTAAAATGGACATGACCGGGTTAACTAACAATTTTTTAATAAAAAATTATTTGTTCTTTTCTTTCTCTTTTTTTTTTTTTTTTTTCTTTTTCCTCCTTCTTCAATCTTCCTTGTTCTTCCTCTTGCTTCAACAATCGGCCCTCTAGCAAGTCCACTCACTAAGCTAAGGCGACCAGCCAGTGGCAAGCTCACCTTGCTGTCAAAGGGCAAGGGCGAGCTTGCCCAGCCACTGGCAAGGGTGACCCTTATCGATGGATCGGCGAGCTCACCCAGCCATAGGCAAGTCGAGCCCTCACCCAATGATGGCAAAGTCGAGCTCCCTGATCCACTAGCATGGTGAGGCAAGCCCTTGCCCAGCGATGCCAAGGTCAAGCTTGTCGATCCACTGATGAGGGCTTGCCTCGATAGTGGCTAGGTGAGCTGGCCCTTGCCTAGCGATAATGAGGTGAGCTTGCCACTAGTCGGTCGCCTTAGTTCGAGGATTGACCCTACCCTCTAGCCGATCATTGGAGCAAGAGGAAGTAGGAGAGAGAGAGAGAGAGAGAGAGAGAGAGAGAGAGAGAGAGAGAGAGAGAAGTAAAAAGAAAAGACAAAAGAAAAAAATATAAAAATATAAAAATATTATTAAAAAAAATCTACTAGTGCTGGTTGGCGTTTACGTAAGCACCGGCCGGCAAATTTGTCAAATGAATTGAACTTGCATAATTATAAAAGGTTTATGACTTAATTGGTCAAAAAATAAGTTTATGACTGAATCAACACAATTGCAATAGGCTTAGAACTTTTTTTTTTTTTTTGTAATTTGTATGTTTTTATTTGATTATCCTATTTTGGGCAAACACCAAACACATGATAGGATAACTATATCCAACTTTATCCTAAATTTTATCCTAACTATTAAACGTAGCCATAATTGCTAGTGTCGTTACTTACTAACAAGGAAATAAATGATGTGCAAAAGTTGTCCACAAGGACGTGGGTCATCCAATCAGCAATCATTTTGTCTTCAAGCATGAGGTCTAGAGTGAAAGATAAAATATTTCACCTCCTATCGCTTTTTATTCTTCTAAGTAACCTGCTTTAGAATTCTGCATTCAAACTTTAGGGTGCTACATGCAAATTTAACGTCCCAATGATATTAGATGTGAATAAAAAAGGCCAAGTTTCACTTCATGTGTGCCGATTCAATAAGAAAGAAAGAAAGCATTGGAGAAGATTCGAAAGGACAAAATTCAATTTGATTAAAATCATCATGGTGGAAGTTTTGCCCCATGATGTCAAGAATGCATCAAGCTATACAAGAATTAATAGAGGCGAGATATAGAAGAATTTCTTTTTATTTTATTTTTTTGGTCAAGAAATAACTTTTCATTAACTACCTCATTGAGAACAAAAGACTTGAATCTGAACAAAGTAAGGCCCATAGGCCTTCTAGGGGTTAGACAACCAATTAAAAGGTAAGGACCCATTCCTTCAAGTCTTTGCCATACAATCCGTGACTAAATTGTAGAAGAATCGTTTAAATGCGAGCAAATATCTTTCTCCTAGAACCCTCGACTCTGCAAATAAGGTGTCCCATGAGCTTGCTTGATAGGACTTTCATGGAAGATTTGCTGGTTTTTAATCAGCTTACGATGCTCCCTTTTATAGGAAAAAGTACCAAAAAAGTTGTAAATTTATTGCATTAGTACAAATTCAATCTTAAACCTTTCAATTGAATCAATTTAATCCTAAACTTTTTTACAATGGTGCCAGTTCAGTTCATTTGGCCAATTTAGGACAGAAATTACTGACGGGATACCCGCCAATCGACGTGGCACAGCCGATACTGACGTGGACATTTTAAATAATTTTTAATATTTTTTTTGAATTTATGATTTTTTTTTCCTTTCCCCCTTTCTCTTCCTTTTCTTTTGTGCCGGTCACTAGCCATAGGCATAGCCAGTGAGAGCTAGCCTTGCTTAGGCAAGGTCTCACTCACTAGCCACAGGCGAGGATCAACTCCATCGGGCTAAGGTCGAATGCCCAGGTGAGCGATTGAGGTTACGGTTTTGGCTACGACTGTTTTTGTTGTTGCTTTTGTTGCTAGGGTAGTGAGGCAGAGAAGGGGATAAGATTTGTGGGAGAGGGGTGAGAGAGTAGCGATTAGGATGAGGTTTTAGGGTTCAGCGATGGATTCATGGGAATTGACTTTGCCGAGGCCGCCAGATCCATTGGGTTCTAAGATTGAGGCTTGGGCAACGAGGTTGGGTTGTTTGCCATGGCTCGAGTATGTCAACAGTGACTTGCGATGGTTCACCGACCCTTGCCCAATTGCCTAGGCTAGGGCGAGGCTCGGTGAGGCCAACCCTCTCTTAGGCAAGGCACAACGAGGCTACTCTGGCCTGGGCAAAAGTCGACATTGCCAGATTTGGCGAGGGGGGCCTCACTGGGTATGCCTGGATGGCCGATGCTCACCCTCGGCCCGACAAGGCTAATCCTCACATGTGGTCGATGAGTGAGAACTCGCCCAGCCGAGGCCAACCTTCATTAGCCATGGTTGTGGCAGATGGCCGACATTGGTCACTGGAAAAAGAAAAGGAAAAGAAGAGGGAAGGGAAAAAAAAAGAGAGACAAATTTCAAAATATTATTTAAAAAATTCAATAAATTCAAAAAATTATTGAAATATTATTTAAAATGTCCACATCAGCATCAGCCACGCCATGTTGGTCGGTCGTTGTCTAGGTAAGAAATTTCCAGCCAAAATTTGCCGGATAGATTGAATCAGTATCAATATGAAAAATGTTTAAGACTAAATTTGTCCAATCGAACGGTTTAAAAATGAATCGATACCAATACAATAGATTAAAGACTTTTTTTGTACTTCTCCCCCTTATATAAGCCCTACTGGGCTGCTTGTGCTGACTGATATCGCATAACTATTAGACCATGAAGTGTTGAAAGTTAAATGGTTCTAGTGATCATCGAAGCATGCCCAGTTATTGGCATGATGATCAGATCTATTGATCATACTAGGAAAGTGGGGAGGTGGAGGTTATTATGATCTGAAGACCATGAACAAATAAAACAATAGTCGTGTCGTCACAAGGCAGAAAGATTAGAAAGAAATGAATTTCCACAGTTAGCGAGGATGAGAGAGAAGAGAGGAGATTTTCCCTCGGTTCAAATTAAAGCAATTCAAATCAAACCTAAGAGGGATTTAGGCAACAATAATCTAATGAAGACACGTATTAATCAATCAAATGCTAACCATCATAGTAGTCAGTGTAGAAATTTCCATGACAGCGTATTCAAAGTCCAATAGCAATTTACCCAATAAGTGCTCCAAAGAGTTCTTCGCCGTTAGAAATTCAAGAGGTTCACACGCAGCAGCCGAGGATGTCATCTCATGCAGTGATAGATGTCGGATTTTAGTTAGTGGTGAATTTTCATTTGAGAAAAAGCTTCCAAGTGCTCTTTCATGGAAGCCTTCAGGTGTTGCGAGTTGTGTTGCAATCAATATGGAGTCAAAGAGAGGACTGATGGACCTTCTTGAAGGCACGCTCTTATCTCTAGCATTGTCAAATGAACCAAAGACTAAGCTAATTGTTGAAAAAGCATGTCATTTGATTGATATACCTTATTAGGAAGAGAAGGAAGCTTCGAATAGAATATCATACAGCCTTGGATTGAAATTCTTATAACTTCTGGAATCACTGTAAAATCAGACTGAACGGTGAGATCAACGACGATCTTTTTCACACGTCACCTGTTGATATTGATATCCTTGTAACTTAATGATACGAGTAGCGGAATAGCTATTTTCGACTAAATTCTTACTGTCCTGCATATACTGGCTTGTCATTCGATAAAATGCCATTTAGCTTCTCCACAGCTTTCTGAGCAGATTCCACGATTTGGCACAAAGCCATTGACTTTTGATTGACCAGAAGAATCTGTAGCAACTTTGTTCAAGAGACGATATTCGCAAAAGCAGAAAATGCACCATGTCATGCTTTTGGGTCAATTCCCTTGTCCAAATTCCCGATGAACATATTTCCGGCCCCACTTTTACGGGCACTAGGATCGCGCCGAGAATACATGATGTTGATTGGCTTCTCTTTAGGAGTAAAGTTCGACACCTCCAAAGCCCAAGCAGCATCAATCCGATTGCTGTAATTAACATAACCATAGCCCAACGGTCGACATAGAGCGACAACATCGCCTACTGGTTTGGCCCCGCATGCACTCCCGGCGTCGCATTCTTCTAAGGCTGAACCTCAACGGGCGTCGTCTTTTTTTTTTCATTCTTTCTTTTCGAAACTTTCAAAGAACCCTTTTTAGTCTTCAGCTTGCCGACATAGCTGTGCACAAAATCTCACAAATATATATTTTTTATCTCCTATCCAGTTAGAAGTAGACTATCAATACAAGTACTAATTAAAGTATGTTGGGATTTTGTTCTTCAGATCTTCGTTAAGAAAAATTATGTCGCACAAAATGACGTCAGAACCATCAACATTTATGCAGCTAAGTTAACCTAATTACGAAATGGTTCAAGATTTAAACTACACGTGTCAGTCTCCCACTCCAATATCTGAACAAAATGATGATGATAATAATCTCCAAAGATCCAAGACAAAATCATGAGACGATGGTTTTCTTACCAAAAGTAAATTATGCGGAAGCCAAACTTATTGTCATAAATAAATCAAAATCAATAATAACTCATCATATCCTCTGTCTTGACTTGAGAGAGAAGATGAAGACAACGTAAAAATGGGGCATTGCACTTGGACCAAACAAATGGTTTAGCAGTAAACAGCTCGCTCCGTGTGGATGTAAGAACATCACTTTTGCTGTTTGATTTGGATGCAACGCTTGCTTTGTAGGTCGACTGGAACCTAATTTAACCCCAAATTGTCAATTTAAGGCAAGGAAAATGATTTTTTTTTTTTTGGTCAAAAGGCAAGGAAAATGGTTAAACGACGTATTCAGTATGCTTTTAATTATATCATTTTCCAAGCCACATCGAATAACTTTATGATAAAATAATGCCAAGTGGGATTTTTAGGCAAGGAAAATTACCGAGTATACTCAAGTAAATGCTCTCTTTTATATGTTATGGCACCAAAGTAAATACTGTACGAAAGTTATGACATTATTAGTGTAATTTTCCAAACCTTAAATTTGACTTTACTTATTAAGTGACAAGTCACACAATCCAGACGATCCATCCACAAATTAGTGCACATGAACATATGAAATGAGGCATTCTCGTTTTTTTTTTTATTTTTATTAATATTTTTTTATGATTCACTTGATGATGTTAGATATTAGAGACTTTATCTTATTAACAGTAGAATGGAATATATTTGTTGCTCCTTGTGCATTTCTAATTGATGAATTGCAGGAAGAAGTGAGCAATTCTCCTGGCAATTTGATTAATGAAATCGATTGATGCTCTTCTTCATGCCCCATAGGCCTGTATCGTTTCAATATTCCATAGGTTTTTATAATATATATTAAAAAAAAGTATCCTTGGGCACTTTTTAAGTTATTACATAAGAAATTACTGCAATTTTTAATGCACTAATTGTCATCATAATGTGAACTCATTTAGTATACAATAGATTTTTATATTTTTATACATAAATACTTGTGATAAGTAGACCATTCACCAAAAGAACCTGAAGTTATTATATTATATGGATCATTGTGCGAATTAATGCTTATATCATATGGAATACGTGTATGCCTTTGTTTAGCCTCATATTCTCTTTTGGACTTATATAAGGTATAAAGGTTGTGTTATTTTCTTTTTTACAAGTTACCTTTATAATTTTGGATTTGGATAGTTAACTAATGGGAGGGGGTTGTTCATAAGATTTTCGCAGTTCATGTATTAGAAACAATTCCTCCGCTTATATACTTCTCCTTATTTATTCAAGTGAGACATAAAGCAAGTTTCTAATGAAAGAAATCTTGGAAGAATATCTAATTGCACTTCCGCACATGAACCATCATAATTAGTGTTTTTGCAAGAGAACATACAAAATTGGCATGGCTGAGTAGTTCTAGCATGGGTTTTAAATGTCAAGGACTAGGTTCCAAGTTCTAAAAGCTCAAAATACTTAGCATAAAATGGTTTCAATGTACGGGGCCATATCCTTTAGTCTATGCAGGGATACGTTACATAAAGATACATGGTACCCTATAATATATTTTTGAATAGCCATACATGTGCTAATAAATATAAGACACATTACTCGTTCATCATTTTGTATCCTTTCTTTCAGAAATTCTGATAAGAAAACAACCATTAGAGCTATATAATGAGATAGAAAGCATTAATTTATTTGCTTTTTAATTGTGCAATACTGTGATGTTAAATTACTCTTTAAGAATATTGATATAAATACCATCCCACTAATTTATTATTATTATTTTGTTAAATCAGTAGTACTTGATGGAAATGCAATAATTTTTTTACTAATATTTTTTCTTTTTAAATGATGAAGTGCAGGGCGAAAATGCAACCGAACTATATACAAATATAATGGCAGATATCTCATTGATTCCTTATTATTTTACAAGATACTTCCACATTTTACTGACCCTAATTTTCTAACATTTGTTCAAGATTGACTGGTATTCAATCTTGATCAAATGATTTTCTTATAAACCACGAGTCACAAGCTCTTCAACACATCGACCGTTAACGTAAAAAGATTGATATTTGGAGAAGCTCACTTCATCATCAGAGAACTGCTACATAAAGTTAGAGCCAATCCAGTTGGTCCCAATCCCACGTTGGTTCTTCCAAACTTGCCGTCTCCCATTGATTGGAACTTCCTATATCGCCTGCTACTATTCCTGATGATGATATATCTCCAGATCCACCGCCTATGCCTCCACTGCTAGCAGCACAACCCCCACCCTGGATTGTTGTCTCTCCAACCACTGCTTCCAATGGCCGGCGATCAAATGCTCGAGATGTCCCAGACACCACATAAACTCGGCACAAGGTGAATTCCCGCTTCAGCTGTAAGTACATTATTTCAAGAAAAGGAAATGCAGAGAATAACGTCTGTTGCATATTTCTGAGAAAGTTCATGTGGAAACTAAACTAAAGACAGATATTCAAAAATGTGCACCTGCATAGGACCGATAGACTACATGACAGAAAACCAAAACAAGAACGATTATTCAAAGTGAAAATTGGATAATCTAGGGGTCATGCACTTGGAGGTATTTTACCCTTTCTGTGTTTGAAAAATTAAAATAAAGGTCCTCAAATTCAGACCGCGTGTTCACCTTAGTAATGGAAATGTTACTGCTTGATGAAGTGGGCTTGGTCGGCGAGAGTTCAATGGCCCTGTACTCGTTCAATTTCCACTGGGTCTTTCTTCCTTTGGGAGCTTTTCCCATATAGAAAACCATCGACTTCTTCATGCCGATCACCTTGTTGTCGGATGAGTAGATGTAACTGGGAGACCCAGTGGCCTTCCAGTAGCCGGTGGTCATGCTCCTGCTGGGCCGCCCTCCTCTGGCCTCCCTCTCCTGCATGGGCGCGAAGAAGAACCACTGCTCTCTGTCTTCTCTGCACAGCTCTCCCGAAAGCTCTGCAACACAAATTCACCAAAGAAAATGTGGGGAAAAGAAAGTTTGCTGGTATGCACAATTGAAATTTTCAAGAACCCAATTTTAGTCCACAGTTTAATTAATGTAGGGGATGTAAAGAATTGCGTGTGCACGGGCATGTGGATTGTGTTTTACGTGGGAGATTCCATGGCTCAGTGTCGAAAATGTGGAGGACTGGGATGACGCGATGAATCTTGTCCTGCTGAAGGCCGTGAAGCTGGTTGTGCAGGTAGAACGAAATGAGCTCTTCCTCAGTTGGGTAGAACCTGAAACCTGTCGGATACTCCTCCATATCTGGTTGTATTGTGCCCTAGGGTTTCGAGTTGGCTCAGCAGCTAAAGATTCTGTGTTGTTGAACACTGTGACGAGATGAAGTGTAAGTTGGGTGTGGAGAGATATTTTATTTAGCGAGTCAGCTACGTATATATGGGGATCAGTGCAGGAGGAGAATATTTTAAGATGACGTAGGGTTTTGGAAGGAGAGAGTGCAGGAGAGAGAGAGGTGACCAAGACGAGTGAAGCGATGACTAGGGGTCTTTTCTAAACTCTCGCAATGATGCAAGATCAACGCGTTTATGTCAAGGACTAGACACGGTGCGTTACGAGAAGGCAGCAATGGCCAATGCTTCTCCGCCAGCGGAAGGAGGGTTTGATGTGACGCATAATTCTAAGGTCAAGGTCCAAGACTTCATGGCGCAAGTAGCCATATAGCACAGCAGAACTACAACGCAACTACGGTTCCACCAGTAAGACTCTAAGCATGCGATGTACAAATTCGATGCAGTAAATGACCATGTCATCTGATAAGTGGTCCGAAAAATAAGTTAGTCACGTTCAAAATTCAATCAACAAAAATACACTACATCATCTGGGCATGCATTTTATAATGGTCTTATTACAATTATTTTCCAAATACTTGTTCAGTATATTTAATAAAGAATACTTTAATTTTCAAAACATTTATTATACATAACACCAGAAAAATAATACATTAATTACTACAAAAATTTCTTATTTTATTAATTAACAAGTGCTTTGGCATTATTTCTTATTAAACTTTTGCTTTATAAATCATCGTTAGAATTCATTGTCTAATTAGAGAAAGGAACTACTAGACACGGAAGACGAACTCATCAAGAATTATGATTTGTGTTTTCTACCGTTGCAATTATTGCATGCTTCATAAAGATGCTTCTTGGGAATTGCAACCCTCATGGGGGAGATCATGAAAGAAAACCAAAGATCCAGTTCATTAGAAATCTTTATCATTGGGCATCAACAGAAAGATACATAGATAAACTCGATTGAATCTAAAATTTTAATCTATAAGCTGTAAAATCACTAAGTTCATCAACCATGCTTTTGAACCACACATAACCATGCAATTGTTGGGAACGCGCAGAAAAAAATGGATATATTTACCTGGAGCGCCAAGAGGAAGCCCAAATTCGAGCCCATAAACAGATCCAAATGGATTCACTTTTACTGAAAAGCTTAAACCATAATGAGTTACACGTCAATTAGGATATATTAACTACTCCATATCATATCAATTTATCTCAATTTGAATCTCCAACACCCAACTTCATCCTTGGTCTCTTTCTCCAAACCAAACTGTGAAGTTGGCCCCTTGGACCCTCGCTTGCTCATTAGGGAGTGGAACCCCCATTTCATCTTCTCAATAAGGAGTATGAACTACACCCCAATAGCATTGCATATTCATTTACGGGTTTATGTAGACAAATTTCCCTATTAAGTACCACAAGTTCTCTTAAAATGTTTAGATATGAAATTTTGTGTGGGAATTACTTTCTTAGTGGAATGGAAAGTATTATTTCACAATTTGCCAGACTATGTCAAGTCAATGGCATGTAAAGAAGTAATTGATTACACCTCATCTTGGATCCACGAAAGAAGGTAACTTCCTCATCATATTTTGCATTACGATGATTCTAACGTTCACATCATCCACGGACTAAGTCTATAAAATCTTTTCTTGAACCAAAGGAGTCATGGTGTCAATGGGGCATTCTTCATGATAATTACTAGTTCAATCGGCTAAAGTTGTCTCTTCAAATCTCGATCAATGCATCAATTTCTCCCTCCATACATACAATCCTTGACCAATGTATATTACAACTCTTGCAACTAGTTGATCATATTTCATGAAACCAGTTTTGGCCTGAGTGAGCAAAGCGGTTAAGGCACAATGGAAGGAAACCGTTAGCAAACGAGCCACTAAACACATTACTTGTTCTACTCGAACACATAGAGTTTTGCTCGAACATATATAAAAAAGAGAGCATTACCCATTGCTGTCATGCTAGCTGTCCCCAGTGGAATTCCATGCTTTATATAGTAATACTGAAAAGTTTCACCAGTCATCTTTATTAATCACACGTTATAGCCCCACCCTTGTGAAAGGTTGATTATTTTAAGCAGAAAAAATTGGGATCGAAAACTAGCATCGAGGATGGTGCTAATTCGTTCGGGATCGAAACGCTATTAGTTTACTTTAGGTCAACCGAAAGAGAAAGATAAATCGAACTAAAGTGGCGTAATATTTGGTTTGAACGGAGAAACTTCTGCATCTAGGTTTAGAATTATAGTATTTTATTCAATTTTCAAGAAGGAAACTTCCGAAATGTTCTAAATTCTCCCTTCTTGTTTGTCCCACGTAAGCTGAAGTGTCTAAATTTTAACCTAAAGCTGAAACCTGAAAGCAGAACAAGAAACAAAAGTATCCATTTCATTTACTTTACCTTTCTTCTGGCCTAAATATTTCGTTTACTAGACTTCCATTATGACTGGCAAAAAATTTGAGATGCATCATTTTTTTACTTAAGAAATCGCGCACTCATTTTAAGAACTTTCATATTTCCTTTTCTTCCCTTTCCTTTTCCATTCGACTCTATATATTTTTCAGTGCCTCAGCCATCTCCAAGATCAATAATCTCTAATTATTAGAATGATTAACCATAGTTATCGAGAGATGGTGCATGATAATCGAATGTAAAAGAAAGATTTCTCTTAATAACTTTTAAAAAAAAATTGTGTTGGGGTTTGAGATATAAAAGAAGGAAGAGAAAATACTTATTTTTTATTATGCAAAAAATTAAAGATAAAAATTGTAAAGTTCAATTAAACACACCCAGTAAATTTGATGAACACGGAAAAAAGCCAAAAGGAAAATAAATGAGGAACAGCATACCTACATTTTCCTCTTGGATCTACCATAATTTTCTCATCAAGCAGCAACCAAGACTGCGAAAAGTGCAAATTTTTTATCGTGATTAACTATTACAAACATATTATATTTGCTCTTATTCCTATCTTTGTTTTTTTGTCTTCTTCTTTTCTTTTTCATTTTTTTCCACAAGTAGATAGTCAAATTTCAACTTTCGGTGGATGTCTCCATCATGAACCCTATTAGTGAAGAATATTTAGTTTTATAATGAAAACGAACAACAAGAAATTTATTCAAGTGACTAGCTCGTGGTAATTATTATGCAATATAAATAGCATATTCTATGTTCATGTATCAGGAACCGACAATATTTAAATTCCCATGGAAAGTTAGGGGAAGAGACGTTTAGTGTTCCCAGGAAGACAGCAGAAGGAAGATACGAGGAAATTTGTAAAGACCGACGTAAAACATTTCTTTGTTCTGGAAATTTTGACAAAAAGTGGATCATGTTCAAAAAAAAAAAAAAAAAAAAAAGGATCTCTAGCAATGGGTGTGTGTGACTAGAAACAGAGTATATTCTTTACTAAAAGCGAAAAAAGTGAATACCTGTGGATGCAAATTTGTCAAACCAAAATAAGCCATGCACACCATAAGCTTCAGGAGGCAGAGGCATAGATGTCAAACAAGGCTAAACCCTATCTGTCATCATCAAAGCTGTTCCTCCAGCTCGGGGAGGGACGTAGACGCTCCTGAATTCGATAGAGTAGACGCCATCATCTTAATGGACAGTTCCTTCTTTAAAAGGCACCATTGGACATTATTGACTTGCAGAGACTTGTTCAGAAATTAGTAAATATGGCACTCAAGCCAAGGCTTGATAATGAGTTTAAGGATCGTACTTGACCCCTCATTATCAAGAATTCCCAACCATAGGAGCAGATTTCTCCCATAGCACAGATGTCCACTCCTGGCTCGACTTAAGAAATATTTAAGTCTGTTCAGTATTATTTTGGATAGTTCTAATTTAATAGCAAATACAGGACAAAAACACCAAAGTAAGTTGGTGTCTTGTTTTTATCTTTCATGAAAAACGTATGACTCAAGTGACGAGAATCATGCGGTCATGCTTGCGAAATCGACTACCAAGACATTCTATTGCGGTTCTCGATTCTCATTTCTTGACTAACTTAATTTTAAAGTGAGACAAATGAGACCTCAAAGTAACTGTTCTTAAGAATGGACTTTTGCCAAAGTGAAAATGCTTTTCTGTGGGCTCACTTATATCATATGCTCAAATCGAACGTCTTAGAAAAACTAAAAACGTGCAAAACCCTTCAATTATCGAAGATCCAATCTTTCGAAGTCATGAATCAATCCGCTTCTCATATTAACCAATAGAGGAATCCCACACATCTTTTGAGAATAATGCCTTTTTGTAGATTTTAGATGTGTTCGCCGCCTGGGGTTGGAGTATCTTGGCTAATTGTCTATCTAGATTTTGTTTCGATGAATAAAAAAAAAATGCGTTCGTTTGGGAAAGTGCAAATGTATATACTTTGTGTGGTATAATTTGATGCAAAACTGATATACTAAATAACTTTTTCATTCGATACATGGTCATAAGAATAAGTTAATCACCTTGAATATTCAATTATTAAATGTCTTACCTATTATTAGTGCTTTTAGAATACTTATTCCATATATTTAGGGATAAGTGCGCTATAAGTCGTTAAACTTACAACAAAAATGGGATGAAGTCCTAAAACTTTCAAAAAGTTCAATTAAGTCCTAGTACGAAAGTGTAATCAAGTCATCAAACTTTGAAAAAGTACGATTGAGTCCTAAATTTTATCACAAAATTATAATTAGGTCCTAAAACTTTCAAAAATATAATCAACCCAATGACCTGAATGAAATATTTTGACAAGTTTTAGGATCTAACTACATTTTTTGAAAATTTTAGGACTCAATTACACTGTCATGATAAGTTTTAAGATTTAATTGCACTTTTTAAATGTTTTAAGATTCATTGCACTTTTGTGACCAGTTTTAAGGTTTTCAATACATTTATATCATGTATTTAATAAGGAAAGTTTCTATTTTCAGAATATTGATTGCGAACCCTCCAAATGCTGTTTTAGATTTATTGTGTTTGGATGTTGCACAAACTTTGCTTTAGTATCTAGTGAATTGCACATCTTTTTTGACCCAAAAAAAAAAAATATTGATTGCATATAACACGAGAAAAGGCAATACATTGAAAACTATAATTTTTTTCATAGTTGGTCAACTAACGAGTATTTCTTGCTGGCCTCCTTTTCCATTTCTAATAATTCCTTTCTTTAACTAGACAATTAATTTTAAGAATGATTTTAGTAAATTAATGTCGTTCGAACTGTGTAATGGCATGCCCTTGATCATAAAGTGGGCCATCAAGACCAGCAATCTAGGAGCACGATCCCTTTCTCTCCAAATTTCAAGAGCAAATGATGCGCTTTTACGTCTGATTTCGGAAATATCCTCGTATCTTCCTGCTGTCTTGCCGGGGAACACAGGAAGTGCTTTCTGCTATCAGTTCCTGATATTTGACCATAGAATATACTATTTATATTTGATTATGATGACCACCAGCTAATCATTAGAATTTTGGACATTGAGAACCACACTAGCATCTCTCCCTTCCGTACATGGGGAAAAAAAGAAATACGAGAGCGTATTTCTTGACTAATGAATATCTTGATTCTTAAGATGGCTATAATTTTTTAAATATAAGTGCTGTTTTTTACTTTTACTATTGATATAATGACTTCCGAAATGAATATAATCAAGCTCGCTAGAACATAAAATGTCAGAGATATTATAAACAGGCCTTGTAAGGGTAATATAACACAATCTAATAGCAAAATGATGATGGAGACATCCACCGAAAGTGGACTATCTTCTTTTGCCGCCCCCCCCCAAAAAAAAAAGCCAAATAAAATAATAGAAAAACAAAGATAGGAATCATAAGAAGTATTGAATGTTTGTAATAGCTAATTATGATAGAGAAAGATTGGTCCTCATTTATTTTTCTTTCCCCTTTTTCCTTATTTTTAGCACACCTGCTAGATGTGTTTGGATCTACTTTTACAATTTTCTTTTATTTTTCTGCTTAATCTAAATCTATGGCGTATGCATATTATAAGTAAGTTCTCTTCTTTCTAATATATCTCAAGCCCTATTACAACAATAAAAACATAAGAGTTAGTAAGATTTTGAGTCAAATGAGAGTGGGTTCTTTACATAAAACGTCAAATTCAATTAATGATTATATTTGACCGTAACGAGGGTTACCAATAATTTTCTTGACCTTGGAGATGGTTGAGGTGCCAAAAGTCATGCATTTTCAAATGGTGAAAAGAAATAAAAGACAAAGAAAGAAGTGAGGAAGTTATTGAGTTGGGTGCACAACCGAAATCTCAAAAAGCAAGAAGACATATCTCAAATTGTTTCGGCACAAACACTCTTTAATTAAAAAGATGCTTTTAGATTGATTTATAGCTAAAGCGATTTGACAAAATTGACATAAGTTTTGCTTCGCCGTGCCAAAGTCGGGTTCAGAACTAAAATTTGCTTGGTCCGTTAACAGGGTATTAGAAATTATCTACCCAACCGTGGGCAATACTTATATCTTTTGGAAATTGCAACCTTCGTAGAGTTGATAATGAAAGGAAGCCAAAGACCTAGCTCATTGGAAATCCTAATGAACCCTTAAGTCAATTTAATCAAAAACTTAAATCAAGGAACTATGAAATCACTAAAGTTCATTAACTATGCTTACCATGCATAACCATGCAATGTGGAATTGACTGGCCATTTTTGGGTTTACCAAACAAATGTTCCTATTATGACACGTTTACACTAAAAGTCTAGAATTAATGAAACTCTGCAAAGGTGAACATTACTTTGTGAGCCGAAAGTATTGTTTTCACAATTTTATATAAGGTCAAGCTAATGACATATAAAAAGAGTAGAAAATTTCACTTTTCTTTTTTTACCAACAAAAGAAGATACTTTTCTAAGCATGTCTTGCGTCTTGGTGATTTTAACGATCATATCGACCAAGAATGAGTCTGTAAAATCTTTTCTTGAATCTAAGGAGAACATGATCTCAAGTGGGCATCCTTCTTGGAAATAAAGCAGCTCAAGCGTCTTATAAATGTCTCTTCAAATCTCGAATGAATGCATCATTTTCTCCATCTATACATTGAATCCTTGACCAACGTAAATTGCAACTCGTCCTATTTGTTAACCTCATTTCATGCCGACAAAAAAAAAAAAAAAACTCATTTCATGAAACCCTGTCTTGGCCTGAGTGAGCAGGTCGATTTAGGATTCAAGCACAATGATTTTGGACGGCCCAAATAAGCCCCTAAACAAATGACCAATTCTATATTATCAGGTTTTTCCTTGAACACATCTAGGGTTCTTAGTTGTTAAAATTCTAAATTAAATCATCAAAAAGTTTTCCTGTAACCATAGAGCGTCACCCATCGCTGTCACGCTATCTCTTCTAAGTTGAATTCCATGCAATGTCAGCATTTTAAGTAATGAATAGCTGCTGAAAAGATTACAATTCTAAATTAAATCATCAAAAAGTTTTCCTATAACCATAGAGCCTCACCCATCGCTGTCACGCTATCTCTTCTAAGTTGAATTCCATGCAATCTCAGCATTTTAAGTAATGAATAGCTGCTGAAAAGATTCAACATTCTGCCGACAACTTGAGGAGGATTAGTTATTCTAAGCAGAAAAGTAAGATTTCCCCGGAAGCATCGAGGATGGTGCTAGTTTGCTCTGTATATGGATGAACTTCTGCATCTAGGTTAAGAACGATATGTATTTCGGTCGATTTTCAAGAAGGAAACTTCCGAAATGTTATAAGTTCTTCCTTCTTATTAATCCCACCAAAACTGAAGTGTTCAAATTTTACCGCAAAGCTGAAACCTAAAAGCAGAATAAGAAACAAGTGTCTTTTTCATTTAGTTTACCTTTCTCTTGGCCGGAGTCATCTTGTTCACTTGAATTCCATTGAAGTTGTGCAGATGACTGGCCAAACAATTTGAGATATGTCTTCTTGCTTTTTAAGATTTCGGTTGCACAGCCAACTCAATAAATTCCTCACTTCTTTCTCTGTCTTTTATTTCTTTTCACCATTCGAAAATACGTAACTTTTGGCGCCTGAACCATCTCCAAGGTCAAGACATTATTGGTAACCCTCATTACAGTTAAATATAATCACTGGGTGACATAGTGCGTGATAATTGAGTTTGACGTTTTATCTAAAGAACCCACTCTCATTTGACTCAATAGCCTACTAACTCTTACGTTTTTATTGTTGTTGGAGCTTGAGATATCTTAGAAAGAAGAGAACTTACTTATAATATGCATGCGCCCTAGATTTAGATAAAGCAGAAAAATAAAAGACAAAATTGTAAAAGTAGATCCAAACACATCTAGCAGCTGTGCTAAAAATAAGGAAAAAAGGGAAAGAAAAATAAATGGGAGCCGATCTTTCTCCATCATAATTAGCTATTACAAACATTCAATACTTCTTATGATTCCTATCTTTGTTTTTTCTTTTTCTTTTTTTTTTTTTTTTTTTTTTGTTGTTGGGGGGGCGGCGGCGGCGCAAAAGAAGATACTTCACCTTCGGTGGATGTCTCTATCATCATTTTGTTATTAGGTCGTGTTATATTACCCTTACAAGGCCTGGTTATAACATCTCTGACATTTTATGTTCTAGTGAGCTTGACTGTATTCATTTCGGAAGTCATGTCAGAAGACGTAGAGAAGCAAAGAGCAGATGGAAGAAAAGAAGAGATCGTAAAGCTTTTGGGGAATTTTCTGTTTTTCTCTATGTTCCATTCAATGTACATTACACTGTAATTATAATACAGATGATATACGAATAAAAGGAAAAGAAATATTTTTACAATCGAATCAATATCTTAATCTAATCAATCTAATCCCTAATTGATCTAATGCATGATCATAACCAAAAATAGATCCTGCATATCTTCCAACACTCCCCCTCAAGCTGGTGGCTTGTAGATATCCAAGACTCCTAGCTTGCTTAGAAGATATGCATGCTGTCTTTGACATAGAGGTTTGGTGAAGATGTCTGCAGGTTGTTCTGCGGTTCCAATTCCTTTTGTCTCGATGATTCCCTCTTGAATCTTCTCTCGTGTGAAGTGGCAGTCCACCTCTATATGCTTCGTTCTTTCATGCATCACGGGATTTGCTGCGAGTTTGAGAGCCGCATCATTGTCGCAAAACAGCTTTGTTGGCCCTCTTAGCCTTATCCCAAGATCTCCAAGTAACCCTCGCAGCCACACAATTTCACATGTAGTTTTCGCCATAGCTCGATATTCCTTCAGCTGAAGATAAGGAGACCGTGGCCTGTTTTTGGTCTTCCATGAAAGAAGAGACTCCCCGAATTTAATACAAAAGCCAGTAATCGATCTTCGACTCATCGGGCAGGTCGCATAATCTGCATCACAGTATCCTGTCAATTCCATATTACACCTTCTAGACAGAAGTATCCCGAGTCCTGGGCATTTCTTTAGATATTTCACAACTTTCAAGGCAGCATTCATGTGAGACTCCTTCGGGCTGTGCATAAATTGGCTGAGAGTTTGCACGGCATATGAAATATCAGGTCTGGTCATAGTCAGATATATGAGTTTTCCAACGAGCTTCTGATAACTTGTCGGATCTTTGAGTATAGGATCATCGCTCTGAGATATCCCTCCAAGAAAATCCGTGGTTAACTTGGTGTTACGCTCGATAGGAATAGCTGGCGGCTTGCATCCCGATAGTCCGGCTTACGAAATGATCTCCAATACAAACTTCCGGCGGCGAGAGAAATCCCTTGGTCGGATCGAGCAATCTCAATACCAAGGAAGTATTTCGGTGCTCCCAGGTCCTTTATATGGAATGTAGCATGCAAATATTTCTTAAGACTCCCTATTGCAGTTTCATCATTGCCCATGATGAGGATGTCATCAACATATATCATCAAGTAGATAGATGACATTCCTTTAGTCCATGTGAACAGGGCGTAATCATACTTGGATTGTTTGAAGCCTGCAGTTGTGAGGGCATTCGCAAACTTTGCATACCATTGCCTTGAAGCTTGTTTCAATCCATAAAGGGATTTGCGGAGACGACATACCTTATTCTCCCCCTGTCTCCGTAAGCCCTGAGGAATATCCATATAGATCTCCTCATCTAAATCGCCATGAAGAAAGTCGTTGTGAACATCCATCGATGCAAAGACCAATTATGAACAGTGCAATCGATAAAAATGAACGAACTGTGACGTCCTTAGCAACGGGGAAAAGTCTCGTGATAATCGAAACCTTCTCGTTGCGTATATCCTTTAGCCACCAACCTAGCCTTGTAACGCTCAATGGAACCATCAGATCTATATTTGATCTTATACACCCATTTACATCCTATGGACTTTCTGTTTTGAGGAAGAGTGACTAATTCCCATGTGTGGTTTTCAGTCAATGCTTGTAGTTCTGCTGCCATGGCTTGTTGCCATCGTGAATCTCTAGATGCTTCATCATAACTAGAGGGTTCTTTCTCATTGGAAATACGGCTAATGCAACATCTATGATCTGACGAAAGCTTATCAAAGCATACGTAAGAAGATATTGGATAGCGAATACCTGGTGAGTTAAGCGAAGCACAGACATAATCTTTAGTCCAGGTTGGCGGTCTTGTGGCTCGTCCTGAGCGACGTGGATGAGCTGTCGATGGTGGAGATGAAGATTGTTCCTCTGCATGTGTCTCAGGAGTATTCTCCATATTGGTTGTGTCTTCAGGAGCACTATCCAGAAATTCTTCTGGAGGAGAGTTAGGCAAAGTGGGAGGAAGATCTGCTTCGGTGGCGTTGTGAGGATAAAACCGGGGATGCTTCTTCTTCATCTAGAATTTGGCGGGAACTCGTTGGAGCATTCAAGTCATCTTGAAAGGATGAGCTTTCACGAAAAGGAAAGATATTTTCATGAAAAACAACATCTCGACTAATAAAAAAATCTCCTGTTCTTATGTCAAGAACACGATATCCCTTTTGCAAATTTGGATAACCCATGAATATGCATCTCCTAGCACGAGGACTCATTTTGTCCCGAGGCCCCATTCTGCAGCATAACATAAGCAGCCAAAGACCCTCGGATGATCTAAGGTCGGCTTTTTTTCATAAAGCAATTCGAAAGGCGATTTGCCATCCAAGGTATCCGTGTTGGCATTCGGTTGATTAAATAAGCTGCAGTGAGAACACAATCTCCCCAATAATTTTCGGGATAGATCCCTGAAATTTCGGTGCTCTAGTGACTTCCAAGAGATGGCGATGTTTTCGCTCTACTACCCCATTCTCTGTGGAGTATAAATACAGGAGCTTTCATGAAGAATGCCATGGGATAGAAAAAGTGAATGGCAGTCATTATTAAAAAATTCTGTCCCATTATCAGTGCGAATTCGTTGAATCGACCTTCTAAACTGATTTTTGGTCGGGACTAGAAACATCCTTAGATGAGAAACAACTTGTGCTTTTGACGCATCGGGAATACCCATGTGGCACGAGAGTAATCGTCCACAATTGTGAGAAAATAACGTGAACCATCCCGATGTGGGGTGTGATAGGGTCCCCAAACATCCATATGAATCAGAGAAAAAATTTCAGTGGAACGTGTTGTACTGAAAGGAAAAGGAGTTCGGGATTGTTTTGCAAGTGGGCATATTTCACATTTAGAGTAAGGAAAGAATGCACTATGGCCCATTCGTGAATGCATAAGAAAAGTGTTATCATTGGTAGATAGATTACACAACGATTTTTATTCGGGAAGATAAATCAAAATGACTAGGGTAATCGATCCAAAAATAAAGCCCCTCGGAAAGACTACCCAAGCCCATCGGTTTGCCAGTCGAACGGGCCTGAAAAGAACAGGTGTCAGAATCGAAGAATATTTGACATGAATTTTCTTTGCAGACTTTGGAGACAGAAATGAGATTGAATTGGAATTGTGGGACATAAAGAACATTTTGAAGGGTAATTTCATGACTCAATTGGACAAAGTGCTCACAAAGTGACATGAGTAATGTTCCCGTTTGGCAATTGCACAGAAATAGGAGTATCTAATTTCTTGTGCATATTGGAAAAAAATCCTCTATCACAAACAATATGATCGCTTGCCCCTGAATCAATTATCCAAGCCTTTCTTGAAATAGAATTTATCAGGCAATGAGAAATACCTGAAAAACTTGCTCCTTTATTCCCAACATCGACCTTTTGCAAAGTCTGCATCAGTTGTTGATATTGTCCATATGTAATAGGTTGATCATAATTCGACCGGTTGGTCCGGTGACACAGTAGGCTGCAGCATATTCTTTTTTCTTTCCTTTTTCTCCTGGCTTACCATGCAATTTCCAACAATTATCTATGGTATGATGAGGGCGCTTGCAATATTCACAATATAATTTACCTCTCCCCTTTGAATTTTGACCAAAATTCTTTAAAGATGCGGAAAAAACCTGACCGTCCGATTCCTTTGATGAGGAATAATTCTGACCATCCGATCCCTTTAATGGAGAACAGATCTGACCGTCGGATCCCTTCATCAAGGGATAATATCCGCCGTCCGATTTACCGAACTGATGGAGCCCCTGTGCACCGTTAGATTTCGACGGAAGATCTAGGCCGTTCGTTCCCTCTCTTTTAAAGGGGCGTTCGAATCCTCCCTGCAACCCTAGCCCCCCTTCGCGATTCTCTCTTTCTCGGGCTAGGGTTTTTCTCGAGTCTCGCCGGACGCCGCGCATCGCGAGGGCGACACTGTCGCTTCCTCGCGTTTGCTCCGGAACCGCGAGCCTCTGGCTTTCCTCTTGGACGGCCAGCTGGAAGATTCGTCCGAGGGGAGGCACTGGGTCCATCGCCAAGATCTGAGATCGAAAGGTTAGATAATTTTCGTTCAAAATCAAAAGGAATCTTGTCGCCTTCTCCCTCTCCTTCATAGATCGATACTGTTGGAGTGTCTCTGCTGGTCCCTCGAGCTTCTCTTCCGTTGCTTCGAGTTGGTTCCAGAGAGATGACAATTTGTTGTAGCAGGCCGTGACGGTCATATTTCCTTGCTTTAACTCGCTTAATTCCTGCATGAGAGAAAAGATCTTAGCCCGATCTAGTTTCCCGTACATTTCTTTGATGCTATCCCACATCTTTTTTGAATCTTATGTCGGAGTAAGCCCGGCGGCCACCTCTGGAGAAATACAATTGCCAATCCACGTTCGGATGAGGTGGTTGCACTTTCTCCAGTGCCTGGCCTGCCGCTCGTCCGACGGTATGGGTATTGTTCCGTCGAGAAATCCGTCTTTGTCCTTCGTCACAAGGGCCCGCCGGAAATCCTGCGACCATTTGGAATAATTCTCCGACCCGGTGAGTTGTAAACGATTAATTTCAGTTACGGACCGTCGGCGGTTGATACGTATAAAGGGTCGCCGGGTTCCGGTCGGCCGTGGCGGCGAGATCGGAAACGGAAGGAAGCCCCAGTGCAAAATTCGGGTAGGGGTTCGCCCCTGTACCCGATCCACTAAATCCGGACCCATAACCCGCATTGGAAATGCCCGGGTAGGGATTTGTCCCTGAACCCGGTTCACCCGACCCGCTCAATTGTTCTGAACCGACGGCTGAGTTTGCCCCATTCGTGGTCGGCGGACTCCCGTCGGGCTGGGGGTTGCTCAGCTGCTCCCAGTCCCCGGCGATGATGTATTTGGGCCTAGCCCAACGTACCATGGATATGGTACCCATTAGTAGGATGCCGAGACGGGCAGCCCCATGTTCGGCCGAGCGGGAGATACCGCCATGGTAGACTTTGAATTTGGGTTTGCTGTTGGATTGCCGGAATTGTGGTTTGTATTTGTTGTGCAAATGTAGCTTCTCCTGTGGATTGTGTATCCACGCCAGAAGATGGATTTTCCGGTTGATTCATGGTGAGTAACCTCCTCTGCTTCTTTCTTCTCTAATAAATTTTTGATTCCTTCTCTGCTTTGGTCTGGTTTTGCAGATCAGGAAGCTTCGATAGGCAATCAATGTATGCGGAAGCGGAATCAAGAGCCAGGCTCTGATACCATGTCAGAAGACGTAGAGAAGCAAAGAGCAGATGGAAGAAAAGAAGAGATCGTAAAGCTTTTGGGGAATTTTCTGTTTTTCTCTATGTTCCATTCAATGTACATTACACGTAATTATAATACAGATGATATACGAATAAAAGGAAAAGAAATATTTTTACAATCGAATCAATATCTTAATCTAATCAATCTAATCCCTAATTGATCTAATGCATGATCATAACCAAAAATAGATCCTGCATATCTTCCAACAAGTCATTATATCAATGATAAAAGTGAAAAACAGCACTTATATATATATATATATATATATATATATATATATATATAAAAACAATGATCATCTTAAGAATCAAGATATTCATTAGTCAAGAAATACGTTCTCGTATTTCTTTTTTTCCCCATGTACGGAAGGGAGACATGCTAGCGTGGTTCTCAGTGTCCGAAATTCTGATGATTAGCTGGTGGTCATCATAATCAAATATAAATGGTATATTCTATGGTTGAATATCAGGAACTGATAGGACAAAACACTTCCTGTGTTCCCCGGGAAGACAGCAGGAAGATACGACGGTATTTTCGAAATCAGACGTAAAAGCGCATCATTTGCTCTTGAAATTTGGAGAGGAAGGGATCGTGCTCCTAGATTCTGGTCTTGATGGCCCACTTTTATGATCAAGGGCATGCCATTACACAGTTCTAACAACATTAATCTACTAAAGAGTTTGTTCTTTAATAAAAAAAGAGAAAAGAGAATATTTTTTTGAAGTAAAGAGCGGATGAATTTGTTGCAAAACCTTCAAGTTCGTTTGATATCATCTTGGATACCAGAATAAATCTTAATGCCTCATTCTTGCTGTTCATGAAAAACGAGTTACTCAAGGGATGATAATCACACTGCTACGATTTTTGTGTTTACGATATCAAATTTCCAAGATACTCTATTACAACTCATTCTTTGACTAAATTTAGTACTAGAGAAATTATGAATGGTTGCAGAATCAGGTGAATTCACTTATGTAATATGCTCAAATTGAGGGTTAAAGAAATCTACCAATCATGAAAGACCCAATTTGGTTTAGTGGGGGTGGCGGCTGTGGCCCCTCCGGACCTTTGACGGCCGAATCAATCCATCCCCGCACAGCTTTTGAGAATGATAAGCTTTTTGACGTTTTTAGATGTGTTTGACACTCGAGATTGGAGTTGAATCTTGGCTTGATTGACTAACATAGATTTGGTTCGGAGAAAAAGAGAGGTGAATTCTCATTTCCATACGTCATTGCATTCGTTTTGGAAAGGGAAAATGTACATGCTTTGGGAGATACGCCACAGCCTCTAGTGAGGGCTCGACCTCGCGGCCTAGGTGAGGGCCACATCACCAGATCTGGCAAGAGCTTGGTGACTCTTACTTGACTGGCAATGGCCCGGGCAAGGGCCATGGCCCTCACTGGCCATAATGAAAGAAATAAAATAATAAAAAATTCAAAGGATATGAAGAAATTTTAAATTTATCTACGCTAACGCTAGTTGTGCCATATAAAACAACCGGCATCTATGTCATTGATTTTGGACCCAAATTGGTCGGATTGACTTAATTGGTATTGATGTGAAAAGTTTTAGAATTTAATTGGTCTAGTTAAAATATTTATGATTGAATTAGTATTAATGTAGTCGGTTTATGATTTTTTGGTACTATTCCCATTGGTATGAATCCTAAGCATCTATTGATTTTTCTATTGGGTTTAGGAGTTTTTTCTTCTTCTTTTTTTATATAAACTAGAGTAAAAAGCGTTTCCAATTCAATAGGTAGGCTCAAGAAGGAAAGTAATTTGCCCTGGTGGGCAGGTCCAATGAACCTCAACACTTAATTAGAAAAATGGATATTTGTTAGCGAGCTTTTCCATATTTCATTCTTTTTAAACTAGATTATCAATGTGTCGATAAGCTTGTCACCAGTGCTTTATAAGAAAATCATTTGATCAAAATTGAACACCACGATTAATCAGAATCTAGCAAATTTGTGCTAGCAAAATGTTGGATGATATTGTAAAATTACAAGGAAAAATTGAGATGTCTTCATTATATGATATATAGTTCCGTTGTATTTGTACAATGCATTCCATCCTTTTAAAATATTTTATTGATAATAATTCATTGCATTTTCCTTCTAATACTAACTATTCATTATATGCTATATAGTTTCGTTGCATTTGTATAGTGCATTCAATCCTTTTAAAATATTTTATTGATAAAAATTCATTGCATTTTCCATCTAGTACTAACTAATTTAACATAAAAATATAAACAATTTTAAATTAGTAGGACGTGTGTTTATATCAACATTCATGAAGAGTGATTAAACAAAACTGCTATGCACAACTAAAGTGCAAAACATAGTTTTTCCATCTCATAATATAGCTCTACATGTTGTTTCTTATCAACATTTCTGAAAGAAACAATATAAAATCATAAATGAATTATAAGTTTCTTTAGCACATGTATGTCTTTTAAAAAATATACTATAGGGTACCCTATATCTTTATGGAAATTCTCCTTCAAAAACCCTAAATTACGATGGTTCACATTGCACGATGGATAGGTTTGTCTAACCCTTCAATTTGAGCATACTATACAAGTGAATTCACCTGGTTTTTGGACCGTTCCTAATTTCTCTAGTACTAAATTAAATTAGTCAAAGAATGAATCGTAATAGAGTATCTTTGAAATTCGACTTCGCAAACATGAAAATTGTAGTAGTGTGATTCCGTCCCTTGAGTGACACTCGTTTTCATCGAAAACAGGAAGGAGGCATCAAGATTTACTTTGATGTCTTGGTCCTGTATTTACGATTAAATTAGATCTGTCCAAAATGATATCGAAAGAACTTGAAGGTCTCGCAACAAATTCACCGACACTTCACTTCAAAAGATATTCTCCTTTTCTGTTTTTTGATTAAAGAATGAACTTTTTAGTAAAATAATGTTGTTATAACTGTGTAATGGCATGCTCTTGACCATAAAAATGGGCCATCAAGATCATCAATCTAGGAGCATGATCTCTTTTTCTCCAACTTTCAAGAACCAAATGATACGCTTTGCGTCAAATTTGAGAAATATCCTCGCATCTTCCTTCTGCGGTCTTCCTGGGGAACGCCGGTAGTGTTTTCTGTATTTCTTTCCTTTCCAAAGACATAAATTACTATCAGTTCTTGATATTCGACCATGTAATATACTATTGATATTTGATAATAATTACCACTAGCTAGTCATTTCAATTTCGACAATGAGAATAGCACAAGCATCTCTACCGTTGGTACAAGAGAGACAAAGAAAATACGAGAGCATATTTCATGATAATGAATATCTTCATTCTTAAGATGGTTGTAATTTTTTAATATATGTGTTTTTTTTTTTTTTTTTCATTTTTATTATTAAAATAATGATTTTCGAAACGAGCATAGTCAAGCTTACGAGAACATGACATGTCGGAAATATTATAGACAGGTCTCGTAAGAATAATATAACACAACCCAATAAAATCATGACGGAAACATCCACCAAATGGACTATCTTCCTGTGGCAAAACACAAACAAATAAAAAAAAAGATAAAAGAAAAAAACAAAGATAGGAATAGTAAGAAGTATGGAATGTTTGTTATAGTTAATTATGATACACAAAGATAGGTTGTTAACACTTAAAATTTGACGATCCATTTAGACATTATATTGCATAGAAAATTGAGGATCGATCCCGACCCCTAAACAAAAAATATCAATTAAATTAACATATAGATATAAAGAGTATAATAATTAAGCCCATATAATTGCATTAGAGTTGATAGGACTGACATAGAGAGGTTTTGAGCTTAATTGAGTTAATTGGATTAAGCCTGCGGGAGTGAGAAATTCCGTTCTAACCCATTTATTCTCTTTGCCAGGCCAAATATCATATTTGCAGTATAAGGAATTTAGCACGAATTAAGGAGCAAATATACGTCATTAAGAAATATATTCAGAACATTTTTTGTGTTACAAGAATAGAGTATTAAAGCCAACACTTCAAGGAGAGTTAACTGGCCAATTCTTTCCAATATTAAAGATGCACATTATGCTTAAAGTGTGACATCCTGATTTTCAGGTTCTGATTTCGATTGGATAAATTGGGCATTTCAACGACGCGACTACAGTGCTTTTCTCTAAGTTGGCCACTCACGAGATAACTAGACTGGCTAGGTAAGCTATTAAGGAATTTAAGGCAGATAGACTTGAGAATTTGACCAAGATCGACTTCTCGATCGTGCTCATCTTTAGAGGTCATTACGGCACAATTAAAAATCGAATTAACATCAAAGATAGGTCGGTTCGACTGAGATGTGTGGCCGATCGTGGGTGACTCCACTAAATTGGAAAATTCTCGTCGACCGGCACTAATTTGATTTTACTGTCGTTTTGCTACCCTGTGTCTGTATTTGAATCCTCGAGATTTTCACGACAACCGAGAGTCGCCAATGTGTCGAATGAGTTCATTGTGGCTCGAAGAAAATCGATCACGGATCATTTGCCCTAAAAAGTTCTGAAAACTACCTAATAGCCTAGGTCATGCTAAAAACGCGTTGGAGTGAAATTAACTGCTGATTTGAGTCCGATTTCAGAAATTGAAGTTTCTGTCATGTCAGAATAAATTCTAGGAGTGTCGAATCAGTCTCAGAAGATTTTTCTGACACCCGACACTTTTTGGGAAAAAGTCATCGCTGGGTCGTTTTTGTGTAGAAAAAGCCGAAGATCACTTTTGATAGCAAAATTGGGATGCATGTTGGATACATGGGTGAGGAAAAATGTCGAGATGGTCAATGGATGACCGATTGATTTTGTGGAGGCCAATTGAGATGGAATTGAAGTGGAACAAGCAACTGCTTGAAGCCATTTCACTTCAAATTCGTAACTTCCCAATGCCCTAGCAAGAATGGACCATTTGAGAGGTTGTGAGGGATGCTTTGGTGGCCTAATGAAGGCCAAGGGATTGTACATGGTCTAGAATGAAACTTTGAGATATTTGTGGAAAATATCAAGCCAAGTGGAGCCCTCCATTCCCTCTCATCTTTATCTCTCTTTTTCCCCCTCATTTCCCTTTGTTGTCGTCCAAAACTCATCCTCCTTTCTCTCCATTTGCTGTGTGCGACCAGCAGACCAAGAGGATGTCGAATTGCCACCCCACCATCGCCGGCTCGTGAGCCACCGCCTGCGCGCCGCTCCGCCGCACGCCATTGCCCCCTTGGCCGCCTCTCTCTCTCGCCCAGCTTGTTGTCAAGCTGCTATTCTCGGTCTGTGGAAGCCTAGCTGGGGCTGTTTGTGGTTGTTTCTTCACCGGTAAAGTCCCGCCAAGGCCCGGGTTGGTTTATTTCTTCATTCCCGAGCCTCACCGCACCAAACCGAGTTGTTTTCCTTCAATTTGCAGCCAAGAACAGAAACTTTTCTAGTGGGTATCGCAGCACCTTGGTGGCCCATTTTGAGGTGCTTGTAGGCCTCGAAGGCTAGGCCCACTTCGGAGAAAAAGTCCCCCGCAACGTTCCCGACGTTTCGATCCGAGCAGATCGTTAAACGGGCGAGTTTAACTCACTAATCCCTGCTTAGTTTGCTAATAATGCTTAAGGATTGATTAGTATTAATTAAGTAGGATTATGTGGTTAGATTAAAGTATATTAGTTATTATTAATTAATTGTGATGTATGTTAAGATTATGGTTAGAGCATTTAGCCAGAGGATAGCCTATATTTTTTATTAAATGTTTCTTGGGATTTTTCCCGACCCGTCTCGAGCTCCAATTAGACATTACGGGCCTAAATTGGATTTTTAATAATTATTTATTAATTTTCAAAATTATTTATTTATTTATTTTTCGAAAATTAGGCGGGGATAGCCAACAACCGAAATTTTATGCTGATTGTCGTGGCGCAGTCCGTTTATTTATTTGAGTTCTACGTTGTGCTTGATTTAATTGTTTGTGAAATTTTAGGAATTTTCCTAAATTGATTGAAATTGAGTAATTGATTGGTAGATGGCCGAGTGTGAGTTTATAGTGCCAATTATATGTAAATGGGCCATAAAGTGGAGAGAATTGTAAGAGCGGACTGGAAATATTCTTGGCTGAGACTAATCGGGTACGATGTTATAGACCAACGTGGTTCGGTGATTAAGGATATCACTGGTGAAAACAGCGCCTTAAAAAACACACATTGCTGTCCATTATATAGTCACATTGGCGAAAACGGCGCCAAAGGCAAAGAATGTACGTTACTAATAGACATACGTGGTTCGATGATTGGGATCACTGGTGAAAACGGCGCCCTAAAGAACACACGTTACTGTCTACTACATACATCACCTTGGCAAAAACGACGCCCCAGAAATGACACGTGGTTCGGTGATTGGTATGTCACTGGTGAAAACGACGCCTTAAAGAACGCATGGTATCGGTGATCGGTATGTCATTTGGCGAAAACGGCGCTCGAGAAAACATATGTGATTTGATGACTAGGTATACCATTTGGGAATCATGGTATGAGTGAGAATGACCTAGAGATGGTCCGATTGACATGTAATCGACTAAATCGATTGATCAATGATTTGATCTGGTGTCGTGAATTGATTGAATATTTATCGCGATATATGAGGCATATGTGTATAACCTTGAATTGCAGGTTGGGACTGAGGTCAAGGTAAGTCCTCTGACTCGTGTGGTGCATAGGCAGCCCTAAGGTGTATTGGTTTACTAATTAGGTCTTAGGGGGTAGAACTTGCTGAGATGTAGTCTCATCCCGGTTGTGGGACAACATTTCAGGACCTTGATGAGGAACCTAAGGAGAAAGAACCCGGAGAGGAGTATCTGGAGGAGAACCCCGAGGATGATCCAGAGTAGGATCCTGATGAGGATTGAGACTCCACTCCTATCTGATGACTTTTGTTGTGGAACCTCTTTGAGTATAAACCGACCTTTTAGTATGGCTTGTATATGTATATGTATAACTGAGTTGTTATATATGTACATAAAGGTGTTGGTTTTCAGGTTCAAGTTTCTAGTCCTACTTGTATATCCTATTGCTTTATTGTCTGGGGATTCTTATTATATGCTTACGCATGCGTAATAAAAACGAAAGGGTCGGCGATGCGTCCTGGGACGTCGCTAGTATATCTACCAGTGAGGGATGGGGAAGCGATCAAGGATCGGGGCGTGACATAAAGTGGCAAGTAAATCTCGGCCAAAAGAAAAGTGAAAAAAATAAAGATTTTGCTAGCACAACAGTTTGGGACTACAATAATAACTTATTGTGAGCCAAAAAAATTTGAAGGAGTGAACCCCACAATAATTTATAATTATTTATTATTTGATTTTTTATTGTCCAAAATAAACTGTTATTCTTATAGTAGATAAAAAACTATCACCCAATTATTTTTCAAAAAAAGAATGCCCATTTCACATATGTGGAATAAGAAAAGAAGAAAGATAATAAGGTAAAAGAAATACATATTTGCCAACCCTCATGAGGTGGTCCGAGAGCGGGTTTAGTATAGCAATATTTAGAGATAAAAAACATATAAAGTTGTGCAATACTGTTGTGTTTGTTGCGATCTCCCTTTTGGGTAGCCCTACGCTCGAGCGTGTGTAGAAGTTAACAACTCGCTAAACCTTAGGCTTAACCCGGGCTCTTCCAAGCTGACCAATTCACAACTTATTGTCCGACTTTTTAACCTACAAGTCGATTTCACTTCGGAATCGTCACTAATCGATTTAGGGTGAGTCAATTAGAACCCAAGTGAAATATCGGGAGAAAATCTTATTTAAACATCAAGTAAGCATTTAGCAATATTTTATACCAATCATGAGTTCTAAAATTCAATTCTTAACCAGATTGAGGAAATATAAATTCATACATCATAAGGGCATAATTGGAATAAGCTAATATTTACCTCCAAGAACTTAAACGCATTTTTTTCTTTTCAAGGGTTTTCCATGTATTTGTGGAAAAAAACTATTTTTTGGCTTTTTCTGATATTTTTGGGAAATGCAAATCATTTTTGGATTTTTTTATTTTTTATTATTAAAATAGTTTAATGTTAAAATAATATATTATTATTAAAAAATGACCCAGGTTAATATTTTTCCAAAATTTTCAATACAATTTAATCCTAAATATTTAGCCAAAATTTAGGCAATAGATGCCCTTTTGAAGCTGAATTTGTGAAGGTTGCACTTAAAGACGAACTGATACCTAAATTTTGATCATGCATGTGCACTAGATGCCATATTGTCTAGGATTAGGTGCCCTATGCAAAAAGTATAATATAGCATAATACATACTAAGGCGGATAAAAGATACCTGTAGCTACTTATTGAGAAGGAGTGATGCAGGACACGAATCGCGAGTTTTTTGGCAAGTATTAGGGTCACATCTTATCTGATGACGTAGGGCAGCTACTTTTTCGAACATGTCTTCGGTTGCCTATTAGAGCAACGAATTGTTGCCATGGTCCCTGAGCTATCTTCGGTTGCCTTAACAGTGAGGATTGTTTCTCCAAGACCCGAACTTTTCTTCGGTCGCCTTAACAGGAAATTGCTTTTTCTAGGATTCGAATCATTCTTCAGTCATCTATTAGAGCATCAAATTGTTTATTCAACCTTTCTCGGGGATGTATCGACTTTTCTTAGGACACTAGTTTGTTGATTACTTGACCTTTCTCAGGGATGTGCCGACTTTTCTCGCAATATCTAATTGCTAGTTACCTAACTTCGGGTTACGAAAGCACACCATGTTGATGTAAAGGGACTCCGGTACGGAAGCACGTCATGTCGATGTAGGGGACTCTAGGCTACAAAAGCACCTCGTGTTGGTGTAAAGGGACTTCGGGTTATGGAAGCATGCCGTGTCGATGAAAAGAGACTCTGGGTTACGGAAGCACGCTGTGTTGATATAGAGAGACTCCGGGATATGGAAGCATGCTATGTTGATTCCCTAGTGATATATCTTGGAAAAAACCTTGGAGGATACTTGGACATTCGCAAACATCAAAAGAGTACTTGTGACTACTCACCTTAGGCACTTAGGACGGTTTCTCACCTTCTGGTAAAGAGAATTTGGGAATACCTAGGATATGAAAGGGCCAGTAGAACACCTAGAGGGGGGTGAATAGGTATAAAAACAGACTTTAACAACTATTTCAAAACACAAAAGTATATCGTAGCAAATAAAGTAAAAGGAGTTCGAGGAAGAGAAAAATAAACACAAGATTTATAGTGGTTCGGCTTAGATCAAGTCTACGTCCACTCTCCCACACTGACAGCCTTCTGGCTGGTTTCTACTATGAATCGAAAGAGAATGTTACAGCACTGTGATCTCGAATTTTCAGTGAGGTGTCTCTGCTGTTCTCACAAAATCACTCTCTAGAGTTTCTCACTTTCGAGTACAAGTTTAAGCACTAAACGATGAAGGACAAGAGAATTGGAAACTTCAGACTTTGGAATTCTTCTTTCACGCTCTCTTCGAATGACTTGAAAAATCCCTTTAAATACTCCTCCATGCCTTGCCGTTTCAAGGAGATCTCGAACCGTTTGAGAATTGAGATGAAAGCTCGTCAATCATGTTCGCCCATACAATCGGGATCTTGGTTTTCATAAGTAGATTCTTTCCAAATAAGCTTGCCTTCCTAAAATGATTTGTTTCTTCGAAATTGATTCCAATTAAGATAACCAATATGGTGCATGATATTTTCAACCAGAAAGCTTGATATATCTTGTACATACTGAACTCTTGAAGAAAATAATCCTGAGTTTGATTAAGTCTTCATTCTTGCGTTCAGTCTGAAACTTGTCAAGATGGGCAGACTTCTGACGTGAGATAGACTTTGACACAGAGTTCTGGCAATCTTCATAATAGAACCTAGATAAGTTTTGTCAGCTTCAAAACATCATAGAAGTTTTCTCTAACAAGATGAACCTGTAATATCTGTGAAGGTCTCTCACCTCCTAGTAGAAAGAATTTAGATTATCGAGGACCACCTTGTATATCCGTGAAGATCTCCCATGTCCTGGTAAAAAGAAGTTGGAATATCAAGAACGGATGTTTATGAAGGTTTTCCACATCCTGGTGAAAGAAATTGGAATATTGAGGACACACCTTTGATATCTGTGAAGGTCTTCCACCTCTTGATGAAAAGAAGTTTGATGTAGCATAGGCTTATCAGATGAAGTAAAGAGCCAATTGTCTGTTCAGTAGCGGACTTTTTTCTAGTTCGCTATAGGGCAATAAAACTTGGGGAATACCTAGATGACCACAGGTAATTAAAAGGGCTGGAATACATAGGTAGCCATAAGTATACAAAGCAATGGAATATTTGGACAATCGTAAGTACTCAATGATACAATTTAGGGTTAATACCCTTAAAAACCCCAAACTAGTACACCTGTGACAAATTTACCCCAAACTTTTTTTGACCACTAAAAACCCCCCAAACTGGTATACCTTTAATAAATTTACCCTAAACCAGTACACTTGTGACAAATTTACTCTCTGTTAGTTTTCGTTAAATTTTACGGTCAAATTATTAAGTTAAATGACACGTGATAGTTTACTAGTATATCGATTTTGGATTTTACGCGTCGTTTGTCACAGTTTTACAATTTTTGTGATTTTTTTGTGGTATTAATCCAATTTAGCGGAGGGTATATTTGTCACAAATTTACCATTTTAGGGTTTTTTGTAGTCGAATAAATTAGTTTAGGGTAAATTTGTCATAAATGTACTAGTTTAGTGTTTTTTATGATTAGTTAGGATAAATTTGTCACATGTGTACCAGTTTGGGGTTTTTCATAGTCAAAAAAATAATTTTGGATAAATTTGTCACATGTATACCAATTTGGGAGATTTTCAGGGTTTTAACCGTACAATTTAAAGACAATTCATGCAAGCCAAGTGTCATAGTCATAAGAGAGCATATATGGTAAGGGTGTCAGAAACCGAACCGAAGATTGAACAGAACCGAAAAAATCGATTTTCGGTTCGGTTCTCATTCAAAACCAATATTTTTTTATTGGTTCGGTTTTTATTGGTTAACCAAACCGAATCAAATCACAAACCGATAAAATCAAACCATTAAAAATTCAATTTTATTCTCTCGACTCCCGTCTCCTCGGCTCTGAGTCCTCTCCTCGAGTAGCTATAAATCACTCAAGTGCGGCGGAGGGGAAGCTATTATTGTGCTGTCGCTCGGAGGGGGGAGCTGCAGGGGACAGGTGAGTAGTGGCGCGACTGCAGGTGTCGGGCTCGTGGATCAGGCGGAGTGGCGGTGCAAGCCCACGGGCGAGGGGTGACCGGCACGGGATCCGCCGGCGTAAGGTTGCAGGTGGAGACGCTTGGAGGAGGCGAGCGGGAGCTCAGCAGTTGCAGGTCACGGCAGAGATCGACGGACGAGCAAAGGCGAAGGGCGAGCGACGCAGCAGCAGCGGTCGTCAGCGATTGTAGACGAACAATTATAGGTCGCGCAAGCGTGGGACCGGTGGTGGCAGGGTTCAGCGTTCCAGCATGGCTGAGCAAGCAGTGGTGGAGGCGATCGGGCGACAGGGCTGCACGTCGTGGGCAAGACTGGTGGAGCGGCAGTGACCGACCGCTAGGCCGCCTATGCTAAGCTTGCGAATGGCGGACGCGGGCAGCAAGTGCGGGGGAAAAAGATGAACAGTGCTCCGCTTTTTCCTTCTGGCTGTCTTTCACATCCCTTCCCTCTCTGTCTCTTCTCTGCAGCTTGATGTTGTACAGCTTTTCCTTTTGACTTTTCCCTCTAAAGCTTTCTTTTCTCTTTCGTTTTTGTGTTGTTGTTGTTTTTTAGAAGAACGAAGAGAAGCCCCCCGATTTCCCCCTTCTATTCTTTCTAGCATGTTCTCCCTCAATGGCCGTGTATTCTATCATTATTTGGCCAATGCTTAAAAAAGGGAATGAAGTATATGATCTAACTTGCAAAATCCTCTAAGTTTGAACTGCAGTAACATATTGAATTTAGATTATTTTGAGTTGAACAGAAAAAAAAAAAACCGAAAACCAAAAGCTGAAAATCAAAATCCACAAAACCGAACCGAACCGAAACGAAATTTCGGTTCCATTCCTATTTGGTTCTAGCCTCATTCGGTTCGGTTCGGAAGATTTTTCTAATGATTCGATTTGGTTTGGTTTTTTTGAAAAATCGAACCAAACCAAACCATTGACACCCCTAATACCTAGGTAGCCGTAGGCACACAAAGCAATTGAATACTTAGACAGCTACAAGTATCCAAAGATGCAATTCTAAGACAACTCAAGGAGGTCAAGTGTCATGATAATAAGAGAGCATACCTGGGTAGTTATAGGCACACAAAACAGTGGAATACTTAGACAACTACAAATATCCAAAGACGTAAATTGGAGAACGCCTTAAGAACAATTCATACAAGTCCAATGTCAATGAAGGGGAGTACCTAGACAATGGCAGGCACTCGTAGATAATAGGATACTTTGACAGTCACAAGTATCCATACTTTGAGGATAACTCGAATGAGTCGAGTGTTGATAAGACAAAGTACCTAGACAACGGTAGGTACTCGAAGATAATGAGATACTTGGGCAGTCACCAATATTCATATCTTAAGAACAACTTGAACAGGTCGACTTCGATAAGAAAGAGCACTTAAACAGTATAAAGTACTTAAAGATAATGGGATACCTTGACAATCGCAAGTATTCATACTATGAGGACAACTCGAACGAGTCAAGTGTCAATAAAAAAGAGTACTTAGACAATGGCTGGTACTCAAAGACAATGGGATACTTAGGTAGTCATCAGTATCAATATCTTGAGGACAAATTGAATAGGTCAAGTGTCAATAAGAAATTGTATCTAGACAGTGGTTGGTAATCAAAGACAATGGAATACTTGGGCAGTCACTAATATCCATATCTTGAGGACAACTTAAATAGGTTGACTATCGATAAGTAAGAGTACCTAGACAGTGGCGGGTACTCAAAGACTATGGGATACTTAGGTAGTCACCATTATCCATATCTTGAGGACAACTCGATCAGGCTAAGTGTTGGTAAGTAAGAGTACCTAGATAGTGGCAAATACTCAAATGAAGAAAAAGTGTTGGTAAGTAAGAGTAGGGGTGAGCAGTTCTAGGTTCCGGTTCGGTTTCGTCTGGAACCTAGAACCTACCCTCGGTATAGGTTCCTCATTTTTTGGAACGTGAAATCTACCCGTCAAAACTAAGAACCTGGAACCTACCCTGTCACAGTTCCAGGGTCGGTTCCAGGTTCCAACAGGTTCTTTTTTTTTTCATTTTTAAATTTGAACTATAACGTATGGGCATACTCTCTACGGTAACCTCCGCATCTTAGCAAACATGCCAGTACCAAGAATCTTGACATACATAATCAAAACCAATAAGACGTTTGATGAAGCTTTAGAATGTCATTCTGGACGGACTAGATACTTTGATGAGCACCAAACAGAAAGATAAACTACTTTTGACAAATAACTGTGCCAAACCACTAAAAAATTCAATCATGCCGTTACCAATTTTTTGTGCGTAATGATGATTGGGTCTTTATAGAGCCTTGTCTATCAAAAACAGATCTTTTTTTAGTACTGAGACCAACCTGAACATTTCGGTATATCCCACACAACTATGAATGAAGACGTACACTCTGGTTGACATAGCTCTTTGTTATTCTCATAGTGGACATTCATTGCAAGCATCCATGCACCAATTGTGACGTCCTCATTGCTGAACATCCGGACACTGTCATTCAAACATAATAAACATCTGATAAAATGACTAATTGAGAGAAGTGTTGGCTCACTTGATTGCATTGTCCTTTCATAACTCGGGTTAAATCACATAAAGAACAGTCTAGGTTTGCAAGATTTCATCATGATACAAACCATAGATCAGCAAAAGATATGACTGGTCCAGCATTCAATGGCAAATGTAAATTATTAGGCTTTTTGATGACCTAAAACAAAGTGTTGAAGTTGTGCAAGTGCTTGAGCATTGCATTAGACTCAATCGACTTCTTAACAATGAATTAGACATGGAAGGTTCAAAGCAATATACACAACGATAAATTAAGCCTCATGCCACTAGCCAGGTTCAGCTATATGAATTCTTTTAGACCATTGCGCCAAATTCTGTATCAAGTCTTCTATAAGGTCTAAATGCTCCAAATCTCACCTTAATTTGCATGTAATTATATAAGATACGCTATTTTAATAAATGTATAGCTCTTTAAGCAAAGGAAATTGTATTTGGGGCTCCTTTTGGAGCCCTAACCGGTTCCGGTTCCGATTTCGGTTCCAAAACCAATTCCGGTTCCGGTTCCGAAAAAAGGAACCGGGAACCGGAACCGGTCCTTTAAGAACCGGGAACCGAACCCAAACCTCCGGTTCTCGATTCTACTCGGGAACCACGCTCACCCCTAAGTAAGAGTACCTTGATGCACTTATGTGTGCATCTAAAGAGGAAAAAGTGTCCATCATCACATAGCGTTGGTGGTGATGCCTCGTGCATTGAACGGATGTTCTAGTTGAGCCAAGATGCCTGGAGTCTTGAACTCGGAAGCCTTGGGAAGCTAGCCTCCAAAGTCTCGGTCTAGCCGAGATGCCGCAACTCGGCAAGAAACTAGAAGCCTCGGTCAAGCCGAGAGGGCCTGCTCGAGCCAAGATGATAGTAAATGAATTTGCATGAATACGGTTATGCATAAGCATGATATGTTGATGTGTTCATTGTTAAGCCGAAAGTATTTTACATCAACATCATGTATTTAGTCAAGACATGGCAAGTAATTTGTTATCGATCTGTCGTCAACACTATTTGCAAGTGTTGTATTTGCTAGACTTGATGATAAGATGCTTCCCTAGTAGAGGACTAGGAATTTAGCTTACTAAGTCCCCCAACTCACTCCATCATCTTTCAAACTTGTAGGCATCGAAGTTTCACATCAGTTTTGGGAACTGCAATCACACTAGAGGAGATAAGAATTCTCCTAGCCTATGTGAAAACTTGTAGTGTGATGTAAAAAGGAAAAGAACCCATGGAGAAAAGGGCTTGTAAGTGTATTGTTGTAATATAAAGTAATGTATTATGTGTGATGGATGTCACAATCTTTCAGTTGTTGTTTATTTGAAGACTTTGTTTGCTTATGCTTTCGCATGTGTTTTTTTTTTTTTTTTTTTTTTTTTTGGTGATAAACATTAAAAAAAAAAAAAAAAAGAATCGGGGCGAAAATGACAAGCATAATAATGTTGCGAAAATAACCCCAACAAAGGCACAACTACTCAATACCTAAAGATAGAGTTTGGATCGTTACAAAATCTTAAAAGACATGTTATGGGAATAGTTGACTTTGGGGGTAACTAGGATGAGAAACTACACTTGGTAGAGTTTGCTTGTGACAATAGTTTTCAATAAAGTAAAGGGATGGCCCCATTTGAGACATATTGTACAAGTGAGCCTATAGAATTCCTATTTGTGAACAAAGTAGGTGAACAGAAATCGACAGGACAAAATTAGTGCAAGTTACAACAAAAGCAATAAGAATGATTAAGAATAGACTTAGAACTACTCAAAGTTAATAGAAGAGTCATACCGATAGATATCGGAGGCCTTTAGAATTTAGTGTAAGAGACCACGTATTTTCAAAAGTGTCGTGAATGAGAGGCATTTCCCAATTTAGAAAGATAGGGAAATTGAGCTCGAGATTCGTTAGGCATTTTGAATATCTCGAAAGAATAGGGGATACAACATATCGATTGGCATTACCACCTAAGCTGTCTAAAGTTCATGACGTCTTTCACATGTCAATGTTCAGGAATTATCAACCTGATCCTACCCATGTTTTGGATTATGACACAATTGAAATGGATAGTAGAGTCTAGTATGCCGAGAGGCCAGTGCAAATATTGGATCGAAGTGAACAAACTCTCAGGATTAAGGTTGTACCCCTAGTCAGGGTTCTATGGCAACATTGCAACATGAAAGATGCGACACAAGAAACTGAGGGCCACATGAGGACCAAGTATTCGCATCTTTTTGAAGGAACAGGTAAAGTTATAAATTTTGAGGATGAACTTTTTCTAGAGGGGACGAATTGCAACGCCCCAAATTTTTCCCAACTAATTAATTAGTCATGACAAATCTTAATAGTATAGATGATTTAATTTAATGAATGAATTTAGGACCCAAGACAATTAAATTATGCATTGTACGATTATTATATGTACCTAAGTCTTATTTTAGTATCTAAATTAATCTCTATTGTGCATGAAATTACATGGCCAGTCACCTAGGTCTTATGAACATGAAATGAAGACATATTAATCCATTAAATTCTATATTGCCACCATCCTTGCCACTTGCAAGCCATGCAAAAATGGTTAAATTTCTAAAATAGGCTTAAAATAGCCTAAATAGAGTAATGATGAAGACTATAGTTCTTGCCTCCCTCAATCATCTCGCCTAGGTTGGCAACCCCCTAAATAGGAGAAAAAATTCAGTGGTTTGCTCTCGCCATGTCATCGCTCGTGGCGAGCATTTTTTTTGCTTACATCCAATTACAACTTGACACATATTTGCTGATATGAAATTAAAAAAAGGAAAAAAAAAAGAAATTCTCTCATTCAACCACTTTCTCTCTCGTCCTCCTCTGTTCCTCCTCTGTCCACACCACCTCCACACCTCCAGCCGTCGCCGGCGTCAACCCCGTGTCCAAGCCAACTGCACATCCAAACCGAGTCACTCTTTCCGTCGTCTTCCTCAATTCATCTTTGGCTTTGTCTTCTTCCCAACGACTACTCATCTTCATCTTTGGGTCACCGACCAGATCTGGTCGCTTCGTCTTCCTGCTTTCACCATGGCTCTAGATCTGGTCACTTTGGCTTGCTGCTGTCACTATGGCTCCAGATCTTATCTTCAGCTTCGTCTTCCTCTGTTTGTCTTTGACTTTGCCTTCCTTTGTTCGTCTGTTTGTCTTCAACTTCATTTTCCACTATTCATCTTCCTCGATGCCTGAATGCATTCAGCCATGAATGGCTAGATTTGGAGATTTGGAGAACGAGGCCAGCGAAAGTGACGACAGCCATAGACGAAGGATGTGGTCCAAGATCTGGAGGTTGGAGAAAAATAAAAAAGACGGAGCCAGAGGGGCTGCTCAAGCCGACCGTGAGCGACGCCGGAAGGGCTCCTCCATCATCCATGGCTGCAAGCTTTGCTTGTCCACGGCTCCGAGGCCCCTCATTCACAAATCTAGTGACCGCGAATCGTCCATGGCCACGAACCTTGACGGCGAGAGTACGACAACCACGACGATGTGGAGGGCTCGAGGATGGAGGTTGCAATGGCTTGGGTAGCGGCGACGATCACGCTGGGGCAGTGGCCACCATGACAGAGGAAGAAAGAAATGAAGTTTTCAATTTTTGTGATTAATTCCACATCATCATACACGTGTAGAGCTGCTATTGGATGGAAGCAAAAAATGCTCGCCACGTCAGTTGATGACGTGGTGAGAACAAACCACCGAATATTTCCTCCCTAAATAGGGTAATTTCTCTCATTCTTGCTGAGCAACTCTCTCTCTCTCTCTTCTCACCAAAGTTAACCAGCAAACTTAGAACATTCTCAAGCTCACGGTGAAGCCTAGGAGGAGAAGACCGAAGCACTAAACATCAAAAGGCAAGGAGAAATGACATTCTCCTAACCCCCTTGATCTTCTTGGGGCTTGGTTTTGTAGAATAGGGAGATTGGTTGTTGTTTTTTATTTTGCTTGTCTTTGTAGTGTTGCATGTGTGCTGTGATGGTGAAATAGAGATGCTAAGATGCTGTGAAAGTGTGACCTGAAGGAAAGAATGCCATGCAAGCTAGTTTTGAGTTGTGGATGGTGTCGTATGTGGTTTTGGTGCTTGGATTTAGCTTGTAGTAGTTCTTTTACAGTTATAACCCAAAATATATTTGCATGGGGCTTAGGACTTCTACTTTGGCTATGTCTTGAGCAATGAACTTGTGTGGTGCAAGTGTTACATCTATTCGTGTATTATAGTTGGATTTTCCAGAACTGGAATTACTGGACCTTATCTATTTAGTAATTTTGTGGATTTTCTATGGTTACTTTCTTTCTTCATGAAATTTGTACAAGACATCTTTATCTACAACATACTTAAATTACATATTTTTCTGAGGTGATATGGATGGTATGAGGATCTAGTTATTTACCATGTCCAATCTGCCCAGTATAGTAGGAACAGTGACCTGATTGTCTTCCTGAATTTTTATAAAGTTTTCCCTATTGATTTTGGACTTTCTTCCTTCACAAGAGTTGTAGAGGACAAGCTTATTTATAATATATCCAAATTTCAAAATGTTTGTATGCATTTTAAGCTGTGAGACGAGTATATTTTGAAGACGATTACTCTGTTCCAATGAACCAGATTTTCTTCATTTTGTAGAAATCACTGCTCTTTATATAAAATGTTTTGGACCTAGTGCCCTTCATAAAAATAAAAATAAAACTTAAGATATTCTTTATAAAATCCTAAAATTTTATAATTTTTCAAATTCATTTACTATGGTTTTGGCTTTGATTCCTTTGACTGTGCAAATATGTTCGTTTCTACCTTTGGTCCAAATTGCATGAAATTCTTTAGGAAGGTGATGGAATCTTGTTTGGTGACCTACTGAGGATTGTAACGACACTCTATAGATTTTCAAATGGTGTGTTTTGAATTTCCATGTGGTACCAACTACTTGAGGAAATTGAGCTAAACATAGGAGGTCAGAATATGGAATTTTGGGTTATATGAGTTTCAGTATGCCATGAAGGCAGTGAGTCGTGCATGGTGACATAGTGCCCATCCTAGCATCATGTGTGCTGATTAAGATGCATTTTATAGAGCGTGATGCTATGTCACTGCATGAGTGTACTATGCCTGGTGCATGAGATGGATTAGGATATGTGATGCCCAAGGCCAATGGACCTTGGATGCTCAACGATGGCCTGGAGTGGATGTTGGAGGAGAATGCCTTGGCAAGCAAACCAAGATGCCCCAGATTATAGTGGAGATGCCCAGGCTAGTGACAAACCCCAGAAGTCTTGACATTCAGTTCAAGAGCCCGACGATGCCCAAAGTGGATGTCGAAGTGAATGCTTTGGCTAACAATCAAGATGCCCTAAAGTGGGGATGCTTGCAGAACAAGAGCCGTGGATGCCCGGTTTGTGAACCTCAAGTCACTTCTAGAGCCGCCTACATGGATTGGTAGAGCAGCTGAAACGGGGTCAGACCTCAGTGACATTATGCATGAAAAGTGTGAAGCGTGATGCATCCATTGCGTGGTATTGTGATTCATGTGATTGAATATGACACTTGTTGCATTAAATGCATGCTGGCACTACTTGAGTGACTGAAAATGGTTTGAGGTTTGTCATGCTCATAATTGTGTGCTTACTTGCTTGGATAATAGTTGTGTTCTAAGAATCAAGAGTCAATCAGGTTGAGTAATCTGTGAGCTTACTGTTTCTTTTGCTGAGCGCCAGCTCACTCCTATTGTTACATTTTTCAGATTAATAGTCGTGCCACCGATTCCTACTTCCCCATCTCACGCCATGGAGCGCCTATCATGATAGAAGGAGAGCACCATAAAATTGAACTTTCTGGACAGAGTCTTTGTTCGTTATACCGTTGTGTTGCTAGTGGACATAGGGCAACCTAACTTGATTCCCTACCGTTTTATAGCTATTTTTGTGCTGGTAGGATCGTCACCTGATAGGATCAATTCCAATCCTGGATGCTCCAAGTGCAGGTAGTGGTGGTGGAGTGATGTGGAGAATTAGGAGCAGGTAGTCATGTTACTTTTTGATAAGAATGAAACTTTTTGGGGCCATAGGATCGTGTAGATCGGGTCGGATGGATGGATGGATGGATGGTTGGAGGAGTTTAGTAGGGATAGGGAGACAAGTACCTTTTTTATTTCTCCTAGTCTATGTTCTTTCTTTTGATGGATATGCCGTCACCTGATGTAAATAGAAGTATGCTAAATAATGAAAGCATGATTCCCTTTGCTATTGGAGTTTTTAGAAGCATGTATAATTCATGTTATAAATAACCTTTATAACCTTTATAAAAGACTTCCGCTTGCGTGATAACTCAAAATAAATAAAGAACAAGGGTTAGTATGTGGTGGACTGAGACATCACATGTATAATTTGGAAGCATTAGTTTGAACTTCCTTTCATGACTAAAACTTTTTCTTTATTAATATTCATATTTTTCATATATCTTTCTGGTTAGTAAGTTATAATAATAAGTCTTAGTAACAAGTTTTTATTATTAAAGGTTTAATTCACCATAATGTTCAATTAATAATATAGGTGAACCTATGTAAACCTTGAAAGTTGTGATACGGTAGGTTTCATGTTATAAGGTATGCAAGGTAGATTCTAAATTCCAAAAAATGAGAGGTAGGTTCCAGATTTCATTTAGAATTTGTACGGAATCTAAAACCACTGATCCCTAATCTTTAGGTCGAATCATCGAGTTGGGTCGATAGTCAAGTTAGGTTGATTACGTCATCGATGACGTCAACGGATCAATTACCAATGGTTTGCTATCGATGACGTTAGCCCTTCCGCCCACACGCGGCCGACGACCCGCAGCTTGCGACAACGCATGGAGGTTCGGCATCACCTGGTAACGCGTAAAATGTCGTTTTGCTTTTCTCAAAATTCGAAATTCACCCCGTATATTCAAAAACAATTTTCACTAGAATTTTTTTTCAAAATTCAATGGAACAGGACAGTCGCCCACAACCTCCAAACCCATTCTTTGCATCAATTCGTATCAGCCATTCATTTTTTTATTTCAACAAAATAAACATGCATATAATACAAAGCTCGATTCTCAATGATCTCCATATCAAATAACAAGCGAAAAAATCGACGGAAAAACAAGACAGAGATCATAACGTAGGCTCCAATACCAATGCAGGGAAAAACATCAGGAAGAATCAACTAACCTCTTGATGCACAACAAAAATAATTATCAAGGAATATACATTGAATCACCAATGCACAAAATGGACGAATTTACAACTTCACAATAGTTCGAATACAATCACAAGGAAAGTATTCTCATTCCACAGCGTTAATACCGATTATCTTCTCAAAGTAATAATTAGAAGCTTTTTGTGTGTTGTTCTCTTAGATGGAGAGATGAGAGAAAGAGGGAAACATTCGTTTTCTGCAGAACGTTCTCTTTTTTGAGTTGGTTGTCACTTATATAGTCACGTGGGAAGTTAAATAGCTTCCCCTTGATAAATAACCCATCACACCTCTTGAAAGGGTCTCTCCATCACTTCACATCAAGATGAATCGGTGCATCTTAATCGCACCCCATCATAGATGAACTAACAAAATATAACATAATCATATGTAATACAAGTAAATATTAAAATGTTCCAAAGTAGCTCCTGTTCACGAAAACACCTTAATCTTACCGTCCAAAGGGATAATAGGTTGCCATCCCTCCATCATACTTCCCACGCAAAAGAATAAATTCCAACTTGCCTTTAAGCCATGCAAATTCATCCAGGAGTAGGTTCATGAAAGAAAATCTCAGTGGATCACTAGATAAAGGGAGACGGCAGACCATGTAAAGACTTACGGTTCATAATCAATCGCAATCTTGACCAGTGTAGGGTCGACAATCTTGTCTAAGGCTGGCCTAGAGAGCTGGAAAGTGGTGTCGCATTGTGGCGAAGCGCATCGTTCCACAACAGTCGCAATCACTGAGCCCCTACATGGGAATTTTTCACCAATACTTGGAGGGCCTATGCATGTCACGTTGAACTTTTTCCCACATATGTCTCCATTATTCCAGATGGGGTCGATAGCTGCAACAACCATCGGCCCTGGTTCCTTCACTCCAGGACAATCCGAAGCTATAATTTCCCAAAAATTCATAAGATGAATTAGGAATTTAGATTGGGATTGTGCAAAGTTTCATTTTCGTAGAAAACAATGCGAAAAGGAATGAGATGGGAAAATAAACAAGAGTGGCATAAAAAATGCCATACAAAATGTATACCAACATCTTTTGGTCAGATCAGAATGCAAGAACCCAGATATAAGAACGTATATCAGCATTCTTAGTACAGTCAATGCAAAGAAAAGTTCTTACGCTCATGAGGTATATAGAAAGTCGCATTCCCTGGTGCTGCCACTCCTATAGGCACAAGGCCTAAGAGTATGCATACAACCATCAAAACCCTTGTCTCCATGCCCTCCATGTATCATTGATCTCTCAAAATGAATATATCACATACTCACCACGAAGGCTGCTTCCTTAATATATGATTTCCATCAAGCAAGAATATGTTTCAAAAACTTAGGGAAAACTATCGAATGAATATTACCAAAAAAGCCATTACATGCTTTATTGGAGATGTTAGAATACTCAATTTGTCTACTGCATTTATTAGATTACCAACATAAACATGTTACAGCATGAGTCAATCTTCTAAAACCTCCCAATTTTGGAAATCACAATTGGAATTACAGCTGTGACACCATATCTTTTATTTAAAGCTTGATTTGAAGTTGCACATGATGCAAGAGCATCAAAGCTTGGAAATTCCATTTAAAACAAACAACTCACAAGCCCAACTCTAGCCTCATCAATCGACCAAAGCCATCTGATATTTGTGCAAGCAAAGGGAAACTTTGGACACAATCAATGAAGAGAAGGCATTTTTAGATTGAGTTTCTAGAAGTTGAAGAACAAAGGCTGATTTGGACTGGAGGAATGTTTCCCAGTTTAAGTATTTTCCCAATTTAAGTAGGTTTCTAATTCAAGTTTATTCCTAGTCTAACTAGCTTTTCTAATTTGAGTTGATTTCCTAGTTCCGGTTGGTTTCCTAATTTGAGAGGTATACTAAATTGTTTGCTATGTTCATTAGCTTACCAACATATACATGTTACAGCATGAGTCATCTTCCAGAACCTCTAAATTTTGGAATTGGGATCTGGAATTACAGCTGTGACACCATATCTTTATCCAAAGCTTGATTGGATGTTGCTTGCTTTCTTATTTTGTGATATCCAAAATACTATATGCTTTTTTTTTTCTTTTTTTTTGGCTATGAAAAAATACTATATGCTCAATACAAAGAAGATGGGCAGTCCATGAGGACTAATGAACTAACAAATTTAGTTACTAATGAGAAATGTATTGACTTTCCCACATATTTCTGATTAAGCATATAATGAGGTAATGCTTATTTCCAATTATGCATCTATAGAAGTAAGAAAAGGCCTATTTACCAAACTCACATTATCACGGTTTAAATATTGTGTGCAGCATTGATTGACCAAGGAGAATAAAAGTCTATTGCAGGACAAGCCGTATAGATGGGCCACTTATGCGCGTAGTCTGCACTTCTCATCTTTGCATACCTGTTATCTTGCAGCACCTTCTTAAAGGCAACTATTTCCTCTGTTTCTAGTTTACATAACAAACTTATATTTAAAAGGAGAAAAACCAAATACTAAGAGTGGGATTACCTATACAGATAAGTGTTGAGCTAGGCAACTAACCTCAAGGACTGCATCAAAAGCGCTGATGTGTCCCTAACACTCTGCCCTTGCAGACTGCAACTGCAACCCAATTGACAGCATTTGTTAAGAAATTTGTGATGCATCACAAGTTTTTAGTAAAATACATCACAGGTTTTTGCAAGCATCACCAGTTTCATACAGCGATTATGCCAACGGCACACAAGTTTTTACCATAAACATACTCTAGTTCAGAAAACAAGATAATTTAGCTAAATATGAAAGGTAGCGGCAAGAGAAAATGTTATATTGCAAGCCTTTCATATTCTAGTCATTCTTACCAATGGAATGAGTATTGCAATGTAGGCTTACTAGGACTCAAAGCAAATGCAGGAGTAAAAAGAAGAGCAAACATACAAGATGTAGCACTTATCTGGTTTCAACCGTAAAATGTTTAAATGGTAGATGTTGTCATACACAACAAAAAAGTTAGGTGACTCATAATGCGACAGATAATAAGTTGGAAGAACAGAAATAGAATACCAACTGACCAATAAGAGGGGACTAGGTCCCCTGTCAGTGGAAAGACAGAATCAATCCATAAAGGCCAACTTTGAGAAAGCCTACAAGAGTTTGATTGGAGAGGATGACATCAGGCTTCCTTGATTCACATTTTTAAACATATATACTAGAAGTCCAAGTGAAGCTCACACGACAAACACAAAAGAGCAAATATTGTCTGCTATAGTAAAAATTCAACATAAGTTTGCCAAACATAGAGTTAACATGATGGTCAAATCAACTAGCACACTTCATGTAGATCACACTGATAGGATGAAATTGAGAGCACAATTTTGCAACAAGGAAAGCTATTTTACGCAACAAACCAAGAGTTAAAAATGCCAAACCAGCTTGCCCTGTCCACTTCAACCACCAACTGTTGCCACAATTGAAATTAAGTTGGTTCAGCATCCTGAAATTTGCAAATTGAATGAGGTTCACAATCCCTAAAAAGGGAATTCATTTTTAAGAGATTTGAATAAAGAAATAATTGAGCAATAGATCAAATCATAAGAAGTGGGTCACAACTTATCATCATGCAATGCTATATCATCCTTCTTGTCTGCCTTCTCGATTGATCTGACCATCACCAGTTTTAGTGACCGAAAACAAACAAACATTGATTGCAACAGCTTCCATGGATATAGAAGCCTTGTGCGGATCAATATCTGTTGCAACTCTCAACATTGAGTGTAAATGCTGCTCCAGATTATTCTTCTGTTTTGCTTTTGATCAGCCTATGCCCTTTCCTTAGTAGAATTGCCACCCTAGAGTAAGCAATTTAAACTTGCTAAGAAAATTCCAAAATTCAACAACAAAAGTTCAAAATCCTCAAGCCTTTTTAGTTCTGCCGCAACCTCAGATGCACTAATGCATAGTAATATTCTTTGTATGGGAAGCTTTGAGGGATTTGTATATTTCACCAATAATCTCCACATGAACAGACCCCTTCCCTAAAATGATGAAAGCGATTGGAATCCCTCAGAACTATGTGGCGACTAAACACTTGTGATATATATCTCATGGCAACGTGACAGTCACCACATACTCGAAGATTCTTATAAATTCGAATGGGTCCTCCTTGGGGCACAGAAAGCAGCCCAAAGGCAACAGCCAATTTCTCACTGTGATAGGCAAGACCAAGCTCTTTGCCCTCTTCATCAACATCATGCAGTGCCAAATTTAAGTCTGGAACATAACCAGCTTTCTTAATTAATCGCATCACTTCATCAATCTTTGAATAGATATCAGACATTCTTGGATGCCCTCTATCTTCGGATACAAAGGTGTGAACTTGGCCATTAATCCCAACCCAACTACAACCAGGCTCTTTGTTGATTCCTCTTGATTTCATCAAACCCCAGATTTTTGCAGCCTCTTCCAGTTTACCAGAGGCAAAATATATATTAGCTAGGAGAACATAAGGAACAGAATTCATAGGTTCCAATTTGAAAAGATTCCTTGCTGCCCTCTCTCCCAGTTCCAAGTTTTTGTGTACCCGGCATGCAGCGAGTAGTGCCTTCCAAATTGTTGGATCTGGTTCCACAGACATTTGATTAAGCAATTCTTCAGCCTCAGCAAGTTTTCCAGAGCGCCCTAAGAGGTCAATCATTGAAGCATAGTGCTCAGGGCCTGGCTTTATTCCATAAGTCTTGGTCATGGATTCAAAGTACATGCGACCTTCTTGTACAAGACAGGCATGACTGCATGCAAATAATAGACCAATAAAAGAGATGTAATCAGGCTTCACTCCGCTCGCAACCATGCGATTATAGGTCTCTAAAGATTCTCTTGCTTTGCCATTACGTGCATAACCCATGATAAGAGCCGTCCATGTGATTACGCCCTCTACATGCATTGAGTTGAACACTCGATCAGCATCTTCTATGCATCCACATCTTGCATACATTGAGATGAGAGAATTGCCAACTGATGTTGAAATAGCATGGCCTGATTTCACATAAATTCCATGAACTTGTTGCCCAAATTCTAAAGCTGTCAATTCAGCAGAAGCACTTAAAATACTAGAAACAACCATTTCATCAGGACAAATTCCCTTGGCTGTCATGTCACAAAACAACCTGAGAGCTTCTTCAAAGAAGCCATTGTGTGTGTATCCCGTGACCAGGGAAGTCCATGAAATGACGTCTTTTCCAGCATACACTTGAACACCTCACATGCGCAAGTAATCTCTCTTTGTTTAGCATACATGTCAATGAGTGCATTGCTCACTAGTCGATAAGCCTCAAATCTCATCTTTAAGATCAGACAGTGCACTGACTTTGCAAGTTTCAAATCCATTGTGGAAGCAAGAGACTTTAGAACAGATGTGTAAGTAAAATCATCAATCTTCATATCTCTTCCATGCATTTTCTTAAATAGGTATAGTGCTTCCTCTTCACACCCCTGCCTCATGCAACCCATAATCATTGAGTTCCAAGAAACCACACCGTCAATATCCATAGCCCTATCACCAACTTAGCACTGTTCAAATCTCCACATTTCGCATACATGTCAACCAGCGCACTCTGAACAAACGCACTGACTGCATATCCACTCCTCATGATGCAGCAATGCACCTGTGCCCCAAAAGCATCAGCTGAAACTGCTGCACAAGTTGCTAGTATACTAGGTAAACTGTACTCGTCGAATTCAATTCCTTGCTTCCTCATTTCCTTAAAACACTCCATTGCTTTATATGCATCACCATTCTGAGAATACCCGGTGATCATGGCACTCCAGAGTGCATGATTACTCCTTTCGGGAACCGTCGCAAAGAGATACTCTGCCTCAGAGATGCTTCTGCACTTTGCATACATGTCTATAAGACCCGTGACAACAAAATCATTATGGTCAAAATTTGTTTTCATAGCATAGCCATGAATCTGCTCACCTCTTTGGAGAGAACCCGACACAGCACACGCTCTAAGCACGCTGCCCAAGCTAAACTGGGTGGGCTTCTGACCGTCCAACTGCATTAGCCAGAAGAACCTAAAACCTTCGCCAGGACGCCCATGCCGACAATACCCCGAAATGAGGGAGGACCAGGTGACCGAACTCTTATATGGAGTCTCCTCGAAAAGCTCTTCAGCCTCATCAAACCTCCCTGAATTGGCATAAGCGGCAACCATGGTGTTCCACGTGTACTCATCTCTCTCGAGCATTTCATCGAACAGCTTCCGGGCATCATCAATTCGACCTCCTTTAGACAAGTTCTTCAGCACCCGGTTGGATTCGAAGGTGCTACGATTCGAATTGACGACGTTGTGTGCAGACCTTGTGAATTTAGCCCGACCAAACTGATAACATAACTCTCGAGTGAGGTGGGTAAAGGCCCCACGAACGTGATCTTGGCTTCAACATCACCCCATTTGTGCGGAAGCTGACAAGGCGCATCCCATGTTTTGCTGGGGCGGAATTAGCTGGAACGGTCGACAAGATCCTTGTCTGAAGCTTCGACGATGTGGGAACGTGTAGAAATTTAACAGGAAGATATCGCAGAAGCTGTCTTCTTTTATTCGTCCCGCGACATGATGTTTATGGTGCAGTGAAATTGAAATTGAATTTTAAAAATTAAAAATCTGAAAGTTTTATTTTAGTTTTATTTTTTTTTATTGATTTTGAACTTTTAAAAAAAAAGGATAATTTAGAAAAAAAATTCAATTATATTCTACCGTCTGGAGGTTAAACGTTAGAAAAATGGATAAAGAAAAAGTGTATCAATTTTTTATGTCTCATTAAGTTTAAACTTAGAAAAGGATAAACCAGAGAAAGTATTTCAAATTATACTCTTTACCAACATGGCTTTCTTTTTTTTTTCAATCTAGTTTCTTAAATGCATTTGTAAACTGCAAAAAAATTTGGAGCTGAATATAAATTCTACATAAATGTTTCAGTGCTCAACACTTCTTGTTATCAAGTCAGTTTGTTTAATCAAATTAGGAAATGTATTCCAAAAGAAACAAAAAAAAAAAAAAAAAACAATTGACCTTGAATGAAGGTATTGTTTAGCTGGACGAGCTAAATCAAATTAGCATTTAACCATATTTTGTTTAAAGTAGATTTGATGTTCGTTTAGGTACGTAAATATTTAATCAAAATTCCAATTGTGTGTTTCCAATTTTAATTTGATCAATTAGGAGCAATCGCCAAGGATCAAAGGGCTCCTCCCATCCTCTCATAGTTTTGGTCATCAATATTTCAAAAACAAGTAGTCAATGCCTCACCACATATTTGAGTCATCAAGACCTTAAACATCTCATATCTGTCATGTCATATCGCATGTAATTATTGTCATGCCACGTCATTTTATCATCCCATTTTGCAGCTGATTTGCTGTGACATGTTGCATTTTTATTATTCCTATGTCATCTCATCTTATTATCATGTTTTGCATCTGATTTGTTATGTTGTGTAGTATGTAATTATTGTCATATCATATCATTTCATTATACAGTTTCACATTTTAATTATCTTATCTTGTCAAATGCGATCATCATCACGTTTTTATGTCATTCCCACACATGACGATTGAATTTCGAATATTTATTGGCATTTGCTTAGTCTTCCACACGCAAATATAGTCGCACCACTATACCCAAGAAACTGGCCTCGTTAATTAATGAGAAGTCGAATAGGTGTTTTGGCAACATTTCAAGTTTTCTTTTTCCCAAACAAAATACCATCAATGCTTCCAAAATTAACCAATGGATGCCATAGGACTTAAGCGAGAGCGGTGCTGCAGTACAAAAGGGTGTCGTGGGATGTTGATCCGTCCAACGCATAACTGAACCTCCAGACCTAAGATTTCAAATGTTTAATTGACATTCTTGTCGTCATTTGGCCCGTTAAAAGCCCAAACATCCTAGATTTATCTAAATTGATTGATGGTGACTCTAATCTGGTGTATAAATTTATAATTGTATCTTGATTTCGTAAATTGCCCAAACCAAGGATTTGGAAATATCCTATGGGCCAAAGGCGCTACTAGCTACCCCTCTCCCCAGGCCCACCAGATTTCTAGGCGCTACATAACTTAGAGAGACAAAGAGGGCACTAAAGTAGCCATACAAGAAAGTTAAGAATGTGAAAAAAACTCCTTTGTTGTGATTGATTTTTGTAGGCACGGTTTGAATTAGCATTGGGAAATATTTGTGAATTAGACCGATTACCTGATTGTGATCTTGTTTTCCCCAATGATGTCAGGACTATCTCGTCGATCTCCTCCATAGAGTGGGTCACTGTTGAATCATGTAAATCCATCTTGGTCAGCTTTTATATCTATAATGTAATTCTTACTCAACTTATTTTGCTTGTTTATGTTTCCGCAATATTGGTAAATTATTCAATTTGATCATGATATTATGTTTTTCTCCTCAAAAGGCTTGGTATTTGATGTGGAAATAACGAAAGCCATGTGATCCAAATCATGAGGCAAGTTAGCATCTCAAAAACAATGACACCATGAAATTTAATGGTGAAATTAAGACCAGATTTACATTAAACTCTATTTTTAGTTATGTATGATGAGTTCCTAACCATTGCTATCACGATCGAGCGATACCACTATGTTGCCATGCCTCGAAATATGCGTGCCTCAGATTTTGGGGAGGAGAAGTTGTGATTTGCACAAGTGACCTATGGTTGTTGATCTATAGTGGCAGGGACAAGTGCCCAAGGGATGGTGTCACCGGTATGGCAATGTCGCTATCGGTTCCACTCCTTGGGAGTGACTATCCAAAGGCGAGATTATCGCCGGTTACTAGACTGGTTTTACTTGTGGTATAGTTGGCATTATCAAATTTATAATGTTACCTGTCCTATATGAGTTGTAATGACTGATTCTGAATGTGTGCGCTTTTACGATAAGTTGCAAGATTCTGTTTGGGCAAAAGACGCCTGGTCATGCATGTGGCTGGTCCATTTGAAATGATCAAATCCTTCGTTTCATTCATTGATGTATGAAATCACATTAGTTGATTTCATGAGTTAAAGGGCTCTTGCATGTCATGTACCCTCGTAAGACCTAGTGTCACTACGACGTCACCTTCGCAATTATGCCTTGTTGGGATCATGGGTAAAACGCTTAACCACCTACTCCTACATGGCTCGAAGCGCGGTCGCTCACTCCATAGTGCTTTCTCAGGTTTCAGAAGATGACAACCAATCGCACAATAGGGTCAAGTTTGCAGACTAATGGACGACAGAGGTGAGCAACTAGACCAATTCAACTTAAAAACTAAATTGAAACGACCTTACCAGACTGATTCACACGGGGACCGGTTTGGTGCCTGGTTCCCGACCTTGAACCAGTTGATTATATTTTGCAAGGCCGGTTCTCAGGCAAAACGGTACTATGAGGTTGTAAGGCAAAAGTTGAGTAGATCTATCCGGTTAGGTTGATTCTCAAAAAGCAAATTGTTGAATCTTAACATTAAATATAACGACATTATTGAAATTAAAGTTCAGTATGGTTTGAAAAAGTTGAGTGGATTACACTGCCAACAAATGAAAATTTATAATTTCTTTTGTCTTCACTCGAATTTACACAAAAACATGAATACGATTCTTGTCAGCAGTTGTTTCTCAGAGACAAATCATAAAAATAAAAATATCAAGAAACAAGAAGCTGTCGACTTTACAAAAAGAGGCAAGTCTATCCATTACTCAATGAAAACGGGAACTACTCGCATGCTGTCTGTGAGCTGAATGTGACCCCGATAAGGTTGGCTTCTTAGTATATAGCTCTTCGTCAACGTATGTCGCACTCGCAAACCCATAGGACTATTATATTATTCTAGATTGCACCGTCGATGCAGGGCGGAGTCTAGCTGGCTACCTTCTTTTCTTGTCCTGATTCTTGAAGGTCAAACCCCATTTTGTTTCGACTTTAGCGCTACTGGTAAGCAAAAGCTCGATTTCATTTTTTTTCTTTTCAGTATAATGAATGCTGAAACGCTGAGATGATCTAGCATTTAAATCAACACGAGAGAACCAAGAAAATAAATGAAGATCAGCCAAAAATGGATTTATATGACTTTATGAGAAGAGGCAACAGCAAATAATCCTTCCTTTATTTCCTTTTGTGCAGCTCCAAGGAGTTCTCTGTTCGGCTCAAGAAAGGAAAAATGTATGCGGCTGAATATTATATATATTCATGCGATGCATACTGTAGGTTTTGCTTGAATATTATTTCCAAGAAACAAACCTCACGTGAATTTTATGGGACAGTCCACCGCAGGTTTTGCAAGAATTGCAGTTCTTGGTCAACCGTTCAATCTTGAATATAATTATTTCCAACAAGCAAACCCTCACGTGAACACGAGACGTCCACGGAAAGTTTTGCAAAGGATACAGCTCTTCGTCAACCGGTCAGTCCTGAATATCATTTCTAAGGAACGAACCCTCGCGTGAATATGATCGACCTCCAAGAAAAGAATTTTCTAATTTAAGTAGGAAAGTGATTTGTTTGTTTGGGTCTACAAGACTCAGTTTAGTAAGCCGATCTCATCCTCTAGTTGGATCGGGTTTCATGCATTCCTCAAACTACAGTGGAGTCACAATGTGGAGGTCATTGGTTTGGTCATTGTCGCTGCTGTTCTTGGTATTTTTTGTCTCGAATCACTCTAGTCTTCTGCGTTGGAGCTACTCCGGGAGCTTCAGCTTCAAACATGGGCGCTTGAGTTCGAGATTGACAGGCCATTCTGGCAGCTTGGTACGATATCCCCAAGTGCATTTTGCCAGGTAACTTAAGAGTGCTTGGATGAGATGCTGTGTAACTGGTTAAATCTGTGCTTGTTCGTTGCCTGCTGTGTGAGATACCATAGAAAGACCGTGCAGCCATTTGTTGTTTATGAGCTCACAGGGGCTTGTATAGAAGCATTCGCAGGCACCCATTAGACACAGAGAGATGATGATAAATGTGTGCTGACTGATATGTGGATATTTCATGGTCACGAGACATTTGAGTGTGCTGAAAACTCTCTGCAGAAAAGTAGCCGATTCCCCCGAGGCAAGTGCACCGACACCCATGATGGCCCAGAGCTCGAACTTGACAAAGGACTATCGCATAGCAGGGCCGGTGGAACAAGAATTTACATTTCCTGCGAAATCTGCTCCTTTCAATAACTGCCATGCTTCAACCATTGTCGAGGTTCCTCACAGGACATTTTTGCTCTATTTGCATTCTCTCCCATCTAAAATCTACATAAAACATGTGGGTGATTATTTCTGCAGGTTAACAACAATCACTTTTTGGTTGCTTATTATGGAGGTACAAAAGAGGGGGCACCTGATGTTAAAATATGGTTGCAGAGATACCAGGTAATATAGAATCTAGAATCTATCATTCAACCTATGCAACAGAAATGGCAAAATCTAAAAACATGGACGTAATTTATCTTGTTAAGCTTCACCTTTGGTTATTACCTTTGGCCTTGGCCTATGTCCCAAACCGCATGATTTTCTTCCGGCTGAATTTTCATGTAGCAAAAGCTATGCGCAGGTTTCCAATGAAAAGTAATTATTTTAAAAAAATTGGTGCAGAATGGGTGGTGGCATTCGCCGATAATCGTTGATGAACAAGAAGATGTTCCACTGTGGAATCCTGTCTTATACAAACTTCCATCAGGGGAACTGTTGCTGTTCTACAAGATAGGGCTAGATTTTCAAAGGTTAATTCAACTCTGAATTGAATGTTGCGGTTTAGTTATCTTGCCCTGTATTGTGCACAAGCTTTACCCTTCAAGTCACAGTCCCAGTCCAAACTATATGTATAACATCAAAAACAGATAAGTCATAAAGTCACAACATCCAGAACTCAGCACAAGACTAATTTCAAGATGCAGAGAAGGAAGCCAAACACCCTGATTCTTATAAATTTTTCTATTAGCAGGATACAAGCTTATCTTCTTAGTGAAATAAGATATCATCTTCACTCAAGAGCTAAAAACGACATTTCACTCTATCAATTTGAGGGTGGATCCATTATGAAGAGCATGATTCCTTTCTTTTCATAGATATTAGATAGCCCCATTCCAGGCCAATTTCAACAATAACTTGGCAAAAGCTTTGCCTTCTGTCATCTGCAAAATCCAGTCCGCCTCAAAATTCCAGTCTCTGGCAAGTCGAAAAATCTCCATCAACTGAAGCAGGAAAGGTCAAACAGCATTAGGGAATAAACATGCTACGGAGAGATGATGCCATGATTCAGAATCCACCTTGCAAAGCCGACACTGAATAGCCAAGGACCACCACTTATTAAATCATCCAAAGTAGACAATTTGTTGAACAAAGCTAGCCAATAGATTTGAGGAAATTCAGAAACATTTGGAGTAGACCAAATGAGCCTGTGCCACTAAACATTTCCTTCTTGTCCCTGACCAGATTCTGAGAATCAGACTGAGCAAGAAATCTAGAATTGGTGCCAGTGTATACAATTCAATCAGGCATAGCAGAGCACTGAAATATGACAGAAAAAATGCAGCTTGTATTTCTACCAAGAACTAAGACCTTGCAGGGGGCCAGACCCCCTCAATCCTAGATACAACCGCTGAAACTTTGGCATGAATATTTAAAGTAGAATCATACACAAGTCTTCTAGGATATACCTCCAAAAAAACACCCCTAGGGTGCCATTTATCAAAACACAGCAAGGTACTCCTGCCATCACCTATCAGTTTTATGATTTGAGGTTGTAAAATGGTTCTAACCTTCAGTAGTTTCCTTCAAACATTAGTGCTTTCACTTGTACTTTAGACACAAATTATTTATGTCCTTCTTCCGAGTAGGACAATTACTTCAGGACATTCTGTGCCACGGTTGCTTTTTTTTAAGTTCCTCTTTTTGAGGGATTGGTTTCGTAGTAGTCGCAACAGAGTGTACCCCTCTTGTCACTGTTGCTTCTATGTTAACTATTCCACACTCAATTATCTTACTATGTGACATGTCTGTTTATGGAATGGAACACTATCTTTTCACAGAATTGCTGCCACTGATGGGTACATGGTGTTATTTAGTTGGGACAGGCAAACTCTGAATGATTTAAGACTAAAAACAATTAATGTTTATGGATACTGTCGTAACCAAAGTTGTTGTTTCTCTTGACATTGTGTAAATGTTTCCTGTTTCTATGTTGTTGCTATTGGAGGACTAAGCATATGGCCATTGTTTGAGATATTTATCTTCCCTATTAATTGATTTTATTTGACAGTCACATTTCTTTTTGAGGAAAAGGACATAACAAATGCCATAATTTTTGTACAACACTCATTTTGAGTGCCAAAACTTTTTTTCCGACCACTTGAGTGCCATAACTTATATATGATGTTTACTTGAATGCCATATTTATTTTCGATCAATTGAGTGCCATAACTTTTAAATATTTATCACAAGTGCTATGGCACTTTGGATTTCTGGCTTGGATGAATGCTTTGGAATTTTTTTGGCACTTAAGTGATCGATTGAAAGTTATAACACTCAAGTAAATGTTTCTTTATAAATTTTAGCACTTAAATGGTCAAAAAAAAGAGTTATGGCACTCAAGTGAACCCCATATAAAATTTATGGCAGTTATAATGTCCTTTCCCCAAAAAAGAACTACAACACAGACATGTACATATAAGTCCAATGGCAACAGGACAGAAACAGGGCACATTAACTCAATGTCAAGTAAAACAACAACTTCAGTGACGACATTATCAATATATGCTAACTGTGTTAAGTCTAAACTCATTCGGAGTTTGCTTGTACCAACTAAAGAACACCATGTACCCATCATCAGCAGCATGTCTGTGAAAAGATAGTGTTCCGTTCCATAATCAGACATGTCATATAGCAAGATGATTGAGTGTGGAACAGTTGACATAGAAGCAACAGTGACAAGAGAAGGGGTACAATCTGTTGCGACTACCAAGCAACCAGCCCCTCAAAAAGAATTACACTGATGAAGAGTTATGTAGCTGAACGTGCATTTTTTTAGAAGTGCCAAGCCCAGAATTACATGAGCAATAGTTCTTGGGGCTACAAAATGAAATTGAAAGTTTTTTATTTCCTTTGCTCTTGTTGATTTGACGAATTACCCGTATCATGAATAGACAAGTTGCAGCTGTTTCTTTCTTTGGCTATGACTATCTTCTGATACAGGGGGAACCAATGGATGAAGTAGCGCAAGTATATTAACTATCCTGTTAAATCTTTGAATGCCACCTTAGTTTGAGCGTAAAATTCTTATGTCAGGAATAATTGCTGCCCTGCTTCACACATGGGAAATTGGGTGATCTAGTGCCATTTTCTGCACAAATTAACTGTGAGGAGATGAGCATGCTATGCTGGATATTTGAATACTCAAGGCAAAATAAGCTTAATGGTTAATTCTTCAGACTAGTTTGTGTGGTTCAAATTGATAATAAAATAAAAGATTCTCGTTTAAAATAGTTTGAACCTATAAACGATAGTTTTTAGATGCTCTAGTGAATAGCCGACTTTCTGGTGAAGGGCCGGGCAAAGGGGTAGCAAAAGAGCTGAAATGATGTGTCCCAAACTTTTTAGTAGACTCTTCACCTGTGCACGTTCATAACTTGGATTTGAAGGAAGATACGGTGCTAAACCGAGGAGAATGGCGCAACAGTACCCACAAATCTGAAACCACTTAATGGGAAAAGGGTTTTGCATGTTGTTGGTGCCATTGGCACTTCAAAATATTTTTTCCCTGCTGCACGTTTCTGAACAGTAAGTGGTAGAAAACAGTGGCATTCTCGCATTCATAAATTTTCTCATCATTTTTCTCGCTTTATATTGTGTCATTCACTTTAACATGTAAATATGAGTGTAGTTTGGGTATCTGTGTACTTACATGGACGTAACAATCAGTGTGCATCGTTTTTAGTCTTTATAGATCCTTGAATGTCTTGTGAATCAAGTCATAACTGGTCTGCATCAAGATTATTTTATATTTCCTTTCAGCTTCCACCAACATATGATTATATACACCAATTAGACATCGTTGCATTTAAAAAATTTTCTCTATTGTGACTCCTAAAATCTTCTTATTGAAGTTTAGATGGAGCGGATTCTTGAAAAGATCTTATAACCAAGGTGTCAGCTGGTCTGAACGAGAACAACTTCCACCAGGCATATTTGGACCAAGCAAGAATAAGGTAAAAGATGTAATTTATATATAAGCTTATTATGTGAGCCAAAATTCTGAACTCAACTGTACGTATATGACATCACTCTGTGTCTTTAAATGTTCTGCAGCCTATCTTGCTTGATAACGGGCTCTTACTATGTGGATCCTCAGTGGAAAGTTGGAATTCTTGGGGTGCATGGATGGAGGTCAGACCTTTAATCTCTCATATCTACAAGATCCCAGTAAGTCTACGGAATTTTTGTCATATACGCGATGTGTATTGATACAGATCACTCCAGACGCTGGTAGAACATGGAGGAAGTATGGCCCGATTTACATAAAGAATGAAACTCTTGGTGTGATCCAACCAGTTCCCTACAAGACTGCAAGAGGCACCCTGCGAGTTCTATTACGATCATACACTGGAATTGGTCGAATTTGCATGTCAGAATCCGATGATGGGGGCATGAATTGGGGTTATGCAGAATCTACTGAACTCCCAAACCCAAACTCAGGTTAATTGCCAGTATTTGCCAGCATAATTGAGAATGCCTCTCAATTTGATCAAAATCATCTTTTGATACAAGAGAACGTCAATCTTTTCTTCCATTCAGTGAGCAAACTGCTAGAAGTGTAGGTTCTTTGTTCACCACGAAAAGGTTGTCCTGATCATATCAGTAATCGAATTTGAATGGTCTATCGGATATTCAAAATGTGTTTGCATGAGGATCTATCTGTTAGCACAAGGTGCTTCATCATATCAAGAACTTATGAGCTGAAGATGTCCAATCCTTCGCTTGGTCATTGATAGAAGAAGACAATGGCAGTGAATGGTGCCATTGACTGCTGATTTTTCAGTGTTGCTTTGATACTTCCCTTGATGCTCCATTTTTGTATTCCATTTTAGTTTTCAAATGCCAGAAAGCCGAGTATCTACATATCAGCAACCTTCCCTTCATTCCAACAATTAAAGGAATAGTTTCTTTGCTTTGGCTAGGTATTGATGGGGTTAAGCTGAATAATGGCCTCCTCATAGTTGCTTACAATACAATTTCAAGGGGCATACTCAAAGTTGCTGTATCCATGGATGATGGTGATTCTTGGCATGAAGCTCTAACCCTAGAAGAAAACTTAGAGATGGAGTTTTCATATCCTGCTGTCATCCAGGCTAGTGATGGATCGGTTCACGTTACCTATACCTATAACAGAACCCAAATTAAGGTATCAACTCGCATGCTCACTTCTAAAGTTGTTCTCAAGCACTTTCTGCTTTACCATATTTGGTTTCCGATTTGCATATCTCAGTCAAGAGTATTTACACCTTTCTTTTTGACTAAGTAGTGTAATCTTGTATATTGCTATGCAGCATGTTGTCCTTCATGTTAATTGACAGTGATCCTGTCGGCAACAAAAGCCAGTTGGTATGTCTCTTCCTCTCACATATAGTCCAGACATTTTCAATTCAGTCTTTCCATTTTTTACCCAATAAATGTTTGATTTTGTCAAAGTAGCATTCAGTTGTAAAACTTTGTTCCATTCTGTTGTAAAAGAACAATGTGTATTTTACCTGACCATGCAAGTGGATCGTCACTCGATCTTTGATTAATCATTCTGTTGTAAAAGTGGATAGCAGTCTTTGCGTTGCCTATTCATTGAAACAGCAAATGACCATGCTCGTAGGTAAATAGGCCTCATTAATTAATGAGAAGTTAAATAGGTGTTTTGGTGACATTTAAAGTTATTTTAAAACAATATACCATCAATGCTTATAAAATTAACTAATGGATGTTTTAGGACTTAATCGAGAATTATGTTGCAGTAAAAATGGCGTCATGGGATGTCGATCTGTCCAATGCATAATTGAACCTCTAGACTTAAGATTTCAAGTTTTTGTTTGACCGACTCCCTCACACATAAAGTTAATTAGTTATCATTCCTGTCGTTATCAGCCCTTTAGGTGTCCAAACGGCCTAGGTTTATCAAAATTAATTGGTGACGACTCTAATCTGGTATATAAGTTTACAATTGTATCATAATCTTGAAAACTACCCAAACCTAGGATTTGGAAAGATCCTATGGGCCGAAGGCGGAACTAACTACCCCTCTCCCCTGGCCCACCAGATTTAAAGGCGCAAAATAATTTATGAGACACAAAGATCCTTAAGAATAGTCATACAAGAAAGTTAAGAGTGAGAAAATTCCTTTGTTTTGATTGATTTTGTAGGCTCAGGTTTAATTTAGGATTGGGAACTATTTGTGAATGAGTGATAAAAGGGTGTTGTGGGATGTTGATCCATCTAACACATAACTGAACCCCCAAACCTAAGATTTCAAGTTTTTGTTTGGCTGACTCCTTTGCACATGAACATAATTAGTTATCGTTTCCATCATTATTTGGCCCTTTAGGTTTCCAAACGGCCTAGGTTTATCTAAATTAATTGGTGACGACTCTAATCTAGTATATAAATTTATAATTGTATCCTAATCTTATAAATTGCCCGAACCTAAGATTTGGAAAGATCCTATGGGCCGAAGGTGCTACTAGCTACCCCTCTCCATTGGCCCACCAGATTTCAATGCACATTTAAGATAGACACAAAGAACATTAAGAGCAGTCATACAAGAAAGTTAAGAGTGAGAAAATTCCTTTGTTTTGATTGATTTTGTAGCCTCCGGCTTAATTTAGGATTGGAAACTATTTGTGAATGAGTATGATTGCATGATTGTGATCTCATTTCTCTTGATTATAGAAGGACTATCTTGTCGATCTCTTATGTAGAGTGGGCACACCATTGAACTCCGTAATTTTTCTGGTTTTATTTTTGTAATAGATTTCTTATTCAACTTGTTTTGTTTGTTCACGTTTCCGCAATATTGGGAAACTATTCAATGTGATCATAGTATTGTGTTTTTTCCTCAAAATGCATAATATTGTGTTTTTTTCCTTAAAAGGCATGGTAATTGATGTGAAAATAACGAAATCCATGTGATCCAAAACATGAGGCAAGTTAGCATTTCAAGTTCAATTACAGCATGAAATTCAAATGGTGAAGACCATATTTACATTAAACTATTTTTTAAGTTATGTATGATAAGTCCCAAGCCATTGCAGTTTCAATCAAGCAATACCACTATGAAACAATGCCCTTGAGTTGGGGTTCCTCCAAGATTTTGGGGACAAGAAGTTGCGACTTGTGTGACCTATGGTAGGTGATCTATAGTGATAGGACGAGTGCCTGAGGGATGGTGTCGCCGGTATGGCAAGGTGACTAAAGGTTTCTCTTCCGTGGGAGTGACCTACCCGAAGGCAAGATTATCGTCGGCTAGTAGATGAGTTTTGCTTGTGGTATAGTTGGTATCATGAAATTTCTAATGTTATCTGTCCTATATGTGTTATAATGAATGTGATTCCTCATGATTTATGATAAGTTAGCAAGATTCTATTTGGGCAAAAGATCCTTGCTCATGTGTCATGAGTCAAGTCGATCGATCAAACATTTCTTTATCCATGCGGTCTTAGGAAATTCTTCCTAAGTCTTATTCGCCCACACTTACAAGGATTATAGAAAGAGAAACTTTTTTGGACTGTGACACATGCATGTGGCTGGTCCATTTGAAATGATGTATCCTTCATTTCATTCATTGATGTATGAAATCAGATCAGTTGATTTGATGAGTTAAGAACTCGTGCATGTCAGAACTCCCATAAGATTTGTTGTCACTACTTCATCACCTTTGGAAATATGCCTTGTTGGGATCATGGGTAGAACACTCAACCTACTCCCAAGTGGCTCGAGCGTGGGAGTGGATCTCCCGTTCTCAAACCTGGAGGAGTCATTTACTGAGCTTCGTCGGTCACTCCATAAGGCTTTTTCAGGATTCAGAAGATGCCAACCAATCCCACAAGTTGGGAGACTATAAAGAGAAATAAAGGTGAGCAACCAGATCAATTCAACTTGAAAATTGAATCAAAACGGCCTTATCCAATTGATTCTCACAGGGACCAATTCGATTCTCGGTTCCCGGCCTTGAATAATCTGGTTCTATATGGCAAGGCCAGTTGCAAGGCCAAAAATTGCTGATTGACTGACAAATCGAGAAATATGGTTTCGTGTATCCATCCTATGACAAGTGCACGTTTTTGTCTAGGAGATGGAGGACTGATAGTATTCCCGTGATTTTTACTTTTATCATTTGAGCTTGATACTTGTCTTTTTGAGGTGAAATTCTTATCATTCTTTCAAAGAAAAAAACAAAAAGAACGAAAAAAAGACAAAGGTAGGCCAATTCTAAAGTTGATTGGTTTGGTTTCCACTTTCAATAATCAAAAATCGGTTATGACAGAATAGATTTAAGATTTCTAATCCGAACCCTACTCACTTTGGAACCTATCAAGACCTCGAACCTTGAAATTTGGACTGATTAGCTAGAAAGGTCATTTCGATCCATGTAATCTTAACCTTCTCGCGTTCGGTTTTAGTAACGTACTGTACTTTTGTCTCGTCTCACCTTTGGTAATAGCTTGGCCGAGACCCACCTAGTATTTACTATTAGATCACCAAGAGATGCGTGTATGTATGTTTCTTTTTCAAGTTTGAATAATCCGCGGGTTCAAGATTAAAAATTGATATTGCTGGCCATTTAAAGAACTGAGCATTTATGGAAAAGAAAAAGACAAAATAAGCGTTATAACTTCTGCATGATATTATTTTAGTGTTCACACTTTTCACCGAATCACTTAGGGTGCGAATGGTAACATTTCTATTCCGAAGAACAATTTCTTTTGAGAAATAGTTCTTTTCTATTTCTACTCTCCGGAACAATTTCTGAGTAAAATAATGTGTTTGGTAACTACACAAAATTTCTACTCTTGGGATAGAAAAAGAATAGAAATGTGTTTGGTACGATCAACAATTTTTTTTTTTATATTTTTCGTTTTTCTTCTTGCTCATAGATAGCCGAATGCTGCCACCCGACTGCCACTCGTTGCTGTTGCTGCCGCCTACCGCCGCCCGACCACTACCCATAGCCCTCGGCCACCGCCCTCTCCCGCGGCCTCCCATCTGCCTCCGGTGGTCGGGCGGCGGCCGCGGCAAGTGGCGGTCGAGCGGCAACGAGCGGCGATCGGCGGGTGGCAACGGCCGAGCGGCGGTGGTCGAATGGCGGTCGGCAGCGATAGCGGTCGGAGGACGCGTGGCCGGCGCCGGCAGCCGGCGATCGGTGGCTACGGTCGAGCAAATGCGCGGTCGGCGGCAATAGGCGGTCGAAGGACGGCGGTGGCTGGCGCCGGCGATCGGGGATCGCGGGCGTGGTCGGGCGACGGCGGTCGGCGGCAACGGGCGATCGAGAGGACAAAGGTGTGGCCGACGCCGGCACGGTAATCGGCGGCTGCGATTTGGCGGCGGGCGATCGACGATAGCGTGGTCGAAGGACGACGATGGTCGGTGCCGGCAATCGGCGATCAGCAGCTATAGTCGGCGGCGGCATCGGAGGACGGTAGTGGCCAATGCCAGTAGTCGGCGACGGTCATTGGCGACGGCGCCATCGGTCGGCGGCAGGCTGACAGTCGACGGCAGCGGCAGCACCAGTCGGTAGTTGATAGTCGGCAGTGGCTCCAGGCGGCCGGAGGTGGTCGCGACAAGAGAGAGAAACAAAAGAAAAAAAAAATTGACTTATTTCTAAAAATTGTTCCCGAGAACAAGAAGCTACTTTTTTTTTTCTTGTTTCGGTTCCAAATCTATTCCTTGGCTACTTTTTTATTCCGGGGAATAGAAAAATAAGTTGGCGTTATCAAACGGATTTATGTTCTTTTTTTGTTCCGAGGAACAAAAGAACAGAAATTAGGAGAATCAGAAACGTTACCATGCAGGCTCTTAAATGCCATTTCGAAAAAAAAAAAAACGATCATTTAATCTCTGACGACAAATTTCAATAGAAAATATTACTTGGCTTTTTTAATTCCGGTAAAGGAAGTCAAATCTCTCTCCCCACATCGTTCTCTTGCCTGCCAACTCGGTGGTGCAGTGGAACGAAACATCGACGACCTCGGGTTCGAGACTACATGGACTTTCGTAGTCCAAGAAATAGGCTTGAACATGAGCAAAACAAATCTAAATAGAGAAGAAGGCGTCTCAGCAATTCCTTCATCAAAACACAGTTGAACAGAGTGTTCAGCACATCGGCTGGGAAAAATTGATAATTATTGTCACATCAAATTTTCAGCGTTCCAAATTAGTGAGACACTTAAGTGATTTATATATATATATATATATATATATATATATATATATATAATAAAAGTTGCACTAAAGTGACTCGACAAAATATTTTGGCATTAAAGTATCGTATGATAGTTATGTTCTTCTAGTGTCCTTTTTTTAAGCATTCGCTTTCTTCACAAGACTTTTTGCACAAGCAATGAAAGAAAGTCATATTTGAAATGAAAAATTATTTTTAATTAAATCATATTAGATATCTCCAAAGAGATAGAGCTTTTCTACTTCACTTGAGTAACTCATCATGTAATCATTGAGGTTCTATTTGGTAATCATTTTGATCCCCAAAATAATTTTTGTTTTGAAATAGTTTTTTTTATGAGATTCTCCGAATGAGTTTCTAAGTATTTAAAGGCATTTGGTAACTGCACAAAATTTGTATTCCTGAAATAGAAAAATAACATAAATGTGTTTGGTACGACCTTCAAATTTCTTTGTACCGTAAAATTTCTTTTAAATTTTAATAACTTTATGACATTTTTATGAGAATTTCTTTTACATCCGTCTAGCCGGTGACCAACTAGAGGAGTAAGAAGAAGAAAAGAAAAAGAGTAAAAGCAAAGAGAAAAAAAAAAAAATTGACTTGATTTTAGAATTGTTCTAGAAGTAACTTTTTCTACTTCTTTATTATATTTCAAATCTATTCCCAAAAACAAACTTGTTCTCAAGAAAAGAAAAATTAGCTAACATTATCAAACGAAATTTCTATTCTTTTTTTTTTTCTTTTCAGAAAGAAAAAGAATAGAAATATCTAATAATTGGCCGTTTATCAAATACGCCCTAAATGCCCGAGGTGACACTAAACCAGCCACCCTAGCTAGGTTTTCCCTACTTTTTGCCTACTTTGAGTCTAGTCTTATATTTCAAGATGTATGGTCGTAACATACGTCCTTAGAACTATGGACTTGCTCCACTTGAAAAGATTGCTCTCAGTTGCCTTGACCATTTAGCTTCTATATCATTTTCAAATGTGCGTAGCGTGTGCCTCATCATTAGTCCATCAGTAATGGTGTGTTTGTGTGTGTATATATATTATGTGGAAAGAGACTAAATGCTTGTATTTATAATTCGAGTAATGCAAAGAACAATTGCCAAATTAAATTGCCTTTGATGATTTTTTTTTTATTCAAGAATTGCTTTTGATGATCATGATATAGGAAAAGTGACCCTCTGCTGGAGCTGGAAGAAAGTCTCCGAAGAAAGTCTCCAATAGCTTCTTTTTTACCCTTTTGGACCTTTGAGTTATTCGAAATTCTTTTTAATTAATGGGTTAAAATCACAAAAAACTAATTCTTTGACTATAAAAAATCTTAAGTACATTTGTAACAAATTAATCCTCTATTAGTTTCTGTTAAATTAAATTAATACCAGGGAAAAACTATAAACTGATACACATGTGATAAACGGAGTATAAAATCCAAAACTGATACACTTGTCAATTACTATGTGTTATTCAGTTAGCAATTTGATAGTAAAATTTAATGGAAACTAACGGGAGGTAAATTCATCACGGGTATACTAGTTTGAAATTTTTGGCAATCAAAAGGTTAATTTGACATAAATTTGTCACATATATATTAATGTAAGGTTTTTCATGGTATTAACCCTTCATTAAATGTCATGTCGCTATCATATAGGTCATGATGTCATAAATTAAGGCATCTTGTAGAAAAAACATTGGAGCTAAAATTTTGTTGAATCTTAACATTAAATATAACGAATATCGAAATTAAAGTTCAATTTGATTAGAAGAAGTTGAGTGGATTACCCTGAGGCCAAATGAAAATCTTTAATATCTTTTGTCTCCACTCGAATATATACAAAAAATGAATAGTATTCTTGTCAATAGTTGTATTTTTTTTTTTTTTTTTTTGGTAAGAGGTAAGAAATATATTGAAGAAGGGCCAAATGTACAAAAGATCTCGTCACCAGAAACTTGCACTCCAAATGTAGGAACAAAAGGAGTGGAAGGGTGACGAGATGTAAAAGCCGCAAAAATGCGGCACAACCACTACAACACCAAGACCAAAACAAAGCACGGCTAGGTCAACCGGCTACCAAACACGGCACAAGCGAGGAAGAGGCCAACGTCGAATCGAACTACCTATGGGTCCCCAGTGAAGATAATCGAGTCTAGGCCCCAACTTATCTGCAATCTTCTGTTTCTGAAATTATCTTCGACGTTCCTGAAGGTGATAGCCTTGTCTTGGACCACTTTGAAGAGGTGGTTCTTCATGGCCGGGACCGAGAGAGGCTGGTTTCTAAAGATGATGCTATTCCTGTTTTTCCAAATGATGTGACAAAGCGCGCCAAAGGAAAAACGAGCAATGCACTTGTAGAAATCTTTACCCATCAAATAGGTAGCGGCCCATCGGAAGTTCTCCCTCCAAGTTCTCTTGTGCCAAGGCAAATCGCATCTGGAAGCCCAAAAGAAAGCAACGCTAGCCGTGACACAGCAATAAAAAAAAAAAAAGGTGGTCAACAGAGTCCGGCATACTCTTGCAAAACGCACAGGCAGCACTTCCAATTATACCATAGGACAGAAGGAGAGCCTGGGTTGGAAGCCTGCACTTGGCCATGAGCCAAAGATTGAGCTGATAGCGTGGCGCTATGGCGTTATCCCACACGAAAGAGTACCAATGGACCCGCGTTCTCTTCTTTCTGATGAAGTTCCATGCCGATGCCATCATGAACTGGCCCGAAGAGCTTTCTCGCCAGCAGCAACTATCCGGGACATGCGCCAAGACCGGGAGAGGATGACCCCATGATTCAAGCACTATCCTGAGAGCTTGGCCAGCATCTGAGAAGAGGTCAGCAACACATGCTTGCCTAGAGAGCCCTGAGCTGTAGATAAGAGAATTTGAGAAGAGCAGGTTCAGGGGCCCCCTAGGGTGCCAATTGTTAAACCAAAGAGAGGTTGTTTGGCCATCGCCAATTTTCCAGTAGAAGGCCATCCGAAAATCCCTTCTTAGGTTCAACAAGCTCTTCCAGGCCCAGGATCCAACTAATGGCTTCCTAGCAACCCAAAAGTTCTTGTTTTTTAAGAAAGTGGAGTGGACCCATCTACACCACAACGCTTCCTTGTCGTAGAACAAGAGCCAGATATGCTTCAGCATGACGGCTTTATTGCAATCTCGGAGCCTCCTGATACCTAGTCCTCCTTCATCCTTTGGAAGGCAAACTTCATCCCAGGCTACCTCAGCACCACCCCTACCTAGGTCCGGACCTTTCCACATGAATTGTCTAAGAATTTTCTTTATCTGGTCCACCACAGCTATAGGTAAAACAAAAACACTAGCCCAGTAGGCTTGTATAGCATGAAGAATTGACCAGATAAGCTGAATCCGACCAGCAAGAGAGAGGAAACGGTGGGTCCAAGACTGAGCCCTTGCGGTGATACGGTTGACAATGGCACAACAGTCTGCTTTGCTGATCCTCGAAGTGATAATGGGAACCCCTGTGTACCGAACTGGCAAGCTCCCTTCTCGAAAGCCCAACTCCAAGAGAATACTATTCCTTAAGGTTGTCAATAGTTGTTTTTTCAGAGACAAACTAAAAAAAATAAAATCAAGAAACTAGAAACCACCTGCTTTACAAAGAGGCAAGTCTATCCATTAATCAACGAAAATGAAAACTACTCACACGTTATCTGTGAGATGAATGTGACCCATCCAAGGTTGGTTTCTTAGTATATTTCTACGTATGTCGCGCTCGCAAACCACAGGGCTATTATTTTATTCTTGATTGAAATATCGATGTAGGCCGGAATCTAGCTAGCTTCCTGCTTTCCTTGTTCTGATTCGTGAAGGTCAAACCCCATTTTGATTGGACTCTAGTGCTACTAGTAAGCAAAAGCTCTGTTTTATGTTGTAAAATTAGTGCAGAAAAATAAACGTGGAACAACAAACAATACAAGAGATTTATATGAAAGAATCGGAACCGCCTGAAACCAAACTAGACTGGCTCAAAATTGGCGGTTTCCATGAGGAGCTCTTGGAATCCCGGCTCCAAGTGTGGAACTGCCTATCTAATTTGGACCAAGTACATATATAATCTCTTCTTCTTCTTGTTTATATGTTTTGTATAGCAAAACCCTAGTTTTCTTTTCATCTCTCTCCACAACGCACCCCACTCATGTCGCGGTCTCATCTCCCTCACTCTTGCTTTTGGTGACCTCCAGCCTTGTCGATTGATAACTCTATAAAAATAGAGTTATTTTACCTATTCTAGGCAACAATTAATGCGATATCTATGAGAAAATATTTGGATTTCCTTCTGATTATTCAAATTTTCCTTGTTTATGCAGGATAATGAGATACGGAGAAGATAAGGAAAAGAATGGCAAAATTGCGAATTCAAATCAAGCGGCGGTGGAAGATAGATATCAAATCAAAATCCTCTGATTTACTCCCTGATTTTGTGCGCAATTGCTTGGATATAAGGATCTGGATATATCCTATAAATAGGAGGAGAGGGCAGCTAGGTTTTAAGCTAGTTTTTCTGCTAGATTGTTTTTCATTGTTCCGAGAGTTTTTTTAAGTATTTTGAAGAGAAGACAAAAGTTGTGACAGAATTCTTGTTCTTTGATTCAAGATGCTGAGTTTGATTTATATTTTTATTTTTATTTCTTCATCTACTATGTTCAAATTTTCTTTTGTTAGGGCTACGATGTAGCCTAACCATGATGATATGAATTTCATGATTTTTGTGTTTTGCAATTGATTTCATTCGTGTGAGTTATATATTATTGTGCGTAATGCTTTTGAGTGACTGGCCACCACTTGAATGATCTGATGTGCATGTTTGAGACTGAGAAGTGATAAGATGTAATTGCTCATTATAATATATAACCATGAATTAAACGTGGATAGAAATATACTGCGTTATTTGTGTAGCTTTCGGTGATAAGGTGATCCAAAAGACTCATTGTAAATCGGGAATGTTCATAGTTTTTAATGCACTTATGTTTATTTTAATTCACATAGAGATATAGTGGATTAATAAACTGAGTAGGTTTGCTATACCTAGAGATAAGATAGTAAATAGGTTAGGAAATTCCGCTATCACATGTTTGATATCGTTCTTGTACTCACAACAATCTGAAATTCATATCTAGTGGTTATGGTGAAATCGGATACTCTAACATATTTATCTGATTGATTTACTGCATTTAGTCTTTAAATTTTTTTTTTAATTTGTTCACAATTATATTTTGATCTGTTAGATAAATTTTAGAATTAATCTATTTTAGTATTTAATTAGTTTATTAATCATCGATCTCCGTGGGACGATATTCTTTCTCATCATTATATTACTTGTTTGACACGTTCACTTGCGTGTAGAATTTTACGAACAAGTTTTTGGTGTCGTTGCCGGGGATCGTTTGTTTAATACTAATTAATATTGATACCATAAAATTCTAAGTTTAATCTAGCTTTTGTTTTATTTTATTTTTCGGGGTGTACATCGGTTTATGACACGTAACCAACAAGGGAAACTTGTTGAGCTTGATCCAGAAATCGAGCGTACATTCAAAAGGCGACTGAGAGAACAGAGAAATCACGCTAAGAAGATGGCAGACGGTGATAATGAAAATCCACGTAGACTCTTAAGAGATTATGCTGCACCAACAGTTCAAGGCACGACATCAAGTATCGAAGACCGGCAATTCAAGCAAACAACTTTGAGATCAAGCCGTCGCTCATTCAAATGCTTCAACAATCGGTGCAATTCAGTGGACTACCAAGCGATGATCCAAACGCTCACATTGATGCTTTTCTTGAAATATGTGACACCATTAAATATAATGGAGTTACAGATGATGCTATTAGATTGAGATTATTTCCATTCTCTCTTAGAGATAAAGCTAAGAGTTGGCTTTCTTCTCTTCCCTGCAGGATCAATCACTACATGGAATGATATGGCTCAAAAATTTCTTGGTAAGTTCTTTCCACCTGCAAAGTCTGCGAAGATGCGTAACGATATTACTAATTTTATGCAGATGGATAATGAATCATTATATGAAGCATGGGAAAGATTCAAAGAATTTCTTAGGAGATGCCCACATCATGGACTACCCGTATGGATGCAGGTACAAACTTTTATAATGGCTCTAGTACAAATCTTCGTTCTATGATTGATGCAGCTGCGGGAGGAACTCTAAATAATAAAACACCAGAAGAAGCCTATAATTTATTAGAGGAGATGGCGTCCAATAATTATCGGTGGCCTACTGAGAGACTACCAATGCGAAAAGTTAGCGGAGTTCATGAAGTGGATGCTTTTGCTACAATTGCTGCACAATTTGAAGCACTCAACAAAAAGCTTGATAATATGAGTGTTTCAATCATGAAAATTCAGAATTTGACATGTGACTTTTGTGGTGGAGGACATGTTAGCACAGCGTGTCAGGTAGGTAATACTTTTAAACAATCTAGTGAAAATTCTAACTTTGTTGGGAATTTTAACAGGTCACAGAATAATCCCTACTCCAACACGTACAATCCGGGATGGCGCAATCATCCAAATTTTTCATGGAATAATCAAAATGTGATGAGATCACAGGGATTCAAACAATCGGAAGAGACAAAGTCAAATTTGGAAGATATAGTCACCAAACTTGCTAATACGACTCATGACTTCATCAAAAGCTCGGATGTGAGATTTCAAAACCAAGAAGCTTCAATCAGAAATCTGGAGATGCAAGTGGGTCAGTTAGCAAGCATGATGTCAGGGAGACAACAAGGTTCTTTGCCGAGCAACACAGAGAATAATCCAATTGAAAACATAAAGGCTATTACCCCGAGAAGTGGTAAACAAGTGGGAGAAGAAGAGATTGTCAGAGACAAGGAAGAGGTGACCAATAAACAATCAAAGGAGATAAGCAAGAGTAAACTTTTTCCAGATAATCCCAAGCCATATGTGCCACCAATTCCATTCCCTCGGCGACTCCAAAGCAACACAAAATAGATAAGCAATTTTCTAAATTTCTTGATGTATTTAAAAATTGCACATTAACATTCCTTTTGCAGATGCCTTAGCGCAAATGCCCAGTTATGCAAAATTTTTGAAGGAGATTTTGGCAAAAAAAGGAAACTGGAGGATTATGAAACTGTGAAATTAAATGAGGAGTGTTCAGCCATCCTACAAAACAAATTGCCTCCAAAATTAAAAGATCCAGGGAGTTTTACTATTCCTTGCACTATTGGGGATTCTTACTTTGAAAAGGCATTATGTGATTTAGGTGCAAGTATTAATTTGATGCCTTATTCAGTTTTCAAGAAATTAGGATTGGGTGAGGTAAAAGCAACCACGGTGTCACTTCAACTAGCTGATCGATCAATTAAATATCCGAGAGGTATTGTGGAAGATGTTTTGGTAAAAGTTGACAAATTTATCTTTCCCGCAGATTTCATAGTTCTTGACATGGAGGAAGATTTTGAGGTACCACTTATCTTAGGTCGACCTTTTCTAGCAACAAGAAGAGCTCTTATTGATGTACAACAAGGGAAGTTGATTCTTAGAGTTCAAGATGATCTTGTTTCATTTAATGTTTTTAAAGCAATGAAATATCCATCTGATGATAATTCTTGTTTTAGAGTTGAAACAGTTGACAAGTTGGTGAATAAGGTTTTTCAGGAAAATATTTTTAAAGATCCACTTGAAGCATGTCTGATTCAACCAGGGGACACAGATATTCAGAATGAGGAGATAAAGGAGTACGCAAATTTCATGGAGGCAATTCCACCATATTCAAGGAAAAAGGCAATTAAATTTGAGGAGTCAGGAGAACATATTACAAAGCCTAAACCATCAATTGAAGAGCCTCCAATTCTTGAACTCAAACCCTTACCTTCTCATTTGAAATATGTTTATTTAGATAGAGTTTCTTCTTTACCGGTAATTATATATTCTTCTTTGACAGATTTGATGGAGGAGAAACTGCTCAGAGTATTAAGAGAGCATAAGGGTGCAATTGGATGGAAAATAGCTGATATCAAGGGAATTAGTCCTTCAATTTGCATGCACAAAATTTTGATGGAGGAACACTATAAACCCACTATCCAACCTCAGAGGCGTTTGAACCCGAAGATGCAAGAAGTAGTGAAAGCTGAGGTAATTAAGCTACTTGATGCGGTATCATCTATCCTATCTCCGATAGTTCTTGGGTAAGTCCTGTACAAGTTGTGCCAAAGAAAGGCGGTATGACTGTTCAAAAAAATGACAATAATGAATTGATTCCAACTAGAACAGTTACTGGGTGGCGTGTGTGTATGGATTACAGAAAATTGAATGATGCCACTAGAAAAGATCACTTTCCTTTACCATTTATTGATCGATGTTAGAAAGACTTGCAGGGGCATGAGTTTTATTGCTTTCTTGATGGATATTCGGGGTATAATCGATTCCTATTACACCGGAAGATCAAGAGAAAACTACTTTCACTTGTCCTTATGGTACTTTTGCTTTTAGAAGAATGCCCTTTGGTCTTTGTAATGCACCAGCTACTTTTCAGAGATGCATGATGGCTATTTTTTCTGATATGGTTGAAAAATATATTGAGATTTTCATGGATGATTTTTCTGTTTTTGGCTTATCATTTGATTCTTGTTTAAATAATTTGGCTTTGGTCTTACAAAGATGTGAGGAGACTAACCTTGTTTTGAATTGGGAGAAGTGTCACTTTATGGTGCAAGAAGGAATAGTGCTCGGGCATAAAATTTCTCAAAACGGAATAGAAGTTGATCGAGCCAAAGTGGAGGTCATTGCAAAATTGCCTCCGCCAACATCTGTGAAACTTGTCAGAGGATTTTTGGGGCATGCAGGATTTTACAGGGCGGTTTATAAAAGATTTTTCAAAAATTACTAAATCTTTTTCTAATCTTTTAGGAAAAAAATGCTCCTTTTATTTTTTCTAATGAATGCGTGCAGGCTTTTAATATTTTATAGTAAAAGTTAGTTTCGGCAACAATTATGGCAGCATCGGATTGGGATTTACCTTTTGAGCCGATATGTAATGCTAGCGATTCTCGGTAGGAGCTGTTTTGGGACAAAGGAAGAATAAAAATTTTCAAACCATATACTATGCCAGTCGAACCTTGTCAGGTGCACAATTGAATTATTCAACAACAGAAAAGGAACTTTTGGCGGTAGTTTTTGCTTTTGATAAATTTCATTATTATTTAATTGGCTCAAAAGTTATAGTTTATTCTGACCACTCTACTCTTAAGTATCTGCTTGAAAAGAAAGAATCAAAACCCAGGTTGATCAGGTGGATTCTATTGCTGCAAGAATTTGATTTGGAAATCAAAGATAAGAAGGGGACTGAAAATCTAATTGCAGATCACTTATCAAGAAATCCAAATTCAAAGGAAGAGGTAAGACCAATTTTGGAAGAGTTCCCTGATGAGAAAATTTTTTTCATTAAGTCCACAAAAATTCCTTGGTACGCTGACTTTGTAAATTATTTGGTAAGTAATGTTCTTCCTCCTGAATTATCATATCAACAGAAGAAAAAATTATTTTCTGATGTTAAAAATTATTTTTGGGAAGAACCTTTCTTGTTTAAAGTATGTGCAGATCAAGTCATAAGGAGATGTGTTCCGATGAAGAGAAGGCAAACATTCTACATCATTGTCATGATGGAGAGGCGGTGGCCATTTTGGTGCCACCAAAATCGCAGCTAAGATTTTACAATCTGGATTTTATTGGCCTACACTTTTTAAAGATGCATACTCCTATGTAGTTTCATGTGATAGGTGTCAAAGAACTGGAAATATTTCAAGAAAAATGAGATGCCTTTAAACAACATTATTGTGTGTGAATTATTTGATGTTTGGGGTATTGATTTCATGGGACCCTTTACACCTTCTTATGGAAATTTATACATTTTAGTGGCTGTGGAGTATGTGTCTAAGTGGGTAGAAGCTGTAGCATTGCCAACAAATAATGCTAAGGTTGTGGTCAAATTTTTGAAGAAAAATATTTTTACCCAATTCGGCATTCCTAAGGCAATCATAAGTGATAGGGGGACACATTTTTACAACAAACAATTTGAAGCACTTTTGAGTAAGTACGGAGTCACACATAAGGTTGCAACCCCTTATCATCCTCAGACTAGTGGTCAAATAGAGATTTCAAATAGGGAAATCAAGAGAATTTTAGAAAAAACAGTGAATGCCTCTAGGAAAGATTGGTCAATAAAACTTGATGATACACTTTGGGCCTATAGGACAGCGTTCAAAACTCCAATTGGGTGTCTCCTTTTAGGCTAGTGTTTGGGAAGGCTTGTCACTTACTAGTGGAATTAGAGCATAAAGCATATTGGGCATTGAAATTTTTGAATTTTGACATACAGTCTACAGGTGAAGAAAGATTGTTACAACTGAATGAATTGGAGGAATTTCGCAATGAGGCCTATGAAAATTCTAAGTTGTACAAGGAGCGTACAAAAAGATGGCATGACAAGCACATATTCAGACGAGAGTTTAAAATTGGTCAAAAAGTCTTACTTTATAACTCTCGTCTTAAACTTTTTCCAGGAAAGTTGCGGTCTCGATGGTCTGGTCCTTTTACAGTTACACAGGTATTCCCATATGGAACAGTTGAAGTTGTGCATGACACTGAGGGCACATTTAAGGTGAACGGTCAACGTTTGAAGCCCTACTTTGAAGGTGGTTACAACAAGCGAGAAGACCACCATTGAACTTCATCCTCCGAATAGCGACATCGAGATAGTTTGGCTGAAAACTATAAAACAAGCGCTTCTTGGGAGGCAACCCAAGCATTTTAATTTTTTTTCTTTTATTGTTAAGTTTATGTTTTAAAAAAAAAAAAAGATTACCTTTTCTCTGTTTTATCCAGGTTAATTTTTTAGGAAGCACCTTTCAAGAGTTTAATCATTAAGGTCATCTATGAAGTTATCCTACAACCGGGGAGTTTTCTTCTTCCTATTTCTATTATTCGCATTGAGGACACTACTTCATTCAAGTTTGGGGGAGACAAATTTTTTTGGCTAAATTTTTCTATCATGATTGCATTCCTTGTTGTGAATTTTTGCGATTCTTAGGAAAATTTAAATTTTATTTAAACTTGCAATTGATGTGTGAGTTAATTTTAATCCTGATTATGTTGATCCACTTACTGAGCACTAAAAGTCCTTAATTTTTTAATTGTGTGTAAATCTAGAGAACATTCATGTGAAGTATGTGATTTTCTTAAAATTCACCCAAATCTTAGAATTTGTTTGATTTTCTCTTGAGGCAAAATCCTAAGCCAAATCTAACTGAGAAAATGATTTAGGCAATTTTTGGATCGATTGAGCCTTTCAAGCTAACCCTGTTTATTTATCCCTAGTCACCCCGTTGAGCCTTAATTATTATCCAATTTTTCATTGGCACCCATATATATTTAGCCTAGCCTTTATCAAATTATATCATTGTCCCATGCCCTATGAACACGTTGATTTTCTTTTTGGGATAAAAAAAATTATTTGAGCTTGATAGAAATTTGGGAGGAATGATGGAGTATGGAAAAAAAGAAGCAAAAAAAAAAATGATTGCTATGGTTGTTTGAGGTGTATTAAAAAAAAATTGCTTTTATGGTTCCCTATCCAACTTTCAATTGAGTGAGCCTTTTGGATACTCAATGGGTTGGAAATTTTCATGTTATATTATGATGGACTTTGGGAGAAACTCCACCATAAAACAATTCAAAAAAAAAAAGAGAAAGAAAAAAAAAGAAGAAGAAAAGAAGGAATGATGATATATGGTGGCAGAAAAATTATCTTGAAAGAGTGAAATTGGACAGTGACATTGGCTCTAATTAGGTCCTAGAAATCAACGTGTTGATGGGTGATTTGAGCTTAAAATTACCGTTATCTCACCTTTAGCCCAGCCTTACATTACAACCCGAGAAAAGTCCTATTGATTTTTGGTTGGATGATTAGCTTACATTAGTAGAGAGAGGAATGAAAAACAAACCTATGAGATTTGGTCATAATTATTGAGAATTTACGAGAGATTGCATATAAATGTGAATTTATCTGGATTGCATATAATTCGAAAAAGATGAGGACTCACACACACACTTGGATCACATAGTTAGAATTGGTCTTAACTTATAAATCGATTTCAATGTTTGGATGAAATTTGTGTTTTTCTTTGAATTGTGAGTTTGAACAATTATGGAAAGATTTCATGGAGGAGGTTGTTAGCTAGAATATGTGTTATATCTTGATTTTGCTCGAGGACTAGCAAAAGGTTAAGTTTGGGGTTTGATAACTCTATAAAAATAGAGTTATTTTACCTATTCTAGGCAACAATTAATGCGATATCTATGAGAAAATATTTGGATTTCCTTTTGATTATTCGAATTTTCCTTGTTTATGCAGGATAATGAGATACGGAGAAGATAAGGAAAAGAATGGCAAAATTGCGGAATTCAAATCAAGCAGCAATGGAAGATAGATATCAAATCAAAATCCTCTGATTTACTCCCTGATTTTGTGCGCAATTGCTTGGATATAAGGATCTGGGATATATCCTATAAATAGGAGGAGAGGGCAGCTAGGTTTTAAGCTAGTTTTTCTGCTAGATTGTTTTTCATTGTTCCGAGAGTTTTTTTAAGTATTTTGAAGAGAAGACAAAAGTTGTGACAGAATTCTTGTTCTTTGATTCAAGATACTGAGTTTGATTTATATTTTTATTTCTTCATCTACTATGTTCTAATTTTCTTTTGTTAGGGCTATGATGTAGCCTAACCATGATGATGTGAATTTCATGATTTTTGTATTTTGCAATTGATTTCATTCATGTGAGTTATATATTATTGTGCGTAATGCTTTTGAGTGACTAGCCACCACTTGAATGATCGATGTGCATGTTTGAGGCGAGAAGTGATAAGATGTAATTGCTCATTATAATATATAACCATGAATTAAACGTGGATAGAAATATACTGCGTTATTTGTGTAGCTTTCGGTGATAAGGTGATCCAAAAGACTCATTGTAAATCGGGAATGTTCATAGTTTTTAATGCACTTATGTTTATTTTAATTCACATAGAGATATAGTGGATTAATAAACTGAGTAGGTTTGCTATACCTAGAGATAGGATAGTAAATAGGTTAGGAAATTCCGCTATCACATGTTTGATATTGTTCTTGTACTCACAACAATCTGAAATTCATATCTAGTGGTTATGGTGAAATCGGATGCTCTAACATATTTATCGATTGATTTACTGCATTTAGTCTTTAAATTTTTTTTTAATTTGTTCACAATTATATTTTGATCTGTTAGATAAATTTTAGAATTAATCTATTTTAGTATTTAATTAGTTTATTAATCATCGATCTCCGTGGGACGATATTCTTTCTCATCATTATATTACTTGTTTGACACGTTCACTTGCGTGTAGAATTTTACGAACATCGATCCCTCTCTCGCTCTCACTCTCAATTGTTTCTGGCCTTGTCACTCCCTCCGTCACTCTCACTCTTGGTCGCCTCTAGCCTCCAACCTCATTACTTGCTGTCAAGTCTCACGCCTCTCTCCTTCTCCTAGTTGCAACTATAAGTGCTTTGGTTCAATGAATTAATTGTCACTTTTGGTGCTTGTTCCTTTGGCAACTTAGGACAAACACAGGTAAAAAAGAGATTTACCTTCGCTATGTTTTTTACCAATAGTCCCTGACACTTTCCATTTGTTGGTTGCTTCAATTTTTCTCCTTCTCTCAATTTCCTTATAGCTCTTGTCATCGAGACATCCTGATGGGACAATCATGCTATTTAATTTTACTTCCTTGCAGTTATTAACACTAGCACCAGCCATGTTTGGGCTGTTGTGGTTCTCTTTTCTTGGCACCCTTCCACTTGTTTTGACTTGCACGTCTTTATGAGTGTAAGTTTGTTGGTGCCAAGCTCCTTTACTTAGTCAATATATTACTTACCTTACCAAGAAAAAAAAAAAAAAACAGTAGCACCAGCCATGACTTTTGACCAGCCACATTCTCGCAATCCAGATGTCTCTCCTAGATCGACCCACATCTTTGATGATCTAATGGAGTGAAGTATGGCGGTGAAATAGATCACACAACAAAGGAAGGTGAAGCTTTGGACATGTTAATTGCTTGAATTTGTTTGGGATATTTCAAGTGGTTCTATGAAACTAAGGGACAGTTTTCGGGTCCAATTTTTCAAAACCAATTCTTAGATGGCGGTGCACGGTTCTAGGGTGGGAGCCACCCATCCCGAAACCGATCACCCATAATTAATGTAATTTGATCCAAATATCGATACCTACTTTTTGGGAGAGTCGGCTGTAAATAATTCACTATCATCGAAAATTATCATACTTTCAAACAATCCCACATCTAGATTATACCCAAATCCAAAGCATTTAAAATAAAAACTTAACTGAATGTAAAACTCACAGCACATAAATCCGTGCGTTCATCTCCTGTGCACGTCCAAAATAAAAGCTCTTCCTTTATTTCCTTTTGCGCATCTCCAATGAGCTCTCTGTGCCACTCCATTTTGAGTCCACTGTGCGGCTTCGAAAAGGGAAAATATATTTGGCCGAATATTACATGTTCATGTGACGTCCACCGTAGGTTTTGCCAAAAATGAGGTTCTTGGTCAACCGGTCAATCTTGAATATTACCCCGAAGAAACAAACCCTCCCCTCAAAATGTGACAGTCCACCGTAGGTTTTGCAAAAAAAGAAATGCAGTTCTTGGTCAATCGGTCAATCTTGAATATTATTATCTCCAAGAAACAAACCCTCACGTGAATGTGATCGGCCTCCAAGAAAAGAATTTCTAATTTTAATGTGAGGATTTGTTTGTTTGGGATTTCTTTTCATTTCCACAAGCTTCGGTTTACTAAACCGATCCAGTCCCCCCAATAGGATCGGGTTTCATACAGGCTCAAACTACAGTGGAGTCACGATGTGGAAGTCACTGGTTTGGCCATCCTCGTTATTGTTCTTGCTACATTGTTCTGGCTACATTTTGTCTTGTATCACTCTAGTCTTCTGCATTGTGGCTTCTGTGGAAGCTTCAGCTCTGAACTAGGACGATCGAGTCCGAGATCGACAGCGCATTCTGGCTGCTTGGTTCGATATCCCCAAGTGCATCTTGCCAGGTGATTTAAGAGTGCTCGGATGAGACACTGTGTAACTATTTTAATCTGTGCTTGTTTGTCGCCTGCTGTGTGAGATAATCATAGAAAGACCGTGCAGTCATCTGTTGCTTATGAGCTCACACAGGCCTGTATAGAAGCATTCGCAGGCACCTGTTAGACACAGAGAGATGATGATAAATGTTTGCTGACCGATATCTGGATATTTCATGGTCGCAAGACGTTTGAATGTGCTGAAAACTCTACGCAGAAAAGCAGATAACTACCCCGAGGCAAGTGCAGCGACAGCCATGATGGCTCAGAGCTCAAACCTGACAAACGACTGTCTCATTGAAGGGCCAGTGGAACAAGAATTCACATTTCCTGCGAAGTCTACTCCTTTCAATAACTGCCATGCTTCAACCATTGTTAAGGTTCTTCACAAGACACTTTTTCTCTATTTGCATTCTCTCCCATCTAAAATTTACATAAACCATGGGGTTGATTTTGGATTTTTGCAGGTTAACAAGAATCACTCTTTGGTTGCTTATTTTGGCGGTGCAAAAGAGGGGGCACCTGATGTTAAAATAGGGTTGCAGAAATACCAGGTAATATAGAATCTAGAATCTATCATTCAACCTATGCAACAGAAATGACGGAATCTCAAATCGTGGACGTTTTTGATCTTGTTAAGCGTCACCTTTGGTTATTACCTTTGGCCTTGGCCTACGTCCCAAATCGCAAGATTTTCTCGCAGCTGAATTTTGATGTAGCAAAAGCTATGCGCAGGTTGCCAATGAAAAGTAATTATTTTTAAAAAATTGTTGCAGAATGGGCACCGGCATTCGCCAATAATTGTCAATGAACAAGAAGATGTTCCAATGTGGAATCCTGTCTTATACAGACTTCCATCAGGGGAGCTGTTGCTGTTCTACAAGATAGGGCTAGATTTTGAAAGGTTGACTCAACTCTGAACTGAACATTGCGGTTTAGTAAGTTGGCCTGTATTTTGCACAAGCTTTACCCTTTAAGTCACAGTCCCAGTCCAAACTATATGTATAACATCACAAACAGACAAGTCATAAAGTCACAACATCCAGAACTTAGCAAAAGACTAATTTACATCCATTCAAGGAGATCAAGCTGCAGAGAAGGTAACCAAACACCCCGATTCTTATAAATTCTTCTATTGGCAGGATGCAAGCTTATCTTCTTAACGAAATAGGAAATCATCTTCACTCAAGAGCTAAAAACGACATTTCACTCTATCAATTGAGGGGTGGATCCATTATGAAGATCTTGATTCCATTCTTTTCGAAGATATTAGATAGCCCCATTCCTGGCCAATTTTAACAATGACTTGGCAAAAGTTTTTCATTTTGTCATCTGCAAAATCCAGTCCGCCTCAAAATTCCAGTCTCTAGCAGGTTGAAAACTCTCCATCAACTGAAGCAGGAAAGGTCAAACGGCATTAGAGAAAGAACATGCTACGAAGAGATGATGCCATGATTCAGAATCCACCTTGCAAAGCAGACGCTGATTGGCCAAGGACCACCACTTACTAAATCTTTCCAAAGTGGACAAGTTGTTGAGCAAAGCTAGCCAATAGATTTGAGCAAACTCAGAAACATTTGGAGTAAACCAAATGATCCTTTGCCACTAAAAATTTTCCTTCTTGTTCCTGACCAGATTCTGAGCATCAGATTGAGCAAGAAATCTAGATTTGTGTACAACTCGATCTGGCATGGCAGAGCATTAAAACAGGATAGACAAACAGCAGCTTGTATTTCTACCAAGAACTAAGACCTCACGGGGGGGCCAGACCCACTCATTCCCAGATAGAACCTCTGAAACTTTGACATGAATAAATAAAGTAGGATCATACGCAAGTCTTCTAGGATATACCTCCAAAAACACCCCTATGGTGCCAATTATCAAAACACAAGGAGGTACTCCTGCCATCACCAATCAATTTTCTTATTTGAGGATGTAAAACGGATCTAACCTTTAGTAGTTTCCTCCAAACATTAGTGCTTTTACTAGTAGTTTGGACACAGACTATTTATGTCCATCTGAGTAGGACAATTATTTCTGGAAATTCTATGCCACGGTTGCTTTTTTTTCTTTTTTTTTTTTTTTTTCCTAGTTATGACCCTCTTTGAGGGACTTGTGCTTCGTAGTCGCAACAGATTGTACCCCTTCTCTTGTCACTGTTGTTCTATATTAATTGTTCCACACTCAATCATCTTGCTGTATGACGTCTGATTATGGAACGGAACACTATCTTTTCACAGATATGCTTCTGATGATGGGTACATGGTGTTCTTTAGTTGGGACAGGCAAACTCTATGAGTTGATACTTAACACGGTGGCGTTTATGGATAATGTTGTAACCAAAGTTGTTTCTCGACATTGTGTAAATGTGCCCTGTTTCTGTCCTGTTGCCATTGGTCACAGTTCTTTTTTGGGAAAAGAACATCACAAGTACCATAAATTTCGTATGTGGCTCACTAGGGTGCCATAATTTATTTATTTTTTCCAAAAAGAATTACACTGATGAAGAGTTATGTAGCTGAACGTGCACTTTTTTTAGAAGTGCCAAGCCCATAATTACATAAGCAATAGTTCTTGAGGCTCAAAAATAAAATTGGAAGTTTTTAATTTCCTTTCTTCTTGTTGATTTGACGAAATACCTGTATTATGAATAAACAAGTAGCTGCTTCTTTCTTTGGCTATGACTGTCTTCTGATACAGGGAGAATCGATGAATGAAGTAGCGCAAGTATATTCGGTGTCTTCTCAAATTCTTGAATGCCACCTAAGTTTAAGGGCAAAATTCATGTGTCAGGAATAATTGCTGCCATGCTTCATGCATGGAAAAATTGGGTGATCTAGTACCATCTTCTGCACAAAGTAACTGTGTGGAGATGAGCATGCTTTGCTGGATATTCGAATACCCTAGAAAAAATAAGCTTAACGATTTATACTTCAGACTAAGTTTGGGCGGTTCAAGTTGAGGATAAAATAAAAGAATCTCGTTTAAAATAGTTTGGAATTATAAATAGATAGTTTCCAGATGCTAATAAATAGCCCACTTTATGGCGACAGGGCCGGGTAAAGGGGTAGCAAAAGACTGAAAAGATGCGTCCCAAACTTTTTAGTAGACTATTCAACCTGTGCAGGTTCATAACTTGGATTGAAAGGAATATACGGTGCTAAACCGAGGTGAATGGCGCAACAGTACCCATAAATCTGAAACCACTTAATGGGAAGAGGGCTTTGGATGTTGTTGGTGCCGTTGACACTTCAAACTATTTATTTCCCTGCTGCACGTTTCTGAACAGTAAGTGGTAGAAAACAGTGGTATTCTGGTATTCATAAGTTGTCTCATCATTTTTCTTGCTTTATGCTGTGTCATTCACTTTAACGTGTAAATATGAGTGTAGTTTCGATGTCTGTGTACTTACATGAACGTAACAATCAGTATGTATCATTTTTATTCTTTATAGATCCTTGAATATCATGTGAATCAAGTCATAACTGGTCAGCATCAAGATTATTTTATATTTCCTTTCAGCTTGCACCAACATATGGTTATATATATTATACACCAATTAGACATCGTTGTGTTACAACAATTTCTCTATTGCGACTCCTAAAATCTTCTTATTGAAGTTTAGATGGAGTGGATGCTTGAAAAGATCTTATATCCAAGGTATCAGCTGGTCTGAACAGGAACAACTTCCACCAGGCATATTTGGACCAAGCAAGAATAAGGGACGAGATGTAATTTATGTGTAAGCTTATGTGTCCTTTACGAATTATGTGAGCCTAAACTCTGCAGTCAACTGTACTTATATGATATTATTCTGTGTCTTTAAATCTTCTGCAGCCTATCTTGCTTCATAATGGGCTCTTACTATGCGGATCCTCAGTGGAAAGTTAGAATTCTTGGGGTGCATAGATGGAGGTCAGACTTTAATCTCTCATATCTACGAGATCCCAGTAAGTCTGGGGAATTTTTGTCATATATGCAATGTGTATTGATGCAGATCACTCCAGACGCTGGTAGAACATGGAGGAAGTATGGCCCCATTTACATAAAGAATGAAACTCCTGGTGTGATCCAACCAGTTCCCTACAAGACTGCAAGAAGCACCCTGCGAGTTCTATTACGATCATACACTGGAATTGGTCGAATTTGCATGTCAGAATTCGATGATAGGGGCATGAATTGGGTTTGTGCAGAATTTACTGAACTCCCAAACCCAAACTCAGGTTTATTGCCAACATTTGCCAGCATAATTGAGAATGCTTCTTAATTTCATCGAAATCATCTTTTGATACAAGAGAATATCAATCTTTTCTTCTATTTGGTGAGCAAACTGCTAGAAGTGTAGGTTCTTTGTTTGCCACAAAAGGGTTGTCCTGATCATATCAGTAACCCAATTTGAATGGTCTGTCGGATATTCAAAATGTGTTTGCATGAGGATCTATCTGTTAGCACAAGGTGCTGCATCATATCAAGAACTTATGAGCTGGAGATATCCGATGCTTCACTTGATCATTGATAGAAGAAGTATATGACAAGAAGACAATGGCAGTGAATGGTGCCATTGTTTGCCGATTATTCAATGTTGCTTTGAAACTTCCCTTGATGCTCCATTTTTGTATTCCATTTTAGTTTTCAAATGCCAGAGAGCTGAGTATCCACATAACAGCAACCTTCCCTTCGTTCCATTAATTAAAGGAGTAGTTTCTTTGTTTTGGCTAGGTGTTGATGGGGTTAAGCTGAATAATGGCCTCCTCATAGTTGCTTACAATACAATTTCAAGGAGCATACTCAAAGTTGCTGTATCCATGGATGATGGTGATTCTTGGCACGAAGCTCTACCCCTAGAAGAAAACTTAGAGATGGAGTTCTCATATCCTGCTGTCATGCAGGCTAGTGACGGATCGGTTCACGTTAACTATTCATATAACAGAACCCAAATTAAGGTATCAACTCGCATTCTCACTATTAAAGTTGTTCTTAAGCTCTTTCTGCTTTACAATATTTGGCTTCCGACTTCCATATCTCTGACAAGAGTAATTACACTTTTCTTTTTGACTTGCTGGTGTAAGCTTGTATATTGCTATGCAGCATGTTGTCCTTCATGTTAAGTGACAGTGATCCTGTTAGCAACAAAAGCCAGTAGGTATGTCTCTTCCTCTCACATATAGTCCTTATACATGGTACACACAGGTCATTTCTAATTTAGTCGTTCCATCTTTTATGCAATAAACGATTGATATTGTCAAAAGTAGCATTCAATTGTATAACTGTTCTGGGCAAAACAATGTATATTTTACCTGACCATGCAAGTCGATTGTAACTCGATATTTGATTAATCATTCTGTTATACAAGTGGATAGCAGTCTTTGCATTGCCTATTCATTGAAACAACAAATGTTCTCTTAGGCAAAATGCCTGTGCATTATTTCATAGAATCTGCCATGTTCGAGTTTATTGAATACTATTAAGATTAAATATTGCAAGGATGGTCTAGGAAGATCTGGTTCATCCTTCATCTTCTGCAGAAGGCACAAGCAAATTGCTAGCTACATGACTTGCAATTAGGACAATTTGAGGTTGGATTCTGTCTTCATCTATTTATCTTTTTTCCCATATTCAATGTCATTGCAAGTTTGAATCTGATTTCTGCCATTGAGAAGCACATTTGCTTTCTGTGCTTTGAACAGCTAAAGCAGTGTGACTTCAACTTTTGGGAAGGATTAAGACAAAATTGGCAGATTCCAACAGTAAGTGTTTGTACGTATTTGTATCACAGTGACTTGAAGGTGGAACACAGGCTTGCCAACCAATATTGTGTCTCTCTATCTGGAGAAATGAGCGTCCGTGATTAAAGACTGTAACATATGCACAATTATTTAGTGCACGCTATTTATTTTCCAGGCTCGTGGTCATAAATTTCATCCTCATTAAAATCATCTTCCTCTGAAAGTTGGTGGGTCAGAGCCTAAACTAGTGATGCTTTCGGCTACTATTTCAATTTATTGACCTCTAGCCATCCTGTCCGGGAATTATCTTGTCTCCATTTAAGTAACAAGATTGGGAGTTGAGAAACCCGCTATTGCAGGTCAAATTCCTCTAAGCAAATGGTTTTGAAGGCAACTTGGAAGTGAATCTTTCCTAATGGAGGAAGGTGGAATAACATAAGTAGCACCAACATCGATACACAACACATGACACGATACGACACAACATGCTCACACGATACGACACGGTGGGGCACATTGTGTATTAAATGTATATTGTTATATACACACGATAAAGTATCATTTTTATGATTATTTTAATCAAATTAATTTAATTCAAATTCATAAATAATTAAATAATAAAAGAGCCTAAATGATATTACACTAAAAATATTAATTCACCATTTGTTAATATAATTCATTATTTCAATTTGATAAATTCAACTCCATTTCAATAATTCATAAAACTTGCGGAAAAAAACAAGCAATCCACATTTTGGATTTGCGTGAAAGAGAAAAGAAAACAAACTTGGAGGTGAATTGTGTATCATGGGGAGTAAGAGTCGAAAGAGAAGAGGAGACAGATTTTTCTACTTTCATCCTTTATTTTTTTAATTTTTTTAATTTTTTTTACATATTTACATTTTGACCCCATTATTTATTGAAAATTTTAAAAATTGACCATGTGCGTGTCGAATTGAATTCGCATGTCAAAATTCCGAACTCAAGCGTTGAAAAGTGTTGAGAGAGTTAATCACACATCAAAATTTCAAACTCAAGTGTCGGAGAGAGTTAAGAAAATTAATCAGGTGTCAAATTTTCCGATATATGTTGATCGAGTATCAGAAAATGTGGAACATGTGTCGAAATGTCCGACATGACACGAAAACTTCTAGAGAGTGTCAGTATTTCATAGATAATAACTACACTTATAGTTGACCCCTGGGGGGAGGGTGGTTTATTGAGTTTTCTATCCTCTACATTATGGTTTCCATGGAAACGAGGTTTTTGCTGGGAATCAAGAATGCACAAACTAAACAGGCTTGAAAAAGAAAAGATTATGTCCAAATACTGTCTTAAGCATCTTCTAGGATCGAGCTCCTGAGAATAGCCTGAGATTCCAAAGTATGAATATCTTTTTTTATGGTTTGAGATGCATATGCCATGTTGAGACCATTCGCTTGTCTGTGGATCTTGCGTTGGGAGATGATGTTGCTCTCGTGGCTTCTGAAACAGATAGATGCTAACATCTTATACAAGTATGTCAGACTTAGCCTCACTTTCTTGTCATCATTCTCAGGAGGACGGTTATATCGAGTACATGTGAGCTTTACTTTTCGGACACCGATCTCAGAAGAATTTCAGAAAGCGATCATCAAGTCGGACTCCAGGCAACCAAGACGAAGAAAAAGGTTGTCAACTCGGGGTTACACTGGTGGACGGATTTGTGAGACCTTGCTCAACGTTGTATCGTGTTGCACCCATGTAATGGAATACGGGTTGTGTTCATGTTTCCCTCCGTATTTATTTGCCTTGTGCTGTATCAATTTTGCTGCAGAAACCTCTGAATGGTCTAGGTTTAATTGAATATCTCTTTCGGTTCCCCTGGATAAAAAAAAAAAAATAAGATAAAATAAAATTGAGAAGTAGGAGGGACAGGAAGGTGCAAAGTCTGTTTCATGTGGATATCAAACTGAGGAAGGGGAGAGAACTTACGCTCTTGCCTTTTTGGGAAATTTGCAATAGCGTGAGAAATTTTGGGACAAGTCCAGAATTCATGCCCTCGTATGGTTCTTGCATTTGGGAGCTTGAACATTTAATTTGTCCAATTGAATTCTCTAACTAGCATGGTTTGTGCACTTAAGTTCTTTTTTTTTTTTTCCTATCAATAGCACACTCGATACAGAGGAAAATGATATAGAGTTCTTACTAAATTCAACGGTAAAATTTAACAGAAGCTAACGGAGGAAAAATGTGTCAAGCGTGTACCAATTTAGAGTTTCTACCTTCCGGTGACTTAAAAATTAATTTGGAATACATTGGTCACAAATATATCAATTTTGGATAAATTTATCAAAATTATGTCAGTTTGAGGTTTTTTGTTGTATTAACTCATAGATTGAACCATGTGGTCTATCCAAGTCAGAACTTTAATAACAATATTTGACGGAAGTTAACGGAAGGTAAATATATCATGCGTATACCAGTTTAGAGTTTTTGCTAGATTCAAAAGTTAATTAGAGGTGAATTTGTCATTGATATACCAATTTAATAGTATGAAGTGAATTGTGTCCCATGACATGACCTTATGTCCAAGTTGAAAGATGGTCTCCTATATTTTCCTTTCTTTGAACTTTCAAGTTTTTTCAAAGTCTTTTTTAGCTAGATGTCATGCCAGCACTAGATATGTCATTTAATCTTTTCGTCTGAAATTCGGGCATTTTGCAAAAAAAAAAAAAAAAAGCTTTAGACAAAAAAAAGTTCCGGAAGATATTAACATTAGATATACCTAAATTATTGGAATAAAAGAAAGTCGAGTGAAAGACGCTGTCAATTAATGAAAATCTATAATTTCTTTTTAAATCCACTCGAATTTATACAAGAACATGAATACTGTATTTGTCGGTAGTTGTTTTTCTAGAGACAAACTATAGAAAGAAAAATATCAAGAAACAAGAGACTACCTGTGCTTTACAAAGAAGCAAGTATCTCCATTAATCGATGAATAATGGGAACTACTCGTACGTTTTCTGTGAAATGGATGTGACCCCACACGAGTTTGGTTTCTTATCATAGTTCTACGAATGTCGCACTCGCAAACCATAGTGCTATTATCGAATTCTTGATTGCAATGTCGATTCAGAGCGGAATCTAGCTGGCTACCTGCTGCTCTTGTTCTTGGTTCTTGAAAGTCAAGCCCCGTTGTACTCTAGCGCTACTGGTGAGCAAGAGCTCGACTTTCAACGGAAAAATCTACCCAAGAAATCAATTGCAACGGCGCCTGCGTCAGGTAGTGTCTTAAGTGACCTCCTTTCATTATCTTTTGTGTGGGTATTATTAGTGGGTCGATGGCGTGATCTTGTCTTCCAACAATCTTTGCGTTGTGGGTGTTTCAAGTGCTTTAGCGGAGGGAGAAGATGTACGTGACCGTCTCTGCAAAGGGTGGGGTTTCTTGGGGTTTTGATAGGGGAGTGACCATGTGGAGGTTACTGGTTTTGGTCGTCGTCGTGCTCGTTGCTCTTCCCAAAATAACGAGGTCTAATTTTCAACTGTCGCTGTCTCTGATGCAATGGCAACTGCGGTAGGTAGCGTCTTTAATGACTTTCATTATCTTTGCTTGGTATTAGTTGGTTAATGGCGTAATCTTCTCTTTACTACAATCTTTGCATTGTGGGTTTTTCTAGTACTTTAGTGGAGTGACCGATATGCGTGTCTCTGGGAAGGGGGTTTCCATGGGGTCTTGATAGTGGAGCGACAATGTGGAGGTCACTGGTTTGGTCGTCGTCCTCATTGTTCTTGCTACTTTTCGTCTTGAACCGCTCTAATCTTCTGCTTTGTGGCTTCTCTGGGAGCTTGAGCTCTGAACATGGTCACTGGAGTTCGAGATTGACTGTACATTCTGGCTACTTGATTCGATATCCCCAAGTGCATCTTGCCAGGTGGTTTAAGATTGCTTGGTTGAGATGCTATGTAACTGGTTTAATCTGTGCTTCTTTGTTGCCTAGCGTTTGCGAAAACCATAGAAAGACTGTGTAGTCATCTGTTGTCTATGAGCACACATAGGCCTTTATAGAAGCATTTACAGGCACCCATTAGACAGAGAGATGATGATAATATGTGCTGGTTGACATGAGGAGATTTCATGGTTGCAAGTCGTTTTAATGTGCTGAAATCTCTGTGCAGAAAAGTAGGCAATTCCCGTCAGGCAAGTACACCGACACCCATTATGGCTCAGAGCTTGAACTTGACAAAGGACTATCGCGTTGAAGGGCCAGTGGAACAAGATTTCACATTTCCTGCAAAATCTGCTCCTTTCAATAACTGCCATGCTTCAACCATTGTCGAGGTTCTTCGTGAGACATTTTTGCTCTATTTGCATTCTCTCCCATCTAAAAATACATAAAACATGTGGGTGATTTTGGATTTTTGCAGGTTAACGAAAATCACTTCTTGGTTGCTTATTTTGGAGGTACGGAAGAGGGGGCACCTGATGTTAAAATATGGTTGCAGAGATATCGGGTAATATAGAATGTAAAATCTTTCGTTCATTTTATGCAACAAAAACGATGGCATCTCAAATTGTGGATGTTTTTTTATCTTGTTAAGTTTCACCTTTTATTATTATGTTTGGCCTTGCCTTGCGTCCCAAAACGCAAAAGTTTCTTCCAGCTGAGTTTACATGTAGCAAGAGCTATGTGCAGATCACCAATGAAAAGTAATTATTTCAAAAATAATGGTGCAGAATGGGCGCTGGCATCCGCCTATAATCATCGATGAACAAGAAGATGTTCCCATGTGGAATCCTGTCTTATACAAATTTCCATCAGGGGAGCTCTTGCTGTTCTACAAGATAGGGCAAGATTTCCAAAGGTAAATCCAAATCTGAACTGAGCATTGCTCCTGACGTAGATTAGATTCAGATTGAAGCAATTGTGGTATAGTTATCTGGGCCTGTATCGTGCACAAGCTTTGCCCTTAAATTTAAGTATCAGGAGAAATGAAGTGCGATGACTTAAGCTGTCATTTATTTCTATAGTTTGTGAAGTGTAAGACCTGTAATTCATAGTTTTTCAGTAATTAAGTTTCTTGTATTGCACATAAAACCAAGATCATGGGTGGACTAATCCCATCAACAAGCCCAAATAACAAGTCACGGCCCCAGTCCAAACTATATGTACAGCGTAAAAAAAAAGACAAGTCATAAAGTCACACCAAGAACAATATCACACATAGCTCAAGACTAATTACATCCATTCAAGGAGATCAGGCTGCAGAGAAGGAAACCAAACACCCCGATTCTCCTAAATTCTTCTACCAGCAGGAGACAAGCTTATCTTCTTAGCAAAATAAAAATCATCTTCACTCGAGAGCTTAAAACGATGTTTCACTCTATCAATCTAAGGAGTAAATCCATTATGAAGAGCTTCATTCTCTTCTTTTCAAAGATATTAGACAGCCCCATTCCAGGCCAATTTCAACAATAACTTGGCAAAAGCTTTGCCTTTCGTCATCTGCAAAATTTAGTCCGCCTCGAAAAATCTCCATCAACTGAAGCTGGGGGGGGGGTCAAACAGCTCTAGAAAATGAACATACTATGAAGAGAGGAAATTCAGAAACATACTATGACTTAATTCAGAATCTACCTTGCAAAGCAGACACTGATTAACCAAGGAGCACCACTTAGTAAATCTGTCCAAAGTAGACAATTTGTTGAGCAAAGCTAACCAACAGATAAGAGGAAATTCAGAAACATTTGGAGAAAACCAAATGAGTCTATGCCACTAAACATTTTCCTTCTCGTTCCTGACCAGAGTCCGAGCATCAGACTGAGCTAAAAATCTAGAATTGGAGCCAGTAAATACAATTCGACCAGCATAACAGAGCATTGAAACAGGACGGTCAAACAGCAGGTTGTATTTCTACCAAGAACTAAGACATTGCAGGAGGCCAAACCCACTCATTCCCAGACACAACCTCTGAAACTTTGGCATGAATATTTAAGTAGAACCATACACGAGTCTACTAGGATAAACCAAAAAAATGCCTCTAGGATGCCAGTTATCAAAACACAAGGAGGTACACCTGCCATCATCAATCAGATTTTGATTTGAGGTTGTAAATGGGTCTAACCTTCAGTAATTTCCTCCGAACGTGCTCTCACTAGTAGTTTGGACACAAACTATTTATGTCCTTTATCTTAGTGGGACAATTCCTTCCAGATATTCTATGCCACAGTTTCTTTTTTTCGGTTAAGACCCTCATTTTGAGAGGCTGGTTGCTTGGTGGTCGCAACAGATTGTACCCCTTCTCTTGTCACCGTTGCTTCTATGTTTACTGTTCCACACTCAATCATCTTGCTATATGATCTAATCTCATCATTGTCAGGAAGCATATGACATGTCTGACTGTGGAACAAAACACTGTCTATATACAGATATGCTACTGATGATGGATACATGGTGTTCTTTAGTTGGGACTGGCAAACTCTAAATGAGTTGAGACCTAACTCAGTTAGCCTTATGGATAATGTCGTAACGGAAGTTGTTGTTTAACTTGACATTGTGTAAATGTGCCCTGTTTCCGTCCTGTTGCCAATGGAGGACTTATGTACATATGGCCCGTGTTTGAGATATTTGTTTTTCCTACTAATTGACATTATTTGTCAGTAACCGTTCTTTTTGCCATCTATCTTGTCCTCCATAATATATTCCTTGTGGCTTTTGTGGCCTGGAGATTGCTTTTTGTTCAACTGTACCTGACCATTTCCTTGGGAAAGAGACGAAGCTGGGGATAGAAACTTCTTTTCATTCTGGAAGGAAAATTTTAATGCACTAAATACAGAGACTACACATACAGACCTTTCTGATCCTGTGTGCAATTTTAAACGACTAAAAAGGCTGTGCAACCTATATTCAAAAGAAGCTGTTGTAATCATGGGAATTACTGTATGGAACTGGAGAATCTAGTTGTTCAAGGCGGACCATGAGTGCATTGAAACTTCTACTATAGCCTGTCTCGACGCATTTCTGATGTTACTTTAAGATGCCTTTTCTTTTATATCGTATAATGGGTAGTCCTGAGACAGGACGTGAGTTATTCTTTATGCTGGATCTTATTCTTTGTACACTGATGAAGAGTTATGTAGCTGAATGTGCACTCTTTTAAAAAGACCTAGCCCAGAATTTCATTAAAATAGTTCTTGGGGATCAAAAATAAAATAGAAAAATCTTCATTTCCTTTCTTCTTGATAATTTGATGAATTACTTGAATTACAAATGGACAAGTTGCGGCTGTTTCTTTCTTTCTTTGGCTTTGACTATCTTCTGATACTAATGAAATGGATGAATGAGGTAGCACAAGTATATTCACGATCTTTTCAAAAATTTTAATGCCACCTCAGTTCAAGGGTAAAATTCATATGCCATGAATAATTGCTGCCATACTTCATGCATGGGAAATTGGGTGGTCTAGTGCCATCTTCTGCACAAAATAACTGTGTGGAGATCAGCATGCTTCACTGGATATTTGAATACTCAAGAAATAATAAGCTTAAATATTTATACTTCAGACTAAGTTTGTGTGGTTCAAGTTGAGGATAAAATAAAGGATTTCGTTTACAATAATTTGGACCTATAAATGATAGTTTTTAGATGCTTTCGTAAATAGCAGACTTTATGGTGAGGGCACCGGGTAAAGGGGTAGCAAAAGACCTGAAAAGATGTGTCGCAAACCTTTTAGAAGATTATTCACCCATGCACATGCATAACTTGGATTTTAAGGAACATACTGAACCAAGGTGAATGGTGCAAGAGTACCCCTTAATCGAGACCACTTAATGGGAAAAGGGTTTAGATGTTGTTGGTGTTAATTTTGTTGACACTTCAAACTATTTATTTCCCTGCTGCCCGTTTTTTAAAAGTAAGTGGTAGAAAACAGCGGCATTCTGGCATTCACACATTGTCTCATCATTTCTCGCTTTATTCTGTGTCATTCACTTAACATGTAAATATGATTGTAGTTTGGGTATTTGTGCGCTTACTTTGATGTAACAGTTAGTATCCATCGTTTTTATAGATCCTTGAATGTCATGTGAATCAAGTGATAATTAGTCATCATCAAGATTATTTTATATTTCCTTTCCACTTACACCAACATATGATTCTATACCCCAACTGCATCAGTGAAAAATTTCTATTGCAACTCCTAAAATCTTCTTATTGAAGTTTAGATGGAGCGGATTCTTGAAAAGATCTTATAACCAAGGTGTCAGCTGGTCTGAAAGAGAACAACTTCCACCAGGCATATTAGGACCAATTAAGAATAAGGTACAAGATGTAATTTATATGGAAGCTTATGTGTTCCTTTACAAATTACGTGGGCCCAAATTCTGAACTCAACTGTACATATAAGACATCATTATGTGTCTCTAAATCTTCTGCAGCCTATCTTGCTTGATAATGGACACTTGCTATGTGGATCCTCAGTGGAAAGTTGGAATTCTTGGGGTGCATGGATGGAGGTCAGACTTTTAATCTCTCATATCTATCAGAACCCAGTACGTCTAGGGAATTTTTGTCATATATGGGATGTGTGATACAGATCACTCCAGACGCTGGTAGAACATGGAGGAAGTATGGCCCAATTTACATGAAGAATGAGTCTCTGAGTGTGATCCAACCAGTTCCCTACAAGACTGCAAGAGGCACCCTGCGTGTTCTATTGCGATCATTCACTGGAATTGACCGAATTTGCATGTCAGAATCCCATGACGGGGGCATGAATTGGGGTTATGCAGAATTTACTGAACTCCCTAATCCAAATTCAGGTTTATTGCCAAGTTTTGCCAGCTTAATTTAGAATGCTTCTCAATTTAAGTGAATTCATCTATCGATATAAGAGAACATCAATCTTTTATGTCCATTCGGTGACACACTGCTAGAAGTGTAGTGTCTTTGTTTGCCACAAAAAGGTCCAGATCTTATTAGTAATCCAATTTGAATGTTCTATTGGACATGTCAAAATGTGTTTCCATGTACATCTATCTGTTAGCACAAGGTGCTTCATCATATCAAGAGCTAATGAGCTGAAGATATCAATGCTTCACTTGATCAACGATAGATGGAGTATATGATAAAAAGATACTATACCAATTTATTGTAATGATTGTCTCTGAACTCACCAAATTAAGCATATGGTACCATTGACTGCTGATTTTTCGACGTGGCTTTCGAAACTCTTCTTAATACTCCATTTTTGTATTCCATTGTAGTTTTCAAATGCCAGAGAACCATAACAGCAACCTTCCCTTCATTCCAACATATTAAGAAGTAGTTTATTTGTTTCGGCTAGGTATTGATGGAGTTAAGCTGAAGAATGGCCTTCTCATAGTTGCTTACAATACAATTTCAAGGGGCATACTCAAAGTTGCTGTATCCTTGGATGATGGTGATTCTTGGGACGAAGCTCTGACCCTAGAAGAAAACTTAGAGATGGAGTTCTCATATCCTGCTGTCATCGAGGCTAGTGATGGATCAGTTCACGTTACCTATACATATAACAGAACTCAAATTAAGGTATCAACTCACATGCTCACTTCTAAACTTGTTCTTAAGCTCTTTCTGTTTTACTACATTTGGCTTTTGATTTGCATATCTCTATCAGAGTATTTACACTTTTCTTTTTGACTGAGTGGTGTAATCTTCCATATTGCTATGCAGCATGTTGTTCTTCATGTTAATTGACAGTGATCCTGTTGGAACAAAAGCCAGTAGGTATGTCTCTTCTTCTCACATGTATTCCTTTTAGATTGTACATGTGGGTTACCCTATAAATGATTGATTTTGTCAAAAATAGCATTTAGACGCATAACTGTTCTGGTCAAATCAATTTCTATTTTACCTGACCATGCAAGTGGATCGTAACTCAATATTTGCTTAATCATTCTGCTATACAAGTGAATAGCAATCTTTGCGTTGCCAATTCAAGCAAATGACCATGCTCTTAGACAAATATGCCTGTGCAAAATTTCATAGAATCTGCATCTTCGAGTTTATTGAGTAGTACTAAGATTATGTGAGGTTGGATTTTGTCTTGAACTATTTACCTGCCCCCATATTCAATGCCATTGCTAGTTGGACAAAAATGTGGGTCCCCTATGTATTAGTATGGGTTAGTTTATATCTGATTCTATGCCGTTGAGAAGCACATATGCTTTCTGTGCTTTGAACAGCTAAAGCAGTGTGACTACAACTTTTTGGAAGGAGTAAGGCCAAATTGGCTGGGTCCAACAGCATGTGTTTATATGGAGATGTATCAGAGTGACTTGAAAGAGGAACACCTTGTGCTTGCCAACCAATATTTCTCTGTCCAGAGACATGAGCTTCCGTGATTGAAAGACTATAATATATGCACTATTATTTAGTGCATGCTATTTATTTTCAAGGTTGTGATCATAAATTTCAATTATTAACCTTTAGCCATCCTGTCTGGGGGTTTAGATTGTCTCTGTTTAAGTAACAAGACTGGGAGTTGAGAAATTCACTACCATTGGTCGAACTTTTCTAAGTAAATGGTTTTGAAGGCACTTGGAAGTAAATGTTTCCTAATGGAGGAAGGTGGCCACAGTAATGACTTTCCTTGTAGTGACGCCTTAGCACTATCTGATGTTTGAGGCCCGCCTCATCTGGAAATGGAAAGTACATGGGGGAAAAAATTGTATATTGAGCTTTGATACGTCCAATATATGGATGAGCAACATAAGTTTAGCCTGATATAATTCATGGGAATCAACCATTTCATGAATGAAGATTTGGCAAGTTGGGCACATACAGTATGGAAGGTAAGGTACCATCCTTTGGTGAATGCATGAACCAATGATGTTGAGTAGAAAGAAGGATGAAATGGGGCTACTCTAAGTCTAGTTCTTGAGATCTAGGGAAATTATCCAGGGATTGAGGAGCTTAGATGCGGTAACAGAGTACCTTCGTTCCAGGTTGTTGTTTACAGTTTCGTGCTGTTTCCTCTAGACTGAATTCTAGATAGAAGAATTTACCTTATGGGCTTTCAAATTTTGTCCCTTTTAAGTGGGCCCTGGGGGGAGCATGTTTTATTGAGCTTTCTATCCTCTACATGATGGTTTCTATGGAAACGAGTGGGAATCAAGCATACACAAACTAAACAGACTTAAAAGAGAAAAAGATTACGTCCAAATACTGTCTTTAGCATCTTCTAGGATCAAACCCCTGAGAATAGCCCGAGAGTCCAAAGTATGTATGTCTTTCTTTTTGGTTGAGATGCATTTGCCATGTTGAGGCCATTAGCTTGTCTCTGTATCTTGCGTTGGTAGATGATAAAGTTACTGTGGCTTCTGAAACAGAGAGAATAACTTCTTATGCAGGCAAGGCAGAATCAGCTTTACTTTCTCATCATCATTCTCAGAGGGACGGTGATACTGAGTAAATATGAGCTTTACTTTCCCAACACCATTCTCAGAAGAATTTGAGGTGGGCAACCAAGAACAAGAAAAAAGTTGTCAACTCAGGGGTACAGTGTTGGGTGGATTCGTGAAACCTCGCTTAACATTGTATCGTGTCGCATCCATGTACTAGGATATGGGGTGTGTTCATGTTTTTCTCCATGTTTGTTCGCCTTTTGCTGTAGCAATTTGCTGTAGAACCTCTGAATGGACTAGATTTAATTGTATATATTTCTTTCAATTTCACTGGATTAAAAAAAAGAAAAAGAAAAACTTAGAAGTAGAAGGGACAGGGAGGTGATTCATGTGTATGTGAAACTGAGGAAGGGGAGAGAACTTACACTTTCCTTTTTGGGTAATTTGCGTGAGAACGAGTCCAGAATTCATCCTTTTGTATGGTTCTTGCATTTGGAATCTTAAACATTTATTTGGTCCAATTGACTTCTCTAACTTGCATGGTTTGGGCATTTAAGTTATGGTTTTTTTTTTCTTTTTGGTCAATAGCACAGTCACTGTCTCTTTGAAGAGTGAACTTTATATAGTAAGGTCAGAAAATCTTTTGACTTTCATGCTTGCCAGCATCTACATTTGGGTTGCATGACCAAGTGTGATGAAGGATTTGATATAGTAAACAAGCCTGGTTTGTTCTGTCTAATACTGTAGTGTCATTGTCTAGATTATGTTGTCCTGTGTTAAACAAGTTGGAAGAACACCCTTTTTGAATTCTGGGAGTCTATTGGAAGCTAGAAAATGGGAACGTGGGAAGAATCTGGAAATGGAAAGATTGAGATTATAGAGATACTTGTCTGAACTAAAATGCTCAAGCTCCTGGCCTCATGGCTCAAATTTGTTATTCTGCAACTCTCTAACTTCATTTCGAAATTGATAGGCACAGCACGTGTAAGCCATAAATATTTTCTTCTTGAAAAGTCATACACCTACGTCTAATTTCAGTGTTGATTCTTATAAATTATGCTCAAAATGGAGAATGGATATGGTTGATACTGTGGCTCTCTTTTGTTATTCTCTAAGGTATAGTGACAGGCATGCATCTAATATTGAATTTAGGTCATTGGTATGGCTATTTTTGGCATTTCTCGTCTTTTTACCCATGCTTTTTTTCTCACGCTGGGAAAGATATTTAATAAGGATTTCATAAGAAGGTATCATCAAGATGCTTAACGTCTTTGGAGAGGTAAGAAGGTTTTCTCCCCCTTTTTCATGTCAAATTTTTCCGTGATGGGCAGATTTGTCTCACTTTGCCAATTTCAAGTTTCTCAAATAGTTGGCTTCTCCGACGACCTAGAACCTTTGTTAACAAGACACTTTTGACAATTGATCTGAATCGCGCGGCGTGTTTCAAAGAGCTTTAAGAATGAGAAATTCTTTTGTAATCTATTGCGGCGTGTTTCAAAGAGCTCTAAGAATGAGAAATTCTTTTGTAATCTAACATATGATAGCGATATTCATACTTACATGGAAGCTCATTGATGGGGAAGATATTCAAAAGAAGATTTCATACATTCTGTTTTTCACCCGTATAACCTTGGCAATGATTTAGAAAGAAGATGAAGGCAATTCAAGAAACTCTTCATTAGGGATTTCTTGAAGAGAAGATGAGCATTCAATTCCGACATCAAGCCCCGCAGTGCAATAAAAAAGAGCAAAGTGCTTAGAAGAAAATCAGTAAGCTACATTAGAGAGAAACAAATATCTCACCTCAATAATGTCTTTCCATTTTGTCCTTGATCACCAGAATTTTTGTGTGTGTGAAGCTTGTAAATTGGTATGTCGATGTGGTATAGCTAGTGGATTTTGTGCTGTTGTCTACATGATATGAACTATCACAAACGGAATGTATCTTTGTTTATGTAGACAGTCCGCTTTGGTTATACTACCCATAAGCGTTATTTTGTTCCGTCAATTGCTATAGCTGATCTTACCCTATCAAGAAGGCTCTATGTCAGCGCAAAAATTTACGTCATATGCATGACTGAATGTTTATAACTCTGCTATGGAAAGTATAATTTTTTCCCTTACAATACTCACTTCTTTTGCTTTTAAATTACTTAGATTCTATTTGTCTCAATTAGTCATCTATCTTCACGAAATGAAACTATCCATTGATTTTCTAGACCTTCAGGCAGGAACTTTTTCCAATGACGAAGGACAACGGATGCAGCAAATATGATGGACTGAGCTACTATACTACCAAAATATATGACCTAAGGCATCCGTGGTTAACAAAGGTTAAGTCGTCCAGGAATATCGAGTAACAAGAAACAAACCATTAAAGCAGCCATCAAGAGGCTAGAAAGAACTCTCAACAGTTAGCACTTTCCAACCTGCGACAGCTTATAGCAATTTTGAGAAAACTATCTCAACTAAGCTTTGCAGGGCAAAAGGCAAGCTTAATGTGTTGCCCAACTCGGTACACATCAATAAATTTATGAAAAAAAAAAAAAATTGGGGCCAAGCTCGAGCGAAAGATGCAATGGTGAGGGCTTTCACATGCAAGACTTTTGCCCAAATCTGGCCATTTAGGGCCTATTTGATAATACTCCCGCGAACACCTAATTTTATTTTTTTGTTTCCTGCAATAAAAAATAAAAAGAACAATTTGGTAAATTTTTTGTTCCAAAAACTAAAAATTCATTTTTGTTATTGGGAATAGATATGGAATAAAATCAAGAAATATATAAAAAAAAAAATGCTCTTGTTCCCAAGAAACATTCTTAAAATCAAGTTTAATTTTTTTCATCTTGTTTCATTTCTTCTCTTTCCTTTTCTTCCTTTTGGCTGGTCTCGCCAGAGCATCACCGGGGGCCATGGCGAGCCTCGTCTGCCCGAGCCTCGCCGGCCCGAGTCTCACCGGTGGCTGGGTGAGCTTGGTCTTGCCAGATCTAGGAGAGATCCTCACCAGGCCACCTCTAGGTTGATGTCGCCTAGCGATAGCTCGGCGAGGTTGAGCCTCGCTGGTGGTTGGGCGAGCTCGGCGTCTCCAGATCTAGGTGAGGTTGACCTCACCAGCCATGGCAAGGCGGGGCCTCGACACCGACGAAGAAGAAGAGAAAAGGAAAAAGAAAAAAGAAAAAGAAAAAGAAAAAAAAAAAAGAGAAAATAAGAAAAATATAATAAAAGTACTAAAAAATTAAGAGTCCTACCAAATGCATTTCTATTCTCGAAATAAAAATTTTGGATAGTTACGGAACATCTTTAAAAACTCTAAAATTGTTCTGAACAACAAAATAAATAAATAAATAAAATCATTTATGAGTAAAAATTATTTCCGAAAACAGAGTAATTATCAAACATATCCTTACTTCTTAGCCTTCTCAGGACTTGGTAAGCTTGGGTAGGCAAGGCAAGGCGGGCTGCTTATTGATCACCTCTAGTTACACGCTTCACAGCATAACCACATTGCTGCATAGTTACAAAACAACCACAACTCTTCCAATCAGACATAATCACTTGATTATTAAAAAGTGAACTCAAAATAATCTATTTTGAAATTCCAAAGAGCGATAATTACATCGGACCAAACATAAAAGAGGACAAGAAATGGAGAGAGTGGGTGTACCTTATGGGTTGACACAACCATCCCATCACCGTCGCTCGCATCGTTGCCCATGCTGGTGGATATCGCCGGTGACGTCCCCGGTGGCAAACCGTTTCGCAGGCGATAGGCACTTGGCCATGGTGGGGATTTGGATTGCCAATCAACACCAACATACATGGGCACAAACTATTGTGAGGATGAAATTGCTATATTAGATGTTTGTAATGTAAGGAAAATTGTCCAAAAATTTATACACATGTTACACTTTATCAATTGAGTTTTAAACCTTTAAAGCCTAACTTTTTCATATTTTGTCAATTAAATATATTATGTAAATTTTGACCGAAAATCACTAATATAAATACTACCCATTTTATGTAATATGGTCAACATTGAGGTGGATAATTTTTTATAAAATTTTATTATTTTGTAAATATTGTATTTTTTCCTTTTATTCTATTTTCCTTAATTCTTTTTTTTTCTTTTCTCTTTTCTTCCCTTTTTCCCCCTACTGCCCATTGCCGAGCCTCATCGATGGCCGATGACCTTCGCCGGCCTCAGGCGACCCTTGCCCAATCGAGTACAAAGCTCCTTCACCAGCCTAAGCTTGGGTGTCCCTTGTCGGCCTAGGCGATGGGTGGCAAAGCGAAAATACAAAAAAGTAAAAAAGCAAACAATGAAAAGAGAAGAAAAGAAAAAAAGAAAAATTATTAAAATATTATCAAAATTTTCCATAACATCGATCATGCCATATAAGATGATTGGAATTTATGTTAGCAATTCCGAGCAAAATCAATTAGATAAACTCAATTGGTAAAACATTAAAATATTTAAAAGTAAATTGACAATAGTGCAATAAGTTTAAGACTTTTTTGAATTGAAATAATAAAAGTGCAATAGATTGAAAACTTATTAACAAAAGTACAACAGTCGACTACAACAAGAAAATGAGACCAACCTCAATGGTTATGATTGTCTTTGGGGTATATTTTCTATTGGGTTGGCCAAATCACCCTAACATTTTATTATTCTTGACCTATTAATTGATACCAAACATGAATTAATTGTTACTTTTCCTCCTTTTTTTTTCAATTATTAATTTTAAGTAAACGCTTTATGCAACTCAAATAAATACGTAAATCGTTTTTCGTTAACTAATCTCAATATGTCCAAATCCTCCTCTTATGGTCCCACCGGGACATAATAAATCATCAAAGTGGATATTAGCCATCAAGATAAGCTAAGGTTATACTCCACTTCTTCTGTTTTTTTTACAATGCAATTGAAATTTTTTAAGTCAGGAATATAAATTACATACTTATATTTTTTAAAATTTTGTGGGCTTATAGCTTTGGACATAATAATTCCGGGCCTGAAACCGAGCTCCGAAGGACAAGAAACTGGTCGAGGAGGATAATGTTGATAACGGTCGGCGAAGCGGCGACCACCGTCTCCTCTCGGCCGCTCCGCTCTTCCTCTCCGACATCATCCTCGAAGCAGAGACGATGGGTTTGCAGGGCCAGTTTCGGTGCCCAGAGAAAGCCCTCCTTGAAGCTCGGTCTCGTCTCTAGCAACAGGTGTAGTACTACGTTGTTCACTAGTGCGAGTGTTTCCGCTCCAAGAATCGTCAATTCGTATTTCACAACGTGGGTTCGCTCCAGAGAGAAGGATTGGCAAACTTGGAGCTTTTGGGTGTTCTTTTATAATGATTTTATTATGGTTTGATGGCTAAAGGTGTGGGATTTTGGCTGTTCATGTCGTGTTCTAGCGGGTCTTCCTGAAAGTGGGACGGACCATTTGGGACGTGAGATGCTTTTTTTGCTTTTCTCACATTGAAATTGCGGTTGTTGAATTAAAAGAATATGTCGGTCGTCAAAATTTGAGTGAATGCCTGGTTCATTTGTGAGTTGTACATGGTTGCTGGGGATTTGGGTGCATCTCATTTCGGTTTAAGATGCGTTGGAGTTTGGACTGCAGCTTTAAGGAATTCAAAGTGGGATAAATCTCGTTGAATTAGCACGTACCTCGTTATTCAATAAAGGGAAACTGTTGCATAGACTAGGCAAGATGGTTCCATTGTAAGGTTCTTTGATGTGATATTACTGATGATGGTTTGAAAGAGGTGGAAAAGGAAAGTAATGACGAATTTAGACACCTGGAAATTGAGAATGAGGATTGTTCAGGTCATAAATACTATATCCATTTTGGAGTTTTTCAATAGGACTCAGGATGGTGAACTTTCATGAGAGGCATTCAAGGCCCTGCTATTGCAAAGTTTAGGCACTTAGAATGGATGGCTTCTCCTTTTATGCTCGAATACTCTCTCAAGATTCTCTCTTATTTCATACAATGCCAGATCAGCAATAATTGACAGACATTGCTGGGATTCTTGCTGCTGTATGTTATATACTCTATTGTTGCTTTCACCAAGTCATTTTCTTTAATGAAATTTGCTTCTCAATAAAGCTCCCTGCCACAGTTGCAAATCTACTGCTGAAGCTAACCGTCAGAGAATGAGGCTTCTGATCTCACTTTGAACATGTATTTATGCTCGCGTTTACCAATAAAATTATGTAACCTTAATTTGGTTGACCTGTTCAGTTATCTGATGTTATTCATATTGTCCATGTTTTTGTTGTCTTCATTTTTCAAAACAATGATAACTCAAGTCCAATCATTGCTTCCCTTTTCACATTAGTTGTCATAGTTAAATTCTTTATTTTACTAATCTTGTCCCTTAACACTCCTCAGCTCTGAGGGTGCAGTTTTTGATCCTCTGGGAATAGATTCACGTCATTCTTCTGGGCTGAATTCCACATGGGAAAGCTTTCTAGATTTGTTTTCACCAATATCTGAGAGCTCCTCAAGCGCAAGAAGGGAAAAAACATCATCTCGTGGAGTGGCAGGTTCAAACTTCTTACATTGCTTATCATTCAAAGTTTGGCAGTCATTAGCTCAGATAGGCAATTGGTTAACAAACTCTCTCTTTGGCAGCTGCAATTGAGGATAGTTCTATTGATTTTGGTGATTTCTTTAAAGGGCCATTGCCTGGGAAATTCCTGAAGTTGTTGGGATATTTGGCCCTATCCCGACTAGGCATATACGTTCCCCTGGGAGGAGTAAATCGGGAAGCTTTTGCTGGGAATTTGGATCAGAATAGTTTGTTGAGCACTTTGGATTCTTTTTCTGGGGGAGGTATAGGTAGACTTGGGATTTGCTCCCTTGGTATTGTTCCCTTTATCAACGCCCAAATTGTGTTTCAGCTTTTGGCACAAATATATCCAAAGTTGCAAGACTTGCAAAAAAGAGAAGGTGAAGCTGGAAGGAAGAAAATTCTCCAGTATACTCGATATGCTTCAGTCGGGTTTGCCTTAGTGCAGGCAAGCACTCAATGAACTGGCACACAAAATTATTTTAACCAATGCCCACGTAAAATTGCAGCATGTGTGAAGAAGAATTGTGGCTTATTTGGTTTCTGATTTTTGTTTTAGTCTAGACTGCATGTTTGGATTTACTCACATTCTTCTTTCTCAAATCTCTCCAACAAATGTGTGTTAGATATTTTATATACTCTGGTGACCAGTTCTTTAGAAAGCAAATGTAAGTGTACTGAATGGAAGTATTTCTGTTTGATATGTTTTCTGAGAGCCCTAATAGCATGCCAACAATGGGATCTGGGCTTACTGGGGTTTCATACATATTGTAGCCATAAAACAAAGGAAAAGTCATTCAAAATGATCTTTTCTAGTTGATTGTCTACTGTTTTACTTGATGTGACTTCACTTCAGCTGAAGATAACTTTTTCCTAGTGATGAGTTCTCCTGGTAACATGTATTCCCATCTTATCTATATGCCAGGCAATAGGCCAAGTACTCTACCTTCGTCCCTATGTTGAGGACTTCAGCACGGAGTGGGCTCTTTCTTCTGTTACATTATTGACACTTGGCTCAGTATTTACCACATACATTGGAGAAAGGATCTCTGACCTGAAACTTGGAAATGGCACATCACTGTTAATATTTACAAGCATAATCTCCTACTTACCAGCATCTTTTGGTCGAACAGTTGCAGAAGCTTATCAGGATGGCAACTATGTTGGACTTGCCACCATCATTTTATCTTTCGTCCTCTTAGTCCTTGGTATTGTATATGTTCAGGTAAGTGATCATAATATATTCTAGGGTGTTATCTTATCATGAAAGGATTAAGAGAGAAATGTACCTAACATGCTCCATGACAAAGATTTTCAGGAAGCAGAAAGGAAAATTCCCCTTAACTATGCCTCAAGATACACCAGCAGAAGTGGAGGCCTCCAAAAATCTGCTTACTTGCCCTTCAAGGTCAGTATTCAGGGATACTACTCATTTCCAGGTGTTTATAAACTATAGCGGACTGGAGTAATAAAGTTCTAAACATGGTTGCAACTAGTAGACTACGCTTCTTCACAAGGCTTCACAGTCTCTCTTAGTTAATTTATGGATAGGTCATAGGAGAGCTAGTTGTGATCTGGCAGAGGTCCCCTTTTTTTTATTTATTTTCTTCTGTTTTGCATGTAATTTTATGTGAAGTGCGGTTGTCTATTCTATCACTTGAGTCCATCTAGTTCTCAGTTGGTCTTTTTGTTTCCTGGTACTAAATTGCTTTACCTTGATGAAATGGTTGGATCGTATGACAAATTTTACACGTCAGTAGACCATGGGTAACCATATTCTAGTAGTTCTGTTTGCTTTTGCTAAGCTTTATCCATGCTTCTCTTGTTGTCTCTTCCTGTGAGTTATGTTAAGTGCTACTTTTGAAGATGATTTATCAATTTAGAATTATCCTCTTTTTGCAAGTGACTTGTCATGAGCTAAGCACCTGCATTCTGTAATCTTAGTTAGAGGGGGAGAACATATATATAGATATAGGGTTTATATGATTCAGATCGTCAAATGCTGCAGAAGTAGGAATAATGGCACTAGAGGAAAAGCGGTATTCTTAAAAAATTTGCAATTTTTATTTTCTGAATTCTTCAACAATGGGAGATAATCTAAATGCAATTTAACTACCTGATTTCATTTGTCTATACTGGAATAGCATGAATTGATAATTTAGGCTTCTGAGCCGATTATTTCTGCACTTCTCTCTACGAGTTTAATATGCTGAATTAGCCAACAGCTATTTACTTAGTCTATAATCTGCAGAGCCAAAATATCATATAGAAAGATTTGCACTATGAGGAGCATAATAAGATTTTGGACGTAGCCAGCCATTTTGAAAGATACCAGATACCATAAATCTAGTCTAGGAAGCATGGACACTCTTAGGGGACCTCCGTGTTAGTGTTCGACACGCTTCCGCTGCCAATGCTCCGGACACGTGAGCAACACGGGAGTCAGAAATCCTGACACGCTTATCCGACACACACAGGGTCAATTTTAAAAATTCAATAAATTAGGAGTCAAAGTTTAAATATGTAAAAATATAATAATATAAAAAAGAACAGGGAGAAAGGAAACCCTATCTTTTTATGGTCAAATGTGGATTTTTTTTTTTTGGACTTATTGTTAAATTTAAATTCAATAATAAAATGTGGATTGCTTGTTTTTTTCTCTCCAAATAGATTATTGGAATGGAATGTAACTGCATTTATTAGATTGAAACAGTGAATGATATTAACAAATGGTGGATTGATGTTAGTGTAAATTCATTCTAGGCTCTTTTTTATTATTTATTTATTGTGGATTTAAATCAAATTAATTTAATTGAAATAATCCTTAAAATAATAATTTATCATGTATATATAAAAATATATATTTGATATACAACGTGTCCCAACATGTCAAATTTTTTTATTTTTTTAGAAATAACGTGTCAACATGTTGTGTCGTGTCGCGTGTCGCGTGTCGGTATCGGTGCTACTTAATCTCTAGTGCATGCAATTCAGTAACTACTTGCCAACCAAGGAAACTACGCTTTGATGTTAACATTCATGTGCAGGTAGTACAGTGTACGAAGTTGTACCTATATGAGTGTATGCTTGCAGATATGTGATTGTTATCCACATTTTGGTTGGAATTGAGCAAGGTCAATTGCTTTAGATGTTGAGCCAATTAGAGCTATATATGTATGGTTCTTTATTCTGTCACAGGTGAATAGCTCTGGAGTGATGCCCATTATATTTTCTACATCTTCATTGGCTCTCCCTGGAACTGTTGCACGCTTCACAGGTTTAGCTGCACTGAAGAAAGCTGCTGTGGCTCTGAACCCAGGGGGTATGTTTAGCTCATTTGAATAAAGATTGTGTTTAGTAAGAGAAAAGGCTTTAAATTGAATTGCTTAAAATGCAAAGAATTATAGATTCTAAATATCATGAGAAGATTGTTCCTTCCTATGCTTTGACATGTTGGCTTCCTTGTAGAAATGAAGGTCATGAACTCAGAGACCCATAATTTCATCAAACATGGGAACAGAAAGCATTTAAGATGGAACAGTTGCTAATGGAATTACTGTCACCTTTGTTACAGAAGAATGTCATGAAACACCTGATTATTTATTTGAGCTGAATGATCTTTTGAATTTATTTACCTCTGCATGCATTTCGGTATGTTTTGCTTTCAGACATGCTGAATAATTTTGAAATGGCTGTAGGTATTTTAATTTGTCACATCAATTTTAGCATATAAATGGCACACACAAGTTATTTGTTACTTCAGTAAAATTTATGAAATAGGTTTTGGGTGTGTCGCCTCATTATTTTAAAGACTTCAACATTCAAAAGGTATCCCTTGAGAGTGATCTCTTGTTAGTATCATCTTTTTTGTACTGTCTAGTGTTTATTGTCCTCGGTCATCTACATTAACTTTGCATGGTTAACCTGTAATTGAATTAAAAACCACACATAAACTCCCTCGCAGTTGCAGTGAACTGTCATTCTGCACAAATGCATTAAAGTCAAGCTTTGCACATGGCAATATGTCCGTGAGATAAGTGCCAACTCCCTGCACTGTAGATGCATATATGGTTTGCTTGATCAATTTTTATTCTTGGGGTCTACTTAATGCAATTTTTCCTGCAGATTAAATGCTTGCATTTTTCATTTCATATGTGAGAGCTTGGCAATCATCTTTTTTTAGCATATTCTGCTGTTACTATCCGATTATCCATCGCATTAGCAAATTGATGTTTGTATATCCACTTTATTTCACCTCAAGAAAATCTCTGTTACCAGGTTCCCAGTAATATATGTTGAAACATCTATTCGTGTGTGATACTTTTTAATCATTGTTGAGTTCTGCTCTTACTGTAGGAAAGTGGGAACTTTGTTTAGCTCAAGGGATATGCGGATTGTGTACTGTTCCATTTTTTCTCATTGTGGACTTGTGATGTGGTCTAACGGTGATGAATAACTATTGTAGGTTCTCTATACCTGCCAACCAACATACTATTAATAGCCTTCTTCAACTACTACTACACTTTCCTACAATTGGACCCTGATGATGTGAGTGAACAGCTGAAACGCCAAGGAGCATCAATACCCCTTGTTCGACCGGGTAAAACTACAGCAGCATTCATCAAGACGGTAATTTTTCTGTGACTAAACATTTTGCAACATGTTTTTATTCAGGTGTTTTGACAGGAACTCCCCTTGCTTATATGCCATTTATTTCCTATGTAAGGAGATAAGACATCTTTGGTTTTTATTCGAACGTATCCTGGCTAGTGGGACAAGGGCATTGTGGTTTTTGTGCATAATAACCTGTATGTCTTGAGAAATAATCTTTTAAGAACTTGAACCCCTTTTTTACCAAATTGTTTGAAAACCAATGCTTCTCATCTTCATGGATATTTTGACTTCTGTTCCTTTCAGATCTTAGTTTCCCCCCCCTCTCTCTCTGAGTTTATCCACTCTACTAAGCCCAAGATTTCCCAGCTTCTTTGGCCTTCACCTTCTCTTTTCTATCATTTCATGTCGAGCAATCCGTACAAATTTAAACAGAAGTCCCTTCATGTATCTCCATTCTATATCCTGTATTTTCTGTAGGTGTCGGGGGTACTATATTTTATCTGGATTGGGTTTTAATACCTTGCAATATGTCCTTTTTTCTCTTTTCTTAATTTAGTTATTCTTGTTGCAGGTCCTTAGTCGGATATCAGTTCTAGGGTCCGCATTTCTGGCCATCCTTGCTGCCGGTCCTGCAGTAATCGAACAAGTCACGCATCTCACAGCCTTCCGTGGATTCGCTGGCACTTCGGTTCTTATTCTGGTCGGTTGTGCAACAGATACCGCACGGAAAGTTCAAGCAGAGATAATATCCCAAAAATACAAGAACATAGAGTTCTACGACGTCGACAAGTACAGCCGATAGGAACAATCCCAGCTTCAGGATGTACATGTATAAATTGTCCTTTCTGGCCTCACTTTTTTTTGTAAATTTGGCTCAAACAGCGAATGGCAACGCCTGAGTAGTTGGTTCAGAGATGAACCTCAAATTACATGTTTTCTGTATAATCTGATTCTTCTTGCGAATTGTTTCTTCTAGTGAGGTGGTAATTGGAAGTGAGTGTGTTCCCGATGGAAATGCATCTTAAAGCATCTTTTTTGACAATTCTTTCACAAGAATAAGAATGTGAATGATAACTATTCTGTTTTTAGACACAATTTCCGGTCAAAAATAGAATTTTAATTTCTATTCTGAGAGGAGATTTTAAGCAAAAATATGCATTTATCACAAAATTTCTATTCCCGAAACGAAAATTCATTTGATAACGACACGAAATTTCTCCCTCCCGAGTGGCAATGGGTGGCAGTGAATGTAAGCTGATAGTAGCGGAAGACAGAGGATGGTGGGCGATGGTAGTTGGACAATCGGCTAGTAATGAAAGTGAAGCAATGAGAAAAGCTTTTATTTCTCATTTTTGTTTCAAAAATAGAAAAGTATAATATTTTCCTTTTCATTTCTTTCCAAACCTAATTATTGACTAAAAATTTGTTCTAAAAATAGAAAAATAAAATTACGTTATTAAATGAATTTCTATTCCAAAACTTCCTTGAGAACAGAAAAATAAATCTGCCCAGAAATTAAATGATTATCATTTGTGTAGCTCAATGCAAAAGAAATCACTTTGAAAATGATATAGAATTTAGGAAAATATTTTCCTTGTTTTTTCATGTTTGTCATAATAAGAAAAAGGAAAAATGATACAAATGATCTCTGAACTTTGGCCTAATGTGTAATTTAAATCTTGATCTTTTAATTTATTCAATATAGTCTTGAATTTTAGTTCAATATGCAATATTGTCTCTAAAAGTTTAAACTTGTCTCTGAAATTGAATTAATAGAAGGATAATATTAAATATTTTCATATAGTCCGAAAACAAACTTAAAGGAATCACATTAAACAAATTAAAAGTTCAAGAATCACATTGCATATTGAGCAAAGTTCCGGAACTATTTGCATCATTATGCCTAAGAAAAACTACCCATTTTTTCTTCCTGGTCAATGATGTACTGTTTACTATTATTGTTCTCATTTTGTAAAATCGATATACTATGATGTTCTCATTTTTCTGTATATATTGCAATTAGGAGAGACCCAACATATTTCTTTGGATGACAAAAGTTACAAATTTGAATTTCGAAAACAGATCGAACAAAATTCTTTTTGGAAAACGTAATTCCATTTCTTTATCGGCCACCATGATAAACTGATATTGCCACCGCTGCGCGCCTCTTCCAATTCTTTTTGGAAGTGCAACACGAAAAGTAGATTTATATTACAAAGTTTATAAAAAACAAGGTCTAATTAAAGAAATTTGTTTCTCGAAGCAATGCAAGAATGAGAGATGACGAATCGATCCTATTATTGCTGCTGAGTTAGGCATAAATATGAGAAAGTTTCATTCATGCAAAGCACATTGCCCTTGTAATAATGCATTAAAAAGTTTAAATGTGAATGAGAATCAGAAGAAGAAGAAAAAAAAAAAAAAAAGCATAGGCTTTTTGCCACACCAGTTAGACATATGATCTGCAATCCCAGAAGCTGCACGAGGAAGGTAAGTTTTCCATGCAAAGCTCGAATGAAGAGACCAAAACCATCAGGTACCTATCTGGATGCACTTAAGCACCATGCCTCTGACTTGTCAGATTTTAGATTCCTTACACAGAGTTTATACCAAACACTCAAATCAGATTTCATGCGTAAAAGACAGCATTTAATAGAAACAACAATCCAAAAGGTGGTGAGAGAGCTTTTGCTTTTGCTTCTAGCACTCTGTTTCCTGTCCCATTTACTTTCAAACAGTGCAGTCAGAAGATCGAAACTGTCATACTCCACAATCCTGATGTGCTGCATATTTTTCACTAATAGCTACTAAATGGGTCTGGTCCATCAACAAACAATGCATCCTCAATTAAGCAATTCTTCTACACTGTCTAGTCATGGACAATACAATATATATGGCAGTAACAATAATCTATACATTTTCACTGGCAAGATAACAGATAACTTAACTTACGAATGCTTTGTTGCATACAATTCAGCCCACCCATTTTGAAGAGCAAACATTTGCGCAGCTAAATTAGACACATCTTTAAATGCCCTAATGACAACTTCTCCTCACCTGAGACTTGAGTCCCTGACCGTCACTTTTGTCTTTCCAAGTCATACCATTCCTTCACGGAGGAGTCCCTTTGTAGTAAAACCCTGATATGTCTCAGCCTAACCGCACCACTGTAGATTTCATCTCAAAAGCAAATTTTCTTGATGGTATACAAAAGCTAAAGCTACGAGAACCTGACACAACCAGAGCAGCTATTCATCATAAGGTTCAGAGGAAAAGTCCGGTTCCTCAGGTTTTTGTAACTTTGGCATCTCCACGTCTTTGATCTTTTGAACTCCTCTCCTCGTGTTTGCAGCAAATCTGGAAGCCAGTATTGTCACTCCCAGATTTAGCTTTGTCTGAGAAGGATTTCTGGAGACAAAAGAATCCTCTGTCTCTTGACCTGATCCCTCGACCACATCCTCATACTCTTTCATGGAAAGACTGTTTTCCATAGACCTCCTTTTATGTCGGCGCCAAGCTGCTTGGATGAAGCACGCAGCCCATGTCCTCCAGTGGTGGGAATAAAACCTGAACGTATGTTGCAACTTTTTGCTGTGGAGGCGTCTAAATTGGTTGGCCACAAACTTGAGATCTTCTGCTCTCAGAGCAAAAGCTTCCACTTCTACAAGCGTTCTAACTGTTCTAGTCGAGGAAGGCAAATTGACACTGGATTTCGGGAGCAATGCCCAAGCAAGTAGCTCCTCGCCACAGAAATCTCCAGGTCTCAATGTAATTGAATTGAAAAAACCAGTCCTACCTCCATTAGTAGTCGAACTCTCCAATCGGCCTCTGATAATAAAAAGCATCTCCGTCACAGGGTCACCCTCACGAACAATGTAGGTATGTTCAGTGCTTAGCGAGGATACTAAACGCTCACATATTGCATCGAGAAGCGGATCATCCATTTGGGAGAAGAAAGGTACCTGAAAATTATGTGAAAGCAGGTTAGTGCGATAATTTACTGATAAATGCAGGAAAAACAGCATGACATAATGCACTCTTTGCCTTCTTAATGGTAGTTGGCGTTACATCTTTCACATTTAAATAATCTCCAAAAAACCATTTATCATTGAAAACCCATCACCTAGTTCGCTCGACAGATATAGAACGGTTGATAGCAATTTCCAATGACCCATAAAGAAATCAATATTACTAGGCGCTAGCTCAACCAAAAACGACACTACATCTGAAAGGCCAAAGTACCGGCTGGCATTTTGGTTTTTACCACTTTTGATTGGTAAACAAAGAAATGGATTGGGGACAGGATAACATGGGGCTTGAAGCCAGCAAAAAGCCTGGGGAATTGAGAGGCCATACCACTGAGCCAGTCCTTGCCTCTTAAATGACCATCTTAACACAGCCTTAAATTTTCCATTTCCCCATAAGTGCGTGACATGTGGATCACAAAAGATGAAAATGTCAAATTGGGATCTTAGAATACAACAAGCAAAACAAATGTGCATTCCAGTGTCCTATTCCTTAGGGAGTGGTGCCTCTAGCTAAAGATCACTCAGTAAACATAAGGCAAATGTTGACCAAATACGTGAAATTTGTAAGGATGATGAAAAGACAACCAGAAAACACGCATTGCAAAAGCAGGGTAAAGTTTCAGAAAAACCATCCTTGGTAGCAACGAGCGAGATCGTTCTTTACCCTTGTGCAAGTGCATGGAAAGCATTGGTTGACGTGCTCGGCTGAAGTTTACAGTACTAAGTGTAGAATGCAATGTAAGCACATTGAAACACTACACCAAAAAGCATTTAAATTGAACGATTGCTTTAAGATAGGATCTGATGTAAAAAGACCATACACGTCGAACTAGGTCTAAGCACAAGTGGCGCTGAATATCACGACGGAGATCAGCTGGTAGGCCTTGAAGGATGGATTCTTCGTCAACTCCTCTAGTAGCAAGCCACTTGTATTGGCCAAAACGACGTACACATTGTTTTAAATCTTCGGGAAGCTGGCGATGCCTCATCCATTCCTCAGTGTCCCTTCGTTTAAGTCTCCATTCCTCAAGCCTGATAGTAAGAGACTGCAGGTAGGTCTGCACCCAAAGAAAATCAGTAAGTATATGAAACAGAAATGGAATTTAAGACTAGATCTTTTTTACTAAAAAACAAAAGACTAAATATTCTTTTTTATTTGTTTTGTTACAATACAGATTAGATCTAAGATGAAAGTACTGTGATTCTCTTTTGAGTCATGTGGGAGCAGCTATCATATATATGAGCGATGACTTTGCTTATCTTAAACCATTGTCAGATGAGAATTTAGTAATTTACATATCATTTAAGGACCACAAATGTCTTCATGGACCACAAATCCTGGAAACAATGGACTCCAGATCCTCTAAACTTGTTAGCATGGAGATGCCAGTATCTCTATTGGGCAAAAGGTCAACATAAGAAAAAAGAGTTGGATGCACGCTTGCTACATGAAAACTAGGGACAACCCGACTGTATCAACTTTTGTGTAATAATATCAATTCCACAGATATCACAACTATATGGATCCTCACAAAGACTCACCTCGGCATTCCTAAGGGAATCATGGGTTGCATACACACACTATCTCAGACATGAAGCAACAAGCTGAAGCACCTCAAAGAACAATTTAGAAAACTTTCACAGACACATGACAGTCTGACGAAATATTTGGGAACTTGTAATATTTACCCGGAAAGCAAAGTGCCACTGAAAAACTAACGTATCAGAGGTATTTATACATGTGAGGCATCCATGAATTTTTCCAATCCGTATACTAGAATCAATGGTTATACAATGCGACCAGAAGTTCAACCAAATATACTTACTTCCTCAGACAAGATAAGTTTCTTTTATTTCATTGTAAATTGATTAAATAGGTTCATCCTACGCCAAGCAACAGTACTGCAACACTGACAATAATTGTTTTTGTTAGATTTTGTGGAACCACTATTAACTATTCTAAAAGTTTAAGCTGTTGAATGAAGAGGCGATTTAATATTTAATTATTCTATCACTCCCCCTCACGCTAAGTCTGGTCTTTTTGCCTAGTATTAAGCATGGACATATTCAATTGGGGAGGCAAATGGGGCCTGGAAAGATTTGAACTCAAGACCTTCTGCTCTGATATCATGTTAGATTTTGTGTAATCACCGTCAACTGTTTCAAAAACTTAAGCTGTATGATGAAGATGCAATTTATCATTTAATTATTCCATCAGCGCATAATAAGAAAGTAGATCCCTAAGAGACAGCCTTTTTTTAAAGTCATTTTTTCTAACTTTATGTAAGACTCGGTTTCCTCTTAGCAGAGGGGAAACAATGACAAAAAGAGCATGAGAAGCCTACAACAAAACCTTCAGCTTTCTCTCATCTCCATAATGAATTAAGCTGAACCATGGCTTCAGATTTGGAGGTGCGGAGACTTGGGTATTCAGTCTAAACACGGAAAGGGCAGCAAGGGAGTGAGGCAAATTATATCATTAACCTCCCTCTCAAAATAGGTAGATTTAGTCTTGCATACAATTAAAAATCAGGGAATGGTCATAAGCATATGTATGAGTAGGGGAGTTAAAATGTCCTCCAGTGATTTTGCAGCATAATCAAGAGGCAAAGCTCATGAAGCTGTGAAAAATCCCATCTACCTTATATTGGAATGTCAAACTAGCCAGTGGCATCATATCTCTGAGTTATTCTTCCCAAATTTCATGCTTAGCTCGTGGGTTTTAGCAACAGATCCATATAATGTCAAACCAGCCAGTTCGATTATGTCAAGTTAAATTTTAGGAAATAATTTACTTTCTTATGCTAGCTCATCCTTACCGGATAGCATCTTCTAACTACCACTGTTAGTAATAACAATAAAACAATCAAGGTTTTACAACATATCTACATCTTTAAGTGGCTGAGTTGAGAATAGAACCAACAATAAATTACCTGCATGTTCCCAATGAGATGGGCAAATAAAACCAGACCCAAGATGGCAATAAGTATGGCAAACGATGTCTCCCCAATATACATGCTTGTTGACAAATTTTGACCATAAGAACTGAAAAATTGGAGGATGAAAATGTGTATTAGCCTTTCTTGCCAAATAGAGGCAACGAAATAGAATTTAACTCATAATCTACAAATCAGAAACAATTCTCTAAATATGACTCTCAGCCACTTCATCTGCCTTTGAGGCCAAAGTCAAAGTCTTTTGGTTGTAAATGACTTGATAAGGTCAGGTGCACACCAAGCCACTCATCAGATATATTGTCAAGAGTCATCAACTAAAATAGAAATAGTAATCTAGCCAGAGCTTCACATTTAAAGATTGGCAGAATCACGTCTCCAAGTATCATTTTATTAAAAAGGTTCAATTCCGAATGTCCTAAAGCATCTTAACAGAATAGTGCTACAGATCTGCTCACTCAAGTTCCATAGCAGGCTCAAGCCAATTACCTTGCAGCAATACTCAGCACTTACAGACAGTGTAGACTAGCAAGATTTAAAAACAGAGGGAAGCTACATATTAAGTAAGGCTGTCTAAAATTCCAATTGTTTGGTGGTCCTCTGCATGATGTTCATAGCAATAAGCACACGGGAACTAATCATTAAGAACCCCAACAATACTTCTGTTGTAATAGATGGACAGAATGGAAATGTTACCTTAATTGCTGCAGACCCCACCATAAACAATAGCAGTACCTTTCCACAAAGTTAGAAGAAACAACATTTTTGGTCACTGCATTTTCAAATATCCCATAGTTGAATGTATCATTACTGGGATCACAACTCTTGAAAACATTTGTACTGTTGGCCCATCTTTGGCGAATAGGATCAAAACCACCACAACTCAAATATCCAAGAGAACACTTGATAGGGCTTTCTTCCTTCCGGCATATTGATTTCCAGCATGATGTGTACCTATCAACTGACAAAAGGTACCATGCGGCTCCTAGAACCTGAGCAGAAAATAAGTGAAAAACATCTGCTAAGTGGTTCCACTCACATGCTCATTTATGACACCGCAAATAGTATCAATTCAAAGCAATCACAATACTTACATGGCTTGCCAACATGTACAACAGCAGATTATATGCAGCCCCAGCCCAAGCTGTCTTTGTAACCACTCCAGTTGCTTTGACAATTTGAGAACTTAATGGGTAAATAAGATACAACCTTGGAATATACTGCAGCAAAACAATCAACGCAAGGGCGTTGTTGTTATGATCGGTCCGAGAACTTCTGGCTGCTGGTATTATGAACCAGATCACCATCTGCAGAATCATTGTGGAACATCTTTGAGACCAAGAAAAGGTAAAAATTCAGAATTGAAATCCACAAGAGAGCAAAAATAACAGCGCAGAATTCAAAGATCAGAAGGGAGAGTTATGACCTTTAAATCCTGCTCCTATATCAAAGCCTTGCAAAGTAATGCTACAAAAGACTGAAAGATTCACCCTATCATGGACATATATGTAAGAACGCATACACACGTGTGCAGACCTCTGGTTAAAGCACTAGGGCCTTCAATGTGTTTCCATCCTTCTTGATTTCATGAAAGACCCTTAGTACTCCTCTCACCCAACTGTACATCCGTTAAGACCTTATGACAACAAACTTATATCACTCTGTTAAGACCTCTAAAGCCAATCATAAATACTGCCCAAAAAATGTGCAATTAAGCCAACCCACACAAATGCTATTATCATTTTCACTCAGCGTGCATGACTTGCTCTTCTCACAAATTCAACTCTCTAAGAAATCTACCGGCCCATCTATTCCATCTCTTCCAAGTAACAATGCACTTAAATCTCGTGGTCACAGCATTAAAGCCAACAAAAGCATGTCAGAATATCAATCCTGACATTCAGACATCCATCCGAAATAAGCAGCTTCTCTCCATTTAAGGTATCCTCACCAATATTCAGTTTTCTAATCCTATCTTTGCTGCTTTATTATCAGATGTGCATGATACAGTCATGGTGAATTTCAGGTTATCAATGATTTCAGAAGAACTCTACACTGCTGTATAGAAATGACCTCATTTTATTATGATTACATTTTTTGAGCCGTAGACATCATTTTTATTCAAATAAGCAGCTCTGCATCGTCAATTACTAAAGGTTTTGTATCCACAAACTGTAATGAAGACCTTCATCAAGAGAGGTCATATGCAAGTTCTCCACTACTTTTAGGCACTCTTTACTTGTTTGTGCAAGTACTTCGGTAATGATATCTTTGATTCTCATATAGGTTGTCTTCCTCAATAGAGAGTTACTGTGATGGTTACTTCTTTGTTTGTTCAGCTTATGACATTAACTGAGAAGATAAGACAGCTCTTTTCCCCTTGAATGCTGATGATCATTTCATAGGATAAGACTGAATGTATGTGGGTTAAGTGGCTCACTAGGTAAAAGATCAGGTCTACTTGTCGATGAGTATGAGAATATCTCTAGTTTTGGCTTAATCTATGGCTCCATGGCTAAAAGTTTCCCTTTCCACATAACTTGATAGTTAGCCGATACATATAAATACACATGTATGAATATATAATTCTCATTGCTTGAGAAAAACAGGAAAGCTACTGTAGAGATCAACGAAGTTTCCCCTTTCAAAAGAAGAATCAGCTGACCTTTCAGTCATGGACGTTAGAATAGAAAGCCCCCCTTTATAAACTTGAAATAGTGAAATTGCCTAGTTCTTCATGCAATTCCGTTAGATTCAAGAACTCAATTATTTTGTACAGTCAGTGGTTGCCAATAAAGTGAATAACTCTTCAAAAGTTGTGCCAGTGTTGTAAAAATCATGCGATTCACAATTTGAATTGCACAACTTGGCTTGATTCATCCTCCAAACGATTCGTCTTGCACTCATGAATCATTAGTGAATTGTACAATTCCACAATCCTCTACGGTTCATGAGAACAACCGCAATTTGCACCTTTGGCTTTATAATAGAGGTTGGGCTCAAAAGTATTGGGTTCTAAAGAGACGATTCGGCTGAAAATTGAAGACAGCAACTAGAAGAAAAAGGAAAAAAAAAAAATGTACAAACACACCGGAAGACCTTGGTTCTCTCACCCTAACCTAATAAAGGAACTCAAAAAGCTGTAGACTGCTCCTCGTCAGTCCTTGACAAGCTATCACTGGCTCCAATACTGACCGTTGCCACCTCCAGTGACGACACCAGCAGTCGCTGGGTCCAGCGCAAGCCATGGCATCTCCTTTGACTCGCAGATCATGCCTCTAACCCTCCTATTTAGCTTGTTTTAATCATGAGCTTGGATGACAGTTAGAGCTTGAGCTTCAATAGTTTATGATAAATCTTGATATTTTTTGTGTGTTTATTGAGGTCGTTATGTGTTGTTGACAATATTTTTACTTTTAGTTGTTTTAGATCTTTTTGATTTTGCACTTCTATAATACTGAGAAGTTAGATTGGGCATTGACAATGTCAGTTTTTGGGTATAACTTTCTCAACTATATCATATTTTTTTTATAAGCTTCTGCAAGTAGTAGCTTATGGTTATTCTTGGAGTTTTTTAGAAATTTTACTAAAACTAATGATTAACGATTGGCTTTGACTCATCCTTACCAAAAAAAAAAAACGATTGGCTTTGACTCATAATTCCAGGAATGAGGCTTACGATTCACAATTCAAATCTCAATTTAACAACATTGTCTGTGGCTATATCCTCAAGAAAAAATAAGCTTAAACTTTTGTGCCGGTAAGATTGGCCTCCGAATCAATTTTACCTATTAAAAAAAAAAATCATTGATAGTTCCCATTCATGCTACATTGGACGTTTCTTAAATTATCACCAAGTAGAGTAATAAGAAGTTGTTAGTGGTTATCGCACAATTTTGTTGAGGATTCTTTCAACTATTTATGCCCTTGGAATAAAAATGGTTAATGGGACACTTAAGGCAACTAAAGCCTATAGTGTTACTGCTAAAACTAAATTAGGTTGGAAGACCATTATGAGGTCACAAAGAAAATTTTTAAGTATGATCAACTATCACCTAGGAGAGTAATATGGGGTTGTTAGCAATTGTCAGACAATTTCGTTGAGGACTCTTTCAACTAGTTATGGTCCTGGAGAAGATGGTTAATAGGACACTTAAGGCAACTAACGCCTATAGACTACTGCTAAATCTAAACTGGGTTGAAAGACTGTTACGAGATCAGTAGAATATAATGTTTACTTTTAAGCAAGAAGTATGATCAACAAAAACAAAAAGGTGTTTGGGATACTGGAAGAGAAAATCGTTTCCATGAAAATATGGGGTTCAAGAGTGTAGATTTATGGAGGAGAATTTAATCATATTTGAGGTTAAAGATAAAATTTCCAAGTGCCTATGACAAAAAAAGGAAGAATCTCATGCGACTATCTTGGTGATAAATTTTTCTCCGATTATATTTGATGTATGGAGGAGGATATAAAGACTCCAATCAAAATAAAGTGAGAGTACAATGTATATCTCATTAGGAAATTGGTTGTAATTAAATCCAGATATAAGTCTTTTTACATGACATCCTAGAATTTTATATTAGAGATGTGCACCTTTCGCTTTCAAAATTGATAAATCAAGAGGCATGAGCTTTACATTTGGCAAGGAGAGCATATTTAAATCACAATAAATTCACCAGACATGAACTAATATGGTTTTTTCCTGAAAAAAGTGCCATCATGCATAAGCGTGAGTAATTTTTTTCTTCTTTTCATTTTAAATAGTCATGTAGCAGCAGTAAATGTACATTTTGGGTATAAATTGGCATTACACGCACAACAAAACTCACATGTAGAAACATGGTGTTTCTAATACTTCTATCTTAAAAGACCTAGAAGATATCCAACAGATGCAATGCAATTATATCTCTAGTAGTCATAAAAAAAGAGGCTTGCCCCTGCCTGCTTGCTAGAAATCATCCACAACTATCTAACCATAATGGCTTCACAGTCCTTAAAAATAGACCAACATGGACATTTTCTAGACATCCATTCAAGTTGTTTTGAATCAACCTTTCAAAATCAACAACTGCATAGCAGACCATTCGTGGTTCGAATCTCTTGACGCACATGGAGACTGTGCTCGAAATCCATGGAGTATTTGCGATTCCATTGCATAAGTAGATGTTGCAAAGGTGTACCCAACAAAACAAATATGTTCAACCCACTCAAGAATTCACTAGATTGGACTTTACCCAAAAAGTCAACTTCTTGAGACTCCAACCAGTGAAAACTGCACTCCTAGTAAAACTTGTTTCAAATTTGAAGCCAACCCATGACAAACCAGAACAGCCTGGATCTGATAGAATGCAAACCCAAGACCTAATTGAATCCAAGCAACATGATGTCTGATACTTTATTATTCTTTCCCTTAATCTAGACATGTTGAAAACTAAGACATATGGTTTCGCATATTACTGAAAAAGTTGGATATAATCACTAAGATAGCCATATCCTGTCAACATTAGTAATACAAGCCTCTAATAATGATCGGTGCACTCTTTTCAACCCCCACCCCACAAGGAAAAAAGAAAATGAAAAATCAATCTCTAAAAAAGCCTCAATGCAAAAGCAGGAGTTAAAAAGAGTACCGATAGCGATTAGTTAGTGGAGTCAATTCCTCATATATCACAACTGAACTCATGCATATATATAAAGCACGAGAGTGAGAAACCTAACAATGCTATAACAAGTTGAATGCTATATAAGGAGAAATTCTTTCACTTAATTTTCATTTAATAAACTTGCCAGTTTAACTTTCCAATAAGGTAATTCATTACTTAATACCTCTCATGACTTGTGCATGCTAAACTAAGTTTTCCGTAAAGCTTATCCTTTAACATCTTCAAACAGCAATTTTTCAAGGAAAAAATTCATATGCAGATAACTGGGGTATGCTAGTGAGCAAGCAGTAAACAGTCTCACTGAACAGAATGGTTCAGCATGAAAATCAACAGCATATTTTCTGAGCAAAGTACCTGAGGAAGAGGCAATGCTGCAATGAGATCAACAAAGAAGTCAGATCTAATATAACGCCATGCAATCTTCTTAGGATCCATTACAAGCTCACCCCTACCAAACACTCGAGAGCTCGGTGCAACATAAGCTGTTCTGAACTTTATAACAATGTGCAGCACATAAAAGAGGTCTGCCAGTGTCCGAAAGCAAGTTACTATAATTCGTAGATTCAAGTCTGTCCTCACACAAGAGTCTTCCGGAGTCCCTGCCACTGTTGGCAAGTAAAAATATAATGGGTCGACAAAGAGTGCCACTAAGCATGAGAAAATGAAAATCCAGTTCCACCTCAACACAATTTCACCCCCCGGATCAAGCATTTTACTCCGCCCGGGCGCAAGGTCCTCCGGAAACACCTTACTCCTCCCACTCGAAAATGCTTCAGGGAGTTTATATCTACCTCCCACGAACCCATTATCTGATTTCAGCAAAGACGATGAGGAAACCATGTACTTGGAAGACGACATATTCAAGTCCAAAGGGTCATCACTTCCGCTTCTCAATTCTTTCCTCTGCTTTCCATCAGAATAAAACCTGCAAAATTTGTAGCAAAACTCAGCACAGAACCACGAGTGTGCAGGTAAAAGGGACTTCACAAGTTATCAAAGGCAAAGCTAATCAGGCATTAGTTCCATCGAATTGGATCGAGTTCTATAACGTATATTCAGTGGCTGTCTTCGCATTTTCCTTTGAAAATAATTCGCAAAACTAAATTTCAACCATTTTAGTCTTCGGAAAAGCCACATATTACATATTAACTAGCTATGAAGAGAGGCCAAAAACTGTGGAAAAGATAAGAAGAAGCTCCGTTCAGCAGAGTTTCCAATCCAGCATTACGCGTCCCAAAGAAGGAGCGATCTAAAGAATCGAACGACTTACTCGTTCTAACTTCTAAAGAAGTAAAATTACTCAAGCTCACATAATTCAGAGAAAATGACCGCATCTGCTGCCCAAATATCACAACCCCGACAAAAGCACACCATCTCCCACGACCTAAAAAGCTTACCGAATATAGCGATAACACCCAAGAATCCACCGGGTTAAAAAAGAAGGAAGCGAACTTTCCAGGAAAATTCTCTCCGGGGAAAAAAGGACAAGCCCGGGAATGCGTCAGCGGAGGGACCCAGAACGCGGCTTTACCTCACGAGCCTTTCCCTCTTCAGCTCCATTCACAAGAAACCAAAGAGATCGAGCGCGACCCTCCTCGAACCCGAATCCGCAAACTCCCCGCTCACCTCAGACAGCGCGACCCAGAGAGGAACGGACGAGAACCAGCGCGTTTCTTGATCCGGGACAAGGGTCGTGCGGGGGGGTTTCCTCAACCCGAGATTTCCTGGGCGTTTCTTGGACTTACTGCTTGGCTTGAGCCTGGCATTTCATGATTGTGGGTTTCTTGGTCGTCATGTGCGCGTGTGGGACAGCGGAACTGCTTCGGTCCGGGGAGTCAAATCGGGAGTTGACTTGATGGGGGTGAGCAGTGATCAGTGGAGCAGTGGCGGCAGTGGCGGTGATGGTGATGTGGGAATGATTTTCGCGCTTCGCCGATGTCCAACGTTTTTTTCCTGTCCTCCTCCTTGAGTTCGGGCCCGGCCTGCAAGAATCTCAGGTTTTCTCTGTCCGGGCCCATCAGTGATTGCAGGACGACTTGGAAAATTTCATCTTTTTAAATGTGGGGGTGAGCACGCCGGATCACCCAAATCAAAACCGTTTCGATCGGATCGGATCGGATCGGTCTGTTTGGTCCGGTTTTGTTCCGGAGAACCTGGACCGAAACTTTTTTTAAAAAAATAGTAACAATTTTTGTGTTTTTCTTAATTTTTTAGGCTAAGTAATAGGTTCCATGGGATCGGACCGACTGATCCGATTCCCTATCCAAAAATTGGGAATCAGTTCTCCTGGTCCGGTCCCGATTCCTAGGTGGAACTGGACCGGATTGGGGATTGATCACCCCTATTCATATGCAATCACCAATTCCCAACGTTTTCTCCTGTCTCCTCCTTGAGTTCGAGCCCGGCCTGCAAGTATCCCAGGTTTTCTCTGTCCGGCCCATCAGTGGTTGCGGGACCACTTGGAAAATTTCATCTTTTATATGTAGGGGTTAGCACGCCGGATCACCCAAATCGAAACCGTCCAGATCGGACCGGATTGGTCTATTTGGTCGAATTTCCGGTTCCAAGAGAACTAGACCGACCTTTTTTTTTTAAAAATACACTTTTTAGTTTCTTTAAAATAGTAACAATTCTTGTGTTTTTCTTAATTTTTTATTTTTTTTTTGCTAAGTAATAGGTTCCATGAGATCGGACCAACTAGTCCAGCTGGTCCAGTCCAATTCTCAATCCCAAAAATTGGGAATCAGTTCTCCTGGTCTGGTCCCGGTTCCTAGGTGGAACTGAGCTGGATTGGGGACCAATCACCCCTATCCATATGCAATCACTGACTCCCAACGTCTTCTCCTGTCTCCTCCTTGAGTTCGGGCGCAGCCTGCAAGTATCCCAGGTTTTCTCTGTCCCGGCCCGGGCCCATCAGTGATTGCGGGACGACTTGGAAAATTTCATCTCCATATGCAATCACCGTTATCATCATCCCATCAAACTTGGCAAAATCCATCGGTCTGTCTTGATTCTTGACTTTTCTCTTTTTCGTGATGCGACGATTCTTGCACGTCGAACTTTTTTCAATTTGAGATGCTCGAAGGTTCGCGACATGTGGATGTTGACGCGTGCGTTCGCTTATGATTTTTCCATTGAATTTGAATAATATTTTTCGTTTTTTGTGATTTGATTTTACTTAATAAAAGCAAACGGATCGTTCTATTTATTTCCATATATAACGTCATAAGTTTGTATTCTGTCATTAGTTAGGTTGAATATTTTATTTTATTTTTGGGTTTTGGATAACGAATTTTGAATATTTTTAACTTGAAATATCGTAAATATTCACAGCACTTTAATGTTGCACGTGTAAATAACATATAACTACCGAGATGTCCATGCATTGCATGGTAAACTATATTAAATTGGAGAAGCAACTAGGACTTAAAGATTTGAATTTGGGACCTCATATTCTAATACAACGTGGAATTTTGTAAAACTACCGTCCACTGTCTAAAAGGCTTAAATTATTAAATAAAATCGTTTTTTTAATATTTAAATATTTTTCACTATACTTACTATATTGTTCTTTGAAGTTATGCCAGAAAAATGATATGTAGAGATTAATGATAAAATAAATGTTCTATCTATCTAAATCTGCATTAGAATTTATAGGGAGCGTAGTTTAGAATGAACTTGAACCATATCATGTAAATTTTACCTGTGGAAAAGGTAAGCAAGGCATTGTCTCAAATCTTCTTGAGAGTAAAATAGCTTCTTCTTCTATCTTCTCCATTTGCTCCTCTCTATTTAGAGAGGGTTGAGCTGATTATTTCAAGATCATCTTCCAATTCCATCTTTTTAAATTAAAATTTTCTCTTTTCTGTCTTGGTAACTATTGATGTCTATGTTTCTATTTTTTCAAGCAAGAGTTAGATGGGTATTTCATTATCCATGACAATGCATCACAAAGAGAATCGTTGTATATATTGCAAAAATATGCAATATTTAATGTGTGCTTATAGAGAAATTCTCAATATTTCTTCCTCCAAAACGAATATCTAGACTTCCATGGGTTTATTTTCAAACAAAGAAGCTAACATATTGCTCATCGTTGACAACACTCAGTAGTATATTTTCAGGATAATCATTCTCCCAATATCTGGTTAAATGTATCAAGAGATTCAAGACAACAGTTAGGAGTATATCTTCAACAACGATTTATCTAGACTTTCATCGGTTTATTTTCAAGATAATTATTTTCCCAATATCTGGTTAAATGTATTTTTACTTACAATACTATATTTAATATGTTATATATAGACTATCATGTAATAACAGTGAAATGTCGACGGCCAACACTTAGAAAAAATGATATTAATTTACAAGGAGCACGTTGTACAAATTACAATTTCCAATAAAATACATCTTAAAGTGTGATGCAGTACTTTGAATTTGTATACATTGAAATTTAGTCAAATAAATTGAAAAAATATTAAAAATTCACCTGAACATAAATAGAGTATTAGAATTATTTTTAGTGTATCAAGGACCATATTGGATAAATAGAATGTTGATCGGTATTCCTTTGATCACCTTACAATTACAGTTGCTTTATTTTTCCTTCAATGAATCCAAACACATTCATTTTCTGATACTTTTTTTTTTTTTTTAAAAGTAACACCTATGATGAAAATTAAAAACATGAAATCTTTGTTATTGATACAAAAGATGCTATATTCTGTAAACATGCGATGAAAATTGATGATAATTGACTGAGTTGAGTGCATCTAATAACAGTAGAATAAATAAGAAATATGTTAGCTAGTCAAGTCATAAGCTTGTTGCATTTGCGTTCCTGTATTTGTAAAGATGTCATTGCCATGTGCCGTGAGAACAACACAAACGTGGAAAAAGGGAAAAAAAATGGAACGAACAAGAAATCTACAAGTTACATTTCAAAGAATAACAGAATCTGTAGCTTCTCATGTACACCCAGCTCCCCCAGGAAGATGCCTACTGCTCAAAAAACCGAACGATAGCATCCCAATATCCAGCCAACTGAGAGTAGGAATCTGTCAGTACATCATAAAGACAAGCAATATGCAAATTTGTGCATTGTCCAGCATTACATGATTACCTGGCCTAAGATACCCTTTCCAGTTTGACCTTCAATTACCAAGCCTGCTGTGAGACCAATCATCGCCCATGCTCCATTTATCGCTTCAATCTGACGTCTTCTCTGTAACCACAGAATTTCTCAATTCCAGTGAAAGAAAATTCTACTTATAACAAAGAGAATACTGGGGTCATTTCCACCTACACCCTACATATAGAGAATACGACGGTTTTGGAGAAACAAAATAATATTGGCTTGTCCATAACACGGAGTCTTGGACAGCAAAAGTGCATACAGGGTTTGAGTAATTCAATCTATGAACCATTCTACCTCTTCTCCAAGTTCAAATGTATATTCATTTATCCATGAGTAACCAACAACTGGATCAAGATGTTAAGTGGAAACAAGCACATATAATTTGAATCTAAAGATATCAACAAAAACTGCTAAGAACGTACGGATGAACACAAGAAAAAGAAAATTCTGGGCTCTGTGTGGAGCTTCTCTGTGGAATTCACCAGTTTCATCCCTAACGGACAAATATCAGTTATAAGCTAGTCACAAGACTCACGAATCAAGACCAAAATGTTTCCGCCCTGCATAATCACATAAAGGATAGGAATCTAGACTACACTGGGTACACTAATATAATGCAAGCAACACCCCAATAAGTGGGTTGCCGATAGATGTCCCTATATCTCTTGATGCACATTTACTCACCTGAAATTTCTCTTTTGCTTGAAGTTGTTGCATTTGCTTAGCAGCTAAACGCTTGGCTTCCAAAGGATCTACCATGATCACATCCTTAATGGAATTTTCTCTTTCTGAAGACATCTGCTCAGTTTATAGGAATAGCAGAGAGATTCATCAAAATGATATTCTTCTCTTCCTTAAATCCATAGCTTAAAAACAATAGGAAAACATGGTAAATGACAAAACATGGTAAATGACAGAACACAATATAATGACAGAATTAAGTTGAAATGAATCTTTTGATTCCATGTAAAACAGGGATGAGGTGAAGATCTCATCGCAGGGCAAACAGAGGAAAAGATAAGATTAATACAGCAAATTCATCCACCTGCCGTCCAATGCTGTTATTGCTTAGTTGCTCCTAATGCAAGCAAGCGACATGTCCACATGATTTACTACAGAAGAATGTTAAACTTAAAGTGCAAGCAACATTACTTCAATAGAGAACGGTCAACTTACAATGATCCTGAAGATTGAATATCTACTTTTACTTTTATTGTAGGATTAAGTACAATTTTAATTCTCTAAGTTTCAGCAATTGTGCAGATTGTCATCTAACTAATTTTGTGTTCAGTCAAGTCCTCTAACTTCCTTGATTTGTACAAACGGTCCTCTAAGTTTTATCTTTAACAATCAAGGCTCTAAATTTCCCGAATCCTTTGGTCAGTTGCTCTCATCAAACCATACGATTAATTAATGAAGTGGCATTGTCATTGTGGCATGAAAAAATAATCACAGGATGCTAAGACGATGCCCAATTAGTGGTAAATTAAAAACTTAACAACACACAATGCTAAGATGATGCCCAATTAGCGATAAGCAAACTAAGGGGGGGAAAAAAGAAAGAAAAAACCCCCAATTTGATAAGGTACCATGGGTAAATAAAATGCTTGATTGCACAAATCAAGAACGTAGGACTTAGATGAACAAACCAAACTTACAGGAACAAATCGCACAAATTGAGAACTATGCAGGACTTGATCACATAACGCAAAAGTTAAAGAACCAAATTGTGTACTCACCGAAAATTTTAGTACTAAAACTGTACTGACCTCTTATTTTACTTTTTTCTGGATAAATAGAAACCAAATTTCATAATAGGAGGCATGGAATAAGAAAGACTAATCTTTGCATTTCTAAACATCTTGACATTACAAACTATATTTTCTGGTATCTCTTTAATATTGTCAAATATACAGTGAAAGATCAAGCATTAGGTACAGATAAGTATCTGCAAGTACACTTCAAGTGGTATTTGAATTGGAATTTATGAAAAGTCAGGTCAGCACATACAAGCAGCTACTTAATCTAGAAACTGTGTTAATTCATTTTGCATGAAGCAACTACTTCAAGCTCAATGATCTCACACAATTTCACAGATACTTGTAACTCGGTAAATAATCCAGGGACATATGTCACTTTTCTTAAATTGTTATACCATCTGTAATGGAGAAAAAGCCCCACATGTTATCAAGGCATTAGTTAGCATCTATATAATTCCTCAGCAAATAAGCTGTCTCAAGCTTAAGGTACTCTACATTCATTTTGCTTAAGCTATCTGGTTAAACCTCTGGAATAACTCCATGCTAAAGATGCTTGGCTAATCAATTAAATCATGGTATGTTTAGATCAATACTCAGATGTATTAGTATACAAAAAACTGAGTCAAGCGTACAATTCCCCTATTTAATCAACTCAATGTCAAATATCAATGTGCTAATTTGTTATGAATCAATGGGAAGCAATGTCCAAGCCTCAGAGGAGTCATTGAATTTGTCCTATATCTACTAAATTACATCTTGAGCTGCCGAATAAGTAATGAGGGCTACCAAAAAGGAGCCCTACGACAACATGCATTGGTGATTCAAGCTCCACCAATTTTTACTTTTCACATGCCATGGAACAATAAGCTAAAATGAATAACCAGCCACACCACAAAACAGCAAAATAAGGGATGCCGACTCATAGGCCTCGTCCATAATACTAACAAAAATGCACCCTCATCATTGATACAAAATTGCTTGATGCTTACATTAGGATTCGCCAATAGTCGGAAAGCCTGACCCCTGCTTTCATCAGGAGCTGGTCCTGAACCGGATTGTGTCGTCAAGCCCTGTCTGACAAATAACCTGTTCGCATCACAAAGTCCAGTCACGACATCAAGCACGTTATCATGGTTTCACTTTCGTCCCCTAGAACATTAACGCAAGATGACACAACAAGATGACACGAAAAGAAAAAAGGGAAGCTCATCAGCATCCCCCGCATTTATCATTCATGAACAGCAAGTTAAAAAAAGAAAGCCTTTTTTTCTGGAGACCCAAAATCCCCTGATTGTCATTACAATCAGATCTTACTTCCAAAAGCAAATACACACACTATAATTCGATGGAGCAAGACCAAAGCGCCTACTCATTTACACTCACACAGCGATAAAAATCAAATTTTTTTCCGAAAAATTGAACAAGCCCAATTCCCAGGAGCAGCCCATTAGAACATCCATCCCCCTACTACACCCTGGAAAGGGAAGCCAGGGATCAAACGAGAAGCAACCCATGTCATCAAAATTCACTCCGTCTCCATTTTCGATCACGCGAAGCAAAGACAGCAGCAGCGCACTGGAATCGCCACCGAAACTGGGAACGAACCACGCGTTCCCATCAAGAACAAGCACTGGTTTGGCTTCCCCCCATGGAACGAATGAGCAAGCGAACACCCCCCACGGAACGAATCGCAAGAGGCTTCAGTTCTCAGCTACTACTCGAGAACAGAGAGAGAGAGAGAGAGAGAGAGAGAGAGAGGTACTTGAGACGGGTGGCGAGGCGAGGAGGGAGACGCGACGGGGAGGAGAGGGAGAGGCGGCCGCGACAGAGACGCTGACAGGGGAGGAGAGATGGAGAGGCCGACGCCATTCCTGATCAAGCTCGCTCCACCTCTTCTTGACTGGTACGTCCGTGCTCAGCCTTTCGTTTCTCCGAGACTCTTTCCCGCAGAAGTTTCCTTTTATTTTGATATTTGGCAGAATATTCTTCTTTCTTCTCCCCCAAAAAGAAGCAATTTTACTTTGATAATATAAAGTCTATTTTCGACTCTCTCACTCATAGGAGTGAGCATGGTTCTAGAATATAATCCGGAAGCGAAAAACCAGATTGGTGGTAATCTATTTGGTTCTAGATTTCAAGGTATGTAAGATAGGTTCTACATTCGTGTAGGATGTATTCAATGTGTGCGAGCTTGCCTAACAGAAGTATTAGAAATGATACCATGGGGTGAATGTAAAAGCTAAGCAAATTGCTTCGACTCTGAGAATAGAGGACTATGTTGGTTGTAAGAGACGTGAATCCACTTGATCGGAAGATTTTTTGAGCATTCGAGTTTATTTATGGCATGAAACAACTTGAAGCATGGGTCTAACATATTAGTACATTCTTGAAAAAACCATGTAAATACATTTCGAATATAATTGATTTTTTTCACTACAAAAACCTGTGCTCTAAAATAGATAAATTTGGAACCTAGAACAAGTTTTTATGTTTTTATTAATCTATATCTTTACACGGTTCTATAGTAATCTACAATGTTTGATGATGTGTATATAATTTGAAAACCATCTGTCTAAACTTCCATTTTATGATGGAAATTTTTATTTTGTTAATATTTTATATATTTTTATGTGTCTAGATATAAATTGTGATTGATGGTTTGTAATAATATGTGGTAGTCATTAAAGATGATAATTCATTGCAATCATTCAATTAACAATATAGATCAAGTCTAGATAAGCTTTGGAACCAATTTTGGAATCTATGACAGAATAATAGATTTGTAGGCCAAGCCTACTGATACGTTTAGGTTCCGGGTTCAAAAAAATGAGAAACTTATTTTAACCGGTAGGTTATAAATTCTAGGTAGAACCTATATGAAACTTGAACTACTCACCCCTATTCACTTAATTTCTATGCAACAATTCACCCATACAAATTTAGTATTAAGGTTTTACTTATTAAAACTATGGTGGCATAATCCTCATAAAAAAACTCCAATTTTAGATTAGGTCTCAATTCTAGTGCAAACGCTTATTCTGCCTAATAGAATACATCACTTTTGGGTCAGGCCACAATTCTAACCTGAATTCTTGTCTCATAAAAGTATACCCACTTTCAATCGGTATTCAAATCTGAATTCTATTGAACTTCCGTCCAATGATGTTGTTAAAAGGGGGCTAGATGTGAATATCGACCACTAAAACTTTGTCGGCATAAAACTCTCCACATTTTTTTAATCTTAATTAGGTCTTAATTCGAGTCGGAATTTTTTTTTTGTCTCATAAAGAAAGAACCAATTTCAAATCGGGTTACAATTTTGGCCCGACCTCCTTTTACTTCATAAAAAATACCCACTTTCACTTGATTTCTAAATTTGGGCCTCAATAAGTTTCATTCAAGGGAGATTTGAATGTGGGCCGAAACTTGATACTATATTACAAAATAAAGGTTCGAGCTAGAATTGAAACCTTTCCTTACACACAGGTTGGTGCTTTTATCAGACGAAAACTAGTTCGCACCAATATTATGAGCCGGCTTCAAAGTTGATGCTATCTAAAATATGGAGAGAAAAGAAAATATTCTAAAAATTCTATTCTCTCTCTCTGTTTCTTTTTAATAATGAGAGGCTCATCTTAATTGGAAAAACTTCGAAAAACCTGTAAAACATACCATTTTAATTTCATTTATGGTTCGACCAAAAATAAAATAAAATCATGTATGGAATTTATTCATACGCATTGATACATGGACCATCAACACTCCGCTTCGCACGCATTCTTTCTATTTGAATTTTCCAGGAAAGAGAGTTCATCAAAATTGTGGAATGCTGCAAATGGATGAATTACGTTTGAAAACAACATCTCCACGAGCTTTCCAAATCAAAGTGGAGATCAACGCGATCAGAGTACACTTTGCAGACTCGTCTTAATATCTATACCGACTAGATCGGATGCTTGAGCAGCGACTTCGATATGCTACAGGCCTACACAGGACGCAGTAAATACGCGAAGGAAACACTAGTGCGTCCCCTGCATGCTTGTATTTACACATGCAAAAAATGACATTCCAAATCGATTTCGGCAGCGACCATCTCCGGTTACTGTCACTGCATTTGTCTCTTCAGCAGGGGCACAGGAGGACCGGAAAATTGCAAACTTTGTTCTTTCCGACCTGTGATTCTGCTGAACTCACTTGTATTTTTCCATTATTTTTCTAGCTTCTTCCATGGGATCATCCATCGGAGGGGCAGCTCCACCCCCTTTCGGTCCGTCTCCACCCCCTTTCGGTCTGTTGTCTTTGTTTAAGGCGAGGAACGTGAAATATATGAGTCCCATGGTGGCCTGAGGATCAGAAGAAGGGTAGTTATTATGTCATTTACTATGTTCTGAGGACAAGAGAAATGGGCCAAGAAAATGGTATCGGGACATTGGATGTTCCTAAACATCTTTCGACTCTTTTGAGACATGGTAGAAGTGCTTTCTATTCTCAGCAAGATATGGGAGGGACTAGGTTTTCCATGCCTAAGTACCTACGTACAGAAATTGCGAGAGAGGATATAAGGTTTAGTGTGATTGTGACCACTCAATCACCTGAGTTGAGAACAAAAGGTGTAAAAATGATTGAATTTTAAGCAGGTTATATACCTAGGAGGACTAAGTGAATCTGAATCACAAACTCAATGGAGGCAAAAGGAAAAGGTTAAAAAGGACAGACAGAGAATTATACACATTTCCCAGGGTGAATGCCTGTTCCAGGGTTTATCGAGGAAAAGAGCTTCTGCTTAGAATCTACATTCAGAACCTCTTAATTGTGGAGGCCGATAGGCCAAGTCACAACTTAATAAGCAAAGGGGAGCACAATAGCAAAACAGATCAATACTCGTCAACTTCGAAATCGACTCAAGTCAGAAAATCGAAGTAGGAAATATGCAGAATCCTAGTATCATCACTACCATGAGATGCATTAACAGTTCAAGCTCTGCAGTAACTTCGAATGACACCGTCTTGACCAATAGATTTCTCTCCTCTCCCAATCCAGAAAAATTCTAGTCAGCTAAAAGAAATGTCAGTGTTGGTAAAGGTCCATACTCATTCACAATTCCTCTATTTCCAAATTCATGATTTTGATTTTATTGAACAAGATTCATGGTATATTGTCCCATTCCAAATGCTAGCCTCCCATTGTTTTAGTTACTAGACAATCCTAGACCAAAAGGCAACAATAAACCAGAAGAATTACTAAAGTTACACCTGCCATATCTATGTATCACATATCAGGCCGGTTCAAAACATTAGACAGACAGTGCAATTATAGTCGGTACACACCTGCACCAAACACTGCAAATGGAACTACAGAAATTCTAAATTCGTAATGAAGCAGAAACTTTACCAGAACAAAGAAGGCAGTGGATAAGAATGACTTCAGCACAAAAAGCACAACGGACAACCCAACGAAAGTAACCGAAATCCTTGCTACGGGCCTCGGAACAGCATCCTAAACAAAGAAGAACATCAGCAAACTGTCATAATGCGATTGCCGAAAGTACATACGAACTGTTTCGAAAGAATCATATCAAGGAGAGACGAATAGCACTCACGGGCACCAGGTTCGTCCCCGCTTCAATCGCATCCCTCCCCACTTTCCAAACCGTCTGAGCAACTACACGCCATGGAGCACAAAGGGGAATCAGCAAGCAATAACAGATCTTTCGTTCGCAGAAACTGCGAGTAAGAACGAAAATACACTACACACGCCGAGTCAGTCAAGCCATCAATGGTTAATTTTTCAAACTATCCACACTTCTTTAGCGCCTTCCATCGAACAATTTCTGCTCGTAAGCATTCCACTGTCAGCTCTAACAAAGCTAACAGCTAACCGATGAAAATACCATATCAAATCACGCAACTATCAAACTGCTCAGTCACAAACAATCTGCCACAACCATCATCAAACATCAAAGAACCCCATTACGAAAGCAGCCAGAGAATTTCACAAAACACCCGGGAATCGAGACTGCCCGGAAGCTCCGATGCTCGAAAAGTGAACCTGACCCTTTAAGAAGTTCGACTGGGAAGCGACGACGGTCGAGGAGCGGCGACCTCCGAGCCTCCTGATCGGACCGCGGAGCGCGCCGGTGCGCGCGAACGGAGCGGGGTTGTCCAGCCCCGAAATGGGCTTGGAGGGAAGCAATTGAGCTCTCGGGCGCGTGGAAGAGCGAGGCGGGATGTAGAGGAGACTGTGCAGAAGGGTCGAAGACGCCATGCGTGGTCGGCAGCTGCTCCGTTAGAGAGAGAGAGAGAGAGAGAGAGAGATGGGTGTTTCCGCCTCGGAAAGGATGGACAGAGGGTCGTTCCGACCACCGGCTGCGAAAGCCCGATCCATGCAAAGGCGTGGATGAAGTTGATGGGTCTACGGCCCAGTTAGCTTTAGGGCCTGCAAAGGCCCAGTTTGCTCTAGCTTTACCATCACAAATATATATATATATATATTTGTATGTGAACTTGCCACGTGGCACTTAACTTCATATGTCGGATTGTCACGTGACAAACAATAGCTTTAATTTGTTAGGTGGCACGCATTTTTTAGGAACTAATTTCTCGAGCAACTTCAATTTTGAAAAAAGAATATTATAAATTGGGAAGCATCTAACGATTCTGACAACTTCATAGTTTCGAAACGGCTTTTAAATAGTTGCCCCAAGGACTTAGACGGAGAATATTAGAACAACTTTGCCATATTTGTGAAGGCAAAAAGGGATTACAAAAGTAGAGAACTCAATTTTGGGGAAATGGCCCGCTTTGTCCTTAGACTGTGATTTTGTTTGCGTAAAAAATGGCTTAGACGATAAAGGAGGACATATCAATAGCTTTTGGAATGAGATAGCTTCCAACTAACACCTTTAAAGATTCAAAGTCTACTTAGACGGATCAAAGTGAAGCTATAAGATCAACGAAATACAAGAACTCTCATTTTCTTTACGGTATCGGATTTATCCTTTGAGCAAAATTGAGTAAATTCTAATTGTAAATTTCTATTGAGGGTTGAACACTTGCAACCTGGAAAGAGAGAGATAAAGTGTAGTGAGAAGTGCTTGAGTTTGTAGAAGCATCTTATGAAGTTTTGTGTAGAAGCAACATTTTCTACAAGTAAAATCTCAAAGGGAATTCTAGCCTCATTGAGACTAATAGAGCTAGGGAAATTGAGTTAGTTAAGTGGAAGGCCAAATCATTGCAATTTTTTTTTTTTTTTCTTCTATTGTTTTAGCTCCTTTAAGAGTTAAAACAATAGAAGAAACGCAAAAAAAAAAAAAAAAAAAAAAAAAAAAGTTCTGGCCAGCTATGGGGAACTCATTGATGTTAAGTGCAAAATTCACAGCAGAGGTGATTTAATGAGAATCTCCTTTTTACATGCACCTACTTCTTTCTAGGAGAGATTAAACCTTTGGTAACTGCTCACCTCAATTAATTCATCTAACAATCTCCCTTGGCTTTGTATGGGAGACTTTAATGAAGTTCTATACCTCTAGGAAAAAGCGGGCAAGCGAGAGGTAGACAGACATAGAATGGTGGCTTTTTGGGACTTCCTAGACTCATGCTCTCTAATGGATTTGGACAGTAAAGGCTGCAAATTCACATGGACCAATAATCGAGAAGGAGCTAACCTGGTAAAGAAGAGGCTAGATAGAGCATTGTGTAATTGGCCATGGTGAATACAATTCCCGAGCGCAGAGGTATTTGCCCTACCGACAATCGGATTGGATCACAGTCCCTTACTCCTTACCCTGGAACCACCTACAATGAAAAGAAAGAAAACATTCAGATTCGAGGCATACTAGCTTGAAAAAACAGAATGCACAGAGGTAATCCGAGAGGCATGGGTGAAAACTAGCAACCGCCAAGTAGATATTGCTGGAAAAGTAAAGCAAGTTGCAGCTGACCTAGTTAAATGGAGTAGACAAACATTCCAGCATGCATCTCAACAAATTGAAACACTCAAAAGAAGACTAACGACTTCACCAATCGGGAGGAAGAGCCCTCGGCCCAGAAAGAGTACGAAACGTGGTCGAAAAATAGAAGACTTCGGAGACAAGAGGAAATGTATTGGTGCCTACGATCACGAATCACATGGATGAGATGGGGCGATCAAAATACAAAATTTTTCCATGCCACAACAAAGTTCAACGAAGAATCGAAACAAAATCTCTATGCTCCTGTTAGATGACACTACATGGAGTCGTGACCCCACAACCATAAAACATCATATAAGGGCATTATATCAAACATTATATACTACAGTTGGGGAGAGGAATTATCAGCCAATTCTTGATCAGTGCACACAGCTGGTCACAGCTGAAATGAACGAGGGCCTAACCAAGTCTATCTCAGAAGAAGAAGTTCGAGAGGCAGTCTTCCAAATGGGAGCCATTAAAGCCCCGGACCGGATGGACTTAACGGCTTATTTTATCAAAGCCAATGGCCGTGGTATGAGATGACATTTTTAAAATAGTAGACTCCTTCTTCAGCCAAGGTACTCTCGATCCCGAGCTAAATAAGACCCACATCACCCTCATTCCCAAAGTAGCAAACCCTAAAAGTATAACTCAATACAGGCCCATCAGTCTTTGCAATTTCAGTTATAAAATTATTGCCAAAGTTTTGGCCAATAGATTAAAACCCCTTCTCCCGAACATAATCTCCCAAGAACAAAGTGCATTTGTTAGTGGTCGCCAAATCCAAGATAATATTTTCATAGTTCAAGAGGTCCTTCACCAGCTGAGGGTAAGGAAAAGGCAAAAACATTTCCAGGCAGTTCTTAAACTTGACATGCAAAAAGCCTTTGATAGGGTGGAGTGGGATTTCTTTTGTGATTATCTACTAAAATTGGGCTTCAGTTTAAAATGGGTGGGTCTCATTAGACAATGCATCTCATCGTTTCTTATAGTATACAAGTAAATGGAGATCTATGCACTCCTTTTCAGCCATCCCGAGGCATCCGTCAAGGGGATCCACTATCCCCATATCTCTTCATTCTCATGGCCAATGCCTTATCAACCCTCATGAATAAAGCCATTGAAGACCAAACCATCAAAGGCATCCAACTAAACTCTACCTGCCCCACATTGTCCCACCTACTATTTGCTGATGATGCTATTTTCTTCCTTAAAGGTACAATTACTGAAGCACAAAACCCAGCCAATATCCTTCACCAATACTGTTTTGCCTCGGGTCAAGCCATCAACCTCAACAAGTCAGGGCTTTTCTTTGGAAATGGCTGTCCTCAACTCTTGAAATCAAACCTAGCATCTAAATTAAGAGTCCCTATCATGGAAAAAACAGGTTCCTATCTTGGAATACCTTCAGATTGGGGCCGGACCAAAAAACAGATGTTCCCTTGGATTATAGGTTGAGTAGAAAAGAAATTGGAGAGCAGGAAGGAAAAATTAATCTCTAAGGCGGGGAAAGAGATACTTATCAAGACAGTGGTCCAAGCTTTGCCACAATATGCTATGTCACTCTTTAAAATCCCAATCTCTATTTGTCGAGCGATAGAGCAACGCACATCAAACTTCCGGTGGAAACAAAACTCGGCCAATAAAGGAGTTCACTGGAAGAATTGGGATTTTTTGAAAACAAGAAAGGATGGTGGAGGCCTAGGCTTCAGAGATCTTTTGGAATTCAACAAAGCATTGCTAGGGAAACAAGCATGGCGGCTAGCTCAAGCACCGGATGCCTTATGGAGCAGAACATTAAAGGCTTTATACTTTCCAAGAGGTACTTACTGGAGTGCACAAAAAGGTTATCGCCCGTCTTGGGGATGGCAAAGCCTCCTAATGGCTAGGGATGTGATCGAACCAGCTATTAAATGGGAGGTAGGAGATGGCGAGACTATCCGGATTAGAGAAGATTGATGGTTAACCTTGGGAAAGATTGGGGGCCCATCAAATCGAAATGATCCACAAAGAGTGGCTGAATTGATAGACCAAGCAAACAGAGAATGGGATGAGCAGAAAGTGAATATGCTATTTGGTCAAGAGGTGGCTAGAGAAATCTTAGCGACTCCTCTCGCTAATTTCAAACCCGAGATAAGCTAATTTGGATGGCAAACAGAATAGGCTTCTACACGTCAAAAGTAGCTATAACCGGCTCAGACAAAAAACAGAGCTTGCAACCACATCTCAGCCTTCTACTTCCTATCAGTCTCCAAAATCATTATGGCATGAAATCTGGAAGCTCCCAATTTGCCCCAAAGTTAGGTTTTTATTATGGAGCATGTGTAACAACGCCCTACCCACTAAAGAAAACCTATTCAGGCGGAAGATGATACCTGACACGAGATGCACGATCTATCAGCAACACCTAGAAACAAAGTGGAGCACCTCTTCGCCTTATGCGGTGGACAAAGGCAATCTGTCGACCCAAGACTACAAATTGAAACCTCCCGAAGAGGATTACCCGTATAGACAAATGGATCCGAGATATTCTTACCTCCGTGGCTGAACCTCAGACCAAAGCTCTTGTTGCCGGCACAATATGGCAGATCTGGAAAGAACGAAACGCCTTTATCTTCCAAGGTCGTCACTCGAATCCCAGGCGGGCACTTGAAGACGCAACCTCCCTGACTCTCCTGTACAAGAACCCGAAACCACCCATAAACCACCCAGCTCCGACGAACAACAAAACCCACAAGTTCCTAACCTGTAAAATCAACGTTGATAGTGCCTAGTGCTGCTCCATGGCGACGGGCTCGGTGGCGGGGATCGTTCGAAACAGCAGAGATCTTCTCACCGATGGATTTGCGAAGTCGATTCGTGCGACCTCAGCTCTTGCAGCAGAAACCCTAGCTATCAGGGAGGCGTTACTTTCGTTGAACAATCGGAACATAACTCATAATGCACGAATGGGAACATAACTCATAATGGGTGAGTACTTTGAAAGCGAACAACAATTCCAGATCAGTTCAGATAGTCTTGAAGCCGTGCAAAGCATCCTGGGCCAGACTGAAATTCCATGGGCGGCCCGTTCCATCATTGAAGACTGCCGCTTACTCCTCAACCACACGCCTCGCGCCAACTTGGTCCATGAGCCCAGAGAAAACAACCGAGCAGCCGATTGGGTTGCAAAGGCACACAAAGCCGCGGATCTCCCTCCCGACTGGATTACCCATCCCCCGCACTCTCTTATGTTAATTTTATGTTCTGATGTTGAGACTCTGTGTTTTTCGAACGTTATTTAAGTAATGTCAGCTATATTTCCGACCAAAAAAAAAAACTCCTTTAACATTTGTACGATAGAAGGTACAACTTTTGCATAACTGTTTTCCTTTACAGCAGCACATCCAACACATTCTCCACCCAAAAGTTTTCATTTCCTTTAGAATAACCAATTCACCCTTATTGGTTGTTGTGCTTGGCCATTTTGAGGACTATGATGTTTATATATCTATCGATTGCAAACTTCTTTCAATTGATAAGTCCTTGGAGAGCAGTGATAGATTATGGAGAAAAAATTGACAAAGAAATGTGTCAAGTTCTAATCCATTAATTACATGCAATACTAAAAGACAATACCTCAAAAATTGTAGGCCTTTCATAAACAGATATTTGACAAGCATTCTAAGAACACTAGTTAATATAATTATTTGAAAAATACCTATAAATCGAGTCAAGAAAGCCTTGCACTTTAGTATTGCTCATCCGTTTCTACATTAAATGCATTTGCTATATGTCATTGACAAGAGTGACGGACCTATCGTCTTCTCCTAATCAGTTCTCCTATGATTTTTTTATCTAGATGCCACATGACAATAACACAATGCTTCCTATCATAACAAAAATATGTGTTATAATCATGTGGACCTTCACACTAAAATCGATTCCTTTTTTTTGCCTATTGTGAATAAGGGGGAAATGCATTAGACTTATGTGAAAAAGGCAACAAATCTTTGCATCCTACGGCTTTTCCTAAGAACGTACAAATTTTAATTTAGTGTACTACTATATAGAGATCACCGATGTGTACCCATCGGACAATCAAATTCTAGGAAACCTTCGTAGGATTTTCCAATGCTTGGAGCTGGAAACGATGCGTATGTTGTTGGGACTCGACAAGTGAAGCAGTAGCCAAAAGTAACCAAGATACACAAAATATGGAGGGCTGGCCAGACAAGCTACTTGATCCTTGCACTAATAGGTTTCCTTCCGCTGGCCTCTACTATTGAAACCTCCAAATGTGCCCAAAGAAAACCCATTAAAGGAAATGATTGAAGTCGCGCTAGTTTTGAGCACGAACTCGACCATTTGGAAGGTGGTGGAGGGTTATATATCCTTGGCCCACATTGATTTTTACGGCAACATATGCACGGTTCATTATACTCGAGTGTTAGTTCACGTCAGAGATCCAAGGGATAGACATTCTCGTTGTGGCATCTACGAATGTATATATATACACACACACACACACTAATGTATGGGCAATTGGTTTTTAGATAGTTTTGTGACATCCAGATTTTCGGACACTCAGTTTGTCTTTATGGATCGATGATCGAGTGTTCATCGGGTACTTGGATCAATTGTGATCATGTTTATTAATGTTATCCTAGTGTGTTCGAAGAGTGCTGAGGAGCATGAGAGACATTAGAGGATGGTACTTCAGACCTTGAGGACTATTGGATTTTACGATAAGTTTAGCAGATGCGAGTTTTGGATGACTCGTGTTGCGCTCCTAGGTCATGTGATTTCAGGTGAAGGAATCTTCGTGAACCTCGCCAAGATTGAAGTAGTGAACAATTGGTCAAGATTGACTATAGTGACAGAGATCAGAAGTTTTCTGGGTTTTTAGCAGGGTATTATAGACTGTTTGTGGAAGGGTTTTCAGCATTTGCGTTGCCGTTGACTTGACTACTGAAGAAGGAAGAAAAGTTTATGTGGACAGACAAGTGCGAGCATAGTTTCTAAGAGCTTAAGCAGAAGCTGACTACCGCACCTGTACTGACCATTTCATCTGGTCCTGGAGGATACAAGATCTAAGTGATACGTCGTTTAGAGGACTGGGTTGTGTGCTGATGCAACATGATAAGGCCGTTGCATACGCATCCCGTCAAGTTGAGACCTCATGAACTGAATTAACCGTCGCATGACTTAGAACTTGCAGCTATTATTTTCGTTCTGAAAATTTGGAATCATTATTTGTGCGGAGAAAGACTCCAGATCTTCACTGATCATCAAAGTCTCAAGTATCAATTCTCTCAAAAGGAGTTGAAAATGAGACAAATGGCGTCGTTGGGTGGAACTCCTTAAGGTTTACGACTTTGTGATATCTCCTATCACATGGAAAAGCGAATAAGGTTACAGATGCGCTGAGTCGAGAGTTCTCAGTTGCACAGTTGGTACTCAAGGAGTGGATATTACTTGAGAAAGTTTAAAATTCGGTTTTCAAATCTGAGGTAGGCCACCTTCGAATTTTATGGCCACCCTCAGAATTGAACTGGATATTCAGGTTAGAATCAGACACTTCAGTGGACAGACTCAGAAATTCAAAAGATTTTGTAAGAGGATAATGAGAAAAGGAGAACTGAGTTTCAGATTTTTAAGGACGGGATGCTAAGGTTCTGAGGATGATTGTGTGTACTTGACAATACAGAGATTAAAGAAGAGATCTTATTGGAAGCTCGTCATAGCGACTTGCTTTGTCCAAACAAGACGAAGATGGGTCGAATTTGCATCAACAGATTAGTAGACCGGTATGAAGACAGATATCACGATGGTTGCAAGTGTCGATGTGCTATCGAGTGAAAGCACGGTTTTGCAATTCGAGAGGACCTTTGTAATCTCTCGATATCCCCATGTGGGAATGGAAACAAGTCACGAATGGATTTTTGTGACAAATCTTCTAAGGGGTCAGTGCGTTAATAATTTCATTTTGGGTAATAATTGACAGACGGTGGAAATCAGCCCATCTTGTGGCTGTGCGAAAGGATCTTGGTTTGATTGAGCATGCAGAAGTGTATGTGCGTCAAATAGTTCGTTTGCTTAGGGTGACAAAGTGATTGAGTTGTATCGGATCTTGACCCGAGGTTCCCGCCTTGAGCGATCGCCGATAGTTCCTTTTTAGTCGGTGCGAGCAAAGTGTACGAGAACTTCGCTTGTTGAGCCGAGATCGAAAATGAAAGGTTGCGGCCTAGAGTCGGTTCGGCGGTCGGTGGAAGCAGTTGCAATTATCAGTGACAGATTAAAGACCGCTCAGAATCGCCAGTTTAGCTGCGCAAAAATGTGTCGCAGACCTTTGGAATTTTAAGTGGGGAAGTGCATTTTTTTTTTCCTTGGGTGTCGCCCATGGTAAGGACGTCTCGATCTGTTAAAGAAGGGAAAATGAAACGGCATTTAAATCGGAATCCATCGAAATTCGGGTTCAAAGGAGGATTTTGGCTTTAAATAAATAAAGGAAGCAATTCGAGACACCGTCGGCACCCTTAGCCGAGTGGTACCCGGGGAAGAAGCATGCAGTCCGAAGTCGGGAGTTCGAATCCCCGACGCGGCAGTTAGCCGCTTAGTGGAACGAAAAAGAAAAGAAAAATAAAAAGAAAAGAAAAAGAACCAAAAATTTTGCAATTTTCATTTTTGTAAAGATGGACAAGTGCTTAGCCTTTTTGGGAATCAAGAATTGGTCTGGTCAATTTGGAAGTGTTTCGGCAGAACCGAGGATCTTGAATAGCAAAGACAAAGCGAGAATGAAGGAGCGAGAATTGATGAGACGACAATACCCCACCATTTTGAAGAAGAATTTTAATGGTTTAAATTTCGAGGACGAAATTTTTATAAGAGGAAGAGTTGTGACATCCGTATTTTCGGGTTCGATTTCGATTAGATAGATTGGGCATTTCATCGGCGCGACTACGGTGTTTTCTTTGAGTTGGCCACTCACGAGATAACTAGACTAACCTGGGTAAGCTATTAAGGACTTTAAGGCAAATAGACTTGAGAATTCGACCATGAATCGACTTCTCGACCGTGCTCATCCTTAGAGATCATTACGGCACGATTAAAAATCGAATTAAGATCGAGATAGGTCGGTTCGACCGAGATGAATGACCGATCGTGGGTGACTCCACTAAATTGGAAAATTCTCATCGACCGGCACTAATTTGATTTTACTATCGTTTTGGTACCATGTGTCCGTATTTGAATCCTCGAGATTTTCACGACAACCGAGAGTCGCCAATGTGTCGAGTGGGTTCATCGTGGCTTGAAGAAAATCGACCACGGGTCATTTGTCCTAAAAAGTTCTGAAAACTATCTAGTAGCCTAGGTCACACTAAAAACGCATCCGAGTGAAATTAACCGCCAATCTAAGTCCGATTTCGAGAAATTGAAGAGTCTGTCATGTCACAATAAATTTTAGAAATGTCGACTCGCCTCGGGAAGATTTTTCGGAGATTCCGAGATTTTTACGGAAAACCATTTCGGACGTTGCGGAAATTTAGCGGGAATTCGGATGGGCCAAATTGAAGAAAGTTTGGACTTCCGTAGGCCGAGCTTTTGAGTGTTGGGGACTTGCAGAAAATGGTACAGGAGTTTCCTTCGATGAAATCGAACCTCAATTTGAGGAATTGAGTGAGGAATTGAAGCTAAAAAAAAAAAAAAAGTGAATTTCGGAGATAAAGAGGAGGATTGGAATTTTGGTATTTAAATTTGATTATTGGTGGATATTTAGTTGGAAAGAAATAGGGAACATGCAATTAATTCAAGGGATAGGATTGCTTGACTTTTGTTCCTTCCCCTTCAACTTGCCGTGCACGCTTGGCCGGCCTTTCTCTTCTTCGTGCGAGCTGCCCCTCCTCAACCGAAGCTGCAGCTCTTTTCTTCATTCATTTCTTTCTCTCTGCCGTGCCTTCATCCCTCACCAGCATCATCATCATTTCCTTCCCCACTCGTGCGCAGCCCATCTCCACAAAATTTTACTCCTCCAGTCAACTAACTTCAAACCCACCGAAGCCGTGTTGACCCGCCAGCTGCTGTTCACGTGTTTTCTGCCCACGCTCGTGTCTTCTTCCACCATTCTTGTCTTCTTGCCGATTTGTTGACACTCGGCCCACGATTCAATCACCGAAGCACCACCGATCTTCACTCGACTTGTCACGCCACTTCACGAGTCAACAAGCAGCAGAAATTCTTCCATCAATCTTGCTTCTTCCTTCATCGAAAACAACCCAGCCGCTGCCACGTTTTCTGTCAGTCAACCCTGCATCACCTCAGTTGGTTTGTTGACCTTGCACCGCCTTCTTCATCCCGCTGCACGAAGACAAGTTGCCGAAGCAACTCCATCGCCCCGCCCCATCTTTGACCGCCAGCAGAACCCACCGAACTCCCCCTCGCTTCCTCGTCGTTGCCTCCATTTTGCCGTGTGAAGACCATCGAATTCCAGCCTGTCTTTGGTCCAGCAATTCCAGGCCGCGCATCTTCTTCAAGCCGCAGCCCATCTTCAATTTCCAGCAGTATTCGGCCCAGCAGTTGGGCCATTCGAAGCCCAAGAAAAATTGCAACAGCCCCAAGTCTTTAGCCCATCTCGGCCCAAGTGAGTCCAGCAGCCCATTTCGCAAGCCCAGTTCAGTTTTGTTTCAGTCCATTTGAAGCCCTTGAAGCAGGCCCAAGCCCAGCAATTTGCCGTGGACTTGCGAGGCTTTTGGGCCGGCCCGTATCCGCCGACGCCGCCGAAGGTTTGGATTTCGGCCGCCGTCGCGTCGTCGTCGTAGTGATCCGGTCTTCACTTTTAATCAAGTGAGTTTTACTCACTAATGCCTTCTTAGTTTGCTAATTACACTTAAAGGTTGATTAGTGTTAGTTAAGTGTAATTAGGTGGTTAGATTAGAATGGATTAGGGATTATTAGTGAATTGCATTGCATATTAGTGAAATAGTTAGTGTACTTAGATAGAGAATTGCCTATAGTATTTATTGGATGCTTCTTGGGATTTTTCCCGACCCTTATCGGGTGTTAATAAGACAATTCGGGCCTAAATGGAATTTTTAGGAATTAATTATTAATTTTCGAAATTAATTATTTAATTATTTATTTTTCCGGAAATTCAACCTGGGATGGCCAGTGACCGGGATTTTATACGATGATCGTGGCGCGATCCGTTTATTTAATTGAGCTTTATATTGTGCTAACTTGAATTTCTTGTATTAAATATTAACTTTCTAAATTAATTATTTAATTATTTATTTTCCGGAAATTCAACTAGGATGGACGGTGACCGGAATTTTATGCTGATGATCGTGGTGTAGTCCGTTTATTTAATTGATTTTTATTTTGTGCTAAATTAATTTATGAGTGATTTTAGGATTTATTCCTAAACTGAATAATTTTGGACAATCAATTAAAGAATAACCGGGCATCGGTTGATAATGCCACTAAGTCTAAAATTGCCGAGTGGGGCCGTGATGCCACTACAAATTGAAAGTTGCCGAGTGGGGCCGTGATGCCACTACAAATTGAAAGTTGCCGAGTGGACGGCCTCACATATTGAAATTTGCCGAGTGGGGCCGTGATGCCACTACATATTGAAATTTGCCGAGTGGGGCCGTGATGCCACTACATATTGAAAATTGCCGAGTGGGGCCATGATGCCACTACAAATTGAAAGTTGCCGAGTGGGGCCGTGATGCCACTAAATCTAAGAAAATTGCTCGGTGGGGCGTGATTACCACCTATAAATAAGCTGTGTCCTAAGGACCGTGATTTATAATTGGGAATTGAGTTGGAATAATTGAAATGACCGGAAGTGGTCATGTTGATATGTAATCGACTAAGTCGATTGATCATTGCTTTGATCTAATGTTGTGAATTGATTGATTGAATGGAAATGACCGGTGAATGGTTTGATTGAGACGTAATCGACCTAGTCGATTTGATCGATGCTTCGATCAGTGATGTGATTGCTTGGATGTCTATTGGATCTGTACTAATATGCAGGTGGAATCTGAGGCCAAGGTAAGTCCTCGACTCATGTTGTGCATAGGCAACCCTAAGGTGTATTAGTTTACTAATCGGGTCTTAGGGGTAGAACTTGCTTTGAGACATAGTCTCATCCCTTTGGGGACAATATTTCGGGACCACGATGAAGAACCCGAGGAGAAAGAACTCGAAGAGGAGTATCCGGAGGAGAACTACGAGGATGATCCAGTAGGACCCGATGAGAATTGAGTCGCCAATCCTATCGATGATTTTGGTTTGTAGAATCTATTTGAGTAGAAACCAACCTTTTAGCATGACTTGTATATGTAAATAAGGGTGTTGGTTTTAAGGTTAAATTTTCTAGTCCTACTTGTATATCCCATTGCTTTATTGTGCTGGGATTTTTATAACGCTTCCGCATGTGCTATCAAAAATGAAAGGGTCGGCGATATGTAGTCTGGGATATCGCATTTTAAAATCGACCAAAGTTGAAGGATGGTCACGAGACCGAGGGTCGGGCGTGACAAGTTTGACTTTGGTGGTCCCAGTTTCTAGAACCAAGAATTAGCCTGATGGCCTTGGAATTGGATTGGATTGGACTACCAGTCCAGCCCGGTTCCTGGATGGGCCAATGGAATCGGTGACTCAAGGGTCTTTCTTCAAAAGGCTAGATTCCCCTAATCCTCAATATCACTCTCCCACTTCTTCTTCTTCCTCCTCCTTTTGGATCCCACTCTCTCTTGTAGCGGATCCTCCAGTCATCTCAATGCTCGTGCTCTCGAGTTCATCTCCAACCCCCGAGGCTCCTCTTGCCCAAATCTCTAGTCTCGCCCCCGCCCCCAAAGATCGCCTCTTGATCCCCCCGTCCCCACCTCCCAGCATCCTCCACCACATCTATCTCCCCACCCTAACCCTCTCTTCCACTTATGATGTGAAATCATTTCCATCATCCCCATGTTCCCACGGTCTAGTATCACCACCCCCATGCCCACCACTAACCTTCACCTCGCCACCCTCACGATCAATATTGTGGTGCAGATCAAGATGCGGTCTTGCACAAGGGACGCTATGATCGTCCTAATCCCAACCATAATCATCACCAACACCAGCCAAAGCATAAGTAGAAGCAAGCTCCGACAGTGCAAGATCAAGTTGCCCCCTCCAAAAATGGCCTTTCCGATGATGTATTGCAGAAGGTTCTCAATCAGGTATTGCTTCAATCACGTTTCTTAGTGGCTCCTTCTTATTTCACTTTTTCTTTTTTATGTTTCGCTTGTTGAAGAAAACTTCCTTATTTGTTTTGATGTCGACAAAACGTTCTCATCAGTCTAGTTTGAAGACTTGTAGATTCACTCGACAAAGTCTGAAGACTTGCAGACTCACTCGACAAAGTCTGAAGACTTGCAGACTCACTCGACAAAGTCTGGAGACCTGCAGACTCACTCGACAAAGTCTAAAGATCACCAGACCGCCAGACTCAAGATGTAAAGTCTGCCCTCATTGACAGTTTCTACACCGACGATGAAGATTTATCCAGATTCAAGTATTTCTTTAAGGATTTGATTCGAGCGGTTTAAAGAAGATCTCACGGCTGGAGATAGCATCTCAAGATCGTTTATTCGTTTTGAATTTAATTCGAATAAATTAGATCCGTTGATTGGCGAAGTATACTTGGAAGGTTCTACTTATGGAAACCTAGATCCTGATTGTATGGGCGAGCAGGATTGGTGGGCTATCTTCACATTTCTTAAGTAACTCGAGATCTCCCTAATTGATTCTGTCCAACGGGTAGATTGGAAGAATTCCTTTGGAAGGTGCCAACGGTTGTGAAGGCATGAAGGAGTATATAAGGAAGATGCTCTGGTTATTTGAGTGTGTGCGAGATAGATAAATTCTAAAGTCTGAAACTTCTTGTTCTTTGTTGATTCAATTGTTGAGCGTAAATTTGTACTCAAAAGAGAGTTTATATTTTCGTGAAGCCTTGAGGAAGTGTAGTAGTCTCTACACTGTGGAATCAAGGAAGTGATACTGTAACGACTCTTTTGATTCATGTGGAATCTAGCCGGTGGGCTGTCAGTGCGGGAGAGTGGACGTAGGCTTGGATTAAGCCGAACCACTATAAACCTTGTGTTCTTATTCTCTTCTCTAAACTCTCTTACTTTGATCGTAACTCTATTTTATTGTTAGAGTCTAATTTACATTTGAAAGTCTATTGCTGAACAGACTTGAGTTAAAGTCATAGTTTCTGGTTTACTTAGCAAAAATTTGTTTTCGTACCTATTCACCCCCCTCTAGGTGCTCGTACTAGCGTTTACAATTGGTATCAGAGCCTGTGTACTCATTTAAATTGAAGTGTTCTTACTTCAGAGTTAACGATCCATGGCTAGTATGTTAGCTCCAGGTCTGGTTGAAGGGTAAAGTAACACAAGACCGCCTTATTTTGATGGAAAGGATTACAGCATATGGAAGAACAAGATGAAGGCATTCCTAAGATCTAAAGATCCTATGGAATGGGACGTGGTAGACAAAGGAATCACTCCTAAAGCTACAACAGTCTCAGAAAGAGGAAAGGAAGCTGTTGAGTCCATCGGATGATTCAAGAAGAGATAACCAAGAGACAAGCTCTCGATGCAAAAGCAATTTATTCCTTATATTGTGCATTATCTCTTACTGAATATAACAGAATATCTTCTTGTGAAACAGTTAAAGAAGTCTGGATAGGTTGAACATCACCTATGAAGGAACCGATCGAGTGAAAGAAACCAATCAATATTTCGCTCGCCAATACGAGGCCTTCAAGATGAAACCGGAGAATCTATCACCGACATGTTTAGTCGTTTTACGTAAATCGTGAATGGTCTTGAGTATCAAGGTCAACCAATCTTTGGATCCATGAAGTTTAACAAACTGCTGCGTGGACTTTCCAAAGATTAGAATCACGTAAAGACCTCAATAAGGGAGACACAAAGAATCATGCCACTTTCTGTTGATGAATTGGTTGGCACTCTTCAATCTTATGAAGTGGAGCAAAACAACGAAGATGAAGATCCTAAAGGTAAAAAATCTATTGCTTTAAAATCTAACGATGACTCGATGTTACGATTCTGAAGATGATATGGACGATGAAGAGCTTGCTCTCATGATAAGAAAGTTCAGAAAACTGAACAAAAAGGGAAGAAGATTCAATTGGAAGAAACAAAGCTCTCAAAAGTTTCAAAACAAATCAGCAGAGGACGATGAATCCAATAAAGATGTGATTTGTTTTGAATGCAAGAAAAATGGACACATCAGACCCAACTGTCCCTTACTAAAGAAAAAGAAAGGAAAAGCCGAGAAATACAGAAATGCTCTCAAAGCAGAAACCTGGAGTGATACCGAATGCGAAGAGAGTGATGATGACTATGCCAATATTTGTCTAATGGCACAATCGAATCGGGTCGGACTGAGAGGCAGACTCGGACTCGGACTCGGACAACGAAATCAAGGTAAGTAATTTTAAGATTCCTACTAAAGTATCTAAATATATTGATGAATCGTGTCTTAATCAAAACCTCTCTCAAGAGGATTTCCGAACTAAAAAGGGAAAATTCTACATTGAAGCAACATGAGACTGTCTGGAAAGAAAATGTCGAAAATTTAGATAAAAGTGTCATTACTTTGAAAGAAAATGCAGAGACTCTTTCTAAAGAAAATGAACTTTTGAAAAATGATATTTCAAGCATCTCAAAAAAGTTTTCTACAAGATTTGAGAAATTGGAAAAGATTTTTTAGCGCAAAGACCCTACTTTAACAAATCGGGCTTGGGAATGACTATCGAAACCATTCCTCTAATTGATTTTCCAAAAGTAAAGGAAAGAATCAAATAGAGACCTACAAAAGACCTTTATAGAAATCATTTTCCAAAAGTCTTTGTAAAATCTGTAGGGCGCAGTGCTCTTAAATGTTCTAAGTATAATAGCTCAGAACATTTTGAGAAAGAATGTCCTATGGTTTGGAAACCTGTTAAGAAGGATTGGGCAAAGACCGTATATTGCATTAACTCCATTGGACCCAAGAAAATATGGGTACCAAAGAAAGCTTGAGTTTTCTTTTTAAATGCAGGTCACTATCAAGAAAAGGGTCAAATGGTACTTGGATAGTGGATGCTCAAGACATATAACAGGAGACTCAAGTTGTTTCATAAAGCTTATGCAAGTTAATGGTGGCAAAGTTTCATTTGGAGGAAATAGTAAAGGCAGAATTGTCGGATGCGGAACAGTAAAGATTAGAAGTCTCACAATCAGCAACGTTTCTTTAGTAGAAGGACTTAACTATAACTTGCTGAGTATCGCCAACCGTGCGATACAAGTTTCAAAATTAACTTTCAAGAAGGAATATGTTCGGGAACCAGCAAAGACTCCTCTCGGACTTTCACAGGACGAAGACATGGGAACATTTATCTTCTGGACATCAAACTAGAAAAATCCCAATGTCTAATTTCAATTCAAGAGGAAGCTAATCTCTGGCATAGGAAACTTGGTCACATCAACATGAAGCAAATAGCCAAAATCTCTGCAAAGAAACTTGTTCGTGGACTACCAAATCTGACATACCAAAAATCCGATCTTTGCACACCATGTGTCTTTGGGAAAACAGTCGAAGTTCTTTCAAACCAATAAATCAAGTTTCCACTAATCGTGTGTTGCAACTCTTGCATATGGATCTGTTTGGACCAACCAAACCCGAGCATTGGTGGTAAGAAATATTGCTTAGTAATAGTAGATGATTACTCACGATTTGCTTGGGTATATTTCTTGGCAAGTAAGTCTGAAACCTTTTCTTATTTTATAAAGTTTGCTAAGAAAGTACAAAATGAGAAGGGGTATGTTATTTCTTGTATATGGACGATCATGGAGGTGAGTTTGAAAATCAAGATTTTGCTAAATTCTGTGATGAATCTGGTTTTCAGCATGTGTTCTCCTCTCCGTACACTCCATAACGAGAATGGAGTTGTGAAAGGAAGAATAGATCACTGCAAGAAATGGCTAGAACTCTTTTAATTGAAAGCAACATTTCTTCTCGTTTTTGGGCTGAAACAGTTTCTACAGCATGTTATATTATTCATAGAGTTTTCTTAAGGCCTATTTTGGAGAAAACTCCCTATGAACTGTTCAAAGTTTGAAGAAAAATCAGATGAAGGTATTTTCCTTGGATATTCAACCACCAGCAAAGCTTACAGAGTTTACAACAAAAAGACTCAAACAGTGGAGGAATCAATGAATGTTAAATTTCAAGACTTCACACAAATTCAATTGATCCGGACTCAACCCGAAGAATCGAACTCGCTCCAGACTCTACAAAGTCTAAACCCCTAAAAGCAGCTCAGACTTCAGAAGACCAACAAAGAAGAAACGTTGAAGAATCAGATGAAGAGAAAGATCAGTTTGTCAGACCAACCAGCAACTGGAAGCACAAGTCTAGTTACCCCAAAGAACTCATAATTGGCAACATTGATGAAGGAATCCGTACAAGATCCAAAAGGCATGAAGAGTCTAGTCTTTGTGGCACTTATTTCTGAAATAGAACCCAAGAGCATAGAAGAAGCTTTAACTGATGAAAGTTGGATTGAAGTTATGCAAGAAGAACTCGGCAATTCAGCATTAACAATGTTTGGGAATTGACTCCTAAACCAAAAGGTAAATATGTTATTGGAGCTAAATGGGTTTTCGGGAACAAGATGGACAAAAAGAAAAAGGAAAAGTTATAAGGAACAAAGCAAGACTCGTGGCCAAAGGGTATACGCAAGAAGAAGGAATAGACTATGATGAGACTTACGCACCGGTAGCAAGGTTAGAAGCAATTAGATTATTACTTGATTTTGCTTGTTATAAGAATTTCAGGTTATTCCAAATGGACGTCAAAAGCGCATTCTTAAATGGATTTATCCAAGAGGAAGTCTATGTGGAACAACCTCCCGGATTTGAAGACCCAAGGAAGCCAGACTATGTATTTAGATTGAAAAAGGCGCTATATGGATTAAAGCAAGCACCTCGAGCTTGGTACGATAGGTTAAGTAAGTTTTTAATCCAAAATGGTTTTGTTAAAGGAAAGGTAGATACCACCTTGTTTATTAAAAAAGAAAATAAAAACTTTTTATTTGTACAAATCTATGTTGATGATATTATCTTTTGGATCACCTAACGAAAATCAGGCAAGAAATTTTCTAAGTCTATGCGGGATGAATTTGAGATGAGCATGATGGGTGAACTATCCTTTTTCCTTGGACTACAAGTAAAACAATTGAAGGAAGGGACTTTCATTCACCAAGAAAAATATGCTAAAGATCTTGTTAAAAAGTTCGGTTTGGAGAATTGCAAAAAGATCGATATACCAATGTTTAGTTCTTCGAAGCTGGACAAAGATGAAGGAGGAAAGAAAATTGACCAAAGCTATATAGGAGTATCATTGGTTCACTTCTTTATCTTACCGCATCTAGACCTCGACATTTTGTTCTTAAATGGATTTATCCAAGAGGAAGTCTATGTGGAACAACCTCCCGGATTTGAAGACCCAGATGGGAAGCCTATGTATTTAGATTGAAAAAGGCGCTATATGGATTAAAGCAAGCACCTCGAGCTTGGTACGATAGGTTAAGTAAGTTTTTAATCCAAAATGGTTTTGTTAAAGGAAAGGTAGATACTACCTTGTTTATTAAAAAAGAAAATAAAAACTTTTTATTTGTACAAATCTATGTTGATGATATTATCTTTGGATCACCTAACGAAAATCTATGCAAGAAATTTTCTAAGTCTATGCAGGATGAATTTGAGATCAGTATGATGGGTGAACTATCCTTTTTCCTTGGACTACAAGTAAAACAATTGAAGGAAGGGACTTTCATTCACCAAGAAAAATATGCTAAAGATCTTGTTAAAAAGTTCGGTTTGGAGAATTGCAAGAAGATCGATATACCAATGTCTAGTTCTTCGAAGCCGGACAAAGATGAAGGAGGAAAGAAAATTGACCAAAAGCTATACGGGAGTATCATTGGTTCACTTCTTTATCTTACTGCTTCTAGACCTGACATTTTGTTTAGTGTATGTATTTGTGCCAGATTTCAATCTGATCCCAAAGAATCTCATCTAAGTGTTGCAAAACACATCATCAAATATGTTGCAACAACCTCTAAGTTTGGTCTTTGGTATCCTAAAGAAGGTGATCTTACCCTCCTCGGATACTCAGATGCAGACCTAACAGGATGCAGAGTTGATAGAAAGAGCACCTCAGGCACCTGTCAATTGCTTGGGAACAGGACAGTATCTTGGTTTTCAAGGAAGCAAAGCACTGTAGCTCTTTCAACAGCAGAAGCAGAATATGTGGCTCTTGGAAGTTGTTGTTCTCAAATCTTATGGATAAAACAACAGCTAAGAGACTTTGGAATCGAAGACTCATGCACCGAGATCAAATGTGATAATACCAAATAAGCAATTAATCTCACCAAGAATCCAATTCTTCATTCAAGAGCAAAGCATATAGAGATTCGACATCATTTTATTAGAGACCATGTTCAAAACGGAGAAGTATTGATTCAATTCATTGACTCAAAGAATCAGTGGCGGATATCTTTACTAAGCCACTGGAGAAAAGCTAATTTGAGTCTATTCGTTCCAGACTTAATATCTTAAAGTTTGAAGAAGTTCAGACTTAGGGACTAAAGTCTAAAGAGCTCAGACTCAGGAGATCAAGATCCACTACTGTAAGTTATTTCTATTTTGGAAATTTATCTTTCGGACAAAATCTTGAAAAGGTACGTTCATCTATTAATCTATAATTGATTGATGTTATCTTTCCAAATTTTCGGAATTATAACAATCTTTCCTTTTCGAAAAAGGAGCTATCTTTTTTATAGTTATATATTTTTCAAAAAGGTAGTTATTTTTGAAAAGGTATTTTCTTTTTTTCCTTTTTGCGACGATTCGTATAACCTGTTTCGATTGTTTTATATACTGATCGTTTTCCTCACAAACCCTAGAAGCACAGAACTTCACTTTCTCACTTTTACTCTCTAGTTTTATCTCAAAGTCTTCACCTTTCTCGCGAATCGAGTTTGGAATCTCCTAAAGACTGTGATAATGGCTTCTCAAAGAAAGTCCTCAAGAATCGCAAGCAGGGGACCACCGCCTTTGCGTGAGGGTCCTACGCACTTTGACCTCACCGAGGAAGAAGAATCTCCGAGTCAACAGCAGAGCCCACAATGTTCTCAACCACGCCACTCTTCTCAGGCTAGACCACAACAGCAAGCGGAGGAAGAAATCGTCGTGGACGCCGCACCTGTAAGGTCTCAAAAGCCTGCTTTTACCTACAAACTGTACACTACTTTAAAAGAAGGAGGCTCCGCTTTGAGTTTCATTGATGAATTTCTGGTAGAAAAGGGGTACAGGAATGAAACCCATTTTTTGCGCACAATGGAACGCTTGGGAATCGCTCCTGCGGGCTTAGCAGATAGAGCCTTTGTGAATATTCCAAGTGATCCACGTGTTGGTGGACATAATCAACCCGATGGAAATGATGATGAGAAGATGTTCACTAATTTTAAGTCTAGAATGGGTATTGCTGCAAATGTTAGAAGCAATAGAACATATCTATTTCATTCTGAGGAACATAAGCGACTTTACACTAAGTTGCTTTGAGCGAGGGTGATGAACCCAAGGAGTGTAGACTTTGATTTTCTCGATTCTCTAAATGTGAACTTGTGGGAGAAATTCGCCTTACTTCAACTTGATAGATTTTGCTTTGAGACGACAGTGGCTCATCCAGAGCTTACTGCTTATTTCTATTCAAATCTAAGCTTTTTGGATGCGAATAGATTTTCGTTTAGTGTCAGAGATTGGGATTATGTGGTTGACATGGACACTTTGGCCAATGTGATTGGAGTGGAAAGAGGAGAGTTTCAATCAATCGGTGTGTCTATTGGCCGTGTAACGGTGGAGCTCGTTCGAGATGGGATGGCCGAAGGTCGAATTTCGTACGTGAGGTTGAATGCCTCAAATGTCCTGCTTCACAAAATTGTAATCAACTGTTTGAGACCCAAATCGACTTCAAAGACTGATGTTTCATATTCAGAAGCAATGCTGATGTATGCCATCAACGCTGGCAAAAAGTTCTCTCTGCCACACACTATAATGTTTCACATGTACAGATCGGTTGTGAAGGACAATGGCCAACTTCCTTACTCAAAGACTTGTTTCTAAGTCGTTCGGACATCTCAACATTCAGCCTCCCAATATTCTTTGTGTTCAATCGTGTGATCAAATGGTGGTGGGATTGAAAATGGTTTCCAAAATGCATCTGAAAGAGTTAAACAAAGCTTTGGAGCGATTCAAGGACAAAACTCCTGTCAAGACTCATCAAGTCTCTTCGGCTGCAAAGAGAAAAGAAAAGGAGCCCATGACAGCTCCATCCAAGAAAAGAAGAGTCCTCATCTTGGAGGATGAAGAAGATCAGGAAGATGTAACCATCTCAGCTCTTGCATTAAGCAATCTTTAGCATTCTTTCCGAGACGAGAGGAGAAAGAGGATCAAGACAGAGAAGAAGAAGAGCAGAGGGATGAAGAGAGGAAAGAGGCAGAGGAAGAAAGAACTTCAGAAGAAGAGGAGCAAGGAGAACCGCATCATCATGTCACTGACGAGGAGACAGAACATGAAGAATACTTCATCATCATCTCCACGAAGGCATTGAAACAGGGGAGTTCCCGAGAAAAGAGGTACTTCTTCAACTGCTTTTGCTAGTGAAGATGTTAGCCGCTCACCTACAGATCCAGAAGATGTTTATGCATCCCAATTTCTGAGGAAGGTCATGAGGCTTCTTCTCCAAATCTGGATACTCATGCTCGGATGCCATCTTCTCGCAAATTCTCCTCAAACCGATTATGCTTTGAGGCAAGCACTCGGACTGATAACTCAGCAGACTTTCGACGAGTGCTTGACATTCTTATGGAGATGCGAGGTCAAATCTATGCACTGGGATATGAAGTTCAGAATCTGCAGAATGCTAGTCAAGCCTCTTCAATTTCGTTGCATGATCAAATACAGACTCTTACTCTTCAAGTTCAAGCCACTGCCAAGAGTCACGAGATAGAACAGTGAAGGAGGATTTGAAAAAGTTGGAAGACACCGTCCGCCGATGGGAGATTTCCAACTTGTTCGCATTCCAAGACAATCCTAATTTCATTCCTTTTTAATGTTGACAAAAAGGGGGAGAACTTGCGTGCAGATTTGATTCATTCGAATTTGACTTCTGTTTTACTCAACTTTACTTTTGTCTGGTTGTGACTGATTTGAATTTGGATTAATGTTTGGATTTGGATTGACTGTTTAATGCTTGCTTACAGTACTTTAAGTATTGGCAAAGATAGTTGTTTTTGCATTTTTGCAAGACTAACACATTTTCTATGGATGCAGATTCAATACTATCTTTATCCATTTATGAGATATCCATGTTTGCTTAAGTATTGTCTTGCAGGTCAAAATGTCCAAATCAAGCAGGAAAGTTTTGTCACCATCAAAAATGGGGAGATTGTTGGAGAAAACTTCCTTATTTGTTTTGATGTCGACAAAACGTTCTCATCGAGTCTAGTCGAAGACTTGCGACTCACTCGACAAAGTCTAAAGACTTGCGAGACTCACTCGACAAAGTCGAAGACTTGCGTAGACTCATTCGACAAAGTCACTCGAAAAGTCGAAGACTTGCGACTCACTCGACAAAGTCCGGAGACCAGACTTTTCGTCAAAGTCCGAAGATCACCGCACCGCCATACTCAAGATGTAAAGTCCGCCCTCATTGACGGTTTCTAGACCGACGATGAAGATTTATCCAGATTCAAGTATTTCTTTAAGGATTTGATTCGAGCGATTTGAAGAAGATCTCATGGCTGGAGATAGCATCTCAAGATCGTTTATTCGTTTTGAATTTAATTTGAATAAATTAGATCCGTTGATTGGCGAAGTATACTTGGAAGGTTCCACTTATGGAAACCTAGATCCCGATTGTATGGGCGAGCATGATTGGTGGGCTATCTTCACATTCCTTAAGTAACTCGAGATCTCCTTAATTGATTCTGGCCAACGGGTAGATTGGAAGAATTCCTTTGGAAGGTGCCAACGGTTGTGAAGGCATGAAGGAGTATATAAGGAAGATGCTCTGGTTATTTGAGTGTGTGCGAGATAGATAAATTCCAAAGTCTGAAGCTTCTTGTTCTTTGTTGATTTAATTGTTGAGCGTAAATTTATACTCAAAAGAGAGTTTATATTTTCGTGAAGCCTTGAGGAAGTGTAGTAGAGTCTTTACACTGTGGAATCAAGGAAGTGATACTGTAACGACTCTTTTGATTCATAGTGGAATCCAGCCGGTGGGCTGTCAGTGCGGGAGAGTGGACGTAGGCTTGGATTAAGCCTAACCACTATAAACCTTGTGTTCTTATTCTCTTCCCTAAACTCTCTTACTTTGATTGTAACTCTATTTTATTGTTAGAGTCTAATTTACATTTGAAAGTCTATTGCTGAACAGACTTGAGTTAAAGTCATAGTTTCTAGTTTACTTAGCAAAAATTTGTTTTCGCACCTATTCACCCCTCTCTAGGTGCTCGTACTAGCGTTTACACCGCTCACTATCCCTAAATTTTGGTTTTATAGATTTGCAGAAAATAAAGACAAAATTAATCTAGTTCGGGTGGTCCAAGTGGACGGTTCCACATATGGAACTGCCGGCCCCCCCAAGAACCTCTTAGATGCGATTGGTTCAGTCTAGCTTGGTCAATTCTTGGTCCGAGCGATTCCTTTTACTCACCCCTACACTTATGTCACTTGTGTGGAACATATTGGGCTCGTGTCCATGAATTAGATCATTCACAATTTCAAACATTTATCACCGATGAATTGATTCTTAACGACTTCAAATACTTGTCATTAACTAATTTTGTATCTACATTTATCTTGTCTGATCCACAATATTACTATACATATAGTGAAGTGGTTCTAGTGTGAATTAGAGTAGACTGAAAAGTTGGCTCGAAAGGATCGATCTACATAGTTTAATGAACTCTCAATAAGTCCTTATAGGGCAACTACTATTATGGTGCAATGTAATGAGAATCTAGTGTTAATATCAATGTGGTATCAGTACAAGTATTAGCATTAGTACTAGGCATCTAATATTTGTAATATCTATAGTATTATTACATGTACAAGGTTTCTTAGAGAGAGATGATCCGCTGCGAGAATAACGACCTATTTTTGAAAAAAAGAACAATTACAAATAATTGGATGCATTGCGCTTGGAAAATGACACTGTTACTTTTAACAAGTAACGGTGCAATTTGGGCTAGTCATTTTGTTTTGTGTATAACATGCAATCAAACCACAAATTTTTTTGTAGAAAACCATCTGTTTTATGTGTGTCAAGTGTGTAAAGAAACAAATATGTTGATGTTGAAGAGAAAGAAAATCATGGGGTTATTCATTGCCCGGTATCTCGCCGGAGATGCAATCCTGGCATGTATGAGCGAGCGCAGGGAAGCCACTGGAGTAGGCATCGCCGTTAGGCAGAGGGAGTTGAGGTTGACTAGGCTGGAGAGGTAGGGAACATCGTTGGAGATAGAGTTGTCCTTCAAGCTAAGGATGCGAAGTTGGTCGAGCTAGTTCAGGGTCTTACGATCTGACATGCTGATCAAGTTCAAAGACTCAAGGATGAGCGTGGGGGTACGGTTGTTTATAAAGAGAGCCTCATTATGATGTGGAGAGAGAGAGAGGACCTGCCAATTTAAGTCATTTAAGATAAGTTAAGTTTGTGCTTTCTTCTTCTCTCTTTAAATTGGATTGCTAAGGATATGTTTGGTAACATTTTATTTCGGGGATTAATTTCTTTTCAGAATTAGCCTTTTTCTATTTTTATTCTTTGGAACAACTTTTAAGTAAAATATCGTGTTTGGTAATTATACAAAATTTCTATTCTTGGAATAAAAAAGGAACAATAATGCATTTGGTATGGTTCACAAAGCGTTTTGTAATATAGAATTTTTTCAATTTTTTATGATTTTTTTAATTTTTTTTTTCAACTCCGCTGCTTGCTACCACCATTCGCCAGTGCTCGCCGGCCGGCGTTGAGTGGCGAGGAAGAATAAGAAAAGAAAAAAGAAAAGAAAAGATGACTTATTTTTAGAAATTGTTCCAAAAATAAAAAGTTACTTTTTTTCTTTTTTTCTTTTTTTAACTTCTTTTTTCTATTCCAAATTTATTCCCCCAACCACTTTTTGGGAAGCAAAAAAAAAAAAAAAAAGAAATGTTATCATGCGCGTCTTAAACGATGAGATGTGGAATGGGATGGAGTTGATGGGAGGAGGGGCAGTAAAGAAAGGGCATCTGCTAACACTGAAGTAGCACCGAGCTTCTCATGTTCTTTGCCCACCAATCACTTACAATCGCAGATGGGGAAATAGGGGAAAAAAATTATAAACCCTACAAGTTGCAATTGCAAAGATGGCATTTAAGGGGTGAGAGAGGCGAAAGAGAGCTCCAATGGTGGGAATGGGACCGGACTAGATAACTCCCAATTATACCTATCGAAAAAGAAAAAAAAAAAAGGAAAAGATAAGAGGAATGTGCAGTCTAACAAGTATATTGATTTGGACTCTGATTTTCCAGAGAAACCGGACAAGCAAGTTCTCCAATCTCCTTGAGAAAATGTAGGGTGTAGACTGCACCATCTCACTATTGGAAGAGTGACGGTGCCATCAGCGTTCCATTTCCCTACTTAGAAATTGTTGTGGGGTCCAAAACTTCAAAAAATTGTAGCTTACAACATGTTACTCTCATAATGTCCCAAAACTGTTATAATGAAGCTCATATATGCGGATGAGGGTCTAATAAATGTTTGAGAATCTAGTTTTATTTTTCCCCTCAAGAGATATATTTTTTTGTCTCTCTCTCTCCATAAAAAAAAAAAAAAGAACAGATTTTTGAGAAAATTTCAAATAAAAGTATGAAATACTATCGTTTCTTAAATAAGAACCTGAAATAAACCTTGTTTTAAATTAGAGTATGAAGTGTTCTCGTTTTCTCAAATAAAAATTTGAAGTAGGCATTGCTTCAAATAAGGATTTGAGATGACAATGCTAGTCTCAATGAATGACCTGATTTCACCAGTTGATCGAGGGCATTTTTGTTTTATCATATATATATATTTTAATTTTATGTCCTTTTTCATTCTCTTTTTCTTTTTTTTCATTTTCCCAAAAAGAAAAACCAAAAGAGGGAAAAAAAGGCTAAAATTTTTATTAAAAAAATACAAGTGGAGCGCTAGTAGCCCCCCTCGCTTATGGTTGATGCCCTATCGTTGATGACTTCTGGCCAGGGCCACCAGACTCTAGCCTCTAGTTGGCGAGGGTTGCCGACACTTGCCAAGGCGCCGGTGACCCCATCGACCATGGTCGCCCCCCAACAATGGGGTGGCCGTCACAAACAGGGGGGCTGGCCGCCTTTTTTTTTTTAATTATTGTTTTAAGTTTTAACTTTTTTTTCCTTTTTTTTTGGGTGAAAAAATAGAAAAAGTAAAAAAAAAGGAAAAAGAAAAGAAAATTAAAAAGTAAATGACAGAGATGTTTGATTAAGCAGGTGAGGTCAAGCCATTCCTTGATACTAATATTGCACTTTAGGCACTTATTTGAAATAAGACGTTTTCTTGAAAAAAATAAGGATATTTCAGGCCTTTATTTGAAACAATGTTTACTTCAAGCTCTTATTTAAGAAAATAAGGACACTTCATATTTTTATTTAAAAATTTTCAAGATTTTTTTAATATGTGACAAATTTGTCATCATTGACTTTTCAAACTTACGACCCACTCAACAATCAAACTCAATTGTTTTTCCTCTTTCAACCATTACGCATACCCTTCCTTTAACTTCATGTTCCACCATCACTCTATCACTTAGGGGGTGTTTGTTTATGTTCTTTTTTTCTGTTTATGAACAAAAATTCTGTTTTTTGTTCCCGGAACAAAAAAGAAAGAACGCGTTTGTTTGCGTTTTTGTTCCAAATCCGTTTTTTGTTCCCGAACAAGAAAAGAACAGAAACAAGAAACAAAAAAAAAACTTGTTTCTTGTTTACTGAACAAATTTTAAGAACATATTTTCTCTCTCCTCTCTTTTCTTTTCTTTTCTTTCTTCTTCTTTTTTTTCTTTGGCCGGTTGCCGGCCTTGGCGATGGCCGGCAATGGGCTGTCGAGGGCCGGTGATCTCGCCGGAGCGTCGCCGGCCCCTGGCGAGGCCGAGCTTGCCCAGCCACCGGTGAGGCTTGGCCTCGCCGGGCCACCGCCCGGGCGATGCCGACTTGGCGGTGGCCGGCGAGGCCGAGCGTCGCCGGCCCAGCTCGCCCAGATCCGGCGAGGCCGAGTCTCGCACCAGCCGGCAACGCTCGGCCTCGCCTTGGTGGGGCGAGCTCGGGCTCGCCAGTCCGTGCCGCCGAGCTCGCCCGGCCACCGGCGAGGCTCGCCCAACCACGGCGAGGCTCGGCCTGGCGAGCCTCGTCGTGGCCGGGCGAGGCCGCCGGCCCTCGTCGGCCCCTCGTCGGCTGGTCGCCGGCCATGGCCGAGGCCGGCGACCGGCCAAAAGAAGAAAAAAAGAAAAAAGAAAAAAGAAAGAAAAAATAAAAAAGAAAATAAAAATATTAAAAAATTAAAAGAAACAAAAAAAGAACATAAATTTACCAAACATGTTTCTGTTCTTTTTTTATTCCCGGAACAAGTTTACCAAATGCGTTTTTCTGGTAAAAAATTGTTTCCTGGAACAGAAATAATTTTTTCTATTTCTGTTCCCTGGAACAATTTTTGAACAGAAACACAAAAAAAACGCACCCTTAGTATGCCTCTAAAAACAAAAATAATTTTTCTACATTGGACAAATTCATCATCACCAACTTTTTCGAACACAACGCAACGTGAACCAATTTTGAAAAATCATCAACCATTATAATGACAATAATTTGCATTGTCAAATTTTTGAATTTTACAAATTGCATCTTCAATTTCATGAATATACTTTGTAGGAGAGGCCTAGCAAAAGCCCAATATATTACCATGACAGGTGTGCACACCCAAACCCATTAATATATTCAATTGCACTTACTTTCACTTATAATTTAAGTTATTGACTTACAAAAAGCTGTTGAGGTGTGGCTCCTTGCTCTTTGTGATTCTTTGTTGGAAAACAGGCCAGCTCTATGGTTGATCGGAATGGTTATCGGTTCTAAAAACCTCAAACCCGCTTTGATGGAATTTCATGTTCCAAGTCTAGAATATGTTGTTGATGCTTAAATTTTGACTAATAATCTAGTCATTTATTACATAGAAAATTAGATTTAACCTCAACCCCTGATTGTAATAAGTCCATGTAATTTGCATTACAATCGAAATGACTTAGAAGGGGAGGTGTAAGCCTAATTTAATTATTTGAACTAAGCCTGCAGGAGCACAAAATTTAGCCAAGCCCATTGAATAGCTAATGCGTTCGAAATCACATGTATATGCACATGCAATGTCTTCAACTAGGAAAGATTATGTCCTTGTGTCGAATAGGAGTGGCGAGGCATATTCCTTCCTCCTACGGTTGTTTGATGCCAGGTGACACTAGACGTGAAACAGAAGGGAACGCTACGAATTTTCCGATCCAGTTACTTCCTTTTTCGGCTGATTGCGAAGCATTCAATATTTGCAAGATAAAAAAGACATTTTATTTCCACATCTACGAATCTTCCAGTGAATCTACTGATCTTATCTTAGCGTACGACTACTACTTTGGTATAAATTAAGTCAATTTGTGCACATTGCACAGTCGAATTCTAGGAACTTCCAAAATTTTCCCATGCTTAGAGCTCGAAACAATGTATAACTAGTCAGGAACCAACAAGTGAAGCAATAGACAAAAGTAATCAAAATACACAGTAACTTGGAGGGCCAGACATGCTACTTGAGTCTTCCAATAGTATGTTTCCTTCACCTGGCCTCTACTATTGAATCCTCCAGTGTACCCCAAAGAGAACCCAACAAAGAAAACGAACCAAGTCGGTGTACTTTTCAGAATGAACTCAATCATCGGGAAGGTGGCGGAGAGTTGTATATCCATGGTGCGGTCCAATTTTTATTGGCGCACACCCTAATTACCATACCCGATTGTCGCTTCTCGTAAGAGATCCAAAGGATGACATCATCGATGCGGCATCAACAGGTAAAACATGCAGTTATGCCGCTTGTGTAGGACATATTGGACTCGCGCCAATGAATTAGATTATTTACAATTTCAAAATCTTTTCATCAATGAATCTTGATTTCTTCGTAACTTCAAATACTTGTTGTCAACTATTTTATGCTTTGTCCTTGTCTGATCAACGATATTAATACACATACAATGAAGTGATTCTAGTGTGAGTTTTTAATGTAGAATAGACTGAAAAGTTGGCTTGAAAGGATGAATATGCATAGTTTAATGTATCCAATAATTTCTGATAGGGCATCTAAAAGTCATATTATATTAGTATTATGGTCCAATGTAAGTAGAGGATCTAATATTAGTGCTAGTATTGGTATTAGTATTGGTATTGAGGAAAATTGTTTAAAATGTTTTAAACACTATTACTTTTAACTAGTTTAATCCAAAACCTTTCAACAATTAAGTGCTAAATGTTTGGTAGTCTTGAGCCTCTTTCATCCTAAAAGTTATCTCAAAGATGTAACTTTTTCTTGCACTTTTGAACCGACCATCGGCTCTTTCTATAACCGATGTAGGATAAACTTCAACAATCTCTCCCTCATACAACGGGCTCTCTTGAATGACTGTTGAGTTCAGTCTTGTTGGTAACTAGGTGTTAGGTGTTTGTGGGTTTTTTTCATCCCAAAAGCTAACTCAAAAGGTAAAGCTTTCCTTCATCCTTCAATACTAAACCTATTCATTTTTGCTAGTCGAGTCCATTTGGTCAATTTTGATCGAAAATCATTAATGTGGATGCCAACCATTCTATGTGGCATAGCAAGTATAGAATGGCTAATGTTGACGTGAATATTTTCTAATAATTTTTATATATTTTTTGAGTTTTTTTTTTTGAATTTTTTTTCTTCTTTTTTCTTTTCTTTACTTTCTTTTTGGAACTTAGGGATGGTGAGGGTTGCCAGCCGACCCTCTCCAGCCACAGGTGAGGGCCAGGATGCCCTCATTGGCATAGGGTGAGGGCTTCATAGCCCTTGCTATAAAGAAAAGAAAAAAAGAAAAAAATACTAAAAAATTAAAAAAGGATTAAACTATTATAAAAAAATGTCTATGTCAGCCCTGGTCATGCCTCATAGGACAGCTGATGCCACGTCAATTATTTCCGGTCATAATTGGACTCAATTGACAAATGATCAAATTTGTTAGAATTTAATTGACAAAATGAAAAGACCCATTTGTGGGTAGCTGCGTTGGTTGAGAATCCCTCCCTCATCGCTGAGGTCAAGAATTTGAAACCCGCAGTTGCTAGTGATTTAAGTGGGGGCCCTGGCGGTGGGTTGCTGGGCTAGTCTCCCCCGAGGTATAGGGGCCGGCCCTCAGGAGCCGTTCGGGCACGGGGGGCCCGTGGTGGAGTCCTCGATTACAAAAAAAAAATTGACAAAATTGAAAAATTTATAACTTAATTTGCAAACGTATAATAGGTTTATGATTTTTTGGATGACTTTTCAATTGGTATTGGTATAGGTATTACTATTTGTATTAGGCATCTAATATCTATAATATCTATAGTAGTTGTATTAATATTAGGCGTCACCTAATTCATGAAACTCTCTCTACCCAAAAAAGAGAAGATTTTTCTGGCATATGACAAATTTATCATTATTAAACTTTTTTACACAGAAAACGCACTTGACTTCTATGTCTACTCGGTCAATTGTCACATATTTCTTCGAATTCTTCTTCTGTATTTTTGGTCGAACCTCGACTTTGGTCAATTCCTTCCACATAGAGATAGAAATCGAATCATCGACTTTTCAAACGTAAGACCGACTCAAACGATCTTGGGGCAAGACGCAATCAAACGGTCAAAGTCGATTGTTTCTACTCTTTCAACTTCACTGCCTTCCTTCCTTCCTTCCTTCCTTCCTCCCCCTCTCTCTCTCAAAAAATAAAATAAAAGGATTTTTCTACATATGATAGGTACATCATCACCGACTTTTCTAACATAAAATGCTCCGATCTAATTACAAAAATCATTCTCAATTTCTAAGCTAATAATAATTGAGATTGTCGACTTAACCTACACTTTGTGTTTTGAAATTTGTGAATATACCTTGTTGGGGACACATAGTAAAAGCTCGGTAGATATCAAGATCGAACCCAAATATGAGACCTCAACATGTTTGGCTAGACCTACTCCCAGTTAAAATCAATGAGTCATAAGCTAATATTAATTGCTTCAATTCATATCACATCTCTGATGTGAGACTTCTTTTGCCTAATAATTCATCACATGTGTATTTTAAAACACTCTGAATCGCATTTGGCATAAATTAATAATTGTCATTTTTCTTGTAAAATTTCCCCTGTCAAGTTTCTAAACTCACCCAATGCAAACTCTAATCTGAACCACTTAGTTCTCCAACAAGTCCGACCAGCACCTACCCACTTTTTAGTGGTCACCCAGGCAGCGCCACTCATTTATCGCCATGCCGCCTCCGATAATTTTTTTTTTTGCCGAAGGAAATTGATTTCATTACTAACCCATAAAAGGGGCACCATTAGATGGAAAGTCTAAACATAAGATAGAAATTAGAGGCCGAGGAGGAAATGAAACCCAATTAGTAGGAAGAGAGTTGGCTCGGTGGGCTTTGGCGATCCAATCCGCGGCCTTGTTGGTTTCCCTTGGTTCATAGAGGACCGAAACTCTACTAAGCTGGGCCAACATTCTTGTGCAATCAGCTACAATAACTTGGGCCAGCCAAGGTGGTTCAGCCCGGCCCGACAAGCACTCCACCAAAGATAAGTTATTAGATGATTTGTGCACCTGCAGATCACTTCTCTTGAAGACTTGGAGTTGGTTCGTGCAGATCTACTTTCCTTTATCCACAACAATGCCTCTCTCATAGCTAGTGTTTCAGCCACCGAAGTCGTCGGAGCATGGATGTTTTTTTGGTGAAGCCGGCAACGAGGAGGCCAAAGGCGTTTCTGCATACTCCCGCCACCGCTCCCACCATCGATGATCTACACCAGGAGGCATCGATGTTCAACTTTAGTTCTTGCGGATCAGGTGAGGTCCAGTTCATCGGGATTTCTGGATTTGCTTGCTGTCTTCCACTTCGGCTTGGCCCTTTATCTGCCCATTTCGTATATAGATTGGCGGCTATTCGGGCTTCATCTTGGGTGTTGAGCTGGTTGGGCATCCTACCTTGGAAGACCGCTGAGTTGCGAGTCTTCCAGATTTGCCATAATAGATTGGCAAAGAGGGTCTTTGTGTGTGAATCGGCTCTTGAGGTAAGATTTTCGAAAACCCATTTGTCAATGCGAGTGATTCTTGCTGGAGATATGTCAGCTTTGAACTCAGGGTCTGACCATAACATTTTTGTCCAGTTGCATAGGAGGAATAGGTGCTCGGTTGTCTCAGGTGCTTGGCCACAGATCTAACAAATTGGATCAAGTATCATTTGTCTTTTGTGCAAGTTTTCTTTGTTAGGAGAGAGTTGTTGCATATCTGCCATAGAAGGAATCTAATTTTAGGTGAAGTCGGGAGTTTCCATATCTCATTCCAGAGCGCTTTTGGAACCTGGTAGGAGGAGGATGGATTGTGTTTGGTGGAGAGGTCGGCTTTGTTGTGTAGTCGGTTATAGCTGCTCTTAACAGTATAGGAACCCGAGCTGTTAGCTGTCTAGACAAGCTTATCTAAGCAGGGATGCAGGCTAAGAGGTTGAGCGAGAATCTCTTTCACAACATTTTCATCAAACAGTTCATTTACTCTGCTTATATCCCATGCCACCTCCGAAAGGGCAATGGAAAATTGCCTACCGGCCTAAAGATCCAGACTGACCCAATTTTTTCTAGCTCTAATAGCTTTGAACCAAGCCACTAGGCCTCAATTTAATCTTTCATTTGGGCCAGACTAATCCTAGAGTTTGAATGGCCCTATTGACCCAAAGTATATTGCATAATAGGAAAGGAAAATAACACGAATAGTTGAACTTTGATTCAATGTATAATATCGTCTCTAAACTTTTAATTATGTATTGTGATTCATGAATTATAGCCCAATTTTTTCAATTTGATCTTTGAACTTTTGGTACATGTTCAATTTAGTCTCTAGATTATAAATATTCAATCTAATCCTTTCATTAATTCAAGTTCATAGATAATATTGAACAAATTAAAAATTCAAAAATGACATTGCACATTGGACAAAAAATTGGGAATACATTGAACAAATTAATAAATAAATGCTTTGAAATCTAATTCATTGATAACACAATAAGATTATAGATACTCATTAATAAAATCCTTCAAAAGATGCTTTCGAATCAAGTCGTGAACACCTTATAATTTGATAACCACTAGGATTTGCCCCAGTGGCCACTTTTCCAACATGGAAGGGGGATTTGGGAGGTTCGAATCCTCACATTCTCAGGGGTTGAGGTGGGGATGATTTAGTTTTATGTGTGGATTTTGACTTCCATGCCCTACAATGAGGTAGGGTAAAAGTCTAAGAGTGAGAGTTATAGTAGAAGTAGAGTATGATCGATAAAAAAAAAAAAATCTTATAATTTGGTATTGCTCATCCGTATTTTCAGCAGATGCATCTATGGAACACAAAGCGACCCATCGCCTTCTCCGTTTCGTTCCTTTAGTGGAACGCTTCAAATCCCAGTAAAAACATGCGTTATGATTATGATTATGTGGACCCTCACAAATTGATTTCTATTTTGGGTTTTTGCGAAGAAGGGGGACAAAAGCATTAGATATTTGCAAGGAAAAGACTACGAATCTTCACAACCTACGACTTCTAAGTAATTCCGACTTTGACTTAGGACTACTGGTTTCGCATGAAATCAGTCAATGTTTACACAAAATTCTATGAACCTACCTTTCGATTTTTCCAATGCCTAGAGCTCGCCAGAGATTTTCTACTCACAGGTACCCTAGACAGAACACAAAGAAAATCTTGACGAATAAGCAAGGAAGTGAAAAGATCAATGTATTAGTAGTCGGGAATCAGCAAGGGAAACAATACACAAACATAACCATTATACACAGAATATGGAGGGCGAGATAAGCTGCTTGGCTCTTGCACTATCATGCTCCCTTCACCTGGGCTCTAGTATTGAAACCTCTGGTCTACCCAAAAGAGAACCCAGGAAAGGAAATGATTCAAGTCGGTTTAGTTTGCAGCATAAATTCGACTGTCATGAAGGTAGTGGTAGGTTGTACATCCATGGCGCTCATTGATTTCTATAGCGTTCACGTTTATCGTACCCAATAGTTACTTCAAGTCAAAGATACAAGGGAGGACATCATTGATATGGCATCCGATATGATTCGGGTTGTTACTGTTCTCCCATTAAGGCCTTGACTTGCTATAACGAAATCAGATACTATAGATGATCAAACTATACTATGGATTTGGCTTCAGTTGCCCACTTATTTCACTTGTGTGGGACGCATTGTGCTTGTGCTCATGAATTAAATCAGTCAAAATTTCAAACACTTCTCATCAATGAATCTCGATCCTTCACGACTTCAAATACTTGTCACTAACCATAATAGTACATGCTTTTTCCTTGTTTGATCCACGATATTAATATACACATGATGAAGTGGTCTAGCGTGAATTAGAATAGACTAAAAAGTTGGAAGGGAAGGATTAATCTACATAGTTTAATGAACTCTCAATAAGATCTGATAGGACAACTAATATTATGATGCAATGTAATAAGAGAATCTAGTATTAGTGTTGGTATTAGTACAAGTATTATTGTTAGTGTTAGGCATCTAATATTTTTAATATATATCATATTAGTATTAGTACTAGTATTAGGCTATGCAGTGGAGGATCTAATAAATGTTTGAGAATCTATTCCCATGTTTCTCCCTTGAGAGAAATCTCTCTCTCTACACCGAAAAAAAAAAAAAAAAGGTAAAAGTCATCAAAAACCCCACATTTTCATAATTTTTTTGTAATACCAAAAATTCTAAACTTATACTTTTGTGATATATTTACTCTCTATAAGATTCTGTTAATGAGCATCATTAAAAGTTTGCCTACATGGACAACGGAAAGCAAATGTGTTGATATGGTGTCCATGTGGCTTCGATGAAATAAAAATCGTGTTGTTTTGGCTAAAAAGTCATACGACTGAACCTTGACGAAGGGTAAATGTATTACATAGATATAAGTTTGGTTTATATATATATATATATATATATATATATATATATCATAAGAGAAAGTTTTGGATATATGTATTATAATGAGCATAGTTTGGGGTTTTTTGATGATACAAAAAAAAATTCAGGATAAACATGTTACGGTAAGCATAATTCGTAGTTTTTGGTGGCATTTTTTTTTCAAAAAAAGAATAAGAGAAAAGATTTTGTCTACATATGACAAATTTATCATCATTTAACTTTTCAGACAAGAAATGCACTTGACTTCTAGTTTGAAACTATCAACCGTCACATATAGAATCAACTTCAATACGTTCCTTCCACATCTTTCCTTCTCTCTCGGATGTGGAGTTTTGAAAAGTACTTTTTAGGAATATGACAATTATTCATCATTGATTTTTCAAACGTAAGACCCACCCAAGCAGTCAAACGCAATCACGCATATCCTCCTACTTAACTTCACCATCACTCCATCTCTTAGTCTCCCTATCAAAATAATTAAATAAAAAAAGAAGAAGATTTTTCTACATAAGACAAGTTCATCATCACGAACTTTCAAACACAATGCATTTAAACCGATTTTAAAAACTCATCCTCAATATTTACAGACACAAAAATTTGCATCGTCAAATTTTGAAACTTACAATTTGCATCTTCAATTTTGTGAATACACTTTGCTGGGGAGGCATAGCAAAAGCCTAATATATTACTAGGATGAGAGTCTACATCCGAACTAAGGGTGAACATGGTTCCATGGTAGATTTTAAGTTCCAAAAATTGAGAAATTGGTTCCAATGAGGAATCGATTTTGATGGGGGACATAGAACAAGTCTTTGTATTTTTCTTATTTTATATTTTCATCCAGTCCTACAATATTCCATTGTGTCCGATGATGATTGTGTAATTTGGAATCACTAGTTTGAGTTTCTCTTTTAGTTGGTATCCATGATCAAGACTTTTATGTTGTTGATGTTTCATAATTTTTGTATGTTTAAATATGAGTTGTGGTTAATGGATTGTAGCGGCAAATTATAATAATTAGGTGCTAATTTACTACAATAATTTAATCAAGAATATATGTAAAACTTACATAGACCTTGAAACTGATCTCGAAACCTATAACAAGGTAGGTTATAGGTTTTAAAGTATGTAAGGTAGGTTTCAAGTTCTACAAATTTGGAAACCCATTTAGACGGATAGGCTTCAGGTGGAACTTGCATCGACCCTAGAACCTCTCACCCCTTATTCGAACATATCTTGATGGACTTACTCTCACTTATAATTTAAGTTAATAAGTTATAAGTGAGCCCATTGAAAATCTAATATGGCTGAAAATCACATTGGTATGCACATGTGATGTCCTAAACTACGAAAGATTGAGAGTAAGTGTATTGCAAGTTCTAAAATTTATTAGAAAAGTGCAATTAAATCTTAAAACTTGTCACAATGGTGTAACCGAAAAGTGCAATTAAATCTTTTTGTTAACTCTATTCAACTTGGTTAATGGAAACTGATGAGGTGGCTATTTTTAATATTTTCTATTTTCTATGTAGCGATAATGTGGCTAAAACATGAAACACAAAGCTAAAACAATGCTATTTTGATTAAAATTTGATTTTTAATAAAATTTTTAATTATATTAAATTAAAAGGTAAGCTAAATTTAAAAAAAGGAGAGGGGTAAGAAAATAAGTGGCTAAAGTTTGCAAGCCCTTGCCGGCATTGCCCCACCATCACCGAGAGAGGCCGGTGAGGGTGGGGATGGCCTAGCCACTGGTCATGCGACTCTAGCTAATCGCAAGTGACCTTCCGGTGATGGGGCGGTGGCGCCGAGGGCTTGTATCCCTCAGCCGCTTGGTTTCTCACTCCCTTTTTAAATATAAAGATAGCTTTCTTTTTAATTTAATTTAAATGAAATTATATTAAAATTATATTTAAACTAAAAGAACGTTGTTTAGTCATGTCATTGCCATGTAAGATAGAGAAAAAAAAAGTCACGTCAAGATTTTCTATCAGTTAAGTTAGACAGAGTTAAATGAAGGACTTGATTATATCAATATGATAAGTTTTAATATTTAATCATACTTTTTGCATGCTTTAGGACATATTTGCATTTTTATGACAAGTTTTAGGAATTTTAGTGCATTTGTCCTAAAAGATTGTGTTCTTGTGTAAATTGGAAGTGACGAGGCATATTCCTCTCTCCTACAATTGTTTACTTTGATGCTACATGGCAATAGATGCGAAACAGAGCAGAACGCTAGGAAATTTTCCGATGAATTGATTTCTTTTTTGGCTGATTGCGAAAGAGGAGGAAAAAAACATTCAACATTTGTAAGGAAAAGAAGGCAATTTACTTTCACATCTACGAATCTTCCGGTGAATCTACTGGTCTTAGTCATACTTTTATGTGAATAAAGTCAATTTGTGCACATTGCACGGTCAAATTCTAGGAAACTTCCTTCCAAATTTTTGCAATGCTTATAACTGGAAACAAAGTATAAGTAGTCGGGCGGGAATCGACAAGTGAATCAATAGACAAAAGTAACCGAGATTCACAGACTATGGAGGGCCTGAAATGCCACTTGATTCTTGCAATGTTATGTTTCCTTCACCAGGCCTCTTCTATTGAAACCTCCGGCGTACCCGAAGAGCACCCGGCAAAGGAAATGATTCAAGTCGGGCTAGTTTTCAGCATGAACTCATCCGTGGGGAAGGTGGTGGAGAGTTGTATATCCATGGCGTGCTCTGATTTCTATGATGCGCATCCTGATTACCACACCCGACTGTCGCTTCTCATTAGAGATCCAAAGGACGATGTCGTCGATGCGGCATCAGCAGGTGAATACATGCACTCATGTTGCTTATGTTGGATGTATTGGACTCGCACTTGTGAATTAGATCATTCACAATTTCAAACTCTTGTCATCAATGAATCTTGATTCTCCGGAACTTCAAAAACTTGTCATCAACTAATTTAGTAAAGATTTCTGCTTGTCTGATCAACGACGTCAATGCACATACGATGAAGTGGTTCTAGTGTGAGTTTTTTTTTTTTTTTTTTTTTTATATATATATTTATTTTTTTTTATGTAGAATAGACAGAAAAGTTGGCTTGGAAGGATCAGTTTACGTTGTACAATGAATTCTAAATAGGTTCTGAATAGGGCATCTAATAGTTATAGAATTAGTGTTATGGTCCAAAGTAAGTAGAGAATCTAGTATTAGTTTTTTTTTTTGGTCTGTGTATTAATATTAGTATTAGGCATCTAATATCTGTAATATCTATAGTATTTGTATTAGTATTAGACCACATCTACTTCATGAAACTCTCTCTCTCTCTCTCTCTCTCTCTCTCTCTCTCTCTCGATATTAAAATAAAAAGATTTTTCTGCATATGACAAATTTATGATTATTTGACTTTTCAACCAGAAAACGCACTTGACTTCTAGGTCTAGTCTATCAACTGTCATGTATTCCGTCTTCGCTACGTTCCTTCGACGTTGAGATGGAAATCAAATCATTGACTTTTCAAACGTAAGACCGACTCAAACGGTGGAAAAATACCCAAAAAAATCTTAAGTCAATTGCATTTATACTATTCTAATCCTAAGTCTTTAAATTTTAATTTAATTATAAATCTTTTTACATTAGTATCAATTTAATTCATCCATACATTTTATGCTAGAAATTACTAACTCAAATGTTGGTAATCGTATGTGGCACGACTTAGTTAATGTAGTCATTTTATTTTTCCAAAAATGTTAATTTATTATTTTTTTCCCTTTCTTCTTTTCTCTGTCTTTTTTCCCACCATGGCTGCCTCGCTTGCCTAACCCGACCATTGATTGAGGGCTCAGAAGCCCTCACCGGTTGCCAGCGAGGTTCAGGGCCTTTGCTTGGCCTCCTAAGTCAATTAATGTGGTTTATGAACTATTGATAAATGTTTAGTATAGTCCCTAAACATATAAAAATGTTTAAAAGTTCATGGCAACTTTGAATATTAGATCAAAGTTCGGGTTCAGATTGCATGTTGGACCATATATTGAACAAATTTAAAATTCAAGAACGATATTGTACATAGATCAAAATTCATAGATCATTTATATTATTTTCTCTTGAAAAATTATGCGAAACTTTGGGATTAGCCTGGACTATACTGAATTGGCCCGATCAAGTATTGTCCTGGCTGAAATGCTTAGCATCGACCTAGCCTAGAGATAACAAGCTCAAAGCCTTCAGGGTCGGGCTTATATTATTACGAACACTGGGCCCGCCGGGCCTGTTATCGTTCCAAGCCTGCGGTGCTTTGTTGCTAAAAGCGAGGTTCTCCAAGCAATCCCACTTTTTTTGGTAGATCAATTGTCTAATCAAATACATCGTGTTTACAGTTCTAGACTTGATCGAGAATGAAGAAGTCCATGCGATCCTGGGTCCAAAATGGTCCTCACAAGCCAAATTTGTTATCGACTTAGGAGGGAAAGCTCAAGTACCAATCATATCCTTTTCAGCCACTAGCCCATCCCTTTCTCCCACGCAAAGCCGTTATTTTGTTCGGACAGCCTATGACGACAGTTCACAAGTTGATGCTCTAGCGGCTGTTGTTCAAGCTTATGGTTGGAGGGAAATAACTCTTGTTTATGAAGACACTGACTATGGCAACGGCTTGGTCCCATACCTTGTCGACGCATTCCAAAATGTGGATGCTCGGATCTCTTATAGAAGCGTTATTCCTCCATCTCTGGAAGATGTTGACATCGTGAAAGAGCTCAATAACTTGTTGACGAGGCAGACACGAGTGTTTCTGGTTCATATGACTGCTTTGATTGGGTCTAGGTTCTTTGCTTTAGCTCGTAATGCGGGGATGATGAGCGAGGAGTTTGCGTGGATTGTCACCGATGGTTTGTCGTCTTCACTGGACCCGGTCATCTCCAAGGCTTTGGACTCGATGCAAGGTGTGCTAGGCGTAAGGCCCCATGTACCACGATCGGAGTCTCGCAGAAATTTCGAAGAGAGATGGAGGAAGCTTTACGCCGAGAGACCTCCACACTACGAGATTGCTGATCTCAGTCTCTTTGGCTTATGGGCATATGACACAGTTTCAGCATTAGCGTTGGCAGGAGAGATGGCACGGGATCCTGCCAAGTCTAGATACTTAAAGCCGAATACAAGCAGAAACAATCTCGACTTTTCATCTATCGGGATTTCCGAGATGGGCCCGAAATTGCTTGACAAAATCCTAAGCATCCAATTTCAAGGCCTTACCGGAGAATTTAAATTGCTCAGCGGTGCACTTCATCCCATTGCATTCGAAATCTTTAATGTTGTGGGACAGAATGAGAAAACCATTGGATATTGGACTTTGGCACGAGGACTTTCAACCGAATTGAACCTATCAACAGTGGAAGTTTACACAGCTTCAGCCAACGATTTGAAGCCCCCTACTTGGCCAGGAAATACATTAAAGCCCCCGAAAGGTTGGGTGATGCCGATAGCCGGAAAGAAACTAAGGATTGGGGTTCCAATGAAAGACGGCTTTAGTGAGTTCTTCAATATCAAATGGGATCCACACACGGGTGTGCCGAGCTACTCAGGATTCGCCCACGACATGTTTATGGCAGTACGGGATGCATTACCTTTTGCTATTCCTTACGAGTACATTCCTTACGTGAATGCGAGCAGGCAAAGTGCGGAACCTACGACGATATGTTGAATGAAATTAAATGTCAGGTTTGTCGATGCTTTACAATTTTTACGCTGCCGTTCTTGATAAATCACTTGGTGAAAAAAGGAATACGCGATTGTCCTCATTATTAAGTGCAATCTTTCTGAATCTTGTTTGAGCTTTTGTCCTCTACATGCTAAAATTTCCTTGCAGAGTAGTTCACACAACATAATTAGGCACACTGTCATCAATATACCTGGCTTGTTTGGTAGGCGCTGTGTGCACAAATATCACTAACATGTTCATTCAGATAAATGTGAATTAGCAATATAAATTGAAGTTTATGGGACATGATGATGCAGAAATTCGATGCAGTTGTAGGAGACACAACTATCGTCGCGTATCGCTCATCCGACGTTGATTTTACACTTCCCTACTCAGAATCTGGTTTAGCAATGGTAGTTGCCATTAAGGATGATGAGCGGAGGAACACGTGGATCTTCATAAAACCATTGAGTTGGAATCTCTGGCTAACGACTGTTTTGGCCTCCATTTTCACTGGATCCGTCGTGTGGCTCCTCGAACGTCGAACAAATGAAGAATTTAGGGGTCGTCCTAGACAACAAATCGGTTTAATATTCTGGTTTTCCTTGTCTACATTGGTGTTTGCTCATAGTAAGTCCATTCAAATCTGCCGTGCCTCGTTCGTCATTATGATTTTCATCATAAAATTGCCTTTTACTCTGATTTATGTTGATGTAGGGGAGAAGACTGCAAACAACTTCACAAGGCCTGTGCTCATCGTATGGGTATTCGTGGTGCTGATCCTGACTCAGAGTTATACTGCAAGTTTAGCTTCAATTTTAACCGTGCAACGTTTTACGCCCAAGTTTGTGGACGTGCAAGACTTGATAAGGAATCGCCATTTCGTTGGTTATCAAAAAGGATCTTACGTGAGGGAATTTCTCGTGAGGCAGCTCAATTTCGATGCATCCAGATTGATTCCTTATGGTTCACCAGAGGAATACCACGAGGCCCTATCAAAGGGAAGCGAAAACGGAGGAGTAGCGGCCATCTTTGATGATTTGCCATGCATAAAGCTCTTCCTTGCCAGATACTGCAACATGTACAAAGTGGTAGGAGCAACCTATAAAACCGACGGGTTTGGCTTTGTAAGTCTCTTGTCCTAGTTAAACTTAGGATGCTCGAGTAATATATATATATGCACCTTTCATGAAAGTAGATATATTATTATTCATTTTCAACTTACCACAAATAAATTGTATTCAATATAAGCTTCTCTCTGTCCTAGCTGAACTTAGCATGCTCGAGTAATATATATATATAAATATATATATGTATATATATATATATATATATATATATATACACACACACCTTGCATGAAAATAGATATATTATTATTCATTTTCAACTTACCACAAATAAAATTGTATTCAAAATAAGCTCTTCCTTCCTCCTCCTCCTTCTTCTTTCCATTTTTTAGGAGTATTTATGCTCATAATAGGTCTCCATAATATTAACAATGGGTTCGCGTATTATATACTTAAGAGACCTTCACTTTGCATGACAGTGGATCCATTATTATTTATACTTTACTGACTGAAAATAAATTGCAGTAACTATAAGTTTTTTTTTTTTTTTTCATTTTTATCATTGTTTATGTTTCGTACCAGATCTTTGAAATGAGCACCCGTAATGTTGCACATTAATGTGATGTTTCTAATATTATTATAGCGTGACCAATGTGTTTTGTAGAGGAACTCAAGAAATCTGATGTACTTGGAGGTGAAATTCTACTTTACACATACACACATATACGTACGTATATGTGACCAAGAAAATGCTCATAAGGCTGTGCTCGTGTTGTAACATGCGTGCATCTACCCATATACAATCGATACACATCTGACATGAAAGGTAAAGCCGCGAACTAACATGGCTAATATTCATCAGGCCTTTCCATTGGGGTCCCCTTTGGTCTCCCACGTTTCAAGGGCAATCCTGCATGTCACTCAAGATAAAGCGAAAATGGATGCGATAGAAGGAAAATACTTCGGCGGACAAAGCTCGTGCCAAGATCAAGATGCTGCGATCTTTTCAGACGATATTAGCCTGAGTGTGTACAGCTTTGGAGGGCTCTTCATCATCACCGGGGTCGTCTCCGTATCATCGGTGTTGATATACGTAGTTTCGTTCTTCTATTCTCATTGGCCTTCTTCGAGTGCGGCTTGTGCTGTTGATTGCTCCCTTTGGTCCAAGTTTCTGGAAACTACAGACAACTTCTTTCGCGAGCACGGATTATTTGGTTGTCTGGAGAGAAACAGATCAGCGATAGTTCCAACCTTGCATATTCCAAGTAGCGAAGCATCTCCTAATCGTGATGTTGAACTGATAGCGAGGACTCCGGAATGAAGGAGACAGGCTGGTACTCGTTATACACGTTTGAATAGTGAAGATCGTGTTCATAGAGAGGCTTATCCAGCATGAGAACGATTCAGCACATCTAGCTATGTATTTGCACATATTAGCCTTTTTATATTTCTTTTGCCTTTGCAAGAATGGGTAGAGTTGGGTTGATATACGTCACATGTAATATGTTTTGTTTACACATTTGGGCAGAATATGAAAATCACTAGGTTTTCAAACCAAGCCAAGGGTATTCTAGAAAAGGATGTACTTCTCCAAAAAGAGGCAAGAGAGTTGGCCAAAAATCATAAGCAAAATATGTGTTAGTAAAATATTTAATTTGCCTCTGTCGCGTCTCAAGAAAACAAACCTAAAAAGGAAAAAGACTGAGGTCTCGAGTCTAATCACGCATAATTTTTGCATTGGAAGAAATTATCTAAGGATCTTAGCATTTACATTGGATTAATATAGAGGTTTGACACCCCAAGTGCCAAAACTTGGCACGGTGGATACATAGGTGCCCAAAATTTCAAAAGGTATATCTAAGATGCCTTTGGTAATCATTCTATTTTCAGGATTAACTTCTCTTCAGAAATGATTATTTTTTATTTTGTTCTTAGACGAGTTTCTAAGTATTTAAAGGGTTTGGTAATTGCCTAAAATTTTTATTCCCGGAATAGAAATGCATTTAATACAACCCTTAAATTTTTTCGTGACTTTGAATTACTTTTAATTTTTAATACTTTTATTATATTTTTCTCTTTTAATTGTCTAGTAAATTTATTATATAATTTATTTTATTACATTTTTAATTTTATTATATAATTTTATCATTTTAATATAATTTTATTACGTGATTATCATTTTTAATATAATTATTTTTATATTTTTAAAATTTATTTTAATTTTTTAAAATTTAAATATAATTTTAATTTTTTATTATAGATTTTTTAGCATTATTATATAATTTTATCATATTTTAATATAATTTTATTATGTATTTTTATTATTTTTTAAATATTGTATTATGCTATATTTTTATTATATTTTTCAAATTTTTTTTTTTTTTTTTGGTACGTAAATTTCTTTTAATTTTTAATCATTTTATTTTATTTTTGCCATTGGTTAGAGGAAGAAGAAGAGAAAAGAAAAGGAAAAGAAGAAAGAAAAAGAGAAAGAAAAATAATATGATTTAGCTTGATTATGGAGTTATTCCCAAGAACAAATAAATAAATTTTTTTCTACTTCTTAATTCTTTCCTAATCTATTCATGAGAATAAAAGGTTACTAAACGAATTTTCATTTTTATTTATTTATTTTGGGGGATAAAAAATAGAATTAGGCATTGTTTGTTATGTTACCAAACAGGCTCTTAGGTGTCAAAATCGAAGAAGAAAAGAATATTTAAGTCCTAATCGGCAAGAATTTCCAAACAAATAGCTGAGGAGGCATCTTTTGACGAGAATTTTAAATGATGTGACATTTCTTTAAAGTTCAAAACGATGTTGTATTGGTCCAAATTTGATTTTTAATTGTTGATACCTAAATTTGGCGAACCGATCATTTATTTATTGCATAGAAAATTAGAGATTGATTTTAATCCTAAACAAAAATATTAGAATTAAGTTGCATAGCTTATACTTTAAGAAGCATTTATTATTTAGCTTATATTTTTATTATTGCATTCACATTAGACCAATAATGGATGGGTTTGAATTAATGATTATGAGTTTTAATCTGATGAGTTGGACTAAGTTCACGGAGTGAGGGAATTGGCCCAAGCCCTTTATTATTCGATGGCTGAAAATTAACTTATGATGAATGATGAGTTAGAAGATTAGTATATTTCAGAAAAAGGATTTATATTATTATATCAATATTTGTTCAAGAGCAAATAAGGAAAATTTGGCCAATGAAAAGGAACATAGAGAAAGGATAATAAGATGGTCGATGTTTCGTATATTTATTCAATATATAGAAAAATAAAGATAGAAAAATAAAAAGAAGGTGTGTTAAGCCATAGTTGGTTGGCTTGGGTTATAACTGGAGTGATATATCCTTTGTTTCAAGGCAAGAAAAATTTTATTCCCATGGGAGATTTCGAGCTCATGCTCGGAAAGGAAAGAAAGACAAAAGTGAAGAAAGTGAAGAAAAGAAGATTATATAATGTTTTATGGCATTTTCTTTCCTTGGTGGGGATTCGTGCTTTGGGCATAGACACTGCTTTGGGGGAAAGAGGAGAGAGAAAATATTGGGTACACTTTGTGCTCCAGCGTGGCAAATAAGAAGGCGGTAGGAAGGCGACACGTGTCCTTGTGGGACCCACAATTTCAGGCGCCATTTTGAAATTTTTTTCGATACTGTAGCTTCTAGAGATAGGGTTTTCTGTTGCGACTTCTTTGTTTGTGCCTCTCTCTCTCTCTACCCTCTCTCTCTCTCTCTCTCTCTCTCTCTCTCTCTCTCTCTCCCTCGAACTCCCTCTCTTTCTCTCTCTCTGCCCTCCCTCTTTCCTATCGGCGAACCACCGCGAGCAACCGACCGGCGTGCGACCTCCTTCTCTCTCTCTCTCTGCCCTCCCTCTTTTCGACCGGCGAACCACCGCGCCACCCCTCTAGCTCCGGATCTGGCCCCGACTCATCCATCCCCTGCTCTTTCTCTCCCCTTGCGTCTCTGTTTGCCCTCCCTCTCTTCGTGGAGAACTAGCGCGTGACCGGCAAACCACCACGCCCCCCCTTCGACTCTAGATCCGGCACCGGCTTGTCTTGTAAATTTCTTGATTGAGCCACTTAGATCGTGCCGTCCTTTTCATTTTGTGTAAGATTTTGTAATACTAAGTAGATATATTGTTTTGTGGTTGTGAAAACGGCCTTAGGTGATGAAGAAAACTCATTACTATTTAGTGGATACCAGTGGCATCATACCTGGTGCCGCTCTCTCAGAGTTGCACTTTAACATAATACAGGAGGAGCCATTTGTGGTGAATAATCTGCAGGTATAATATTGTATGCTACTGCATTGTACTTTCCTATCAAGTATAATGAACCCAATAAATGTGGTTGCTCATTAACTGGTTCCCACCTTGTGAATTTCCGTAGTGTTTTGGCAGAGCGGTTGAAGTCATTCCCTATGCTATTGCAATTTTTGTTCATACATGTGAATAAGTAATTCATTTTTCGAGCATTTGTTTTGAATCTAGTTGATTTCAGCAGTTATGGATTTGAGCTTTAAATGGGAAATTGAAATTGTTGAGGGGTAATTCTTTTAACACTGACCTAGTTAATTTGATATAATTTTCCTTGTCCGTTCAGATAGAAGAGCTTAGTTAATTCAATAAAGAAGAAAATATTCACTGTAATTGCTTGCTTTAACATTTATTTGTTGTTCGTGGTTTTAAAGTCATTAGGTCCACATGTTATAGTACTGCGAGTGTCTGATAACCATGAGCTTATTAGCATAATTTCCCATGGACCAGAAAGTATGCCAAGAATATGGCAGGAGAATAAACTAGTTTAAATAAATCTGTGAAAGGGATACTACTTATGTAAGAGTAATCTCCAAATTGTCTATTATTATAGATAATCATTTGAGAGGTTAGTAGTCTGACTGAGGAATGAGGAAAAATACTTTTTTTCTCACAACTTTTAAATAAAGGCTTAGTCATCGGATTGGACCTTCATTGAAGGGTTTCTGGACGCCTATATGGAACAGATGAGAAGTTAAAGTGTGTGGTTTTTTTCCTTTTAATAACTACATGGAAAGTTCTGCAGCTGCCTTCTCCCACTCTTGCATGTGCTACTATCCATTTGTTGTTTCTCATTTAAATATTATGTATGAGGAAAACCAAAGCATGCAGAAGCATGGTTTTTGACCACGTACTACCATTCTTTCTAGATAGAGATGCCACTATTTCTAGATAATTGTGATAAAAAAATTATCTCATTCTGCTATCTTTCTCTGTGGACGTTGTGTTTCAGATAACTCATTTGCCAGTGTGGCATGGACAAGGTTATCGTTCTCTTGGTTTCGGTTTGGTAAAGTCTGCTACATCAGGTAACAATGCTTAGTACTTTCCAGATCCATTTCTAAGATCTTATGCTTTAGTGGACCTGACCTGTATATCTGTATGCAGCGATGTTAGTGAAATACTAGAAGAAACATATCCTCTTCTCAGGGACTGTAATATCTTGATAATGGTGTGTCTTTCCCTCCCACTGCAGTGAACATGTTTCTTGATACAGACATTGATCGTTCATGAGCGGGTGATATCTAACATTCTAGTGTATGAATATGAAACTGATGGTCTTATTAGTTGTTCAGGATGCATTAAGGCCTGATCACTCTTCTTCAACACATTTTGGCCTCCCTAGGGTAAAACCTTCAATACCTCAAATTTGTTAGAAAGGAAGCCAATCAACTCTTTGATAACTTTCGACCAAAAAAAAAAAAAAAAACTCTTTGATAACTCACATTGTATGTCTCTCAATCAGGCTTTGGAAGAGGTTCGGAAAATCCAACCAAAGCGACACTTTTCACTAGTATGTTGAAGCCGCATTCTGTATAAGTAATATTGTAGGAGGAAGGATCATCTAATAAAGTTTTCTGCCCTTATTAAGGTTGCAGAAGTCTAGTTTCAGATTTTAGGGCCCAAGGGTTTCATATATTTCATATTTATAGTCTTGGCATATATCTTCTTTCAAATTACCCTTTGTTCTTTTGTTATGATATCTTGTTTTGGAATCTCCTTCTCAAACCTCTTTCTCTTGGTTTGGAAAATTGGTGAAAGGTATGATGCATCTAATGGATCACGAAGCAGCGAAATGAATCTTATTTGCCACGCTGAAGCACGAAGTGTACCCAATATTTTCTCCCCTTTTTTATATTATTACTGTTTAAATAGTTTTTTTTTATTTCTCTTTCATTAAATGATCACTTTTTTCTGCACGTGCAAGTGCAACCAGCTCTTTCTATTTTTGTCGATGTTAATATCACAATAAATTCTAGATCGATACATTCATGACAAATTTATTATTGTATTAAATAGATACACTTGCGACAAATTACTCCATATTAGTTCTCGTTACATTTTATCGATAAAATATGAGTTGATAACGAATCTATCAGTTTGAAAATTTACCCTCTATTGTCACAAATGTATCAAATATTAATCTAATTTAACGGAAATTAAGGAAGTATAAATTTATCATAAATGTAGTAATTTAAAGTTTTTTTAGTCAAAAAATTAATTTGGTGGAAAATTACCATGGATGTATCAATTTGTGTTTTGGTGGTCAAAAACTTATTTTGAGATAAATTTATCACATTTTTTGTGGCGTCAACTCTCTCTTGTGATATAGTATACATCTCCATCAAATTCACCTCATGTGACACCACATGCCGTAAGACAAAATGCGCGTGGGTAGCCGAACCACAGTCGCGATTCAATGGCTGTACGCAGGAGGAACAGACGGGGACTCAGATTGTCGCAAACACGCAACAACTCGTGCACCCGCTTTCGTTAAGCAGTAACTATAGTTTGTCCGGTCTAAAAGAGCCATCACCTTACAAGCTCACAACCAGAGTCTCCTTGCCAGTTGAAATTTCTCATAGCCACTTATAAGACTAAGGTACTGTGAGAAAAGAATGACGACGTTCTATATGATGGTTACAAATGATATTACAAATGAAATGATACACATGATAAATTTTGCAAGAAAGAAAGAACTTATCGCGAACAGAATGTGTGCCGATTCTTGCTATGACAGATTCTTCTAGCGTTCCTGTTTCTTGATTTGTCTGATTTACAGTCCGGATGACGATGTCCGGTTTATACTCTGCGCCCAATTTTGGAGCGGTGGGTTTAGCTCCTCGGATTCTACTGTACGATAAAGGCTTGGCAGTGGAGGTAGGCGGAGGAGCGGCTGTGGCAGCCCATGGATCGTCATCCGCTGTTACGGCAGGTTTTACAGTCATAGGTTTTGAGGCGCTCTTTGGAACCGTTGCCGCTATGGATCCCCACAAATCATCATCTTCATTTTTGGTGACTTTCACTGCACTCTTTGGCCTCAAACTCGTCACTTATAATCAAAATTAAAATACTTAAGCCTGCCGGATGTATTGGCAGCAAATATCATTAATCAAAATCAAAATGCAAGAGAGTTATTAATTGCAGTAAAATCTCATTTCTACCAACAATCCTTCGACGTTAAAGGACCAAAAGATGATTACCACCACGATCTCTTAACTGGGAAAAGTACCAAAATAGTCCTAAACCTTTTGTATTGGTACCAATTCAGTCCTAAACTTTTCAATTGGACTAATTTAGTCCTAAACCTTTTTATATTGGTACAAATTCAATCCATCCAGCTAATTAAAGCGGAAATTGCTGACGTGGCTGCCGACGGTCTTATGTGGCACCGCGTGGACAAATTTTATAATTTTTTTCAGATTTTTTAAATTATTATTTTCCTTTTTTTTTTTTATTTTTATTTTCTCCTTATCCCTTGGCCGACGAGGTCGCCAGCCGGCCGACCATCGCCGGCCACCAGTTGGTCGGGCCGAGGGGCCTTGCACCCTTGCCGGCCACAAGCAAGGGCGTCGGGCCCGCACGATCCGGTGAGGCGCGGCGGCCCTCACTCGTGGAGGGCGAGGTGCGGCGGCCCTTGCCTAGATCCACGCGAGGCCCACGATGACCTCGCTCGTGGCGGGCAAGGGCATCGTGCCCTCGCTTGGATGCAGGTGAGGGCCGCCGCTCCCTCCCCGTGGCCAACAAGGGCGCGAGGCGCTCGTCGCCCGGTGGACGAGGGCGCCCTCATCCGTGGCCGACGAGGGCACAGAGGCCCTCGCCGGCCAACGGGCGAGGGTGCCCTTGTTGGCTATAGGCGAGGGCACGGTGGCCCTCGCTAGTGGCTGGCGAGGGCGCAGGGCCCCTCGCCCCGACCAGCCGATGGCCGGCAATGGTCGGCTGGCCCTCGGCGAAGAAAAAGAAAAAAAAAAAGAGAAAAAAGAGAAAAAATAATTTAAAAAATCTGAAAAATATAAAAATTATAAATTTTGTCTACGTGGCGCCACATAAGACCACCGACAGCCACGTCGGCAATTTCCGGCTTAAATTAGCCAGATGGACTGAATTAGTACCAATGTAAAAAGGTTTAGAACTAAATTGATCCAATTAAAAAATTTAGGACTGAATTGGTACCAATATAAAATGTTTAGGACTATTTTGGTACTTTTCTTCCTCTTAACTTGAGTACACTGTAACTGGCCCTCACATATATATATATATATATATATATATTCATGTGATTCATGACCAATTATCCACAACAGCAACTCAATCTATAATATTCTAGTTACTATTGAAGATCGCATACTCACTGGACATTGCAGATACCGGAAAAAAAATATAATTATTCGAAATGAATTTTTCAAGCAGAAGATAGCATTTTGGACTAAAAAACTGTCTAATGGTTCAGTCGTCAAGTGACAAATCATCGGTAGGTCTTTATAGTCAATGCACTCTCATAGCAAACTATGAGCGTTCATCACCATCAGCATCAAGCAAAATATATTCATATTACCTGGCGGCTTGGAGTGTGAAACAGGTTGCGACACTGGTCTTTTCTGAGCTGCTTGGATGTTAGCAAGAACAGGAGATGGCTTTGGCTCTTCAAGGGGTTCAATATCATCCCAACCATCCTTGTCACTTTCATGCTCTTCATGAATTCCGTTCTCCACTTCTCCCCAACCATCGGTTGATGTCGGTGACACAGGTACGGGCTGATCAGACTAGTCTGTGCTAGAACTAGCATGAACCAATGTGGTACTTGGAGTCTCCATCCCTTAAACTATCCAAGAAACCAATCAACATAACATGCATATTATATTAAATAAAGTCACGGTGATGTACATATCAATTATTTTATCCTAGGTTTATATTGACAGTCTATAATGTAGGAAGAAACATCTTGCGGAGTAAAGGCATGCACTGTGACTCTAAAGAGAATTTATGATCCATCTGGGCTTAGTCTCGCCATTGATTTTTCAAAAACCCCTTCCCTTTAGAGAAAACACTGCAGCAGCTGCATATAGTAAGACTGCAAGAAAGTCAATCCTAGCACAAACCATTCATGCACAACAGTGTCGGTAATAAAATTTACCATTACCAAAACCAGCTCAAGCTTTATGCAAACAAATTATAACTAGACTAGATGTTTTCAAATCACAATTTTACTGATATAGGGGTTATTTCCTTGAATATCTTACATAGGTCGTCTGGGTTCATCTGGCATGATCAAGTGATATTTCTTCAAAATGATCTGTTCAATATTTTTCTATATTCTCACAAATAATAGCTAGGCTTCAATAAGATATCCTTCTATTTATTTAGTCTTCTATTTATTTAGTCTATAAGATTCTACAGAATCTTACCATTCATAATTCAATTAGATTCACAATTCCAAAAATGAGGTTTAAATTCCCTATTTGAATCCCAATTAACAACATTGATCACTAGTTCTTCTAGGAGGCACCTCATCTGCATATGGCGAACTCGCAGATAAGCAATGACAATAACTGTCATTTTGTGCAGTTGTGAATTTCGTTGTTGAAGATGTATAGGCTTTGAAAATGCCAAATCCAACCTTGACTGGTTGCAAGGAAAAACTAATTTCGGATTGTTGAAATGTCACGCCCCGATCCTCCGAGCGCGTGCCCATCCCTCGATGGTCGATTAAATTGTGACGTCCTAGGACGCGTCACCGACCCATTAAATTTTAATGCGCATGCGGAAGCGAAATAAATCCCCTGACAACCAAAAGCTTGGGATAGAAAAGCAAGCCACAATTCACAACCAAAACGAACCTTTTATAAACACACAAGGTTTATATAAAACACTGGTCTATCTACAAAAGACCGACTCAACAAAAAGGGAACTGTCCTATGACCAACTAGTCAGACACATTTGCCGATCCTTTGATCTCCAATTCCCCAGACTCCGGGGCTTCAGGTTCTCCATGACCGCCATTTAAGGACCTGAAAATGTTGAGCCCACGACGGGGTGAGACAATGTCTCAATAAGTTCACCCCCTAAACTCCGACTAGGAAGGAAATACACCCTAAGAGCTACCTAAGCACAAGCACAAGTCAGAGGACTTACCTTTGCCTTAGATCTTTCCTGCAAGTCAATGCAATTCATATAATCATTCAATCATTTCAATCTAATTCAACCATCAATCAGTCGACTTGTTCGACTCCATACCATCGATGCCATCTATAAACTCTATCGATTCGAACATTGCTCACCTAAGCTGAAATAGATGGTCTAGGTCACTGAAGTTGATGTCTATATTGCTCACAGAAGCTGCTATATCAATTATTGCTCACCGAAGCTGCTAGATAATATTTGCTCACCAAAGCTACTAGATAACTATAATGCTCGCCGAAGCTGATATCTACAGTGCTCACCGAAGCTGCTATGATCTTGCTCACCGAAGCTAAACTACGATAAATTACTCCTTGTGATATCCAGATTTTCAATCCTGTTTTCTACTGAATAAATCGGGCATTTCATCGACGCGTCGATGGTGCTATTCTCTGAGCTGATCACTCACTAGATAACTGGACTATTTGGGGAAGCAATTAAGGAATCTAAATGCAATTGGACTTGAGAATTCGACTAGGAATCGGCTATTCGACCTTGTTCATCTGCCGAGATCATTATGACACTGTCGAAATCGATCAGAGACCGGAGATAGGTCGATTCGACTTAGATATGTGATCAGAGTGTGTGTGATTCCACTAGATTGTAGATTCTCTTCGATCGGCACTAAACTGATTTTTCTGTCGTTTTGGTACCTGGTGCTCGTATTTGAAATCTCGAGATTTTCACGACAACCAATAGTCACCAATGAGTCGAAGATGTACATTGTGACTCGAGATAAATCGATCACGGGTCAATTGCACCAAAATTCCTAAAAGTTACCCAAGATTAGGTCACGCTAAAAGCGCGTCGGATTGAAATTAACCGCGAATTTGAACCCGATTTCAGAAATTGAAAATTCTGTGGTGTCACGATCTATTTTAGGACCGTTGACTCATCCTCCGAGGGTTTTTCAGAGATTCCGGGATTTTTACGAACGATTCGGAAAATTAGCGAAAATTCGGATGGGCCAAATTAAAGGAAATTTGGACTTCCAAGCTGAGCCTTTGAGCATTAGGGATTTACAGAGAATTGTTCGGATTTTTCTCCAACGAAATCGGACCTCAATTTGGGGAATTGAGTAAAGAAATGGAAGCTTAAATTATGAAATTCGTATGCCATTTTGGAGGCTGCATTTTTTGCCTTAATTTGAATTATATGTGGATTAAAAGGCTAGAAAGAAATGGGTGACACCATAGATAAGATTGGAGACAAGCATTAATGTAGTTGGACAATCCTCTTGACTTTTACCCTTTATTTTTCCCAGCTTGCCGTGCACGCTGCCCTCTCCCTTCCCTTCGCTGCTTCTCCCTTTAGTTTTCACCTCCTTGCTTTTGCTCTCTTGCACTTTCCTTCGAAGACCAACGTCCCTACTTCCTTTCATTTTTCTTCATTCAACGTCCACCGAATTTAGCCAATAAACAGCCACCCCTCTCCACTATTATTTGTTCCCTCTGGTCAACCTGCAAATCCACCGAGGCTTTTGTCGACCGAAGCTCACGTGGTCTCTCTCCTTCATTCGAGGCTGCTGCTGTTTGTCCAGCTCCACGCGGCCTTCAACGCCACACATTGACCCCCACCGCCCAAAGAAATCCACCGACAGCCCAACAGAAGCCACTTTATCCCTCCACGTGGCCAAGGACACGGCTACTTCTTCGTGTATTTGTTGGAACAGCACGAAGTCAAACCCAAGTGAATCCTCGTCCGTTGCTGCCTCGGTCTGCCCAGCTTGCTGTCTCCATCTTGCCGTGTGAATCGCACGAAGCGAGCCCATGATTTCCTGCAGTCTTCAATGTGATTCGGCCCAACAACTGGGCCTATCTTCAGCCCGTCGGGTCCAGCTCCTTCACGCGTGTCTTCAAGCTCTAGCCCATCAACTGAATCGGCCCAAATCTTCAACATTAGCCCACATTTCAGCCAAGATCAGCCCACGAATTCAAGTGCAGCAGCCCATTTGAAGCCCGGCCCAAATCCAGAACACATCTCAACTTGAGCTAAGATTTGTTGGGCCAAGTTTAGGCCCGGTCCAAGCCCGTTGGTGTTGTTGCGAGCTCAAGTTCGACCGCCGTCGCGCCATCGTCGTGGTGATCCGGTCTTCGCAAAACAAGTGAGTTTTACTCACTAATCATTGCTTAGTAGAATAATGATGCTTAGGGGTTGATTAGATTTAATTAAGTGCAATTAGGTGGGTAGATTAGATTAGGTTAATTAGTTTAGTGCCTTACCGATGCATGTTAGGCAAATGGTTAGTGTAATCAGCAAGTAAATAGGTTCTATTATTTATTGAACGAACCTCGAAATTTTTTCGGGTCCGTTTCGACGTCCAATTAGGCATTACGGCCCTAAATTGGATTTATTACTATTTAATAATTAATTTTTGTAATTATTTAATTAATTAATTATTTTTCAGAAATTAGGCTGGGATAGCCGAGGACCGGAATTTTATGCTGATTATCGTGGTGCAGTCCGTTTATTTATTCGAGCATTAATTTGTGCCGAATTGATTTAATTGTGATTTTAGGATTATTTTCCTAAATAAATTAATTGTGGTAGTTAATTGGAAAATAACCGGGCGTCGGTTGACAGCGCCAAAAATGTTTTGGTGGATTACAAAAAATGGTGGGATTTATGGAAAGAAAATTATAGTATTTTGGCTAAGGTCGCCGTGTACCCACACATGTGTATTTTTATCAACAATGATAAAATTGAAGAATTTGTTTGAATGATTGGGTGTGGTATACTATATTGACCTACGGGCGATATGTCAGCTTAGATTGCGAGCAGTATACCGGTCTACTATATCATCCTACGAGCTCTGATATGTCAGCTTAGATTGCGAGCATTATACCTTATCAGCTTAGAGAGAGCACCATTAATGTACTATATCAACCTACAGGTTCTGATATGTCAGCTTAGATTGCGAGCAGTACACTATTTATCAGCTTAGCGTGAGTTATACTATCTATTTATCAGCTTAGGGTGAGTAGGTCCTGTTTTGATAGGACATCATAGATAGTATTGAATGTACCGACCGGGGAAAGGTCATGATGACATGTAATTGACTAAGTTGATTGATTAATGATTTAATCCGATGTTATGAATTGAGTGGTTGATGTGATTTGAGGTATCTGTAAATGATATTGAATTGCAAGATGAAACTGAGGCCAAGGTAAGTCCTCTGACTCATGTTGTGCTTAGGCAGCTTTAGGGTATATTGGCTTCCTAATCGAGTCTTAGGGGGTAGAACTCGCTGAAACACTGTCTCATTGGTTGTTGTGTAACCATTTTCAGGTCCTTAGATGATGTTGGTGAAGGACCGGAAGCCCCGGAGTTTATAAGAGGTGAAGCTCAAAGAATCGATGATCTTGTCTGACTGGAGGGTCATAGGATAGTTCCTTTTTGTTACACCGATATTTTTGTTAACAACTTGACAATGTATATATAAACCGTTTGTTTATAAAAGACCATTTTGGTTGGAAAATTTGTAATCCTACTTTCATATCCCATTGTTTTATTGTTCTGGGATTTTCTATATGCTTCGCATGCGTATTAAAATGAATGGATCGGCGATGCGTCTGCCCTGGACGTCGCTATTAGATCGACTAGGTAAGGGATGGGTGCGCGCTCGAGGATGAGGGCATGACACTCCTGGCCAAGGATCTTGTGCTTTGCACATCAATTCCTCAAGTAAATACCCAACTTGGCCTAATTTCATCGTGTTAAAATGTACCAAATAAAAATAATCGTGTGTGGGTACATGGTCGGCCTAAGCCAAAAATATAATACCTTTATTTTAGAAAATCTCACTATTTATACAGTGTCTGAAAACATTTTTGGCGTTGTAAACCGACATCCCAATAATTTCTAATTAATTACCGAAATTATTAAATTTTGAGATAATTACCCAAAATTACAAATCTCACTCAATTTCCACAAAATGATATCCAATTAAATAAACCAACCACACCATTGCAATCAATACAAAATTTCGATCACCGGTTATCCCGCTCTAATTTCCGAAAAATAATAATTAATTAAATAATTACCAAAATTAATTAATTAAATACCAATAAATGCCAAAAATACAAACCTAGGCCGGAAATGCTAAATTAAATACCGAAACAGGCTCAGAAAATTTCTGAACCAATTTAGATAATTAATACAACTTGTCTAATCTCTAATTAATCTAATTTAACAACCTAACATGCAAAATTGGATAATTAAATTACTAATATAATCTAACTAAACACCTAAACCTTAATTAACTTAAACTAATTACCCCATAAGCATACTTAACTCAATAAGCAGAGTTTAGTGGGTAAACTCACCGAATTTGCGAGTTGGTGAGTTCACGGTGACGGCGGCGCGACGGTGGGCAATAAACTCCGAAGCGGCGGTGCCAACGGAGGCTTGGACCTGGCCAAAATCGGCCACAAAGATGGCTGGAAAATTTGCGGGCTGTTGGGCTCACGGTTGCTGAACGAAGGAGGAGGTGGGCTGTAGATGAAGGGGTTCTTTCGGTGGGGTGAACTGCTGACCGAATGAGAAGATGCTGCTTCGGACGTAGTAGCTACAAGGGGGAAAAATCCGATCATGGGCTGATTCGGCGGATGGAGAAACATGTGGGGCAAGCGTGCAGGGGAAAGCTGGATGGAGGACGCGCGGCAGAGGGGGAGATTCGGGGGAGTAGTTGGTGCACAAAGAAGTCTTGTTTGCTGGTGGGGTTGATCGAATGAAATGGAGACGTGGACAAGTGGCGCTGGATGGTAGATCGGTGGAGATGGGGTGGCTTGTTTGCTGGGCGGTGGAATGAAGATGAACGAAATGGGCAGTTTAAAAGGAAAAGGAAATAAAAAGCAAAATAGAAACCAAAGGAGAGAAAGGGGGACAGAGGTGTGCGTGAGAAGCCAAATGAGAGGGAGAACAAAAGTCAAATATAAATATCTCATTTCATCATTGTTTTGGTCCCCATAAGCCTACATGCATATCCCCTTACCCCCATTACTTTCTTGCACATAATATCCCACAATTAACAAATTTTGATGTCCAAAAGTTGCACCCCCCATCAAACTTTTCATTCAATCGTAGGCTTCAATTTCTTTATCAAATTCTTCAATTTGATGTCCAATTTTGATGAAGAAGAGGCCCACACAATTTCTACAATTCCCTTTCACCAAGTAGCTCGGTTTGGAAGTCAAAAATCCATTCAATTTGGCCCATCCGAATTTCCGTTCTTTTCTGAATCGTCCGAATCGATTTTCTGTAAAAATCCCGAACTCGCCGAAAATTTTTCGAAGGATGAGTCGATGCTCCTAAAATAAATCACGATATGACAGAACTTTCAATTTCTGAAATCGGGTTTAAATTCGCGGTTAATTTCAATCTGACGCAATTTTAACGTGACCTAACCTACTAGGTAACTTTTAGGAGTTTTTAGTGCAATTGACCCGTGGTCGATTCTCTTCGAGCCACAATGTACCTCTTTGACACATTGGCGACTCTCGGTTGTCGTGAAAATCTCAAGATTTTCAATTACGGACGCATGGTACCAAAACGATAGAAAAATCAGCCTAGTATCGATTGATGAGAATTTTGAAATTTGATGGAATCACCCACGTTTAGCCACATATCTCAGTCGAACTGACCTATCTTTAATCTCTAATTGATCTGTGCCGTAATGACCCTTGCAGATTTGCACGGTCGAGCAGTCGATTCCTGGTTGAATTCTCAAGTCTGTTGCATTAAAATCCCTTAATGCCTTCCCCAGATAATCTAGTTATCTCATGAGTGATCAGCTCAGAGAATAGCACTATAGGCGCGTCGATGAAAGGCACAATTCATTCAATTGAAAATAGAACTGAAATTTCAGGATGTCACTTGAAACGATAATAAACTGCTTGATTCCATTTATATATACATACATTTGTTTCATAGATTGCTGCTAGGATTATTTTCACTTTTTCTGCATGGTATGATGTGCAAGGTATAAATACTAATATGCATCACAAAGAATGAACTTTTTCCATCAAAGTGATAGAAAGAGCCTCCAAGCAGTTTCATTTTACTTTCCAACCACAATAATTTGCCATGTAAGCATAATGCACTGCTAAAGAAAAATGAACTCACCCAAGTAAATCTGCATTTCCAATGTCCGAAGAAGTTCCAGTGCTCATGCTAGTGGTATCCCCAGACTTGTCTACTGAAAAAGAATAAGGAACATAAGATTTTATTACTAACTGATGAAAAAACTAAACATTATCAACGAATCAGAGTATCTTAACTAAGTGAAATCATAGCTTAGAAAAAGATAAGTACCGGTAAAGATCTAAAGTGATATAATTAGCACTTCCAAGTATTATACATAAAGAGAAAAATGAAAACTAAAGGGGGATAAAAGAATAAGCTACCTCATTCGAACAAAGTCATCAAAAGTGCATTCATACCACCATATTAAACCAGCAGGACTATCTAATGGATGCGAGCTTTTTGTGTTTGCACTTGCGCACGCGCGAGCGAGCGAGCGAGAGAGAGAGAGAGAGAGAGAGAGAGAGAGAGAGAGATCCAGTGTATAGAACAAGCCGACGTCGGATCCGGAGCCGGATGGGGGTGCGTAGTGGTTTGCCGATCAAGCGCTAGTTCGCCGCGAAGAGAGGGAGGGCGAGATAGAGATGCAACGGGAGAGAAAGAGCAGGGTACGAACGAGTCGGGGCTAGATCCGGAGTCGGAGGGGTGGCGCGGTGGTTCATCGGTCGAAAAGAGGGAGGGCGGAGAGAGAGAGGAGAGGTTGCACGCCGGTCGGTTGCTCACGGTGGTTTGCCAATCGAAAAGAGGGAGGGCGAGAGAGAGAGGAGGTCACATGCCGGTCGGTTGCTCGTGGTGGTTCATTAGTCGGAAAGAGGGAGGGCAGAGAGAGAGAGAGAGAGAGAGAGGGAGTTTGTCGGAGAGAGAGAGCAAGGGTAGAGAGAGAGAGAGAGAGAGGCCCAAACAAAGAAGTCGCAACAGCAAACCCTCTCTCCAGAAACTACGGTACCGAAAAATTTTCAAAATGGCGCCTGAAATTGTGGGTCCATGAGGACACATGTCGCTTTCCTACCGCCTTCTTATTTGTCACACTGGAGCATGAAGTGTGCCCAATATTTTCTCGAGAGGTGAAATGTTGGTCTCTCTCTTGGGTCCAACGGTGAATAAGAGACAAAAGTAGTGGTTTTTCCTTGTTAGTCTGACACACGCAAGTTAAAACACAGGAAGAGAGAGAGAGAGAGAGAGAGAGAGGTAAAAATAAAAATAAAACAGAAAAGGAAGGGGAGGGGAAGTCTTCTTCTTTGGTCATCTTCGATCGAGTTCCGACCATCCCGAACACCGCCGCCGCACCTATTTCCATTGCCAACGCCCGAACTTGTTGCCGTCTCCCTTCTTCCGGCGAGGTCCGCCCCGCGATGCCGTTGACGCTTGCCACTTGCAATTGCCGTACTGAGCTCCTCCTCCTTCAACAAGCTTGCTGCCTGATCGTGGACGACGCCGTTTGCCTACCTCGTTCCGATCGTCACCATGAGACCCGCGATGCACCAAGCTAACCCCGACTTCCTTGCTATCTCCAAGCTTCACCGAGCCAGCCGATCTGCTTTCCAATCCGCTGCCCACCATTGCCACGTCTTGCACGAGTTCCCCTTGATGTTGCTTCCTATTTGGCAAGTATTAATAGCCTCGACCACATTCATTGTTGCCGCTTTTTCTCAGCCTCAGCTCATAGTGCTCGATCATAGTTCGCAATGCGCTCCTTGTAGCGGTTTCTAGGTGATCTCCAGCGGAGCCCTTTACAAGTCGAACACCCCCACTTGGATCCAAACCACATTAGAGCTCCTCCACAGCAACAATATTAAGTCACGGTCGCACTGTTCAGTGAAGTCAATGAGGTCAACAGTTTGCGGTGCCCAATTTTGTGGCCTTGCATATTTCTTTTGACCAACTAACCACGTTGGGCATCTTCAATTCGTGACCACATATTTTTCAGCCAGTTGAGCACCATCGGCCACCTCATCGTGAGCCTCACCGAGCACGCCTCGATTCTCGAGTGCGTGCCCATCCTTCGGTGGTTGATAAAATTTGTGATGTCCCAGGACGCGTCGCCGATCCATTCATTTTATTGCACATGTGGAAGCGTAATAAATATCCCCTAACAAAAAACAGCTCGGGATACAAAAGCAGGAAGTAGATTCACAAAGAAAATACTCTTTTATAAACACACCGAGTCATGTACAAAAGTCTACAACCAAAAGCCTACAAAAGACCGACTCTCAAAAGAAGCTGTCCTATCTAACCTAAGCCTTAGATCCCCTTAGCTCGGCTTTAGATCCTCCACTCTATGATCTTGAAAAGAATTGAGCTCACAACGGGGTGAGATATAAATCTCAGCAAGTTCACGCTTTAAACCGCGATTAGGAGGGTAATACGCCTAGAGGGGTCTTAACCACACAACCACACAACCATAGAGACTTACCTCGTCTTAGATCCTCCCTGTAGGTCAACACAATTCATATCACAGACAACCACAAAAACATGAGTAGCAAATAATCTCATCAACTGGAATGCCGCACTCAATTTCAACCAAGCACAGGGGTTTTGATTATAGGGCCAAATCGTTATGACACGTCTCTATACCGTGCCACACAATTTTATCCCATAATCCGGCGCATTCAACTCAATTTATCATGCGTTCCTAGTTTTGATCTTGGTTTATAGCACAGCCTACTCGTAGTTCGGCGGTCTTCTGGCATAGCCAGGCGTCGTCTCACCCCATTGAGCATGGCTATGTCTTTCATAGACAGCTTTCCGGAAAGAGCATAGGTCCAGAATCTACTACGACCGGCTTCCGTTGTCCAGGGGCGTCCCATATAGGGATAACGTCCAGCTCAACAGCCCAGGTGAGTTCTCTTAACCAATACACGATCACTCAATTACGGCCAAGGACACCGTGCATTCCACTTAAATGTCTCAATTAAGATAATACACTTGGCCCATTTTCTTCGTATTAAAAACACCTGGTGAAAATAGTATAAAAAATCATTTTTTATGTTAAAAACCATTTTCGGTGTTAAATTACGAAATTTTCTGAATAAATATCAAAATTCACAAAATTTGGAAGAAATGACCAAAATTCCAATCAACACTCAATTTGCACAATTTAACACTCAATTGCAGAAATTAATCACACCATTGCAATCAGTACGAAATTTAGGTCACCGGCTATCTCGGTCTAATTTTCGAAAAATATTAAATAATTAAATAAATTACAAAAATAACTAAATAATGCAATTTAATTCCATAAATGCATACTTAGGCTAAAAATTATTTCATAACCACCTCATTCACTAATCTAACTAACCTAAATTAATTAAACAAGCTAATAACTACCCTAATCTAATCTTAATTTAAACTAAACACCCATTAGATATCATTAGCCTCCTAATTAGAGTTTAGTACATAAACTCACCGGTTTAGCGTGAAAATCGGTTCACCGTGATGGTGGCGCGACGGCGGCCGAAACTCGAGTCTATAGCAATGCCAAGGGAGGCCGGGAAAAGGGCTGAAAACCAGCCAACAAATTTCAGCCCTAAGTTGAGATTTGGTCGAGCTTGCTGGTCGGGACTGATTGGACACGACATGAGGACAGCGAGGGCGAGATGGCGATGCTGTTGACGACGGGGAGGTTGCTCAATGGACTAGCTACTGGTTCGGATGGATTGGTGGCCGCTGAAGTGTGGAGCGGCGTGAGAAAATGGAGGAGTTGCTAGCGGTGATGCTAAGGACGTGTGGAGGCTGAGCTCGAGGAGTCGTGGAGCGGTGGGTGAAGGCGTGAAAGTTAGGTAGTTGACTTTCGGTAGTGGACTGCTACGGTGGCGTGAGGTGGACGGTACATGGGCGAAGGAGAAATGGAGGAAGGGCTCATCGCGGGGTGGGGGGTTTGGTGTTGCAAGTGGATGGTGGGTGGACATGTAAATGGAGTAGGTGAGTTTGTGAAGGTGGAGGGGAAACGCTAGCAGTGGGATGCTGAAATGGTGGAGTGGAGCGGTCAGCTACAGAGAAGAAATGAAAAAGGAGAAATGGCGAGAGGTGTTCGGTCGGCTGGCAGAGAAGGGGAAGGAGGGGCTCAGTTTCTTTCGAAAGAAATGAAAGAGGGGCCCAAGCAACGAAGGAAGGGAGGAGCGGCTGAGGCGTGTCTGAGAAGATTGGAAAGGGGGGGTAGAAAGTCAAGGATAAAAATCTACATGATGATTATCATGCCCCTAAAGTCTTCATGTTCACCTTTTTGTCCACCATAATACTTTCTTGCATAATTTCTCATAAATAACTCATTTTGGTGCCAAATTTTGGAGTCCCCAAACCAGCCTACGAATTTCCTCAATTTGGACTTCAATTTCTTCACAAACTTCCCCAATTTTGTGACCAAATTTGCTATGGAGGAAGCCTACACAATTTCCACAATTTCCCTTTGCCAAATAACTCACTTTGGAGGCCAAAAATCCCCTCAATTTGGCCTTTACGAATTTCCTTTCTTTTTCAAATCGTCCGAATTGATTTTCTGTAAAAATCCCGAACTTGCCGAAAATTCTTCAAAGGATGAGTTGACGTTCTTAAAATAAATCGTGACATGATCGAACTTTCAATTTCTGAAATCAGGTTCAATTTCGTGGTTAATTTCAATCGACGCTATTTTAGAGTGACCTAATCTACCAGGTAGCTTTTAGGAATTTTTAGTGCATTTGACCCATGGTTGATTTTTTTCGATCCACAATATACATTTTCAACACATTGGCTACTCTTGGTTTTCGTGAAAATCTCGAGATTTCAAATACGGACACAGGGTACCAAAATCAGTCTAGTGCCGTTTGACAGAAATTTTGCAATTAGGACACACTAATCACATACCACTATCGAATCGACCTATCTCCGATCTCTAATCGATTTCAACAGTGTTGTAATGACCCTTGCATATTAGCATGGTCGAGCAGTCGATTCCCGGTCGAATTATCAAGTCTATTGCGTTAAAATCCATTAACGGCTTCATCTGATAGACTAGTTATCCCGTGAGTAATCAACTCAAGGAAAAGAACTATAGGCGCATTGATGAAAAACTTAACTTATTCTTTTGAAAACAAAACTTGAAATTCAGGATGTCACAACTCTTTCCCTCTTATAAAAATTTTGTCCTCGAAATTTAAACCATTCCAAATCTTCAACACAAAGGTGGGGGTACAATCGTCTCATCGAATCTTCACTTTCCCAGGTTGCTCCCTTGGTGCCGTGGTGTTGCCAAACCACTTTAACCAATGGGATTGTCTTGGTGCGCAGAATCTGTTCTTTTCGATCCATAATCTAAATCGAGTTTTTCACGTACGACACTCTGTCGTCCATGTCCAACTCTTCAAAATTTAGCACGTGGGTTAGGTCAGGCTCATATGTTCTCAACATCGACATGTGAAAGATGTCATGCACTTGCGTCAACCTCGACGGCAATGCAAGACGATATACTAAGATCCCGATTCTTTCTAGAATCTCAAAGGGACCTACGTACCTTGGACTCAGTTTTCCCTTTTTGCCAAAACGTGAAGTATCCCTCATTGGTGACACATTCCGAAAGGCATGCTCACCAAGTTTGAATTCCATTGACCTTCGATGCTTATTAGCATAATTTTTCTGGCGGTTTTGAGCGGTCTTTAATCTGTCTCTGATAATGGCAACTGCATCCACTGACTGCTAAACTAACTCTGGGTCTGTGATCTTTCTTTCTCCGATCTCATTCCAACAAATTAGCGTTATGCGCGCTCTGCTATATAACACTTCGAAAGGAGCTATCCGAATGATTTGCTTGTAGCTATTATTGTAGGCAACTTGACAAGATGAAGCTGTTCCTCCTAGCTTCCCTTGAAATCCAATACGCAAGCTCGCAGCATGTCTTCGAGGGTCTGAATCGTCCTCTCAGACTGGCCATCCGTTTAAAGATGATAAGACGTACTGTATTGCAGCTTCGTTCCTAAGGTGGTTTGCAAACTTTTCCAAAAGGAAGCTGTGAACCTTAGGTCTCGGTCTGATGTAATCGTCATCGGCACTCCATGTATACGAACAATTTGACGCATGTACAAATTTGCATGCCTGTCCAAATCAAGGTCCTTTTGTACTACAATGAAGTGAGCCGACTTCGTCAGTCTGTCGACCACTACCCAAATGGAATCATTACCCCTCTGACTCCTTGGTAAACCCGTCACAAAATCCATTGTGATGTGTTCCCATTTCCACTCGGGAATCTCGAGAGGTTGTAGAAGTTCTCTTGGCTTACAATGCTATGCCTTCACTTCCTGACAAGTCAGACACTTGGCGACATGCTTGGCGATATCTGCCTTCATACCGGACCACCAATAGTGTTGACGCAGATTCTGATACATCTTTGTATTGTAAGGATGAATGCTGTAACTACTACGATGAGCTTCTAACAAGATCTCTTCCTTAAGCGCTGCATCGTTAGGTACACACAATTGTCCTCGGAACCTTAGTGTTCTGTCTTTACAAATCCGAAGATCAGCCTTTCTTTTTTGGTATCCTCTTGTAGGATCTTCTGAACATCTGGATCTGTTGGTTGAAGCATCTTGATTCTGATATGTACTTTCGGCTCAATTCTGAGGGTGGCCATAAAATTTGAAAGGTGGCCTACCTCAAACTTGAAAACCAAATCTCGCGCTCTCTCGAGTAAAATCCATTCCTTAACCATCATCTATGCAACTTAAAACTTCCGACTCAAAGCGTCTGCGACCCTATTCACCTTTTTAGAGTGATACTAAATATCACAATCATAGTCCTTTAGAAGTTCCATCCAGCGACGTTGTCTCATATTCAACTCCTTCTAGGAGAATAGGTACTTGAGACTTTGATGGTCTGTGAAGATCTGGAATCTTTCTCTGCACCAATAATGTCTCCAAATCTTCAGAGCGAAAATAATTGCTACGAGTTCTAAGTCATGCGTCGGGTAATTCAACTCGTGAGGTCTCAATTGACGGGAAGCGTATGCAACGACTCTGCCATGCTGCATTAACACATAACCTAGTCCTCTAAACGACGCATCACTATAGATCTCGTATCCTCCAGGACTAGATGGTATGGTCAGCACAGGTGCGGTAGTCAGCTTTTGCTTAAGCTCTTGGAAACTACACTCGCACTTATCTGTCCATACATGTTTCTCTTCCTTCTTCAGTAGTCGGGTCAACAGCGACACTAACGCTGAAAATCCTTCTACGAACCTTCTGTAATATCCTGCTAATCCCAAGAAACTTCTGATCTCTATCACGGTAGTCGGTCTTGGCCAGTTGATAACTGCTTCGATCTTAGTCAAGTCCACGGAGATTCCTTCACTTGAAATCACGGACCTAGGAATGCTACACGAGTCAACCAAAACTCGCACTTACTGAACTTGGCGTATAGTTCATGAATCCTCAGAGTCTGAAGCACCATCCTCAAATGTCTCTCGTGTTCCTCAGGACTTCTCGAGTACACTAGGATATCATCGATGAACATGATCACAGACTAATCTAGATACTCTTTAAAAACTCGGTCCATCAAATCCATAAAAGTAGCTGGGGCGTTCGTCAAACCGAACGACATTACAGTAAACTCATAATGGCCGTATCGCAAACGAAACGCTGACTTTGGTATGTCCTCCTTTTTAATCCTCAGCTGAAGATACACTGTCCTCAAGTCGATCTTAGAAAATATTGATGCTCCTTGCAACAGATCAAACAATTTGTTGATTCTCGGCAGTGGATACTTGTTCTTGATCGTCACCTAATTGAGTTGCCGATAGTCGATGCAAAAGCGCAACGAACCATCTTTCTTCTTCGCGAACAGAACTGGTGCTCCCCAAGGTGATGCACTGGGACATATGAATTTCTTATCCAATAATTCCTGCATTCGCACCTTCAGTTCCTTCAACTCTAACAATGCCATCCGGTAAAGAGCCTTAGAGATTGGCTCTATCTCGAGTGCTAACTCAATCACAAACTCTATCTCCCTTTATGGCGGCAGACCTAACAATTCTTTTGAAAACACGTCTAGAAACTTTTGCACCATTATGATGTCCTTGATCTTTAGTACCTCAACTATTGTATCCACAATAGTCGCTAGGTAACCTTGGCAACCCCCATCAATCGAATGGGTTGCCTCAAACGACGAGATTAAAGGGATCGGGGGTCCTCCTCGACTCCCAATAAACTCAAAACTTTCACCCGCTAACGGGTTAAACTGCATTACATTGCGATAACAATTCATTACAACAAAAAGCTCATTGAGCCAAAGTTTTTATATATGACGTCAAAGTTATACATAAGCAAACTAGTCAAGTACAACTCTAGCTAGTGATTCTTCTCTCTACAACGTTATTACAACAAATTGAAATTCTCCAAACTTAACCACCACTTTGCTGTGCTACTATGATAAAATCACCCTAAAAAAATTCTTCCTCTTATCGGTGCATGGTTCGGTTCATTCCTGTCCCTTTCGCCATCCTAGTGACGTTCTATCTGCGATAGCAGTGCTTATGCTCTCATGAACCTGCGCGGACAGTCCCTCACCTGATGGCCATGCTGGTCACATTCAAAGCACGCTCCCATTATATTAGGACACTGGATTGATCCATACTTCATTCTACAAACTTGGCACACATCTAGGTGAGTCCTCTGCCTCATGTCGGGTGACAGCACGCACCCTTTCTTGCACCGGGGGCCTGTCCCAATTACCCCATTGTGTGTTCTGTGGCTCATTCCCTTTGCTCTGTCTCATTGGTGGCAATGGCGGCAGCTGTTGTGGTTCCATTTGCCCGAGCGGACAATCCTTGATCAGGTGGCCGTACTGGCGACACCCGTAACAAGCCCTTGTCTTTTTAAAACACAGGGCGGATCCATGTCATTTCCTACAAACATGACACACGCCCTCCTGGTTGGGTGCTGGCTTTCCAATCATACTCTTTCGAGTGGGACGATTGGAGTACTTTCCTTTTGTCATCGGTTTCTTCCCGAATCGGTTTCCATCTTTGTTGGAATCGAATCTTGACCCATATGCGGTAGCTTGCTCCCATAACACATCTCCATGCTAGACCTCAGCATGTGCGGCAGTAACGGCAGCTACGGCATTGGTGGCGGTAGTGGCAGCGATAGCTTGATTCTGTGCTTACTGACCCAAAATGCTTCCCAAAGTCTCTAGCGCTTGAACGATCCCGTCAAACCTATGATCGCTTAGTGTTGCCACACTCTTAATACCGGCCTGCGGCGGTACTCATACACTCGTGCTGGCCTGAGCCTGTGCTCCACTTCGAGTACCGACCTTTGGCGGCGTCCTACCTTGAGTTACAGGTCCTACGGACCTCTTCCTAGGAGTATTGATCACTCATACTACATGATCTTTATGGAAACCTATTTTTCTAATTCCAATACCAGATTAGAGTTTGAGTGACCCCACAAACAAGCTACCAATTAGCTATTACTCACATACATTAGCATAAAATAGAGGTCATCATTCCTACTAACTATCCCAAGAACCCATCGCACCTTATCACTCCAACTACGACCAGCTCTGATACTACTCCGGGGGGATGTCATGCCCCGATCATCGAGCGCGTGCCCATCCCTCAGTGGTTGATAAAATTTGCGATGTCCCAGGACGCGTCGTCGACCCATTCATTTTATTGCACATGCGGAAGTGAATAAATTATCCCCTGACAATAAATAGCTTGGGATAGAAAAGTAGGAAGCATATTCACAAACAAAATACTCTTTTATAAACACATTGAGTCATGTACAAAAGTCTATAACCAAAAGCCTACAAAAGACCGGCTCTCAAAAGAAGCTGTCCTATCTGACCTACACCTTAGATCCCCTCACCTCGGCTTCAGATCCTCCACTCTACGATCCTGAAAAGAATTGAGCCCATGACGGAGTAAGATATAAATCTCAGCAAGTTCATGCTCTAAACTCGATTATGAGGGTAATATGCCTAGAGGCGTCTTAACCACACAACCACACAACCATAGAGACTTACCTCGTCTCAGATCCTCCCTGCAAGTCAACACAATTCATATCACAGACAGCCACAAAAACATGATCAACTTATAAGCTCATCAACTGGAACGCCACACTTAATTTCAACCAAGCACAGGGGTCCTGATTTTAGGGCCAAATCATTATGACACGTCTCATACCGTGCCACACAACTTTGTCTTATAATTTGGCGCATTGAACTCAATTTATCATGTGTTCCTAATTTTGATCTCGGCTTATAGCACGGCCTACTCGCTGTTCAACGGTCTTCTGGCATAGCCAAGTGTCGTCTCATCCCATTGAGCATGGCTACATCTTTTCTAGACGGCTTTCCCGAAGGAGCATAGGTCTAGAATCTACTGCGACCGGCTTCCGTTGTCCAAGGGAGTCCCATATAGGGGTAACGTCCAGCTTAACAACCCGGGACGGGTTCTCTTAACCAATACACGATCACTCAATTACGGCCAAGGACACCCTGCATTTCACTCAAATGTCTCAATTAAGATATTGCACTTGGCCCATTTTCTTCGTATTAAAAACATCCGGTGAAAATAGTCGTGTGTGGGTACACGGTCAATTCGACCCATAAAAAATGATATCCTCCAATTTAAAATCCCATTATTTTATATAGTATATAAAACCATTTTCGGTGTTAAAATCTGACACTCGAGATTTTCTAAATAAATATCGAAATTAACAAATTTTGGAATAAATGACCATAATTCTAATAAGCACTCAATTTGCACAATTTAACACTTAATTGCAAAAATTAATCATACCATTGCAATCAACACGAAATTCCGGTCATCAACTATCCCGGCCTAATTTTCGCAAAATATTAAATAATTAAATAAATTACAAAAATAATTAAATAATGCAATTTCATTCCATAAATGCATACTTAGGCTAAAGATTGCTAATCTAACCACCTAATGTACTAATTAAATTATACTAACCATTCTAACTACAAGGCCACATAATAAACTAACTAACTACAATTTCTAACCACCTAATTCACTAATCTAACTAACCTAAATTAATTAAACAAGCTAATAACTACCCTAATCTAATCTAAATTTAAACTAAACACCTTTTAAACGTCATTAGCCTCCTAATTAGAGTTTAGTGCATAAACTCACTAGTTTAGCACGAAAACCGGTTCACCGCGACGGCGGCTGAAACTCGAGTCTACGGCGATGCCAAGGGAGTCTGGGAAAGGGCTGAAAACTATTCAACAAGTCTCAGCCCTAAGTTGAGATTTGGTCTAGCTTGCTGGATGGGACTGATTGGACACGACGCGAGGACAGCGGGGGCGAGATGGTTGTGCTGTTGATGATGGGGAGGTTGCTCAACGGACCAGTTACTGGTTCGGATGGATTGGTGGCTGTTGAAGCGTGGAGCGGCGCGAGAAAATGGAGGAGCTATTGGCGGTGACGCTGAGGACGTGTGGAGGCTAAGCTCGAGGAGTCGTGGAGCGGCGAGCGAAGGCGTGAAAGTTAGGTAGTTGACTTTCGGTAGTGGATTGCTACGGTGGCGTGAGGTGGATGATACGCGAGCGAAGGAGAAATGGAGGAAGGGCTGTCACGGGCGTGGGGGGTTTGGTGTTGCATGTGGATGGTGGGTGGACGTGCAAATGGAGTTGGTGAGTTTGTGAAGGTGGAGGGGAAATGCTGGCAGTGGGATGCTAAAATGGTGGAGTGGAGCGGTCAGCTGCAGAGAAGAAATGAAAAAGGAGAAATGGCAAAGGTGTTCGGTTGGCTAGCGAGAGAAGGGGAAGGAGGGGCTCGGTTTCTTTCAAAAGAAATGAAAGAGGGGCCGAAGCAGCGAAGGAGGGGAGGAGCGGGCTGAGGCATGCGTGAGAAGATTGGAGGGGGGTAGAAAGTCAAGGATAAAAATCTAAATGATGATTATCATGTCCCTAAAGTCTTCATGTTCATCTTCTTTGTCCCCCATAATACTTTCTTGCATAATTTCCCACAAATAACTCATTTTGGTGCCAAATTTTGCAGCCCCAAACCAGCCTACGAATTTCCTCAATTTGGACTTCAATTTCTTCACAAACTTCCCCAATTTGGTGACCAAATTTGCTGCGGAGGAAGCCTACACAATTTCCACAATTTCCCTTTGCCAAATAACTCACTTTGGAGGCCAAAAATACCTTCAATTTGGCCCCTCCGAATTTTTTTTCTGAATCGTCCGAATTGATTTTCCATAAAAATCCCGAGCTTGCCAAGAATTCTTCAAAGGATAAGTCGACATTCCTAAAATAAATTGTGACATGACATAACTTTCAATTTTTGAAATTGGGTTCAATTTCGTGGTTTATTTCAATCTGACGCGATTTTAGTGTGACCTAATCTACCGAGTAGCTTTTAGGAATTTTTAGCACATTTGACGCGTGGCCAATTATTTTCGAGCCACAACGTACATCTTCGACACATTGGCGACTCTCGGTTATCGTGAAAATCTCGAGATTTCAAATATGAACACATGGTACCAAAACGACAGAAAAATCGGTGTAGTGCCATTCGACAGAAATTTTGCAATTAGGTGGAATCACCCATACATTAATCACATACATCTATCGAATCGACCAATCTCCGGTCTCTGATCGATTTCGACAGTGTCGTAATGACCTATGCAGATTAGCACGGTCGAGCAGTCGATTCTTGGTCTATTGCGTTAAAATCCCTTAACGACTTCACCTAATAGACTAGTTATCCCGTGAGTGATCACCTCAGGGAAAAGAACTATAGGCGTGTCGATGAAAAGCCCAATTTTTTCAATCGAAAACAAAACCTAAAATTCAGGATGTCACGCTTGATGTCTTTATTTGAATTAATTTGCTCCCATAAGAGACAACCCAAAAAAAGAATTATATTTGAGTTGGATCGAATTCTCGCTAGAATACTGCCTGTTTTAGGATAGTTTTATATATTTAGATTAGCTATTTTATTTACTACGAATTTTTGAAATAAAAAAAAACCAAAGACATTAATTTAGGATGTTAGATTTTCTTTTCACTAATTTAAATTGTATGTTCCATTATTGGGCATTTTAATTTCGAATTTCATAAAAAAAAAAAGAAAAAGAAAACATATGCGTGTGTCACCTAGAATTAGGTCATCCCTTACACGTCATCTAGTCATTGCACATTTAGGATCATTTAAGTGCGCGACATATTATGATAGTTGCATTTAAAATTTCCATGTCATTAGATTATGTTAAATAATTAATGACGTGCGATATATAGTTTTCATAATAGTTTGCATGTTACATGTCATTTTAGTTAGGCATTTTGGTGCATCATTGCAGTGCATTTTATGTAAACTAAGTTTCATTTAAATAAGAGAAAACCTTAAAAAATAAAAACTTTTGGGTGAAACTACATGTTAATTAGATATCATATATAGGTTGTTAATGTGATTTTTTAACTAATATTGCAGATGCTTTTGTTGCTTCAAGGTAAGTAATTCTCCAATTTCATTGCAATTTATTTAATGCTTTGATTATCGAGTGTTAAATAATGGTTGTGCACTGGCCTGAACACCTCAAATGTTAGAGTGTAAATTAAAATAAATGCAAGTTCCATTAAAACATATATATTTATAAATAAAAGAGAAAATATACGAAAATGGCGTTAGAGAAATCTATCATAATCAAGTCATCGTTCCCACAGTTTCTGGTTTAAAAGAGTAAAGTAATTCCCTCGTTACTTTACCGGGATTTCTAATTGGACCATAAAGAAATAGATTAGTGACGACTCCTAATTGAAAATCATTTGCATGTTAAATAACTTGAATCTAAGTCGTGAATTGATATGAGCTTGGGAGAACCCGAGCTAAGTTTAGACTTAGTAATCTATTAGCCAAATCCTAAATAATTCATCCGAGGTTACATCGCGACATTAATATTTTAAATTATATTAAAAGAACTAAATTGAAAAAAAAAAAGGAAATCATTGAGGACCTCCATCGCCACCCTACCATTGCTAGGAGAGGGTTGGCCTTGGCCACATTGGGGTAGGGGCAACGAGGGCCGTGGAGGCCCTTGTTGATTTCTCTTTTCTTTTTATCTAGTCTTTTTTAATTTCGTTTAATTAATATTTATATTAAAAATAAAATATGGGGGCAAAATGATGTCCTTTTAGGATAATGATTGCTAAGTAGACATTTCGGCAAACCCCATGGACTATTTTATTAATAAAATAATGCCATATCGGATTTCCAATAAGTCTCACTGGAATTGGCAATTAAGTGTCCAATTTAAAAAAAAAGTGATTTTTAAGTGTACATTTTTAAAGTATTGATACTTATGTGTCCACCCGCATTAAGATTTGGCACTTTGGGCATACTTCTTTTAATGGTTGCCAATTACACTTAGCACTATCTTTTATTGTTACAAGAACAAATACATAACACCACTTGCACAATACACTACACAGCACTCTACATCCATGCACTCTCTACCTTGACTTTCTATTATTTTCTCTACACTCACAACAAAGGAGCAAGTGCCCTATTTATAGGGTATGAATTCTAAATTATTATTTTAAGTCGGATAAAAGTTGAAACATTCTTGAAAGATAGAGAATAAAGATGGAGTTCCCTAGAAAGATGAGGACAAATTTAGAGAGAGAAAGAGGCAATGTTCTTCTCAACACTCTCCTTCACGGACTATTCTCTCTCAATGCAAACCTAAAAGCCATGCCATATTGCTTTTCATTAGCTGCCTTATCTACTTCTTTCTTAACCTTTGATACTCCTCTTGGCTTTGCCTGCTTCTAGCGCTTGTTTTTATACTACAATGTGAGGACCTGATTTAACACAATATGCTCTAATTTCAATTGCCTTTGTGGATGCAATTTTCCATTGTGATTTGCGAAGCTTAGATTTCATCAATGCATTTGTTTCCTTCGTCTTGATCTTGATACTCATGTCATCAAGCCTCTCATTTGTGATTTTCATTTTGTGCTTTAGTTCATTTAACTTCATTTGTAGCACTTTGATATCAATAACTTGGTCATTCTTCTCATTGGGCTTCTTTTCAACACTTTTCCATAGATCTTTGCATCCTAGGATGTAAGGTGGAGATGTTTTCTTTTACTCGGGGAAACCTTTCTTTTTCTCCTCTACGTGTTCCTTATCTCTTCTAGTATGACCAATTAAGAATGTCATAGTGGGCTTGAATTCCTTGAACTTCTTTACTTTGCCTTGAGCTCCTTGTCCTTTTGCCTTAACATTTCATCCCTCTTTTTCATCATCTCTTTGATCTTTGCCTTCTCAACTCTCAACTTGTTCATCATCTCCTACATCTCTTAAAGTTCCTTCTCATGACTAATTGTTTGGGTTGCTTCTTGCTTCTTCAAGTTCTCCCTAGCTTGGTCTTCTTCAGGGAGGTGATTGGAGCTATCCAATCATTTTACTTTCTTATATAGGCGGTTGTAAGCTTTCCTCGTTCCTTCACTATAGTTGGTGCTCGGAAGTTATATTTTTCTTCGCTTTCAATCTTTTTGAAGGAAGTTACAACATTTCCTTCTTCCTGCCTAAACCTACAAACTCTAATAATGCATCCTACCTTGCTGCAAATGTAGCATCATCTACTATGCCTTTTGTTGCTCTCATCTTTATCATCAAGCTCGTCGTGATCTTGACAAGCTCCCATTAGCCAACAACTCTTCCCTTTTGGTTGCCTTCTTTAGTTGCCATGACTTTTCCATGTTTTGCCAACTCTTGTCGCAACATGATATCTTCTCTAACCATGAAACCTCTTTTATTATTAAAGAGAGCACTTTCATTTTCCTTTACTGAGACCTTTGACATTTGTTGGTCTAAAGCCTCTTGGTTCGCCAATATATTCTCCAACTTGGTGAGAGTTGGCTCTTTCTGTAACAATAACATTATATTCCAACCTTAATTCGTGAATGATAATTCTTTTCATCCTTGTCTCAGAGATGGCATTATGATTATCCAACTTCGAAAGTTTTTCACAAATAGATTTAATTTTGGAGAAGTATTGACTCATTGTCATATTCTATTGTGACACTGATAAAAGCCCATTCTCTAGCCTTTGTGATGGCATCACTCGTCCTCACAAATAGCGCCACCAAGTTATACCATGCCTTCTTTGGGGCCATCGTGCTTTTAATAAGTTGTAACAACTCATTTTCAACAATTACAACAAGAACATAAAGAGCCTTACTTGCTTTAATGTTCCATTTTCTTAACTCACCATAGTTCTTTGGTGGTGTGGTGTTGCCGCTTTCCACAAGTCTTGACTGAGCAAGTAATACTGCATATAGGTACTCCAATTATCATAGTGTTTCTCAATGTCTTTCATTGAACTTGAGATATCTCCCATCTTGACTTGGATATAATGCCCATCACAAAACCAGTAAGCCTATCCTTGACCAATCAAATTTACAAACATGGACTTGTGAACTAGCAAAACTTTGGCATACTCTACTCCCTGACCGCTTGCATAAGTACAATGGTCCCTCACCATTGTCTTCACTTACCACAATTCCCAACATTGGGTTCGCAATCCCCGACTACCTACTCTAATATCAATTGTTAAGTATAGAGGTCAAGTTCTAACACCTCTTGTTGAAGGCACTGTTCTAATCGTACTTGTGGAGAATTAAGTGCTTGCCGATTACAATATGTTGAGGCTAACCAAACAGCCTGGAAGAGGGGGTGAATAGGGCGTTTTGAAGATTTTGCGAAAAAAAAAAAACAAACACTTGGAATAAGGAGAAATAGATATTAAGAATCATAAGTGATGCTTGTGTGCAAGAATCAGATAAGAACAAAAGTAAAAAGACACATCATTATATAGTTGTTCATTTCATTCACAATGTCTACATCTACTCTCTAGACTAACAGCTACAAGTTGGGCTAAATTGCAACAATAATCACTAAGATAAGTCACAACCAAGAATCACTAATTCTATCAAACAAAAATCACACTATCATGACTTACTTCTTACAATTACAAAGTAGCAAGAACACTACTCTGGAAATCTCCCAAGAATGTAATACCATTTCATGAAAATATAGGGTTGAACATTTTAGGGCCTGCATGGTAACGTTTCTATTTCTCTCGATTTCTATTCTTTTGTTCCCCGGAACAAAAAAAGAACAGAAATCTGTTTGGTAACGCCAACTTATTTTTCTATTCCCCGGAATAGAAAAGTGGCCCGGGAATAGATTTGGAACAGAAACAAGAAACAAAAAAACGTAGCTTCTTGTTCCCGGGAACGATTTCTAGAAATAAGTTCTTTTTTTTTCTTTTCTATTTTTGTTTTGTTCTTCCTTATTGCGGGCACCGCCGGCTGCCCGCCAATCGTCGGCCACCTCTTGCCGCTCGACGGGGCCACCTCCTACCGCTCGCGGCCACCGTCGGTAGCCAACCCCGGCGACGGGTGCCGCCGCCCGTAGCCCACCGACCGCCGCCCACAGCCCACCGGTCGACGACCACCACCGTCCGCCGGCAGCTTGCCGTGGCAAACCGCCGCGCACGACCGCGCCGCGCCGCACGACCGCCGACCGTCACTGCGACCGCCACCACAGACCGCCGCCCACAACTCACTAGCCACCGCCCCCTCCTGCGGCTGATGGGCTATGGGTGGCAATCCTATGCTGACAATCCGCGGTGACGGTCGGCAATCGTGCAGCAGTCGTGCGGCAGTCGTGCGCCGGTAGATGTCGGTCCGTGAGTAAGAAGAAAAAGCAAATAAATACAAAAATTATAATTTTTTAGCAAACGCATTTCGATTCTTTTTCTATTCCAAAAATAGAAATTTTGTATAATTACCAAACACCTTATTTTACTCAGAAATTGTTCTGGGAGTAAAAATAGAAAAAAACTATTTCTGAAAAGAAATAGTTCCTTGGAATAGAAACGTTGCCATGCACACCCTACATGACTTTTTCTTTTTTGCTAGAATTACCTTTAAGGGTGCGCATGGTAGTCATTTTATTTAATTCGAAAATTATTTATCAATTCAAGAAATAAGTTTGGAATAGATCCGTTTGATAATATAATCGCATTTTTCTATTTTAGAACAAATTTTTGTCCAAACATAAATTTGAAACAAGAATGAAAAATCAAAAGTTCTTACTTTAGGATTTTTGGAATAGAAATAAGAATAAAAACTTTTCTCATCACTTGCCCTTGCTACTAGCCCGCCGTCCACCTATCGTCCACTCGACCATTAGCTGCTCACCCATCGCCCGTTGCTACTGGCCAGCCACTAATGTGAAAATGCCACCTTTAAATACTTTCTGATCACTTGCCCTCGCTACTAGTCAGTTGCCCACCCGCTCAACCACCTGCTTGTCGATCGTCTACTCATCGGTAGCTAGCTGCATGCTTGTGGGCCTGCCACCCGTCCTTCCTAGTCTGCTCGTCGCCCACCAATTTGAGGTGTTTGATGATATCAATTGTATTAAAAAAAAAATATACAGCCTATTATAATCGCTCTCTCCAAAGAAGGAAACATTTTTCAAAATCCAGGATCGCATCGCCAACTTTGCAGTATGGACTAGCTGTGAATCACTTACCCAACTTCCACACAAGCTTACCAAAAAAAAAAAATCCTTACTACTTAGTCAATATCTCTATCCATTTACATGAAACACTAGATATAGACAGATATTCTCCGATTCACTTATCCATTTATAGATTGGTTGGTGGGAAATCAGCCCCAGAGGCAAGATTCTACCTTAAAATCAAGTTGACCCCGTAAGAAGAGAGTACATGTAATGATTGTTGGGCCACAGCGGCTTCTGATTCGACACTGAACTAGAGAGGATGGCAAGTTTCGAGGATGGAGGTGTAAAGTCGGCTGAGAAACTGTCCGGTAAGCTCCTCGCCCGTCACCGCCGATAGCATTACACTTCTTGTTGAAACTCTCTCTTTGGTGGGTTACATTTTCAAATGAATCCTGAAATTACATGTCGGGATTATGACTCTCAAGCCCTCGCCTAGGTGGGGGCCACCCTCCCTAGGCCAAATCTAGCGAGGTCGGCCCTCGCCCGAGCCGGGAGCCCTTGCTGAGGCCAAGGGAGCGCTTGCCGGGGGTTGCCCTCACCCGGGCGAGGGTTGTCCTCACTCGGACTAGATCCAACGATGTTTAGGATTTTTTTGTTTTACACTTTTTCCGATGTTTTTATAATAACAATGTTGTCCTAGACTTAGTGTGGTTTTTGTTCTGGTTTCTTGACCGAACGCAATAACTTACCATGCAGGAGGAGGCGGAATAGATGATGATAGCCCCATTGAAGAGGTGCTCCTCACGGTTTCGACCACGGATGACCCTTCGCTGCCCGTCCTAACGTTCAGGACAGGGGTTCTCAGGGTGGCCTCATGCGTGATCCTCGCCTTCGCCAACCAATTCTTCAGCTACCTGTCTAACCCACTCAGCATTTTGGCGGTTGCAGCATAGATTGTTACACTTCCCTTGGGAAGATTGATGGCCAGGACACTGCCTTTGAGGTCGATCCGGGTACCATTCACGGGAAGGACATTCTCACTAAATCTAGGACCTTTTAATATGAAAGAACATGTGCTGGGACAAGCGGAGTCTATGCCGTGGGCATTGTCACAATTGTCAAGGCTTTATATCATAGGAGCATCAATATCATTGGAGCCTTCATGCTAGCACAAATGACTCAGGTATGCCAAGATAGATAAAAACATACACAATCTGTAACTGACTTCTTCAAGCTATGGTCACCATCTTTCCTTGAAGATGCGATTTGCTCATTCGCCTATGTTTGATTCTCTTCTTGCTGAATGCATTTAAGTTGCTTGGCCATGGCTGGCTGGTTTGTTTAGAAAATACCTAGTGGACTCTCCCTACATGTGGTGGCCATCCAACCTTGTACGGTCTCTCTGTTCAGCTGCCTGTTCCCTTTCTTTTAGCTCTTGCGAGACAAAAATCTTCTTCTTCTTGTTACCTTCCTTTGAACCTCACCTCCATTCGTTCGCATTACCAACTTTTTATCTCACATTTAGGGCTTTGCATGAAAAGGAAAAGAGGCCCAAGGAAGTATTTACGAGGATCCAATTTTTCTTGGTGTCTTTCATATCGAGCTTTGCTTATTATCCGATGCTGAGATATCTTTTCAAAAGAATCGCTTACCTCTCGGTTGTTTGCTAGATATGGAAGAAATCAATCACTGCACAGCAAGTCGGTTCCGGTTCGTACGGCTTCGGGTTGGGCTCGTTCACCTTCGACTGGTCCTCAGTCGTCGCATTCTTGGGAAGCCCTCTAGCCTACTCGGGCTCTTCCATTCTCAACATCCTTGTTGGGTTCTTCTTGATTGTCTATGTCCTTCTCCCCATCCTTTATTATTCCAATACATACGAGGCCAAACGGTTCTCCAGGTTGTCCTTCAGGAATTTCGACTCATCTGGCCAAGAATATAACATTACTCGGATCCTCAATGCCCAGAATTTTGACCTGGATTTGGAGGCCTATGATGGTTATAGCAAACTTTACCTCAGCATCTCCTTTGCCTTAAATTATAGGCTGAATTTTGCAGTTTTGCCCACTACCCTTACACATGTCGCCCTGTTCCATGGAAAGTACGTTTCTTCATTTTAATCTATTTTCTCCCCAGTCGTGGGCAATGTATCGTTACTTGCATACGCAACGTAGATGTAGTACAAAGAATTTTAGATTGTCATTTACTCAACTCGGCGAAAAATTTGGTTTTCCAATTGTTATCTGGTCTAGAATAATCTGGCAAATGTTGAAGAAAACAGCGGGAGGCAGTTACCTCGGAGACGTGCAATCCTGCGGTGGCGATCGGCGGTGACGGTCGGTAATCGTGCGGCGGTCGTGCGGCGGCAGGCGGCGGTTCGTGAGTAAGAAGAAAAAACAAATAAATACAAAAAAATATAATTTTTTACCAAACGCATTTCTATTCTTTTTCTATTCCAAAAATAAAAATTTTGTATAATTACCAAATACCTTATTTTACTCATAATTTGTTCTGGGAGTAGAAATAGAAAAAACTATTTTTGAAAAGAAATAGTTCCCCGGAATAGAAACGTTGCCATGCACACCCTTAGCTTGTTCTAAAGTTTTTGTCCAATCCATTTGGCTTTAAAGAACTTCTCTTATGTAGACATCTTCAATCTTCTCGTTGGATATTATCCTATGAAGCAAGTAGCAGTTAATATTCATCTAGCTTCAAATCTAGCTGCTGTTGAAGCTAGAATATTGAAATAGTCATTTCTCGCGAGCATCAACAAGCTTTCTTGAAATAGGTTTGCTCTGACAATTCTGACAAAAGTCGTTTCCCTTTCCCCGATGATTTTCGATTTTGCTGTTATGCTATTTTAGCAGCCAATGGCTGTAATAAATATGTCAATGAACATCCTTAGAGGGCCATTATCCCAGCATCATCAGCTTTATGATTTCCTCTTAAGTGACATCAAAATCATCACTAGTCGATTATCATAGTCAATTGATACTGTTTACAAATTACTCATACAAGGACATCTTGCAACCTTCTTCTAATGAATGCATCATGGATATCATGTAGTTCTTAATAATTATCACGATCATATACATTTATCATAATAGATATTATACCAAGATAGTTTGGAAACCATCAAAATCTCTAAGGATGTTTCTCCAACAATCTTCTCCATTTTCATCACATTAAACCTATCTTGCAAATGTGAAAAGATTTTGTATAGAAGTTGCAACAAAGTAAATATCTGCATAAGTGGTGATTATGAGTTAAGCATACATAAGTAGATTTTAGGTTCTCCAAATGATTTTCAATAAGCGCAGAGATATAATTTTGGAAGGGACAAACAAAAACTGACGCAAAAAAGAACAAAATGGTAGGTGAAACCATTTGAATTCATCAGAACATAATGTAGGTACAATAACTCTAGAAGATGATAGGAGCAACATCACCAAACTTTTTTTGAGTTCAAAATGCAGGGAATAGAAGGAAAAAAAAAAAAAAAACATATATTTGTGATTCCAAGATCAACCCTGGAATCAACCGGTCTGGTTCGATTTGAGGACCAGGTGGGCCAACATTCGGTTCCACAAATAAGGAATCAACTCTGCCTGATCTGATTTTAGGTTCTAGGGTGAAAATTGACCCGCCCTAAAACGGGTTATTGATGAGAGTGATAGACATATCACTTTTTCTCCCTTTCGTTTCTCTTACGGTAGTTATTCTACTTTTTGTTTCTCTTACGGTAGTTTACTTTGATGCCAAAAGCATGTGTGGAAATCATGTGTCGCAAATTGATCTTTCTACGGGTTTTGTCTTAACGTAGGACTAAGACTTTAGTAAGGAATTAGTTAATGTGTCCACATTGCACAGTCAAATTCTAGGAAACTTCCTTCAAATTTTTTCCAATGTTTAGAGCTGGAAACAGTTGTATAAATAGTCGGAAAATAAACGAGTGAAGCAATAGATGAGAAAAACCAAGAGACGTCGAATATGGACGCCCAGATAAGCTACTCGATTCTCGCACTAATATCTTTTCTTGGTCTAGTCTCTACTATTGAAACCACTACTGTACCCAGAGAGATCCCAGCAAAGGAAATGATTCGAGTCGGGCTAGTTCACAACATGAACTCAACCCATGGGAAGGTGTCTACGAGTTGTGATCCATGGCGCTCTTTGATTTCTATGACACACGCTCATTACCGTACCCGATTATCGCTTCACACTAGAGATCCAAAGGACGACATTGTCGATGTAGCATCGGCAGGTAAATATATGCATTTCTATGACGCGCACACTCATTATTGCACTTGTGTGTGATATATTGGTCTCAAACACATGTTAGCTTATTCACAATTTCAAACACCTATTGCTAGTAGATCTTGATTTTTCAGGACTTCAAATACTTGTCATCAACTAATTTGGTATCTGTATCCTAATCGGTTCTCTCCCCTTTTTTTTTTAAATGAGGTAAACTACACCAAAACCCTCATGTTTTCAGTGAAATTTAGGGGACCTCATGTGCTTTGGAAAAGTGCTACAATAAAACTCTATCCATATTACTTTGATCCATGATATTAATGCATATATTTTGATAGGGAATCTTGCTGTAAAAAATAAGCAATCGAGCACAATAATAAGCAGAACAAAGAAATAAAACGGTGAATTTAGTCCATGGGAAAGAGCATCGTAGAATTCTATTATGAGTCAAGCAATGCAATGGAAATTACACTCACTTTTGAGTCACTTAAACACTCAGTGCTTCTCAATCTCTAGTTACATTTAATAGTTCACAGAGTTTTACTTCTCGTAATTTCTTGCAAAACAATCTCTCAATCTTGCAATGGGAAAGAGCAGCATGGGATTCTACTATAAATCAAGCGATATGATAGAAATTATAATCACTCAAGTCACTTAAATACTTAACTCATCTCAATCTCTAGTTACATCCTATATAACTTACAAAGTTTTAATCCTTGTAATTCCTTACAGAACAATCTCTCACTCTTGCAATTGAATTTACAAATCTTATCACAAGATTTATTTAGTTTAATCACTCAGGATGTAATTCAACAACTCACAGCACAATCTCTCGTCTCTCTGTTTCTCCCCTCTTGTCTATCTTCCTCTGTTTCTTCTTTCTTCTTTCTTCGCCTTTTTCCCTCTTCTCTTGCCGTGATCTCCTCTATTGTCGTTGAGATCTGGGTCTCGTTTCAATGCTTGCCCCTAAGGAGGACCCGTCTCTTCGAAACCTAGAGGCTCGCCTGTATCGGAGATCAAGTCTCCAGGTCTGGAGGAGAAGTCCACGCAATCGGGGAGGGGGAGAGTGTCCATGCAACCCAACGTTTTTTTCCTAGATTATTTGCTATATTAAATACATCTTGTTTACAGTTCTAGACTTGATGGAGGATGAAGAAGTCCATGCAATCCTGGGCCCACAATGGTCCTCACAAGCCAAATTTGTAAACGACTTAGGAGTAAAAGCTCAAGTCCCAGTCATATCCTTCTCAGCCACTAGCCCATTCCTTTCTCCCAGACAAAGACGCTATTTCGTTCGGACAGCTTACGTTGACAGTTCACAAGTAGGTGCTTTAGCGGCTGTTGTTCGAGCTTATGGTTGGAGGAAAATAACTCTTGTTTATGAAGACACTGATTATGGCAATGGCTTGGTTCCTTACCTCGTCGACGCGTTCCAAGAAGTCGATGCTTGGATCTCTTATAGAAGCGTTATTCCTTCCTCTCCGGAAGATATTGACATCGTAAAAGAGCCCAATAAGTTGTTGATGATACAGACCAGAGTGTTTCTTGTTCATATGACTGCTGCGATTGGATCTAGGTTCTTTGTTCTAGCGAGTGAGGCGGGAATGATGAGAGAGGAGTTCGCGTGGATTGTCACCGATGGTTTGTCATCTTTACTAGACCCTGTCAGCTCCAAGGCATTGGACTCGATGCAAGGTGTACTAGGTGTTAGGCCGCATGTACCGCCATTGGAGTCTCGTGGAGATTTCGTAGAGAGATGGAGGAAACTTTACGCCGAGAGAAATCCACACGACGAGATTGCTGATCTCAGTCTCTTCGGCCGATGAGCATACGACACCATCACAGTATTAGCGTTTGCAGGAGAGATGGCATGGGAGCCTGCAAAGTCTAGATACTTAAAGCCGAATAAGAGCAGAAACAATTTCGACTTTTCATCTATTGAGATTTCGGAGATAGGCCCAAAATTGCTTGACGAGATTCTAAGTGTCAAATTTCAAGGCCTTAGCATAGAATTTCACTTGCCCAATGGTGAACTTCAGCCCACTAACCTGCATAAAAAGAAAAAAACCCAAGTTAGTAAAGTGCTTAAACAAGATAAAACGGCCTAAGTCCTCAAAAATGTCCCTAGTGGAGTCGCCAAACTATCGCGACCTCTTTTTTTGGCGCCCAAATAGGGCAGGTGCCTGCGGAGGCTAATGGTTCGGCTATGTTTATTAGGCTTAGCCTGGGCGCTCCCAAGCCTACCAATTCACGACTTAATAATTTGATATTTTAACATATAAGTTAATTTTAAAACGGAGTCGCCACTAATCTATTTGGGGTGGGTCGATTAGAAACCCAAACGAAATATTGGAAGGAATATTCGCACCTGCGCAACTAGAGAAACTAGGTTCGCGGGGACTTGATTATACTAGTTAATCACTAATGCCCTTCCAGTACCTAATCTTGTTTAAACCCTGAGACTGTTTGGATTTTTGAGGGATTTTCCCATGCATTTTGTGAAGGGAAAATATTTTTGGTCTTTTTCTCACTTTTTTGGACATGAAAAGTATTTTTGGATACCCACCCATGGGCAGTGCAGGTGGTATTCGCTCTCTCCTGCAACGCTGCGGTCGAGAGTTTGAGTCCTCCCGTTGTCAACACGATTTAAGTGGGGGGGCCCTAGCAGAACGGTTGTTGGGCTAGTCCTCCCGAGGTTTTATGTCTAAATAGTGGCTTGCGACGACGTCCAATGGTGCAACCGGGCATCAGAGGGCGTGTGACCCCGTAAAGGGTCTCCGGCGGTTCCTCGATCACTAAAAAAAAAAAAGTATTTTTGCATTTTTTGATCTTTTGAAAATATAAAACATTTTTTGGCTTTTTTCTGAATTTTTGGAAAATTGGGAAGACATGAGATATTTTGTGATTTTATCTGATTTTTTTGAAAAATAAATTATTTTTATTATTTTTTGATTTTTAATTATTTTATTTATTAAAATATTATTTTTCAATTATAATACTATAATATTATATGACCCGGGTTGGACTTACGGGTCGAGCTCGACCCGGGTCGGACACGATTGGCCCGGACGGGCCTCAAGAACGGGCCCAATTGGGCCTAAAACACGGGCCCAACCCGCAGACTCCCTAAAAAAGGCCCACATCCTCTCGGGCCCGCATGTGCCTGAATTTGGCCCGCTACGCCCAAACCCTAGGGCGATCGGGTCACGCGCCCGACCCGATTTTGTGGCCGTCTCCCCTCCTATCTATTTACGGCGCTAATCGAAGGGACTAGGGGGTGGCGTCGGCGAGCGCGGCCCGGGCGTTCAATGGTGGCGACGTGGCGGACGGCAGCAGCCAACAGCTCAGCGGGATCAACGACGGGCTACGCGGTGGGGTTACAGCAAGCATGGAGCACGCTCGGCCTGTCACGCCTCGATCCTCGAGCACGTGCTCATCCCTCGATGGTCGATTAAATTGCAACGTCCTAGGACGCGTCGCCGATGTATTCATTTTAATGCACATGCGGAAATGAATAAATAAATCCCCAGACAGCACAAAGATGGGATAGAAAAGCAGGGCCACAATTTTGAAAACCACAACACACCTATATACACAATAGACTTGGTCATTTACAATACTAGTCTATATTCACAAGTCTACAAAAGTAGAAGGGCTACAAGTCCTCTAAGCGTTCGAACCCTCGGCCGAAGACTTCGCGGTCTCCTGAGGACTCGGGTCCACCACTATACCACCAGGAGGGTCAGCCGTACCCTTACCAAAAGCGATCTCTAACACTAACATGGGGATCTCATACTCCTGTAGGGGACCTTCTCTGGGTCCATCTCGCCCGCGATGATACCACGATCTGAATTGATGAGGTACCCTTCGGGGTAAACTCACATCAACCTAGACAATGGATCTCACAAGTTCGTAGACTTAGGCTCCTTGGGCCCTAGGAAGAGGAATCAGAGAGACCTGTTCGGTGACCTTATTGGGCTGGCCAAAACACTCAGGAGGGACCGCCATCTAAGGACTTGAAAATGTTAGCCCACGACGGGGTGAGACTATGTCTCAGCAAGTTCAACCCCTAAAATCCGACTAGGAAGGAAATACACCTAAAGGCTGCCTTTGCACACACAAGGTAGAGGACTTACCTCGCCTCAGTTCCTTCCTGCAAGTCAGTACAGTTTATGATCTTAACCAATCCACTCAATTCAAATCAAACCATTGATCAATTAGTTAATCAGCTCAATTCGATGCCAACAGTACTACTATCAATTCAACACCATATATCTATCCCCTTGATACCACCACTGCTCACACAAGCTGCAATATATGGTCATAGCTCGCTCAAGCTAATAGATATATAGATCATGCTCACACAAGCTGATAAATGATCTTAGCTCACACAAGTTGATATATACATCGTGCTCGCACAAGCCGATAAAACGGTTATAATTGATATGCATATATAGATCGTGCTCCCACAAGTTGATAAAACGATCTTACCTCACACAAGCTGATAACGTATACTGCTCTCACAAGCTGACATATCGAGCTCATAAGTTGATATAGTATACTGCTCTCACAAGCTGACGTGTAAAGGGGCTCACACAAGCTGATAATTCACCACATTGAAAATACCCGATAAAATAATCGTGTGTGGGTACACGGTCGGCCTGAGCCAAAAACGCCATATCTTTCTTTTAAAAAATCCCACTAATTATATAGTCCACAAAAACATTTTTGACGTTAAAAACTGACACCCGGTATTTTCCAATTAAATACCGAAATTACTCAATTTTGGGATAAATACCCAAAATTACAAATCCCAATCAACTTGCACAAATCAGCACTTAATTAAATAACCAAGCATACCATTACAATCAACATGAAATTCCGGTCATCGGCTATCCCGATATAATTTCTGGAAATTAATAAATAATTAAATAAATACAAAAAATAATTAAATAAATACGATTAAATGCCATAAATAGAAACTTAGGCTAGAAAAGCCTAATTAAATACCGAAACAGGCTCAAAAAATTTCTAAACCAATCTAGATAAATAATACAACTTATCTAGTCTCTAATTAAGCCGATCTGACCACCTAACATGCATAAACAAGTAATTAAATCGCTAATCCGTTATAACTAACCACCTAAACCATACTTAGCATAAACTAATCAACCCTTAAGAATCATTAACTCCTTAAGCAGAGTTTAGTGAGTAAACTCACTAGTTTTACGATCCAGTGAGTCCACGGTGATGGCAACGCGGAGACGGGCGACAAACTCCGAAGCGGCGACACCTTAAGAGGCCCGGAAGAGGTCCGAAATGGGCCTCGAAGCTCACAGATCCTTGCTGGGCTTCGGCTCTGCTTGCTGGGCCAAGGAATGCTCGAGCAGTCAAGAGTGGCAAGGAGAGGCGGTGACGGTGTAGCAGGGCTAGGTGGCCAATGGCGGGGCTTCACGGTGGCGGAGGCGAGCTTAGGCGGCTGGATTGGGGTTCGACGGGGCCTGAGGAGGCTCGGGACGGTGGAACGGCGACATAACTTGCGGGACGATGTAGCAGAGGCGCGGGCTGGCGCAGGGGCGCGACGCGTGTGAGCGGTGAGCGACTGTCCGGCGGGCGTGCGACGGTAGGGGGTCGCTGGCTCGGTTTTTCTGCAACTGTGGGAGCTCAAAATGGTCTCTAATGGAGAAAGCACTCTACTGAAGAAGAAGAAGAAGAAGAAGATAGCTCAAGGGTGGAGGGACCCCTTGGCCCCAAAAGTCTCCATTCCTATCTCCTTTGTCCCCTTGGCAAGGCCCCACCTGATTCAGCTCAATCCTCAGCCAATTTGGTGCACAAAAAACCCCCTAGAACAAGTCTCAAATGGTCCAAAAGGTAAGGGGGACCATGGCCTACGAATTTGCACATAATTTCGCTCAAATTGGATCAATTTCTCTTCAATTGGACCTAAACTAGTCCTTATAAATTCCACCAATGTGTCCTTGACCAAATTGACATTTTTCCTCGCCAATAGAATCAACTTGCATCCCAAAAATGCGATAAGAAACGGTCCTCTGAATTTTTTGGACAAAAACGACCCTATCTTGTATTCTCGCCAAAAATCTCGGTTTGTAGAAAAATCTTCGGAGAATGAGTCGACATTCCTAAAATGAATCGTGACATGACAGAACTTTCAATTTCTGAAATCTGATTCAAATTCGCGGTTAATCTCAATCTGGTGTGATTTTAGCGTGACCTAGCCTACTAGGTAGTTTTTAGGAATTTTTAGTGCAATTTACCTATGGTCAATTTATTTCGAACCACAATGTACCTCTTCGACACATTGGCGAATTGTTGTCGTGAAAATCTTGAGGTTTCAAATACGGGCACTGGGTACCAAAACGACAGAAAAAACGGTCTAGTGCCAATCGATGAGAATTTTGCAATCTGGTGGAATCACCCACACTTTAATCACCTATTTCAGTCACATTGACCTATCTCTAATCTCCGATCGATTTTTAACTGTGCCGTATTGATATTTGTAGATGAGCATGGTCGAGTAGTCGATTCCTAGTCGAATTCTCAAGTCTATTGCGTTAAAACTCCTTAATAGCTTCCCTAGATGGACAAGTTATCTCATGAGTGATCAGCTCAGAGAATAGAAATATAGGTGCGTTGATGAAAATCCCGATTCATTCAATTGAAAATAGAACCTGAAATTCAGGATGTCACACGGCCGGTGGCGGCGGATAGGGTTTCGGGGAAGGTAACGGCAACGACGCGTCGGGCGGCAGCTTGTTACCTGTTTGTAGCGAGGGCACAGCGGCATTGCTGATCGGCGAGATGGCGGGAGGCACCTTGGCTGGTCGTCGAGGGATCGAGCGGTAGTAGCAACCGGCGTCGAGCCAGGGGATTTTAGGGCTGCTGGGCTAGTGGCTGTTGACGAGGTGGCTGGACAGGGGCTTGGTTTCAGTGATGGCGTCGGGGGTGGCGGGGACGACATGGCTTAGCGCAGGCATCGGGCAACGTCGACGGTGCCTTCTTCCTTCTCGGATCCGGCCCCCTCTCTGGTTTCTCTCCCTCTCTTCGGCCCCTCTTCGCAGATCTGGGACCTCGGCACGAAAGCCTAGCCCCCTTTGGCTGCTGGTTTCTTTTGGTTCTTCCTTTCTTTTTTGTTTTTTTTTTTGTTATTATTATTGTTGTTATTATTATTAACTTATCCGAAAAATAAAATTAAAAAAAAAGGATGCAAAAAGATAAGTCCTAATTAAAATCTAGTCAAAATTTAGGTGTCAACACCATCTTCTATGCAAAAATATTCCATTTTCATAAGGCCTTCTTGACTCATATTCAGAAGGTCAAATAACGTATGTATATTTTACCTTTTGATGCAGTTATAGGTCCTAGGAGGCAACTCTAATTGATCAATAAAAATAGATTTCAATGCTATTTCTTTTTTCGGTTTCCTTAGCTTGGCCAATCTATTGTACCCACCAGGAACGGATCACCTCTAGATATTTCATTGATGAGAGTGATAGACCTGTCACCTAATATCCTTTTCGTTTCTCCTACTGTAGTTTTTCTCCTTTTCGTTCCTCATACGGTAGTTTACTTTGATGCCACTAGAAGATGAATGCGAAACTCAGGGGAAAGCTTCCACTCCTAGCAAAAGCATGTGTGACGATCATGCAGACTCTCACAAATTGACCTTTCTGATTGGCTTATTGCCAATAAAGGGGAAAGAGTACTAAATATTTGCAATTAAAAAAAGACAGTGATGCTCCACGATTTTTCCAATGAATATACGGGTTTTATTTTAACGTAGGACTAAGACTTTAGTGAGGAGTTAGTCAATGTGTCCACATCGCACTGCCAAATTCTACGAAACTTCCCTCCAAATTTTTCCAATGCTTAAAAGCTGGAAACAGTGTATAAGTAGTCCGGGATCAACGAGTGAAGTAATAGCAGAAAATAACCAAGAGACGCTGAATATGGGCACTCACTACTTGTTTCTTGCACTAATATCTTTTCTTGGCCTGGCCTCTACTTTTGAAAACTCTAGCATACCCAAAGAGAACCCAGCAAAGAAAATGATTCGAGTTGGGCTAGTTCACAGCATGAACTCGACGCACGGGAAGGTGGTGGCGAGTTGTATATCCATGGCACTCATTGATTTCTATGACGCACACACTCATTACCATACCCGATTATCGCTTCACGTTAGAGATCCAGAGGACGATGTTGTTGATGCGGCATCAGCAGGTAAATATATGCATTTGTGCTGGATATATTGGAAATTGTATTCCTGAATAATTTCACTTGTGTGCGACATATTGGTCTCGTGCTCATTATTAGATTATTCATGATTTCAAGCACTTATCGCCAATGAATCTCGATTCTTCAAGACTTCAAATACTCGTCATCAATTTATTTGGTATCTGTATTCTCATCAGTTCTCTACCCTGTTCTTTTTATGAGCAACTCCACCGAAACCCTTACGTTATCGAAATTAGGACCCCATGTGCTTTCGAAAAGCACCACAATAAAACTCTTTATTCAAATTAGTCTGATCCGCGATATTAATACATATGTAATGATAGGGAGACTTGTTGTATAAAATTGATATAAATTGGAAGTCCTAAAAAATTTTAAAAGTATAATTAATTTTAATGCAATTAATTCCTAAAACTTATCACAAAAATACAATTAAGTCTTAAAACTTTCAGAAAGTGCAATCAAGTCCTAAAATTTGTCAAATTAGTCTAATCAAGTCCTCCTCTTGATTGTATTTTTTAAAAGTTATAGGATTTGATTGGACTTCATGACAAGTTGAAGGACTTGATTGTATTTTTAAAAAATTAGGATTCAATTACAATTTCGTGACAAATTTTAGCATTTCCAGTGCATTTTGCCTAAAAAATAAGCAATCGAACATAATAATGAGCATAACAAAGAAATCAAATGGTGGAATGTACTCCACGGGAAAGAGCAACATGCAATAAAGATTACAGCTATACTCAAGTCACCCAAATATGTAGTGTTTCCTAGCCTTTAATTACATTCAATAACTCACATACTATTTTATCCTTATAATTCCTCTCAAAATAATCTCTCAAACTTACAATGGAACTTACAAATCTTACCACAGATTTATTCATTCAAACACTCGGGATGTACTTCACCAACACACCGCACAATCTCCTCTTTCTATTTCTCCCATCTGTTGTCTATCTTCCTCTCTTTCTCCCTTCTTTGCCTTTTTCCCTCTTCTCTTGCCATCGGTCAGGGGCCTCCTCTATATTTATTGCGATCTGGGTCTCGTTTCAATGCTTGCTCCCATGGAGGAGCCTTTGCTTCGAGACCTAGAAGGCTTGCCGGTAATAGCGATCAAGCCTCCAGGTCTGGAGGAGAAGCTTGATTTGATGCTGAGCACTGCAATCTGGGAGAGAGGGCGAGAGTCCACGCATTCCAACTTTTTTTGGTAGATCATTTGCTTCATGAAATACATCGTGTTTACAGTTGTGGACTTGATGGAGAATGAAGAAGTCCATGCAATCCTCGGTCCAGAATGGTCCTCACAAACCAAATTTGCAATCGACTTAGGAGAAAAAGCTCAAGTCCCAATCATATCCTTCTCAGCCACTAGCCCATCCCTTTCTCCCACACGAAGACATTATTTCGTTCGAACAGCCTACGACGACAGTTCACAGGTTGGCGCTTTAGCAGCTGTTGTTCAAGCTTATGGTTGGAGGGAAATAACCCTTGTTTATGAAGACACTGACTATGGCAACGGCTTGGTTCCATACCTTGTCGATGCGCTCCAAGAGGTCGATGCTCGGATCTCATATAGAAGCGTTATCCCTGCATTTCCGGAAGATATCGACATCGTTAAAGAGCTCAATAAGTTACTGATGACACAGACTAGAGTGTTTCTTGTTCACATGACTGCTCTGATCGGGTCTAGGTTCTTTGTTCTAGCGAGTGAGGCGGGAATGATGAGCGAAGAGATTGCGTGGATTGTTACCGATGGTTTATCGTATTTAATAGATCCTGTCAGCTCTAAGGCTCTGGACTCGATGCAAGGTGTACTTGGTGTTAGGCCACATGTACCACGATCGGAGTCCCGTACAGAGTTCGAGGAGAGATGGAGGAAACTTTACGCCAAGAGAAATCCACACGACGAGATTGATGATCTCAGTCTCTTTGGCTTATGGGCATACGACACCGTCACAGCATTAGCAATTACGGGAGAGATGGCATGGGAGCCAGTAAAGTCTAGATACTTAAAGCCGAATATGAGCAGAAACAATCTCGACTTTTCGTCTATCGGGATTTCTGAGATGGGCCCGAAATTGCTCGACAAAATTCTAAGCATCAAATTTCAAGGCCTTAGCGGTGAATTTCACTTGCCCAATGGTGGACTTCAGCCCATTGCGTTCGAAATTTTTAATGTTGTAGGACAGAGAGAGGAAATCATTGGATATTGGACCTCGGCAAGAGGACTTTCCCCCGAATTGAACCCATCAACAAAGGCGGTTTATACAGCTACAGCCAACGATTTGAAACCACCTGTTTGGCCAGGAGGTACACGAAAGCCACCGAAAGGTTGGGTGGTGCCCATGTTAGGAAAGAAACTAAGGATCGGGGTTCCGGCGAAAGACGGCTTCAGGGAGTTCTTCAATATCGAATGGGATCCACATACAGGGGTGCCCAGCTACTCAGGATTCGCCCACGACATGTTTCTTGCAGTATTGGATGCATTACCGTTTGCTATTCCTCACCGGTACATTCCTTACGTGAACGAGAGCAGGCAAATCGCAGGAACCTATGATGATATGTTGTACCAAATTAAACTTCAGGTCAGTCGATGCTTTATCTTAGGATTTTACCCTGCTATTCCTTGATAAATGACTAGGTAAGGAAAAGGAACACATGATTTTCCTTGTTATTAAGAGCATCATTTCTGAATCTTGTTTGAGCTTTTATGCTATACATGTTAAAATTATCTTACAGAGAAGTATTTCACACAACACATTTGCATACTGCCATTAGTATACCTTGCTTCTATTTATATATTCTTATTCGAATAGAAGTGAATTACCCATATATATTGAAGTTTATGAGGACATGATGATGCAGAGATTCGATGCAGTTGTAGGAGACACGACTATCGTTGCAAACCGCTCGTCCTACATTGATTTTACACTTCCCTACTCAGAATCTGGTGTAGCAATGGTAGTTGCCATCAAGGATGATGAGCGGAGGAACATGTGGATCTTTTTGAAACCATTGAGTTGGACTCTTTGGGTAACAAGTGTTTTGGCCTTCATTCTAAATGGGTTCTTCGTTTGGCTCCTCGAACATCGCACAAATGAAGAATTTAGAGGTCGTCGTAGCCAACAAATCGGTTCAATAATCTGGTTTTCCTTCTCCACATTGGTGTTTGCTCATAGTAAGTTCTTTCAAAACTGATTCGTGCCTTGTTTAGCATTATGATTTTCTTCATAGTCCTTTCGAGGTAAAGAGGTTCCATGTTTTACTCTCCTTTTGGTGTTTTAGCTCGGTTTTTTGTCAGCACTTAGCTACGATTTTATTGTAGGAGAGAAGATTGTAAACAACTTGACAAGGCTCATGCTCATCGTATGGGTTTTCGTGGTGCTTATCCTGACTCAGAGCTATACTGCAAATTTAGCTTCATTTTTAACCGTGCAACGTTTCGTGCCGAAGTTCGTGGACGTGCAAGACTTGATAAGGAATCACCATTTCGTCGGATATCAGGAAGGATCGTGCGTGAGAGGATTTCTTGTGAGACAATTCAATTTCGACGAGTCCAGATTGATTCCTTATGGTTCACTGGAGGAATACCACGAGGCACTATCGAAGGGAAGCGAAAACGGAGGAGTCTCGGCGATCTTTGATGAATTGCCGTACATAAAACTCTTCCTTGCCCGATACTGCAACAAGTACAAAGTGGTAGGACCAACCTATAAAACTGATGGGTTTGCCTTTGTAAGTGTGTCTCTCTCTATCTCGCAGTTGCGCTTGCGTACATAAATACTAGTGAGCTAACCCTTGCCTGCACCGGTCTAGTATATTTATACCTTACACGAGAATAGATCCATTATTATTTATTTTCAACTTATCACAAATAAATTGTATTCAATATAAGCTTTTTTATTTTATATTTTAAACTATTTATGTCTCGTGATTATCAGGGTAAAATATTGACTTTAATGCCATTAATCCAGATTGACGGTGGGCTCACGTGTTATACAAATAATCATTAGTGACCTTCACCTTGCATAACGATGGATTAAATAGTAGTCACTATAAGGTTTATTTTCCAATTTTCTCATTATTTACATTTCGCAACAGATCCTAGGAACAAGCACCTTTAATTTTTTTGAATTTTCAGATATTACAGAAATTTCGCACATTAATGTGATTTTTCTAATATTATTATAGTGGACTCATGTGTTAAATAGAGGAGTTCAGGAGATCCAATGGATTTGCATTTGAATGACAACACAGTTAGACTAAACCGTATTCATTATAAGCATTTTTTAATTTTTGGTCACAATAGATCTTAAGAATAGTCATGCATAAATTATGGATGTTCTAAACAATAAAGCACAAATTTGCTTGCAATGGTGCGCTCATAAATTATATAGATGAATACAAGAGATCTAGTACATCTGCAACTTGTATGACAATGCACCAATTTTTGTTCATTTTAGTCTGTCCATGGACATATATAAGATATTCGAGGGCAAAACCTATCAGATAATAAAGTAGGGATCACTAAAAGGCAATGTACGTTAAAAAACACATAACTACACTGATACACATTATTAAAATGAAGTTCAAAACGTGTTGAGAAAGCGGATGAAGACCAAAGACACTCGGCACGCAACAGATGTGCTAGGTGTCGACATGGGGAGAAGTTGGAGCTGAACCTCTACTTTACACACACATATATATGAGCAAGAAAATGTAAACAGGCTTGTTCTCGTGTTGTAACACGCGTGCATGCATCCAGTTCACATCTGATGTGCTTGTGCACGGACAAGATCATGCATGGAAGGTTATTTTAGGTAACGCCACGAGCTGACATGACCAAATTATCAGGCCTTTTCATTGAGGTCCCCTTTGGTCTCCTACATTTCAAGGGCAATCTTGAATGTCACTCAAGATAAAGCAAAAATGGACGCGATCGAAGGAAAATATTTCCGCAGTCAAAGCTCGTGCCAAGATCAAGATGCTGCCATCTTTTCAGACAATCTTAGCCTGAGCGTGTACAGCTTTGGAGGGCTCTTCATCATCACCAGCCTCGTCTCGCTATCATCGGTGTTGATATATGTGGTTTCGTTCTTCTATTCTCATTGGCCTTCTTCGAGTGCAGTTCGTGCTGTTGATCGCTCCCTTTGGTCCAAGTTTCTGGAAACTACAGACTACTTCTTTCGCGAGCACGGATTATGTGGTTGTCTGGAGAGAAATAGACCTATGAAAGTTCCAGCCTCTCAATTTCAAAGTAGGGAAGCTTCTCCTAATCATGATGTTGAACTGATAGCGAGGACACCAGAATGAAGGAGAGAGGCCAGTACTCATTATACATGATTGAATAGTGAAGTTCGTGTTTTAGGATAGGCTTATCGAGCATAAGAATGATTCTGCACATCTAGCTATGTATATGCACATATTAGCCTTTTTTTTTCCTTTTTTTTTTTTTTTTGCTTGTGGAATAAGGGTTTAAGTTGGGTTGATAAACGTCACATATAAAATATTTTGTTTGCTACCTATATATTATGATCGAGTGTTGACACATGAATTTCTCTAGCAAACACAACCTAGGGCCAACTAAGATTAATGAACAGCCAAAGGGAGCTTGGACTGATTAGTGGGCCGACCCACAAGGAGGTCCATTAAGAGCCAAGGTTGGCCCAAGGGCCCATCTTGTCCACACCACCCCCCCCTCCTTTTCTCTCTTCCTCTTCCTCTCCCTCCCCTCCCCCAAACCCTTCAACACGAAGACCATTTCTTTTGTTTTTGACACTAGTGGGAGACAAACAAACAATGAAGACCAATTTTTGCAAAAAAAAAAAAAGGAACAATGTAGACCATGGAGGGCAAAGGACAAAATATGCAAAGGGAGCACAAAGGATATTTGATGATGGAAGAGTGGGAGACCAAAGAATGATTTTGAGACAAAAATCACAAAAGGACAAGGTACAAGATCATAATCTCCTCCTTGTTGACCGGCGCCAACTCCCTCTCCCTCTCTCCTCTCATTTATTTTGAATTTCTCTCTCTCTCTAGACGTCCAACCCCTCATTCACTTATATGTCTACCCGTGCCAAGATTTAGCGCTTGGAGTGTACATCTTTTAGTGGTTGCCAATTACACTTAACACTATATTTTATTGATACAAGAACAAATACATAACACCACTAATGCAATACACTACATAACGTTCTACACCCATGCACTCTCTATCTTGACTTTGTATTATTTTTGCTACTCTCATAACAAAGGAGCAAGTGCCCTATTTATAGGGTGTGAATCCTAAATTATTATTTTAATTCAGATCAAATTTGGAACATTCTAGAGAGAGAGAATAAAGATGGATCTCTAGAAGATGAGGACAAATTAAGAGAGAGAGAGAGAGAGAGGCGATGTTCTTCTCAACACTCTCCCTCATGGACTATTCTCTTTTAATGCAGATCTAAAAGCCATGCCGGATTGCTTTTTGTTAGCTGCCTTATCTGCTTCTTTCTTTAACCTTTGATACTCCTTCTCAGCTTTGCCTACTTCTAGTACTAGTTGTTATGCTAGAATGTAAAGACCTGATTTAACACAATATGCTCTAACTTCAATTGCCTTTATGGATGCAATTTTCCATTGGGATTTGAGAAGCTCAGATTTCATCAATGCATTATTTTTCCTTCATCTCAATCTTGATACTCATGTCATCAAGCCTCTCATTCGTGATTCTCATTTTGTGCTTTAGTTGATTTAACTCCATTTGTAGCACTTTGATATCGATAGCTTGGTCATTCTTCTCATTGGGCTTCTTCCCAACACTTTTCTATAGATCTTTGCATCTTAGGATGTAAGGTGGAGATGTTTTCTTTTACTCGAGGAAACCTTTCCTTTTCTCCTTTAGATGTTCCGTATCTCTTCTAGTATGACCAATTGAGAATGTCATAGTGGGCTCGAATTCCTTTAACTATTGCAATTTCTTGAACTCCTACTAGAATTTCTCAAGCTCTCTTTCTTTTTTTTTTTTTTTTGCCTCGAGCTCCTTGTCCTTTTGCCTTAGCATTTCATCCCTCTTTTTCAACATCTCTTCAATCGTGGCTTTCTCACACTCAACTTCTTCATCATCTCCTACATCTCTTAAAGTTCCTTCTCATGATTGGTTGTTTGGGTTGCTTCTTACTTCTTTGAGTTCTCCCTTAGCTTGCACTTCTTTGGCAAGGTGACCGGAGCTATCCAATCATTTGACTCGCTTATATAGCCGGTTTCAATCTCTTCTCGTTCCTTCACTATAGCAAGTGATTGGAAGTTACATTTTTCTTTGCTTTTAACATGTTTTAAGGAAGTTACAGCATTTCCTTCTCCCTACCTAAACCTACAAACTCCAGTAATGTGTCCTATCTTGCCGTAAATGTAGCATCGTCTACTATGCCATATGTTGCTGTCATCTTTATCATCAAGCTTGTTGTGATCTTGACCAATTCCGACTAGGCAATAACTCTTCCCTTTTGGTTGCCTCCTCTATTCGCCATGACTTTTCCATGGTTTGCCATCTCTTGTGCTAGCACAATATCTTCTCTAGCCTTGAAACCTCTTTTATTATTAAAGAGAGCATTTTCATTTTCCCAAACCGAGACCTTGGACATTTGTTGGTCTAAAGCCTCTTGGTTGGCCAATATGTTCTCCAACTTGGTGAGAGTTGGCTCTTTTTCCCATCCACGGCATATGTAAGAATACCATTATATTCCGACCTTAATCCGTGAATGATAATTCTTCTCATCTTTGTCTCAGAGATGGCATTCTGATGATCCAACTTTGAATTTTTTTCACAAATAGATTTAATTTTGGAGAAGTATTGACTCACTATCATATTCTATTGTGACACCGATAAAAGCTTATTCTCTAGCCTTTGCAACTTGGCATCACTCGTCCTCGCAAATACTAGGTTGCACGGACACTCTCCGGGACCATTCGTGTCCTGTCCGACACTCCGACACATGTCTGACACGCTCCGACACGCTCCGACACGTTCCGACACGCTCCGACACGCAAGTCGGAAATTCCGACACGTGACTCCAACACGCACGGGGTTATTTTTACAAATTTCCAAAATTTCTGAGGTCTAAATATAAATATATGAAAAAAATAAAAAATGAAAATAATAAAAGCTAAAACAAATTTCCAATACTAGTTTGAAGATGTTGGGGTGCTTGAAGTTGCAAATCTTTCATTGAATGAGCCGGAGCCAAAGATGAAGTTTTTTTTTTTTAGAAGAAGTGGATAATATGGATGAATGAATTTTTGTTATATTTGATGATGGAATGTTGATTTTTTTTTTTTCTTATTGTTAAATTTTAAATTTAATAGTGGAACATGGATCACTTGTTTTTTCCACCAAGTTTTATGGATTATTACAATGAAATATAGTTGAATTTGTCAAATTAAAACAATGAATGATATTAACAAATGTAGGATTAATGTTTTTAGTATAGATTAATTCTATGCTCTTTTTATTATTATTTAGTTATTTATGCATTTATATATTAAAATATTTATTTAATATATAACGTGTCGGAACGTGTCGGAATTCTCTACTTTTGAGAAATGACGTGTCGGCGTGTCGTGTCGTGTCGTGTCTGTCTCGTGTCGCTTGTCCATGTCGGTGCAACCTAGCGCAAATATCGCCGCCAAGTTATACTATGCCTTCTTTGGGGCCTTCATGCTTTTAAAAAGTTGTAACAACTCATTTTCAACAATTACTACAAGAACATAAAGAGCCTTACTCCCTTTACTGTTTCATTTTCTTAACTCGTCATCATTCTTTGGTGGTGTGGTATTTATGCTTTCCACAAGTCTTGACCCAATAAGTAATACTGCATATAGGTACTCCAATCATTAGAATGATTTGTTGATGTTGTTCATTGAACTTGAGACATCTTCCATCTTGACTTGGATATAATGCCCATCATCAAACCATGTAAGCTTGTCCTAGACCAACCAAATTCACAGTCCTTGTGAACTAGCAAAACTCCTGCATACTCTACTCCTTGACTGCTTGCTCAAGTATAATGGTCCCTAACCACTGTCTTCACTTATCACAATCCCAACATTGGGTTCATAGTCCCTAACTACCTGCTCTAATTCCAATTGTTCAATCTAAAGATCATGCTCTGATACCACTTGTTGAACTTCGGGGCATTGTTCTGATTGTACTTGTGGAGAATTAAGTGCTTGTTAATTACAACATGTTGAGGCTAACCAAACAACCTGGTGGAGGGGGTGAATAGGGTGTTTTGAAGATTTTGCAAATATCAACAAACAAACACTTGGAATTAGGAGAAATAGATATTAAAAATATTAAGTGATGCTTGTGTGCAAGTATCAGATGAGAACGAAAGTAACAAGGCACACATCATTATATAGTGGTTCGGCTTATTCACAATGCTTACATCCACTCTCCAGACTAACAACTACGAGTTGGGCTAAATTGTACAAGCAAGCATTGATCCTATCAAACAAAAAATCATACTATCATGACTTCTCACAATTACAAAGCAGCAAGAACACTACTCTAGAAATCTCGCAAGAATGAAATACTATTTGATGAGAATATAGGGTTGAACATTTTCAACTTGTTCTAAAGTTTGTCCAACCCATTTGACTTTGAAGAACTTCTCTTATGTAGACATCTTCAATCTTCCATTGGAGATCATCCTATGAAGCAAGTACCAGTGGTTAGGATTCATCTAGCTTCAAATCTAGCTGTTGTTTTGAAGCTTGACTATCCAAACAATTTCAACAAGCTTTCTTGAAATAGGTTTTGGTTTGACAATTCTGACAAAAGTCTTTTCCCTTTCCCTGCTGATTTTCAATGTTGCTGTTGTGCTATTCTAGCAGCCAATAGCTAATAATAAATATGTCAATGAACATCCTTAGATGCTCATTATCCAAGCATCGTCAGTCATATGATTTCCTTGTAAGTGACATCAAAATCATCACTAGTCAATTATTATAGTTAGTTGATGCTGTTTATGAATAACTAATACAAGGACATCTCACAATGTTCTTCTAATGAATGCATCATGGATAATACGTAATCTTAATAATTATCACGATCATATGCACTTATCATAGTAGATATTATACCAAGATAATTTGGAAATTATCAAAATCTCTAGGGATGTTTCTCCAACGGTCTCCCCCTTTTTATGACATTAACCTATCTCACATATTTGATAAGATTTTGTATAGAAGTTGCAATGAAGTAAATATCTACATAAGTAGTGATTATGAGTTAAGCATACTTAAATAGATTTTAGGTTCTCCAAATGATTTTCAATAAGCATAGAGATATAATTTTGGAAGGGACAAACAAAAAACTGATGCAAAAAAGAACAAAATGGTAGGTGAAACCATTTGAATTCATTAGAACATAATGTAGGTACAATAATTCTAGAAGATGGCGGAAGCAACATCACCAAATGCAAGAAAAAGACAATGCCAAACTTTTGGAGCTGTCAACGTACGATTTTTAGTTGACTCGTCGATAAAAGTAAAAAAAAAAAAACTTGAAACTAGAGTTTTCAATCGCAACGGGGCCCTTTTTTGAACAAAAAGTGTCAATTGCATTCCTTTTTTTTTTAGAATGTCATTTTTAGATGATTTCCTAGTTGTTTCCAATAAAAACCCAAAAAGTCAAACCCCTAGAATAAAAATGGACTTTTCACACAAAAAAGATCTGTTTTAGTCCCAATTTGACTTTAGCATAAAATAATTTGCAAAAATCAATTAAGAACCTTGTTTTCAGAATTTTTTTGGTTTTATGTTCAAAATTAGCCAAAAATAATATTACTTTCATTCTAGTCATAATTAGGCTTAGTTCCTTTTACAATATTTGATCTAGAGATCCTTACCCTTCACTCATTCAATCAATTTCAAGATCGGGCGTGCCGAAATATGGATTCTCATTTTTTAGTCATGATTAGAGGGTCTGGATTGATTTTACATGATTTGCAAACGAGCACTTCCATTGCACTTGTTTTTGTGAGGTAGGTCTGAATCTGGGGTCAATTTTTGGGAAATTCATGTAGGAACTTCTCAATTTGAGGGATTTAACCTTCTTGAGCATAAGAAAATCAAGCGAATGAACTTCAATTAATGAAATTCAAGTTGACCTATTTGAGACTGAGATTTAACTTCAAGAATTAAGGCTCAATTTCATTAGTAAATGTCAATTCAATTTTAGCATAAAAATTATGCCATTAATTCAAGGTCAATTTGAATGCAATAAGTCACAATAGGTATGGACAATTACCAATAGGTGCCTTACAATTTTAATTGAATTCAATTTCAATTAATTTTCATTTTTGGGCAAGAAATTACATAGAATTGTCCAATTTAGCCCAGGAAATCCAGTTACGTGTACCCAACCAATTAGGTAATTAGGCCAATAGAAAATTACACTTCAAAATTGGACCATTTCTCTTCAAATTGGATCGTTTTCCCTCAAATTAGACAAGATTTCTTTTCAATTTAATCCTTAAGGGACTAAATTGCATAAAATTCAGGAAGATTATGACTGAACTGCCCAAAGGGAGGTTGAACCTCCCCCGACGGTTTTCGGCGCCGCGCCTTGGCGACCGTCCACCCTCAATGTCCCATTGTGTGCACTTCTCCCCCTGGCCTCCAATTTTCCAGATTTCATGAAAGTGTCCCTGAGTTTTGTGAAATTACGAAAATGCCCCTAATTAGGCCTTAATCAGAAATTCGATCCGAACAGTTGATTTCGGCGTATCACCACCATTCGAATAATCACATGTCCAATTTTCATGCTTGCTTAACCCCTAAGCAAATTAGTTAGGCTTTAAGATTAGAACTCGCTCAGTTAGGATTTGATTTCACCAGGCTGCCTCCTCCCCTGAGGTTTTTCGGCGCCGCGCCAGTTCCTTCCTCTTCTCTAGCCGCGCTCTTTTGGAGTTCCAATCTGCTCGAATACCTGCGTCCTAGCCGGCACCGGCATTTTTCCAATCGTTGATCGATGACCAGTGGTGGTCCTAGGGAGGCCCGACCACCGTCGATCCATCGCTTGGCATGTCCTCGATCTCTTGGTGGTTGGGGCTTCATTAGAGAGCCACCGGAGAAGCTCCAATGGTTGCCTTTTTCCAGGCGGGTGCAAATCGGATCCAACTAGACCCGATTCTCCCCCAGCCATGAACCAGTGCCATTCTAGCTTCAATTCGATCCCCTTTGGCAATCTTGATGTCCCTCGACGATCCCCGATGGTCCTTAAGGTGTGCTGGTGGCTTGATGTTCCATAATCGGTGTTCTTCGAAGCTCAATCAATCGTCGCTCGTGTTAAGTGCAAAAGGTGAACTCCTTGATCTTGAATCTGATGAGGTGAGGTCAAGTTAGTCAATCAGGGCCAAAATTCAAGGATCAGGGTTTGTTACATGCTTAGAATTGCTGATCAGGAATGCTTTGATAATCATTGATTGCCTTACATATTGATTGAGTGCTCGAACAAGTTCTGGAAATTCATAGGTCTTGGACCTAGGTTCTGTTATGGCTGATTTGAGGTCCTAAACCTCATTATCTTGCTTTGAGGTGTTCTAGACATTCTATTTATGTTCGATAAATTTCGATTTGATATATTATGGGCCTTGAGCGGGGTGTCGTTTGATGCGTGAAATCCACCTCGAAAGTCTGATGATTTGTTCTAGAATTGATGCATTTTTTATGATGATTCTGACTTTTGACCGTGTTATTTGTTTGCTGATTTTTTTTTGCTGATTTTTGTGCTTCGAATCTTAAGTTAGTTCCTTACGAAAGTTTCTTAAAATTGTCTTGGTCATGACATATATGTTTTCCATATTTTTTGGAGTAGATTCAATTAGGAAAATCCTCAAAAAATCATCCTACGTCTGCTCTGATCTGACCGAACCCTGCCTGTTCCATGATTTTTAGAAAATTTTATGTTACAAATTGGAAAATGCATCCCTTATAAAGTTTACTCAAGACATCTAGAGTTATGACATATAATTTTTCCAGAAAATAATAAGGTCGGATGATAGGGTAAATTGCTCAAAAACCTGATACATCAGCTCTATTCTCCCGTGACACGCACTGGTTGTCGATTGTCTCTTGATTTTTGTGGACCTTATTAGACTTGGGCTCCTTTATGAAGATGACCCATAAGTTCTGTTCTATGTACATGAATTTTCTTGGGATTTTTTTTTATGACATTGGTGCAGTGAAAACCATTCGCTATTCATGAAAATTCTGTTGTGTTTTGGACTGATACATATCTCTTTGTAATTGTCTTCAATTGAGCTCCTGACAAAATTAAGATGAGAGTCCTTCTAGACATATTTAGGAGACTTCATAAGTTTCATAATGATATATGATTCATGCTAATCAATGATCATTCCCTCCATGAATGAACATTGCGAAGTTGCTGCCATTCTTAATTTATTTCTAACATGCTTGCATTAGATGGTGTTAGTCTATCTATTGACGTTCATGAATTTGTGTGATCTTTTGCGCATCGATTGAGGATTAAGTTTCTCAATTACTTTCGTCCATTGCACTCAGCCCTACGTCGTGACAAAATATTGTAATTTTCATGCATCATTTAAGTGGTTTAGCAAGCATATTTTAATGCATCATATTGTGCCATGCTTGTTGCTGATTTGCGCACTTCTGCAAATGCTGCCATTTGAGCATATAATTGACCTTAATTGAACTCGATGTCTATTAGGAAATCTTAGGGAATATCTTGAGCTTTCAAATGACACCAATTTTGTCTCATTTGCATGCACGTTTGACCCATTTTCTATTTTTGCAAAATTTTCCTTGAAATCTGCCATGTGATAAATTTGGAATGCTTATTATGCCCTTACTGAACCAGAACATTCATCATTTTTGTGTGGATTTTCCCTTAATGATTTTGAGATCAAGTCTCCACAAAATTTGATTGCCATTTATAGGACTATGTTGTGGTAAATTTTGGGAATTTCTAGACATCATTTGCTAGGAAAAATTGCTATTAATATGCATGAACATCTTGCTGCCCTGTATGCGTTGTTTCATGTTTTTGGATTTTTAGAAATTCATGTGTAGCTTATTTCAAAAAACTTTCTTCATAGAAGTTGTTCCTTATTGGGTGCTTGATGTGCCGTAATGTTTTTAGGAGCAATTGTTCATGGGTCATACTTCAATTGCTTGAATCTTGTATGCCCTGTCCTGATATGCTCTGTTTTTCCTTTTGTGACCTGTCTCTGTTATAACAATTTAAGAAATTATGCATGCTCAACTAGCTTTCGATGTCTTCATGAGTTTTGATCCTCATACTGAATTTATCACACAAAAATTCTTAAAAAATAAAAAGCGTTTTGACATGATTTTCAAGCCCCTCAAATGTTGCAAGACAATATGAAGTTTCATATTTTGATTAATCCGAATCCAATTTTCATTGATGTGATGCCTATAGTTCTTTGTATTTCAATTTGACATGACTTTATTGAATCATTGGTTCACGTTTAGGACGTTTGTGATGTATCATCAGTTGTGCCCTCGATGCATCCAAGCTCACCTTAACGATTAGACGTGATTCTAACATTTTCCTTAAAAATCCCAATTTGACATAAAATTTATCAAAGTTTGGTTTATATTTAGAATGTTTGCGATGCTTGATCAGTTGTGCCCTTCGATGCGCCCAAGCTAGCTTTGATGGCTAAATGTGCCCCGTAGCATTGGCGAAATTATATCCCTTTTATCGAATCATTTTGAAATAATGCATCTTCTTGCTAATTGTTCATGAAATCTTTTTGAACATCACATGAGTCATATATTGATTGTTTCACTTGCTATGAAATGCATGTGGATGTGTTTGATGCATGATGGCTGAATAAGTGATCCGGTGTTGGCTCACTAATTTGTTTGATTGATTGAGAATTAAGGTCTAATGACTTATTGATTGCCATGAATTACCTATTTGATTGCCACGAGTGCCTTTGAATCATTTTTAATTGATACTTTAATTTAGTCATAGGATTGAATAAGAATAGGTCCATGGAAGTGGCTGTCCCAAAGACTTGAAGATGACAAATGGTCGAAGTCCAATTCGACCCTATATTTGTATTACTCATTTCTTAATATATGTTTCGGGTTGTTTTAGCATTGTATAAATGCTCAACAAGTTGCGGGTTCTTCTTTGCTTTGCTTTTCTTACTTCTATTTTAGGATTGCATGCTAGATATAATACTTTCCTTTAACTGTCTTGGGTGTTTACTAATTGCATTGTCCTTTAAATTCCAATTGTTTGCTTTATTTTTCCCTTTTTTAAGTGGAAGTAGAATGGCATGAAACTAACCATTCATGCATGATCGCCTTGTTAACTTCATATTGCGCGAAAAAGTAAAAAGACATGCATGGTCATCTTAGGAAACATGCCAACTGTTAGGTACCAAAAGTGCGTTAGTAGAAATATTAACATAATCCAAGTTCCCAAACATTAGAATCTCTGGTTGTGTGGATACCGAGGGATTACTTCTGACTCTCAATTGGCTTTTCTAACTTACCCCTAAAAACAAGACTTATGGCAACTCCTAGAACTATATTTTAAGTTGTCTAATACAATTAATAATAAAATGGACCTGTCGTGTGGAGTATGGGCCTTGTAGAGACTCATCATGGTTTAGTAGACTTGACATGGAAATCATCCTAAAGGATGAACTACTGCCATCCTTTTGGGTGAAAATACCATCGAAAGGGTTACCGTGGTAAGAGTACCCCCTAAATTCGTCATTCACACTCGATATCCTTTTTTAAGTTGTACCATACGTGTGAAAGCGAATCATGATACCTTTTGTTGTCGTGCGGGATATGAGTTTGGAAGAACCCGTGTTTGTGTAGGCCTCAAACTCAAAGGGCTGAAACCGAAGGTGAGGTGATGACGTCTTTGGTGGACATGACCCCGAGTGCGACTTACGAGCAAATACCCCTAATTGCCATCTCTACACGACGAGGCCGCGGAGGGTGGGTCGCGACAGGAGTTCAAAATGCAGGAAATGTAAGGAAAAAAAAAACATATCTTTGTGATTCCAAGACCGACCTTGGAATCATTGGTCTGGTCCGATTCAAGGACCGAGTGGCCCAATTTTTGGTTCCACAAATAAGGAACTAACTCTACCTGATTCGATTTCAGGTTCCAGGGTGAAAAGGGACCAGCCCTGAAACGGATTATTGATGAGAGTGATATACAAATCACTTTTTCTCTTTTTCGTTTCTCCTACGGTAGTTATTCTCCTTTTCGTTTCTCCTACGGTAGTTTACTTTAATAGACAAAAGCATGCGTGAAGATCATATGTCGCAAATTGATCTTTTAAATTGGCTTATTATCAATATAGGGGATAAAGTATTAAATATTTGCAATTAAAAAAAGACTGCGATTCTCCACGATTTTTCCAATGAATCTACGGGTTTTATCTTAACGTATGACTAAGACTTTAGTAAGGAATTAGTTAATGTGTGTCCACATTGCACAGTCAAATTCTAGGAAATTTCCTTCAAAATTTTTCCAATGCTTAGAGCTGGAAACAGTTGTATAAATAGTCGGAAAATAAACGAGTGAAGCAATAGATGAGAAAGACCAAGAGAGGGCGAATATGGACGCCCGGATAAGCTACTCGATTCTCGCACTAATATCTTTTCTTGGCCTGGCCTCTACTATTGAAACCACTTTTGTACCCAAAGAGATCCCAGCGAAGGAAAAGATTCGAGTCGGGCTAGTTCACAACATGAACTCGATCCACGGGAAGGTGGCCGCGAGTTGTATATCCATGGCGCTCTTTGATTTCTATGACACACACGTTCATTATCGTACCCGATTATCACTTCACGTTAGAGATCCCAAGGACGACATTGTTGATGCGGCATCGGCAGGTAAATATATGCATTTCTAAGACGTGCACACTCATTGTCGCACTTGTGTACGATACATTGGTCTCATTCACAAATGTTAGATTATTCACAATTTCAAACACCTATCGCTAGTAGATCTTGATTTTTCAGGACTTCAAGTACTTATCATCAGCTAATCTGGTATCTGCATCCTCATCGGTTCTCTTCTTCTTTTCTTATTTTTATTTTTAAGGAGGTAAACTACACCAAAACCCTTCTGTTTTCAGTGAAATTGAGGGGTTCTCATGTGCTTTAGAAAAGCGCTACAATAAAACTCTCTATCCAAATTAGTCTAATCCATGATATTAATACATATATTTTAATAGGGAATTTTGTTGTAAGAAATAAGCAATTAGCACAACAATAAGCAGAACAAAGAAATAAAATGGTGAACCTACTCCGTGGGAAAGAGCGGCATATGATTTTACTATAGCGGCATATGATTCTAATATAAATTAAGCGATACAATGAAAATTATACTCACTCAAGTCACTTAAACACTTAGTACTTCTTAATCTCCAGATACATTTAATAACTCACAAAGTTTTAATTCTCGTAAGTCTTGTAAAACAATCTCTCAATCTTGCAATGGGAAAGAACAACATAGGATTCTATAATAAATCAAGAGATACAGTAGAAATTACAATTACTCTTTGTTGGCTGAGTTCGTCTCATTTTTGGGACTCACAATATGTTAAATAAAACAAAAAAAGAACCAATATGTTAAATAAAACAGAAAATGAAAAAGAAAAAGAGAAGAGTCAAAAAGTCAAAAAGTCAAAAGAACAAAAGTGGGGTTGTTGAAGAGTCAAAAAGTCAAAAAGTCAAAAGAACAAAAGTGGGGTTGTTGCTTCGTGCAAGACCAGAGGAGAGAGAAGAAGAGAGCACCAAAGAAACAGGGAAGAAAGAAGAAGAGGGATGCAACTTTGTGGTCCCTGAAGGCTAAACGTTGGTAGAATTGGCTCAAATTTAAATATGTTGTTTGTGAGACCGCAGGATATAAGTTGATATTTTTCGTTTGTTGAGAACCGCCTTCAAATTCTCTGATTGTGGTTAGGGTTTTCTAGGCTCATTTATATTTATCCACCTTTGTAATGAAGAAATGAACTTTTAATGCTTATGTAGAGCTTCTAGTGTGTTGACTTGAAAAAACTACTTTGTGTGTCCTACTATTTTTAGTGATTAATAGAAGTTTTTGGGCGGTCCATGATTTTTTCCGCATTAGGTTTCCACATTAAAATCTTAGTGTTATCGTTAGCTTTTTCTACTTATCATTTCGACATTATATTTGCATATTGTGGGGATATATGGCTGGTTGTTGATTGGACTAAGTTGATTTTGGTCAGTTTAGTTTTGGGGGAGAAATTGATCCTAGATTGAGTTTAGTTTGTAGTAAATTATTGCTCGGTTCTCCCAACACTCTTGAGTCACTTAAACACTCCAGTGCTTCTTAATCTCGAATTACATTCAATAACTCCTAGAGTTTTAATCCTCATAATTCCTTACAAAACAATCTCTCAATCTTGCAATTGAATTTACTAATCTTATCACAAGATTTATTCAGTTTAATCACTCAGATATAATTCACCAACTCACAGCACAATCTCTCCTCTCTCTATCTCTCCCCTCTGTTTCTTCTTTCTTCTTTCTTCGCCTTTTTCCCTCCTCTTGCCGTGATCTCCTCTATTGTTGTTGAGATCTGGGTCTCGTTTCAGTACTTGGCCCCACGGAGGGTCAGTCCCTTCGAGACCTAGAGGCTCGCCGGTAACGGAGATCAAGTCTCCAGGTCTGGAGGAGAAGTCCACGCAATCGGGGAGGGGGAGGGAGAGAGAGAGTCCATGCAATCCCACTTTTTTTTGCTAGATCATTTGCTATAGTAAATAAATCATGTTTACAGTTCTAGACTTGATGGAGAATGAAGAAGTCCATGCAATCCTGGGCCCACAATGGTCCTCACAAGCCAAATTTGAAATCGACTTAGGAGGAAAAGCTCAAGTCCCAATCATATCCTTCTCAGCCACAAGCCCATCCCTTTCTCCCAGACAAGGACGCTACTTCGTTCGGACAGCCTACGATGACAGTTCACAAGTTGGTGCTTTAGCGGCTGTTGTTCAAGCTTATGGTTGGAGGGAAATAACTCTTGTTTATGAAGACACTGATTATGGCAATGGGTTGGTTCCTTACCTTGTCGATGCGTTCCAAGAAGTCGATGCTCGGATCTCTTATAGAAGCGTTATTCCTTCCTCTCCAGAAGATATTGACATCGTAAAAGAGCTCAATAAGTTGTTGATGATACAGACCAGAGTGTTTCTTGTTCATATGACTGCTGTGATTGGATCTAGGTTCTTTGTTCTAGCGAGTGAGGCGGGAATGATGAGCGAGGAGTTTGCGTGGATTGTCACCGATGGTTTGTCGCCTTCAATAGACCCTGTCAGCTCTAGGGCGTTGGACTCGATGCAAGGTGTACTAGGGGTCAGACCACATGTACCACCATTGGAGTCTCGTAGAGATTTCGTAGAGAGATGGAGGAAACTTTACGCCGAGAGAAATCCACACGACGAGATTGCTGATCTCAGTCTCTTCGGCCTATGGGCATACGAAACCATCACAGCATTAGCGTTTGCAGGAGAGATGGCATGGGAGCCTGCAAAGTCTAGATACTTACAGCCGAATATGAGCAGAAACAATTTCGACTTTTCATCTACTGGAATTTCGGAGATAGGCCCAAAATTGCTCGACGAGATTCTAAGTGTCAAATTTCAAGGCCTTAGTGGAGAATTTCACTTGCCCAATGGTGAACTTCAGCCCATTGCATTCGAAATTTTTAATGTCGTTGGACAGAGAGAGGAAATCATTGGATATTGGGCTTCGGCACGAGGACTTTCCCCTGAATTGAACGTATCAACAAAAGTATGTAATAGAGCTTTGGCTAACGATTTGAAGGCCCCTACTTGGCCAGGAAATACATTAAAGCCACCGAAAGGTTGGGTGATGCCGATGTTGGGAAAGAAACTAAAGATTGGGGTTCCGAAGAAAGATGGCTTTAAGGAGTTCTTCAAAATCGAATGGGATCCGCGTACGGGCGCGCCCAGCTACTCAGGATTCGCCCATGACATGTTTCTGGAAGTACTGGAAGCATTGCCTTTTGCTGTTCCTCACCAGTACGTTCCATACGTGGATGAGAGCAGGCAAAGGGCAGGAACCTGCGACGATATACTGTACAAAATTAAGCTTCAGGTCAGTCGATGCTTTGTCTTCAAAATATTTCCCCGCTGTTCCTTGATAAATAACTTGGTGAAAAAAAGGAAAACATGATTGTCCTCATCATCAAGGGCATTCTTTCCGAATCTTATTTGAGCTTTTCATACTATACATGTTAAAATTTCCTTGCAGAAGTTGTTCGCACGACATAAATATGCACACTGTGATTGATATACCTGGCTTGCAATCATACATGATTTCTTATGATAGACGTTGTCCACACAAATATCATTTACGTGCTGGTTCTGATTAAAGCGAATTACCCGAATTACCCATCTATATTGAAGTTAATTAGGACATGATGATGCAGGAATTCGATGCGGTTGTAGGAGACACAACCATTGTCGCAAATCGCTCGTCCTATGTCGATTTTACACTTCCATATTCAGAATCTGGTGTAGCAATGGTAGTTGCCATTAAGGATAATGAGCGGAGAAACATGTGGATCTTCTTAAAACCATTGAGTTGGAATCTCTGGCTAACAACAGGTTTGGCCTTCATTTCTACCGGGTTCATTGTTTGGCTACTCGAACATCGTACAAATGAAGAATTTAGGGGTTGTCGAAGTCAACAAATCGGTTTAATACTCTGGTTTTCCTTCTCCACATTGGTGTTTGCTCATAGTAAGTCCTATCAAAACTAACGTGCCTTGTTTGTTACCATGATTTTCTTCCTGGTCTTCTAGACAGTAGCGGGTTCCATATTTGGCTCTGCTTCTGTTGCCTTAACTACGATTTATATTGATGTAGGAGAGAAGGTTGCTAACAATTTAACAAGGCTTGTGCTTACCGTATGGATATTTGTGGTGCTGATCCTCACTCAGAGTTATACTGCAAATTTATCTTCATTGTTAACCGTGCAACGTTTAACGCCGAAGTTCATGGATGTGCAAGACTTGATAAGGAATGGCTATTTCGTCGGATATCAGGAAGGATGTTTCGTGCGAGAACTTCTCGTGAGACAGCTCAATTTCAATGAGTCCAAACTGATTTCTTATCGTTCGCCGGAGGAATACCATGAGGCGCTATCGAAGGGAAGCGAAAATGGAGGAGTCGCCGCAATCTTTGATGAATTGCCGTACCTAAAAGTCCTCCTTGCCAAATACTGCAACAAGTACAAAATCGTAGGACCAACCTATAAAACGGGCGGGTTGGGCTTTGTAAGTCTCTCTCTTCCCCCTCCCCGAGCTAACTTGTGCATGCACGGGTCTAATATATGCACCTTGCATGGAAAAAGACTATTATTCATTTTCAACTTTACCACAAATAAATTGTATTCAATATAAGCTTCTTTTTATTTCAATTTTTAAGGCCTATTTATGTCTCGTGATAGGTTTGTGCAATAGCAGGTGTCGAATATCCATTTCAATGTGACATGTCCAAATTAATAATGATTTGTGTTATATACTTGAACCCGTCAAATTGGGTTATAAACCCATTTCTTAACCAATAATTTATGAGCTGGGTTGTTATATGAGTTAATTATTTTTTGGTATGATGTCATAAGTGGATTTAGATTAGTAAAGTGCAATTTAATAAAGGTGTTAGATGAATTTAGAATCTACTTAGACCGAACCCACCTCTATGACTTTCTCTTCATACTCTCTCGCACTCCCTCATTCTCATGCTCATTCACTCTGTGCTCTCATTTCAGTTTGGATAAAAAGTGTTTTAGCAATAAGGATTGGGTCGGGTATGTGTTGGATATGAGTCGAGTCGAGTATCAATCATTAAATTTGTATTGCATAGAAATTGATCAAAATAGGTTAAATAAGTCATTTTGAGTCGGATCAATTTTGACCTAACTCACCCATTGGACTTAGTCTATACATACTTAAGAGACATTCACTTCACATGAGGTCCCCTTTAGTCTCCTTCATTTCAAGGGCAATCTTGAATGTCACTTAAGATAAAGCACAAAATTGCAGTATACGTAAAAATACATGGATATTTGGGTATATGCGATGAAAATGAAGGTCAAAACGGGACAAAAGAGCGGACGAAGACCGAAGACACTCGGCGTGCAACCGGCGCGCCATGTGTGGACTTGGGAGTAGTTGGAGCTCAACCTCCACAAACACACATATATGAGCAAGAAAATGCACATAAGCCTTCGCTTCTGTAGTAACTCGCGTGCATGCACCCAGGTAGGGATGCACATCTGACATGTTCGTGCATGGACAGAATCATGCATGAAAGGTATTTTTAGATAAAGCCAGAACTAACGTGGATAATTTATTCATCAGGCCTTTCCATTGGGGTCCCCTGTGGTCTCCTACATTTCAAGGGCAATCTTGAAAGTTACGCAAGATAAAGCAAAAATGGATGCGATAGAAGGGAGATACTTCCGCGGCCAAAGCTCGTGCCCAGAACAAGATGCAGCGATCTTTTCAGACAATCTGAGCCTGAGTGTGTACAGCTTCGGAGGGCTCTTCATCATCACCGGCATTGTCTCAGTATCTTCGGTATTGATATATGTGGTTTTGTTCTTCCAATCCAATTGGCCTTCTTTGAGCGCCATCCGTCCCGGTGATCGCTCCTTTCGGTCCAAGTTTTCGGAAACTGCAAACAACTTCTTTCGAGAGCACCGGCTACTCGGTTGTCCGTGGAAAAATGGATCTAAGATAGCTCTGACGTCGCAATTCCGAAGTATGGAAGCTTCCATGAATAATGATGTTGGAGTGATTGCGAGAAGGCCAAATGAAAGAGAGAGGCCGCTACTTATTATGCACGTTTGAGTCATTAGCAACTTGTTTTATTTGTTCTTTTTGGAATAGGTGGTGGATTTCTGGGTTTATCGATGTCACATGTACAAACTTTTATTTGCTTTTATATCACTGTAAAATAATACGGAAGCTAATGAGTCTTGCAATTAAATCAACGTGAGAGCTGAAACCACTAGAGGAATCAACAAAGAATAATAAATTAGTGTGAGTAATTTATGTAGTTCGGTCCAAATGTCAGTATTTACTTCGTAGGGAGAGCCAGCTGCAAATCCATTAACCAATAGAAAAATCACCAAGTTACAATTGCCACACACTCAATTGTTTCCTAGCTGTAAATTACATCCAAACTCGTAGTGTTTAGTCTAACGCAATTGCTCGATAAAATAAATTGCAAAGAATTATCTCAGACTTGAAAACACGCGTCTCTACGAAGAAAACACCACAATTGAATGTAAAATCATTCATCACAAATCATCATGTTTCTTGAGAGCTCCGGTTATGCGGCCGAAGAAAGGAGCTACACTGTGAAGTATTCAAAAGAGAAACCCACGGTTATGTTCTCAGACCAGCAATAACAAATATACGAACTCCTTTACTGTGCGGCTGAAAAACAGAGCCGTCCTTCACACACGGAAGCTCCCTCGTACAAATGCCACCGACAGAAAAAATCCCAATTTAGGATTGGGAAGTAGGACCCGCCCATTTGAATAGAACATCAAAGTCTAACTAGATTCTTCCTTGAATGCCTGATTGCACCAGTAATACAAGACCGGTCTACATCCTTCAGTCCAGTTAGTTTTTTCCCCAGACTCAAACTCGAGACATCATATTACACTTCTCCACATTGGCTCTATTAAATTATATCTTAAGTTTAAGCCTGCATACGAGTCCCGATCCAATTAGAAGATGTAGATTGGTTTGCTAAACCGAATATATTGGAAAAGAAAAGAAATCCTGGATTAGAAATTTTGTTTTTTTGAAGGTCACATCAAATTTGAGTTGCACATATGAGTTGTGTTGGAAAGTCTCACAAAAGAGAATTGGCATATTGTGCAATTAATATATTCTAAGTGGCCATAACCCATTATTTAAACTTTTGGTGAATATGAGTCCAACTAGATATGTTGACGAGCTTTGACTTGAGCTTCCTTCAGGCGATCTCCATAGATGAAAGTATCGAGTTTTTGCTTCGCACTCCAAATAATTGGAATCAAAGCAGATGGTAGATTGGTGGGCCCTCAATCTGTTATAGTGTTTGGTGAATATCTCAAAGAACGAATATGGTGACCAATGTAGTTTCCAGGCAAGTGGGTGTTGTGGTCTAGCAATGTGATCGTGATGGTAGCCTTCTTGGTTCGGTCTCAAGGACACCTAAATTAAGGAGGAGCAAATTTAACATTGAACTCACACATGATGGGAGATTGTTGAGTTGCACATGGCCGTTTTAGAAAATACCCATCGGAAAATTGGTGCGGTGTTGAACAGTTAATATATTCTAGTTGACCTATAACTTATGGGCTGAAGCTTTTGAGTGAAGATGAAATCAATTGGATAAGTTGACAAGCTCGGGCTTGGCCTCCCTCTTGGCAATCTTCCCAAGTGAAGGTTGGGCTTTTGCTATTTGTTTTCCACAGATTTAACATGTAACGAAGTCATAGTCCCTATTGGTCATGTCAGCTCTCCCAACATCCTGATGGGTGCTCATTCTCTATAAACCTCAATCACTAAAGGAATGAGCTTCGTCATCGTGTTTGTTGGTCTTCCGTTGTTACAATCATTTTCACAAAACATTGGCCCTTCCCACTACATCACAAATGAAATGGTGCTTGATGTCAATATGCTTTGTTGCTCATAACAAATCAGACTCAAAGCTAGATATATTACGCCTAGGCCGTCACAAGTATGACAATACTTTTTAGCTCGAAACCAAAGTGCCATATTGCCTCCAAGGTAATTCACTTTTATCAGAATTAGCATGTCAATGATATATGTGGACACTACGTCTATCATAAAAAATCATGCATAAATACAAGCTAGGTACATCAATGGCAGTGTGCATAATTATGTTGTGTGAACTACTTCTGCAAGGAAATTTTAACATGTATAGTATGAAAGCTCAAAGAAGATTCAGATAGAATCCACTCAATAGTGAGGACAATCATGTATTCCTTTTTTCATCCAGTCATTTATCAAGGAATAGCCGGGAAAAGTTTGAAAATGAAGCATTGACTAACCTGAAGTTTAACCTTGAACAGCATATCATCATAAGTTCCTGCACTTAGCCTACTCTCGTTCACGTAAGGAAAATACCGGTGAGGAATAGCAAAAGGCAATGCTTCCAGTACCGCAAGAAACATTTCGTGGGCAAATCCTGAGTAGCTGGGCACGCCCATATGAGGATCCCATTCGATTTTGAAAAACTCGCTAAAGCCGTCTTTCTTTGGAACACCAATCTTTAGTTTCTTTCCTAATATCAGCATCACCCAACCTTTCGGTGGCTTTTGAGTATTTCCTGGCCAAATTGGGACCTTCAAGTCGTTGGCTGAAGCTTTATAATCCTTCCTTGATGAGTTCAATTCAGGTGAAAGTCCTCGTGCCGAAGTGCAATATCCGATGATTTTCTCTGTCCGTCCTACAACGTTAAAGATTTTGAATGCAATGGGCTGAAGTTGGCCATTGGGCAAGTTAAATTCTCCACTAAGGCCTTGAAAGTTGATGCTTAGAATGTTGTCGAGCAATTTCGGGCCCATTTTTGAAATCCCAATAGACAAAAAGTTGAGATTGTTTTTGCTCGTATTCGGCTTTAAGGGTGCGCATGGCAAAATTTCTGGAATAGAAATTGATTTCTATTCCATGGACGGGTTTCTCAGCAAAGAAACACATTTGATAACAATTCAGAATTTCAATTTCTAGAGTAAAAATTCGTTTGATAAGATAATAAAATTTCTATTTCTAGGAGCGGCGATGGCCGGCATTCGATGGCCGAAGTGTGACATCCGGCGATCGGCGCCTGGTGTTCTGCGATCGACGGCAGGTGGTCGGAGTCCGGCATCCAGCGTCTGGAGGCTAGTGACCAGTGGCTAGGGGCAGGTGGCTAACGGCCGAAGTCCGGTGGCCGGCGGCGAGTGACCAAGCCAAAGTCCGGCGGCTGGTGGCGGCTAGCCAACGATCGAAGTCCAATGGTCGACATCCGACAGTCGGTGGTGACCAACAGGCGGTCGGCGAGGGACGTTCGGTGCTCAGTGGTGGGCCTTCGGTGTCCGATGGTTGGCGATGAGTAGCCAACGACCGACGGGCGTCCAACATCCGGTGGCCGGCGGTCTGTGATGAGTAGTTGGAGTCCGGTGGCTAACGGCCGGCATTTGATGGTTGGCAGTCGGTGGCGAGTGGCTGATGGCTAGGGCCGGCGGCAGGTGGGTGACGGGAAATGATGAGAGTGAACGATGAAGAAAGTTTTGATTTCTCATTTCTGCTCAAGAAATAGAAAAGCTAAAAATTTTAAATTATGATTTCTGCTCCAAATCTATTTCTGGAATAGAAATCTGTTCCGGAAATAGAAAAATGAAATTGCGTTACCAAATGAATTTCTATTCCAAACCTGTTCCGGAGAATTGAGAATAGAGAAATAAAGAAATAAAAACATTGTCATACGCGCCTTAAGTATCTTGACTTTGCAGGTTCCCATGTCATTTCTCCTGCTAATGCTAATGCTGAAATGGTGTCGTATGCCCATAAGCCAAAGAGATTGAGATCAGCAATCTCGGAGTGTGGATTTCTCTGGGCGTAAAGCTTCCTCCCTCTCTCTTTGAAATCTTTCGTCTACTATGATTCCGGTACATAGGGCCTTACACCTAGTACACCTCACATTGAGTCCAAAGCCTTAGAGCTGACCGGGTCTAGTAAAGACGACAAATTGTCGGTGACAATCCACGCATACTCCTCGCTCTTCAGTCCTGCGTTACTAGCTAGAATAAAGAACCTAGACCCGATCACAGCCGTCATGTGAACAAGAAACCCTCTTGTATGTATGGTCAACGACTTACTGAGCTCTTTTACAATGTCGACATCCTCCGCAGATGGAGGAATAACGCCTCTATGAGAGATCCGAGCATCGACCTCCTGGATCACGTTGACAAGGTATGGAACCAAGCCGTTGCCATAGTCAGGCTCTTCATAAACAAGAGTTATTTCCCTCCAACTGTGAGCTTGAACGACAGCCGCAGAAGCCCCAACTTGTGAACTGTCATCATAGGCTGTCCGAACGAAATAATGGCTTTGTGAGGGAGAAAGGGAAGGGCTTGTTGCTGAGAAGAATATGACTGGGACTTGAGCTTTTACTCCTAGGTCGATAATAAATTTGGCTTGTGAGTGTCAGAAAAAAGAAGGGGCACCGCCTACTCTCTCTCTCTCTCTCTCTGGATTTCTCCAGATTTCTCTCTCTCTCCACTGCACCATATTTTTCTCCCTCTCTCCACACTTTTCTCTCCCCCTCTCTCTCCAGATTTTTCTCACCGACATTGCCTCCTATAAATAGGGGCTCTTGCCTCTTGTGTGTGTAAGTGTGTGTGAGTGAGTGGAGTGTGTACGTGAGGTGAGTGGGTGTGTGAGGGGTCTTGTGTAGTGTAAGTGTAGGGTGATAAGAAGTGAGTGGGTGTGTGCGTGTGGTTTGTGAAGTGAGTGAGTGTGCAAGTACAATGAGTAGTTGTGAGAGTGTGATGGTATAGAGAGTTTGTAATATTGTTTATATAAAATAAAGCAATTATTTTACTTGTACATCCACTTGCTTCTCAACAAGTGGTATCGGAGCAGGTTGTCGGAGACCGTGCGAAGATAGTGGTCGGGGACCATTGTAAGTAAGTAGGTGGTCAGGTTCGTCGAGCTAAGGAGCGGGGTACGTCGGAGCTCTGCCAGTGCACAATCTGGGATTGTGAAGTCGGTTAGTCCGGGACCAGGCTTACTTGGTATAGTGCTGGGCATTATACTCAAGTCATAATGGCAGATTTCTCAAGTTCGGTAAGTGGCGTCAAGAAGCTCAACAACTCAAATTGTAATAATTGGAGTACCCGCATGCAATATTACTTGCTAGGTCAAGATTTGTGGGATATCGTTGGCCGGAGCAACACCACACCACCCACGAATGATAGCGAATTAAGAAAATGGAACATAAAATCAGGAAAGGCTCTTTATGTTCTTGCCGTGACTGTTGAAGATGAATTATTGCAACACATAAAGAGTGCGAAGACCCCAAAGGAGGCATGGGATAACTTGGCGACGCTATTTGCAAGGACAAACGATGCCAAGTTACAACGCCTAGAGAATGAGCTCCTCTCAGTCTCGCAGCAAAGTATGACGGTAAGTCAATACTTTTCTAAAGTTAAATCTATTTGTGAAGAAATTTCAAAATTAGATCCTGAGAATGCCATCTCTGTGACAACAATGAGAAGAATAATAATTCACGGGTTAAGGCCGGAGTATAATGGTATTGTTACGGCCACCCGTGGATGGGCAAATGAGCCAACTCTAACAGAGTTGGAGAATATATTGGCCAACCAAGAAGCCTTAGATAAACAAATTTCTAATGTCACAATTAAGGAGGATGAAAGTGCCCTCTTCAGTAACAAAAGAGGGTTCAAGGGCCAGAATAGAAATAGAGCAGGTGCAAGAGATGGCAAACCATGGAGAATGGCCAAAGCGAGTAGAAGGAACTGGACCTCGGCTAGGGGGAGCTCGTCGAGACTGCGACAAGGACGACAATGAAGATAAGAAGAATAGAAGGCATAATGGATGGTGTTACACGTGTGACAAAGTAGGTCACTTTTCCAGGGATTGTCGGTTCAAAAGAGTTGAAGGAAACGTCGCGGCATCCAAGGAAAATGATAGCGAAGAAGAGTGGGATTTCCAAGCATCCTTTGCAATGGAGGAACAAGAAGAGCTTGTAAACTCCTCCATAAAGTTAGAAGATGCGATGGCCCTCATCACGGTAAGTGATAAATTGATTGATTATGATGAAGATTGGATAGTTGACTCGGGGTGCTCAAATCACATGATCGGAGATCAAGGGAAGCTATTAAATATGTGTGAGTACAAAGGTGGACGAGTAGTTGTCACCGCGGACAACTCAAGGTTGCCGATTACCCATGTCAGCCAAACAATGATAACACCCCGATTCAGTTCGCATCAAGTCGAACTGAAGAATGTGTACCATGTGCCAAGGATGAAGAAGAATCTATTGTCCGTGGCACAACTTACAGGCTCAGGTACTTATGTGGTGTTCGGTCCAAGAGACATTAGGGTGTATCGCAATTTGAAACCAACTGGTACACCAATCATGGAGGGGCGTCGATTAGAGTCTGTCTACGTGATGTTAGCTCAGACGACATACGTGGACAAAACTCGAAGGAGTGAAATGCCTGATTTGTGGCATGCACGGCTTGGGCACGTGAGCTACCATAAATTAAAGGTGATGATGAAGAAAGGTATGCTAAAAGGTCTCCCCCACTTGGAAGTCCAAGAAGATGTCATCTGCGTTGGATGCCAGTATGGGAAGGCACATCAGCTTCCATATGAGGAGTCCGCATTCAAAGCTAAGATGCCTCTTGAGCTTATCCACTCAGATGTATTTGGACCAGTGAAGCAACCGTCGGTCAGAGGATCAAAGTACATGATAACATTCATCGATGATTTCTCCAGGTACGTCTGGGTTGATTTCATGAAAGAAAAATCCGAGGCATTAAACAAATTTAAGGAGTTTAAAGCAAAAGTAGAATATGAAGTAGGCAAGAAAATACTATGCCTTTGCATAGATAATGGGGGAGAATATACATCAAATGACTTTACAAAATTTCTTCAAGAATGGAAGATACGTTGACAATTTACTTGCCCAAATACGCCACAACAAAATGGAGTTGCCGAAAGAAAGAATCGGCATTTGGCGGAGACATGCAGGAGTATGTTGCATGCGAAGAATGTTCCACCCAAGTTTTGGGCTAAGTGTATGAAGACGGCAGCACACGTGATCAATAGACTACCTCAGGCAAGGGTTGGCTTTATGTCACCTTATGAGAAGTTGTGGAATCGTAAGCCCACGGTAAGTCACTTTAGAATATTTGGGTGCGTATGTTATGCATTCGTGCCAGACCATCTTCGCAACAAGTTCGATAAACAGGCAGTTCGATGCATATTTGTGGGCTACGATGATCAAAGAAAAGGATGGAAGTGTTGCGACCCTACAACAGGGAGGTGTTACACTTCCAGAAATGTGGTGTTCGACGAACTATCATCTTGGTGGCCATCACAACCTAATTCAAAACAAGTTGAAGAAGAGATTCGTGAAGGAATGGAAGAAAATGACGAGATTGATAAGGGCCAGCCAATTGAAGAAGGAAATGATAATGTAACTGGAAGAAAAGAAGTCGAGCACGGTCATCGAAAAAATCAAAGAGCCCATGGCGAACGGGTGTACATCCAAGAACTACGAAGAGCTTCGACCAAGTCAGATGGAAGAACCTGAAGAGGAGGAATCTCAACTTAGGAGATCAACAAGACAAAGAAGACCAAATCCCAAATATGCAAATGCAGCGCTGACTGAAGATGTCGGAGCAGTCGAGCCGTCCATATATGAGGAAGCCTCGCAAGGCGTGGAATGGAGGAAAGCTATGGAGGAAGAGATATAAGCACTAAGAAAGAACGAAACATGGGACTTAGTGCCGAGACCTAAAGAGGTACGTCCTATATCTTGCAAATGGGTTTATAAACTTAAAACTCGACTAGACGGGTCGATAGAAAGATATAAGGCACGACTAGTTGCTCGAGGATTCTCTCAAAAGTATGGCCTAGATTATGATGAGACCTTTAGTCCAGTAGCAAAGATCACTACGGTTCGAGTTTTACTAGCACTTGCAGCAAGCAAGTCATGGAAATTATGGCAAATGGATGTGAAGAATGCCTTCTTACATGGTGAACTAGATCGAGATATATACATGGAGCAGCCGGATGGTTTCAAAAGTAAGATTCATCCAGATTATGTTTGTAAGTTAAAGAAAGCCCTCTATGGCTTAAAACAAGCTCCAAGAGCATGGTACGGGAAGATTGCTGAATTTTTGGTACAAAGTGGTTACTCTCAGAGCCCCGACGGACTCGAGCTTGTTTGTGAAGGCGAAGATGGCAAGCTTGCAATAGTACTAATCTATGTGGATGATCTAATTGTCATTGGAGATAATGAAGAAGAGATATGCCGAATCAGAACCAACCTCTTAGTACGGTTTCAGATGAAAGAGCTTGGAGAATTAAAACATATCCTGGAACTCGAGATTGAAAAGACCAATGAAGGATTATTCCTATATCAGCAGAAGTATGCACGAGACCTCCTAGACAAGTTCGGGATGCTTGATTGCAAACCTATATCTACTCCAATTGATGGAAATGTAAAGTTATGTGCAACTGAAGGATGAGAATTGGAAGACTCAACTATGTACAGGCAATTGGTGGGTAGCCTTATTTACCTTACCATAACACAACCTGATATTGCCTTCACAGTAGGAGTAGCAAGCCGACTCATGGAGAAGCCACGAAAGCCTCACTTAGATGCAGTCAAGCGCATACTAAGGTATGTCAAGGGTACATTTGATTTTGGGCTTTTGTATAAGAAAGAAGCATCATGTGAAGTTATAGGTCATTGCGATGTTGACTTTGCTGGAGATCGTGACACATGACGATCAACTACTGGATATATGTTTAACCTCGGATCAGCAGTAGTGTCATGGTGCAGTAAAAGACAGGCAACTGTGTCACTATCTACGACAGAAGCTGAGTATAGAGCAGCAGCAATGGCAGCACAAGAGAGTACATGGCTAGTACAACTGATGGAGGATCTTCATCAACCAATAAATCAACCTACACGGATATATTGTGATAATCTGTTAGCCATAAGCTTAGCAGGAAATCCAATTTTCCATGCGAGGACCAAGCATGTAGAAGTGCACTATCATTTCATGCGGGAAAAAGTCTTACAAGGCGAGATAAAGATGGAGTATGCCAAAACAGATGATCAAGTTGCAGACATCTTCACCAAAGGTCTTGGAGCTGTAAAATTCGAAGAGTTTCGAAGGCAACTTGGTATGATCACAATGTCCATGCTAAGAGAGAGTAGTCGGTGAGGGGGAGTGTCAGAAAAAAGAAGGGGCACCGCCTACTCTCTCTCTCTCTCTCTCTCTCTCTCTCCACTGCACCAGATTTTTCTCCCTCTCTCCACACTTTTCTCTCCCCCTCTCTCTCCAGATTTTTCTCACCGACATTGCCTCCTATAAATAGGGGCTCTTGCCTCTTGTGTGTGTAAGTGTGTGTGAGTGAGTGGAGTGTGTACGTGAGGTGAGTGGGTGTGTGAGGGGTCTTGTGTAGTGTAAGTGTAGGGTGATAAGAAGTGAGTGGGTGTGTGCGTGTGGTTTGTGAAGTGAGTGAGTGAGCAAGTACAATGAGTAGTTGTGAGAGTGTGATGGTATAGAGAGTTTGTAATATTGTTTATATAAGATAAAGCAATTATTTTACTTGTACATCCACTTGCTTCTCAATAGTGAGGACCATTCTGGGCCTAGGACCGCATGGACTTCTTCATTCTCCATCAAGTCTAGAACGGTAAACATAATGTTTTTGATGAAACGATTATCAACCAAAGAAGTAGGATTGCATGGACTCTCTCTCTCTCTCTCTCTCTCTCTCTCTCTCTCTCCTCATCGTCAGGTCGAGCATCTCCTCCAAATCTGGAGGCCTCACCTCCATGGCCATCAAGCCTCGTGGTCTTGAAGCCATGGCTCCTCCATGGTGGCGACCTAGATCGAAACATCCCCTGGAATGGGATGTGGTAGAGAAATGGATCATACCCACAGCTATATCAACCTTAGAAAGAGGAAAGGAAGTTGTAGATGCTGGCGAAATGACACAAGCAAAAACAACCAAGAGACAAGCTCTTGATGCTAAAGCCATTTACTCCTTATATTGTGGTTTATCTCCTACTGAGTATAACATAATTTCATCTTGTGAAACAGCAAAAGAAGTCTACGACAAGTTACATGTTACCTATGAAGGAACTGATTGAGTCAAAGAAATAAAAATCAATGTCCTACTCGGACAGTATGAAGCCTTCAAGATGAAGTCAGGAGAATCCATCACAAACATGTTTAGTCATTTCATAGAAATTGTAAACGGTCTAGCATATCAAGATAGCCAATCTTAGGACCAATGAAGATCAATAAATTGATGCGTGCACTCTCCAAAGATTGGAATTATGTGAAGACTTCAATAGGAGAAACCCAGAGGATTGTGCCTCTTTCAGTAAACGAACTAGTTGGCACACTTCAATCATATGAAGTGGAACAAATCAATGAGGAAGAAGATCCTAAAGGTAAGAAGTCAATTGCATTAAAATCTAACGATGATTCTGATGCGACAGACTCATAAGATGACATGGACGATGAAGAGCTGGCACTCATGATAAGGAAGTTCAGAAAGTTGAACAGGAAGGGAAGAAGATTCAATTGGAAGAAGCAGAGCACTCAAAAATTCTAGAAGAAATCAACTAAGGACAATGAAATCAACAAAGATGTGATATGCTTCGAATGCAAGAAAAAGTGGCACATAAGACTCAACTGTCATTTGTTGAAGAAAAAGAAAGGAAAAACAGAGATGTGACATCCAGATTTTTCAAACCTGTCTTCTACTGAATGAATCGGGCATTCATTGACGCCCTTATAGAGTTATTCATAGAACTGATTATTCTTGAGATAACTAGACTACCTGGGGAAATTATTAAGAAATTTTAAGGCAATAGACTTAAGAACTCGATTAGGAATCGGCTTCTCGACCGTGTCCACTTTAGAGACCATTACGGCACAATCAAAAATTGATTTGAAAACAGAGATAGACTGGATCGATAAAGATGTGTGGCTAAGCGTGGGTGACACCACTAAATTGGAAAATTCTCGTCGACCGGCACTAAATTGATTTTCTTATTATTTTGGTACCCTGTGTCCGTATTTGGATCCTTAGGATTTTCACAACAATCGAGAGTCGCCAATGAGTCGAATGGGTTCATAGTGGCTTGAAGAAAATCGTTCACGGGTTATTTGCACTTAAAAATTTCTGAAAGTTACTAAATAGTCTAGGTCACGCTAAAAACACACCGAATGGAAATTAACTGCCAATTCAAGTCCAATTTAAGAAATTGAAGATTCTGCTATGTCACAATAAATTTTAGGACCCACAACTCAGTCTTAGAAGATTTTACTGACAACCAAGACTTTTGGGAAAAAGTCAGTTTAGGGCCGTTTTCATTCAGTTGAAGCCGGTGATTAATTCTAGTTGTGAAATTGAGGAGCATGAGGGATTCTTGGACAAGGAAAGTAATCAATTTCATAAGTGAGACATTAATTGATTTTGTGAGAGTCAGTTGAGAGAAAATCAAGAGGGAAATTGGATGCAAGAACGCAAGTGGGGACCAAGTCCTCTAGTTTGGAATTTCTTTTAGGAATCTATGAGCTTATTCAAAAGAAATTGGAATAAGAATTTTCTATTTGAGGAAATTCTTTTCTTTTGATTTTATTCCCATTTCTTTTTCCCTTTTTGGCCAAACACCTTTTTTTCCCCTTGGGCCACAAGTTTCTCTCTCCCTCTTTCTTTCTTTTTTTCTCTCTCTCTCTCTCTCTCTCTCTCTCTCTCTCTCTCTTTTCTTGTCCGAACGAACCAGACCAGTAGAAGTAGAAGCAGCGACCAGTGTCGCTTGAATGAGCCGCAGCCACGCCGGAGCTATCGTCGCTGTCGTGTTGGAGCACCGTCGCTGCTGTTCGCCTCACGCTCGCCCGCCCGTACGCCGTCTGCCCCCCATCCAGTCGAGCTGCCGCCCAGCTCCTGCCACCTCCCTCCAGCTCCGTTTGGCCACCTCAGGCCGATGTTTGACCACCTCCGGCCATCATTCGGCCTCACTGGAGCCTCGCTCACCCTCCCCCGGCCTTGCCTCGCCATCTCAGCCATCGAACAGTTGTCCAGTCAAGAACAACAACTTGTAGAGTGGGTTTCCAGCTCTGTTTAAGGGCTGTTTCGAGGTGTTTCGGGCCCTAAACCCAAGGCCCGTCGGATTGATCCAACTTTCACGTAATTCCGGTGAGTAATCTCACTAATCCTTACTTAGTAGACTAATTACACTTAAGATTTGATTAGTGTTAATTAAGTAGGATTAGGTGGTTAGATTAGAATGGATTAGTGATTATTAGTTAATTGCATTGCATATTAGTTAGGTGGGTAGTATACTTAACTAGATAATTGCTTATAGTATATATTGAATGTATCTCGAGATTTTTCCTGACCCTTATCGGGCTTCAATTAGGCAATACGGTCCTAAATTGAATTTATTGTATTTATTTTTTAATTTTCGAAATTAATTAATTAATTATTTTTCGAAAATTAGGCAGGGATAGCTGACGACCGAAATTTTGTGCTGATTGTCGTGGTGTAGTCCGTTTATTTATTTGAGCTCTACGTTGCTTGGAATTAAATTAATTGTGAAATTTTAGCAATTATTCCTAAATTATTTGAAATTGAATAATTTATTGGTAGATGGCCGAGTATGTCTATATAGCGCTAGTATTGCTTTGATGGGCTATGAAGTAGAGAGAATTGTGAGAGAGAATTGGGCAAATTCTCGGTTGAGACCAATCAGGTATGATGTTATGAGCAGTCGTGGTTTGGTGATTAAGGATATCAATGTGTGAAAATGGCGCCTTAAAGAACGCATGTGTACTGTCTAATACATGTGTCACGTTGGCAAAAACGGCGCCAAGGAGCAAGAATGTATGTGACTGATAGATAGGCGTGGTTCGGTGATTAAGGATATCACTGTGCGAAAAGGGCGCCTTAAAGAACGCACGTATACTATCTATGACTTAGAGGCAGGCGTGGTTCGGTAATTAAGGATATCACTGTGCAAAAACGACGCCTTAAAGAACACACGTGGACTGCCTATTACCTATATCGTATTGGTGAAAAGGACGCCCGAGGGAGTACATGTGACCAAGTGATAAGAAATGACCTAGAATTGGTCCAACTAATATTTAATAGACTAGGTCGATTGATCAATGATTTGATCCATTTGTTTGATTGTTTGACGCTATATGTATGAAGTATCTATATATAACAAGTTGGGACTGATGCTAAGGTAAGTCTTCGGATTTATGCTGTGCTTAGGCAACCATGTGGTGTATTGATTTCCTAATCGAGTCTTAGTGGTGTAGAACTTGCTGAGATGTAGTTTTACCCTGGTTGTGGGATAATATTTCAGGCCCTTAGATGGCAGCAGCTCCACCTCCTCCTCTTGCTATGCATTTTGGTATTCCCCAGGAGATGACTGAGCTAGAGATCCACTTCCATATTCACCCTCATCCTGAAGGTTTAGAGTACATTTTGGTTAAGTCAATCGTCTGGGTTGATGTGGGACAGCCTGACCTGAGACCCCATCGTTATCGGTCATGATACCGTGAATATTTTAATGGGCCAAGAGTAGGACCCATTCCAGAGAGTGACGTGCATGTATATGTTCTGGAAGAGGTATTTGGTGAGGGTACAACAGACCATGCGGACGGGTCGGTGGTAAATGTTCAGGACCCGGCACTTGAGGCTGAAGCTCACACTCATGTGTACTCGATTGACGATGACAACTGGAACAATGAGGATGGTGAAATTGAAGAGCAGGAGGTGGAAGGACCAGAGGAGGATGAAGAGTGGAGAGTAGCTGAGGAGGTACCTGAAGATGAGCCGGCACTTGAAGCCGAGGATGAGCCTGAAGAAGAAGATGAAGAGCTAAAAGAGAATGAGCTTAGTGAAGAGGAGACTGAGGAGGATCCGGATGATCCTGAGTATGACCCGGATGAGGATTGAGATCCCATCCCTTTTGTGAACCTTGCCTTGGTATAGATTAGTGTGAGTCTAGAAGGTTGTGAATAGTTTTGTGAAGTACCTTGAGTTATGCTCTGTATAAAAGTGTGGTTATGAATTTCAATATGAAAAATATAGCCTGCTTTTCTATCCCATTGTTTTTATTGTCTGGGGATTTATAACTGCTTTCGCATGTGCAATATAAATGAAAAGGTCAGCGATACATAGTCCTGGGATATCGCATTCTAAAATCGACCAAGTATAAGGAATGGTGCATTCCTGAGCATCGGGGCGTGACGAGAAATACAAAAAAGCTCTCAAAGCAGAGACATTGTGTGATACTAAATGCGAAGAAAGTGATGAAGAATATGCCAACATATGTCTAATGGCAAATTCACAATCAGACTCAGATAAGGAAGTCGAGGTCACTATTAAGAAGAAGATCAAACGGTATTTAGATAGTGGCTGTTCTAGACACATGATAGGAGACTTAAATTGTTTTATAAAACTTGTTCAAATACATGGTGGAAAAGTTTCTTTTGGTGGAAATAGCAAAGGAAAAATTGTTGGCTGTGGAATTGTGAAGATTGGAAGTCTCACAATTAATAATGTTTCCTTGGTGAAAGGTTTGAATTACAATCTACTTAGCATAAGTCAACTGTGTGATACTAGATTCAAAATTAATCTCCAAGAAGACATTTGTTCGGGAACTAGTAAAGATTTCTCTCAATCTTATACTGGATGAAGACATGGAAATATTTACCTCCTGGATGTAAAACTAGAAAGCTCTCAGTGTCTAATTTCCATTCAAGATAAAGCAAACCTTTGGCATCGAAAACTTGGCCATGTAAATATGAAACAGATTGCCAAGATCTTCTCCAAAAAGCTTGTTCATGGTCTTCCTAACTTGGCTTATCAAAAGTCTAAATTATGCACGCCATGTGTTTTGAGAAAATAGGTTAGAACTTCTTTTAAACCTATAAATCAAGTTTCTACTAATCGAGTTTTGCAGCTTTTGCATATGGATCTCTTTGGACCAATCATAACTCAAAGCATTGGTGGAAAGGGATTCTGCTAAGTAATCGTGGATGATTACTCTCGCTTCACTTGGGTATACTTCCTGACAAGTAAGTCTGAAGCATTCTCTCACTTTTCAAAATTTGCTAAGAAGGTTCAAAATGAAAAAGGATATGTTATCTCAAACATACGAACAGACAGTGGAGGTGAGTTTGAAAATCAAGACTTTGAGAAATTTTGTGATGAATCTGGTTTCCAGCATGTTTTCTCTTCTCCATACACTCCAGAAAAAAATGGGGTTGTGGAAAAAAAATAGATCATTATGGGAGATGGCAAGAATCCTCTTAATTGAGAGTAATATTTCCTCTCGTTTTTGGGCCGAAGCAGTTTCTACAGCCTGCTACATCATTAACAAAGTATTCTTGAAGCCTATTTTAGAGAAAACTCCTTATGAAGTGTATAAAAGGAAGAAACCAAATGTCTCTTACTTTCATGTGTTTGGTTGTAAGTGTTTTGTTTTGAAAAATGCAAATAATCGAACTGGGAAGTTTGAAGAAAAATCAAATGAAGGAATTTTTCTTGGCTACTCAACATCAAGCAAAGCCTACAGAGTATTCAATAAGAAAACTCAGTCTGTGGAAGAATCTATGAACGTGAAGTTTCAAGACTCTATGCAGAATCAACTGGACCAAACTCAACTTGAAGAATCTAAACTTGCTCTAAACTTTACAAAGTCTACTTCCCCTAAAGTAGTTCAGATTTCTGGAGATCGACAACAAGAAGAACCAAAAGATTCAACTGAAGTAGAAGATCAGCAGACTCTTAAACCAGCCAGCAATTGGAAGCATAAGTCAAGTCATCCTGAAGAGCTCATCATTGGCAACATTGATCAAGGAATTCGTACCAGGTCCAAAAGGCGAGAAGAGTCTAGTGCTTTGGCACTTATTTCTAGGACTGAATCCAAAAGTATAAAAGAAGCCTTAGCTGATGAAAGCTGGATTGAAGCTATGCAAGAAGAGCTCAGACAGTTCAAGATCAATGATGTTTGGGAACTAATTTTTAAACCTAAAGGTAAATCCATTATTGGAACAAAATGGGTTTTCAGAAACAAAGTGGACGAAAAAGGAAAAGTTGTCAGGAACAAAGCAAGACTCATGGCCAAAAGATATACGCAAGAAGAAGGGATAGACTATGATGAGACCTATGCACTAGTAGCGAGGTTAGAAGCAATTAGATTATTACTTGCTTTTGCTTGCTATAAAAATTTCAAGTTATTCCAAATGGATGTAAAAAGTGCATTCCTAAATGGATTCATCCAAGAAGAAGTTTATGTGGAACAACTACTTGAATTTGAAGATTCAAGAAAGCCAGACTCAGTTTACAGACTAAAAAAGGCCTTATATGGACTGAAGCAAGCACCTCGAGCCTAGTATGAAAGGTTAAGTAATTTCCTAACCCAAAATGGTTTTGTTAAAGGTAAGGTAGACACTACCTTATTTATAAAAAGAGAGGGTAAAGATCTTTTATTTGTTCAAATTTATGCCGATGATATTATTTTCGGATCCACTAATGAAAATCTATGCAAGCAATTCTCTAGATGTATGCAGGATGAATTCGAAATGAGTATGATGGGTGAGTTAACCTTCTTTCTGGGATTACAAGTTAAAGAATCAAAGAAATGTATTTTTATTCACCAAGAGAAGTATGCGAAAGATCTCATCAAGAAGTTTGAATTTGAGAATTGCAAAAAGATAGAGACACCAAAGTCAAGTTCTTTGAAGCTGGATAAAGATGAATGAGGAAAGAGTGTAGACCAAAAGCTTTATAGGAGCATTATTGGTTCGCTTCTTTACCTTACTGCATCTAGACCTGACATTTTGTTTAGTGTTTGCATCTGTGCTAGATTCCAATCAGATCCCAAATTATCTCATTTAAATACTGCATAACGCATAACTACTCCAAAGCTAGGTCTGTGGTATCCCAAAGAAGGAGACTTTACTCTTCTTGGATATTCAGACACAGATTTAGCAGAGTGTAGAGTTGATAGAAAGAATACTTTTGGTACTTGTTAATTGCTGGGCGACAAGCTAATGTCTTGGTTCTTAAGGAAGTAGAGTATGTGACTCTTGGAAGTTGTTGTTTTCAAATCTCGTGGATAAGGCAACAGCAAAGAGATTTTGAAATTGAAGAATCGTGCACCAAGATCAAATGTGACAATACCAGTGCCATCAATCTCACAAAAACTTCAATTCTTCTTTCAAGAGCAAAGCATATAGAAATTCGACATAATTTCATTAGAGATCATGTTTAAAATAGAGAAGTTATGATTCAATTCATTGACTCCAAGAATCAGTTGGCAAACATATTTACGAAGCCACTAGAGAAAAGCTTATTTGAGTCTATTCGCACCAGACTGAACATCATATCTCCTATCGAGTAAAGTTTGAAGGTGTTCAAACTCAGAATGTCCAGAAGCTACATCTATAAGTTAATACTTTCTAAATGAATGTGAATTTATTTTAGAATGAAACTTTTGAAAAAGTACGTTGATTTTTGAATCATAACTTGCCTATTTTCTTTTTAGAAATTATTTTGAATTTTTTAAATTTTGGCAGTGTTTCAATTTCAAAAAGGTAGTTTTATTTTTTCCTTTGTGACGTTTCGTATATCTCATTTCATTTGCTTTATATACAGTTGAAGTTCTTCTCCATTTACGCTCACACAAACCCTAGAATACAAAAACTCTACTCTCTCACTTTTTCTCTCGAGTTTGATCCATAAGGTTCTCACCTTTTTCAACGAGTGAGTTCAAGAAATCCCCCTTGGACAGTGACAATGTCTTTCCAGAGCTAACAGGGGACCACAGCACATGTGAGAGGGTCCTATGCATTTTGACTTAACCGAGAAAGAAGATTCTTCTTAGTAGTAGCAATAACAACAACATTCTCAACAGCGTCACTCTTCACCGTAAGCGGCTCAAGATCCTCCACAGCAACAAACAGAAGAAGAGATTATTGAAGATGTTGAACTAGTAAGAACACAGAAACCCCTATTTCTATTTAGACTCTACTCTAACTTAAAACAGGGTGGTTCTGCGATGACTTTGATCGATGAATTTTTGCAAGCAAACAGTTATAAGAACGAAACTTTGTTCTTAAATAACATGGAAAGGTTGGGTATTGCGCCTAAAGGTTTGACAACAAGCACTTTTGCCAACTTTCCAAGTGATCTGCGGTTTGGTGGCTTTAATCAGCTAGAGGGAAAGGATGATGATGAGAGGATGTATATGCATTTTCAGCCTAGGATGGGTATTGCTACAAATGTTCGTGGAAAAGGAACGGGTTTATTCCATTCTAAGAACCACAGGAAGACCTTTTCGAAACTCTTGAAGACAGGGGTGATGCACCCTCGAATTGTAGACTTTGATTTTCTAGATTCTTTGAAAGTAAACCTAAGGGAGAAGTTTGCTCTCCTTCAACTCAAAAAATTTTGCTCGGAGACTACAGTCGCTCACCCTGAATTGACTGCCTATTTCTATTCGAATCTATCTTTCTTAGATGCCAATAGATTTTCTTTCACAGTAAGGGATAAAAGAGTTTGTGGTCGATGTGGACACTTTGGCAGATGTGATTGGTGTGGAAAGAGGGAGTTTTCAACCAATCAGTGTATCTATTGGTCATGCAACATTGGCTTTTGTTCGGGACCGATTTGCTCAAGGCGGGATTTCTTATTCCAGAATGACTGCTTCTAATATTTTGCTATACAAGATTGTGATCAACTGCATCAGACCCAAATCCACTTCAAAGACTGATGTTTCTCACTCTGAAGCAAAGTCAATGTATGCAATCAACATTGGGTTTAAGTTCTCACTGTCTCACACTATCCTAATGCACATGTATAGGACAGTTGTGAAGGACAAGGGGCAACTACCTTATTTTGTGCTGGTCTCTCAACTATTTCGACACTTTCAAATTCAACTTCCTGCATCTCTTAGTGTTTGAACCATTGCTCCAATGGTGATTGGACTGAAGATGGTTTCAAAAATAAGATTGAATAAGCTGACTAAGGCATTGGAACACCTGAAAGAGAAGTCCCCTACCAAAACCAAACAAGACTCTGCGGTGAAGAAGAAAAAAGGCAAGGAGCCCATGAGTGCATAACGCACCGATTAAGAAGATGAGAAACCTTATCTTGCAGGATGAAGAAGATGAGGATGACAATACTCTCTCTACTTTAAGAAATCTATGGAGCTTTGTTAGTTTTCAGAGTCAGAGAACAGAGAAAACAGAGAAGAGAGAAGAGAAATAAGAAGAGAAGCAGAAAGAGGAAAAATAAGAGAAGCAAGATAAGCAGAAGGCAGGGAAGCTGAATCAAAGGTCAAGATGACTCTTTTGAGCCAACATTTGCTGTATGATTGTCAGAGGATTCTGAAAAGACTCGGAGTGAAACTGCAGGAGAAGACCAAGAAATACATTACTTGGATGCTAAAGCAGAGCATGAACAAGAAGAGAAATTCTTTTCACCACCCGAAGGAACAGAGACAGGGGGAGCTACTGCCAAAAGAGACATCTCTTCATCTGTTTTTACTAGTGATGTGAGTAGATCTCCAGCAGATCGAAAGGATGTCTATGCCTCTCAATATAATGAAGAAGATGCTGAAGAATCCACTCGTAGTCCTGATGATTGAACTGCTGATGTTCCCTCACATCTCAATACTCCTGGATTTGATTTGGCTGGACCTGAAGCTACAACATAACCAACAACGGACTTTCAAAGGGTGTTGGAAACCTTTTTAGGTTTGAAAGCTCAGCAATATGGAATGGAGTGTGAGATAAAGTATCTCAAAATAGCTTTTTAGTCCACTTCAGAATCTTTACATGAACAAATACAAGCCTTGAAGCTTCAAGTGCAAGAAATTGCAAAGGGTAAGGATATTGAGCAGCTGAAGGAGACTTTGCAAAAGCTAGAGGAGACTGTCAAGTCTATGGGAGCTTTCCAGATCGTTCGTATCCCTAAACAACCCTGATTTTATCCAACTTTTTCACATTTTTCTCCATTTTTTTTGCTGTTGACAAAAAGGGGGAGAATGTGTGCATATTTTATCTATTTTATCTGTTTTGGTAGTTTAACTTAGTACTGGTTTGGACTTTTGTTTGGACTAAACTCTATTGTTGGACTTACTTTTATTTGTTTGGATTGTTGTTTTGGAACTTTTTGACGCTTGCAGCAACTTAGTTTGTGATACTGATTTTGGCTGGATAGTTATTTGTCTTATTATGTTCAGGACTAATATTTTTTCTATAGTTGTAGAATCGATGCTATCCAGATCCTAATCAACTTATTTTTATAAGATATTATGTGTTGCTTAAGTGCTGTTTTGTAGGTCAAAAGTTTTCAAATTTGCAGGAAAGTTTTGTCACCATAAAAAATGGGGAGATTGTTGGAGAAAACTCCTTTGTTGTTTTGAAGTTAACAAAACCTTTCCAAAGTCTAATCTGAAGACTCGAGACTCAAGTATCATAGTCTGAAGATTTCTAGATACTACAGTCAAAATTTGAAGACTGACAGACTTTGGTTTTTAAGTCTACCCTTACTGACAGATTCCAGACTGAAGAATGAAGACTTATCCAGATGTGGAATTATCTTCAAGGATTCGATTTGTATGGTTTATGGATGACGTTATGGCTAGATATAACACCTACTTGCTTGATCATCTTTATTGGAAACAATTCCGATTTGAAGATTTTGTGAGAGGCAAGCAAACTTGGAAGGTTCTACTTATGGAAATCAAGATCCTGATTGTATAGGCGAGCATGATTGACGGGCTTTTATCATAACTCTTCTAACGATTCGAGATCACCTTGATTGATTTTGTCCAATGGGTAGATTGGAAGAAAAGTGCCAATGGTTGTGAAGGTATGAAGGAGTATATAAGGAGAACTCGATAATTGTTCGAAGGTGTGTGTAGAAGAAAAATTTCAAAGTATGAAGCTTTCTAGTTCATTGCTATTTCATTCACTGAGCTCAAAGCTGTAAACAAGAGAGAGAAATTCTTGTGAGACTTTGTGAGAGATTAATAGAGACTCCTCACTGTGAAGTCAAGATCACACTACTGTAAAATCTCTTTTGATTCATCGTGGAATCCAGCCAATAGGCTGTCAGCGCGGGAGAGTGGACGTAGGCTTGGTCTAAGCCAAACCACGATAAACCTTGTGTTCTTATTCTTTTCCTTGAACTTTTTACTTTTATTCTTTAGATTTACTTAATTGCTTAAAGCTGAATGCATTTATAGTCCGTTATCTTCTAAAAGAAATTTATCACATCTAAATTCTGCGAAAAATATTTTTACACCTATTCACCCCCTCTAGGTGTTCGTACTAGCCCTTACAGTTGGGGGGGTAGCAAACATGTCACGCCCCGATCCTCAGGCACACACCCATCCCTTACCTGGTCGATTAATAGCGACGTCCCAGGACACATCGTTGACCCATTCATTTATATGCGCATGTGGAAGCTTAAGTAAAATCCCCAAATAACAATACAATGGGATAGAAAAATAGGGCCAATTTCTTTTCTCGAAATACCTTTTTTTTTTAATTTATAAACAAACAGGTATATAAACATTGTCAGGTTGTTTACAAAACATCGCTTAATAACAAAAGAGAACTGTCCCATGACCCCCTGGTCAGACACGTTTGCCGATCCTTCGATCTCCACCTTTCCAGACTCTAGGGTTCCCGGTCCTTCACCAACATCACTTAAGGACCTGAAATGGTTATTCAATAACCAATGAGATAACGTCTCAGCAAGTTCTACCCCCAAAGACCCGATTAGTAAACCAATACGCTATGGGCTGCTTAAGCACACACAGGTTAGAGGGTTTACCTTGGCCTCAGATTCCACTTGCAAGTGAGTACAATTCTTAACAGGCACCCGCTTATTCATTACAGATCGAACTATCGATCAATCGACCTAGTCAATTACATGTCAAACAGACTATTCCTTGGTCATTTCAATCAATACTGTCCATTCTCCAAAATAACCTTTCGCGTTATCGAGCCAGTACATTATATGATTCGTTCTTCCAGATGACAAACTAAGTCACCGAGCTACTATAATATACTATTCATTCTCCAAGATAACCTACCGAGTTACCGAGCTAGTATATTATAATGTTCATTCTCCAAGATGACATATAAAGTCATCGAGTATATTCATCATAACGTCCATTCTCCAAAGTGACATGTTGAGTCACCAAGCCGTTATGGCACGTCGTCTATTCTCCAAAATGGCCTATAGGGTCCCCAAGCCGACATTGAATACCGTCCATTCTCCAAAATGACCTATAGGGTCACCGAGCCGCTATTATATAAATGTCGTCCATTCTCCAAAATGATATATTGAGTCACCGAGCCGACATTGCATACCATCCATTCTCCAAAATGACTTATAGGGTCACCGAGTCAGTATTAAATAATATTCAGATTTTACATCAATTTACCATTTTTATCATACCCGATAAAAATAGCCATGTGTAGGTACACGGTCGGCCTTAGCCAAAATACAATAATTTCTTTTTCACAAATCCCACCATTTTCTGTGGTCCACCAAAACATTTTTGGTGCTGTCAACCGACACCTGGTTATTTTCCAATTAATTTTCGAAATTAATTAATTTAGGAAAATAATCCAATAATCACAATTAATTCATTTCAACACAAAATAAAGCTCAATTAAATAAACGGACTACACCACGATAATTAGCATAAAATTCTGGTCGTCGACTATCCCGGTCTAATTTATAGAAAATAAATAAATGATTAAATTAATTTCAAAAATTAATAATTAAATACTAAAAATCGAACTTAGGCACGTAATGCCTAATTGGAGGCCGAGACGGACTGGAAAAAATCCCGAGACCCGTTCAATAGATATTAGAAGCTCTCTACTTGCTAATGACTAAGTCTAACCACCTAACATGCATCATTAAGTCACTAATTTAATTATTCTAAACTAATCTAACCTCCTAATGATGCTTAATTAACACTAATCAACCCCTAAGCATCATTAGCAAACTAAGCGGGGTTTAGTTAGTTAAACTCACCCGTTTAACAATCTGTTCGAATCGAAACGTCGGGAACGTTGCGAGGGAAGTTTTTCTTCAAAGCGGGCCTAGGGTCCAAGGCCTGTAGACACCTCAAAAGCGGCCAAAAGGGTGGCTGGAAACCCACTAATTTCCTTGTTGTTCTTGGCTAGAAATGAGAGGAAATTAGCTCGGTTTAGGCAAGAATTGATCGGGAAAAATAAAATAGGCCAAACCGGGCCTACATGTGGACTCACGGAGGTTGAACGGGCTTGGGATGGCTCCAGATGAGCTCCCACACATCTGAAATAGCAGCTTGGATACACGGTAGGGCGGCTGGACACGGTGAGGGCAGCGTGCATAGGCGGTGGTGCGTGTGGACGGCTACGGTGGCGAGCGGCGCCACTCCAGCGGTGGTTTGGCGTGCGACGGGCTGCAGTTTCTCCTTGCTGCTGGTTTCGCACGGTTTGGAGGGAGAAGAAGGAGCTTGGACGGTGAAGTGAGAGGGAGAGGGAGAGAGAGAAGATAGAGATGAGGAGGAGACATGGGGTCCATATGGCTAATATTTCCACCAAATTGTCCCCTTCAAGCTTGCCCATCAAGCCAACATCACTTGGCTGTCATTAATCCACACCAACACTCTCCACAACTTCTCAAAAGGTCCAAAATGGCTAGGAGGAAGGGGGGTTACGAATTTGACAAAATTTCCCTTCAATTGGACACTTGATCAACTTCAATACAACCTCATTTGTCTTCCATAAATTCAATTACCCTCTCAATGCTTCCATTGGCATTTTTCCTCACTCAAATATCCATCTCGCTTACCAATTTTTCCATAAAAAACAATTACCGGCTTTTTTCTTCGCAAAAACGACCCGGTGAAAACTTTTTCTCAAAAAGTCTCGGGTGTTAGAAAAATCTTCTGAGACTGAGTCAACACTCCTAAAATTTATTGTGACATGACAGAAACTGCAAATTTTGAAATCGGACTTGAATTCGCGGTTAATTTCCACTTGGCGCGTTTTTAGTGTAACCTAGGCTACCGGGTAACTTTAAAAAAATTTTAGTGCAAATGACCTGTGGTCAATTTTCTTCGAGCCACTATGAACCGACTCGACTCAATGGCGACTCTCGGTTGTCGTGAAAATCTCGAGAATCCAAATACGGACACTAGGTACCAAAACAATAAGAAAATCAGCCTAGTACCGATCAACGAAAATTTTCCAATTTAGTGATGTCACCCACGATTAGCCACACATTTCTGTCAAACCGACCTATTTATGATCTCTAATCAATTTACGTCTGTGTCGTAATGATCTCGGCAGATGAACACGGTCGAGCAGCCGATTCCTGGTCGAATTCTCAAGTCTATTTGCCTTAAAATTCTTAATGGTTTCCCTAGACAGTCTAGTTATCTCGAGAGTGACAAGCTCTGAAAACAGCCCTATAGGCGCGTCAATGAAATGCCTGATTTATTCAGTAGAAAACAGGATTGAAAATCTGAGATGTCACAAGACGACCTATGATGAACATCGACGTCACTTGTGAGCCAGCCGTCCATGGCTAGCCACGAGCATTGTCCATGGCTAGATGGGATAGGCTATTTTGCTAGCAAAACCCTTTCTTTTTTTGGGTGGAGAGATAGAGAGATATTTCTCTTGATGATAAAAAACGGGAATTGATTCTCAAGCATTTATTAGATCCTCCTTTTTAAAGATCAGAGTGATCCATATATGGATGTGTGATACTAGATTCTCTCCTTAAATTACACCCCTATAAGTGTTAGATGCCTTATCGAAACCTATTGAGAAATCATCAAACTACGCAGATTGATCCCACTAAGCCAACTTTTCAATCTATTCTAGATTAAATACTCACACATGAACTACTTCATCGTATGTGTATCAATATCATGGACCAGACAAGAGAAAAGCAGTTATTCAATTAGTTGATGACAAGTATTCGAAATTCTGGAGAATCAAGATTCATCGGTGATAGGTATTTGAAATTGTGAATAATCTAATTCATAAGCACGAGTCCATATATCCTCCAAGACTGCATATATTTACTTGCTGATGCCACATTTACGATGTCGTCCTCTGGATCTTTGAGGTGAAGTGATAATCCAGTACGGTAATCAGCGTGCACACCATAAAAATCAGAGAGCGCCATGGATATACAACTCGCCGCACATTCCTGGCGGTTGAGTTCATGCTGTGAACTAGCCCTACTCGAATTATTTCATTTGCAGGGTTCCCTTCGGGCACACCAGATGTTTCCATAGGATAAGCCAGGCGAAAGAAACAAGTAGGAGAAAAGATTTTGCCTTTGAACCAAGCCAGCAGGCCTCGATCAAAATTTTTCGTTCAGGCCTGACCAATCCCGAAGTCAAAATGACCCAGACCAACCCAAAATATATTTTATAATAGGAAAGGAAAATAACACAAATAGTCCTTAAACTCTGTCTAAATGTGCAGTGTCATCTTTGAACTTTTAATTATTCAATGTGATCCTCTGAATTTTAGTCTAATTGTTCAATGTGGTCCATGGATTTTTTATACATGTTCAATTTAGATGTTCAATCTAATTCTTTCATTAATTCAAGTTCAGAGACAATATTGAACAAATTAAAAATTAAGGGACGACATTGCACAATGGACTAAAATTCATGAAACACATCGGACAAATTAATAAATAAAGGTTCTGAAATCTAATCCATTGAATACACATTATGCAAAAGATAAACAAACCATTGAAAATTGCAATTCCTTTTTTAAACAGGCACCGATTAAGATTAGGAATACACGTGAACAAAATGTTTTAAAAAATGCTTTCGAATCGAGTTGTGAACACCTTATAATTTGGTATTACTCATCCATATTTTCAGCAGATGCATCTATAGGGAACACACGGCGGACCATCGCCTTCTCCGTTTTGTCTCTTTAGTGGAACGCTTCAAATGCCAATGAAAACATTTGTCAATGTATTAGATATTTGATTCCTGTTTTGGATTTTTGCGAAGAAGGGGGGACAAAAGCATTAGATATTTGCTAGGAAAAGACTATGAATCTTCACAACCTACGACTTCTCCCAAGTAATTGCAACTTTTACTTTGACTTAGGACTACTACTTTCGCATGAAATGAGTCAATGTTTACATAAAATTCTATGAACCTACCTCTCGATTTTTCCCATGCTTAGAGCTCGCCAGAGATTTTTCAACTCACGGGTGCCCTAGGCGGAACACAAAGAAAATCTTGACGAATAAGCAAGGAAGTTAAAAGATCAATGTATAAGTAGTCGGGAATCAGCAGTGGAAGCAAAAGATAGACATAACCATAATACACAGAATATGAGGGGCCAGATAAGCTGCTTGGCTCTTGCACTAGTATTATCCCCTCACTTGGCCTCTACAATTGAAACCTCTGGTCTAACCAAAGAGAACCCAGCATAGGAAATGATTCAAGTCGATTTAGTTCGCAGCATGAATTCGTCCGTCATGAAGGTGGTGGCGAGGTTGTATATCCATGGCACTCACCGATTTCTATAGCGTTCATGCCGTTTGCTATACTTGATTGTCACCTCAAGTCTGAGATCCAAGGGAGGACATCGTCGATGTGGCATCCGATACTGTTTGGGTTATTACTGTTCTCCCATTAAGGCCTTGACTTACCTATAGCTTTTCGCTATACTGAAATCAGATACTGTAGATGATCAAACTATGACTACAGATTTGGCTTTAGTTGCTCACTTACGTCACTTGTGAGGGACATATTAGGCTCATGCTCATGAATTTAGTCAATCAAAATTTCAAACACTTATCATCAATGGAATGTCGATCCTTCACGACTTCAAATACTTGTCACTAACCATATTAGTATATGCTTTTTCCTTGTTTGATCCACGATATTAATACACATACGATGAAGTGGTTTTATTGTGAATTAGAATAGACTGACAAGTTGCCTTGGAAGGATCGATCTACATAGTTTAGTGAACTCTCAATAAGTTTTTATACGACAACTAATATTATGATGCAACGTAATAAGAGAATCTAGTATTAGTGTTGGTATCAGTATAAGTATTATTATTAGTGTTAGGCATCTAATATTTTTAATATTGATCATATTAGTATCAGTACTAGTATTAGGCTATACAGTGGAGGATCTAATAAATGTTTGAGAATCTAGTTCCATTTTTCTCCCTTAAGAGAAATCTCTTTCTCACTCTCTCTATGAAAAAAATGGGTAAAAGTCACCAAAAACTCTATATTATACCCACTGTGGCACACTTGTTATAATTTTTTTTTTGTAATACCAAAATCTTAAACTTATACTTTTGTGATACATTTACGCACCATAAGGTTTTGTCAATGAGCACTGTTTAAAGTTTGCCTACATAGATGTTGGAAAGTAAATGATATTGACATGGTGCCCATGTGGCTTAAATGAAATAAAAATTGCGTTGTTTTGGGTGAAAGTCATATGATAGAATCTTGACGAAGGATAAATATATCACATAGATAAAAATTCGAGGTTTTTTTTTTTTTTTGGTAACATCCTCAATTCCAACCCTGTTAGGAACGGCCATAAGGTCTTGAATGGATCGACCATGGGCCATTAGTCATGGATCGATCAGTTCGATCAATAAGGCATCAAGGGTCGGTCATGGTTCGATCGACTGATTGACCGACCTACGGCCATGAATTGGTCGAGGTGTCGGCCGTTAATTATCTACCGACCATATCGATGGGATAGGATCACTAGCTCATAAGATAACCTTTTGATCATAAGGATGGTCAAGGGATGATTTTGGATGGGCGGATGATCATAGGTCAATCCGATCGGTCATAGTGCCTGGCCGCGGGTGATTCCGCTTAGCTATGCATTGATACACGGACAATTCGACTTGATTAAATGTGATCATCTACTGACAAAAAAATGTATCATTCCCTATTTAATTCTTAGTGATCCTAAAGGAATCTCGAATTGGTAATGTCCGATGGTGGATAGGTAATGCACTAATCATGAGCCATACGGATGGATCAGGTGCCGACTGGAATGAGCTTAGGAATAGACCTATCTATTCTGTTACTAATTCTAAGGTCCATGAGTGCCTTGGCTTAGTGTTAGGCCATGGGTAGCCTTAGGATTGACCTTGAACCGATCGAAGGACAATCGACCTTTTAGGTCAACCGACCGTCCAAAGGAACGGTTCGGGCAAGCATGGGGTGTGATGGCCGAACCTCAGGTATATGTGATTCAATTTTTGGAGGTGTATCTAATGATCCCTTCTCCAGCCCCATGACCAACTTAGATGACGGAATTCTCTAGACCGCATTCTTAATGAAGAAAAGGACAAAATAGAAGAAAACTCTAGAACACCCTCATTAATGAAGGGGATGATGTGTCCTTTGACTCTTCAAAAGTAATAATGAAGTTGTAGATATTTTTTTATGAGCAAGAAAATGGTGGCGTACACTTGGACCAATTGGAGAGTGAAACCCAAACCCCTCATTAATGACCAAAGAATCTAGATGTCGAGTTGGCAACCTTGATGGCCTTATCCTCAAACTTCATTAAATGCTCATTAAATGTGGGGGTACAAGTGGCCCAATGAAATGGCGAAAAGCGAGCCATCATCGATGACACTTATAGGCTAGAATGCCAACAAAGATCTTTTCGCTATACCACCTCATTCTTTTAGGTGCAATTATTGGACAAGTAGGCTTGCCAACTAAAGACTTTAGGTGAGACACTTGGAAAAATTAGAGTGGACCATTTGGCTTGGTAATGATGGCTTGAGATTTGCCTTGGAGAAGAAGTTGGTAATTCATGCGTAGGTGTCCTCTAGAATCTTAGGCTATAATGACCCTAAAATATAGCCTTGGTCAACAAGGCAAGAGCCAACAAATTAAAAGAAGACATTAGGTATCAAAGGGGCTTATGTGTCCCTTAGGACTATAGGCACATCATGAGCCTAAGTTGAGCCTTGGAGAGCAAGCCAATAGGTGGTCCAATAAGAAGATGACAAGTGTTCTCTTAGGACCCTAGGCATGCCACCTGACAAAATAGGTTTGCCACCTTGATGCCATAGCTGTGCCACTCTAAGAAACGTGATTGGACCACTTGGATGAGTAATGATGAGCTCGGTGTGTGACATCCTGAATTTTAGAATCTATTTTCAATTGAATGGATCGGGCTTTTCATTGACACGCCTATAGTTCTATTCTCTGAGCTGATCACTTATGAGATAACTAGTCCATCAGGTGAAGCCGTTAAGGGATTTTAACGCTATAGACTTGAGAATTCGATCAAGAATCGACTGTTCGACCGTGCTCATTTACAGAGATGATTACGGTACAGTTAAAAAGCGATCAGGAATCAGAGATAGGTCAGTTTGACTGAGATATGTGGTCAAAGTGTGGGTGATTCCACCAGATTGCAAAATTCTCGTCAATCAGCAATAGACTAATTTTTCTGTCTTTTTGGTACCATGTGCCCGTATTTGAAACCTCGAGATTTTAATGACAACCGAGCATCGCCATTGTGTCGAAGATGTACATTGTGGCTGAAAATAATCGACCACGGGTCAATTGCACCAAAAATTCTTAAAAGCAACCCGGTAGGGTAGGTCATGCTAAAATCGCACCAGATTGAAATTAACCGTGAATTTGAATCCAATTTCAGAAATTGAAAGTTCTGTCATGTCACGATTCATTCTAGGAACGTCAACTCATCCTCTGAAGATTTTTTTGCAAACCAAGATTTTCGGCTAAAATACAAAACATGGCCGTTTTTGTCAGGAAAATTCAGAGGACCCCTTTTTATCGCGTTTTTGGGATGCAAGTTGGTTCTATTGGTGAGGAAAGATATTAGTTTGGTCGAGGACACCTTGGTGAGATTTGTGGACTCCAATTTGGGCTCAATTGGAAAGGAACTTGGCTCAATTTAGGGGGAAAATGTTACAAATTCGTAGGTCATGGGGGGAGGGACTTTTGGACCACTTCAATGGCTTCCTAGAGAAGTTTGGTGGCTAAAAATTGGCTAAGGAAGCCAGCCTATCTGGTGGAGCCTTTGCCAAGGGGACAAAGGGGATGGGATAGAAGACTTTGAAGCCAAGGTGGCCCCCTCCAAGCCTTCAGCTGTCCCCCTTCTTCCTCCTCAGCTTGCTTTCTCCATTTCTAGAGAGTTTTGAAACTCCAAGTTGCAGAAAACCAAGCAGCCTCCCTCCCCTAGTTGTCGCATGACTGCCCGAAGCCGTCGGAGTCTGGCTCATCGTCGTTGCACCTCGCGTGTCCCGCGCCTATCCCACACGCCGTTCTGCTTCAGTCGCGACCCTAGCCCATCCCCTGAAGCCTTTGAGCCACCGTCCTTGGCCGTCGGAGCCGCATGGCCGCCCGTCCCCGCCGCCAGAAGCCACTGCCTATTCCACCCACCCGCCTAGCAGCCCGTCTCGCCATTTCCAGCTTAGCCCATCGCCTAGCCCTCTTTCTCAGCCCATCAACATAACCGAAACCCTCAGCCAGCCATAGGTCTTCGAGGCCCATTTTAGACCCCTTTCGGGCCTCGTAGGGTGTCGCCGCTTCGGAGTTTGTCGCTCGTCTCCGCGTTGCCGTCGTCGTGGACTCACCGGATCACAAAACCGGTGAGTTTACTCACTAAACTCTGCTTAGGGAGTTAATAATGCTTAAGGGTTGATTAGTTTAGGCTAAGTATGGTTTAGGTGTTTAGTTAGAACGGATTAGCGATTTAATTACTCGTTATTTATCTAAATTGGTTCGAAAATTTTTCGGGCCCGTTTCGGTATTTAATTAGGCTTTTCCGGCCTAAGTTTCTATTTATGACATTTAATTGTATTTATTTAATTAATTTAGGTATTTATATAATTATTTATTATTTTCTGGAAATTATACCAGGATAGTCGGTGACTGGAATTTCATACTGATTGCAATGGTATGATTGATTTATTTAATTGAGTGTTGATTTGTGCAAATTGAGTAAGAATTGTAATTTTGGATATTTATTCCAAAATTGAGTAATTTCGGTATTTAATCAGAAAATACCGGGCGTCGGTTTACAACGCCAAAAATGTGTTTATGGACTATCATAATTAGTGAGATTTTCTAAAAGAAAGATGATGTGTTTTTGGCTTAGGCTGGCCGTGTGCCTACACATGATTATTTTTATCTGGTATTTTTAACACGGTAAATTATTAGCTTGTAAGAGCATATTCACATGTCAGATTGTGTGAGCATATTTATGGTCAACTTTTGGGACCCTTTGCAGATCAGCTTGTGAGAGTAGTATACTATATCAGCCTATGTGCTTTGATACGTCAGCTTGTGAGAGCAATATACATTTTATCAACTTTTGGGACCCTTTACACGTCAGCTTGTGAGAGCAGTATACTGTATTAGCCTAAGTGCTTTGATACGTCAGCTTATGAGAGTAGTATAACTTATTAGCTTGTGTGAGCTAAGATCATTTTATCAGCTTGTGGGAGCACAATCTATATTATCAGCTTGTGTAAGCTACTATCTATCTATATCAGCTTGTGAGAGCTATGATCATATATTGCAGCTTGTGAGAGCATTGACCGTTTATTTCAGCATGTGTGAGTAGTGGTCATATCGAATTGATAGATAGTACTGATGGTATCGATTTGACCGGATCGATTGATCATTGGTTGGATTGACTAGGTTGATCGGTGAATTGAATTGAATTGATTGGTTGATAATATGAACTGTACTGACTTGCGAGGCAAAGGTTAGTCATCTATCTTGTTTGTGACTAGATGGCTTTTAAGCGTATTTCCTTCCTAGTCGAAGTTTAGGGGGTGGACTTGCTGAGACATCGTCTCACCCTATCGTGGGCTAATATTTTCAGGTCCTTAGATGGCGGTTCCTCCCGACATTTTGGCTAACCCAAAAAGGTCATCGAACAGGTCTCTCTGATTCCTCTTCCTAAGGGCTAAGGAGCTTGGGTGTACGAACTCGTGAGATCCATCGTCTAGGTTGATGCGGGTCTACCCTGGAGGGTACCCCACCAATTTAGATCGTGGTATCGTCGCAGGTGAGATGGACTCAGAGAAGGTCCCCTACCGGAATATGAGATCCCTATGTCGGTGTTAGAAATCGCTTTGGGCAAGGGTACGGTTGACCCTCCTAGTGGTGCAGTGGTAGACCTAAGTTCCTAGGAGATAGAGACCCTAGAGTCTTTGGTTGAGGGTTCAAACGCTTAGAGGACTTGTAGCCCTTCTGCTTTTGTAGACTTGTGAATATAGACCAATATTGTAAATGACTTGGTTTGCTGTGTATAAAGGTGTGTTGTGATTTTCAAAATTTCGGCCCTGCTTTTCTATCCCAACTTTGTGTTGTTTGGGGATTTATTTATTCGCTTCCGCATACGCATTAAACTGAATGAGTCGGCGATGTGTCCTGGGATGTTGCAATTTAATCGACCACCGAGGGATGGGCACGCGCTCAAGGATTGGGGCGTGACATGGTGCCTATAAAGAGGAGGAGCTACCATTCATTTCCACCACCTTACACTTCTTGCCATTCGTCCATCTTCCTCATCCATTTCTTTTATCACGGCCTTGCATCCTCAATCCCTTAACCTAATTTAAGTCGGTCCTTGAGGCTCACCAAGGTGAGTAAGGTTTCTCTTTCTCCTCTTGGAAGGTAGATTTTGTTGTTGAAGCTAGCTAAGTGCTCACCTGTCAAGCCGTGGGTGGTGTGTGAAGTCTTTTGTTTGGTTTTACTTGCAATTGTATTTGGCCGTGTGCTTGTGTCATGTACGTCCAGAAATGAAGCCGAGGTTTGCTAGGATTGAGTTCATCGCAAGGCAAGGCCGTCCAAATCATAAGGCCTTGAATAGGCATAAATAGTGTACTAGTTCCATATCTTACTTGGTGCGAGGATTGCTCGAGGCCGCAAGGTCCTAGATCAACATTGAGGCATGCCGATTCTAAACCTTGATCGGTACGGGAATTGCCCAAATCCATGAGATCTTGGTAAGGCACAAAAGGGTGCCGATTCTAGGGTTCAGTTTGGTGCGAAGACATTGCGCTTGGTGTTGAATCAAACCTAGAGCCGAAGATCATTCACAGCACGTCGTATGTTCACATTAGGTCGAACCAAGGTCCCTCAAGCTTAGGATCTTCACCAAAGTGAAGTGTACCCAAGCCTCAAGGTCACAGATCGGTATTGAGGCGTGCCATTTCTGAGCCTTGTTCGTTGCAGGGATCGACGCTAAGTGATCGGTTCAAGTTACAAACCAAGGATTGTTCCTGGCATGCTTATTAGAGTAGGGCAAGAACTCATGGCACACATGATCGAATGAGCATGCCTTCAGGCCATGCATGTGTCAGCTAAGAGAAAAGATAATAATCGACTTATGTGATGCACTTGTGTGTGTGCACTTAAAGAAGAAAAAACGTCCGTTGTCACATAGCATTGGTAGCGATGCCTCGTTCATTGAATGGGATGTCCTAGTTGAGTCAAGAAGCTCTTAAAAGTATGGGAAGCCCCTGAGAGTATGGGATGCCTAGCCTAAGGCCAGATACCTAGCCCACGGCTGGAAGCCCCTGAAAGTATGGGAAGAACTGTTTATACGGTTAATGAACTTATTGAACATGTTACTATATGTTGTTGGTAAGCTTGTTTGGTGCAATAGCTTAATTGGTAAGTTAAAAGTGGATCACATATAGATAGTTGAGAGGTGGCAATGGACTTGCGTGTGATCTGTCATCGACATTGTTTGTGAGTGTTTACTTGCTAGGCTTTAATGATGATAAGATACTTTCCTAGTAGAGAACTAGGAATTTTACTTACTGAGTTTTCCCAAAACTCATCCCTCATCTTTCAGTCTTGTAGGCATGGAAGTCTCACGTCAGTTTTGGGAGCTGCAGTCACGCTAAAGGAGATAGGATTTCCCTTGGCCTATATAGAAAACTTGTATTGTGATGTAAAAAGAAAAGAGGGCCCGTAGAAAAAGGGCTAGTAAAAGTACTGTTATAATATAAATTAGCGTGTTATGCTTGATGTGGTCCCACTCTTCTGGCTATTATTTATCCGGGGAGTTGTTTATTCACATTTCCGCATGTGCATGATAACGAGATAAAAAGAATTGGGATGGCAATGAGCTTCAGATGTCACAAAAGTAAAATGTGCCGCTCAAGACCCTAGAGATAGAGTTGGGGTCGTGACATATTTTATATCAAAAGAGAAAGTTTTGGGTATATGTATTATAGTGGGCATAGTTTAGGGATTTTTTGATGATACAATAAAAGTTGAAAATAAATGTGCCACAGTAAGTATAATTTGAAGTTTTTTGGCATTATTTTATTTTAAATAATAGGAGAAAAGATTTTGTCTACATATGACAAATTTATCATCAGTTTACTTTTCAAACAAGAAACACGCTTGACTTTTAGTTTCAAACTTTCAACCGTCACATATAGCATCAATTTCAGTACCTTCCTTCACATCTTTCCCTCTCCCTCAGATGTAGAGTTTTGAAAAGCACTTTTTAGGCATATGACAATTTATTATCATTGACTTTCCAAACATAAGACCCAACCAAATAGTCAAATTCAATTGTTTTGCCTCTTTCGACCGTCACGGATACGCTCCCCCTTAGCTTCACCATCACTCCATTTCTCAGTCTCCCTCTCAAAATAAATGAAAGAAGAAGAAGATTTTTCTACATCATCGCCAACTTTTCAAACCCAACACACTCAAAACCAATTATAAAAACTCAACCTCAATATTTATAGACACAATAATTTGCATTGTCAAATTTTGAAACTTACAATTTGCATCTTCAATTTAATGAATACACTTTGTTGGAGAGGCATAGCAAAAGCCTAATATATTGCCAAGATGGGGAGCTTACATCCAAACTAAGGGTGAGCATGGTTCCGAGATAGGTTTTAGATTCCAAAAATTAAGGAACCAGTTTTGATAGGGAATTGATTCTAATGGGGAACCTTAAACAAGTCTTTGTATTTTTCTTATTTTATATTAACGCACAGTCTTGCAGTATTTCATGGTGTCCAATGATGATTGTGTAATTTGAAACCACTAGTCTAAGCTTTTATTTTCGGCGGTATCCATGATTGAGATTTCTACTTTATTAATGTTTCATAATTTTCATGTGTCTAAATATGAGTTGTGATTAATGGATTGCAGCGGCAACGGGTAAGAATTAGAGGTGCTAATTTACTATAATCGTTTAATTAATAGCATAGATGGAACTCGAGTAGACCTTGAAACCGTCCTTAGAACCTTTAAAAATGTAGGCTCTAAGTTTCAAAGTAAGGTAGGTTTTAAGTTCCAAAAATTTGAAAACCAGTTTAGACGAATAGGTTCCAGGTGGAACTTGCATCGACTTCGGAACCTCTCACCCTTAATCCGAACATATCTTGATGGACTTACTCTTACTTACAATTTAACTTATTGAGTTATAAGCGAGCCCATTGAAAATCTAATATGGCCAAAAATCACATCGCCATGCACAGGTGATGTCCTAAACTAGGAATTATTTAAATTTGGATGTAAAAGGTTTAGGGATCTTTTGAAAATAAATGTGTTATAATGGGCATAGTTTAGGGATTTTTTGATGATACAAAAGAAGTTGAAAATAAATGTGTTGTGGTAAGTATAATTTGAAGTTTTTGGTTGTATTTTTTTCTAAAATAATAGAAGAAAAGATTTTGTCTACATATAACAAATTTATCATTAGTTTACTTTTCAAACAAGAAACACACTTGACTTCTAGTTTCAAACTTTCAACCGTCACATATAGCATCAACTTTAAGACCTCTTCAAATTTTGTAAAGATGAATAAATAGGCTTATATAAAAAAGACACTATAAATATTCCGAAAAAAGCTATACTGACAAAAAAACTTGCATTTGTCACAAACTCATACCAATCCACTGAATTATTTAAATTCGGATGTAAAAGGTTTATAGATGGATTTAACAATTTAGATAATATATCCAAATGAATTTCTTCTTGATTAAAAGCAAGGGAATTCCTACGTCCCCAACAAACAAAGTAAATAGCACTAATATAACCATAGAAAATAACATGGTATTGTCTCTCTCCCTTGGATGTAGAGTTTTGAAAAGCACTTTTTAGGCATATGACAATTTATCATCATTGACTATTCAAACGTATGACCCAACCAAACAGTCAAATTCAATTGTTTTGCCTCTTTTGACCGTCGCGCATACGCTCCCCCTTAACTTCACCATCACTCCATCTCTCAGTCTCCCTCTCAAAATAAATAAAAAAGAAGAAGATTTTTCTACATAAGGCAAGTTCACCATCACCAACTTTCCAAACACAACGCACTCAAAATCAATTATAAAAAATCTACCTCAATATTTATAGACACAATAATTTGCATTGTCAAATTTTAAAACTTACAATTTGCATCTTCAATTTTGTGAATACACTTTGTTGGAGAGGCATAGCAAAAGCCTAATATATTACCAATATGGGGAGCTTACATCCGAATTAAGGGTGAGCATGGTTTCAAGATAGGTTTTAGATTCCAAAAATTAAGGAACCAGTTTTGATGGGGAATTGATTCTATTGGGGAACCGTAAACAAGTCTTTTTATTTTTCTTATTTTATATTTTTGCACAGTTTTGCAGTATTTCATGGTGTCCAATGATGATTGTGTAATTTGAAACCACCGGCGGTATCCATCATTGAGATTTTTACTTTATTAATGTTTCATAATTTTCATGTGTCTAAATATGAGTTGTGATTAATGGGTTGTAGCGGCAACGGGTAATAATTCGAGGTGCCGATTTACTATAATCGTTTAATTAATAATATAAATGAAACTTGAGTAGACCTTGAAATTGACCTTAGAACCTTTAACAATGTAGGTTTTAAGTTTCTAAGTATGTAAGGTAGGTTTTAAGTTCCAAAAATTTGAAAACCAGTTTAGACGGATAGGTTCCAGGTGGAACTTGCATCGACTTCGGAACCTCTCACTGTTAATCCGGACATATCTTGATGGACTTACTCTTACTTACAATTTAAGTTAATGAGTTATAAGCGAGCCCATTGAAAATCTAATATGGCCGAAAATCACATCACCATGCACACGTGATGTCCTAAACTATGAAAGATTAAGTGTATTGGAAATTCTAAAACTTGTAAGGAATGTGCAATTAAATCTTAAAACTTGTCACATTTGTGTAATTAGATCCTTCTATTAGCTCTGTCCAACTTGACTAATGGAAAATGATGATGTGGCTAAAACATAAAACATAAAGCTAAAATGATGCCGTTTTGGTTCAAATCTAATTTTAAATACAAACATTAGTAAAATTAAATTAAAAGGTAAGCTAAATTTTAGAAAGGAGAGGGGGTGAGAAACTAAGTGGCTAAAGTTTGTAAGCCCTCGCCGGCATCGCCCTGCCCTCATAGGCCTCTCCTAGCGATGGTGGGGTTAGCGAGGCTAGCGATGGCCTCGGCCGGTGGTCGTGTGACTCTTGCTGACCGCAAGTGACCTTCTCGGCGATAGGGCAGTAGCGCCAAGGGCTTGTAGCCCTCAGCTGCTTGGTTTCTCACCCCCTTTTTCTAATATAAATTTAGCTTACTTTTTAATTTTATTTAAATGAAATTGTATTAAAAATCATATTTAGACCAAAACGGCATTGTTTAGTCATGTCATCGCCATATAGGATAGAGAAAAAAGCCACGTCAATATTTTTTGTCAGTTAAGTTAGACAAAGTTAAGAGAATGACTCGATTATATCAATCTAATAAGTTTTAAAATTTGATTGCACTTTCTGCATGTTTTAGGACGTAATACTTGTCCTAAATGATTATGTTCTTTTGTAAAATTGGAAGTGGCGAGGTATAGTCGTTTCTCCTACAATTGTTTACTTTGATGCCACATGGCAATAGACACGAAACAGAGGGGAACTCTACGAAATTTTCCAATGAATTGATCCTTTTTTGGCTGGTTGCGAAAGAGGAGGAAAAAAAAAACATTCAATATTTGCGAGGAAAAGAAGGCAATTTATTTCCACATCTACGAATCTTCCGGTGAATATACTAGTCTTATTCATACTTTCGTGGTAGTTAAACGTCAATTCTGGGAAACTTCTTTCCAAATTTCTGAATGCTTAGAGCTGCAAACAAAGTATAAGTAGTCGGGAATCAACAGGTGAACCAAAAGACAAAGGTAACCGAGATAAACAGAATATGGAGGGCCAGACATGCTCCTTGATTCTTGCACTGTTATGTTTCCTTCATCAGGCCTCCTCTATTGAGACCACCGGCGTACCCGAAGAGAACCCGGCAAAGGAAATGATTCAAGTCGGGCTAGTTTTCGGCATGAACTCATCCATGGGGAAGGTGGTGGAGAGTTGTATATCCATGGCACGCTCTGACTTCTATGGCACGCACCCTGATTACCACACTCGATTGTCGCTTCTCGTCAGAGATCCAAAGGACAACGTTGTTGATGCGGCATCAACAGGTAAATACATGCACTTATGTCGCTTGTGTTGGATGTATTGGACTCGCACCTATGAATTAGATCATTCACAATTCCAAACTCTTATCATCGATGAATCTTGATTCTTTGGAACTTCAAAAGCTTGTCATCAACTAATTTAGTAAAGATTTCTCCTTGTCTGATCAACCGCATTAATACACATGCGATGAAGTGGTTCTAGTGTGAGTTTTTAATGTAGAATAGGCAGAAAAGTTGGCTTGGACGGATCACTCCACATAGTATAATGAATTCTAAATCGGTTCTGAATAGGGCATCTAATAGTTGTAGAATTAGTATTATGGTCAAAAGTAAGTAGAGAATCTAGTATTAGTATTTTTATGGGTCTGTGTATTAATATTGGTATTAGGCATCTAATATCTGTAATATCTATAGTATTTGTATTAGTATTAGACCACATCTACTTCATGAAACTCTCTCTCTCTCTACATTAAAATAGATTATTTGACTTTTCAAACAGAAAACGCACTTGACTTCTAGGTCTACCCTAGACGTAGAGGGAAATCAAATCTTTGACTTTTCAAACGTAAGACTGACTCAAACGGTGGGAAAAATACCAAAAATTCTTAAATCAATTGTATTTAAACAAATTTAATTCTAAATTTTTAAATTGAACCAATTTTATCATAAATCTTTTTACATTGATATCAATTTAGTCTATTCGTACATTTTAGGCCAGAAATTAGTTACGTTGATACTAGTTGTCCTATGTGGCACGACTGATATTGACGTAGACTTTTTATTTTTCCAAAATTTTTAATTTATTGTTATTTTTCTTTTCTTTTCTTTTCTTCTTTTCTTTATCTTTTTCCCCACTGTGGCTGCCTTGCTTGCCTAACCCGGCCACTGATTGAGGGCCTGGAAGCCCTCACTAGCCACCAGCAAGGGTCGAGGCCTTTGCTTGGCCTCCTAACTCGATTAATGTGGTCTATTAATTATTGATAAATGTTTAGTATAGTCCCTAAACATATAAACATGTTTAAAAGTCCATGACAACTTTGAATATTAGATCAAAGTTCAGGGTTTAGATTGCACATGGGACTATATATTGAATAAATTAAAAATTATACATTGGATCAAAATTCATAGATCATTTGTGTCATTTTCTTTTGAAAAATTATGTGAAACTTCGAGATTAGCCCAAACTACACTAATTGGCCCAATCAAGTATTGTCCTTGTGACGGTCTAGGCAGCAGTGCGTGGGGAGGAGGGATGGTGGTGCGTCCGCGCCTCAGTCCCCGGACGTGCATAGGGAGGGGGTGCATCTCTTGTTCCACATTGCCTAGGGAGGGAGTTTTGGGCTACCTTATAAGACAATGGACCCTCAACTGTACACACGCAAAATCTTGGAATAGTATGGGCTGCCCTGAGAAGAACAAAACCGTGAGAAGTTAGTATATGTGTACAGTGGAGACCCAGAGTGTTACAAGTGATATTAGAACCGACTCCCGACCGCGTTTGGGGCCACAACGGGACGTTGTGCTCCTAAGGGGTGGAGAGTGACTGCCCAAGCGGCGGTACGTGGGGAGGAGGGATGGCGGTGCGTTCGTGCCTCGTTCCCCGAATGTGCGCAGGGAGGGGGCGCGTCTCTTGTCCCACATCGCCTAGGGAGGGAGTTCTAAGCTACCTTATAAGACAATGGGCCCTCTAATTATACACACTCGTTTTTTTGGGATAATATAAGCTGCCCTGAGAAGAACAAAACTGTGAGAACTTAGTATCCAAAGCGGACAATATGTGTACCCTGGAGACCCAGGGGGTTACAGTCGTGGCTGAAATGCTTACCATTGATAGGAGATAATAGACACAAAGCCTTCGGAGTCAGGCTTATATTATTACAAATTCTCAGCCCGCTGGGCCTGTTATTGTTCCAAGCCTGCGGTGCTTTGTTGCTAAAAGAGAGGTTCTCCAAGCAATCCCACTTTTTCGACCAAAAAAAAAAGCAATCCCACTTTTTTTGGTAGATCAATTGTTTAATCAAATACATCGTGTTTACAGTTCTAGACTTGATGGAGAATGAAGAAGTCCACGCAATCCTGGGTCCAAAATGGTCCTCACAAGCCAAATTTGTTATCGACTTAGGAGAGAAAGCTCAAGTACCAATCATATCCTTCTCAGCCACTAGCCCATCCCTTTCTCCCACGCAAAGCCATTATTTCGTTCGGACAGCCTATGACGATAGTTCACAAGTTGATGCTCTAGCGGCTGTTGTTCAAGCTTATGGTTGGAGGGAAATAACTCTTGTTTATGAAGACACTGAATATGGTAACGGCTTGGTCCCGTACCTTGTTGACGCGTTCCAGGAGGTTGATGCTCGTATCTCTTATAGAAGCGTTATTCCTCCATTTACGGAAGATATTGACATCGTAAAAGAGCTCAATAACTTGTTGACGAGGCAGACACGAGTATTTCTGGTTCATATGACTGCCGGGATTGGGTCTAGGTTCTTTGCCTCAGCACGTGATGCGGGGATGATGAGCGAGGAGTTTGCGTGGATTGTCACCGATGGTTTGTCGTCTTTGCTGGACCCGGGCATCTCCAAGGCTCTGGACTCGATGCAAGGTGTTCTAGGCGTAAGGCCACATGTACCACGATCGGAGTCTCGTCGAAATTTTGAAGCGAGATGGAGGAAGCTTTACGCCGAGAGAAATCCACACGACGAGATTGCTGATCTCAGTCTATTTGGCTTATGGGCATACGACACCGTCACAGCATTAGCGTTAGCAGGAGAGATGGCATGGGATCCTGCAAAGTCTAGATACTTAAAGCCGAATACGAGCAGAAACAAACTCGACTTCTCGTCTATCGGGATGTCTGAGATGGGCCCGAAATTGCTCGACAAAATCCTAAGCATCAAATCTCAAGGCCTTACTGGAGAATTTAAATTGTCCAGCGGTGCACTTCATCCCATTGCATTCGAAATCTTTAATGTTGTGGGACAGAATGAGGAAATCATTGGATACTGGACTTCGGTGCGAGGACTTTCACCCGAATTGAACCTATCAACAAAGGTAGTTCATACAGCTTCAGCCAACGATTTGAAGCTGCCTACTTGGCCAGGAGATACATTAAAGCCACCGAGAGGTTGGGTGATGCCGATATCGGGAAAGAAACTAAGAATTGGGGTTCCGAAGAAGGACGGCTTTGATGAGTTCTTCAAAATCGAATGGGATCCGCATACGGGAGTGCCCAGCTACTCAGGATTTGCCCACGACATGTTCATGGCAGTACTGGATGCACTGCCTTTTGCTATTCCTTACAAGTACATTCCTTATGTGAATGAGAGCAGGCAAAGCGCAGGAACCTACGACGATATGCTGTTCGAAATTAAACTTCAGGTTAGTTGGTTCTTTTATCTTCAAGATTTTACCCCGTTGTTCCTTGATAAATGACTAGTTGAAAGAAAAGGAATGAATATTGTCTTCATTGTTAAAAGCATTCTTTCTGAATCTTGTTTCACCTTTTGTATCATACATGTTAAAAATTCCCTTGCAGAGAAGCTGTCCACACAACATCAATATGCACACTGTCATTGATATACCTGGCTTGTATTTATGCATGATTTCTTTTTGTTTTGTTGTAATATATTGCGAAAACTATCGGATTTTATAATTATTAAATCAATTTGAAATCACCAAAAGAATAAACAAGGAATAATTAAAAAAAAAAAAGAAGAAAGACATGTGGTTTGGTCCAAGTATTAGCATCTACTCTACGAGGAGATTAATCAAATGGAAAATTACAGAGTAGTAAACGCTCACACTCTAGAAATCTATAGCAAATCTACGCGTGTTCAGAGAAATCTTTCGTGCGGTTGAAGAAAGAATTCTCCACCGAACGATCCTTTCTTGCGCGGCTTCTTGAAGAGTACTGTGCATTCTTTTTTACCTGGGAAGAAGAGACCCACCTGCGGCCGAAGGAAATAAGAAAAGCCCAAAAACCCACGTTTATATTCTTCCTCACTCTCCATATTCCCTGCGATCTTTGTGAAGTATCTTAATTCAACGAAGATCCATATTCAACCTTTGCTAAACCTGTATCTCTCTCACGTTCGCTCTATAAGGAAACTCATTCAACATACTCTAAAAGAGGTCAGAGAGTATGTTCAGTCAACTCGTTTTGAATTTTGGACAAAGAAAAAAACTCGTTTTGATTCCTTTTCCTCCTACTCATCAAGAAAACTTTGTCAACTTACAAATACCTTAGAGTTCATGCAACTGCGGCTTACTCAAGGTTACACACGCTTACATTGTGGTGCCATTCGCCTTGCTCTGACTTGCCATGGCCATAAAGGACTTCCTGTAGTGCCCTGAATGTTACTTGATACCCACATACTCGACTACCTGTATTGGGATAGTCGAGGCCACACTGAATGCAGGAATTGTGTTTGTAATACTGTTTCTTAATTTCAACATGGCTCTATCAGACCCAAACCTTCTTAATGGTTTGAAGGCCAGCTACAAATTAGTGGAGATCCTCAGACTCTAGACTCTATTGGAGTAACCCTTAATTATGAAATGGTGGACAGAGTCTAGCCCTAATTGAAGGAAGAAAAATCCCGCTCATCTGAGCATGACTTCTTCCAAAAATGGGAAGATGGTGAGCCATTTTCTGTACCCCTAGGAGAAGATGGTGGTAAGTATCATTTTTAGTGTCCTATGGACCACCCAAACATGCCACCTCTCTGTGAAATTTCTCCCCAATCTTCACCCAAACACAAGTCGACTCCTCCTAAAGCACAGCCCTCCTCGATTAAACACGTTTCTTCATTTGTAAAGCCATCCTCTAATGGATACAGAAAAATCCCGGATGTGACAAGCGCATTGTGCGATTGTACGGGAAGGACGCGAAGCCAATTCCTTCACCCTACTCTAACCAGTGTTTGCATGTTCCACCCTTCATATCTCCCAACTTTAGAAGAAATAATGAGCCCAGCTAGATATGAGCATCGTCCAAAGATTCGAAATCCGACAGGAGCCTATCCGACGGGAAAGTCTAAAAAGATCAGTCATGCAGAATCTGTTCTAAATTGGCAAATAGAAAATGTGCTTGTCCAGAATGGTGTGGTCAGGACACTGGACAGCAAGATCACTTCAGTTGACGCTAAGGTGTGTTCAATCTTAGATATTTGAATTGAAGATTCGCCTTGACCATGTCTACCAATGAGTAGACCAGACAAAAGTGGTAACAAATAAACTGCTTCGAATTCTCCAAGATAAAGCTCAATAAGATGGAATTAAGGGCATATCTTTTCTTCAACAATGTCCCATATGTCTCGGGGCATCAAAATGCTCTTAGTTGTAGTTGTTAGCTCGGGCTTTGGCTCTGGCTCTCGTAGGCTCTGGCTCTGGCTCCGGCTTTGATTCTGGCTCTGGCTCCGGCTCTGGCTCTGTCGGCTCTCGCTCGGGCTCTGGCCTTTGATTCTGGCTCTAGCTTCGACTCTGGCTGTCTTGGCTCTCACTCGGGCTCTGGCCTTTTTAGTTGAGGATGGTGAGGACAAACGCCCATAACCATCCGATATGCCTAGCTCTGATACCATGTTAGGAATTTTGGATGTGTGCGTGCGGAAGCATGGTATTGGAATTAGTTATAGTTTTTGGTTAGTGAGGTTGTGTGAGTGTATGGTATATTTTGTAGAGAATGGACAAGGGATGAAATAGGATAATTGAAGGACAAAGAGCATGGAATATAATTTATCTAGTTGATGGAAATGGATAGTACAAGATATTTTGATATAATGGAGGAGTATTTCATGACATAGAAACCATCTTAACTCTACTCCTCCACACACGGTGGAGGTCTAGACGTCACACGGTGGAGGTCTAAACCTCACACCTCAAATGATGAACTACAAGCCTATTTATAGGCCTGAGTCACCGCCTTAGTACAACATTCTAGACTTCTCTTGATGCTAGACTTCTCTAGACTTCTCTTACATGCTGGAAATTTCTTCTTTCTTCTAGAAAATTCATCTAGGGAATTCTAGATTGTAGTTTAGCAACTCTAGGAAATTCTAGAAAATGGATCACCATTTCCAACACATAGAATTCTTGCAACCTTTCATACTAATGGTACAGAAGATCATCAAGAGTAAAGGTAAGCCTGGAAATGCTGGGAATACTAGGATTAGGCTGCACTGGCACGGATTTGTCTCTTCCTTGCATGTTTCTGTCATCTCCACTAGTCATAAAATAACTAAAAATTCCTCTCTAGCTGCAAGAATAGCTTCTGGTTCCTATTCTGATTGGCTTACTCCAAATGAAGGCTCAGGTGATTCTGAGGCTTTTGTGTCAGAAAGGAAATCTCCATCTGGATCTTCTTGAGTCACTGCTGTAATTTCAGGTAAAGTATATTTCAGTGATGATTTCTCAAGAATGATTAGATAGGGTTTGAAATTATGTAGGGATGAGGAGGCTGGGAAGAAGTATTAGGCTGCTTTCCTAACTCCTCCCTTTGCTGTTGCACTATGATCCTATCTCAGATTGCAAGAATATCTGGTTTTCAGGATTTTGGACTATGAATGCAGAGCCCTGAGAAAAATGTTCGGGGAAGCTGAGGTATAAGGGGACAATTTGATTTTTCTCATGAGGAGGTGAATGGTAACTCGAGGAAGAGGTCAGAGGGAGTTGTCCTTCTTGGAGGGCCCTGATCTATTTCATCAACTTCTCAATTTCAACGGTTTGATCAAGATAATGCCTAGGAGGCAAAGCCCTTAATTCCATCTTATTGAGCTTATCTTGGAGAATTCGAAGCAGTTTATTTGTTACCACTTTTGTCTGGTCTACTCATTGGTAGACATGGTCAAGGCGAATCTTCAATTCAAATATCTAAGATTGAACACACCTTAGCGTCAACTGAAGTGATCTTGCTGTCCAGTGTCCTGACCACACCATTCTGGACAAGCACATTTTCTATTTGCCAATTTAGAACAGATTCTGCATGACTGATCTTTTTAGACTTTCCCGTCGGATAGGCTCCTGTCGGATTTCGAATCTTTGGACGATGCTCATATCTAGCTGGGCTCATTATTTCTTCTAAAGTTGGGAGATATGAAGGGTGGAACATGCAAACACTGGTTAGAGTAGGGTGAAGGAATTGGCTTCGCGTCCTTCCCGTACAATCGCACAATGCGCTTGTCACATCCGGGATTTTTCTGTATCCATTAGAGGATGGCTTTACAAATGAAGAAACGTGTTTAATCGAGGAGGGCTGTGCTTTAGGAGGAGTCGACTTGTGTTTGGGTGAAGATTGGGGAGAAATTTCACAGAGAGGTGGCATGTTTGGGTGGTCCATAGGACACTAAAAATGATACTTACCACCATCTTCTCCTAGGGGTACAGAAAATGGCTCACCATCTTCCCATTTTTGGAAGAAGTCATGCTCAGATGAGCGGGATTTTTCTTCCTTCAATTAGGGCTAGACTCTGTCCACCATTTCATAATTAAGGGTTACTCCAATAGAGTCTAGAGTCTGAGGATCTCCACTAATTTGTAGCTGGCCTTCAAACCATTAAGAAGGTTTGGGTCTGATAGAGCCATGTTGAAATTAAGAAACAGTATTACAAACACAATTCCTGCATTCAGTGTGGCCTCGACTATCCCAATACAGGTAGTCGAGTATGTGGGTATCAAGTAACATTCAGGGCACTACAGGAAGTCCTTTATGGCCATGGCAAGTCAGAGCAAGGCGAATGGCACCACAATGTAAGCGTGTGTAACCTTGAGTAAGCCGCAGTTGCATGAACTCTAAGGTATTTGTAAGTTGACAAAGTTTTCTTGATGAGTAGGAGGAAAAGGAATCAAAACGAGTTTTTTTCTTTGTCCAAAATTCAAAACGAGTTGACTGAACATACTCTCTGACCTCTTTTAGAGTATGTTGAATGAGTTTCCTTATAGAGCGAACGTGAGAGAGATACAGGTTTAGCAAAGGTTGAATATGGATCTTCGTTGAATTAAGATACTTCACAAAGATCGCAGGGAATATGGAGAGTGAGGAAGAATATAAACGTGGGTTTTTGGGCTTTTCTTATTTCCTTCGGCCGCAGGTGGGTCTCTTCTTCCCAGTTATCCTATCTTGTCCCTTGTCTCTCCTATCTACAAACTATACCATACACTTGCACACATCACTAACCAAAAACTACAACTAATACCAAAACCATGCTTCCGCATGCATACATTCAAAATTTTTTAACACTATGCCTGGATGAACACTAGGTCCTCAAACACAGATGTCAGCCACTTTGACATACTCCTAGAATTTGTCAGCATGTTCATAGGAAGCTGTTAGACTGGTGGATGAACATTCCACTAGCCGACCAAAACACCTTTTTGGCTCAAGACTTTACCCAAGTCATTCGGATTCTCATCTATACATCATTGGTAGCCCAGGAGATCTCTTAGAACAAAAGAAAACTGAGTTCTTTAGAAGAAAATGCTGTTCCAATGAAAGGAGAGATCTTGACCGACATTTCAAAGAAATGATGAAGCTTTACTATACCTTGGGTGGAGACCCAGGTCTGAAGCCAATTTTCTTGTCCTCCATACCAAAACAAATTGCCAACATGGTTGACAATATCTTTCGAAACAGAAACAGAAGAATCCTTGAAGCCTTGCCTGGAGAAATCCAACAGGCTCTGTTCATGCTACCCTTGATGAACTATATCTATGAAGAAAAGCATTTACGGAGTTTGTGAAGGACGACAGGGCTCTTGACAAATCTTGGTCAAACTTGGACTAGGATATTATCTTCAACAGAAAACAAACCTCAACATGTCGACAAATTCGGTTTAACAAACCTATCTACATTTTCCACTCGGGCTGGGTCTCGTATACAGATTCAAACTTGAGACATAATATTAACACTTTCGGTAGATGTTGTGTCCACAAATATCATTAACATGTTCATTATGATGAAAGTGAATTACCCATATATGTTGAAATTTATGAGGACATGATGATGCAGAAAGTCGACGCAGTCATAGGAGACACGACTATCACTGCCAATCGCTCATCCTACGTCGATTTTACACTTCCATACTTAGAATCCGGTGTAGCAATGGTAGTTGCCATTAAGGATGACGAGCGGAGGAACATGTGGATCTTCTTAAAACCATTGAGCTGGAATCTCTGGCTAACGACCTGTGTGGCCTTCATTTCTACTGGGTTCGTCGTTTGGCTCCTCGAACATCGTACAAATGAAGAATTTAGGGGTCGTCGTCGTCAACAACTCAGTGTGATATTCTGGTTTTCCTTCTCCACACTGGTGTTTGCGCATAGTAAGTCCTTTCAAAACTATCGTGCCTTTTTTGTTATTTTGATTTTCGTTGAGATCTTCTCGACAGTAATTGCTTCCATACTTTACTCTGCTTTTTCGGTTTTTGCTCGGTTCTTTGTTAGCAAATTACTATGATTTTGTTTAATATAGGAGAGAAGATTGGAAACAATTTGACAAGGCTTGTGCTCATCGTATGGGTATTTGTGGTGCTTATCCTCACTCAGAGTTATACTGCAAATTTAGCTTCACTTTTAACCGTGCAACGTATGACGCCGGAGTTCGAAGATGTGCAAGACTTGATAAGGAATCGCCATTTCATCGGATATCAGAAAGGATCTTTCGTGAGAGGACTTCTCACGGGACAGCTCAATTTTGATGAGTCCAGATTGATTCCTTATAGTTCGCCCGAGGAATACCACGAGGCACTATCGAAGGGAAGCGAAAACGGAGGAGTTGCGGCAATCTTTGATGAACTGCCCTGCATAAAACACTTCCTTGCCAAATACTGCAACAAGTACAAAACGGTGGGACCAACCTATAAAGCCGACGGGCTCGCCTTCGTAAGTCTCTTTCTCTCTCTCTCTCTCTCTCTCTCTCTCTAGGCATGTTTACGGGGTAGTGCACACACAAAAACCTATATATATACACTTTACATAAGGGCAACACGTAGTAGATAATAAATAAGGTGCAGATCACAAAATTGTGATAGACGTAAAAATACATGGGTATATGGGGATACGTAACGAAAATGAAGGTCAAAATGGGACGAAAGAGCGGACGAAGACCGAAGACACTCGGCGTGCAACGGGAGCACCATGTGTGGACTTGGGAGAAGTTGGAGCTGAACCTCCACACACACACACACACACATACATGTGCAAGAAAATGCACATGACCCCGTACTTCCGTAGTAACTCGCGTGCATGCACCCAGATAGGGATGCACATGTGACATGTTCGTGCATGGACACAATCATGCATGAAAGGTATTTTTAGATAAAGCCATGAACTAACGTGGACAATTATTCATCAGGCCTTTCCATTGAGGTCCCCTTTGGTCTCCTACATTTCAAGGGCAATCTTGGAAGTTACTCAAGATAAAGCCAAAATGGATGGGATAGAAGGGAGATACTTCCGCGGTCAAAACTCGTGCCCAGAACAAGATGCAGCGATCTTTTCAGACAATCTTAGCCTGAGTGTGTACAGCTTCGGAGGGCTCTTCATCATCACCGGCGTTGTCTCGGTATCTTCGGTATTGATATATGTGGTTTTGTTCTTCCAATCCAATTGGCCTTCTTCGAGCGCCATCCGTGCCGGTGATCGCTCCCTTCGGTCCAAGTTTTCGGAAACTGCAAACTACTTCATTCGAGAGCACCGGTTACTTGGTTGTCCGTGGAAAAATGGATCTAAGATGGCTCTGACGTCGCAATTCCGAAGCATGGAAGCTTCCACGAATAATGATGTTGGAGTGATTGCGAGGAGGCAAAATGAAAGAGAGAGGCCGCTACTTAGTATGCACGTTTGAGTCATTAGCAACTTGTTTTCTTTGTTCTTTTTGGAATAAGTGGTGAATTTCTGGGTTTATCGATGTCACGTACAAATTTTTATCTGCTTATATATTGTTGTAAAATAATATGGAAGCTAATGTATCTTGCAATTAAATCGACGTGAGAGCTAAAACCACCAGAGAAATCAACAAATAATAATAATTAGCATGAGTAATTTATGTAGTACGGTCCAAGTGTCGGTATTTACTTCGTAGGGAGAGCCAGTTGCAAATCCATTGACCAATCAAACAATCACAGAGTTACAATTGCCACACACTCAATTGTTTCCTAGCTGGAGACTACATCCAAACTCATAGTGTTTAGTCTAACGCAATTTTTCGAAAAAATAAATTGCGAAGAATTATCTTAGATTTGAAACACATGCGTCTCTACGAAGAAAACACCACAATTGAATGTAATATCATTCAGCAGGAATCACCATGTTTATTGAGAGCTCTGGTTATGCGGCCGAAGAAAGGAGCTCCACTGTGAAAGGTTCAAAAGAGAAACCCACGGTTATGTTCTCTGACCAGCAATAACAAATATACGAACTCCTTTATTGTGCGGCTGAAAAACAGAGGCATCCTTCAGACACAGAAGCTCCCTCGCATTTGTGTGTGTATATACAAATGCCACAGACAGAACAAATCCCAATTTAGGATTGGGAAGGACACGCCCACTTGAATAGAAAATCAAAGTCTACCTAGATTTTTCCTTCAATGCCTGATTGTACCTGTGATACAAGACCGGTCTATATCCTTCAATCCAGTTAGTTTTTTTCCCAGGCTCAAACTCGAGACATCATATTACACTTCTCCACATTGGCTCTATTAAATTATGTCTTAAGTTTAAGCCTGTATACAAGTCCTGATTCAATTAGAAGATATAGATTGGTTTGCTAAACCGAATATATTGGAAAAGAAAAGAAATCTTGGATTAGAAATTTCGTTTTTTGTTTTTTTTGTTAAGGCCACATCAAATTTGAGTTGCACATATGAGTTTTGTTGCAAAGTCTCACATCAGAGAATTGACATATTATGCAGTTAATATATCTTAGTTGGTCATAACCTATTAGCTCAAACTTTTTAGTGACTGTGAGTCCAACTAGATATATTGACGAGCTTTAACTTAAGCTTCCTACAAGCGATTTCCATAGGTGAAGGTATCGAGTTTCTACTTCGCACTCCAAACAAATGGAATCAAAGCCAATGGTAGATTGGTGGGCCCTCAATCTATCCTAGTGTTTGGTGAATATCTCAAAGAATGAATTTGGTGACCAACGCATTTTTCGCGCAGGTGGGCATTGTGGTCTAGTAATACTGTCACTATGGCAGCCTTCTTGGTTCAGTCTCAAGGAAACCTAAATTAAGGAGGAGCAAACCTAATATTGAACTCACACGTAATGATAGATTGTTGAGTTGCACATATGAGTTGTGTTAGAAAGCCCTTATCGGAAAATTGGTGTGGTGTTGAACGGTTAATATATTTTAGTTGATCCACAACTTAGGTACTTAAGCTTTTAAGTGAATATGAGGTTAACTGGATAAGTTAACAAGCTCGGGCTTGGGCTCCCTCTTAGGCTTTTGTTGTGTGCTCTCAATAGACTTAACACATAGCGACGTCCTAGTCCTCATCAGTCATGTCAGCTATCCAAACACCCTGATGGGTGCTCATTCTCTACAAACCTCAATTGCCAAAGGGACGAACTTCGTCATTGTGTTTGTCGGTTTTCTATTGTTACAACCTTCTTCACAAAACACCGGCCCTTTGTCACGCCCTGAACCATGACCGCACGAACATCCCTTGGCAGTCAATTAAATTGCGACGTCTTAGGACGCATCGCCGACCCATTCTTTTTATCTTTCGATTTAATGCATGCGAAAGTAGTTAAAATAAACACCCAGTTAATAAACAAACAATAAGGATAGTAAAACACAACAAATATTACCGAAAACAGTATATTTATTTATCCACCGTTACCCCTAGGAAGTTTAATAATTACAAGCCATACCAGTGAGGAATAGCTAAAGGCAATGCGTCCAGTACCGCAAGAAACATTTCGTCGGCGAGTCCTGAGTAGCTGGGCACGCCGGTATGAGGATCCCATTCGATTCTGAAGAACTCGTTAAGGCTGTCTTTCTTTGGAACCCCAATCTTTAGTTTTTTTCCTGATATCGGCATCACCCAACCTTTCGGTGGCTTTTGTGTATTTCCTGGCCAAATTGGGACCTTCAAATCGTTGGCTGAAGCTGTATTATCCTTCCTTGATGAGTTCAATCCAGGTGAAAGTTCTCGTGCTAAAGTCCAATATCCGATGATTTTCTCTGCCCGTCCTAGAACGTTAAAGATTTCGAATACAATGGGCTGAAGTTGGCCGTTGGGCAAATTAAATTCTCCACTAAGGCCTTGAAAGTTGATGCTTAGAATGTTGTCGAGCAATTCTGGGCCCATCTCTGAAATCCCAATAGACGAAAAGTTGAGATTGTTTCTGCTCATATTCGGCTTTAAGTATCTAGACTTTGCAGGCTCCCATGCCATCTCTCCTGCCAATGCTAATGCTGAAATGGTGTCGTATGCCCATAAGCCAAAGAAACTGAGACCAGCATCGTTTTGATTTCTCTCGGCATAAAGCTTCCTCCATCTCTCTTTGAGATCCTTCGTCTACTCCGCTCGCGGTACATGAGGCCTTGCACCTATTACACCTCGCATCGAGTCCAAAGCCTTAGAGCTGACCGGGTCCAGTAAACACGACAACCATCGGTGACAATCTATGCAAACTCCTAGCTCATCAGTCCTGCGTTACTAGCTAGAATAAAAAACCTCGACCAGATCACAGCTGTCATGTGAACAAGAAACCCTCTTGTCTGTATGGTCAACAACTTATTGAGCTCTTATACAATGTCGACATCCTCTGCAGATGGAGGAATAACGCTTCTAGAAGAGATCCGAGCATCAACCTCTTGGAACGCGTCGACAAGGTTTAACACCAAACCGTTGCCATAGTCAGTGTCTTCATAAAGAAGAGTTATTTCCCTCCAACCGTATGCTTGAACGACAGCGGCTAAAGCACCAAGTTGTAAACTATCATCATAGGCTGTCCGAACGAAATCATGGCTTCGCGTGGGAGAAAGGGATGGGCTTGTTGCGGAGAAGGACATGACTGGGACTTGAGCTTTTACTCCAAGGTCGATAACAAATTAGGGTTATGAGGACCATTCTGGGCCCAGGACTGCATGGACTTCTTCATTCTCCATCAAGTCTAAAACTGTAAACACAATGTATCTGATGAAACAAATTATCTACCAAAGAAGTAGGATTGCATGGACTCCCCCTCTCTCCCTCTCTCTCCTCAGCGTCAGGTCGAGCATCTCGTCCGGATCTGGAGGCCTCACCTCCATGCCCATCGAGCCTCGTGGTCTTGAAGCGACGGCTCCTCCATGGTGGCGACCCTAGGGGTGATAACAAGCTGGGTGAACCAGGCTTTCGGCAAAATATAAGCTACGCCCGGATTGGGCCAACAGTTTGGTAACGGGTAGTTTTCTACTTACCCCTCTCAGTCACAGCTTAGTATTCTGCTTTTCTTCCATTATTCGTTAAACATCCCATTCGAGCAATCTCACATCTTTTCAAACTGCTAACCATCTCTTAAAAACATATATATTGTAAAGAGACTAAAAAAGAAAGATTTCCTCAACAATAACTGTCACACCCCGAACCCTGGGCACGCGCACATCCCTCGGCGGTCGACTAAAATTGCAACATTCCCAGGACGCGTCGCCGACCCATTCGTTTTATGCACATTTGGAAGTGAGTTGAACATATACCCGGACAATAACAAACGTGGGATAAAAAAGCAGGACAACCAGTCTTCACAAAACATACTTTACATATACATGCCAAACCAATCTCATAGGTTTAAATACAGAAGGTCTGACCCAAAAGAAACTACTGGGCCACCTATACTCCGGACCCTTCAGCCTCGGGCCCCAAGTTCTCCACACTAGGGACCTGAAAATATTTAAACCACGACGGGGTAAGATAAAATCTCAGCGAGTCAATACCCTAAACCCTGATTAGGAAGCAAATTCACTCAAAGGGCCCTAAACATGCACCATATAAGACTTACCTCGCTTGGGCGCGTCCCTGCACGTTAGTGCACCATATATGCATTATAGATATCACAAGCATGCTTAACAACTGGAACACCTCATTTCATCGATCAAACATTTACAGGGGTCCCGATTATAGGATAAAACCGTTATGACACATCTCATACCGTGCCACACAATTTTGCCCCATAATCAAGTGCGGCTATCTCATCCACTCATGCATGATCCAGTTCTTATGGCCCATCGACCATGGCCAACTCCTTAGTTGGCGATCATCCGGACCCCCGCCGAGCATCCGATAAAAATCGGGCACTGTCCCGCCCCGTCGGGCATGGCAATGTCTAGAACCCCCGCCTAGACGGCATTCCATAAAGGAGCATCGGTCCGACCTCAATCGCAACTTGGCATCCGGAACCCCGCTGGGCATCCGATAAAATCGGGCATTATCCGCAAACTCCCACTGGGTGACGGGTTTCAATAATGACCACACGCACATCCCTGCTCGGCCAAGAACATCGTGCTTTGCACTTAAATACTTCCATTTCAAATAATGGACTTGGCTATTTTTCTTCGTATTAAAAATACCCGGTAATATAATTGTGCGTGGTCACACAGTCAAATTGAACCATAAAACATGATACTCTCCCATTTCAAAATTCCACGATTTTATATAGTACATAAAATATTTTCGATGCCAAAACCCAACACCCAGTATTTTTCTATTTAAATACCATAAATTCAATTTTTGCAATAATAATTCACAACGGCAATCAAGCACCCAATTGCATAATTAAACAATCAATCTCATCATGTCCCGCAAGTCAACCACATCACAAAACATACAATTTCCAGCAAGCAAAACATCGAGAACAACTACCAAACCACAACTAGTCCTAATTGGTAGAACAGGCCACTCGCGCGTCTACATAATTAATTCTATAAATATAATAAAACGATTTCAGAAAATTCTCAAATTTGAATATGATATAAAGGACACTTAAAAAATCATTTTCCAATGTAGACACCTTGACCTAGATCTTTCTAGATTGAGAGTAGTAAATCGCCCAAGCCGTTACAAAAACTGTGTCCGTTTCCAAAATTCGGTTTTCCAAAATCAATCTAGTTCAAGGTCCAAAACCTGTCCGTTTGATCTAAAATTTGACTATGTTAAACTAGAAGATGTGATGAACAACTTTTGTGAAAAAATAATTTCAAAAATTGAACTCTAAGAGTTGATAAAAATCCCTTGAACACCAAAAAGTCACAGTTTCCAGCACAAATCATATTCTATTAAATCCATAAAATCTCGAGTACAATATATGTCATAGCTGAAGATGTCTATGACATTTCTCAAGAAGGAATCAACCCCAAAATCATAGCACATTTCAATCCAAAAAATGGCAAACGATGAGCTTCCAGTACACTGATCCGGGAGAAATCCACAAAATTAGACTAAACCACCATCATTAGTGCTAATCTAACCAATTAGAACACTCATCAATATTAAGGCTAATCTCACTTTATACTAATTTAACTAAGCTAATTAGCACTGATCTAACCCATAAGTGCAATTAACAATCTAATCAAGGATTAGAGAGTTAACTCACCGAATTAGTGAGGTAACGGGTCTACTACGATGGCCATGCAACGGTGATGAAATCCCTCGCCTACGGCGTCACCAACGGAAGCTTGATTGGGGCTGAAATCAGCCCAGCAAGTCTCGGCTTGGAGGTTGGAATCCGATCCTGTGAAGCTGGTCGGGGTTGCTGGTGATAGCATTGGGACGGGTGAACGGTGAGTTGGACGCGAGGCTAGTTGTCTAGACGAAGCTGGGCTGGCTTCGGTGGCGCAGCAACAACAGTGGGGAAGCTGGGCTCCGCTAGAGTCGAAGGCGTTGGATGCTGGCAACGCTGGTGGTGGGAGCCACTGGGTTGAGGAGTCGGGTCGTTGGCGTGAAAGTGAATGGGGGCTGATGTGGGGTGGAGTTGGCGACGTGGGGTGTTGCATGTGAAGGGTGGTGTAAAGATGGAAGAAAAATGGAGCAGGGGGCTGGCGTGAGTGGGTTGGTCATGAGTGGTGGGCTGCTCTGGACGGTGAGAAGAAAAAATGGAGAAGAGATGAGGGGAAGAAGGAAACGTGGGCAGAGAAAAAGGGGATCAGCAGAGGGGGAGAAGGATTATGCACATGAAAGAAAGAGAGGGAGGGAGAGAGAGAGAGGGAACAAGGGGGAACAAAGGACAAAAGAGTCAAGGCTTGCACCAATGAGCTTCCATGCCCAAATATCTTCCACTTGAGTGCAGCCAACAAAGTCTTCAGCCTCCCCAAAGGTCAAGGCAGCAACCAATGGTTGATTTCTCTTTTCTCTCCAATTTCTTCACAATTCAAGCCAATTTGAAGGCCAAAAATCAGCAGCCCAGCAGCCCTATGAATTCACTAATATTCTTCTTCAATCTCCCACCAAGCAACTTCAATTTGATGGCCAAAATTGTTGAGGAGGTTGCCCATACCAATTCCCACAATTTCCTTCACAAACTAGTTCACTTTAAAGGTAAAAAATCCACTTAAAAAGCCCCTCCGAATTTCCTTGAATTAAATTTGCTAATTTTGCTGTTTGCGCCAAAAGTTTGGGCTCGCCGAAAATTCTTCAAAATGTGAGACGATGTCCTAAAAATAAATCGTGACACAGTCAAATGTTCGATTCCTGAAACCGAGTTTAACTCGTGGTTAAAATCGACCAAACGCGATTTTAGTGCGACCCAACCTACCAGGTAGCTTTTAGGGATTTTAGCGCGTTTGACCCGTGGTCGATAATTTCGATTCACATTTGTGTGTCTCCAACTCATCGGCGACTCTCGGTTGTCATAAAAATCTCAAGGTTTCAGCTACAGGTACCGAGTATAGAATTGACAGAAAAATCAGTTTAATGCCGTTCGACGCGAATTTCGCAATCATGTGGAATCACCCACAATTTAATTATGCAACTTTATCAAATTGACCTATATTCGATCACTAATCGATTAAAACGGTGTCGTATTGACCCTTGCCAATTATCACGGTTGAGTAGTCGAAATCTGATCGAATTCTCAAGTCTGTCGCGTTTATATCCCTTAATGGCTTCACCTAGTAGCTCAGTTAACTCGTGAGTGATCAGCTTAGAGAAAAAGGACCATAGGCGCATCGATGAAAAGCCTAGTTCAATTTGGGATGTCACAACTCTTCCCCTCTTATAAAAATTTTGTCGTCAAAATTCAAACCAAACCATTAAATTCTTCTTCAAAAAGGTGGTGGTATTGTCGTCTCATTAGTTCTTCACTTTCCCAAGTAGCTCTTTCTGTCCCGTGGTGTTGCCAGACCACTTTAACCAAAAGGATCGTCTTGGTACACATCACTTGTTCTTTCTGATCCACGATCTGAACTGGTCTTCGCCACTGATCGGCAGAACTTTTCTGACAACCCTGAGCAGTCTTGAGTCTTTCTTGAATAACTTTAATGGCATCGATTGACTATTGGACTAACTCATGGCCCGTAACCTTTCGCTCCCCAACTTCATCCCAACAAACAGGAGTTCTGTCTACCCTTCAACACTTCACACAGTGCCATATGAATACTATGCTGATAAATGCTATGATGGGATTCTGACAAGATCTCCTCCTTAAGTTCTGCATCGTCAGGTATACACAATCGTCCACGAAACTATGGTGTTCTGTCTTCAGAAATCTGACAATCAGCCTTTCTCTTTTCTATATCCTCTTGTAGAAATTTTTGGATCTCAAGATCTATCAACTGCAACGTCTTAATTATTTGCACTTCCAGTTCAATTCTTAGGGTGGCCATAAGACTTGAAATGTGGCCTATCTCAAAATTTAAAACCAAATCTCGAGCTCTCTCAAGTAATATCTACTACTGGATCGCCATCTGTGTGATTGAAGAATTTCGAATTGATGCATCTGCGACCTTGTTGGCTTTTCCGAGATGATACAAGATGTCACGGTCATAGTCCTTAAAAAGTCCCATCCAACGTTGTCTCATATTCAACTCTTTCTGAGAGAATAAGTACTTTAAACTTTGATGGTCTGTAAAGATTTGGAACATTTCTCCGCACAAATAGTGTCTCCAAATCTTTAGAGCAAAGATAATCACTTCGAGTTCTAAGTCATGCGTCGGGTAATTCAACTCATGAGGTCTCAACTAACGGGACGCGTATACAACGACTCTGCCATGTTGCATTAATACGCAATCCAGTCCTCTAAATGATGCATCACTATAGATTTCATATCCTTCGGGTCTAGACGGAATTGTCAACATGGGTGTGGTAGTCAGCTTCCGCTTAAGCTCTTGAAAACTGCGCTCGCACTTGTCTGTCCACGTAGACTTCTCTTCCTTCTTCAGCAATCAGATCAGTGGCATGGCTATTGTAGAAAATCTTTCCACGAATCATCTGTAATAACCTGCCAATCCCAAGAAACTTCTCATCTCTGTCACTGTCGTCGGTCTTGGCCAATTGATCACGGCTTCAATCTTGGTCGGGTCCACGGAAATCCCTTCACCAGAAATCACGTGAGGTAAGAAAGCTACACGAATTAACCAAAACTCGCACTTACTAAACTAAACATACAGTCCACGATTTCAGAGAGTCTGAAGCACGGTCCTTAACCGTCTTTCATGCTCCTCTGGACTTCTCGAGTACACCAGGATATCGTCAATGAACACTATCACAAACTGATCCAAATACTCCTTGAATTCTCGATTCATCATATCCACAAAAGCAGTCGAGGCATTAGTCAAACCAAATGGCATTATGGTGAACTCATAATGGCCGTAACGCGTACGAAACGTCGTCTTCAATATATCTTCCTTTCTGATCCTCAGTTGATGGTACCCTATCTTCAGGTCGATCTTATAAAATATTGACGCTCCCTGTAGCTGAGGCATTAGTCAAACTAAACGGCATTATGGTGAACTCATAATGGCCGTGATGCGTACGAAACATCGTCTTCAGTATATCTTCCTTTCTGATCCTCAATTGATGGTGCCCTATCTTCAGGTCGATCTTAGAAAATATAGACGCTCCCTGTAGCTGGTCAAACAAGTCATCAATCCTCGGTAGCAGTTGCTTATTCTTGATCGTCACCTGGTTGAGTTGCCGATAGTCGATGCAAAGACACAACGAATCATCTTTCTTACTCACGGACAGAACTGGTGCTCCCCAAGGTGATGCACTAAGACGTGTAAATCCCTTGTCTAATAACTCTTGCATCTGCGCCTTCAGTTCCTTCAATTCTGACAATGCCATGCGGTAAGGAGTCTTAGAGATTGGCTCTGTCCCGAGGGCTAACTCAATCACGAACTTGATCTCCCTTTCTGGGGGCAGACTGGGTAATTCTTCAGAAAGCACATCAGAAAGCTCTTGCACCACCGCAATGTTTTCCATCTTCGGTTCCTCAACTGTCGTATCCAGAACGGTCGCCAAGTAACCTTAGCTACCTACTTCTAATAAACGAGTTGCCTCAAGTGATGAGATTAAGGTAATCGAGGGTCCTTCTCGGTTCCCAACAAACTCCAAACTTCCACACGCTAACGAGTTAAACTATATTACCTTACGATAGAAATTCATTACAACAAGATGCTCCTTGAGCCAACCCTTTTTATTTATAACATCAAAGTTATACATAGGCAAAATAGTTAAGTACAACTCTAGCCAATGATTCTCCCTTCTATGACTTCATTACAACAAACTGAAGTTCTACAAGCTTAACCATATTTCCACTACGCCACTCTGATAAAATTATTCCAAAAACATTCTTCTCATGATCGATGCATGGCTCGGTTCATTCCTATCCCCTTCGCCATCCTAGTAACGCCCTATCTGCGGTAGTGATGCCTATGCTCCCCTGGACCTATGCGGACAGTCCTTCACTTAGTAGCCATGCTGACCACATCCGTAACACGCTCCCGTTCTACCAGGACACCCTACCGTGGCCATGTTTGGTGAGTCCTCTATCTCCCGTCGGGTGACAGCATACACCCTTCCCATCACTCGAGGTAGGATACTAACAAGGGTCGGTACCTGAGGAAAAGCGTCGACTCAGGCCAGCGCCAGTAAGGTAGTGCCATCGCAGGTCGGTGCTGGTGTAGCAGCAGTTGGCGATCCTAGAATCGATGGGATCGTGCAGGCACTAGAGACGTTGGGAAGCATTCTAGGCTAGTAAGAAGAGAATCAAGCCGTCGCAACTGCCGCTGTCACTACCGCCACCAATGCCGTAGCCGCCGTTGCTACCGCACCTGCTGAGGTCTAACCTGGAGTTGTGATTGGGGAGCAAGCCGCCGCATCTGGGTCGCGATTTGGGTCTAGCAAGGATTGTAAATGGGTTAGGAAGAAGCCGATGCCAGAAGAAATGTATCCCATTCCACCCAATCGAAAAAGTTGGATTGGAAAGCCAGCACCCAACCGAAACGGCACGTGTTGTCTCTTTGGGAAAAGACATGGGTCAGCCTCGTGTTTCAAGAGGACGGTTGTGTGTTACGGATGTGGTCAGCTCGACCATTTGGTGAGGAACTGTCCACGTAAGTCCAAGGGAGCACAGACACCGCTATCGCAGATAGTGAGCTACTAGGATGGCGAATGGGATAGGAATGAACCGAGCAATGCATCGATCAAGAGAAGAATAATCCTAGGATAATTTTATCAAAGTGGTGCAACAAAATTTTGATTAAGCTTTTAGAACTTCAGTTTGTTGTAATAAAGTCGTAGAAAGGAGAATTATTGGCTCGAGTTGTACTTGACTATTTTGCTTATGTATAATTTTGAGGTCATATATGAAAAGAGTGGCTCAAGGAGCAACTTGCTGTAATGGATTGTTATTGTGAAGTACTCCAATTTAACACGTTAGCATGTGGAAGTTTTGAATTTATTGGGAGTCGAGGAGGACCCTCGATTACCTTAATCTCGTTGCTTGAGGCAACCCATTTGTTAGACGGGGGTTATCAAGATTACTTGGCGACTGTTGTGGATATGATAGTTGAGGAGTTGAAGATCGATGACATTGCAGTGGTACAAGAGTTTCTAGACGTGTTTCCGAAGGAATTTCCTGGTCTGCCCCTAGAAAGGGAGATTAAGTTTGTAATCGAGTTAGCCCACAGGACAGAGCTAATCTCTAAGGCTCCTTACTGCATGGCATTATCAGAATTGAAAGAACTGAAGGTGCAGATGTAGGAGTTGTTTGATAAGGGATTCATACATCCTAGTGCATCACCTTAGGGAGCACCAGTTCTGTTCGTGAAGAAGAAAGATGATTCGTTGCGCCTATGCATCGACTATTATCAACTCAACCAGGTGACAATTAAGAACAAGTACCCACTGCTGAGGATTGACGACTTGTTTGACGAGTTGCAGATTGACCTGAGGACAAGGTATCATCAGTTGAGGATCAGAAAGGTGGACATACCGAATACAGCATTTCGTACGCAATATGGCCATTTTGAGTTTACTGTAACACCATTTAGTTTAACAAATGCCCTAGCTGAATTCATGAATCTGATGAACCGAGTGGTCAAGGAGTATCTGGATCAATTTGTGATCGTTTTCATTGATGATATCCCGATGTACTCGAGAAGTCCTGAAGAGCACGAAAGACAGCTGAGGATAGTGCTTCAGACTCTACGAGATCATGGACTATACGCTAAGTTCAGTAAGTACGACTTTTGGTTGACTCATGTGGCATTCCTAGGTCACGTGATTTCAGGCGAAGGAATCTCCGTGGACCCAACCAAGATCAAAGCAGTTATCAACTGGCCAAGACCGGCGATAGTGACAGAAATTAGAAGTTTCTTGGGTTTGGCAGGCTATTATAGAAGGTTCATGGAAGGATTTTCAGCAATAGCCTCACATTTGACTCGACTGTTGAAGAGTGAAGAGAAGTTTGTGTGGACAGACAAGTGCGAGCATAGTTTCCAAGAACTTAAGCAGAAGCTGACTACCGCACCAGTGCTGACAATTCCATCTAGCCCTAGAGGATACGAGATCAATAGTGATGCGTCGTTTTAAGGACTGGGTTGCGTGTTAATGCAGCATGGCAGAGCCGTTGCATACGCGTCCCACCAGTTGAGACCTCATGAGCTGAATTACCCGACGCATGACTTAGAACTCACAGCGATTATCTTCGCTTTGAAGATTTGGAGATATTATTTGTGTGGAAAAAGGTTCCAGATCTTTACAAATTATCAAAGTCTCAAGTATTAATTCTCTCAGAAGGAGTTGAATATGAAACAGCGTCGCTGGATGAAACTTCTCAAAGACAATGATTACGACATCCTGTATCATCCTGGAAAAGCTAATAAGGTCGCAGACGCATTGAGTCGGAAGTCTTCAATTGCATAGATGGTGATTAAGGAGTGGATCTTGCTTGAAGGAGCTCGAAATTTGGTTTTCAAATTTGAGGTAGGCCACCTTTCATGGCTTATGGCCACCCTCAGAATTGAGTCGGAAGTGTAAATACAGATTAAGACGCTTCAGTTGACAAACCCAAAAATTCAGAAGATCCTATAAGAAGATACCGAAAAGAGGAAGGCTGGCTTTCAGATTTCTAAGGACGGAACATTGAAGTTTCGTGGACGATTGTGTGTACCTGACGATGCAGAGCTGAATGAAGAGATTTTGTTAGAAGCTCATCGTAGTAGTTACAGCATTCATCCAGGCAGTGCGAAAATGCATTAGAATCTGCGTCAACACTATTGGTGGTCCGGTATGAAGGCGGATATCACCAAGCATGTCGCCAAGTGTCTGACGTGTTAGCAAGTGAAGGCATAGCACTGTAAGCCGGGAGGACTTTTGCAACCTCTCGAGATTTCTGAGTGGAAATTGGAACACATCACAATGGACTTTGTGGTGGGCTTACCAAGGAGTCAGAGGGGTAATGATTCAATATGGGTTGTGGTCGAAGGATTGATGAACTCTGCTCACTTCATCGTTGTACAAAAGGAATATGCATTGAACGTATATGCATAATTGTACGTGCGTTAGATTGTTTGTCTGCATGGAGTACTAGTGACGATTACATCTGACCAAGACCCGAAGTTTACGGCAGTCTTCTGGAAAAGTTTACAGACTACCTTGGGAACAAAACTGCAGTTCAGTACGGCATATCATTCACAGACGGATGGCTAGTTTGAGAGAATGATTCAAACTCTCAAAGACATGTTGAGAGCTTGCGTGCTAGACTTTAAGGGAAGCTGGGAGGAGTAGCTTCATCTTGTCGAGTTCGCCTACAACAATAGCTACCAGTAGAGCATTAAGATGACATCGTTTGAAGCATTGTATGGTAGAGCGTGCAGAACTCCAGTTTGTTGGGATGAAGTCGGAAAACGAAAGATTACAGGCTCAGAGTTAGTTCAACAGTTAGTGGATGCAGTTGCAGTTATCAGGGACAAATTAAAGATAGCTTAGAGTCGTCAGAAAAGCTATGTAGATAAGCGTCGAAGACCATTGGAATTCCAAGTTGGTGAACACATCTTTCTGAAAGTGTCACCGATGGGAGGTACTTTGCGTTTCGGCAAGAAAGGGAAGCTGAGTCCAATGTATGTTGGACCCTTTGAGATTCTGGAGAGAATAAAGACTCTGGCGCATCGTCTTGCGTTGCCACCGAGATTGGCGCAAGTGCATGACATATTCCACATTGTTGAGAAAGTATGAGCCTGACCCGACCCATGTGCTGAACTTTGAAGAGTTAAGGACGACAGAGTGTCATACATGGAGAGACCAGTTCAAATTGTGGATCGCAAGGAGCAGGTTCTGTGAATCAAGACAATCTCGTTAGGCAAAGTGATCTGGCAACACCACGGGACAGAAGCAGTAACTTGGGAAAGTGAAGACTCGATGAGATGACAATACCCCAACCTTTTTTGTTTAAGATTTGTAATGGTTTAAATTTCGAGGACAAAATTTTTATAAGAGTGGAAGAGTTGTGACGTCCTGATTTTCAACCCTGTTTTCGATGAAATGAAATAGGCCTATGGCCTTTTTCTCTGCGTTGGCCACTCATGAGATAACTAGTCTATCAGGTGAAGTTGTTAATGAATCTAAACGCAACAGACTTGAGAATTCGACCAGAAATTGATTGCTCGACCGTGCTAATCAGCAATGGTCAATATGGCACTATCTAAATCGATCAGAGACCGGAAATAAGTCGATTCGACAAAGGCATGTAATTACAGTGTGGATAATTTCACCTAATTGTAAAATTCGCATCAAACAACACTAAACCAATTTTTTTGTCATTTCTGTACCCAGTGCCCATATATGAAACCTCGATATTTTCACAACAACCGAGAGTCACTAATGTATTGAAAATGCATAATGTGGATCGAAAATAATCGACCATGGGTCAATTGTGCTAAAAATTCCTAAAAGCTACCCGGTAGGTTAGGTCACGCTAAAATCGCATCCAATTGAAATTAACCACGAAATTGAACCCGATTTCAGAAATTGAAAATTCTGTCATGTAACAATTTATTTTAGGAACGTCACCTCATCCTTTGAAGGATTTTCGGCAAGCCCGGATTTTCAGCGAAAAATCAATTTTTGGCGAAATTGATTCAAGAATCCAAATGGACTAAATTGAGTGCACTTTTAGCTTTCAAGTGGGATCAAATGGTGAAGGAAATCATGGCACTCATGTGGATACCTTGGTAATATTTTTAGCCACAAAATGAGATTGAATTGGAGAGGATTGTGAAGAAATTTAAGGTGAAATGTACAAAATTCGTAGGTATGGGGGGGGGTGCAACATTTCAACTCAATCCTTGGCTTCTTGGAGAAGTTTTGGCGGGATAGAGCTTGGACATAGCTGGGGACTTTAAGGGACCATGTGATGATGGTTTGAGATATTTCTTGAAGACTTTTGTGGCTTTTGTTCCCTTTGAACCAGTAGAGCTTCTTCTTCCTTCTTGCTTCCTTGTGCTCCGTTGTTGCTGAAAACACAAGCCAAAGAACCAGAGAACTAGCCAGCACCCCTTGCAGTCGAACCAGCCACCACTAAGCAGCCGCATGCCTGCCCAAGCCTATTGGTCACCCGCACGTCATCGCACCGAGCCCGCGTGCCCGTCCCACGTCTCGCGTGTCCGCCGCTTGCTCCGCGACTCCAATTACTCGAGCTGCTGTCCTGATCTCACCTAACCACCTATCCAAAACGTCGTCGCCTCCGCTTAGTCCATCCACTGCCTTCCGCAACTTGCCGTGCCTGTTCCAACGCCGCCCAAGCCCCAAGCTAGCTTCTTCAGCCAACGGATAGAACCGAAATTTCAGCTTTGAGCTGAGGCTTCTTGGCCCATTTTCGGGCCCTTTCAAGCCTCGTTGGGTGTCGCCAAAGGCTTGAGTCTCACTTGCCTTCGTGGCGCCATCGCCATGAACTCACCGGCTTGTCAATCCGGTGAGTTTACTTGCTAAACCTTGCTTAAGGGGTTAATTATGCTTAGTGGATTGTTAGGTTAGCTTAAGATTGGTTTAAGGGGTTAGTTAGTGTAATTAGTAGTTTAGTTGGTTAATTAGGCTAATTAAGTGGTTAGATTAGATTAGTTAAGGGTTAATTAGATTGCATGATTTAATTAGCATAGTGCGTTATTTTTCTAAGTCCAATTAGGTAGTTAGATTAGCATATTTAGCTTAATTAGGCATTTATGTAATTAATTTGCATTTTAATTTTGTAATTATTTAATTATTTAATATTTTCCGAAAATTATACCGGGATAGCTGGTCATTAGATTTTCGTGCTGATTGTCGTGGTATAATCAACTTATGCAATTAAGTGCTGATTTGTGCTATTGAGTGATGATTGTTAATTTTGAGTTATTATTTCAAAATTATGAAATTTTGGTATTTAATTAGAAAATACCGGGTGTCGGGTTTTGACATAAAAAATGTTTGTAAATACTATATCAAATAGTGGGATTTCAAAAGAAATGATATCAATTTTTATAGTTCGATTTAACCGTGTACCCACATAGATTATTTTACCGGGTGTTTTTAATATGAAGAAAATAGGCCAAGTTCATTATTTAAATTGAGACATTTGCATGCAAAACACGATGTCCTTGGTCGGGATTGGGTGTGCGTGTGATCGCTATGAGAATCCATCACCCAATGTGCATCGGGTGGACGATGCTTTCATGTGGAATGCCCTTGACAACAGATGCCGGTCGCAGTGGAGGCTGGACTGATGCTCCTATGTGGAATGGCGTCTAGATGTAGACGTTGCCGTGCCTGACGAAGCGGGACAACGTCCGGCTATGCCGGAAGACCATTGACTATTGAGTTGGTTGTGCCTGTGGGGCTGTAACTAATTGGAATGCTTGAATGAGTGATTTAACCGCGCTTGATTATGGGATAAAATTGTGTGGCACGGAATGGGACGTGTCATACCAATTTGGCCTTATAATCGAAACCCCTGTGATTGATTGATATGTGGAAAGTAAAGCGTTTCAATTATCGAATACATTGATTGTGCATATGTTATATGAACTGTACTGATGTGCAGGAAGGTGCCAAGGCGAGGTAAGTCCTCTATGATGTGTGTATAGACTGCCTCTAGGTGTATTATCTTCCTAATCGGGGTTTAGGGCGTGAACTCACTGAGATTTATATCTCATCCCGTCATGGATTTATTCTTTACAGGTCCTTAGATGGAGGCACATCATGTGCGTTACGGGGTTCCGAGAGAGGTAGATTTCCAGCACTCCTATTTGCTAGTTTCCAGGACCAACCTGACCCGTGAGCTTGTGGAGTCCACCGTTTAGGTCAATGAAGGCCTACCTCACTTGGTACCTCATCGTTTTAAGGTGTGGTACCTTCACAAGCCCGATGGGAGTCGGGAGGGTCCTTTGGGTGGTTTTGATGGGCCTCCTGTGGGGACCGAGGAGTGCGAGATAGGGCACCCTTTGGATATCAACACCCCTGATGGTGCCTTGGAAGATCTGGAGTTGGTAACTGGAGGGTCTGGAGTTTAGGTGGCTTCGTAGCCCCTTTTTATTTTATCTAGACTTTTGTACATAAACCTTAGAGTTGGCCTTTGTGTATAAACTAGTCTGTTTATAAAAGTATGTGTTGTGTTATCTGACCATCTTGCTTTTCTATCCCATGTTTGTGTTGTTTGGGGATTGTTTATTTGCTTCCGCATGTGCATGAATCGATTCGGGTCGGCGATGCGCTTGGGAACGTCGCAATTTTATCGACCACCGAGGGATGTGCGCGCTCTCAAGGTTCAAAGCGTGACATTAGCTATGGGCTTGAGGGGCCAACACAACCGCCAGTTGGACCTCTGTGCAAGACACGATAGTCTCGGGTTCTTGTCACCGTTGCGTTGCCGTCGCCGTGAGCTCACCGCCGTCGAATTCTAGTGAGTTAACTCCCTAATCCTTGATTAGGTTGTTAATTGCGCTTATGGGTTTGATTAGTGTTAATTAGCTTAGTGAAATTAGTATTAAGTTAGATTAGCCTTAATATGGATTAGTGTTAATCTAGTTTGGTTAGATTAGTCTTAAGATATATTAGTATTGATCTCGTTGGTTGGATTAGTACTAATGAGGGTGATTTAACTTGGTTTAGTGGATTTCCCTCGGATCTGGTTACTGAACCCTCACCGCTTGCCATTTTTGTGGGGAAAAATGTACTACGATTCTGACGTTGCATCCCCTTGAAAAATGTTCTAGATATCTACCGCTATGACATATATTTTACTCAAGATTTTAGAGATTTAAAAGAATGAGATTTCAGATTCGTTATTTGCAAAATAGAATCTCGGATTATGTGGGAAACAGTGACCTTTCAGTTTTCAAAGGAATTTTATCAACTCTTAAGATTCGATTTTCGAAAGAGTTCCTTCAAACAATTTGTTCATCACATCTTGTAGTTTAACATAATCAAATTTTAGATCAAACAGACGAGATTTGGACCTCGAACCAAGCTGGTTTTTGAAAATGAAATTTCTGGACATGGACACAGTTTTTGTAACGGCTTGGGTGATTTACTGCTCTCATTCTAGAAAGAGCTGGATCAAGGTGTCTTCATGAAAAATGTTTTTTTTAATGTCCTTTATAACATATTCAAATTTGAGAATTTTCTGAACTCTTTTGGTTATGTTTCTGGATTTAAGCTTGGAGACGCGCGAGTGGACCCGGTTTTTGCCGGTTAGGGCCGATTGTAGTTTTGTAGTTGTTCTTGGTATCTTACTTGCTAGGAAATGAATATGTTGTGATTTGGTTGATGTTTGGCATGTTGAGAACTCATGTGTGATATCATGAGGTTGATTGCTCTATGATAGTTGTTTACTACTATTGCAAAAGGTGACATTATGGGCTATTAATTAGAAAGTAAATGAGGCGTTGGGTCCGACACTAAAAATTATTTGTTTGATAAAACAATGAGGTTTTAAACTAGGTGCGTGCAAAGTTTAACGGATTAATTTTGAGTATGTGAGCACCTATGAATTTATTTCTAAAAGTATTGAACCAAAAAAAAAAAAGGGTTACTAAAGTTTAGTTCCAAAAATGGGTGGCTGGAAAAGAAAATAAAAAATAAATAAGGTGTCGGGTCTGGATGCCGAATTTCATGTGCTCAATAAAACGAGGAGGTTTTATACTAGATGCGTGCGAATTTTGGCCGGTAAATTTCAAGTACGTGACCCCATACGAATTTATTTCGGAAAGCTTTGAACAAAAAAAAAAAAGGATTGCAAGGTTTATTGTTTTAAAAGGAATTTTGGTATTTTGGGCTAATTGACGGAAGATAAGAAATGGGTTTGATTGATGAAGTGCGTGCATGGTCACTAAGTGGAACCCATCACCCAATGGGAGTTTTGGGACGATGCCCAATTTTTATCGGATGTCCGGCGGGGATCCAAAAGCCGAGTCGCAGTGGAGGCCGGACCGATGCTCCTTTATGGAATGCTGTCTAGGCGAGGGTTCTAGACGTTGCCGTGCTCGATGGGGCGAGACGATGTTCGATTATGCCGGATGACTGTCGACTTTTGAGTTGGGCGTGGCCCGATGGGTCATAATAACTGGAACACGCCTAAACGGTTGTGGTAGCTGCGCCTGATTATGGGACAAAATTGTGTGGTATGGTATTAGACGTGTCACAACGACTTGGCATTATAATCGGGACCCATGTGATTGAAATGATGTGTTCCAGTTATTAAATTATGCTTGTTGCATTGATAACAGCATATGTGATGAGCTAACGTGCAGGTACGTGCTGAGGCGAGGTGAGTTTTGTTTGTGGTGTGTGTTTAGGACCGGCCTTGAGGCGAATTTGCATCCTAACCGAAGTTTAGGATTTTGACTCACTGAGATTTATCTCAACCATCGTGGTTAAACTTTTTCAGGGCTGTAGCGTGGAGATCTGCCGAGTGCGGATGTGGTGGGCGCGAGATGCGACACCATTTGGTTGGCCTTGCCGTTAGTGAAGTTTAGGTTGACCTTGAGGCTTTTGAGAGGGTCGATAGGAAGTGGCCATAGAAAGGCTTGTAACTATAAAACTTCCTAGGGTTAATTGGCGAGAAAGGAAATCGTTGTTTTTTGGGAAATTGTTCCTAGTGTTGACTATCTCTATGTTTGTTGTTGGCTGGGGTTTATTTAATTCACTTTCACATGTGCTTAATTGAAAGATAAAAAGAATGGGTTGGCGACGCGTCCTGGGACATCGCATTTTTTAATTGACTGCCGAGAGATGTGCACGCGCTCGGGGTTCGGGGCATGACAAGTCCATAGGAGATGGTGATCTTTCTAGTTGAGGCGGACAAGTAGCAAATTGCCTTTACATAGGCACCACTGCTTTTGCCTCCTTCTTCTTCTTCTTCTTCTTTTTTTCTTTTTTTGCTTTTAATATTGGGAAGTTCCTTCTTGTAGCTCTTTAACCAAGAAGATGTATATGGAAGGGACAAACAAAAAAATTTTGTAGAAAAGAACAAAATGGAAGGTGAAACCATTTGAATTCATTGGAACACAATGTACGTATAATTGCTCTAGAAGAATGTGGAAGCAACATCACCAAATGCAAGCAAAACACAACACTAAACTTTTGGAGTTCAAAATGCAGGGAATAGAAGAAATCAAAAAGAAAAACATAGAAAAAGGAACTAACGATTCCTGGACTGACTTTGGAATCACCAGTTTGGTCCAATTCAAAGATCGGGTCGGCTGATTTCCGGTTTCACAAAAAGGGAACCAATCCTGCCTAGTCCGGTTTCTTTCCTAGGTTAGTGAATTTTCCCTAGATAAATCTATTCAATTAAGTTCTGCTTTTCATTGATGAGAGTGATAGACCTATCATCTTATCTCCTTTTCGTTTCTCCCACTGTAGTTTCTCTCCTTTTCGTTTCCCATACGGCGGTTTATTTTGATGCCACCAGAAGATGAAGGCGAAACTCTGGTGAAAGCTTCCAGTCCTAGCAAAAGCATGTGTGACGATCATGTAGACACTCACAAATTGACCTTTTGATTGGCTTATTGCCAATAAAGGGGAAAAAAATATTAAATATTTGCAATTAAAAAAAGACAGTGATGCTCCACAATTTTTCCACTGAATCCACGGCTTTTATTTTAACGTAGGACTAAGACATTAGTGAGGAGTTAGTTAATGTGTCCACATCGCACTGTCAAATTCTAGGAAACTTCCTTCCAAATTTTTCCAATGGTTAGAGCTGGAAACAGTGTATAAATAGTCGGGAATCAACGAGTGAAGCAATAGATGAAAATAACCAAGAGACGCTGAATATGGGCGCCCAAACAAGCTATGCGATTCTTGCACTAATATATTTTCTTGGCCTGGCCTCTACTTTGGAAACCTCTAGTGTACCCAAAGAGAACCCTGCAAAGAAAATGATTCAAGTCGGGCTAGTGCACAACATGAACTCGACCCACGGGAAGGTGGTGATGAGTTGTATATCCATGGCGCTCTTTGATTTCTATGACGTGCACACTCATTACCATACCCGATTATCGCTTCACATTAGAGATCCAGAGGACGATGTCGTTGATGCGGCTTTAGCAGGTAAATCTATGCATTTCTGCAGGATATATTGGAAATTGTATTCCTGAATAATTTCACTTGTGTGCGACATATTAGTCTCGTCCTCATAATTAGATTATTCACGATTTCAAACACTTATCGCCAATGATCTTGATTCTTCAGGACTTCAAATAATTGTCATCAATTTATTTGGTATCTGTATTCTCATCGGTTCTCTACCCTATTCTTTTTATGAGGAACTACACCAAAACCCTCACGTTATCGAAATTAGGACCTCGTGTGCTTTCAAGAAGTAGCACAATAAAATTCTCTATTCAAATTAGTATGATCCGCGATATTAATACATATATGATGGCAGGGAGACTTCTTGTACAAAATTGATATAAATTGGAAGTCCTAAAAATTTTAAAAAGTACAATTAATTCCAATGTAATTAATTCCTAAAACTTGTCACAAAAGTGTAATTGAGTCTTAAAACATTCAAAAAGTAGAATTAAGTTCTAAAACTTATCAAATTAGTATAATCAAGTCATTCTCTTAATTGCACTTTTTAAAAGTTTTAGGACTCGATTAGACTTCATGACAAGTTTCATTATTTGATTGCAGTTTTTGAAGGATTTAGGTTTCAATTCCAATTTTATGAGAAGTTTTAGAATTTTTAGTATTTTATGCCTAAAAAGTAAGTAATCAAACACAATAATAAGCAGAACAAGGAAATCAAATGGTGGAACGTACTCCACGGGAAAGAGCAACATGTAATAAACATTACAGCCACACTGGAGTCACTCAAATACTTAGTGTTTCCCAGCCTCCAATTATATTCAATAACTCACACACTGTTTTATACTCATAATTCCTCCCAAATAATCTCTCAAACTTACAATGGAACTTACAAATCTTACCACAAAATTTATTCGTTCAAACACTTGGGATGTAATTCATCAACACACCGCATAGTCTCTTCTCTTTCTATTTCTCCCCACTGTTGTCTATCTTCCTCTCTTTCTCCCTTCTTCGCCTTTTTCCCTCTTCTCTTGCCATCGGTCATGGGGGCTTCTCTATTGTTGTTGAGATCTGGGTCTCGTTTCAATGCTTGCCCCCATGGAGGAGCAGTCGCTTCAAGACCTAGAGGCTTGCCGGTAATGGAGATCAAGCCTCCAGGTCTGGAGGAGAAGCTCGACTTGGTAGATTATTTACTTCATGAAATACATTGTGTCTACAGTTCTGGACTTGATGGAGAATGAAGAAGTCCATGCAATCCTCGGTCCAGAATGGTCCTCACAAACTGAATTTGTAATCGACTTAGGAGTAAAAGCTCAAGTCCCAATCATATCCTTCTCAGCCACAAGCCCTTCCCTTTCTCCCACACAAAGACGTTATTTCGTTCGGACAGCCTACGACGACAGTTCACAGGTTGGTGCTTTAGCGGCTGTTGTTCAAGCTTATGGTTGGAGGGAAATAACTCTTGTTTATGAAGACACTGACTATGGCAACGGCTTGGTTCCATACCTTGTCGATGCGTTCCAAGAGGTCGATGCTCGGATCTCTTATAGAAGCGTTATCCCTGCATTTCCGGAAGATATCGACATCGTTAAAGAGCTCAATAAGTTGCTGATGACACAGACAAGAGTGTTTCTTGTTCATATGACTGCTCTGATCGGGTCTAGGTTCTTTGTTCTAGCGAGTGAGGCGGGAATGATGAGCGAGGAGATTGCGTGGATTGTTACTGATGGTTTATCGTCTTTGCTAGATCCTGTCAGCTCTAAGGCTTTGTACTCGATGCAAGGTGTACTAGGCGTTAGGCCACATGTACCACTATCGGAGTCCCGTACAGAGTTCGGGGAGAGATGGAAGAAACTTTACTTTGAGAGAAATCCCCACGAAGAGATTGCTGATCTTAGTCTCTTTGGCTTATGGGCATACGACACCGTCACAGCATTAGCATTTACAGGAGAGATGGCATGGGAGCCTGCAAAGTCTAGATACTTAAAGCCGAATACAAGCAGAAACAATTTCAACTTTTCATCTATCGGGATTTCTGAGATGGGCCCGAAATTGCTCGAGAACATTCTAAGCATCAAATTTCAAGGCCTTAGCGGTGAATTTCACTTGCCCAATGGTGAACTTCAGCCCATTGCATTCGAAATTTTTAATGTTGTAGGACAGAGAGAGGAAATCATTGGATATTGGACTTCAGCAAGAGGACTTTCCCCCGAATTGAACCCATCAACAAAGGCAGTTTATACAGCTACAGCCAACGATTTGAAGCCACCTGTTTGGCCAGGAGGTACACGAAAGCCACCGAAAGGTTGGGTGGTGCCCATGTTTGGAAAGAAACTAAGGATCGGAGTTCCGGCGAAAGATGGCTTCAGGGAATTCTTCAATATCGAATGGGATCCACATACAGGGGTGCCCAGCTACTCAGGATTCTCCCACGACATGTTTCTTGCAGTATTGGATGCATTACCATTTGCTATTCCTCACCTGTACATTCCGTACGTGAACGAGAGCAGGCAAATCGCAGGAACCTATGATGACATGTTGTACCAAATTAAACTTCAGGTCAGTCGATGCTTTCTCTCTGGATTTTACCCTGCTATTCCTTGATAAATGACTAGGAGAGGAAAAGGATTTCTTTGCTATTAAGTGCATCATTTCTGAATCTTGTTTGAGCTTTTATGCTATACATGTCAAAATTTCCTCACAGAGAAGTAGTTCGCAGCGCACATTTGCATACTGTCATTAGTATACCTTGGTTCTATTTATACATTCTTATTCAAATAGAAGCGAATTGCCCATATATATTGAAGTTTATGAGGACATGATGATGCAGAGATTCGATGCCGTTGTAGGAGACACGACTATCATTGCAAACCGCTCGTCCTACATCGATTTTACACTTCCCTACTCAGAATCTGGTGTTGCAATGGTAGTTGCCATCAAGGATGATGAGCGGAGGAACATGTGGATCTTCTTAAAACCTTTGAGTTGGACTCTTTGGGTAACAAGTGGTTTGGCCTTCATTCTAACTGGGTTCTTCGTTTGGCTACTCGAACATCGCACAAATGAAGAATTTAGAGGTCTTCGTAGCCAACAAATCGGTTTAATAATCTGGTTTTCCTTCTCCACATTGGTGTTTGCTCATAGTAAGTTCTTTCAAAACTGATTCGTGCCTTGTTTGGCATTATGATTTTCTTCGTTGCCAACAAATCGGTTCAATAATCTGGTTTTCCTTCCATGTTTTACTCTGCTTTTGTTGTTTTAGCTCGGTTTTTTGTCAGCACTTTACTATGATTTTTATTGATGTAGGAGAGAAGATTGCAAACAACTTGACAAGGCTCGTGCTCATCGTATGGGTGTTCGTGGTGCTTATCCTGACCCAGAGCTATACTGCAAATTTAGCTTCACTTTTAACCGTGCAACGTTTCGCACCAAAGTTTGTGGACGTGCAAGACTTGATAAGGAATCGCCATTACGTCGGATATCAGGAAGGATCGTGCGTGAGAGAATTTCTTGTGAGACAATTCAATTTCAACGAGTCCAGATTGATTCCTTATGGTTCGCCGGAGGAATACCACGAGGCACTATCGAAGGGAAGCGAAAACGGAGGAGTGTCGGCGATCTTTGATGAATTGCCGTACATAAAACTATTCCTTGCCCGATACTGCAACAAGTATAAAATGGTAGGACCAACCTATAAAACCGATGGGTTTGCCTTTGTAAGTGTCTCTCTCTCTCTATCTCGCACTTGCGCTTGCTCACATAAATACTAGTGGGCTAACCTTTGCATGCACCGCTCTAATATACTTATACCTTACACGATAATAGATCCATTATTATTTATTTTCAATTTATCACAAATAAATTGTATTCAATATGAGCTTTTTTATTTCATTTTTTAAACTATTTATGTCTCATAATTATCAGGGGTAAAATATTGACTTTAATGCGACTTGTCCAAATTAACGGAGGGCTCACGTGTTATACAAATACTCATAAGTGACCTTTACCTTGCATGACGATGGATTTTATTCATTTTTAACTTGCTGAAAATAAATAGTAGTCACTGTAAGGTTTTTCTTTTCCAATTTTCTCATTATTTATTTTTCGCAACAGATCTTAGGAATAAGCGCCTTTAAATTTTTTGAATTTTCAATCACAGAAATATTGCACATTAATGTGATTTTTCTAATATTGAACACATGTGTTAAATAGAGGAGTTTGGGTGATCCAATGAACCTACATTTTGAATGACAACATGCGTAAGAATAAACTGTATTCAATATAATCATTTTTTTAATTTTTTTTGGCCATGATAGATATCAAGAATACTCATGCATAAAATATGGATGTTCTAGACAATAAAGGGCAAATTTGCTTGTAATGGTGCGCTCATGACTCATATAGATGAATACAAGAGATTTAGTACATCTGCAACTTGTATGACGATGCACCTTTTTTTGTTCATTTTAGTCCGTCTATGGACATATATAAGATATTCGAGGGCAAAACCAATCAGATAATAAAGTAGGGATCACTAAAAGGCAATGCACGTTAAAAAGCACATGCCCACGCTGATACACATCATGAAAATGAAGATCAAAACATGTCGAGAGAGGGGATGAAGACCGAAGACGCTCCGCACGCAACGGGCGAGCTACGTGTTGACATTGGGAGTGGAGCTGAACCTCTACTTTACACACACATATATATGAGCAAGAAAACGCACGCAAGCTTGTTCTCGTGTTGTAACACGCATGCATGCACCCCGGTTCACATCTGACACGCTTGTGCACGGACAAGACCATGCATGGAAGGTTATTTAGAGGTAACGCCACGAGCTAACGTGACTGAATTATTCATCAGGCCTTCCCATTGAGGTCCCCTTTGGTCTCCTACATTTCAAGGGCAATCTTGAATGTTACTCAAGATAAAACAAAAATGGACGCGATCGAAGGAAAATACTTCCGCAGTCAAAGCTCGTGCCAAGATCAAGATGATGCCATATTTTCAGACAATCTTAGCCTGAACGTGTACAGCTTTGGAGGGCTCTTCATCATCACCAGCCTCGTCTCGCTATCATCGGTGTTGATATATGTGGTTTCGTTCTTCTATTCTTATTGGCCTTCTTCGAGTGCAGTTCGTGCTGTTGATCGCTCCCTTTGGTCCAAGTTTCTGGAAACTACAGACTACTTCTTTCGTGAGCACGGATTATGTGGTTGTCTGGGGAGAAATAGACCTATGAAAGTTCCAGCCTCTCAATTTCCAAGGAGGGAAGCTTCTCCTAATCATGATGTTGAACTGATTGCGAGGACACCCGAATGAAGGAGAGAGGCCAGTACTCATTATACATGATTGAATAGTGAAGTTCGTGTTTTAGGAGAGGCTTATCGAGCATGAGAATGATTCAGCACATCTAGCTATGTATATGCATATATTAGTCTTTATTTTCTATTTTTTATTTTGCTTTTGGAATAAGGGGTTAAGTTGGGTTAATAAATTTCACATGTAAAATATTTTGTTTGCTATGTATATATTATGATCGAGTGTTGACTCATGAATTTCTCTAACAAACACAACCTAGGGCCAACTAAGATTAATGAAAAACCGAAGGGAGCTTGGACTGATTAGTGGGCCGACCACAAGGAGGTCCATTAAGAGCCAAGGTTGGCCCAGAGGCCCATCTCGTCTCGCCCCCGCCCCCCCCAACCCACCCGTCCCCCAAACCCTTCAACACTATTGGGAGACAAACGAACAATGAAAACTATTTTGAACCAAAAAAAGAAAAAAGAAAAAATGTGCAAAGGGGGCACAAAGGATATTTGATGATGGAAGAGTGGGAGACCAAAGCACGATTTTGTGATAAAAATCACAAAAAGGACAAGGTACAAGATCATAATCTCCTCCTTGTTGACCGGCGCCAACTCCCTCTCCCTCTCTCCTCTCATTTATTTTGAATTTCTCTCTCTTTCTCTCACACACACAATCTCTCTCTCTCTCTCTCACACACACAATCTCTCTCTCTCTCTCTCTCTCTCTCTCTCTCTCTCTCTCTCTCTCTCTCTCTCTCTCTGAACCTGATACTAATATTATTAACGAAAAGATTGCCTAGTACACACTATGGTTTTTCCCTTTCTAATTTTTAAAAGGTTTTCCATGTGAAAATTTGCTTGCCTTCTTCTCTACATTTTTCTTCAATGTTTCATGTTCCTAACAATTGGAATCAAAGCTTGATTTAGCGGAATCGTGAGAGTAACAAAGATGGATGAAGGGAAGATGAAGATAGATCAATTTGATAGCAAAGACTTTGGTTTCTAGAAGATACAGATCGAGATTAGTTATAGTAAAAGAGCCTGCATCAATCTCTGTCGGTAGAGAAACCAAATTTGATTAAGCAAGAAGATGAGAATTATTAGATCAGCTAACCCTAGGTGAGAATTATCTCATGTTGATGTGGAATGTTGCCATCCATGTCACCAATGAGAAGACAACGACGGATTTGATGAGGGCCTTGTCCAATATATGCAAGAAGCCAACTTTGTCAAACAAGGTATATCTAATGTGTCACCTTTTCAATCTAAAGATGGATGAATATGCTTTTATGAGAGATGGTATCAACGAATTTATCATGACCACTACTTAGTTGAATTTTCTGAAAAGAAATTTTGAGGTAAAAGCTTTAATTTGTTAACTTCTCTACCTGAAAGTTGATGTACAACTATAATTATGGTGAGCATTTCATTTGGTTAGAAAAAGTTGAAGCTTTAGGAAATTCGAGTTTTGATTATTAGTGAGGATACTCACAAAAGAGAGTTGGGCAAATTTTCGGGCATAGCCTTGAGTACCAAAGGTAGAAGGAGAAGTAATTAATGAGGTTAGCACCAATATTAAAGGTTGATCGAAGTCCAAAGAAAGAAGCAAATCGAGACCTTGTGGTCAAATAATTTGCTGGAATTATGAAAAGAAAGGCCATATAAGACAAGATTGTACAACCCAAAAAAAAAAAAAAAAAAATCAATAGCGAGATTGAAATCAAGAGGAGGCGATATCTATGAATACAACCCTTGAAGAGATGTCTATCCATAATGCCTTAAATTTTGAGCACTGACAATGAGTCTTGGATTCTAAATCCATGTACGTTGTTTCCCTATACTTTTTACAAATAACTAACGCACAATATTGTTGCTAGAAAGTTTAAAAAGATTTATCTTGCTGATGAAGAATCTTATTATGGGAAAGGGTGATGTTCACGTAAATACTATTAATGGGTATCAATGGAAATTGCAGGAAGTCAGATTTATTTCTTATCTTAAAAGAAGTTTAATCTCTATAGGTCAGTTAGACAACACCGAATATTTTGGGTATTACTCATGAAAGATTGTTGAAGATTTTATAATTTATCATGTGGGGCAAAGTTGGGAACATTGTACTTGATTGAAAGGAGTAGGGAAACGGTAGAAATTCTTAACTTAAAACTACAACCTTGGACACTTAAGAGAGAAGGAAATGAAGGGAAACTACTTAATTTGAAGTGCAAAAAGTATTGGTCTAAGTGAGGTTGCATTAAGCATAAATACATCATTTTTTACAAAAATGGAAGGGAATTAAAGAGAGAAAAGTTAGAGTTGGCACATAGAAATGTGTAGAGGCCAGCCCATGTTCATTCCATCAAACGCTTACTTCCTCATGTTCATTGACAACTCTACCAAGAAGGTTTGTGTTTATTTTATAAAAAATAAATCCAATATGTTTGCTATTTTTAAAAGATGGAAAGCTGAGAGAATAAGACTAACCTAAAGATTAAATGTATAAGATCTAATAATGGTAGTGCGTATGAAAACAAGGACAAAGAATGAAATAAGTATAACAAGAATAGTTCTCAACAAACCATAGTAAAATGGAGTTGCTGAAATGATGAACAGAAATCTAAATCAACGTGCAAGAAATATGAGGATATATGCATGATTTACCCAAGACGTTTTGGGCAGATATAATTAACATAGCAACTAGCCAAATGAATAAGGGACCTTCAGTACCACTTGGTTTCAAGCTACTAAAAAAATATTGGACTAGAAAGAAGATAAATCTCTTGGATTTGATGTTTTTTGTTGTGTTTTGTGTGTTGATATAGAACCCATAAATAGAGATAAGCTTCATGCAAAAGCTAGAAAATATTTTCATTATATAGCTCTGATTATTTTAGCTATGGGTTCTGTGATGAATAAAATAAAATAAAAAATATTAAAAGCAAATGATGTTTTTGAAAGAAAATAATTTGTACAAAGAGAAATTTGTGGCAAAATATAGTGTGGGGAAACAAACGGGGGAAAATAGAGATTTTGAATTGGAGGGGTTTCTAAAAGGATGCTAATTAGGAATCCCGAAATTGTTTGAGTAGGCTTTCATCAAGAACCAAATTAAAACCCCCTACACTTGAAGCCAATTTGAGAAGATCTAGTAGAACTTTGAAGCCAAGATATTCTCCATCATTGCATTATTTTCTTTTGAGTGATGTTGGCGAACCAATTTTTCAGAAGCAATATAGATTGGAGTTTCTACTAAGTAGGAGCTGGCAATACAAAATGAGTTGGATTCACTTGAGAAGAGGAAACTTGGATATAAACTTCACTAACAAATTAGAAGAAGGCATCGCAGAACAAATGGGTGTACGAGGTCAAAGAACAACGTAATGATAGCAAGAAGTACAAATCAAGATTAGTAGTGAAATTTTTTCAGTAAAAGAAAAGAATTGACTACATAGAAATTTTCTTTCTAGTTATGAAATTGACTACTATTAGGCTACTGTTAAGTATTATTGATGTTGAAAAATTTATGAATAAAGCAATTAAATGTAAAAACTACATTCCTCCATGGTGACTTAGAAGAGGAATTTTACATAGTACAAGCAAAAGGTTTTAGGTTCTTAGAAAAGAAAACCACGTTAGCAAACTGAAGAAAAGTCTGTATTACTTTTGTCTAAATTTGATTTTCTTTTAGGTGTTTTATCACATCTTGTGATTCAATTGAGTCTCACTTCGCCTATCTTGTTTGTCTTGATGTATGTTGATGGCCAACATGTGTACTGAGGCCTTGCATTTGTTGAATAAAGTTTGAGTGTCAGTTTTATTTGCTTGTGTTAAGTTACATGTATAAGCTGTGTTAAAAAAGTCTCACATCAAATAATTCGTATGATGTTGAGTAGTTAATATATTCTACTTGCTCCATAACTCATTGATTTAAACTTTTGAGTCAATATGGGTTCAACTGGATGTATAAATAGGTTTAGATGTGGACTCTCTCTTGGGGATCTCTTGAAAAAGATTCTGAACTTTTCTTACGCACTCCCAATAAATGGTATCATAATTGTTGATTGATTGGTGGCTATTTTTAATGTGTATCGATGTTTGGTAAATATCTCAAAGAAGAATCTAGTGACCAACATGATTTCTGTGCGGTAGGCATTGTGGTGTAGCAACGCGGTCCCAATAACAGCCTTCGTGGTTTGGTCTAGAGAAAGAGATTAAGGATGAAGGTGGATGTTGGAGATTCAAGTGGTCATATGTTGACAAAGAAGGATACTTAAATTAAGGGGGAGTAGGCCTAAAAAGTAAGCTCACACATGAGGGAGATTGTTGAGTTGCACATATGAGTTGTATTAGAAAAGTCACTCATCATAGAATTGTGTGATGTGGGAAAGTTAATAAATTCTATTTGGCCCATAACTCGTTTGATTAAAGTTTTGAATGAATGCATGTCCAGCTAGATATATTGACATGCTCCAACTTGGGCTCCCTCTTGGCTTTCTCCTTGGGTGAAGGTATGAAACTTCTATTGCACACTCTCAATGGTTTGGTTTGTTAAAAATCATCTTTACTTGCTATTCTGAAAACTCGTAAATCAACAACTTTCGGGAAACTAAAATTTTCATTAATTTTGGGCCGAAATCTTTAAAGGTTGTCAATTAGACATTCGTAGAGAATGGAAAAAAAAAAAAAGCTTTATTTCAATAGCTTGCATGCCTTGACCAGACTCAGAAAACACCTGAAGCAACAACTTTAGGGAAATTAAAATTTTCGTTAATTTTGGGCCGAAACCTTTAAAGATTGTCAATTAGACATTTGTAGAGAATGGAAAGAGCTTTGTTTCATTAGGTTGCATGCCTTGAACGGAGCTCATTTGTCCAAGTAGAGATGCTTTGAAATCTAGGGCATCCTTACCAGTCCGGTCCTTTGGAAAACTCTAAACTGAAATGAGTAAAGTTTTTTCGGGTTTTAAGATCTTTAGAGTTGCAACTTGGAAACATCACGAACTACAAAGTTGTAGATGACTTACTCAGCTTCGATTGGATGAGTAGATCATTAAATTTGGATTGGGCTTGCGATTTGGAACCATCATGAATTGCAATATAGGGGTTGCATTTACCATTTTTCAAATTGGGCTTGTTCAAGGCCTAGGTGACACCTTGGGCTAAATTGAAAGTCTCATAAACTTGTTGGCCGAATATGAGAAAGTGATAAATTTTAAAGTTCTAAAGAAATTAAAGGGTTTTTCAGCTATATAAATCTAATAATTTTATTGGTTGGTTTGATAGGTCAATTAGGCTTGCAAAGTACCGATTTAGGTGTACAAGTTAGTTTAACCAATTGGGCTTAATTTTCTATTTTGGTAAAATATGTCTCATCTCTATTGGGGATAATGATATAGTCTAGAAGGGGTGAATAGATTGTATGGGAACAAAGATAAACTTTTGCAAAATATAACAAGTTTATCTTCAAGCAGCAGGCAGAAACAGATTATAGAAATCAAGCGTGCATGTTGCTAATAAACAAATGGTGATAATAATGAATATATAAAGCTAATACGGAGATGGAAGATATTACAAGATAATATATAGTGTTTTGGCTTTATACCAAGCCTATGTCCACTCTCAATAATAATGGCCACAATGAGGTCGGAATCCACTAATAATATTCAAGAAAAGCTGCGATTGGTACATTTTTTAAACAAAGAGAAATGGTACCTAAATGACATTAGACTAATCTAACATGACTAAATCCCCAAATCCATTGAATCTTAGGTTTGTGGAAGTAAAATGTTCTACCACATTTTACATGGGTATCTAATCTACCCTACTTAGTGGCGACTCCAAAAGGTAAGAAAATTGCATGTTAAATTGAATATCAAATAACAATTGGTAGGGCTTGGTAGAGCCTACACTAAATGTGAAGGATTGCCTCGTAAGAGGCACTATCGTGCTTGTTTAATAGGCTGTTAACTTCCCCATGGTGGTTCATCTCATGGAATGTCACGACACCTCGGCGACTTTATTGGGGACTTGAGTTAAAACTCATAACGGACTTAAGCTTGAACTTCTCTTTTTGAAATTATTTTTGCTTGATCAGCATGGAGAAAAGTATGTCACTAACATTAAGTGTTAAATGGTTTTGTGGAGGGGAGTTATAAGAGATGGAGTGTTTGCTAACCCTTTGTTTTGTACAGAGGTGTGGGTAATGTATGCTCTAACTTTTCATTGAACTAGTATTTGCATCATTTAGATTGTTGTTGTGACATTTTGATTTTCATGTTCTGATTTCGATTGAATAAGTTGGGCCTTTCGTCAACGTGCCTATAGTGCTTTTCTCTGAGATGGCTACTCACGAGATAACTAGCCTATCTAGTGAAGCCGTTAAGGGATTTTAAACGCAATAGACTTGAGAATTCGACCAGGAAACGACTGCTCGACCTTGCTAGTCTACAAGGGTCATTACGGCACAGTCGAAAACCTGTCAAAGATCGGAGATAGGTCAGTTCGACTAAGATGTGTGGCTAAACGTGGGTGATTCCATTAATTTGCAAAATTCTCGTCGATCGACACTAGACCAATTTTTCTGTTGTTTTGGCGCCCTGTGTCCATATTTGAAACCTTGAGATTTTAATGATCACCGAGAGTCATCAATGTGTCAAAGAAGTACGTGTGGCTCGAAGAAAATTGACCACGGGTCAATTACACCAAAAATTCTTAAAAGCTACCCGATAGGCTAGGTCATGCCAAAACCGCATCTGATTGAAATTAACCGCGAATTTGAATTCGATTTCAGAAATTGAAAGTTCTGTCATGTCACAATAAATTCTAGGAACGTTGACTCATTCTTAGAAGATTTTTCTGTAACCCGAGACTATTTGGGAAAAAGTCGTCCTAGGGCCGTTTTTGTTCAAAAATTGTCGGGGATCATTTTTTATTGCGAAATTGGGAAGCAAGTGGGATCAATTGGTGAGGAAAAATATCGATTTGATCTTTGAGGTGCTTATTGAAATTATGAGGGCCAAATTGGATTGAATTGAGAAGCAATTAGAGCCCATTTGATGTCAAAACCAATGAATTCGTATGTCCTCCACCCTCACAACTTTTGGACCATTTCAAGCTTCTAGATGGGGAGCATGGGTGGCTGGATTGCGGCCAAGGAAGCCAAACATGGCTGTGGTTGAGTCAAGGGGACAATTTGGTAGAAAAACAAGCCAAGTGTCCCCCCTCTTGCAGCAGCCTTCTTCTTCCTCAATCCACTTGCTTTCTTCATTGTTGAGGGTGCTTAGAAGCTTGAGAAAACCAGAGAAGCATGCCCCCTTGCCATTCGACCAAGCCGCACACCCACCGGACCGTTTTCCTTTATTTCAATTTCTGCTCCAACTGACCTTTCGCCAAAGATCTGAGTTGAAAGTGGTCTTCCCGGACGAATTAGCCAACAATCCACCCATCACCGTGACCAACACATCCAGACCGTTCCAAAGAGCCTGACCTCGCCCCAAAGGGAGCTGCCGGCCGTCCTGTACGGCCGCCACAAGCCGCTGATCACCGATCCTTCGGTCCGCCCGCTGGTCCGCCTGTTTCGTGTTTTTCTATATTTTTCTTCCATTCCAGCCCTTCCTTTGCCCATCCCAACCTCCAACAAGATTTGCTAGACCCCTGGGAACCATCGGTTGCCAACCACCCGCTCATCGACGATCGACCCGTTTCTTCGCTGTTCAGCCTTGGTTATCCTCTGTCTAGCAAAAGCAGAAGCAGAAATCGAACCAGCAATGGTTTCCTGTAGCTTTGTGGCCTGTTTTGAGGTGGTTCCGGGCCTTGAAAGTTTGGCCCACCTTGAGGAAAGTCGAGCCCCGCGACGTTTCCTTCGATTTGCACCGAACCGCTTGTCAAACAGGTGAGTTTAACTCACTAATCCTCGCTTAGTAGGTTAATGATGCTTAGGAGTTAATTAGGTTTAATTAAGTGTGATTAGGTGGATAGATTAGATTTGAGTAATTAAATTAGAGATTTACCGATGCATGTTAGATGGTTAGTTGTAGCAATTAGCAAGTAAATAGGTTCTAGTATTTATTGAACGAACCTCGGAATTTTTTCAGGTCCGTTTCGGCGTCCAATTAGGCATTACGAGCCTAAGTTGGATTTATTGTTATTTAATAATTAATTTTCGTAATTATTTAATTAATTATTTATTTTCCGAAAATTAGACCGGGATAGTCGGTGACCAGAACTTTATGCTGATTACTGTGATGCATTTTGTTTATTTATTTTAGCATTAATTTGTGCTGAATTGATTTAATTGTAATTTTAGGATTTATTTCCTAAATTAATAAATTTTGATAATTAATTGGATAATTACTGGGCATCGGTTTATAGTACCAAAAATATGTTTATCGGCTATTAAAACTAGTGGGATGTTCTAAAGCAAAAATATGATATGTTGGCTAAGGTCGTATTTTGGTAATTAATTAGATAATTATCGGGCGTCAGTTTACAGCGCCAAAAATATGTTTATGGGCTGTTGAAACTGGTGAGATGTTCTAAAGCAAAAATATGATATTTTGGCTAAGGTCGATCGTGTACCCACACACGGCTATTTTATCAGGTATGATAAAAGGTGTGAAAGAATGCTATATTACATCAGCTCGATGACTGAGTATGTCATCTTGGAGAAAGACGCTATGTTACGTCGGCTTGATGACTAAGTATGTCATCTCGGAGAAAGATATTATATTATATTGGCTCGTTGATTTGGTACATCACCTTGGAGAATGCACGTGGGCTCAGTGATTAGATATATCATTTTGGAGAATGCATGTGGACTCGGTGACTAAGTAGGTTATCTTGGAGAATGCACGTGGGCTCGGTGACTAAGTATATTATCTTGGAGAATGTAAGGTATTGATTAAATGACTGGGGAATGGTTTGATTGACATGTAATCGACTAGGTCAATTGATCGATAAGTCGATTTGAGTGAATGATTTGATGTGTTGATGTGACTCGATGAGATTATGAATTATGCTGACTTGAAGGGAGAAACTGAGGCTGAGGTAAGTCCTCTGACTCGTGATTGTGCTTAGGCAGCCTTTAGAGCATATTGGCTTCCTAATTGGGTCTTAGGGAATAGAACTTGTTGAGATATTGTCTCACTGGTTATTGTATAACCATTTTCAGGTCCGTAGAGGAAGTTAGTGGAGGACCGGAAGCCTCGAAGCTTGGGAAGGTGGAGATCGAAGAATCGATGAACATATTTGACTAGTTAGTCATAGGACAGTTCCCTTTTGTTAAGCCGATATTTTTGTAAATGACCTGATGTTGTGAATAAATCTGTTTGTTATAAAAAGGTTTGTTTTGGTTTGAAAAAGTTGGCCATGCTTTCCTATTCCATTGGTTTATTGTCTGCGGATTTGTTAACTGCTTCCGCATGCATATTAAAATGAAATGGTCGGCGATGTGTTCTGGGACGTCGCTATTAATTGACCAGGTAAGAGATGGACGCGTACCCAAGGATCGGGGGCATGACAGTTGTGCTTGCTTACTTGCTTTAGCACTACATCAAAACACACACGTCCCATGGTCGAACTCAAATCACATGCTAGGAAGACAATTAGAATGGTGTTGACAGGATCTGACCACGTCCATGAACTCCCAAGACCAACAACATCCTTTTCAATCCCGCTCTTTTCTAGGTGTTGTTGCAACCCAATCTCGCCACCCTCGAATCCCTCATCATCATGAGGAGAGAAAAATGGGAAAAGGTCGGGTTTAGTGGTACTTGATCACGAGAGTTCCCTCACGGCTCGCGTTCCAAAAGACATCATGACCTCGCGTTTTGGATCAAGCCTCTCGTGAGTTCTCTCCACGAGATCACGAGCTCTCCTAAGTTCATACCCCGTGTGACAGCAGAGTATCGCGATCCATACCAACACAAGCGACACACCTTAGACGAAAGGGTTGAGTGTAGATATCAGATTTAAAGGTATCTTTACCATGGTAGTCCTCTCGACAGTACGCCTTGCCCATAAGGATGGCATCACTTCATCCTTTGGGTTACTCCCATATCGAGTATGCTAAATCATGGTGAGTTTCATCGAAATTCATACCCCGTGTGACTGGTTTATTTATACAGTCTAGTTGTTTATGATAATCTTAAAATAAGACAGGAGTCGCCACTAGCCTCATTTTGGGGGTCGGCTAGAAAACCCAATCGAGGGTCAGGAGTATTCCATCGATTCCTACGCAACCAAATATCTAGGTTTGGAGACTTGGGTTACGCTAATATTTCTATTAGCGCTCTTTCGGTACCTAAACAGTATGTTGTGTTTTCCTAACATGTCCATGCGTTTCTTTTTACATTTTTGAGATCATTTGTCCTAAACTAAGTGATCATGCGTGGTTGGTTATTTTCATTATATTTCTATTTCTAGAAAAACAAGAAAAGAAGCAATCAATGGAATTGAAATTGCAAGACAGTAAGTAAACAATCAAGGAAAGCAATAAATCTACCATGCAATCCTAGAAAATATAAAAGAGAAACACAATTGAAAACGATGAGAGAAATAAAGAAAACCCACAACTCGTCGGGTTTTATATAACAAATGGAACCCGAGACATATGTCGGAAAAATGAATAGTACATGATAATGGTCGGAATGGACATCGACCTCCACCGTCTTCGTGCTTTCTGTATCTTCAGGCTTCTAATCTAAACATAATCTAAGAAACTTATAACTAGGTGCATACAATAGAAAGAAACAAGCATACACATCAAAACAATCAAAAACATGACATCATGTTGAGATCCATCATTTAAAAGAAGTGCAATACGAAAGTCAAGTTTTGGGGCATCGGGGTCAGCCTTTGTCTTTCATGCGAAGGTCCCACTAAGACACCTACCCAATCCATTTTTGATGTGACTTATAGCAATTGTTGACCAATTGTGACATCTTGAATTTTTTATCCGTCCCGATAAAACGAAATGGGCTTTTTATCGGGGCGCCTATGGTCATTTTTCTCTAAGCTGATCACTCATGAGTTAACCAATCTCTTGGGTGAAGCCATTAAGGGATATCCATGGTAAAATCCCTAAAAGCTACCTAATTGGTCGGATTGGACTAAAATCGCATTCTGTCGATTTTAACCACGAAATTGAATTCGGTTTCGGAATTCGAATGTTTGAGCATGTCACGGTTCATTTATAGGACGTCATCTTGTCTTTCAGAAAAATTCCGTCGAGTTTGGGATTTTTATGGAAAATCGATTCAGACGACTCGGAAATGAACGGAAATTCGGATTGGCCAAATTAAAGGGATTTTTGGCTTCCAAACCGAGCTATTTGGTGAAGGGGACTTGCAAAAATTGTGTGGACTTCTTCCTTAGCAAAATCAAACATCACATTGAGGAATTTGATAAAGAAATTGAAGCCTAAGGTTGTGAAATTCTGAGCTAGGCTTGGGGGTGCAACATTTGGTATCAAATTAAATTATTTGTGGGAAATTAAGTGCTAGAAAGTATTATGGGGGAACATAGGATAAGCTTGAGGACTTTTTGGGCAAGCTAATGATGGATTAGATATTTTATTTAGACTTTTTCCTCTCCCTTATCCATTCCCTCCTTTGGTCTCTCTCCTGTGCACGCCACCTTCATCGACTTCCCTTCTGCAGCTTCGATTTCATTTTCTTTTCCCCCTCTTTCACGGACGAATGCCAACTTTCCTCTCTCTTTCTTTGCTCCACCACCACCGATTCTTCTTTCCACCGAATCCAATTGCTGCCAGCTACCACGAAGACACCAGCCCCTCCTCGTGTCTTCAATTTGCTCAGTCCACTCCAGCAACGAAGACTCCAGTAGCAAAGACCGGATTTCCCTCCTTCGTTGCCAGTGTCCAATTCCCCCACCTGCTGCTGTTTTTGTGACATCCAGATTTTTCAAACCTGTCTTCTGCTGAATGAATCTGACATTTCATTAACTCGCCTATAGGGCTATTCTCAGAACTGATCATTCTTGAGATAACTAGACTGTCTGGGAAGATTATTAAGGAATTTTAAGGTAATAGACTTGAGAACTTGACCAGGAATCGACTTCTCAACCGTGTCCATCTTCAGAGACCATTACGGCACAGTTAAAAATCGATTTGAGATCAGAGATAGACTGGATCGACAGAGATGTGTGGCTAATCGTGGGTGATATCACTAAATTGGAAAATTCTCGTCGATCGGTACTAGACTGATTTTCTCATTGTTTTGGTACCCTGTGTTCGTATTTGGGTCCTCAAGATTTTCACGACAATCGAGAGTCGCCAATGAGTCAAGTGGGTTCATAATGACTTGAAGAAAATCGACCACGGGTCATTTGCACTTAAAAATTTCTGAAAGTTACCCGGTATTCTAGGTCAAGCTAAAAACACGTCAAGTTGAAATTAACTGTGAATTCAAGACCGATTTTAGAAATTGAAGTTTCTATCATGTCACAATAAATTCTAGAACCCACGACTCAGTCTCAGAAGATTTTTCTGGCAATCGATACTTTTTGGGAAAAAGTCGTCGCCGGGTCGTTTTTATGTAGAAGAAGCCGGTAATTATTTTTGATAGCAAAATTAGGATGCGTGATGGATACATGGGTGAGGAAAATTGTCAATTGAGGCATTGAGATGTCAATTGATTTTTATAGAGACCATTTGAGGTTGTGTTGAAGTGGGTCAAGTGTCCATTTGATGGGAGATTATGCAAAATTCGTAACTCCCCCATACCCTAGCATTTTTGGACCATTTGAGAAGTCATGGGAAGTGTGTTGGCGGCCTAATGAAGGCCAAGGAATATACATGGACTAGATTGAAACTTGGTGGGCAAGTTGTGGAAAATATCAAGCCAAAGGCCCCACCTTCCCTCTTATCTCTTCATCTCACTCTTTCCCACTCATTTCCTCTTTGTTGCTATCCAAGAACCATCCTCCTTTCTCTCTATTTGCTGTGTGCGACCAGCATACCAAGAAGATCGCCGGAAGTAGCCTCGCCGTTGCACCAGAGCCGAGACCGCCTCACGTGCCCGCGCCCCCGCCTCACCGTGCACCGCCGTTCCCCTTGGCCGTCTCTCCCTCTCTTGCTAAGCTGCTGTCCAGCCACTGTTTATGGTTTGTAGAGGCTCCACAAGGGCTGGTTTTGCGTGTTTCTTCGCCGGTAAAGTCCCGTCAAGGTCCGGTTTGGTTTATTTCTTCATTCCCGTGCAAGTCTAGCCTAAACTGAGTGGTTTTCTTCAATTTTCCAGCCAAGAACAGAAGGTTTCGGTGTGGGTATCACAGCGGCTTCTAGGCCCATTTTGAGGTGCTTGTGGGCCTCGAACCCTAGGCCCACTTCGGAGAAAAAGTCCCTCGCGACATTCCCGACGTTTCGATCCGAGCGGATCGTTAAACGGGTGAGTTTAACTCACTAATCCCTGCTTATTTTGCTAATGATGCTTAGGGGTTGATTATTTTAAGTTAAGTAGGATTAGGTGGTTAGATTAGAGTAGATTAGTGATTATTAATTAATTGTGATGCATGTTAGAATTATGGTTAGTGCATTTGGCTAGAGAATAGTCTATGGTATTTATTGAATGCTTCTCGGGATTTTTCCCGACCCGTCTCTGGCTTCAATTAGGCATTACGGGCCTAAATTGGATTTTTAGTAATTATTTATTAAGTTTCAAAATTAATTAATTATTTTTTTTTTGGAAATTCAACCGGGATGGCCGATGACCGGAATTCCATGCTGATTATCGTGGTGCAGTCCATTTATTTATTTGAGCTATACGTTGCGTGGAATTGAATTAATTGTGAAATTTTAGGATTTTTTCTAAATTGTTTGACGTTGAGTAATTGATTGGTAGATGGCCGAGTATGAGTATATAGCGCTAGTTATACGCTGATGGGCTATATAGAGGGAGAATGGTGAGAACTAACTGAGAATATTATTGGCTGAGATCAATCAGGTACGATATTTTTTGGACATATGTGGTTCGGTGATTGGAAGTATCACTAGCGAAAATGGCGACTTAAAGAACGCACGTGAATGACTTATAAACAAACGTGGTTCGGTGATTAAGGAAATATCACTGGTGAAAACGATGCCTTAAAGAACCCACGATGTTGTCTATTACCGATGTCACCTTGACGAAAACGGCGCCCTAGAAAGGACACGTGGTTCGGTGATTGAGGATATCGCTGGTGAAAACGGCGCCTTAAAGAACACACGGTGTCGGTGATCGGTATGTCATTGGCGAAAATGACGCCCGAGAAACACATGTGATCTGGGAATGAGTATACCATTTGAGAATCATGATATGAGTGGGAATGACCTAGAGATGATCCGATTGACATGTAATCGACTGAGTTGATTGATCAACGTTTGATCTAGCATCTATGTATAACATTGAATTGCAGGTTGGAACTGAGGCCAAGGTAAGTCCTCCGACTCATGTTGTGCTTAGGCAACCGTATGGCGTATTAGTTTACTAATCGGGTCTTAGGGGGTAGAACTTGCTGAGACATAGTCTCATCCCGGTTGTGGGATAATATTTCAGGCCCCTAGATCACTTGAGGATGAGCCGGCATATGAAGCCGAGGATGAACCTGAAGAAGAAGATGAAGAATTTGAAGAAAACAAGCCTAGTGAAGAAGAGTCTGAAGAGGATCAGGATGATCCCGAGTATGACCTAGACGAGGATTGAGATCCCATCCCTTTTGTGAACCCTATCTTTTGTAGATAAGTGTGAGACTAGAAAGTTGTGGATATTATTGTAAGATACTAGCTAAGAAGAAAAGTGTGGTTGTGAATTTCAATATGAAAAATATGGCTTGCTTTTCTATCCCATTGTTTTATTGTCTGGGGATTTATAACTGCTTCCGCATGTGCAATATAAAATGAAAGGGTCGACGATACATAGTCTTAGGATATCGCATTCTAAAATCGACCAATATAGAAGGATGGCTGCGTCCCCGAGGATCGAGGTGTGACAGTTTTCCTTTCTATTTTCCCCCTACAGCTGCCACGTCCGAGTCAACTCCGCTGCAAACGAAGCCCCCAACATTGACCGAAGCAGCTCACGTTGTCTCTCACCTTCGTCCGCAATACCCTCCACCGAAGCAATTCCCACCGAGTTCTTCAATCTAGCTGCCCTGTTCCCTCCTCGTGTCTTCATTTCCACGAGTCAAACCCAAGCAAAAGCCCACGGTGTTGACGCTAGCAACACAGCCGAAGCTGCTTCCTCTCCGCTACTCTTCACGCTCGGCCCAGCCCAGCTTCACATGGCTTGGTCTTGCCGATTCAAACTTACTGCGAGCCCAGCATCTCTGCAAATCCAGCCCATCGAAGTCAACCCATCAATTTAGCTCAGCAACCCGCCTCAGTCAGCCCACAAGCCCAACAATCAAGCCCATTTGAAGCCCACAAGTTCAGCTACAACCCATGCAAATTTCCAGCCCGCTTCAGCCCAACTTTGGCTCAGCTCAACTTAAGAACAAATCTCAACTTGGGCTGAGATTTGTTAGGCCTTTTCGGCTCAGTTCAAGCCCCCGTTGGCGCCGCCGCAAGCTTAAGTTTCGGCCGCCGTCGCGGTGAAGCGGTTTCGCATTAAAACCGGTGAGTTTATGCACTAAACTCTACTTAGTAGGCTAAGTACATTTATGAGGTGATTAGTTTAAGTTAATTATGGATTATGTGGTTAGTTAGATTAGATTAGTGATTTAGTTAACCGTTTATGCATGTTAGGTGGTTAGATTAGTGCAATTAGCAAGTAGATAGATCGTAGTATTTAATTAACGAGTCTCGGAATTTTCCGGGCCCATCTCGGTATTTAATTAGACTTTTTCCGGCCTAAGTTCCTATTTATAGCATTTAATTGGATTATTTCATTAATTTTGGTAATTATTTAATTATTAATTATTAATTATTTTTCGGAAATTAGACCGGGATAGTCGGTAACCGGAATTTCGTGCTAATTGCAATGGGGTGGTTAATTTCTGCAATTGAGTGTTAATTTGTGCAAATTGAGTGCCGATTGGATTTTTGGTCATTTATTCCAAAAATTGTGAATTTCCAATATTTATTCAGAAAATCTCAGGTGTTGGGTTTTAACACCGAAAATGGTTTTATATACTATATAAAATAATGGGATTTTAAAAAGGAAAATATCCATTTTTGGGGCTCGATATGACCGTGTACCCACACACGATATTTTCACCGGATGTTTTTAATTCGAAGAAAACGGGCCAAGGTCGTTATCATAATTGAGGCATGTGTGTGCAAAGCACAATGTCCTTGGTCGCAATTGAATGATTGTATGTTGGTTAATAGAACTCGTCCCCGGTGTGTGTAGGTGGACGTTAAATGTTAAGAGAAATCGTCCCCAGTGTGTGTCGGTGGACGATAAAGGTTAAGAGAACGCGTTCCCGGCGTGTGTCGATGGACATTACCCATCCCCGGTGTGTGTCGGTGGACGTCACCTATCCCCAGTGTGTGTCGATGGGTAGAGGACCAGCGTGTGTCGAGTAAAACTGCCCGTGCAGGAAGTAGTAATTAATTGGAACGCATGTTGATTGAATTGATGGACCGATGTGTGTCGGTAATTCTTGCTTGTGTGAGTAGTAATTGATTTAGATGTTCCAATTGATGTGTGAATTTGCTATATGCATATGGTTGTGATATGAACTGTTATGACCTGCAAGGAGGATCTGAGACAAGGTAAGTCTCTTTGGTTGTATGATTGTGTGGTTAGGACGCCTTTGGCGTATTACCCTCCTAATCGGGGTTTAGAATGTGAACTCGCTGAAATTTATATCTCACCCCGTCGTGGGCTCAATTTTCAGGGCCGTAGAGTAGAGGATCTGGAGCCAAGCTGAGATGATCTGAAGTGTAGGTCAAATAGGACAGTTCCTTTTTGTAAGAACTAGTCTTTTGAAATATTTTGATTATAGACTTTTGTATATGACTCAGTATGTTTATAAAAGAATTTTTTGTTTGTGATTCTGCTGTCCTGCTTTTCTATCCCGAGATGGTTACTATCAGGGAATTTATTATTCACTTCCGCGTGTGCAATAAAATGAAAGGGTCGGCAACTCGTCCTAGGAAGTCGCAAATTTTTATCGACCAGAGAGGGATGGGCACACGCTCGAGGATTGGGGGCGTGACTTCAATTGTATTCTCGTATGGCCAATAACGCTTGATAAGTCCCCTAATCAAGCGATCTATGTTATCCCAGGATTTTCCGTCATTATCATGCATCAACCCTATCATTCATTTAAAAATCACATTCATTGCAAAAATTTAAACATGCATGCCGGTATTTTGACCCTTCTTTCTCAACCAATCAAGTAAGAAAGTGAACCGTCAGTGGGTCACTTATTACCAAGGCACGCGCCAATTACAAACACAAGCAATTTCTAGAGCATGATGGGATTATATGTATGAAGGGTACATGTGATATTTCAAAAAAATATTTCAAAATCATACATGAAAAGTTTCGAGACAAAGTGACGTCTCAGCTATGAAAGGCAGTCAATTGCCAAGGCTAGCCTGAGGCTCTCATAAATGAACTCACAAGCATCATAGGCATTTTGAATACAATTCAAACCATGACTTTTAGGATGTCAAATTAGGATTTTTATTTTAAATGTTTGAAAATATTTAGGATTAAGGAATATCTAGGCTATGGAACACATTCGATTGCCAAGGCTAGCCCGGGACTCACATTAGAACTCACAAGCGTCGCAAGCATTTTGAATTTGGTCCAAACCATGATTTTTCCTTAAGCCAAATCGAGCTTTGGAGAATAACCTTTTTCGGAATCGTTTTTGAGAAACATTACATGTACCAAAACATTTTTTAAAAGATGCAATTTGAAAAGGCCGGTTGTTTAAGAACAAAGATCAAAGCATTTAGAACAATTTTCATGAAGATGGCATACCCTAATTTCATGCACAAACTAACCTAAAAGGTGTAGCTAAACAATCACAATCATGTTTATATTAGGAAATCTCAGAACAAACATGTAAGGATAGCAAAATTGGGCAATACCTAATGATAATTTGGCAATGAAAAAAAATCCCTAACATGCATGACAATATGATGAACAACTTTCGTGGAGTTTTCTCAAAAAATGTACGTATGATTTTACAAAAATCAAACAACAAGCAACAACACATCAGAAATTTGTCAAAACAACAGGACATTCAGCTAATATCACGAGAATTTGTCCCATCAAAACATGTCTGAAAATCATCAAATTTATACACAACATAGCCAACATGATGACAAGCAAGTTTCATTAATAGGCCAAGTTCAGATTCCAAATAGAAAAAATAAATGGAACAAAAATATCAAAGGTCTGTCCCAACAGGGGTTAAAACAGGGGTCCGAATTTGATCCGTTGTCTAGATTGTGATCTGGCTTTGAAAAATGGAAATTAGTCCAAACGATGAGCTATTAGCATGAAATCACCGGGATTAGAAACTTCTAAGTGTGTCTTACATCTTCCTAGAAGAGCTCTAGTCCAAACTAGGTCAATTTGGTATCCTAAAATCGAGATCTCTAAAAGTGCGCGCATCAGTAATTAAAAAAACAGAACATAAGCATTCATTAGAAAACCTTAAAATCACTCAAAGAATGCCCAAACGGCATGAAGAAATCACACGGGACTTAGAATTAGATGCGACTAAAAGTTTGGATAGTCATCTAATCCTAAGTTGGCAAACAAAATGTCATACAATTTAAATGACATTATGAGATGTCATGATTCCTAATGATATGCTTGGGAATTCTTAGTGTGATGAACACTTTTTGTGAGACAAATTTAAAGTACAAGATGAAACTCAAATGACATGACCTAAATACGTATGCAAACCTTGCAACATGCGGTTCAATCAACAAGAAAACATGATTGTAAGATTTGATCCCTAAATGACTCAAACAAGCATGGAAATGTGCACATATGACAAGGTTTCATTTCAGTATCGAGTTTACAGAACAAGCATGAATTCAGCCATCTTCAAGACATGCATAAATCCTACCAAAAATCTCACATACAGAGCATATGATGATGAAGATTTCTCATTAGGAGGTCGAAACTCAATTAAGATGATATGAGTCGTGATAAAAATGACAAAACAGACAAACTATATGTCCAATACATGTTGCTACAGTACCTTTTACTTTAATACATGCAATTGATTCACATTGCCAATGTAAAAACCTTGCCAAGCATGCATCAATTGAACATATATATCATGTATTTCAACTCTCATGAAGGATTTGAGACCAAATAAGTGCATTTATGGACTCAATTTCACCAAAACAAATCTCAGACTAATGCATGACATACTAACCTATGTCTAGATCTAAGCAATTTTGACCTAGCTAATCATGTTAAAAAATGTTGAAAAAACATACAGAACATGAAAAACACCTGTACAAGCAACTTTCATGAAGGAAAGTTGTTCCAGAACTCAGCACAAAAAATCATCACAAAAATAGCAAAATCAGAGATCGATATGGAATAGATTGACCTAACCCTAGATCTAAGTAGATCTGACATAGTTGAACACATCCAAAAATCATGAAAAAATTACAGAAGATGTACAAGATGATTTGGAACAAAAATTATGAGAAAATTTTGTCAAAAAATGATCATGAAAGTTGGCACAAAAATAACAAAGTCAGAAGGCGGAACAGGATCAGAACCGAAAAAAAAAAAAAAAAAAAAACCTTAACTACTTTGCAAAATTGTTACTCTTCGAGGTACTTTTGGAGGGCCAAAAAACATTTTTTTTTGGCTGTGCGACCTATCATTTTAAAGCTCGGGATGTCTATTATCTAATCCTAAGAGGATTCGAGCTGAAACGAGGTCGTTTCGGACCTCATTTTGGCCAAAACAGTAACCTATGTACAGGCCTACGAAAATGACAGATTAAGCTTAAAATCACAATCATCATTCAAATCATCAACAAATCATTGCAGAATTCATACTCATTAATCTTAAGCATGTAAAAGCTCCTAATCTTGAATCCTAGCCCCGATCGACTAACTCGATCTCGCTTCATCAGATTTGAGTTTCGAATCGTTACCTTTGTCTCGAGTTTTGTCGATTTCTATCACGATTAATAGGATCAAATCGCCGGATCACGATCAGGACTCCAAGAACCTAGATCAGGTAACTACGGCTTGGATTGGGACCAATTGAACCACCGGCTCAAAGAAAAGAGGAAGAACCGGTCCAAAACGGACCGGCCTTGACTTGCCGGCGAAGATCGGGCCGCCGGTGAAGATCCGGCCACCAATCTGGTCTCCTCTTTCCACAACAACGTCAAAGATCCCTGCTATTGCAGATCACTAGCAGCTTGAAGGCTTGGGAGCTCCGGCAACTGTTGGTTCGAGCTTAGAACAAGACTAGTCCAAGAGGCGAATCGAAACTTAGAGAGAGAGTGTGTGATCTGTTTGTGCAGCATTTTGGAGAGAGAGAGAGAGAGAGAGAGAGAGAGAGAGAGAGAGAGAGAGAATTCGTGCAAACGAACCCCCCATTCTGAAGATATAAGAGATTTCACTTATATACTCCCACATTACCCGATCCAACAGTCAAAAATCCATTTTGAAGGCTCCATTATGATATCGAGGTGTTGGGTAATTGATCTAGTGGGTTTGATTTGCAAAAAACCAAGCCAGAATCGGGAATTGCATCGAAATGTCTAATTATGGGTTACTTTGCAATTTGACGAAATTTGAGGACCAATTTGTAAAATTTTGGGAAATTGAAGGTGTAGAAGTGAAATTGGGAGTGAGAGGGTTCCAAAACCGGTGATTGGAGGCCAAGAACCGGCCAGCAAGGGCCTAAACCGGCCAATCCCGCCGGCAGCAAATCTGACCGGCCGGACCGGTTTGGTCTAGTTCGACCTGATTTTGACCGATTTGGTCCAGTTCTTGCAGTTTTATCCACTTGGGACCCCTGTGGATCAACAATTTATGCAATTTGACCCCTAAAGGACCTAATTGAAAAGGAATTTTATCCTTTTGATGAAGAAATTGACCAATTAAGATACAATTAAGCTAATCAAACCTTATGAATGTGATCTAGGGGTCTTTTATTGACCTAATTGAATGATTATCGTGGAAAAAAATGAGTCAAATCCATGGGTGATTTGAATTGGACCTAAAGGGCTAAAATGGTAAAATTTGCAATTCAATGGGCAAAATTGTAAATTAACTAAAATTAAACTCAATTAGTGTCACAATTGCCCTATTTGATGAGCTACCCATAGGTAAGATCACTTACCACATTCAAATTGACCTTAAATTGAAGTACTCGAGCTTAGGTCAAAAATGAATCTAAGCCTAATATTAAAATTGGACCTAGATGTATGAAATTAAACCATAGCCATGAATGGGTCAATTCGAATTTTGTCAATTGAAGCTTAATTGCTTGACTTTCTAATGCTTGGGAGGATAAAATTCTTCAAATTGATAAGTTCTTGTGTGAATTTCACAAAAACGATCTTGAAGTTAGACATATCCTAAGAAAATGAGTGAGAAACAATCATCCGTTCACAAGTTATGAAGGATCGATTTTAGTCCCTTAATTAGGGCTCAAAACGGCATTTCGTATTTTGACTTGATAAATCGCGAAATTGAATGCTCAAACAGATTTCAGATAGTCCCTAAACCAAATGTCAAAGACGGAAGTACACATAATTATGACTAGAACAAAAGTAATTTTATTTTTGATCGATTTAAAACCTAAAACTGAAAAATTCATAAATTAAGGTTCTTAATCGAATTTTGTGAAATTTTTTACACAAAAGTCAAATTGTCATTGAAAGAAATGTATTTCTGCATTTTTTATTATTTTTATTTTTTTGGTTAAAGGTTTGACCAAAAGTCAACCATTTAGTTGACTTTTCCTAAAGGGTTGATTATTTGATCAAATCTTTGAATTTTCAAGGAATTGATTTGAAAAAAGTTAAATTAAAGTTAAGTGGAATTTTTTTGGGTAAAAAATAATTTTTTGATATGGGGTTAACTTTTGGTCAATGGGTTGACCAAAAAGTCAACCGTTTGACTTTTTGGGTTTTTCTTGAAAATGAGCTAAAAACTGCTTAAAAAGGGCAATGCAAAAGAAAGAAATGAAAAACGACACTTTTTGTTCGAGAGATAGGGTTCCGTTGCGATCAAAAACCTAAATCTCGATTTTTTACCTTTATAATGCGTCAACTAAAAATTAGGTGTCAACAGGTGTTGGGAGTTTTCGTCAATGTCCACAAGTGCGTGAGACCACTAGGATGACCTTTTGATTGAGCCGGTTTCAAGAGGCCTCGATTTAGCTGCGAGCCTGTCAAGCTAGTCAATATATTCTCTTAGTCCTTAGTTTCATGCCTTTTAGTATATTCCACCGGGAGAATTACCAAAAAAGTCCTAAACCTATAGCAATTGTGCAAATTCAGTCCTAAACCTTTTTTTTTTTGTCCAATTTAGTCATAAACCTTTTATAATTGTGTCAATTCAGTCCATCCGGCCAAAATTGGCCGGCCGGCGCTGACGTGGACGCCGGCGGGGGACAGCCGGCCGGCGAGGTAATTTTTTAATAATTTTTTTATTTTTGTCGAATTTTTAATTTTTTTAAAAAATTTTTAATTCTTTTTTTTTTCTAGCCTTCTTCTCCTTCCTCTGGCCGGCCGGTGCCGGCCAGAGGTGAGGGCCAGCGAGGTCAGCCTCGCCGGCCACGGGCGAGGCTCACCCCGCCGGCCACTAGCGAGGCTCACCCCGCCGGCCACTGGCGGAGGCGAGCCTCGCCCGCCGACGGCGAGGCGGCCATCGCCGGATCCGGCGAGGCTCGACCTCGCCATGGCCGGGCGAGGCCGAGCCTCGCCCGAGATCTGGCGACGGCGGCCTCGCCGTCGGCCGGGCGAGGCCGGGCCTCGCCGTTTTCGGGCGAGGCCGAGCCTCGCCCGGATCCGGCAAGCTCGGCCCTCGCTGGCCACTGGCGAGGGCAAGACCCCGCCACGCTGCGTGGTGTAGTCGAGGAACTCGCGGAGGAGCTCGATCTCGTCCTCGTCGGTCCGAGGGCGCCGGAACAGGGTTTTGGCGACGGTCACGGCGGGGAGGGCCGCTTGAGCTCGGAGGGGGAGATCGTGCGGACGATTGGGGGGACGAGGGAGGCGGCGATGGCGACGGCAGCCTGGCCGACCACTGGGCGAGGTCGACCCTCGCCCTTGCCGCTGGTCGGCGAGGCGGCCGTCGCCGCCAGATCCGCGACGATCGCCTCGCCATCGGCCGGGCGAGGCTCGCCTCCGCCGGTGGCCGAGGCCGACCTCACCGGCCGAGGAAGGAGAAGAAGGCAAAAAAAAAAAAGAATAAAAAAATAAAAAAATATATTTAAAAATTCAAAAAAAATAAAATATATATTAAAAAATATTAAAAAATTACCTCGCCGGCCGGCTGTCCCCCGCCGGCGTCCACATCAGCGCCGGCCGGCCAATTTTGACCGGATGGACTGAATTGGCACAATTATAAAAGGTTTAGGACTAAATTGGACAAAAAAAAAAAGGTTTAGGACTGAATTGGCACAATTGCAATAGGTTTAGGATTTTTTTGGTAATTCTCCCATATTCCACCTATAGGCGTCAAGCGTCACATGTACATGCACGTCTTTCTTTTTTGCTAGCCTCTGTTGTCATTGTAAGTGTTCTATACTCTTTTTGCTTTTTATTTATTAAATCATGTTTTTAAACTCGGTCTTGATCAATTATATGCCTTCCATGATCAAGTACAAACATTCTCTAACCAAGGGGCATTTATTTAATTGACATGGAGTACCCTTCAAGTGGTACTTTCTCTTGTAATGAAATCCTAGCAACAGATTGCATCATTGTTTGATCTGAAGATAAACTGGTTGCTTTGTTTTCATTCCTTGAGACGGTATCTTTGAAGTCCCCAATTTCCTTATTTTAACATCGGACTCATTCTCATCTTCGTATTACAGGGGGAAATGACACTTACAGAAGAAATGATCAAGAAGTTGGTGCTAAAAGAAAAGAATGGGGGGATGGCATAGCACCAATGTCTAGTGGATGAGTTGCCCATTACACTGCTATGCCTGTTAGATCGCTTGGACAAGTTCATTGGGACTCCACCTCCTCGTCTGGAGTCGGATGCAATGAGCAAAGTAAAGCCTACTAATGTCAATCCAAAAAGCAAAACTGTAACAATCGCTAGTTCTTCTCAGAAGTCGAAGGCCTTGCTTCGGAAGAGGAATGAAGAAGGTGATCGAGAAGATGGTATGTTGGGCAACCGAGCAGCAAAAATGACAGCTGTGTCCCCAAACTCCAAATTACCAAGTTCTAATATCGGTATCAACTACATTGGGTGCGTTTAGTTCAACTTTTCCAAAGGGCTTTCAGTGGGGAAATGCTGGGGTATTTGGCAAGCCTGTCCAAACAGTTTTCAATCAAATACTGATCTTGAGAAAGCTGAAATCCAATGCTGATAGAAACCAGCATTTGGCCAAATGTTGAAAGTACCATTTTTTTCTTGAAAATTAATATCATAAATTTTTTAGTTTTTCGGTTTTACCTCTCATTGTTCCAAAACTATCGTTACCTTCATTAGAGTCGGTAAAAAGTTCTATATTTTTAATAAAAAAGAAAAATGAAATCCAAAAGCCTTTATAAAAAAAGATTTGCCAAATACTGTTATCGTGCCCATTGGATTGGATGACCTACTGGATGATAAACTATCCAAGCAATAGATGATACCGTCTTTGTCATTGACGAGAAACAAGATGATAGGATGAGTTCGAATCGCCTAGAATAGGTGCATTTTCAATTATCGCACACTACTCTATATAGGAGCCTTCCCTGCTTTCTTTCTCGGATTTCAATTGCTTTCTAAGATTTGTTTCATTGTATTTGATTCCTTTCTAGTATTTCTGTTTCAATAATGTAGTCCGTTTCTTTCCATCCAATAGAGTACAAATTTATGAAATTTCTCGTCTTAACATCCTTCGGAAAAACGATATTACCGAGTATGTTGATTAAAGCAGACTCCTTTCATCTTCTGGTGAAACCATGGGTGGGGCATGAGACGAACACCTACAAACTATTTTTTATGCGAGCTTCCATTCGTTGTAGGGTCATTTTAGTTTGCCTAAGTGACCGTGTATTACAATTTATAGGACCATGCTCGACAAGCATATTTGAAATACGTGATCATTTAGCTAAATTGACATGGTTGGGCGGCTATAAAGGTTCAATATATATTAATATTGACTTATGATGGATGGCAGTATGGCGAATTGGGGAAAAAACATCACAATTGCCATGACTTTTGTAACGACCTTCACATTGGTGCTGTAACATTTCAGTTGTTCATGTTAAGACAATCCAACCCAAAACTTTAAGCTTATAGATGGAGGGAAACCACGTACATAAAAAGAGCATGTGAACTTCACAATTAAGTGACATGGGATATGTCAACATATCACTTGAGTGTCATAACTTTTAAAAAGTATTTACTCTGTGCCATACACATTGATGTCGTAGCATTTTAATTAATCACCTAGATATCATAAATTCTTGGAAAACATTTACCACAAGTGCCATGGATTTTGATGTCATGTTGGATTTTCCTCCACTCAGTGATCAATGGAAATAACATTAAATTGAGCGTATGTAAAAGTTATGGCACTTGATATGTCCTTTTTTAAAAGAAAAACGTGTAAAAATGTTCAAACCAAACTGAAGTGGATGACTTGGCTCAGGAATTATTGAGTTATTGGTGTCATTTTATGAGAAAGTGTCATTACTAAAATGACATCGTCCTACGGTCTATTAATAAATTCGTGAAAGAGCAAAGTCAGATTGCACATCAAGTTAGAGAGCAGCCTCTAAGCAATGAGTGTCGTGGTAACCCACGGCATTCAAGCTAAGCAACAATCAATCATCTCACTCGACAGGAATTCATGTACCTGAGTAGTGGGGAATATAACATTAATATATCGGCCCTACATATCCTCTTTCTCAAGGGAGATTCATGCATATCAATAGTGGGAATAATATAATAGAACCATTTATTCCTTTGTTCTTATTATATCGTGAGTGCGAATAATCAGTCGGAGAAGTTGTTTCCCTGCACGTTGATAAACCCTTATCTAGAATCAGATCATCCGAGGGACCGCTGTCAATCAGTAACACAGCCGCCTTACGTCACATAGTTCACTTGATTCTACAGTATATCTGCCCTCATAGTCGTCGTACAAGTGAAGTATTTTGTATATACCCTTCGATAATTGACATGAAAAGTTAGGCGGCCTAGACATACCTCTCTTTATATGGGCCCCTCACCTAAAATAAGGATCGGCACTTCGTAAATGTAGTTCATCCATTTTGTAAATTAGAAGATGTTCCCCACCAATTCATAGGACACGCCTGTCTTTGTGGCTGTCGTCGCGCCTCAACTTGGCCGGGACGGGATCTTGTCTTCTCCGTGACAGCGGAGACTAGGTAGGTCTATTCTGCTCGGCCCAAATAAGTAATCAAGACGAGGTGAATTGGTTTTTCAAAAAACAAAGATTAATTTTGTAAATCAACCCCAATAAAAAAATTATTTCGACGTGCAAAGTGAACTAACGATATAAACAGTGGAAATTAATGTGTTTAGAGACAGAGAAATTGCAAACAAAATTTATAGAGGTTTGATTTGGGTGTGCCCACTCCTCTTTTCTAGATCTAGTAGTCCAAAGAGACCGAGTTCCCTTAGTTATGCCAAAAGAATCTACTGCTACGCAGAATCCAACTTTCTTCAAGAACAACCCTGCTATAAACTAATTGTTGGACATCCAATGGTTGTTCTCACACTTTACACGCGCACCATCTTAGATCTTCTTCCGAAACTCTATATCATTCCTCTCGGTGTTTTCAAGGAATCCCTCGTACACTTTTTGTCTCTCACCTAGACAAATGCCTTCACTTTAAGTATAGCCACTCCTTTCTTTCATTTACAAAAAAAGTTTCTGTATCCCTCCACTTGATAACTCAATTATTTGGGTTTGAATTTCTTATAGGACTTCTTCTGATCGACGCAGCATATAGCCTCCGACAGAGCAATTTCGATCCACTTGTAGTCATTACGTAATCAAGAAGAGGGATCCGATTGTGACATGCTAATTTGTCATATTTGTATTCTGCTAAGACAGATAAATATCATATAGCTAGGATAATCTATAGACTTTGTGGAGGATTAATGGATTAATTAATCTTGTTCTCCACTAGTGACATTCTAGTTTGTCACATTTGTATTCTGCTGAGACAGATAAATTTCATATAGCTAGGATAATCTATAGACTTAGTGGAGGATTAAAGGATTGATTAATCTTATTCTCCACTATCATGTATTGACGTATCAAATGTATGGAACATTTCGTTGTCCCTTCAGGGTTCGCTGGAGAGAGAGAGAGAGAGAGGTCCCCACCAGTCTTTTTCCACAAAGGTTATTAAGATGGCACTCATTTCTTAAATGTTAAGAATGAATAAAGGTGATTACATAAGGTCATTAGATTCATTCCTCGATCTAATAATTTGCAATTCTTTTTTCTTTTCTTTTTTCCTATCAAGATATTATTTCATATTTAACGTAAATATTATTTACTTACTTTTTTTGCAAAAGGAGGTCGAGATGACACCTTTTTTCTTTCCAAACTTCCAAGTGTTAAAAATGAATAAAGGTGATTACATTCATTTCTCAATCTAATTAATGTTTTACTAAAGATAGGTTGAGATTCGATCACGAGGAAAACGAGAAACTTCTTGTGTGACGATTTTAGAACTAACATGTCAAATAACAATGGAAAAACTTTTCCCTACGAATGAGGTGGATTAAACAGCATCGACGGCCCATTTCACTTTAAAATAGCAATTTAAAAAAAAAATATTTCAATGCATATGTCATTTGAATGATCTTGTACCGTCATATTTAATTAGTTTAAGAAAGTTTGGAAGTGATGGATTTTCTTTTAAGAAAAGATGTAATGGGACCAGATGAAAAGGTGGCAAGCACATATCAGAGACTTGAATGGCGACTCATTGGTAGTCTCGATCGAACTGAGAAACACCCGAACTTGATTGACCAGTTTGGTTTGGCCCCTAAAGATGCTGGTCAAGTTTCCAATTCCATAAAATTGGAAACCGTTGATTTTCGGTCTGGTTCCCAGTTTCAGAGATAAAACCAACCATTCGGACCAAACCGACTATTTATTTTTAAATTTTTAATTTTCTTTCTTAAAAAATCTATAAAGAAATATTTATACTTTAACTTTTTGTGGAACAAAGTGCCTCGATTCAAGGCCTTTCTCAGTGTTATCGTGCAACATCACACTTGATCATTGCCAAGAGACCAACAACACTTTGCCTCGTTCCTCGCTACTTAGGCAGGCAACCTACTTGTTAGCTTTTTCTACTAGCGGATGTGGGACTAAGCTCTCTATAGCTGTCACATGCTTACTCACTCTCTCCCTTGCTCCCCCTCACTTGCAATAGATCCAAGGAAAATTACTACATTTGCCCTGTTGGAAAATGATGGTAGTAAATAAAAGCCAACATAGACAAGCCACTCCAAGAGTCTCACATCAAACAAGCACACAAAGAGTCTTAGAGAGATTGTGAATAAAAGCCAAGTCAGTCAATTCTTTTAAGCATGTTTTTTTGGCCTTTTGGCTAAGATCAAGCGTGATACTTGTAAAGTGTGATTGATGCTTACACAAATGCTAAAGTAATTTGATTTTTTTGCATGTGCGAACATGTGTTTCAGGCACATGTGATTGGTTCCATTAGACTACCAGAGAATCGAATTGAATGGATCGATCCAATCCTATCCAGTTCCAGCTCCTTCGGTTCGGTCCTTGGTTCCGAAAATGGGGATTTGGTCCCTCCAATCCAGTTCTTAGTTCTTGGGTGGGAACTTGACTGCCTTGGAACCGATTACCCCTATCTTGTAACACTCTTTTTGATAGGTATGAGCACGTAGGTCAAGCCTCTAGGAATCTTTTGGCCAGGTCCTATCCTAGAGGAATTGGCTCAAACTTAATTAAATAGGTCCGATCTAGGTCGGTCCAAGCCTACGCTTGAAAGTTTCTCTCAAAAAACACAAAATGACCTACCATTTGTTGTACTTCCAATAAAAATCTAGTTATCAAATAAGTAACATGATATACATTAAGCACGTCTTTCAATCCAGTTCAATGTTTAGCGAATTTTATCTACTCTTATGTTACAATTCTTATATTGTCATACTAAATTAGTGTTGAAAAAAATCCTAGAGATTTTGAAGTTGACAAAACTGTCCATAAGATTTTAGTAAGTCTAATATTTGTCTTGAAGTATGTTGATCTAGGAAATAATCTTGGAATGAAGTCATCTTGATCTAACTCAAATTCAAGTATAGTTTGTAAAGTTACTTCAGATGGAACATACTTAGACTTGAGTTCAGACTTCATATTGAAGATAAAGACTGAAATAATTGCTCTCATTCCCATGTTGACATAAGTTTAGAACGTAGTAAGTTCAGAAAAAATAAGTTCATAACAAAGCAAGTCTAGAATGTGACCAATTTAGAATGCACAATGCCTAATGATCTAGTTTAGATTTCACACCAAGAAAGATTTGATTGACTTGATCTTATTTGACTAGCTAATCAAGTTCTTTCTAAATGAAGAAGTTCTACTTATGAAAACCAAAACCCTAATTGTATGGGCAACCGGAATCAAATGGAGATTCGGCTTCCGTCATTCAATGGCCACTCAATATTTTCTATATAGATTTGTCCAATGGATAAATTCACTAATTATTAGCACTTAATATTGTAATCCTTTGTTGATCATCTAGTGAAATCTAGCCAATAGGTTGTTAACATGAGAGAGTGGATGTAGGCTTAACATAAGCTGAACCATTATAAACCTTATATGCAATTTCTCTTTTCTCTAAACTCTCGACGTTTATTACTATAGTCTATTGCACACTCGTAAGGTGCTTCTAAAGTATGTTCTACCGCACAACTAATTCTAAAGTTTATTCCAAAATGCATTCTTTGTTCAGACTTTAATCTCAACTTCTTTTATTCCACTTTAAATTGTCAAGATTTTATAGAATCACTTATTCATCCTATTTAAGTGATAGTTGCTAGCTACTTTAATTAGTTCAAGAAATTATAAAAGTGATGGATTTTCTTTTCTGAAAAGATTTAATAGGTATTGACGAAAAGGTGTCCGGCATGGATTGGTGAGTTAAATGGCAACTCATTTGTACGGTAGTTTTTTAGTAACACTCTTTTCGATAGGTATGAGCACGCAGGTCTGGCCTTAAGCCATTTTTGCCCAAGCACTATCACAGGGGAATTGGCTCAAACCAAATTAAAGGGGTCTGGTCCAGGCCGGTTCGAGCCTATGCCTAAAAGTTTCTTTCAAAAGACACAAAATGACATACTGTCCACTGCACTTCCAATGGGAAATCCAGTTATCAAAAAACTACTATGATATACATTAAGCCCGACTCTTTTTAGCAAACTTTATCCGTTCATAGGTGACAATTCTTCAAGCGATATTATTTTCTTTCTCATTTTATGTATTTCCCTTTTTTGACTAAAAGAAAAGATATGGCTCTATCATTCTTGTGAGACCGAAAGTAATAATAGGTTGAAAATTGGAATATTTTGCCTAATAAAGCTCCTACTTGGTTGGAATTGGACTTTACTCCTCTAAACCCTTTTCTTTCACATGTGGGCTGGATTTTGGCCTTTAAATAATGAGTGAAAATATGAAATTGGAGAAGTGAACAGGGCCTGCAAGGATTAGAACTTAAAACGTCTCACTCTAATATCCTGTGAGATTTTGTAAAACCATTGCCAATTGTTCTAAAATTTAAACATTAGATGAAGACATGAATTAATATTTACATATTCTAGTAATTTCAAAATTAGATGAAAGCTCCAGGGACTTATATATCACCTAATCTACTAAATTTGAGTTATGAGACTTGTTTATAAGCACAACTTATGGATGCATCTTTTCTTCCAATCATACCTACCAAGGGTCCTCACTTCACCTGCCGGTCTGCCATTCAAATCCTCTACGATTACGGCGTGAAGTTTTTGAAATTGGCATTTCATAAATTTGATAATTTGGTTACTGAAAATTCCCTATCTAGCGCTTCATCTCTTCCGCCTAAATTGGCGCTTCCTCTTTTTCTCCTATAACTTTCTACGCTTCCTTCTCCCTTTCTTACCCTCTGATTTTCCTTCCTTTCTATGATTTTTAGATCTATCTTTGCTATGAGAAGTCACGTTGTAAATCCATGTGGATTCGAGTCATACCATCTCAGACCCCGTATGAACCAGACTACCTTGCCATATTTATTTCTTCTCGAACCTTTTTTGTTAGCGTTTGGTCGAGATAGTGGGAATTTGACGGCCATGTCCCTAACCTTATCTTGCTAGACTTTTTTCTTCTTTCTTTTCTTTCACATTTTCTAATACCAACGTATATTCTGATGACTTGTTTTACTCGTTTTCCGTACATATTCTTCCTTCATCGATCCCAGGAATCCATTCCTTGGCATCCGGAAACGTCACTCATCCCCAATCGAAAAGATTTCTAAAGATTACAATAATCGCATCGCTTAGTGCTATCGATATGCCCGAACCCCAACAACATAATATTTCATGGGGCCCGCATCAGGACCCATCTCGAGGAATTCTCTTTGTACTCATTTTACTAGTTAAACTCGAGCATCTCTTTTAGCTTTTGTTGCCAAACTAGCTCTGATATCTGAACTTTTTCCCAAGCTGGATTTACTTAGCCATTATCTTTGACTCAAATTTCACAACAAGCTAGATTATACGCAACAAGGAATAGAACACAAAAAAATCACTTGACTCCCTTCTAAAGATGTTCAGTCTAGAAAAAATATATCACATGCATCTGATTATGAACAAGAAAATCTTTTAATAAAAATATCTTTATTAATCCCATTGGTTTATTCTATAAATATGTGGATTGTGCATTGAAAATCCTTAACACTTCTTTTAGGAAGCAATCAAGTTATAAACCTTTTAATTGGTTCAATTAAGTCTTAAACCTTTTCTTAAAATGCAATCAAGTTCTCTCAATGAAAAATGCCTAAGATTGCCTTGGTGCCACTTATTGCTTACAGGCCATCCTCAAAATTCACTTTTCAACTAAATTTAGGACTTAATTGCATATTTTAGTAAATTTTTAAGACTAAACTGAACAAATTGAAAAGTTTAGTGCTTAAGTTTTCTTTTATTTTTGTTTAGACAATCATAGAGTTTAGGGCTTGATCATATTTTGTTTATAAAATTCAGGGTCGTGGTGCAAGTTCGTTCCCTTATACCTTTAAACAAATCTATATTTGGACTATCAAATTGGATCATAGCTTGCATCCTACATAAATAACAAGGCTGGTGAGATATTTCATGAGTTTGGAATTCACCTATCTAAGATGAAGTTTGTCATAAAAGAAATATTTGTTTTATATCACGACAATTTATTCAATAACATGTGTATAACGAGTTTGTTCATGCCGGCGCCTAAAAAATGGCCAATAGAGGGATTGCCATGTGCAAGATTACCATTGACCAATGTCGGAATTAAAATTTGACATTGGGGGCACAAGTCTTAGAAAATGAACAAGATCCTAAAGGCTCATAGATGCAAAAAGAACGTGTCAAGCACGAAGGACACGTGCACTCAACCAAATCTCAAAATTTTACTTTCGGTCCTTCTGTTGCTTTCTTTTATTTTACCAAATTCTCGCTCTTGTGAGTTTGATGGGCGCTCGTGCTGTCTAAATTCAGCTCTGAGTCATCCTTCAGTGTAGGTCATGCGCCTTTCTAAACTATAATCATCCAATCCAATCAAGAATACAAGAACCACATGCTTTTCATATTTGCCAATTCTTAGCCTACTCTACATTGAAGGAATCTTCCTCTAGTGGAGCAGTATCGATTTGGCGAATTTTGGGAGAAAACAATTTGGTGATATATCCCACTTTCGAATGTGGCTAAATGACGAAATAAATCACCAGCAGGAGAAAAAAGAAAAGCAGATCACAAGATCCACTTGAGAAAATTCCGAAAAAACCCACTCCCTCTGCTATATATTAAGCTCTCTCCGCCTGGCACCCACCATCTCCATCCAAAGCTGATTCCTCTCCTTTTTCTTCCTCTGCACTTTCTCTCTTGCTTTGCGGTCCAACGCAAGCAGCTCCAAATCTTCCCAGTTCAAGCCACGAATCAAACAATCGAAAGAGAACCCTAGATCTTCACAAAAATAAGAAGATGGCAGTGGCGAGAGGCCACTTCAACTTAACTGCAAGAACGCTCCCCGAATCCCACCAACAATCATCGTGGCACTCCCCCGTGCCATACCTCTTCGGTGGGCTCGCTGCAATGCTTGGCCTGGTCGCCTTCGCGCTCCTGATTCTCGCCTGCTCTTACTGGAGGCTTTCCGGCCATTTCGACACGAGGAACGACTCCGACTCCTCACAGAACCAGCAGGACCTCGAGGCCGGTGCAGAGAAGGAGGCAGAGGATCGCGAGGACCAGAAGAAAGAGAAGGTTTTCGAGGAGAAGATAGTGGTGATCGTGGCCGGTCGAGCAAACACCATGTTCTTGGCCACGCCCATCTTGTCACCTGCTAGCAGTAACTGCAGTACTAGCAGTAGCAGTAACTGTAGTACGAGGCTGTCTTGTTTTGAGGAGAGTGAGTGCGGTAGTGTTGGTGATAAGAGAGAGAAGTTGGCGGCTGGAGAGGCGGAGATGGCGAGCAAGCATGGTGAGTCTGATCGGGTGGATCACAGTGGGGACTTGGAGAACCAGGATGGCTCTGATCAGAGCTCTTAATTGGGGAATTCGTTTCCTTTTCTTCTAGAGTGATGAGTTCGTGGGTGTGGGTATGACTTAGCTTCGAGAATTTTTCTTTTTCTTTTTCTTTTTGGTCATTTTCTAATTTCCCATCTTTTTATGCCCCTGTTTTGGTCCGGGAACTGTAAATATGATATACGGAGGATTCAAGTACGATTCTCTCTTTTCTTGAAAGAACAATGTCGATTCCATTGGATGAATGATCACGTAAATCTACTTCTCCGAAGTGTTCTATCAAACGAAACGATGGTCGTGGTGAGCGCGACTGGTGAAATACTATCTCGGCATGATGGGTGAGGTCCGAATCTGGTCGGGTGTTCACGGCAAAGAACCCTTAAATAAACAAGGAGCAACGTTGAATGCACAATGACGATGGATTGAGTTCTCATTCGCAGAATAAAACCAAACTTCCTAAGTTACTGTACCAAGGGAATAGGGTTAAGGACAACTTGGCAGCTCATTGATCTGAGGGACCAATGTGAATACGTATTTTTCGAAAAAAAAAAAAAGTTTAGGGTGAATTTTGTCTCTAATAAGAGTATAAAGTAACAACTGAATTTTAAATAAAGGTCTAAAGAGATTATTTGGTCTTGAATAAAGGTCTAAGCCCACCAAACGACAAGTGCTTATTCTGATAGCACGAGCAAGGTCATTTTTGTCCAGAGACATTTCTTTATTTTTTTTTCTTTTTTTCTTTTTCTTTTCCTATCTTTTCACTATTCATCTTCTTCATCATTTGAGGAAAGCTGCAGGTCTCCTGCTCACCTCAAGATATGGCTGTCTTCCATGGCCATTTGCACCGCGTTCAAGTGTCGCCTTGCCCGGCTCTTCAAATCTTTCAAATCTTGCCTTCCAAATGACTTCTCTCTCTACCTATCTTGCTGCCATAGCAGCTTATGATAAAATCACCTCCAATCTCTTTCTCTATACCTTGATTCACCCCCCCAAAAAAAAAACCCTAAAGAGCCATGGGACAGTTTGACAAGAAAACCCTCAACTTCAATACCGATGACCACAAACGGCACAGTGATTGCAAGCGGCACCGCTCCAAGAAGAAGAAGAAGAAGAAGAGGAAGAAGTTTGAGTCGACAGTGGTCGAAAGCAGCAAAAGCAAAAGGGGACGAAGGCCACTGCGAGGCTCCTCTGTCATCGCTGACCAAGTGCAAGCTACGGCTATCGAAGTGGGAGTAGATCAAGGACTACCTGCTCATGGAGGAGCTCGTGACAAACGAAGATTGGCTCAAGCCATGCCACGAGCGACGACGGGTCGTTTAGCATTGGCGGCCATGGACGGTCAGATCCGAAGAGCCAACCAAGAAGGCGCTTGAATCTAGAGAGAATGTTGGTGGAGGAAGATGAGAAAAAAGTGAAAGCATACCATAAATGTCTTTGGACAATTATACCCCTATTTGTGTTGCCAGAATAAGCATTTGCTTGCTATCTGGCTAGCCTGCGAAGATTTGATCGGCTAGCTAGCTTAGACATTTTTTGAGATAACGTTCAATTTAGGTCTTTTTTTAAGGAAACTCATCCACTTTGGGCCTGTATTTGAATTCATTCACTGGCCTTATAAAAACACCCATTTATGTTCACTTATTTAAGCAATAAGTTCTTGCAAAATATTTAAAATATCATTTGAACTTTGAGCAATTATGCAAATGTTATTTGTTGATCTGCAAGTCAAAATTTCGCGTATCTTGCATCAAGTTGCATCAAATTGTGTAAATAAAAAACTTTGAAAATCAAAAGTTACTTTAAACTGATTGACTTGTGGAATCATCTTTTAACTGCTGATTGAGTTGGTTAATGAAAGAAGTTAACCAAAATAAGAGAGGTGAAGCTTATTTGAGTAATTTTAGTATTTTGATTACATATGATTTCCCAAATCAACATATGCGTTTTTTTTTTCTCAATACTGCCTTGCTATTTAGCACTATCTTGTCAAGATAAGTATGAAGGAGTTTACTTTTACAAATTGCAAAATTGAATCCTAAAACATTCATTTTCGACAATCTAACTTTTAAAATATTTTTAAAAAATTATGTCACGAGATCCAGCAATTGAATTAGGATGTCAAAAATGTCACATTAGATTTCCAACTTACAATTTATGTGGGTGTTTGAACTCAATTGGCAAATAAATGAATTCCTAGGTCTTGATAGTACGGTTGCTCAAAAGTTTATGATGTTTGTAGTTATCCACATCCAGCGAGATCCTACAGCAGCACTATTCGTTGATGTTATTGGTGGTTAACAAGGAAAATATTTGCAGGGCGTCAATCATTAGATATTTTATGAGGTGAGCGTACTATTCGAAGGGCACACTCATAATCATTTGATATCTTTCACATAATGCACTATGAAGTAAGCAACCGCACTGACCCAAAAATGATTAGGGTTTGACGCACCTTTCGTTTTTCCTGACGTTTCTTTTCTTTGGGGAAATATCTGCAGGCCTAAATAGAAAAGATGCAGGAGATGTGGGTCCAGTCTACTTTGCAAGTGCACTATTTCTGGTTACTAAGCAAAGTAAGACCAACACTGAAACGTGACATGACACGACATGATATGTCGATATATCATTTTTTAAAATACAAAAAATTCCGACACATTGAAATAAATTATATATTAAATGTGTATATATATATATACATAATAAATGATTAATTTTATGATTATTTCAATCAAATTAATTTGATTCAAATTTACAAATAAATAAATAATAAAAAAGCCTAGAATGATTTTACATTAAAAATATTAATTCATAATCTATAAATATCATTCGTTATTTCAATTTGACAAATTCAACTCCATTCTAATAATTCATAAAATTTTGGAGGGAAAAAAAAAAGCAATTCACATTATGAACTTGTGTGTCGACGTGTCGAAGAGAAGAAAAAAACTTGGGGAAGAATTATGTATCACGGAAAATGAGATTTAGAAGAGAAAATTAAGTTTTTCTTTTTTTTTCTCATTTATTATTTTTTATTATTATTTTTATTTATTAACATATATATTTTGAACTCTCATTTATTGAAAATTTTTAAAATTGATCTCGTGTGTCGAAATCACATAGTGGAAACTTATATATCGGAATGCCGACTCAAGTATCGGAGAGTATTGGGAAAATTGATTAAGTATTATATTTTTCGACACATGTTGACCGAGTGTCTGAGAGTATTCAAGAGTGTCGAAGAGGAAGAGTGTCGGACACGTGTCGAAGTGTCCGACACGACACGAAAACTTTCGAAGAGTGTCGATACTTCCTAGCTACTAAGCATGGGAGTTTGATCTAGGGGTGTGCAACCGGACCGGGTATACCTAGTTCCCGGACCGGCCCACCTGGAAAATAGGGTCGGGTACCAGTTCCCATTGAAATTGGTCCGGGAACCGGTTCCCAAAATTTGGAACAGGTTTAAACCGGTCTGGGAATAGGTTCCGAGTGATTACCCACCCGGAAACCGGTTCCCGGACCGGTTTTGTAAGTAGAGGTCCAAAACCCTTTTTTTCTCCCGATTTCTATTCTTACTCTCGCAATCACACGATATTTTTCCTCTTGGCTCTCTCAAACATGCATGATACTCCTCCTTTGTCATTCATCTTCCTCACTTGCTTCCCTCCCTCACCGAGTCCCTCTCGCACCGTCTGATGGACGGACGGTGTTCGTCACCGCCAAATTCTTGTGTATCATATAGATTGGCTCGCCTAATTTCTTTTTTGTAGGAGGAGTTATGCTTGCATAAATAAATAGTTTCATGTAGTAGTTGTAGGAATAAGACTAATATTAGACCTATATTTGTTGCTAATTCTTTACCTTATGTTTTTATTTATTATAATTAGCCCTATGGATTCTTAATTTTTCATTTAGTCAAAAAGTTCATTTATTAATTTATTATCAGTGCTTAATGTTTCAATATAAATTAGGAGGATTATGTTATTTTCTCGCTTATTAATATAAAATTCGAAGTCGTATAGGTTATCGAGAGATTGCAAAACAGGTTCTGGTGGAAACAGGGTTAACCCTAGAACCGGATCGGAAAAACAGGATGGATCAGGTACAGGGTCTAATATAAATAGGGTCGGGTATAGGGTCCAGAAAAGGGGACCCGGTTAAAACCGGGTTGGGTACAGGGTCCAGGTTTAGACCCTACCCACCCTGAACCTGATCACCCCTAGTTTGATTCAATACTTGTGTTGGAATTGGACTAAATTAAGCTTATCCCCTCACTGATCCTAGTTAACTTCTTTTGCTTACCAAATCGATAGGCATGCTTAAGATGATCTCACGAGTCAATCGGTGGGCATGACTATAAAAGGAATTGGACTTAGCCCTAATACTTTCTTAAAGTTAAGTGTGCACCTGCATGTTCTAAAATATCAAGTTGGTAAACACCAGTGCACGCAAGGATATCATAAGTTGCATAACATTACTTTTATTATTATTATTATTATTATTATTATTATTATTATTATTATTATTATTATTATTATTTACCACTCGAATGTCATAACTTAAAAAAAAATGTTCAGTTGAGTGTAAGAACATTCATGAGTCAATAAAAAACATATGCATTGTTCTCTTCTTGAAAAATCGAGGATAAGAACATCACAAGTGCGATAATTTTGGTACAACGCTCACTTGAGTATCGTAACTGTTTTTTTTTTCCAACCACTTGAGTGTCATGACTTTTAGAAAATGTGCATTTGAGTGCCATCACTTTCAATCGATCACTTGAGTATTACAACTTTTTAAAAATATTCATCTAAGTGCCAGAAATCTAACGTGGTATGGCATTTGTAGTTAACTTTTTAAAAAAATTATGACATTCAAGCGATCAATTAAAAAGTTACGTAACACTATGGCACTTAATTGAGTGTTATACACAAATTATGACACTCAAAATGGCAATATATATATATATATATATATATATATATATGGCATTCAAGTTAGTTTTGTACGAAAATTATGACACATGTTATGTCATTTACCCCTTTTCATGTCTCAAAGTATATTTTGTACATATTTTAGCTGATGGGAGTGCCATCCAATGATAATGAACTCGAATTCAATCAAATTAATTTTCTCAAACTTAAATAAGAGCGCAATTAAATTCAAAGTTAACTCTAATTGGCTCGATTCGTTTATTAAAAAGTGTAAATTGGGCTGAATTTGATTTAAACTAGAACTCAAAGGTCCATTTGAACGACGCATGTACTAAGTACATACATGTACAACAGGATAAGTACATAGGTACATTGAAGACAAGAAGGCATTGCCCATTTGGTTCACTCCCAATACCAATTTGGTTCATATGAAGAATCATCGCGGGTTTAATTTCATAAGGTGGAATTTCTCTTGGCCTGAGGCCGCCCAGAGACTTCCTGTTGTGGATAGAGTGCCAGTACTGATCTGATGGGATGGCCATACGCGGGGCGTAGAGCTCCAATAGCCAACGTCTCGGAGGAAAAGTAGCAGACGACCGCCCGATTCACGTCTCGAGCTACTCGAGTCCGACGCGAACTCGAGTGCAACGTATTTGAGCTTGACCAGTACATGAGTCGGCTCTAAGAGTGCGCGAACGGACTCATTGTGCATCCCCTTTGTCACCACTCAATTACACATGAACCCAATCCTTTTTTCGGTCAAATTTAGCTCATGAGATCATCTCATTCCACCAGTCAACCTACTCATGAATGCTCCGACTCCATCAAGAATAGCTAGAATACGAAGATGTGGCCCTAATTTCACGCAACAGTACCTTGATGTGAAGCTTAGGCATGCATATATGGCCACAACTTGCAGCAAGCAAGCGTGAGTTGTTCCTTTCCAGGAGCATAAAGTCGGGTCGTCAGCATCAGACATTCTTCATGATTCGGGAGCTGAAAAACGTCTCTCCTCTTCATCGATGGCCTACTAAAAACGATCAAACACGCTGAAAAGATGACAGAGACTTGGACATGATTAACACCGCGTATTGGGGATATAAAGCGATGCTACGAATGCGAAATCGTGGCTCTCTATTGGCACCAAATTCTGGGTTCATTCGTATGGTGGATGACGAGACTGAGGTGACCCGAACGAGTGTCCTTGTGGATGCAGAGTCGATGCGATTCCAATTGATTGTCGACTACCCAAGATTGGTCAATTCATGTCAAATTCAAAACATTCCCATTGCTTATGCTTTTTGCAGGAGGTGTGGCTGAAAGTTATGGGTTGATATCGTGGGTCATGAGTTGTCCATTTAGGTGGTCCACTAGGGGGATACGTCAGGATTAATCCGTCGAATACTAGTATATTGTCTAGATGACTATGATCGATATAACGACAAAAAAGATCGATTGTATTTGAAGAAAGAAATACAGGTAGACTTAGTCCCTGTTTGGTAGAGTTGTGTGGCTCTAGTGTAGCCATGATGCTCTATAGATGCATTTGGTTCAACTTTTACAAAAAGCTTTTCGCCCTCAAAGGCTCTTGAATCTTAGTAACACAATCTTGAATATCCTTGGTGCTAAGCTTATGCTAAAAGCTGGATGCAACTCTCCCCCGACTTTGGCTTTGAGTAATTTCAGAATACTACTTTAGGGTTAAAGTAATTTTTTCTTTCAACTTTATTACTATACTATTTAAATTCAAATGTTACTCTCACCCTCACATTCTTATATAGATCTGACTGGCATAGCATAATGTCAGTGACGAGCTCAGATTTAACCAATGTTGAGTTCAAATTTGACACCAACGTCACCCCGCCTGGGTTGCGTGACCCAATCAGTCCTTGCCTGATGTCGCGCAACCTCGGTGTCACTGTCATGCAATCTTGCCAGGCCGTCGCCTAGAGGTTCACATGAGCTTGGTGTCACCTTGCTTAGGGTCAAGAGACCGTGATGGCAACCTCGTCAGCCCTCATGACTCTATATTGAGCTTCTAATTTGTTTAAGTTAGTGCCTGCTTCTCATTTATTCTTGAGGAGTGTTGAGCTTCATTTTTACTAAGAATGAATCGTTCATGTGCTGGAAACTTTCTTAGGGAGTCTTTGAATCAGTTGCGCTTATCTTGTCTACAATTGGAACTTCTCCAAATGTAGGCAAGGCAATTAACGTGGTGAAGTTTATAATTAAGTGTTGAAATAGTTTGTTATCATGAAAAGAAGTGACTTGATCATGAAAAATGCGACTTTTGATTATGAAAAGAAGTTATTGTTGACACGAAAAGTGATGATGGTTGGGATAAGAGATGTGTTGACTGGTTTTCTAAATAGCATCAAATCATACATTGTTCATATCAACTATTCAATACACAACTTGTTTTTTTAATTCTCTTATTCTCTTTTCATACAAATAATTTTGATAACACATTCATGGTGAAATTCCATTAGAGAAATTGAGTAATTGTAAACTCATTTCTCTATGGCTCTAGTTTGTATCTTGGAACTATTTTTGTTCATGACCCAAGAGCTACAATAGTGAAGGCAAATAATACGTTAAGGGTATTGATTATCATCACATACAAATGCATCAAAGATCTATAACTGTTATTCTATCTTCATTAGAAATCAAATTCCCCTAACAATATTAAGGCATTAGTTTCATGAAGATGGGACAATGGCAACATCAAGTGTTGGGAATCTTGACAAATAAATATTATTGAAACTTTTGTTTTTGCTTATATGCTTGAGTCATCTTCATTATGGCATAATAAATTTTTTTATGTCGGCTATAGTACTTTGAAAAAGTGATATAATACCATGTGATAATCTTAATAAGAAAAAAGATGATGAAAGAAGATGTTGAGGAAGAATTCTCAATGCTTTGTTAGATTATCTATATGAACTTTTTTCTTTTTTGATTTTACACAGTTCGTAGAGGTATTTAGAATGCTATCGAGATCAAATACGACATTATAACACAAGGTATGGATAGATTTACTGTTTTTGAAATATTATGAATCTACCGTACTTAATGGAAAATCTGTCTCTAAGTAAGTCGAGAAACTTCAAATATATGTTGACAAACTCAATGATTTTATGATATAAGTTTTTTAACCTCTTCAAGTTGTTGCAACTATTTCAAAATTGCCTTCAACTTGTAATGATTATCGAAAAAAACTTCTCCACAAAATTGAGAACCTAATTGTGGATAATTTGATAAAATCACATTTGAATTGAGGAAGGTTCTTGGGATTGTGAGGTTAATTATGTGAAAGAAGTTGTAAATAAGGTACACTTTGTTGATAATGACAACATGAGCAAAGACCAGAAAAAAAAAAAAACTAAAACAATAGCAGCAGAAAATCTTATTCGATGGTGTTACATAGGAATTTAATTATAACAATTCTAATAAGTGCATTTATTCAAAAATTACCAAAGAACGTGGAGTTATAATATCATTTTATGCTGATGATATGTCAATTACATGTATAAAAATGTTTGGCATAAATGACGCTAAAATCTATTTATCTTCTCAGTTTAAAATGAAAGATTTGAGATAAGTGGATACAATTTTAGGTATCAAAATGATCAACTATAGTGGGGATTATTATGTTTTAAGTCAAGGCCACTATGAGGAGAAAATTATTGAAAAATATTAGTATTTGGGCATAAAAAAGTCAAATATACGATTTTGTGTTTTAAAATTTATGGAAATTCATGGACAACCTTCATCACAATTCTATCGGTAATTAAAAGAGTCTAATGTGTGTTATGTATTGCTCTTGATTGGGTATAGCTTTTATTGTTTATTATTAATCCTAGTACAATATAGATTATGGATTATCTTATGCAAGACAACTAGCAGTAATGAAAAGATATTCAAATGCTAATTGGATAACTAGCACAATTGATAACAAATCGACATCTTGATGGGTTTTTTAAAGCTTGCAAATGATCTAATCTCATGGACATCACACAAGCAAATATGTATTGCTCATTTAATGATGTAATAGGAATTTATGGCATATTGGGGCTAATAAAGAGGTTGAATGGTTGCAAAATTTGCTATAGGATAAAAAGTTATGGCCACAACTAATTTCAACCATATCTTTACATTGTGATAGTGAGGCAACAATGTCTAAGGCACAAAATTAAATATACAATTAAAAATCTAGACATTGGCTACATGATTATACTTTGACAATAAATTATTGGTAGAATTGTTTAGGTAATAAATGTCCGACTATTAATAATTTAGTTAATCCATTCACTAAGGGACTCTTGAGAAGTTTAGTTAGCAGTATTGTGAAACAAATGGATCTCAAACCAATTAATAATAGTCAAGCTATCGCAACCTTACCTTGGTAAACCACTTAGGGTTCGAGTAATGGATTATTAAGTCTAGACTTAAGTCAGGCTCTACCGAGCCCTACCAATTCGCAACCTAGCATTTAAGTTTTTAGCACGCAAATCATTTTTATTTAAGAGTCACCACTAATCAGTTTACAGTAGACCCATTAGATACCCAAGTAAAGTATTGAGAAAAATATCTTACTTTTACAAACTAGAGATTAAATGAGTTCAGGACTTAATTATGCTAGATTACTTTAACAACCTTTCGGTGCATTTTCTTTTTTATTTTTAAAAATATTTTGTCAAGTGTTGACACCTGATTTTTAGTCGACGCGTCATTAAAAAAAAATTGAGATTTACGTTTCTGATCGCGATGGAGCCCCATTTCTCAACCGAAAAATTTCTTTCGTTTGCTTTGTTGTTTTAAAGTAATTTCCAATTCAGTTTCAAGAAAATCTGAAAAGTTAAACGATTCACTTTCAGGTTGACTTTTTTGGTCAACCCTTTAACCAATAGTGAATCATAGGTCAAAAATTGACTTTTGCCCTAAAAATATGTCATTTAGCCTTAGTTTCACTATTATCAAATCAATTTCTCAAAAATTCAAAAAATTGACAAAAAAATCAACATTTTAGGAAAGATCAATTAAAGGGTTGACTTTGGTCAAATCTTTGACAAAAAAATCGAAAAAATAAAAAATCCATAAAAACATTTCTTTTAATGTCAATTTGACTTTTGTATCGAAAATTTCACAAAATCCGATTAAGAATTTTGAATTTTGAATTTTTCAATTTTAGGTTCTAAATCGACTAAAAATAAAATTATTTATTCTAGTCATAATTAAGTGTAGTTCTTTCTTTGACATTTGGTTTAGAGACTATTTGAAACTTGCTTGCGCAGTCAATTTCGCGATTTATTCAGTCAAAATATGAATTGTTGTTTTGAGCCCTCATTAGGGAACCAAAATTGATCCTTTATAATTTGCGAACAGACGAATGTTTCTCACTCATTTTCTTAAGATAAGTCCAAATTTGAAATCAATTTTGACTAACTCACACCAGAACTTATCAGTTTGAAGAATTTTATCATCCCGAGTATAAGAAAATCAAGCAATTAAGCTTCAATCGATAAAATTCGAATTGACCCATTCATGGTTATGGTTTAATTTCATGAATCTAGGTCCAATTTAGATATTAAGCCTAGATTCATTTTTGGCATAAGCCCAAGTGCTTCAATTTAAAGTCAATTTAAAGGTGATGAGTGATCTTGCACATGGGTAGTTCATTAAATAAGGCATTAGTGACAATAACCGAGTTCAATTTTAGTTAATTTGCAATTTTACTCATTAAATTGCAAATTTAACCATTTTAGCCCTTTAGGCCCAATTCATGACACCCATGATTTTGACCCATTGCCTTTCATGATAAACATTCAATTCGGTCAATAAAGGACCCCTAGATCATGTTTATAAGTTTGATTAGCTTAATTATATCTCAATTGGCCAATTTCTTCTTAAATAGAGTAAAATTCATTTTCAATTTGGTCATTTAGGGACAAATTGCATAAATTTTGGAACCACATGGGTCCCAAGTGGGTGAAATGACAAAAATCGGACCAAACCGGTCAAGAACCACCGAACCGATCTCATTGGCTGTTGGTGGGGATAGCCAATTCAGCCCCTTGCCAGCTAGTTCTTGACCTCCGGTTTCTGCACCTTCAATTTTCTAAAATTGTACAAATTGATTATTGAATTTCATCAAATTGCAAATTAACTCCTAATTTGACAATTCGATGCAATTCTTGATTTTGGCTCGGGTTTTTGCAAATCAAATCCACTAGATTAATTACCTGATACCTCAAGATCATGACAGAGTCTCGAAATCGATTTTTGACTATTTGATTGAAATTTCGACCATCAGATCGAACCAACGGCCGAAATTGCGTAACTTGGGTAGTATATACCCATTTTTCCTCTATTTTTGGCGGGTTTCATTTTGACACAAAATCTTTCTCTCTCGTCAATCTCTCTCTCTCTCTCTCTCTCTCTCTCTCTCTCTCTCTCTCTCTCTCTCTCCTGTTATTTCCCGTACATTCCTCTTTCCTCTCCTCTCTCTTCAACCAGTTTAAACCGGCCTCTCTCCAGCAATCACTCACCAGCCACTGCCAACCCCGTGATGAGTCTCATCCTTCATTTCTTATGGCGGAAGTTCCAGCAATAGGCGGTTGTTGATTTCCCCCTGTACGGCGGCTTGATTTCCCACGGAAACCTCAAAACCGGTCTAGGAGGGACCGGTTCTATTTCTAACCAAACTAGTAGCCACCATAGCTCACCGGCACCTCTAATCACCAGCGATCACTCGTGTTGAAGGCCCCTGACCTAGCTGGGGTGAGGAATCGGCTAATCAACCATCGATTGGCTTCCAATCAGCCCGATCTCTTTAGGCAACATCCAAATCGGTCCAGTTTTGGACCGATTCTATTTTCCTTTGCTGCAGGCGGTTTAGCCACCTTTTGAAGCTATTTCTTACTATCTAGATCTAGTCCTTGGCAGTTTGTGGAGGTTTGATCGAGGTTCCAGTGAAAACTTCGATCGATTTCAATCAAATTCTCTCTCTCTCTCTCTCTCTCTCTCTTGTTATTTCTTGTACATTCCTCTTTCCTCTCCTCTCTCTCTTCAACCAGTTTAAACTGGCCTCTTTCTGGCAATCACTCACCGGCCGCCACCAACCCCGTGATGAGTCTCATCCTTCATTTCTTATGGCGGAAGTTCCAATAATAGGCGGTTGTTGATTTCCCCCTGTACGGCGGCTTGATTTCCCTTGGAAACCTCAAAACCAGTCCAGGAGGGACGGGTTCTATTTCTAACCAAACTAGTAGCCACCATAGCTTACCGGCACCTCTATCACCAGCAATCACTCGTGCTGAAGGCCCCTGACCTAGCTGGGGTGAGGAACCGGCTAATCAACCACCGATTGGCTTCCAATCAGCCCGATCTCTTCAAGCAACATCCAAATCGGTCCAATTTTGGACCGGTTCTATTTTCCTTTGCTGCAGGCGGTTCAACCACCTTTTGAAACTATTTCTTACTATTCGGATCTAGTCCTTGGCAGTTTGTGGAGGTTTGATCGAGGTTCCAGTGAAAGCTTCGATCGATTTCAATCAAATTCGATAAAAATGTAACAAATGTAACGATCTCAGTCTTGAACCTCGTAAAGCAAAGCCGGATAAGCTGACTGGGGGTAGGGTTCAATTTTAAATAAATACATGATGATTAGATGCTAGATGATGGATTTAGATGATGATTTGCTGTAATTGAGTGTTCTTGGATGATGAACTTAAACGATTATGGTTGAATCTACAATTTCGTAGTTATAGGACCGATCTAATGATTTGGCCAAAACGAGGTCCGAAATGACCTCGTTTCAACTCAAATCCTTTTAAGTTTAGATAATACATGTCACAAGCTTCGAATTGATAGGTTGCATGCCCCAATCGAGTGTCGTTTGGCCCTCAAAAAACCCCTCCGAAAATGAGCGATTATGCAATTGTTTAAGTGGATTTTCGGTTTCGTTCTTATTCCGAAATGAGATTTTACTATTTTTGTATAGCCTCCTGTGATGATTTCCAGATAATCTTGCCTTCACAAGTTTGTTCCAAATCGTCTTGTGTATGTTTTGTAATTTTTTTCATGATTTTTGGATGTGCTTAACTAGGTGAAATTTACTCAAATCCAAGCCTAGGTCAATCTGTTCCGTATTGATCTCTAGTTTTGTCATTTTTGAACTGATTTCTGTGTTGAGTTTTGGAGGAACTTCCTTCATGAAAGTTGCTCGTAATTCTGTAAAGAACATCCTATAATTCTTTCGTAAGTTTTTGATGTGTTTAACCGGTTCAAAATCGCTTAGATCCGAACATAGGACAGTCTACCCTACATTGGTTTGATTCTATTTTGATGAAATTGAGTGCACAAATGTGCTTATTTGGTCTCAAGTCTTTCATGAAAGTTGAAACACATGATGTATATGTTCAATCAATGCATGCTTTCCAAAGTCTTTACATTGACAAGTGAGTCAATTGCATGAGTTAAGGTGGAAATGTGATGTAGTAGTACATAGTTCGAATATGTATCTCTATTTTCTCATTTTTGCTGTGTTTCATACTATCACATTTAAGTTTTGAACTTTAACGAGAATCGTTCATCATTGCATGTTCTATACGTAGGATTTTTCATAGGATTTTTGCATATCTTAATGATGGCTGAAGTCATGCCCCTTCTATGAACTTAATGTTAAAACGAAATCTTACCATATATGCATCTTATCATGCTTATTTGGGTCTTTTAGAGACCAAATTTTACAATAATGCATTCTTGACACTTAAACTACATGTTACAAGATTTGAGTACATGTTCACGTCATGGCATTTGAATATTATTTTGCATGTTAAATTTGTGCCGCAAGAGCATATGTTCACCTAGAACCCTCAAGCATTTCATCATAAATATTGAGTTATCTCGTATTATCATCGAATTGTATGACATCTTCTCATGCCAACTTAGGGTTAGATGATTACCCAAATTGTTTGTTGCATCCAATTCTAAGTCACATGTGATCTTTTCATGCCGTTCGTGCATTATTTGAATGATTTTGGGATTTTCTAATACATGCATGTATTCTATTTTTCCTAGTTACCAACATGCGCACTCTTAGAGATCTTGATCTCAGAGTACATAATTGACCTAGTTTGAACTCGAACCCTGTTAGGAAGTTATAAAGCACACTTAAAGGTTTCCAATACCTCTAATTTCATGTAGATCACTCATCATTTGAACCACTTTCTATTTTTTAAAACTCGATCAGAATTTGGATATGAGATCAAATTCGGACCCCTGTTCTAACCTCTGTTTGGACAGATTTTTGACATTTTTGTTCTATTTTTCTGTAACGATTCTACACTTGTTCTTTTAACAAAACTTGTTTGCCAACATGTTGGCTATGTTGTGTGTAAATTTAATGGTTTTTGAACTTGTTTTGATAGGACAAATCCTTGCGATATTGATTGAATGTCATGCTGTTTTGACAATTTTATGACATATTGTTGCTTCTTGTTTGATTTTTGTAAAATCATGTGTAGTTTGTTTAGGAAAACTTTCTTCACAAGAGTTGTTTGTTATCATGTAGTACATATTAAGAAATCTTTTCATTGTCAAATTATCATTAGGCATTACCCAATTTTGCAGTCTTTATATGCTTATTCTGAAATTTCCTAACATGAGCTTGATTGACATTATTTAGGTAAACTTCCTAGGTTATTTTGTGCATGAACCTAGGTCGTTCTATCTTCTTGAAAGTTGCTTTAAACATCTCGATATTCATTGTTAAATGATTTTTAATGAGTCTTATTTTCAAATCAAATTTAAAAATGCTTTGGTACATATGATGTTTCTAAAAACCATTTACTAAGAAATTTTTCTCCATAGCTTGATTTGGTTTAAGGAAGAGTTATGGTTTGGACCATATTCAAAATGCCTACGACACTTGTGAGTGTATTTATGCGAGCTCCGAGCTAGCCTTGGCAATTGAATGTGTTCCATAACTTAGATATTCCTTAATCCCAAATATTTTCAAACCTCTTTAAAATTCTATTTGATATTGTGAAAAATCACGATTTGAATTGTATTCAAAATGTCTGCGATACTTATTAGTGCATTTATATGAGCCTCGGGCTAGTTTTGGCAATTGAATGCCTTTCATAGCCAAGACATCACTTTGTCCCAAAAAATTTATGGATGATTTCGAAAGATATCTTTGAAATATCACATGTAACCCCATGCATACAATTACGTCATACATTTAAAAGTGTCTGTATTTGTGATTAGCGCATGCCCCTCGTAATAAGTGACTCGCCGATGGTTTACTTTTTTTTTGATTAGTTGGGAAACAATGTCTAAGAGATTTGCATGCATGTTTAATTTCTGCAATACATGTGATTTTAATATGTATCATAGGATCGATACATGATATCGAAGGAAAACCCTATGATCATATAGATCGCTTGGTTAGGAGACTTATGAGTGTTATTGGCCATGCAAGAACACAATTAGTTGATAATGGTTATAAGTCACAAAAATGAATTGAGTAAATGTCTTGGAGGGACTTGTAAATGAAAGACAAAGGCCGACCCTGAGGTTCCAAAATCTAACTTTCGCATTGAACTTTCTTTAAGTGTTTGATCTTGACATGATGTCGTGTTTTTGATTGTTTTGATGTGCATGCTTGTTTCTTTCCATTGTATGTACCTAATTATATAGTTCTTAGACTAAGTTTAGATTAGGATCCTGAAGATGGAGAAAACATGAAGACAGTGGAGGTCAATGTCCATTCCGACCATAATCATGTACTATTCATTTCCCCAACATATGTCTCATGTTCTTTTTGTCGTATAAAGCTCGACGAGTTGCGGGTTCTCTCTTCCTCTTATCTTTTTCAATTGTGTTTCTCTTTTATATTTTCTAGGATTGCATGATAGATTTACAGCTTTCCTTGCTTGTTTACTTACTGCTTCGTAATTTTCAATCCAATTTGGTGCTTCCTTTTCATTTTCTTTAGAAATAGAATAACATAAAAATGACCAATCACGCATGATCGCTTAGTTTAAGACTAATGATCTCGAAAATATAAGAAGAAATACATTGGCATGTTAGGTAAACGCAACATACTGTTTAGGTACTGAAAGAGCCCTAATAGAAATATTAGTGTAACCCAAATTCTCGGATATAGATATCTAGTTGCGTAGGAATCGAGAAAATACTCCCGACCTTCGATTGGGTTTCTAGCCCAAAAAGAGACTAATGGTGACTTATGTCTTATTTTTAGGTTGTTATAAACAATTAGACCATATAAATGAACCCGTCGCGCGGGATACGAGTTTCAATGAAACTCACCATAATTTAATATACTCGATATGGGAGTACCCCAAAAGATGAAGTGATGTCATCTTTATGGGCAAAGCATACTATGGAGAGTGCTACCATGGTAAAGGTATCCTTAAATCCAATATCCACACCCGACCTCTTCTCTCGAGGTGTGTTGCCCCTGTGTAGGTATGGATCGCGACATTCCACTATCATGCGGGGTATGAGCTTAGGAGAGCTCACGATCTCATGGAGGGAACTCACAAGAGACTTGACCCGAAAGACGAGGTGATGACGTCTTTTGGAATGTGAGCCGTAAGGGAACTCTCGTGATCGAGTACCACTAAACCCAATTTTTCCCCTTCCTCTCCTCATGATGGAGGATTGCCAGCGAGATCGAGTTGAGACATCAGGCAACTTGGATTAATGTAAGTACGCAATCCACTAATTGAACACCCAATAAAGTAGTAAATAAATTGCAGAACTTACCTTTATAGTAACAAAAACATCTATAGTGTTAGCTTAGAATTCACATCAACAATCCTAGATATGAAATCTAATTAACACGTGGTCATTCAATTTTTTTTGGGAAATTTTCACTTATTAAAATGAAACCTAGAAACTACGTGCAATGCAATGCAAAGACATATAAAAAAGTTTAACTAAAATGATATGCGACATGCAACTTAACATGCAAACTATATATCACATGACATTAATTAAATGACCTAATTCCTATCTTAAATTTGAAACTTAAGTCAACTCAAAGTTATTATCTAAACATGCATTTTAATTTATTTAGAAAAGTATCTAACTATTATACATGCAATTCTATCTCGAAAGTCAATTCTAATCTACATGATATTCAAATACAATTTTTTTTTTGGTATTTTTAGGATAAATAAAACAATCAAAGTAAGATAATCACTAAATCATTCAAAATCATCAAATATATCATCCAACCAATTCAAACAGTAAAACAATATGTAATCAACTTGAAATGTTGCGAATAAAGTCAATAAATTGATCTTAAGCTTTAAAGATCAAAACATCAATTTTAAAGATTCTTGCGGAATTCATGCTTCCATCTAAAACCTTATAGATGGAATCAAATATTATGTATGGTTGCGAATTAGGAAATATATCATAATTTGGGGATACACCTATCACTCAAATATGCACATAAGCATATAATAGGCACTAAAATATCCAGATCAAATTCAGATAAGATAGTTACTTAAATTGCAGATAATTTTGTCAAATTTGAATCATTGGATAGAGGATTGGAAGGCGATTGGCAACGGTGCATGGTGGTGAGTGGCGTGCATGTTGATTGCAGCTCACGCGTTAGCACCGCGTACCAATAATGGGTTCTTCATGGACAACTCTTTCTTTAATGGGTTCTGCTCTACTTGGACTAATATGTTGTATATCATGGGTGTATTGTCTCTGAAGAAGAGTTTGGAGAAGTTTTTATGAGTTTGGTCATGAAGAAAGATTCAGTACGCCCCTTTTGTGCTTCTTGCAAAGAAGAAAGACAAACCCACAAGTCTTCCTTCCTCTTCTGTACAAGTGGTGGAGATCAAAAAGCTTTTTAGAGTCCAAGCGTGGCGGAATCTTGACTAATATCTCCATCACCATTCAATCACAATATAATCGCTAACTGATTTCCCTGTACAATCACGATGGACTTCTCTTAAATTTGACTGAAGAACAAGGGCTTCGTGTCCATAAACTATAGGAGCTTGGGCGTTTATTGGAACTTCGTCACTGGGGCAAGCCGAGGCGGCAAGCAGCACGGATAGGACTTTTACGGCCACCGAGAGGATGTGGTTTGGCGTTGGGCTGATGAGAGCAGTGGCTTCACGTCTGGATAGGGATGGCGTCAGGATCTTGAGCAAAATAAGAGTAGGCATAGTTTGTTGGTGGCTAACAGTACAACCTAGAAGATGGGTGAATAGGTTGTTTTTAAACTTTGATGATCTTTTGCGGAAAGTAACTAATCGCAAAATAAAGATCAGCTCAACCAAATCTTTAAGAAAACATCAACTAACTGTATGTCGATGTACATAAATGGAATGTAAACAGTGAGACATAGAGAGTTATAGTGGTTCGGCTTTATCCAAAAGCCTACATCCACTCTTCATACTAACAGCCTCAAGACGGGCTAGATTGCACTAACAATCTGCTTGGAAAGTTACAAACGGCTAGCAATAATCCTTTATATGATAAATAACACTATTTGAACTCAGCTGCTACTTTTATACCTGTACACTTAATCCTTTGCACAATTGCCAAACACCATGCATATCAAAATAGTACAACAAAGCGCTTATAGCTAAGAACAACAGGAGGTAAGCTTCTTGATATTGTGTATTGCACTCTTCCACGGTTCTCCGTGGTCTTCTCTTTTATACTCTTCCTCAATCTATCTATTGAAGATGAATTAAAGAATCAGATGATCATTGGAGAGTTTTCGTTGAGGTGTATCCAAGAAAGGTATTACCCATACAATTTCTTTCTTTGAACCTCTATAGGCTAACTAAAAATGGCAAATGTTGCTATCTTCTCATTACAATTTGTGACTGACTAGTCGACAACCTAGCTACTTTGTTACATGCTTTATCTGGATTCTACTGCTATGCAAATATGGATCTTTGACTACTTAGCTGACCCAATAAACATGATTAGATGTACTTGGTTGTTACATCATAATCGACTTGATCTTTACATTTTTGACATAAACATCATCAACAACCGATCTTTTAGATTGACTGATATTGCTTGTCAAAACAGGATATTTGTGAACTTCTTTCCAATGAATCACATTATGGATGTTGCATAGCCCTTTGGTCCAAACATCAAGTAATATACTAAAGATAGTTTGGACATCATCATAGTCAATTGAAGATGTTTTCTCCAATACAGTTGTTGTCTCGGTCAAATGTTTGACCAGGAGCAGAGCTCGTCAAAATAGTTGAACATCAGTCGGTCAAGGAGTGGCCTGGTATAGCGACAAGGACCCATGGATATGCTGACTTTTCTGATCTGGGTGTGTTCTTGGGACCTGCAAAAAAGACAAAGAAACTCTTCTCTTTACCTCTTTCGCAATGGTGGCCACCTCGTCTCTTCCTCTTTCTACTTTCTTCTTAATGTGGTGTCTCTATATTATGTGCTCTGAGAAAGAATTTGCCAACCTCCATCTTCTTGTCCATGGGTGATCCTTTTATAGGTGGGGATGAGCTAGCATTTCTCAGGGAAGGAGAATATATCATGCGGTTGTTTCTATACCTATAGCCACATGTATATATTACCCCTAAATGTACGCCTCTACATGCAAAATTCCTTTTTCTTTTTTCAATATTTCTCATATGAAACCTGCCTTTCTACCAAGAAATATACCCCTTTATATATATTGCATGAATATACGAAAGATTCACCAACTATTGGGAGAATAATATGAATCTTTTCAAAATATACTAATCTCCCAGCTCATCTTCCTCATAAGTTGATTTTCGATCATCAAAGAATAATGAGCTTGGGCCAGTTTCTCTCTTGATGGGCTTTGTCCAACTCATCAAATTAAAGCTCGTAACCATCAATTTAAACTCATCTGTCACCGAATTAACGTAAATGCAATGATAAATGCTCCTAAAACTATATGCTATGCACTTTAATTTTAATATTTTTGTTTAGTGGTTAAAATTAATCCCTAATTTTTATGTAATAAACAACTAATTAGGTCGCCAAAATTTAGGTGTCAGTATAAGCAAACCCAACTTAATAATTTCTAACGAAACTATCAAAGTTCAATGGGTAACAACAAACTATTATATCTTGATGGTAATTAAGTACTAGGGCACAGGGTTAGTACTCATAGAAAGTTAAGAGAATGCATGAGAAACACTTTTAATGAAGTTCAAGGGTTTAGCAAGGTGATGCTAATGTAGTAAGTTAGAAATTCACCTACATGAACATAAGAATTAGTATTGCTTTCGAAAAAGAAAAAAGTCAGATGGACTTTTGTAAATGTTCATGAATGTAGTATGGAGCTTCAAGCCATAAAAAGTGTTAAGGCATAGGAAATTTCTAGCTGAATGTGTTTAAATTCATATGTGTGATAATTCAATTAATGAATGAAATTATGGTTCAAAGTTTTATCTTTCACTAATATCGTTAATAGAATTATTTACACTGATTGAAAGTTCAAATCTTAACAAATACTTTATTGTATGTATGAGTTTTTGTAAATTAGTACAGATAACAAACTAAGTGAAGGATTGATGAAATAATTTATTATCATAAAAAGATGCGACTCTTGGTGATAAAGAGAAGTGACTCTTGGTTATGAAAAGATATAATTGTTGATATGAAAAGTGGTAATGGTTCATTAGAGGTGGTGATGGTTAGGATAAGGTACCTATTCCCAAGAGATGTGTTGATTGGTTGTTTATAAATAGCACAAAATTATACGTTATTCATGACAACTCTTCAAAAAACAACATTTCATTGTACATAACTCTCTTTTACTCTTTTCATACACATAACTTTGATAATACATTAAAGGTAAAATTCCAAGAAAGAAATTGAACAATAGTATAACTCATTTCTTTGCAAATTTGGTGTATATCCTGAAGGTATATATATTTTAAACCATGTAACAATAATGGTGAGGTCAAATAATACCTTAAGGATAGTGACCAGTATCATGGACCAATGCATCAAAGATCTATAAATACCGCTCTATTTTCATCAGCAATCAAATTCTCCTAACAAAGATCAGAATTTGGATGTTTATTCTGTAAGGAAAAGTTGCGCGCTAATGGGATCAGTTCTTTAAACTCATACCGGAGAGTTTTGGAAAGTTGCATGTTTTTGTTGTGATCCGCTCCCGGCTTTCATTTATACAAGAAGGAATAGATTTAGAAGCATTTGTTTACAAGTCAATTCGGATGGTTTGTGCAAATGGAAATCTCAAATAAAACACCGTTCAACCCCGCAAGCGAATGTATAACCCAAATGATAATACAAACGGCAATTTTAAATTAGATTCCATAAGCTAACAACACAAACGGATTGTTTATTATAAACTTGAGTCATATCAGATTCATGCTTCACGTGATAGGGGTTCATTTTAAGTTTTTAGCCAATCTTAAAACATTATTTATGTGAAGCCACTAGTTTCTTTGTGGGAGGCCAGCTAGAAACCCAATCAATGGTCGAGAGACCTCCCTTGATTTTCATGGAACCAAAGATTCGTGGATTTGAGGGCTCGAGTAATGCTAAAAATTTCTATTAGTGCCCTATTAGTACCTATGAGTATGTTTGTTTATCTAAAGTGGTCAAACAATCTTTTTACATTTTTTGTGCAATTTGTTTGGAAGGCAAATGTGACCATACATGGATGGTTATTTTGTGCAATTCTAAACTGACTAACAAAAGCATAAAAGAAATCACACAAGTAATAAAATTGCCATGCGGAAAAGTAAATACCAAAGCGAAATAAGGATGAACTAGGCTAATTACAAGAAAGGAAAATAAAACCCGCAACTCATCGGGTGTTTTTTTTTTTTATGATGACTCGGGAACCGCCGTCGGCTGGCAGCCTAGAAGTAAACCCGGGGCAGACTGAGCCATCACCACAGACCCAGCTGCGTTTGAGTTGCGCGAACGCGACGCCTCTGGGATTCGAACTCCTCCCCTTCGTGAGGGGGAGGGAGCCCGAAGCCAGCTGCGCCACCGCGAGCGGTGGTCTCATAGGGTGTTTATACAACACAAATTGGAAACTTGAGACATATATTGGGGAATGAATAGTACAAACGAACAAAGGTCGGATTAGACATCGACCATACAACAGTCTTCAAGCCTCTTTGGCCACACCTGTCTCTAGTCGTTTTGATAATCTAATGCTAAACTATGCATGCATCTCACTTAATGCATCTACAAAAGTTCAAACAAGTGCAAGCCATATAAACAATTCATGATCACGAAGCACCGGCCTCGGGGTCAGCTTTTGAGGTTCATCCATATTGGGCCTTCTTAAGAACATTAATTGATTAATTTGCAATTATCAATACTTGCCCATCCTTTACATACATGAACATTGGTCAAGATTGGATAATTCTAGTTTTTTTTTTTTTTTTTTGGTTTGAAAATACGTAGCATTTCATTTAAGTAGGTAAAATATTACAACCCATATTTAGGGTCTCAGTACATAGCATATCCATGAGGATTTGAGGAGGTGAAAAGGCCCAGTTTGAAACAAGTGAGTCACGGCCATGGGCCTTGGTAGCCCAATCTGCAATTGAGTTTGTCGGATACTTAGATGGGGAAATAGTGAGATTAGAGCGGCGCTCTCCACGAACAGCATTCGACAATCCCATGGCGGCAATGGACAATCATTGACGGTATCTGTGGCACCCCTTGACGGCCCCCGATCCGTTAGGGTCACCACACGTACCTTTCACTTATCCTATTAACATATCACTCTGATACCATTTGAATTGTAGTGGGTCCATAAATCCTGGGGGTTTGTATGATCTCAATCGGTCCCAGCATAGTTCATATAACGGAAGCATACTCGACATCTCCCTAACCCGTACTCAAACTAAATAATACAATGCAATACACACCAACTACACCTTTCATATATATAGGAGCTAATGCCGAACCACTTTTATTTACGTACTTTGATGGACATCACGAGTCGGTACAACAAAAGGCCAAGGATTTAACTAAGCTCGGCTATAACCAAAAGAACCCGAATCTGCATCAGACATGTACATCAATCCATCATCCCAGTGTCGGCCATCCAAAAAGTGTCATCCTACACTAGTCACACGCTCTAATCACACCCAGCTCGGTGCATCGGCCGATGGCGGCGGCAGCATCCCCATCATTCTCCCGTCGCGACGAACATGGACGGACAGGAACTCCTGGACTACAGGGCCATCAGGTAGGCCCACATCATACATAACCAAAGCACGAATACGGATAAACACCAGACCATGAACACCAATGCAGGGGTGCTCCGAGCACTCGACCTCAACATCAGACGGTAGGCCATAAAATGTACCATGCGTGACAGGTGACAGAGGCATCTCTCAATCTGAAATGTTAGTCCCCAAAAGGGGTGAGTACAACCACTCAGCAGTAAAGATCCATCAAACTACACAATGCAATAGGCAGGACAACCACAATTTCGTATGAAATGCACATATCATTCATGTAATCATGCTTGTATTTCCATGAGGTTCATTCATTAAAGCAATTCATATTCCATGCCATATACATATACATGCACATGATTCATAACATCCATACAATCATGTATATATCCCCATGAGATCCATTCAATACCTTCATGATCACATTCTAAATGCCATATAGTATCAACTCAATTTCATAGGCAATTATATCCCATGCCATATGCACACACACATGCGCATGATTCAATTTCCATTTTAACTTTCGAAAGGATCTCATTCATTTTTCTTCCAGGGACCAGTGTTTGCATCCCTCATATATCGCTCACACCCAACCTGGCATCACGAGGAACCTCCGGTACACACCTCCGGGCATCCGGCACACACCTCCGGGCATCTCGCACCCCAACTGGCATCACGAGGCCATTCGGCACACACCTCCGGGCATCTCGAAACTCCCGAGGACATCCGGCGCACACCTCCGGGCATCCGGTACACACACTCCGGGCATACCGACACTCCCGGGGCATCGTCGGCTCACACCTCCGACAGTATCATCATTATCACAATGTATATTCACATATATATCTCATTTTCAAATTAGCATTTGATGCAATAATATCAGAGGTCTAAACCAGCCTTTTTGATGTCATATGATATGTCAAATGTCACCATATATGCAGTAAAAATAACACCCAAGATATCACATTTCATAAAGCAATTCATTTATTCTTGAAAAAGAAGCAAGTTTTCGGATAAAGCAGAATGTACTCTTTTAATTAAAATTCTGGAAAAATTAGTAAATGATCTCAATAAATTCTGAAAATTTAACATGTTATAAAAAAGATCTAGATAAAAGGTTTCATGAAGAACACCATGTCAAGAACGTTTCATATCAATCACATAGGTCCATACATCACAGCAAAAGAAATTCCAACACCATTTTTGCACAGTTTCGGAAATAATTTCGATTAAGTCCTTAAATGAACTCCGAAAATTATGAGATTTTAATATGTTATAGTTGAGACCTAGAGGTAAAAGTCCCATGAAGAAATATAAGTCTAATTCATTCTTTATTAAAATATATGATTATTACAACTCACCCTAACCCTCGGCTCAATCTCCAGATTTAACCCTTTCAAAAAAAAAATCATTTCCCCGACCAATACTTGTCCGTTTATTGTCAAGTTTCAGTATGTTGTTCCTCAAGATGTATTCTACAATTCTTATCAAGGACATGAGATCAAATTCGGACTGGATAATTTTATAAAATTCACAGAATCGCAAGGGATCAACGTAACAGTTTCCAGATCTAGCATCTCTGAAGAAAAATGGTTTCACCATCAAATACTTGCCCGTTGCACCTAAAATTTTGACATGTTAAACTTCAAGAAGTCCTCTACAACTTTCATCAAGAACACGAAGTGAGATTCCAGCTAGAAAATTGCCTTACATCTCGCGAAATCACCAAAGGTCAACATAACAGTTTCCAGATCTAGTTTCTTCAAAGAAAAATCCTTTCACCAACCAATACTTGTCCGTTTCATCTAAAATTTTAGTATGTTAATCTTCAAGAAGTCCTCTACAACTTTCATCAAGAAGTCAAAGTGAGCTTCCAACTAGAAAATTGCATGCAGCTCACGAAATCACCACAGGTCGGACTGTTTTTCCAGAAAACAGATTACTAGACTAAGGCACTACGCCCATAACTTCGAAAATTCTCACCTCCACCACATCCGAAATTCACCATACATCACTCACAATCACAGCAAGCAAAGTGTAGATCAATAGACTCTACTTGCCTTAAATCCAATGAAAATCACAGCAAGCACAACAGTGGGGCTAGGCGGTGTCGATCGACGGCAGCAGCTAGGCGGATGCACGGCGGCGGGTCTTCTTCTTCCTCTCTTGACTTCACTCTCTCTCTCTCTCGGTGCCTCGCTCAATCCGCCCCCCTCCCCTTTTTCCTTTTTGGTTGATTAATTTCTCGCATGTGATTTAATTTTGCATGCTAAGACACTTGGCTCCAAGAGGGAGACAAGTGTCTTCTTGTTGAAGACACATGGAGGAGGCCCATCCGGTTTCCCCCCCCTTCCTTCGGTCGACGGCCACTTGGGGCTTCTTGGGCCGGGCCTCTTGGCCCACTTTGGGCCCAACACTTTTGGGCCTAAAGTCCAATTTTTAAATGGCCCAAAAATAATACTAAATAAGCCCATATTTGCTCTTAATAATCTACTTTAATCCCCACTTAAATTCATAATCTCAAATACTCACATGGCCAAATAAAGTTGCAACATTAATCGATGAAAATCCAACTTATAGAGTACACGGCCAAGGACAGAAAATCGATGAAAATCCAACTTATAGAGTACATGGCCAAGGACAGAAAATTCATTGTCAAATTATCCTTTAGTACAATCCTTGATCACACTTAGATATAGGATACATTTCCTAATCAAAACAATAGTCCATCCAATGTTCGGCCTTGTTTAATTGAAATCCGTCAGTCTGATGACTATAATATAGTCCAATGGTGCTTCCGATACCTTTTCATGGGTTGCAGTGTATCTAGAGATCGTTATGAAATTTTAGGATGCCACAGTATCTACCATCACAAGGCAGTTGAATTCAACTTGCAGGTGAGCTTCCGCTATACCTTTTTGTATTAGGTATTGGAGAGTAAATTTTAGGGCTTGAGTTTCTGTTTGCAGTGGGGAGAAAGTTGGTACTTTACGGGAGAAACCATCGATCAGTGTCCCAGCGTGATCTCTGCAAACGCACGCAATGGATCCCGTATGCTTTGCTGTAGGAAAAGCCCCATCGATGTTGATTTTTATTATGCCTGGTTTCGGGGGAGTCCACCGCCAAGAGTTATTCAACGAAGTTTTCCCTGTAGCCGACGCCGATTGCTGAAGACGACGAGTAAGCTCTGCATCTGTGAACGCCAGATCTAGAAGCTGTGTGGGCTTTGTTCGTTGGTGTCGGAAGATGAAGTGGTTTCTTGCTTTCCAGATCTGCCAAAGAAGGGCTGCAATGGTCTCCGGATCAGGTACGTTTGCTCCACTTGCAAATATGTCTGCTAGCTAAGCATCCATATGATTTGTGTTGTATGCTGAGATGTTGAGCTTGACCTTGGGATGGGACCAGATACTCTGTGTCCACGGGCAGAGGAGAAAAAGGTGTTCAGTGGTTTTAGGAAGTTGAGATGGGCATAGTTGACATACTGGGTTAGGAATAATGTGTCGTCGGTATAGGTTATCCCTTGTAGAGAGCGCATTATGGCAAAGGGACCACAAGAAGATTTGAAGTTTGGAGGAAGTCTTTGTTGTCCATACCGGTCACCATAACCGGGATGGTATTTGGTAGGATGTGGGCAGAGGTGGGAGAATTAGTTTGAGCTGTTTGTCAAAGTAACTGATAGCCACTTTTCACTGTGTACACTCCTGTCGGCATGTCTGTCCATATAATTGATCTGTAGTGGAAGTAGAGTGTAGTTGTATGGCAACAATATCTTCGACTGTCTGGTCATCAAAACTGCTGCAGAGTAGAGGAACGTTCCAAGTAGGGGTGAGCGGTTCCAGGTTCCGGTTCGGTTCCGTCTGGAACCTGGAACCTACCCTCGCACGGGTTCCTCATTTTTTGGAACCCGGAACCTACTCGTCGGAACCGAGAACACCGGAACCTATCCCCGTCACGGGTTCCGGGGTCGGGCCCGTGTTCCAACAGGTTTTTTTTTTTTTTTGTCATTTTCACATTTGAATTATAACGTACGCGCATACTCTACGGTAACTTCTCACATCTTAGCAAACATACCAATACCAACTGCCAAGAATTTGGACATACATAATCAAAACCAATAAAAAGTTTCCAAAGAGGAAAGAAGATGCTTGATTAACTATAATTATTGTGCCCACATATGTCAATATATGTGCACTAAAGCTTAAATCGACCGATCCACTCAAACGGCCAGAACAAGACTATTAGAAGCTTCTATCGAGCAGAAAAAGAGACAAGTTCTCTTCTTTTTCATGTGGGTATGGAAGTTTCGCCAGAAACGAAGATTCACCAAACGGTAATAAGTAAAGGGTTCGCACTTCAATTTTTTCTTTTTAACATTTCAACGGGTTCATCCAGCACCTGTTCAAATTCAAATGAGACAGGCTCGCCAAACAAATGCGAACGAACCCAAAAAGAAAAATAAAGAAATTAATCCGTCTCGAGATCCTATCGATTTCGAATCAAACGAACAGAACAGGACCATCAGAAGCTGCTATTGGGCAAAAACGGAGACAAGTTTTCTTTTTCATCTGGTTATGGAAGGCTCACTAGATAGGACACTTGAGCTCCTTGCCCATCATTTCCAGTTGACTCGGGATCGGGTCCGCCATACCCACCTCGGAAAGTGGCGAGCTACGAGCGACCGAGCAAGAGGGAGAGGGAGAGAGGGAGAGAGGAGATGGTTTAGCGGATGAAAAGCGCGAGAGCTAATGAGAATGAGTGTTCGGACTGGGAATTTCAGTGCGTTTGGGAAGCAGAGATTCACCAATTCCTTTTGAATTTTCAGCCGCCAAAAGAAGGGGGCTAACCGGTTCCGAAACCGGTTCCGCGACCGATTCCGGTTCCGGTTCCGTGACCGGTTCCGGTTCCGCGATCGGTTCCTGTTCCGATTCCTGGAAAAATGGAACCGGGAACCGGAACTCGTCCTTTAAGAACCAGGAACCGAACGGAACCGGAACCTCCGGTTCGGTTCTCCGGTTCCCGGTTCTACCTGGGAACTGCGCTCACCCCTAGTTCCAAGTAGGCTATTCTGGATTTATAAAGTTAGCCACCATCTCTGGCTCCCCTCTATTGGTAGGTCCCCCTATAGTTCCTCTAGGTAACCATTTGTCCTTTCGAATGTGTATATTCTGCCCATTACCAACAGACCACTGAATCTGAGCTAAAATGGAATCTCGACCTAAGATTAGACTTTGCCAGCCCCATGACGGTCTAGGTCCTTTAGCTGCATGCCAAAAGTCAGTAGAATGAAAATATATTCCTTTAAACAGTCGGCTCCACAATGATGATGGATTTTGGAAAAGACACCATGCCTATTTACCCAAAAGTGCTTTGTTGAATGTAAGTAAATCTCGAAAGCCAAGCCCCCCATTTTCCTTTCTTTCTTTAAGTAGGTCTCAACCCTTCCAATGTATTCCTGACCAAGTACTATTAGTTTGCCACCAAAACTTTGCTATCTTCTGCTCAATGGATTTGCAAATAGAGACTGGAAGCTTAAAAATCGACATGGCGTACTGTGGGAGAGCCTGTACCACAGATTTTAACAAAATTTCCTTCCCGCCTTTGGATATGAGGTTTTCTTTCCACCCCGCCAGCTTTGCACTAACCCGCCCTAGAATCCATGCAAACATATCTTTTTTGGAAACCCCCCAATCAGACGGTATTCCCAAGTATTTACTGGTTTTTTCAAGCATAGGTACTCGCAATTCTCGAGCTAGGTTTTGCTTTAGTCTACTAGGGCAAGCTTTGTTGAGGAAGAGGCCAGATTTGTTTCTATTCACAGCTTGGCCCGTAGCTAAACAGTATTGTTGTAAGATGTTTGCTAAATTTTGGCATTCAAGAATTCAGCCATCTAAGAAAAATATTGCGTCGTTAGCAAAAAATAGACGAGAGAGGGTAGGACACCACCTGTTAAATTTTATCCCTTTTAGATTTCCCATGTCGACTGCTTCCTTGATGAGGATAGATAAGACATTTGCCACAAGGATGAGCATATATGGAGAGAGAGGATCACCTTGTCGAAGCCCTCTTGTTGGATGGAAATAGGGTAATAGCTCACCATTTAATTTGATACTTAAGGATACCGTAGTTATGCATTGCATCACCCATTGAACCCATATACTATGAAAACCCAGTTGCTGCAGGTTGGCCTCCAAAAAGTCCCACTCAACCTGATCATATGCTTTCTCCATATCCAGCTTTAGTATGGCCTGAAAATTTTTCTTCCTTGCCCTGATTTTTATCTGATGTAGGACCTCTTATACGACCAAAATGTTATCTTGTATTTGTCTACCAGTCACAAAGGCACTCTGTTCTGTGGAAATCAACTCAGGTAACCAAGGTTTCAGGCGATTCGATAGTACTTTGGATATTATTTTATAGATAAAATTGCAGAGACTAATGGGACGATATTGATCTAACCTTTCAGCATGCGGTGTCTTAGGGATCAAAGTAATAAGTGTTCTATTTAAAGCGGGGGGCATCACACTAATGTGAAAAAGTCTTGCACAGAGGTAAAGATATCTTCTTGCAGAATGTCCCAGTAAGTTTGGTAGAATAACCCGTTAAAGCCATCTAGTCTCGGGGCTTTGGTTGCCCCTAATTGAAAGGTAGCTTGCTTAACTTCCTCCTAAGATACCTCTGCTATTAAAGCTGCATTCATTTCTGCTGTAACCATCTGGGGGCATTGTGTCAGAATAGGGATATAATCACGTTGACCCACTGATCTATAGAGGCTGCGAAAGAAATCCATCGTTATATCCTTCAATTGTTTGGAGTCTCTGATCCACCTTTGATGCTCATCCTGAAGCATACTGATACGGTCATTTTGTCGTCTTTGTATAGTAGTCGCATGGAAAAATTTCATGTTCTTGTCCCCCCACCTCAGCCAATTAATGCGTGATCTCATAGCCCAATATTGTTCCACTTGTCGCCATAATTGTTGGACTTCATCTTTGAGACGATTTACCCGTGTTTTGTCATGGTTGTGTCCTGACTGATTGATATATAGCTAAATTTGCCGTTGTAACATATGAAGCTAATGACTACTGTTGGAAAACGTTGATTTACTCCATCTGGCGAGCGCCAAAGAAGTAACCTGAAGCTTGTGAGCGAAAGTGGAGTCCAGTAGAGGTAAAGAGGCCCAAGCATCAGTAATAACCTTGCGGCAATTCTGATTTTGAAGCCAAAAGGTTTCGAAAGTGAAAGCTTTCCTCCTTCTCGATGGGTTGGGATCAGTGTTCGGTAATAACGGGCTATGGTCAGAGCCCAGAGCAAGTAAGGCAAAGATTTCGGCTATCGGGTAAGACAATCTCCATTCCATTGTACACAGTGCCCTATCAAGTCGTTCTTTTACCACATCCTCCCTATCTCTGTTGTTCACTCATGTGAAAGCACAACCCTTACTCTCAATATCCATTAACGAACAATCATTTATAAAATCCAGAAAAGATTGCAACCTGTAGGGCTCAGCTAGTCTCTTACCCACTTTCTCCCAATGATATATTATCTCATTAAAATCTCCAATGCACATTCATGGCAGGTTATTAGAAAGTAAGGTGTCGCATATCAGCCCAAAGTTGCCGTCATTGATGATACACCGCTGGCGCATGAAGGCAGGTAATTCTCATTAGGTGTCCACTCGGGGCAATAGTGCATATCAAGTCAATAAAATGCATAATATGTCTCTCTATACATAAGGAGACCTGATCATTCCAGAAGACTACCATCCCCCCAGCCAAACCCATTGGTCTCATGTGGCACCCCTCGACGGCCCCCGATCCGTTAGGGTCGCCACAGTTCGCTTACCTTTCACTTTCCCTAATATCATGTCACTCTGATACCATTTCAATTGCAGTGGGTCCATACAACCTGGGGGTTTACATTTTTTTTTTTTTGAAAGACAAAAACGGTCCCAACGCGACTCTTTAGCGGAACCAAAATATAACATCGCCATCTCTCCCTCCTAACAACCATGATACAATTTGCACACCACTAAATATCATAAGAAAAGATAGAGCCCGAGACACTCTTATTTACATATTTTCATGATGGATTTTTCTTGGGTCGGTACATCAAAAGAAAGGCCAAGATTTTTAGCTACACTCGGCCACAACCCCAAAAAGAAACCCTCGACCCACTATGTCTATCGTGCAAGATCTCCCATCAACGAGTGTCGGCTATCATCCCAAAAAGTTGCAGCTCCTGCTTCTCACGCACAGGCCCTCACACCCATCCCGGTGCATCAGGCGGTGGCGGCGGCAACATCCCACGCATTACTCCGTCTCGACGAACATGGACGGATATAAACTCCTGAATGACAAGGCCCCCAGCCAGGCCCACATCGTACATCACTAAGGCGCACACTCGAATAAAAGTCAGTCCAGGAATGGTGGGACAATCAATTTCCACACACTCGACCTCTACATCTGAAGGAAGGCCGTAAAATACGCCCCGCGTGACAGCAGGGAGCGGCATCCTGCTAATCTGAAATGTTGGTCCCCGAAGGGGTGAGTACAACCACTCAGCAGGTAAAGGAATCCAATAACCACTCAATGCATCATACAATACAATCACAACATCATACATGTCATACATGCATCCAAGCATACTTACCTTGAAGCCATGCATATACCATCATACATCTTCATCACAATCATAACACATACATGTCATCATGTCACAGGTAATCATCATCATATCATATATGGAAATCATCATGTCATAGGTGAGCATCATCATATTTTATCATATATGGAAATCATCATGTCATAGGTGAGCATCATCATATTTTATCATATATGCATATCATCATGCCATAGGTGATCATCATCATATCATATCATATATGCATATCATCATGCCATAGGTGATCATCATCATATCATATATGGAAATCATCATGTCATAGGTGAGCATCATCATATTTTATCATATATGCATATCATCATGCCATAGGTGATCATCATCATATCATATCATATATGCATGATTCAATTTCCACTTTTAACTTTCAATTCGATCAACCAATCACTCTTTCTCGGGATCATCAATTTCATCCCATACTTTACACTCGCACCCCATCCTGGCATCGCGAGAAAAACCTCCGGCATTCAGCCATTTAAGGCTACCGGGCATCCGGCACCCCCACATTCCGGGCATCTCGCATCCCAACTGGCATCACGAGGCATCCCCTCGGGCAAAGACCTCCGAGGCTTCCGGCACCCAACCATTCCGGGCATCTCGAAACTCCCGAGGTCATCCGGCCATGTATCTCTATACATTCCGGGCATCCGGCACCCCATCCCGGGCATCCTGATACTCCCAGGGCATTATCATCCGCCACAAAACAGTTTCCTCATTTATCATTGTTCATGTTTACCCATTTAGGTCTCAACTCAGCATGGCACATGATGTAATGGCAAATAAAATCACTTTCATCCTTTGATCAATACATGCATCATTAGTCATCATCGTACATGCAGCAAGACACAATCATCCATAACAATAAAATTTATGGAATTCGTACAATTTAGAATAGTCCATTTCTCATGCCTTTTTGAAATTTATTTAAATTCCAGCTTGTACCATTTTAGAAAATATTTAAATTAAATATCCATATGATTCTCAAAAATCATAAAATCAGAGTATGTAATAGACAAAACATAAAGGTAGCAATTTCATGAAGAACACGTGCCCAAAAGAGCTTCACACAATAAGATATGGCTCACACAATACCGCATGCAAAATTCGGGTAAAGTCAGATTGCGCAGTTCTTGAAATATTTCGATTAAAATACCCGAATGACCTCCAAAAATTATGAAATTTTACCAGATTATAGTCAAGGCCTTAAGGTAGATTTTTCATGAAGACATCTAGGCCAGATTCGCTCTAGGTAATTAACTATAGACGGTCGAAGCTCCTGTTCCTAGTACCGAACAGTCCAGTTTAGCTGTCTCCGAAAAATCGAGGTTTCGCCTACTTATCTTTCTTCATTTCCTCTGAAATTTTTATATGTTTTGCCTCAAGAGTTCCACTACAACTTTCATTAAGGGATCTAGGTGAGATTCTCAAAGTATAGTCACCATATAGGTCTAAGAAGTCTCGGGTGTCCAGTACCACGTCTCCAGATTTACCGTCTTCAAGAGTAAGTCGATTCACTAGGCTATACTTGTTCATTTTACTTCAAATTTGAGTATGTTAGTCTTTAAGATGTTCTCTACAAGTTTCATGAAGAAGTCGAAGAGAGATTCTTGATAAAAATCAACATGCAACCACAAATCTACCACAAGGTCAGCAAAACAGTTCCAGATCTAGTGTCTCCTTAGAATGAGAGTTTGACCCATTAAATCTCCACCATTTTGTGCCAAATTTTATTATGTTGTAGTTTAAGATGTTGGATACAACTTTCATGAAGGAATCAAAGTCGAAATCGAACTCAAAACATGCATGCAAGCTCTCACAAGACTCTGGCTCAGGCGGTTCATACGAAAACAGCAAGCATACATCAACAACAAGACATACTAACTCCGGTTTCTCCCTCCTAACCACCCAAAACTCGACACCACTCCAAACATACATGCAAGACACACATGCAAGAGTAGGAAGAGGATCCTAACTTGCCTCTAAGATCAAACGAACGACGGCACACGGACGGCAAACGGCTCCTCCTCCTCTTCGGTTCCTCTCTTCTCGGCGCCCTTCTCTCCCTCGCAACCCTCTCTCTCTCTCTCTCTCTCTCTCTGGTTTGGACGACAGACCCTCCATCAGCCAGCCTCTCTCCCTTTTGTTTCCCCCAAATCTCCATCATTGGCAATGATCACTTGCCATTTCCAATGGCCAATGCATGAAGGCCTCTTTGTCACTTGGCAAAGCATGCAAGATGGGCTTGGGCTTGGAAGAAGTGGGCCGGCCACTCCTCCCCTCCTTGGTCGACGGCCACCTCTCCATGGGCTTCAATGGGCCGGCCATTTGGCCCACCAAAAGTCAAGTTATTGGGCCTAAGGCCCAAACCTAAATAAAAATCAAATTTTACCTTTAAACACTTTTAATTCTTTCTTTTATAGGTTTCAAGTTTTCAATTTCACATGGTCAAAATCTTGTAATATTTTATCTATAGGAATTTAGTCTATGAGGTGCATAGCCAAAAATAGACTATTCTCATTAATTTATCCTATAATACTAATTTCAAAAATTCATGAACACAAGCATATATCACTTAGTCTTAAGAGAAAACTAATGGCTAAAACATAGGCCATAGGTAATTTCATTACCTAATTATGGGATGCCACATCTCACCACAAAGGATTTTGGGAATTTCAACCTCCGCTGAATTTTCTGAATCACAATGTCTTGGTTTTTTGTTTCCATCAAAAATACTACGTCGGGCCGTTCATGGGCCACTAAGGCCCTTAGCGCTTGAACTGTCAAGGGATTGCCCAGTCCCTGACAGTTCCAGCTAATTAGCTTCATTTGTCACTTGGTGGCTTTTTGGGGTAAGCCACCACAGCCCAACTACCTACTATGTCGACCTCATAAATCGGGTTATCCATAAGATGGTATTCATCAAGATCTTCAGTTATTATAGAACGCGATCCATAAGGAGCATACCTTTTAGCTTTCTTGAGTGGACTTGCTTTAGTATGCATCCTAGTACTCTTTAGTTTCTTTGTTTTGGAGGAACCTGCCTCAGGATCATTGCTGATTTCATGCTGGTTTGGTACAGGAGCCTTCAACTTAGGCGCCATATCTTCTTGGAAAAAGTCAGTAAAGGTAGGTTGATCAACAAGTGGTACTATGCCAACTTCCATGTTGGCTTGTTGCTGGTCCGTGTTGTGAGGAGTAATAGGTTGTAAAAGAGTTGAATGCTGAGGAGTTTCAGGTATGGTCTCTTCTGCTCCATCTTGTTTAGGATGTGTCTTATAAAAGGCTCGCCAATATGGACTGTGTTCTCGGACTTCAGCTCTTAACCATTGACCATAGTATAACTTGTCTTTCCCTTCCAGTTTAGCCTCATCAAAGGGAATATCTTTATAGTACATTGCATAATGGCCAAGAATGCCGCATGAGTAGCAATAGTGGGATAAGCGTTCATATCAAAAATCAAGCCAGATGTTCTTCCCTTCTAATCGGATTAGTTTCCCAGGTTTGAGAGGTTCTTGTAAGTTGCTTTCTGCAGGAGCCCTGCCTACTCGTAGCGTTGTGCCTTCTCTGCTTTCAATTTTTACTTCCTGCATCTTACCAATATTCCTCACAGCTTTACTTATCATTTCCTCTATACATCGTTCCAGGGGGAGGCCAAAAACTTGCACCCAAAAGGCACAAGTGGTAAAGTCATAACAGTGTAATGGAGTGTTTGGTGTCCAAGGCTTCACAATAAAGAGATGGCTCGAGAACAGCCAAGGACTATTGTCTAACACCCTCTGTTTTTCTCCTTCCGAGTTGAATTTAAACACATATAACCCCTCTTCCCGTTGAGAAATTTTGACTTGGTCGTTTCGCCATGCTCTTTTCAGTGTATTCTGAAACGCTTGGAAATTAATAGAGGGGTTAGAGAGAATCTTACCCACCAAGATTAGTTTACATTCTTCTAACTTCTCTGCAAGGGCAGCTTCATCCCACACCTTGACGTCCTGTTTGGACCAGAGTCTACCCAATCGGGTACAGAGGCGAGGCAGCCATCTCCTTCCTGGCTCGTGGAGTCCATCAGCAAGCATGCCGTGGGTAGGAAGGCAGCGGAAGTAGGAGGTGGGCGTGTTTCGCATGCAATAGACAGGTTAAGAAAAAACGACTCAAAAGCCAATTCAAAGAAAGTAAACCATGCGACACAATGGAAAGACCTGGTCGAGACTGTGGTTTAAAGTGACTGAGGGAAATCGGCCAAAATGAAATGGGTCAGCCATTGAGGGAATTGGGAAAACCAGTATTAACAAATGTGGATGAGTGCGTCGCGCATGGAACAGGGTCAAGAACAGGAGATTTGGGGCGGAATCTACGAAGATGGAATTGGGTGTGGCAGATGGATGAAAGCCATGTCAAGAGATGGTTGGAAACTTCGATCAAATCAGAGTGGAATCGACGGAAACGAGGGATTCAATTGTGGGACGAAGGGTTTGGTGAAGAAGAAAACTACCATAGGGTAGATGGGAACTCTACATGTCGAGAGAGAAAATCTACTTCAAATGATATACTTGCCATTCCGGATAATTCTAGTTTAGGGTCTAGGTTTTGTCTCTTTGGTTTGCCCTAGAGCATGCTTCGGCCCTAATACACACATCTAAAATCCACATGCGAAAATAATAAAGTTGCATGCATTTAGGCCAAAAGGCCTTGTTTCTCATACAATCAAACAAATGAAGTGAACCAAGGTGGGTCACTTAATCAACATAAGACAAGTCAAGACACCTCAATCATTGCGATCAAGGACATTACTTTTGTATAATTGCAAATGAATCCCTAAAGAAAGATTTTCATACTTTGAATGATGGCGAACAAGGACATCAAATTTTATTGAGATTTTGAAACAAATTCCATTTTCTTGGGAAATAAATTCCAGATTCCAAGTGCGAATAAGTCAACACACTGATTGCATTCCTTAAACGATTAAACTGCACCAATTTCAACAAATTGATGTCAAAAGAAAGCTAAAATTGTTCTCTACAACTATCTTGATTTGAAGATTTTCAAATAAGAATGTTAACTTCATCGGAATTAGGAAAATATTTTCTGTTATCCAAAAAAGACTTGGGTGCGAAATAAGTGACACTCTGATCAGGTCATTTGGATGCCCTAATGAGTCTCAAAATCAATTAAATTAATATCAAAACGAAGTTTCAAATGTCCTTTGCAACTTTCATGGAGAATATAATTTGAAATTTGCATCACAAGATTTTATTAAAATTCAAAAGTGACCAATGGTCAGTTTTGGAAAATAGAGTTTCAGAATGCCATGCAACTCTGTAACACGTGAAAATTAGCAAATAATGTTTTATTTTCCGAAAATTTTGAAAATAAAGTTCAGTATGTGACAAGCATTTCTCATGAGACCTCATCATTAGATTCAACACCCATGATTTTATAAAAACCAATGAACACGCAAAGGTCATTTTGGAACAGTAATTTCACATATAGAGAATCATTCAATGCGAAGTAATTTTCATCTATCTAAAGAACTTCATTCATCCTGAAAATTTTATACATTACAGATCATGATATGAAGAACAAAACTCATCGAAACATTGAATTTAGATTTTTATCACACGATTTTATAAAAAACAGAGAAACAATGCATATCAATTAGGAAAACCGATTTTACTGAATCAACACAGACGACTTATAGCAAATCAAACCTAATAAATTACTCTCAAATTTCATGAAAATTTTATATGTTTTAGAGCTAAATCTGATGAATAAATTTCATGAGACGCCGACTTAAAAATCATAACACGAAAAATCATAGAAAATCAGCAAACAGAAAGTATCGATGAAAACAAAACATCCAAACAGAACAACTGCTATTACAGATCAGACCTCGACATTGCAACAAGCATATAGCGGGGCAAACTATGTGTAAATCAAGCATAAAATGTGTCTATCGAAAACTTAAAGAGCCCACTACGAATCTCAAAAGCATACCAAAGCCAAATAAGATCGTTTACCAGCTCATACAATATATGAAGCAAATCAATTTAGATAGGCCTACGAATTTCCAGAGTACATGATTACTATCATCAAGCAATTGATCATCCATCAACCATCTCAGCTTATTCAAATTATCAATCTAAACACATATAACCACCTAGAGGTTGAATTCCAGCCCCGATCGCTTAATCTCGCTTCATCGAATTCGAGATTTAGAGAGCTTTATCTTTGTCATCTTCAATCCTCAAGCTCAATAGCTATTCCGGCCACCGGATAACACCTCCAAATGGCCAAAAGTAGCTCATTGAATCTAGATCAATCCACAAATGAATAGCATGTGAAATCATTTCAATCAAGCTCGAAATGATCAAAATGAGAAATCAAGCTAAGTAGAGAGCTAAGTAGAGAAGTCCGGTGATGATCCATCCACACTCTGGTGAGGCACGGCTCAAGGACTCGATGGAGATGATGATCGCAAGACTCTAGGAGCTAAGGATCACCGTCAGAACTCGAGAACCGCCGGATGGAATTATCGGCATTGAGCACGGTCTTTGGACTGGTAGAAAAATGGAGCCGGATTAGAGCGTTCCGGCTAAGGACACCGACGTTAGAGATTATGACCAGCAAGGAGACATGCCAGAGATTGTCGATGGAGCAATGGATCGCCAAAGAGAGGGTCGACCAAACGTGACGGAAGGAGAGAGAGAGAGAGACTAGATCTGAAAATGCAGCCCCCCCTCTTGAAATTTGGAGAGAAAAGCCTTAGATAGCTAGACCAAGATTAAATCATAGCCATTAGTCCAATCAATGGCTAGGATTTTATCTATTAAGTTAAGATCAAACAAGTTTAAGGGGTAAGTAATTTAGTGATTGGCTAATTAATGTCACACGGGTTAATGAGGTGGCACATCCAATGGCCTCAATGATATCTTATAAATGGCTAGCATTACATCTCTTTTTGAACCAAAAATTGAACCAATGGCATTTTGGTAATTTTTCCCAAAAGGGGCATTTTTGTAATTTTACAGCACAAGGGAGATGAATGGTGCCGGCCGGACCTAGACTGGTTGAAAAATGCTGTCGGCTACTGGAAACTTGGTCGGAAATAGATCTTGGACGCTAGTCGGTCAATGTCGGTCAAGATTGGATTGACCTGGTTTTATGGGGTTGAACCGGTTGGTTCTAGGGCCTATTTTCATCCTATTTTCACGAATTTGTGCAATTAATGGCCTCGTTTGGTTCAGCATGTGGAAGGGGCTTTGGGACTCTAAAAGGGTTTGGGCAAAAGCGAGTGGTGTTTGGTTCAATTTTTTGGGGACTTTAGGGAGATGCAATTGCATCTCCAAGGGGCTTCAAAGGGCTTTAGGGGAATGGAGGGTCCAAGGTGCATTTGAGAGTAGCATTTTCAGAATGCTAGGGCTTTGTTTAATGAAAATATGTCAGTTGCCCATTTTACCCTCATTTATTACCGAAAATCCATTTTTGCCCTTTTCTAAATAGAAAACCCTAAAACCTCCCGTAGCCTCACGCCTCCTATGCACTCTCATGCCTCCTCCTCTGCACTCTCACGCCTCTCTCCGTTGTCCCTCACTGTCACCTTCGCGAGCTGCTATCCGGTGTCCATCCAAGATCAACCATCCCAACCTCGAAGATCGCCTCCCGCCGTTCTGCTCTCGCGCTCGAGTCGCACTAGTAGCAGGGCAGTCGCGTCACGCTCGCGAAGTTCTGCTATCCAGTTTCCATCGCTTGTTCGTCTGATTTTGCGGTCGCCATTGAAGATTCCGCTATCGTCCCTCACCGTCTCCTTCGCAAGCTACTCTCCGATGTCCATCCGAGATCAGCCATCCCAACCTCGAAGATCACCTCCCGCCGTTCTGCTCTCGCACTCGCCTCTCCAGGTAAGATTTCCTCGGTGCCGCCGCCTCACGGTGCCGCTGCCTCAGGTTGGCTTCGGTTCGCCCTTTGTGTTTTGGTCAATCGCCGACTGTCGAGTTTCATTCGCTTTCGCACTTATTACACTTCTGTGTATTGTGATTGTTCGTTGCCTCGACTTAATTTGGCCATCTTGTTTTTCAATCAGTGTTTTTTGTGGGTGTATGGATGTTCGGCACAGATATTATCTAAATCTCCACACTGATGCATTGTGCTCAATGTGGTAGTTCATGATAGACACATGCGTTGGATGAATTCATATTCGTTTGGAGCTAAGTTTAGGGCTGCTTCCATTGTTATTTTATTATTTTGAATGGTTATTCTATTCCAGGTGAGGAAGAACGTGCTATTCTTTGTTTCAGGTTATGCTCTGACCTTAATGAATGATGCTACTGAATGTGCTTGTTCCAGGATTGTCTAGTAGAAGTTATAGAATGCCTCACAAGCTGGACACAAAGGATTTATATGATTCCAATCTGAGGTGAACTACATTGACCCTTCTTTGTACAACTTTGTTAGAGTTACTATGGGTGCTACATTATGTTGTAAATGCTCGTCTTCTCAAAGATGAGATATGTTGTACTGTGTTCTAATGAGTCAAAAAGTTTTGCCTTTACTTGAATTATTGATAATATTTTGTGTGAATTCATTTGGAACTATGCTCAATCTGTTGAAGGTGGATCTTTTTTATGAGAAAAACATATAGCTTGCCCTTATAGCATGAAAATCCTTGTGGTGTTTGTTGTGGGTATGAGATTTTTCGACTATCACTCTTATTTGATGCGTGATGGAATTGAGAGATTAGGAATTTGGTTTTATGTGGTAAGTGTTTGGTATGGGTTTTCCGGAAATGGTAGATGGAAGGGTTTTATATTGGTGTGTATGAGTGGAAAATGAAATTGGGATAGATGAAGTTCACCTTTGCAGCTTAATGAATCACACCTTGATGACTCCCCCTTTCGTGCTTGAAGCAGTGTTTCCTCACAGTTGGCAGGGGTTTGAGTTCTCTTCCTCGTGTCACTCCTTCACGCTCGCTGCCCTTGAGCTCTCCTGTCACGCTTGCGCTCGTGCTTGCTTCTGTCCAGGTCAGATTTTCTCAATTCACGGTTGCTCATCGAACTGAATTGTTGCCCAAGATCCAGCTGTTGTGCCTCTAATGTCTATATTGAATGGAGCATTCCACAAGAGTGCCTTACCCTAATAAAGTGATTTGCATGGGAAAATAGCGACTACTAAGACAAAATACATTAGGTACTGCATAAGGAACAAGAAGATCGGCAAAGTATCTTAGGTCAACAACCAAAAAATGGTCAGAAAAAGCATTGATGGACGAGCATCCTCGAAGATTTTTATAATTAGCAAGGATTTAAATAGCTCTCTGTTAATTACATAATTCTCGTATTTGCTAATCATCCAACTTTTCATTGCCAAGTTCCTTTGTAAACTGGTTCTTTAATAATGTTGAAAAGAGCTATTCTCACTATGAATATGCTGAGATAACTAGTGTCCTCATATTCTTAAGGTTCTTTTCTTTTTTAGTCAGAAGATTTTTTAGGTTAAAATAAAGACATTCTAACTTAAAATATCAATTGTTGTCACAGGACGAAGTTCTTTTTTCTGTCTCTTGTTCTAATGCTCTTCCTAATTGTCTCATCTGGTATGTTTGTTGATTCATACCTACTTTGAAAATCATGAACTTGTTTTCAGATGCTGACAATGGTGGCAGAATGCAGAAAATAATTGGATAAGGTGCTGATACCAATAATCATCATCATTCCTTTCACCATTTCATCAAAGAAAACCGAGAAAAATAACCCAAGGAACTAGACCTGCCATTCTTTTGAATCAGAGCAGAGAGTTTTGTGCATAGTTCAGTTGTCAAACCCAAGAAAGCTCTTGAAAATGATAGATCAATCACTCACTTGGTGAAAAATAAGGTACAAAGATTTGTTCTTCTTTTTTGGGGTTGACAAGCTTGCTTTGGACATATATTATCAATGATGTATAACCAAGTTAGGCTTTATCTTTGCATCATGAATGACTTTCTTCGAGGTGGAATGCTGGCTTACATCATATGCTTTGTTGATCTAAAGAAAGTGCACCTTGCAATTGTTTGGTTTGCATACGTCCGGATGATACTGAAAAAGAACATAAACAAAGCCATCAACGATCTTGTTCAAAAAGTGGCAATCTGTAACAGCATAGTTTCCAACTTTAACTACAAGAAAAACCATTCCCCAAACTAAATCATCCGATTCATAATTGAACTGAGACATGCAAAGCGAGCTGTCTAAAGGCCTTCTTGACCTCAGATTCAGAAGCACTACGATGAATTCTGAGAGTCTTGTATGGATCCACAACAGAAGAAGAATGCGAGCAAGACAATTTAACCCCATCTTTACATGCCATCCTCTTCTTTATCGACGTCCTTTCATTGTTCTTGAGTTGGATCCAAGATGACCCATTCTTGCCCATCAAACCAGCAGCTGGATTTTGAGCCCATTCTGAATTCAAGTTCCTTTGCTTTTGTTAGACATATACATTTGCCTTCTGATCTCGCACTTTCGCTCTCCCGGGCTCCATTTCCTGCTTTTATGATGGTGGTGACTTCATTCTTATCGTCTAAGTTTCAGAAATTTGGTTTCGAGGCTATGTTGTCTAATTCAATTTCTAATGTTGGGGCTTGGTCAATATTTTTTCTGGTGTGAAGAGATGTGAAGCTGTTTCGAATCTTTTAACGTTCATGTTTTCATACGAAATGTGGTTAATTACACCCCCACATATTATTAACACATTGAAGATGTTCTTTTGGAACTTTCGTGACGTTTGCTAGTTGTAGAGTGACATGCTTGTTCTCTTTTTACAATGTGAAAACTCTCTATTAGTTGTTCTTTACTAGTTCACATTGATTTGGCTTTAATTCAATTGCTGAATTTTTTCTTTATTATATGTCTCTCAAATCTATTCATGCTCATATTGTTGAAAGATGGCGAGTTCAACAAAGGAAAAGGCATATTGGACCGCCAAAGATGTGGAAACATTTTGTTAGTTGTGTGTTGAACAAATTGATAAGGGTAATCGTCCTGCAACCAACAAGAGAGATGGATGGATTGTCATAATTAATAAGTTCGAGGAGTTGAGGGGAAAAAAGTACGATAAAACTAAAATGAAGAGTAAGTGGGATAATCTTAAGGAAGAATGGAAAAGATGGAGGACATTGGTTTATAGTGAAACGGGATTAGGATGGGATCCAAGCAAGAAAACCATCGATGCGAGTGATGAATGGTGGGAGAGCAAAATCCAAGTGTTTATCATTTGTTCTTTTACTTTTCGATTAAGTTCTCATTTCAAATTATATACAACTTACTCAAACGCTTTTTATAACAGGCCAATCCTAAGGTTAAGGTTTTTAGGACGAAAGGCATACCTCCTGATCTTGAAGTGTTGCTAGATAGAATGTTTAGGGATATGGTTGCTACTGGAGGAATCACTTGGAATCCTGCACAAGGTTGATGCCACACAACCCAATATTGATGATGCTGTAGGATCTACTGATGATAATTTGGAATGCGATGTGGGTGAAAATATTGATGAACCAATGCAAACTCGGGCTCGTAAAAGAGTAGCGCAGACTTCAACGAGGCAAACTCAAGGAAAGAAAGACAATAATTTGAGCTCGGCACAATTGCTTGGAAGCCAAATTAACAGGCTTTGTTCTGCTGTTGAAAGTAGGAGTGCTGATGCTGTTGCCTCTCAAGCATATGAGGGATTTGGTCCTTACAAGGACCTCATATCTATGTTGGATGCCATACTGGAAATTGTGCAAGATGAAAAGTTGTACCTTTTTGCAATCAAACATTTTAAGGAAAGGGTGGACAATAGGCAGGTCTTCATGAGCTTGAGTACCGATGCCCTGAGGGTGAAGTATCTCAAGCTTGAGATGGAAGAACTTAATCATGACTAAGATATTGTCATAGCTTCTTATTTGAATTCTTGAATATACTATTTTATTTTTATATGCGAACTCTATTTAAATTATGTATGGATCTAATTTATATTAATGTTAATGTGAGAATTGTTTTTAGTTGGGGTTCTCTTTATGTGGTTGACTTTGCATATATATGTTGATTGATACTATTATTTTTCTTAATGGATTGTCAAGATTATTCATTATTTTTCTTATTCTAACTCTATATTTTGTTACGTTAGGCAATTATAGATGATTCTCAAGAAAAGGAAAATCGTGAACAAGAGGAAGATGAATTCCTAGATTTGCTTTCAATTGCTAATGCTTCAATTGCTTATCAAGCAATGCACCTTAGCAAACAACCTTCTATGACCTCATCATATACAGGTCACGCATGGATGAGAGAGTTGATGCCCGAAGATACTAATCCATAAGATGCTATAATATGTTTAGAATACATAGGGATGTATTTAATAATTTAACACGTGACTTAGTAACACGCTATGGCCTTAAAGGATCTAGGAGTACTAATATCATAGAAATGGTTGGAATGTTTCTTTATATGTTGGGACATGGTATAGGTAACAGGGTAGCACAAGAGTGCTTTCAACGCTCTGGGCAAACCATAAGTAGGCATTTTAGTTTAGTTTTAAATAAAGTATGCAACATGGGAAAAGATTTGATACAACCAATTGATCGACAATTTCGGGAAGTTCCAGAGAAGCTTAAGAAAGATCGACCATTTTATCCATATTTTAAGGTAAGTTACGATTATACAATAAAAACGAAAAACTAAATTTAAATCATGTAATTTTTGCATTATTTGTTTTAGGATTGCATTGGAGCTATGGATGGTACACATATCTCAACAATGTTACCGACGTATGATCAAATTTGCTTTATTGGTCGAAAAGGAAAGACTACTCAAATGTGTTGGCCATATGTAATTTTAATATGGAATTTATTTACGTTTGTGTCGGTTGGGAGGGACAAGCTTATGATACTCGTGTCTTCTATGATGCCATTGGAAGACGTGATGCACAATTTCCCCATTCACCTCCAAGTTGGTTAATTAATGGTTTATGTATATCCATATATATATATTTATGTGGCATATGTTAATTAAATTTGTATTATATTTGTGTAGGTAAAGTAGGTGCTGGATATCCAAATCTCACGAGTTATTTGGGGCCATATAGAGAAGTTAGATATCATTTGCCAGAATTTCGACAAGGTCCTACACCTACGGGTCATCGAGAAGTGTTCAACCGTGCACATTCCTCATTTCGCTCAGAAATTGAACGAGCCTTTGGCGTATTAAAAATGAAGTGGAAGATTTTAACTACTATGCTAAGTTATCCTTATGAAAAGCAAGTGCAAATTGTCATAGCTACAATGGCTTTGCACAATTTTATAAGAAAAAATGTCGTAACTGATACAGATTTTAAAACAGCAGATTTGGATCCTAATTATGGATATTCAGTCGACCATGATGTTGTAAATGAGGGAACAAGTGCTTCAAATGATAATGCATTCCTTGACATGGCATATTTACGTGATGAAATAGCTATGAACTTGATAAATAGTTAAGGACGTTTGTAATATTTAACTACTTATTTCTTTCTTTGGGACATATGTTGTTGTCATGTTTATTGTAATGAAATTACTCTATTTTTAATTGAGTTTGATGTATTTTTGTATTTAAAATTTTATTAATATGTCTCTTATACATTATTCTCAACTTGAAAATAATATATAAAAGTTAAGGTCATTGATTTTTGTTTTTAATTTTAAACAAATTAAAGTTGCAAAATTTTAAAATTGGCACATGAAAGGACTTTCTAAATGTAATGTGTTTACCAAACAACATTTTCCCCAAGTTGCATCTCAAGGCATCTTTTCAATTTTGTTTACCAAACAGCATTTGCATTTCGCCAAACCCCTTTAGACTAAAGGCCTTTGCATTTCCCTAAGGACATTCCCCCAAAGCCGAACCAAACGGGGCCAACATGAAATTAAAATTATCCAATGTGAATTGGATCAAATTTAATGCAATTGGATTAACCTATGGTGATTAATTGTGCATGAAATGCCCAAATCGAGTTAATTTCTATTAAAATGAGACCGCAGGCTAAACTAACATTTGTAATTAAGTTTTATTTGGCCAAATTGAAGCATGATTACTTCAATTGGATGTTAGTCTAGAATGGGCCAAGTCAAATCAGCTCAATCGGAACTTACTCGATTTCGTAACTTTTGGATGGATGCTATATATCAATTGAGAAGTTCCCATGTGTATTTGCCAAAATTATTGCTGGTCATGGATAGCCACTAAGAAATTATAATCATTGAATGCATGACCTCACTAATCATGAAGTATGGCTTGGGACCCCTAATTAGGGCTAAAAATTAAAATTTGTATCTCGACATGCCAAACCACCAAATTGGTCAAACGAGTGGACTTCAAATGACCTCTAAATCAAATATCGTGAAAGAAACTAATTCAAAATATGATTTGATAAAGAAGTAATTTTATTTTTAGCCAATTTCAAACCTACATACAAAAAAAAAAGATTCTTAATCAATTTTTGAGAAATTTTTATGGCTTAAGTCAAATTGAAGCTAAAATAAGATGATTTGAGGATTTTTATATTTTTCAGCTTTTTTTTTTTTTAACTTTAGTGACTAATGACTGAAAGGTTGATTTAATGATCAAGACTTTAATTTTTTTGGAAATTTTTACAGCCAAAATGAAATTAGCACTATTTGAGAACTTTTTATGCAAAAAGCCAAATTTTGACCTAAAGTTGATTTTTTTGGTCAAGGGTTAACCAAAAAAATCAACTTAAAAGTCAAATTTTGACTTTTTGACTTTTTGATGAGAATAATTAGGAAATTACCCAAAAATGGAGGGCCAATGAAAAAGAAATTAAAAATGAACTTTTTGCCTAAGAAAAGGGTCCCCTAGCTATTGGAAACCTTAAACTTGAGATTTTACCTTTATGGACACATCGATTAAAAATCAAGTATCAATAGTTTTCTCCTAAAAACCTTTTTAATCATTTTTTTGATACGTGATTGCATCTAGAATTTGTCAAAACATATTGAGTTTATCAATGTTGTTGGAGAAAACTTCCTTACTTGTTTTGATGTCGACAAAACATTTTTTAGTCTAGTCTAAAGACTCGCAGACTCTTCCGTCAAAGTCTGAAGACTGTCAAAGTCTGAAGACCGTCAAAGTCTGAAGACCGTCAAAGTCTGAAGACTGTCAAAGTCTGAAGATCGCCAGACCACCAGACTCAAGATGTAAAGTCTGTCCTCATTGACAGTTTCTAGACCGACGAAGAAGATTTATCCAGATTCAAGTATTTCTTTAGGGATTTGATTCGAGCGGTTATAGAAGATCTCACGGCTGGAGATAGCACCTCAAAGATCGATTATTCAGTTTGATTCAAATTTGAATAAATTGGATTCGCTGATTGGCGAAGTATACTTGGAAGGTTCTACTTATGGAAACCTAGATCCTGATTGTATGGGCGAGCAGGATTGGTGGGCTATCTTCACATTCCTTAAGTAACTCGAGATCTCCCTAATTGATTCTGTCCAATGAGTAGATTGGAAGAACTCCTTTGGAAGGTGCCAACGGTTATGAAGGCATGGAGGAGTATATAAGGAAGACGCTCTGGCTATTTGAGTGTGTGCGAGATAGATAAATTCCAAAGTCTGAAGCTTCTTGTTCTTTGTCTATTATTGAGCGTAAACTTGTACTCAAAAGAGAGTTTATAATTCTGTGAAGCCTTGAGGAAGTGTAGTAGAGTCTCTACACTGTGGAATCAAAGAAGTGATACTGTAACGACTCTTTTGATTCATAGTGGAATCTAGCCTGTGGGCTGTCAGTGCAGGAGAGTGGACGTAGGCTTGGATTAAGCCGAACCACTATAAACCTTGTGTTCTTATTCTCTTCCTTGAACCCTTTTACCTTGATCGTAACTCTATTTAATTGTTCGAGTCTAATTTCCATTTTAAAGTCTATTGCTAAACAGATTTGAAATTGTAATTTCTGGTTTACTTGGCAAAAATTGTTTTCGCACCTATTCACCCCCTCTAGGTGCTCGTACTAGCGTTTACAATTGGTATCAGAGCCCGTGTACTCATTTAAATTGAAGTGTTTTTACTTCAGAGTTAACGATCCATGGCTAGTATGTTAGCTCCAGGTCTGGTTGAAGGGCAAAGCAATACAAGACCACCTTATTTTGATGGAAAGGATTACAGCATATGGAAAAACAAGATGAATGCATTCCTAAGATCTAAAGATCCTATGGAATGGGACGTGGTAGACAAAGGAATCACTCCTAAAGCTACAACAGTCTCAGAAAGGGGAAAGGAAGCTATTGAGTCCAGCGGGATGACTCAAGAAGAGATAACCAAGAGACAAGCTCTCGATGCAAAAGCAATTTATTCCTTATATTGTGCATTATCTCCCACTGAATATAACAGAATATCTTCTTGTGAAACAGCTAAAGAAGTCTCGGGATAGGTTGAACATCACCTATGAAGGAACTGATCGAGTGAAAGAAACCAGAATAAATATTCTGCTCAGTCAATACGAAGCCTTCAAGATGAAACCAAGAGAATCTATCACTGACATGTTTAGTCGTTTTATAGAAATCGTGAATGGTATTGAGTATCAAGGTCAACCAATCTCTGGACCTATGAAGTTCAACAAACTACTGCGTGGACTTTCCAAAGATTGGAATCACGTAAAGACCTCAATAAGGGAGACACAAAGAATCATGCCACTTTCTGTTGACGAATTGGTTGGCACTCTTCGTCTTATGAAGTGGAGCAAAACAACGAAGATGAAGATCCCAAAGGTAAAAAATCTATTGCTTTAAAATCTAACGATGACTCGATGTTACTGATTCTGAAGATGATATGAACGATGAAGAGCTTACTCTCATGATAAGAAAGTTCGAAAACTGAACAAAAAGGGAAGAAGATTCAATTGGAAGAAACAAAGCTCTCAAAAGTTTCAAAACAAATCAGCGAGAAGATGATGAATCCAATAAAGATGTGATTTGTTTTGAATGCAAGAAAAAGGGGCACATTAGACCCAACTGTCCCTTACTAAAGAAAAAGAAAGGAAAAGCTGAGAAATACAGAAAGGCTCTCAAAGCAGAAACTTGGAGTGATACCGAATGCGAAGAGAGTGATGATGACTATGCCAATATTTGTCTAATGGCACAATCGGACTCGGACTCGAGACAGGACTCGGACTCGGACTCGAGACTCGGACTCGAGACGGTGAAATCAAGGTAAGTAATTTTAAGATTCCTACTAAAGTTTCTAAATATATTGATGAACTGTGTCTTAGTCTCAAAACCTCTCTCAAGAGGATTTCCGAAATGAAAAGGAAAATTCTGCATTGAAGCAACGGGAGACTGTTTGGAAAGAAAAGGTCGAAAATTTAGATAAAAGTGTCATTACCTTGAAAGAAAATGCAGACTCTCTTTCTAAAGAAAATGAAGTTTTGAAAAATGATATTTCAAGCATCTCAAAAAGGTTTTCTGTAGGATCTGAGAAATTGGAAAAGATTCTTTTAGCTCAAAGACCTTACTTTAACAAATCAGGCTTAGGAATGACTCTTTGAAACCATTCCTCTAATTGATTTTCCAAAAGTGAAGGAAAGAACCAAACAAAGACATACAAAAGACTTTTATAAAACTCACTTTCAAAAAGTCTTTGTAAAACCTGTAGGCCGCAATGCTCTTAAATGTTCTAAATGTAATAGTTCAGAACATTTTGAGAAAGAATGTCCTATGGTTTGGAAACCTTTAAGAAGGTTTGGGCAAAGACGTATATTGTACTAACACCATTGGACCCAAGAAAATATGGGTACCAAAAAAGGCTTGAGTTTTCCTTTTAAATGCAGGTCACTATCAAGAAAAATGTCAAATGGTACTTGGATAGTGGATGCTCAAGACATATGACAGGAGACTCAAGTTGTTTCATAAAGCTTATGCAAGTTAATGGTGGAAAAGTTTCATTTGGAGGAAATAGTAAAGGCAGAATTGTCGGACGCGGAACAAAAGATTGGAAGTCTCACAATCGCAACGTTTCTTTAGTAGAAGGACTTAACTACAACTTGTTAAGTATCAGCCAACTGTGCGATACAGGTTTCAAAATTAACTTTCAAGAAGGAATATGTTCAGGAACCAGCAGAGATTCCTCTCAGACTTTCACAGGACGAAGACATGGGAATATCTATCTTCTGGACATCAAACCAGAAAAATCCCAATGTCTAATCTCAATACAAGAGGAAGCTAATCTATGGCATAGGAAACTTGGCCACATCAACATGAGGCAAATAGCCAAGATCTCTGCAAAGAAGCTTGTTCGTGGACTACCAAATCTGACATATGAAAGATCCGATCTATGCACCCCATGCGTCTTTGGGAAAACAGGTCGAAGTTCTTTCAAACCAATAAATCAAGTTTCCACTAATCGTGTGCTGTAACTCTCGCATATGGATCTCTTTGGACCAACCGAACCCGTAGTATTGGTGGTAAGAAATATTGCCTAGTAATAGTAGATGATTACTCACGATTTACTTGGGTATATTTCTTGGCAAGTAAGTCTGAAAATTTTTCTTATTTTATAAAGTTTGTAAAGAAAGTACAGAATGAGAAAGGGTATGTTATTTCTTGTATACGAACAGATCATGGAGGTGAGTTTGAAAATCAAGATTTTGCTAAATTCTGTGATGAATCTGGTTTTCAGCATGTGTTCTCCTCTCCGTACACTCCCGAACGAATGGAGTTGTGGAAAGGAAGAATAGATCACTGCAAGAAATGGCTAGAACTCTTTTAATTGAAAGCAACATTTCTTCTCGCTTTTGGGCTGAAGCAGTTTCTACAGCTTGTTATATTATTAATAGAGTTTTCTTAAGACCTATTTTGGAGAAAACTCCTTATGAATTGTTCAAAGGTAAGAAACCAATTGTTTCCTATTTTCATGTGTTTGGTTGCAAATGTTTTATATTGAAAAATGCAAATGATCGAATTGGTAAGTTTGAAGAAAAATCGATGAAGGTATTTTCCTTGGATATTCAACCACCAAAAGCTTACGAGTTTACAACAAAAAGACTCAAACAGTGGAGGAATCAATGAATGTTAAATTCCAAGACTTCACACAAATTCAATCGATCCGGACTCAACCCGAAGAATCTGAACTGCTCCGGACTCTACAAAGTCTAAACCCCCGAAAGCGGCTCGGACTTCGGAAGATCAACAAAGAACAAACATTGAAGAACCGGATGAAGAGAAAGATCGATCTGTCAAACCAACCAGCAAGAATCTGGAAGCACAAGTCTAGTCACCCCAAAGAACTCATAATTGGCAACATTGATGAAGGAATCCATACGAGATCCAAAAGGCATGAAGAGTCTAGTGCTGTGGCACTTATTTCTGAAATAGAACCCAAGAGCATAGAAGAAGCCTTAACTGATGAAAGTTGGATTGAAGCTATGCAAGAGGAACTCAGGCAATTCAGCATTAACGATGTCTGGGAATTGACTCTTAAACCAAAAGGTAAATCTGTTGTTGGGGCTAAATGGGTTTCAGAAACAAGATGGATGAAAAAGGAAAAGTTATAAGGAACAAAGCAAGACTCGTGGCCAAAGGATATACGCAAGAAGAAGGGATAGACTATGATGAGACTTACGCACCAGTAGCAAGGTTAGAGGCAATTAGATTATTACTTGCCTTTGCTTGTTATAAGAATTTCAGGTTATTCCAAATGGACGTCAAAAGCGCATTCTTAAATGGATTTATCCAAGAGGAAGTGTATGTGGAACAACCTCCGGATTTGAAGACCCAAGGAAGCCGGACTACGTATTCGATTGAAAAGGCGCTATATGGATTAAAGCAAGCACCTCGAGCTTGGTACGACAGATTAAGTAAGTTTTTAATCCAAAATGGTTTTGTTAAAGGTAAGGTAGACACCACCTTGTTTATTAAAAGAGAAAATAAAAACTTTTTACTTGTACAAATCTATGTTGATGATATTATCTTTGGATCACCTAACAAAAATCTGTGCAAGAAATTTTCTAAGTCTATGCAGGATGAATTTGAGATGAGCATGATGGGTGAACTTTCTTTCTTCCTTGGACTACAAGTAAAACAATTGAAGGAAGGGACTTTCATTCACCAAGAAAAATATGCTAAAGATCTTGTTAAAAAGTTCGGTTTGGAGAATTGCAAAAAGACTCGATATACCAATGTCTAGTTCTTCGAAGCCGGACAAAGATGAAGGAGGAAAGAAGATTGACCGAAGCTATACGGGGAGTATCATTGGTTCACTTCTTTATCTTACTGCATCTAGACTCGACATTTTGTTTAGTGTATGTATTTGTGCCGATTCCAATCTGATCCAAAAGAATCTCATCTAAGTGCTGCAAAACGCATCATCAAATACGTTGCAACAACCTCAAAGTTTGGTCTCTCGGTATCCTAAAGAAGGAGATCTTACTCTCCTTGGTTACTCGAGGCGTACGCGACCTAGCGGATGCGAGTTGATAGGAAGAGCACTTCAGGCACTTGTCAATTGCTTGGGAACAGAACAGTATCTTGGTTTTCTAGGAAACAAAGTACTGTAGCTCTTTCAACGGCAGAAGCAGAATACGTGGCTCTTGGAAGTTGTTGTTCTCAAATCTTATGGATAAAACAACAGCTAAGAGACTTTGGAATCGAAGACTCATGCACCGAGATCAAATGTGACAATACCAAATAAGCGCAATTAATCTCACCAAGAATCCAATTCTTCATTCAAGAGCAAAGCATATAGAGATTCGACATCATTTTATTAGAGACTATGTTCAAAACGGAGAAGCATTGATTCACTTCATCGACTCAAAGAATCGGGCCGGCGGACATCTTTACTAAGCCGGGAGAAAAGCCAATTTGAGTCTATTCGCTCCAGACTTAATATCTTAAAGTCGAAGAAGTTCGACTTAGGGACTAAAGTCTAAGAAGGCTCGAGACTCAAGAGATCAAGATCTACTACTTTTGTAAGTTATTTCTACTTTGGAAATTTATCTTTTGGGCAAAATCTCAAAAAGGTACGTTCATCTATTAATCTGTAATTGATTGATGTTATCTTTCTAAATTTTCGGAATTATAGCAATCATTCCTTTTCGAAAAAGAAGTTATCTTTTTGACAGTTATACATTTTTCAAAAAGGCAGTTATTTTTGAAAAGGTATTTCCTAATTTTCTTTTTGCGACGATTCGTATAACCTGTTTTGTTTGCTATATATACCAATTGTCTTCTTCACAAACCCTAGAAACACAGAACTTCACTTTTTCACCTTTTCTCTCTAGTTAAATCTTAAAGTCTTCACCTTTCTCGCGAATCGAGTTTGGAATCTCCTAAAGACTGTGATAATGGCCTCTCAAAGAAAATCCTCAAGAATCGCAAGCAGGGGACCACCGCCTTTGCGTGAGGGTCCTACGCATTTTGACCTCACCGAGGAAGAAGATTCTCCGAGACAACAGAGAGCCCACAACATTCTCAACCGCGCCGCTCTTCTCGGGCTAGATCACAACAACAAGCGCGGGAAGAAACCGTCGAAGATGCCGCACCTGTAAGGTCTCAAAAGCCCGCTTTTACCTACAAACTGTACACTGCTTTAAAAGAAGGAGGCTCCGCTTTGAGTTTCATTGACGAGTTTTTGGTAGAAAAAGGGGTATAGGAATGAAACCCATTTTTTGCGCACAATGGAACGCTTGGGTATTGCTCCTGTGGGCTCGGCGGATAAAGCCTTTGCGAATATTCCAAGTGATCCACGTGTAAGTGGACATAATCAACCCGAAGGAAATGATGATGAGAAAATATTCACAAATTTTAAGTCTATAATGGGTATTGCTGCAAATGTTAGAAGCAACAACAGATTTGTTTCGTTCGAGGAACACAAACGACATTATACTAAGTTGCTTTGAAGAGAGGGGTGATGAACCCAAGGAGTGTAGACTTTGATTTTCTAGACTCTCTGGTGAACTTGCGGGAGAAATTCGCCTTACTTCAACTTGATAAATTCTGCTCCGAGACAACAAAAGAGCACATCCAGAACTTACTGCTTACTTCTATTCAAATCTAAGCTTTTTGGATGCGAATAGATTTTCATTCAGCGTTAGAGATCGAGATTATGTGGTTGACATGGACACCCTGGCCAATGTGATTGGGGTTGAAAGAGGGGAATTTCAATCGATCGGCGTGTCTATTGGCCGGGCAATAGTGGAACTCGTTCGAGATGGGATGGCCGAAGGACGAATCTCGTACGTGAGGTTGAATGCCTCAAATATTCTTCTTCACAAGATAGTGATCAACCTGTCCGAGACCAAAATCGACTTCAAAGACTCGATGTTTCAAATTCGAAGCAATGCTAATGTATGCCATCAATCTTTGGAAAGAAGTTCTCCCTACCACACACTATAATGTTTCACATGTACAGATCGATGGTGAAGGACAAAGGCCAACTTCCGTACTCAGCACTTGTTTCCAAGCTGTTCAGACACCTTCACATTCAACCTCCCAATACTCTTTGTGTTCGATCGTGTGATCAGATGGTGGTAGGACTGAAGATGGTCTCCAAGATGCGTCTGAAAGAGCTAAACAAAGCTTTGGAGCGATTCAAGAAGAAGACTCCTACCAAGACTCATCAAGTCTCTTCTGCTGCAAAAAGAAAGGGAAAGGAGCCCATGACAGCTCCATCCAAGAAAAGAAGAGTACTCATCTTGGAGGATGAAGAGGATGAGGAAGATGTAACCTTATCGCTCTTGCTTTAAGCAATCTTCAGCATTCTATTCCACGAGAGAGAGGAGAAAGAGGATCAAGACAGAGAAGAAGAAGAACAGAGGGAAGAAGAGAGGGATTGATAAGGAAAGAGGCGAGAGGAAGAAAGAACTTCGAAGACGAGGAGCAACAAGAACCGCAGCATCATGACACTGACGAGGAGACAGAGCATGAAGAGTACTTCTCTCCACCCGAAGGCACTGAAACAGGGGAGAGTTGCTTGACAAAAGAGGTACTTCTTCAATTGCTTTTGCTAGTGAAGATGTGAGCCGCTCACTGCGGATCCGAGAGGATGTCTATGCCTCTCAATTTCCGGAGGAAGGTCATGAGGCTTCTTCTCCAAATCTGGATACTCATGCTCGAGATGCCATCTTTTGCAAATACTCCTCAATCGACCATGCTTTGAGGTAAGCACTCGGACCGATAACTCAGCGGACCTTCGACGAGTGCTTGATATTCTTATGGAGATGCGAGGTCGATCTACGCTCGGGATATGAAGTTCAGAATTTGCGGAATGCCAGTCAAGCCTCTTCGGTTTCGTTGAATGATCAAATCCGTACTCTTACTCTTCAAGTTCAAGCCAATGCCAAGAGTCATGAAATAGAAAAGCTGAAGGAGGATTTGAAAAAGTTGGAAGACATTGTCCAGTCGATTGGAGATTTCCAACTTGTTCGCATTCCAAGACAATCCTAATTTCATTCTCTTTTCATTTCTTCCTTTTTAATGATGACAAAAAGGGGCAGAAGCTGAGTGCAGCAGATTTGTTTTAAACTTTACTTTTGTCCGGTTGTGACCGATTTGAATTTAGATTAATGTTTGGATTTGGATTGACTGTTTAAAATTGCTTAATGCTTGCTTGCAGTACTTTAAGTGTTGGCAAAGATGGTTGTTTATGCTGGACTAACACTTTTTCTGTGGATGCATATTCAATACTATCTTTATTTATTTATGAGATATCCATGTTTGCTTAAGTATTGTCTTGCAGGTTAAAAATATCCAAATCTGCAGAAAAGTTTTGTCACCATCAAAAAGGGGAGATTGTTGGAGAAAACTTCCTTACTTGTTTTGATGTCGACAAAACATTTTTCAGTCTAGTCGAAGACTCGCGAGACTCTTCCGTCAAAGTCGAAGACTGTCAAAGTCTCGAAGACCGTCAAAGTCGAAGACCGTCAAAGTCTCGAAGACTGTCAAAGTCGAAGATCGCGGACCACCGGACTCAAGATGTAAAGTCTGCCCTCATTGACAGTTTCTAGACCGACGAAGAAGATTTATCCAGATTCAAGTATTTCTTTAGGGATTTGATTCGAGCGGTTATAGAAGATCTCACGGCTGGAGATAGCACCTCAAAGATCGATTATTCGGTTTGATTCAAATTTGAATAAATTGGATTCGTTGATTGGCGAAGTATACTTGGAAGGTTCTACTTATGGAAACCTAGATCCTGATTGTATGGGCGAGCAGGATTGATGGGCTATCTTCACATTCCTTAAGTAACTCGAGATCTCCCTAATTGATTCTGTCCAACGAGTAGATTGGAAGAACTCCTTTGGAAGGTGCCAACGGTTATGAAGGCATGGAGGAGTATATAAGGAAGACGCTCTGGCTATTTGAGTGTGTGCGAGATAGATAAATTCCAAAGTCTGAAGCTTCTTGTTCTTTGTCTATTATTGAGCGTAAACTTGTACTCAAAAGAGAGTTTATAATTCTGTGAAGCCTTGAGGAAGTGTAGTAGAGTCTCTACATTGTGGAATCAAGGAAGTGATACTGTAACGACTCTTTTGATTCATAGTGGAATCCAGCCGGTGGGCTGTTAGTGCAGAAGAGTGGACGTAGGCTTGGATTAAGCCGAACCACTATAAACCTTGTGTTCTTATTCTCTTCCTTAAACCCTTTTACCTTGATCGTAACTCTATTTAATTGTTCGAGTCTAATTTCCATTTTAAAGTCTATTGCTAAACAGATTTGAAATTGTAATTTCTGGTTTACTTGGCAAAAATTGTTTTCGCACCTATTCACCCCCTCTAGGTGCTCGTACTAGCGTTTACAAATGTTATTGGAAAATATTTACTTCTTAGTTTGGTTTGGTCAAATATATTGATGTTTTCTCAAATCAAATCCAAGACCTAATCAATAAATTAGTAAGTTAAAAACTTTTTAATTTGTTTAATGTAACAATTTTCAATCTATCTCAAATACCTATATGATGTGGAATTTGAAGAACTTACTAGATAGATTGAGTGTGTGCATTTTCAATTGGCGATTGAACAACTTTAGTGTATACGTTTGGCATTTTATGTCCACCATTGTAATGAATGCCTCATTGAGCCAAGTTTGAGGTACTTAATTGAATTAAAGAACAAAGTTTAGATATTCAACTGTAGAAGAGATAAAAGTTCAAGTACTTGCAATGTCATTACGCCTTCCCAAAATCCACCAACTTTCTTACTCATACTGCCTAACATTTAAAATTGAGTTATACTCTTTTCCTTTTCAGATTAACAAGAAAATTTTTTTCCTTTTTTTCTTTAGATTACCAAGCAAATTGAATGTTTGTGAAATGAATGAGGCGGAAGAACTCCTTAAATTGTGAAATCTAAGCACAATTTATGGAAAACAAATCACGTCATAAAAAATTTTAGGGGCTGTTACCGAAACAAAAGCTATTCAAACATATTCCTAATCAACTCTTGTGGGCTTCTTGCAAGGAGTTGGGTCGCCTGTTACAGACTTGACCCATTCCATCCCACTTCATTTTAAAACTTTTGTTCGAAGGAATAGTCAAATAAAAAAGTAAGAAAACTCCTCCCAGTTTCCTGGTGGCGTGCACGACAAAAAGAAAAATCAAACAGCACACGTCCAATATACAAGTACCTAGCTAGAGAAAGACAAGCATTCTTGCATGCGTGAAACCGAGAGGAAACACAAATATTCTCTTGAGAAAATTGTAATCAAAGGGCATGTTGGTTTTTGGAAATAAAGGTATTAGTCTGAGTGCATGATTACACTTTCGACCGGTATGGAGAACAAATATTGCGTGGAACAATCTTGATTCTTGAGATTTAGCAACAAGAGCCAATCTGCATCAACGACATACCATAGACAACCCATGATGTACACTATGCAATCAGAAGACGCCAGAAACCCTAGAACATTTGTTCCTGCTCTGTACATGGACTCATCATGTGTGGTCACATCCCCAAATCGATATTCACATCTCACCTCATAGCATTCAGCGTATTGATACATGGATCATGGAGAAAGTCAGAAAACAGAACCTCTTACCTGGTCTAGCAACGATCGCTAATGTTCTTTGGCAGATCTGGTGTGCTCAGAATGAATTCATTTTCAGGAGTGCCACTCTTGATCCGACTCAAGTGGCTGAGGCAGCGCTCACTCACTCCCATGTGGCTCGGGTGTCTGCTCTATCATTGACCTGCAAGGGCAGATCGCTTCAAAACAGGGGATCACTCTGGCGGCCACTAGATCTGGGGGTCCTAAAGGTAAATATTGATGGTTCTCATCAACCAGGAAGTAGGGAAGGTACCATAGCTTGCGTTTGTAGAGATCACCAGGGAAGACTTACTGATGGTTTCTCCAAAAGCGTAGCTGCAACCTCGGCACTGCAGGCGGAGATCCAGGCCTTTTCGTTCAATTTACGTCACCTGCTTCGTCAAGACTTCACTCACGCGACTATATTGGTTGAATCAGATAATCTGCTCCTTATTGAGACATTGAATCAATAGAGGCGGCCGCCATGGGAGGAGAGGTGTCTGTTCTCCGAAGCTGCCTTTTTGCTTATTGAGACATTGAATCAATAGAGGCGGCCGCCATGGGAGGAGAGGTGTCTGTTCTCCGAAGCTGCCTTTTTGCTTTCCCTTTTCCCTAATCTCACTTTGTGCTATTGTCGTCGTGAAGCAAATGTGGTGGCTGATTGGGCTGCAAAAGCCCATAATCGGGCTTTGTCAAACCGGAACTGGGCTGTTTTCCCTCCTTTTTACCTCATGGATCTGGTTTGTGCTGATGCACTTGCTGCGGGTTGTACAAACTTTATTTCCTCAATATAGTTTCTGCTGTTTTGACTAAAAAAAAAATCTTGATTCTTGAGACATAAGGTACATTTATACAAAACCTCGACAAACTCGATGAAAGATTCACCAATCATTCATATGGGAGATTGAAATTCACCAACCGTAGAACCCTTAACTGAGAGTAAAAGTTACATACCGTGACCAACTATTGCTCTAAACAACCGTCAACGTGGTCCTCGTTGTTCCCTTGGTCAAGAAGTATATGTATTAAATTGTATGTGAACCACTGAAAATGGTGGTTGTAATGTATATCCCATGTGGGTCCTATAGGCTATGTTGCATGGACACGTTACACGTGCTTCCGTGTCGTGTCCGACACGTGTCGGAGCGTGTCGGACACATTGACATGCTCGGACACACATTGACCATGTGTCGGATTTGTCGACAGGCTTCGACACGCGTGTCCGAAAGGGTGGAGGCGAGGGTGAGGGAGTAGAGATGAGGCCGCGAGCGAAGGCGAGCCCACGACGGCAAGAGACAGCAAGAGAAAGAGCAGAGACTGAGGCGAGGCTGTGAGGAGGAACTCCACGAGGGAGGCGGGCGTGGGGGAGGGCGGCGTTGTCGAGTGGGGCGGCGACAGCGGCAAGGGGGAGGAGGAGGAGGAGATCGCGGCGATGTGCAGCCTCTCAGCACACAGGAACCACGCGTTCCGCCTTCTTTTCTGATCCCTTTTCAGTGAAATTTTTTCTAGGTTACTCCCTTTTCCGCTCCTTAATAAAAATATTCATTTAATATACAATGTGTCACAGCGTGTCGGAATTTTCTATTTTTAAAAACTGACGCGTCGACGTGTCGCGTCGTGTCGCGTGTCCGTGTTGCGTGTCAGTGCAACCTAGCTTATAGGCAACTAGAGGACTAATCATTTATCTAAGTTTTAACTAAAGTTGATTGTGAATAAAACTTAATTAAAAGTTTGATCAAAGAATGTAATTGGGTCGTACTTGTCAAGAGCCTTCCAATGATATTTAATTCGCCCAAATATGCCGGCTGGTTTCTCAAGATATCGTAAATTTCAATTCTAACCATCTAATTGTGAGATGTCATGAATTTTGTGATTTGACCCAATCAATTAATTCCATCTTAAAGATCAATTCACAAACTTTCCAACCGTGCAAGAATCATGTTGATCTGATTTTTTTAATGAAAAAATATCATAATATTTCATAATGGTTATCATTTAGCTGTATTCTTAGAAATCTGCAATCCCCACACCTATATGAAGATTGGATCTTATCTTCGAAAATTTCAGATCACGAGCTTTTTATGGATGTGAAAATCGGGTGATCAAGGTGATCAAACATATTGGGAAGGGAAAGTCATATGCTCAATAAATTTTTAAATCTCTCAATTAGTATAATCAAATCTTAAACCTTTTTTTTTTTTTTTAAAGTGCACTTTCAATCTTTTCGGTGAAAAGAGAACCGTGCAACACTCGAAAAGCCTCTGTGGCAACTCAAATTCAATTTCCCGACATAGTACATGCACCTTCTAGTGAAGATTTCGGATTTGATTTACACTTTGTGAATATCGAGTATTTGAATTAGGGCTTGGCCATGTTCCGATACATCAATATAAGGAACTCCGTGTGATTTTCCCCACAAATAATCAACCATTGGAGAAAACAAAGTAACATAATCCAAACATTCGGAAAAAGAAATAAACACCTAAGAAAAAGAAAATTCTTTATTTAGTGGAAACAATTGAGCAAATAAAGCAAACTAGGACCAAAAACTAGAGTATAACTCAAGAGTCCCTTTCTTCTCTTCCCTTTCCGTCTCGCATCGAGTCTCAAGGCTTGTGTTGGCAGACACAAAGCTTCCCAATCGGCAAGACCTGGCAGATAGCCTGGATGAGCCTGTATAAATGTGTTTAACATGGTCGAAAATCTGTCGAAGGACATTCAAAGAAAATTAGGCTCTGAGCTGATCTCCGTTGGTTCTTGCTGGGGTTGAGGTTGTTTCCTAGAGGTTCCAGTTGAGCTGATTTGGATTCTGGTAGGTTCCGGTAGGTGCTTCGCCCATGTCCTGCGTCTCAAAGTTGGAGGACAACTACTGCTCAGTGGAATAATCATTATCATTTCTGGAAGTTTGGATAATAATAGGTCAATGGCTACCTAAGGAAACTCCGATTCGATCTTATCCCCAAGGAGGGATCGATCGCATACTAGGCTCTTCCCCGTCCTTGGGTTTCGCACTATTATGGATACGCGCTATTATGGATATGAAAATAATAAAAAAAATTGAATTTAATACTCAACTGTTTTTATGGGAAATAGGATTGAATATGGATACGAGCCATGGTACGTGGTTTCATATATTTAAGGTACAAAATGAGTTATTAGGATAATGTCCAATGGTTGATTATTTGTGGGGAAAATCGCACGGAGTTCCTTATATTGATGTATCGGAACATGGCCAAGCCCTAATTCAAATACTCGATATTCACAAAATGTAAATCAAATCCGAAATCTTCACTAGAAGGTGCATGTACTATGTCGGGAAATTGAATTTGAGTTGCCACAGAGGCTTTTCAAGCGTTGCACGGTGCTCTTTTCACCGAAAAGATTTATTAGTGCACTTTTTTTAAAAAAAAATTAAGATTTGATTATACTAATTGAGAGATTTAAAAATTAATTGCATTTTGTACCTTTCCTCGCTGTCTGAGCTCCTCTTGGCTCTTTTGAGGAGTCCCTTTGATTCTGCTGCCATCCACGATGCATCGTGTGGTGTTGCTTAGCCCAAAAACCACAAGGGCAAAAAAGAGGCGGGGGGGAGAGAGAGTTTAGTATATCTTATTTTATATAATTAGTCTTACTTATAAACTTGTTAGAAAACCTGTGAAATCGACAGAAAATGAGTTATTAGGGCAATGTCCCATGATGTCAACTTCATCTTTTGCCCCAGATACTCCTATGAGATATCATTTTTTTTTTAATTTTCAGTTGATTCCTGAGGTATCATCTGGGCTTCAATGGTACATATGAGAGAGAGAGAGGGAGTGAGTTTAGTATAGCTTATTTTTCTACTTAGTCTTACAAACGTGTTCGAAAACCTATGAAATCGACAGAAAATGATTAATTAGGGCAATGTCCCATGATGTCAACTTCATCTTTTGCCCCAGATACTCCTATGAGATATCATTTTTTTTTTTTTTTTTTTTGAGTTGATTCCTGAGGTATCATCTAGGTTTCAACTATACATAAGAGAGAGAGAGAGAGAGAGAGAGTTTAAAAAAGCTTATTTTATTGAATTAGTCTTACAAACATGTTAGAAAATCTATGAAATCGACAGAAAATGAGTTATTAGGATAATGTCCCATGATCTCAACTTCATCTTTTGCCCCAAATACTCCTACGAGATATCATTTTTTTTTTTTTTTGAGTTTATTCCAGAGATCTGGGCTTCAACAGTACATGTGTGGCCTTCGAACTTTCCTCTGCTTCATCCCATTCATCTTGAAGCCTCCACCTTTTATTTGCTCCCCCATCTTCTGCGAGACATTCTCCCGCCTTCTCTCTCTCTCTCTCTATTTTTCCGACCAGCAGCGTCATCACTAAGTCCAACTGCTCTCCATTTCAGAAACAGGTTCGCATCTTGCTGCTCTGGCAGAGGGATTTGATTGTGCTGATTCCGTGATATGGTAAGCGAGATTGTTAAAATCGTGCTTTGATGCAATGCCGTTGGGAGATCCGTGTTATTGGGTCTTGAATATAAAAGCTTTAAGAGCGATCTTTGGAGTTGGAAGATGTAAACTTCACTAGGTAAAGTGAGCAATCGTGAAAAGAAATTACAATATGGTTCCACGTTCATTATCTAAGCTAGAAAGATAATATAAGAAAACAGATATGTGAAAACATGCCAAGGAAATCAAAGTATGTTTATTGTTTCGTCTCCTCCGTCTTCAAGTTCTGTAGGGTATTTCTCATTAATTTCTCTGAAGTAAATGCAAATTACTCATAAAGTATAACAAAAAAAAAAAAAAAGATCCTAGGTTGATTTATTGTCAAGATGAAATCAGGCATTTCATTTTTCAAATGCCTAAGTCAAAATTATGATGTTCAAACATTTTGAAACTTTTTAATTGCTAAGGGTACGGATGATAACCATTCTGATAAGAAATTCATTTTTGGAATAGAAATAAATTTTTCTATTTCTATTCTTGAATGAGTTTCTGGAATAAAAATACACGTTTGATAAGGACGTCTATTCCCAAAATAGAAATTTGTTTGATAAGGATACAAAATTTCTTTCTCCCGGCGACAGTGGAAGGTGGCGAACAATGGCAAGCAGTGGCGAGTAAGCGGCCGGCTAATAGAGATGACAAACGATAAAAAGAATTTTTATTTCTCATTTCTATGTCAGAAATTGAAAAGTAGAAAATTTCTATCTCTCATTTCTATTCCAAACTTATTTCAAGGCTAAAAATGTATTTTAGAAATAAAAAAATAAAATTGGGTTACCAAATGAATTTTTGTTCCAAACTTGTTTCTAGAATAGAAAATTAATTTTGAAACAAAAATGGAATAATTATCATATGCGTCCTAATTAATTGCCTTTTATATCATATTCAACGTCACTTTGGCTTAGAACTAGTATGGGGTTGATGACAGGGTTAGGCTAAATATATTTCCCGTTGGATGCGATTTAAATCTTCCTCTTTTGTACTTTTTTTTTTTGTGCTTTTAGATGGAAAAAGGAAAAGGCAAATCTGGAACTATTATGATTTCACCATGGATCTTAGACTAATTTTGTGGCCTTGGCAAGTAATTTCTATTTCGATTTTGCAAACTTCCGATTTTGATACGACATTCAATCTTCTGATGAGTACATTTTATGAAGCGAATACCCATTTTAACAACAGGAAGTAAGAATCTTCCACAATTATTGACTTACATGTCAATTATGCTTAAATCATTATAATATGCGATAGTGATTCCTGCATTAACTTTTTTTTTTTTTTGGTGGGATAGCCTTGTCCTCTCACAATTGGCAGATATTATTTATATGATGTTTTTTGCTTGATTTCTTTCCTTATTATCTTAGGATAAACCAAGATAGATTATGACAAGAAAATTGAAGACCGGAGTCTCTCTTTATAATTCTTGAGTACGTGGAGTTATATAGAGTAATTTTACAAGTAGTCTAAAGTACATGAGGTTAAGACAAAATTTACCCTGATTCATTCTTGGAGAGACGTCCTTTTGTTTTCCAAGAAAAGGCCAAAATAACTGTGTTCTATACAGAACCTTTACCTTTCTATTGATCATTCCATGCATACTAAGATTTTAGCCGAAATTGAAGGTTCCTTGACTACATATGACATAAAAGGGTCCAGTTACAACGGTAATCATCTAGCTGTTTTTGGTCATTATGCTACTGCTCTCCAATTTTTGTTTTTTTTCTAGCGAGCACATCATTTTCAAATGATATACAATCAAATCTTTTCATCAACTATAATCATTAATATCGCCAAATTACTGACGGGACATGTGGATTGGAGAGATGTGGAGGCGACTACTTGACATGATGGATTGCAGTTACAGAAGACAGAGATCAGATTAGCCAAGAAAGCTATTCAAAGTTTAGGATGGAAAAGTTGCCTTCGAATATGGAGACAAAGCTCCTATATTTGACGTTCGACAAATTGGAGTTGTGAAGACAAAATGTGCTGGGCTGTGCTTTGAGGAGCTGTTTTCAAATAATTCTTTCATTGTTTCCTACTGTGGCAAGTGCTGAGGATGGGTATGATTCCCTAATTGGTTATCTCTACGGTTTCAGCTAATAATAAATAATCTGCCCCTGGCAAAGATCATTTCCCCCTGCTGCAATTAGAAAAAAGATTATCTCCCTTACCCAAATGCTTTATCTGTGGGGTATATAATGAGGATGCCATTGGCACATTGCTAATGCTTGGGTGCTGTATAGCAGGATCAAGCCTGTTATTAAATGTAATTTCCATGGAATTATTTTGGAGGAAGCGCTGGAACTAAAGTTGCTTTATTCATTAGGATAACAATCTAGGGAAGGAAATATGGAAAGAGGTTTGTCATCACAGATTGGTCTGGTAAGTTGTGAAGGCAGGGAAACAGCAGAAATTAGGCGTTATCCGGCAGATAAATCGAAAACTTTGGAACAATTTGTGTGGAATATATGGATAGAAAGTAATAGGAGAGGGTTTAAATGTGAGATCCATCCCAGTCCAGTTAAAGAGTGAAGAGAAGACTGATTGCAACTAGCTTATGATTTTTGTGCTGTCTATATGCATTTGCTTAAATGCGCTTTAGCTCACTCATATCCTTGGGTAATATAGGGAAAATGATGCAAACGGTATCTGAATTTAGTACAATACGTATTGTCATCCCTAAACTTTTAATTCGTTCTACATAGTCCGCAAACTTCTAAACATTTTCATATAATCAAGGAACTATATTGAATATTTATCTATAGTCCAGAAATCATTTTGAACAAATCTAAAAAATATGGAGATGACATTGCAAATTAGGCTAAAGTTCTTGCATTTGCGCATATTAAAGGTTTGGTAACAACATTGCATATGATATCAAAGTTCAGGCACTATTTGTGCTATTGTCTCTTTAATTTGCTGGACATTGAATGAGATTGCATTTCATGAGTAAAAGGGCTTAAATGGAGTCACCACGTTCATTGGGAATGCTGGGCTGGCTATAGCTGCAACGGTTTTGATTGTGCTTCTGCAAAGGCGAGCACCATTTAGCTGGTGATCGTCCTTTGAAAGAGGAAACGTCCTCTCTCTCTCTCTCTCTCTCTCTCTCTCTCTAGTGCTTATGTGCGCATGGTTTGTCAACTTGAACATGTGCAGATACTTTACAGGCATTACAAAAAATTCAGACGGCGGTCCTCAGTTTAAGGCAGGAAAGACTAGTGTTGGTAGCGCTGTAGATGGAGTCATCAAAATTTTCTCGATCGCGGTGGGGGCAATCATCTCTTGCATTCTGCGCAACCGAACCTTCCCTTTTTTGTCTTTGTCCTTTACTTTTCATGGCGGACGATACAATGGCAGATCCTACTCGTGGTTATAGCAGTGCCTGAAAGGTTACCTTCATCTGTTACACCGACGTAAGGCACTCTCAACCAGACATGTTTCTTCTCGAGTTCACTCACCCAACATTTGTACTCGATGTAGTTCAATTCATATTCAATATGTGTAATCATCCAAGTTATGTAACTTCTAAGAGAAATTCAGCAAATAAACAAAGAAGATGCGAATATGTTAACGAATGGCTGAACTCTGAGTTGATTTAAAAAGACAGCTATGGATAACCTTCATAATCTTGACCGACTCCATTTCATATTCTTTTCCACTCCTTCGATGTAGTTCAATTCTTTTGCGATTAGTTGCGGAAGTCATTGATCCCCCGAAAACTTGTCACCGGCCATCAACGGATAAGCGCTATCGAAGCAACACGATTAACGAGATTAGGTCTCCCCCAGGACGAACTCGGTAACTGAAGATCAAAATAATGCTACGTGGGCTTCGGTAAGGCAAAAACAGCGGCTGTTCTCATGGAACCATCTCGAGGGCATTTTATCGAACCGCAGTGGTGATGACCGACGTCGAGCAAATTTCAGAAATGCAAAAAGTCCGAAGCCCAAATTAAATAGAGAGCCAATATCATAAGCTAGTCGTGCCATTAACCTAGAGTAAAAAGAATGATTAATATTCTGAAAACCTCAAACTGGTACACCTATGACAAATTTAGCATAAACTACTTTTTTGACAATCAAAAATCCCAAACTGGTATATATTTAATAAATTTACCCCAAACTGGTACACTTGTGATAATTTTACCCTCTATTAGTTTTCGTTAAATTTTACTGTTAAATTATTAAGTTAAATGACACGTGACAGTTGATTGGTATATCAATTTGAGATTTTACGCTACGTTTGTCACAGTTTACAATTTTTGTGATTTTTTTGTGGTATTAATCCAATTTAGCGGAGAGTATATTTGTCACAAATTTACCAATTTTGGATTTTTTGCGGTTGAATAAATTAGCTTGGGGTAAATTTGTCATAAATGTACCAGTTTATGATTTTTTTATGGTCAATTGGGTAAATTTGTTACAAGTATACCAGTTTTGATTTTTTTTTTGGTAAAGGTAAGAATAAATTGAGCTTTAACCAACTATACAAAAAATCCGGTGCCAAAAACTTTCACTCATAGTGCCAACAAGTCAGAATGAGTGGAAAGGAGTCGAAGTAAAAGAGCGACACAAAGAAGTAGCAACAAAACAAAGGACACAGCCCCAAATAACAGGCAAAAGGAGCTACAACGAAGCGCCACCAAGGCAAGGAACAAGCAACAAAAAAGGAAACCTTCAAAGCGGAGGGAGACAAGGCAGCAACACTTGACAAGTGAGCCAGCGAAGCAGCGGATGGAACAGCGGCACAGGTGGCCCAACCCCAGGCCACGAACGACGAAAGAAGGAGCACCAGTGAAGCTCGAAGCCCCACAAAAAAACCAATGAAGCACCACAACGCAACAACCAAGGCAACCAAGTCATGGTTAAAAAATAGTTAGGAATAAATTTATCACATATGTACTAATTTGAGATTTTTCAGGATATTAATCCTAAAAAAAAAAGAACGACATGGTTCACAAACTTTTCCTTGCTTCTGAGCTCCTCTTGGCTCTTTTTAGGAGTACCTTTGATTCTGCTGCCATCCAGAATTCATCAGGTGCAGTCGCCTAGCCCAAAAACCAAAGAAAGGGTCAAAAAGCGCAGAGAGAGAGAGAGAGAACAAGCTTGGTACTCGTACAGCCTAATTTCCAAGCTGCACATTGAATTGGTCCTGTTGGACCAAAACAAGAAAAATAGTCTGGGGAAGGTGTTCCGCGTCGCCAATGATTTCCTGGAAGTTTCGTCAGCATGTATATATAATAAGGCCATTAGAAAACCTGCGAATCCAACGAAAATGACTTGTTAGGACAATGCCATCTGGCGAAGTCAACACGCATTTCACTGTCGTCTTTTACCCCAGATGCTCTCATGAGTTTTTTTTGTCCGATTCTTGAGGTATCACCTGCGCTTTAACGGTACATGAATGGATTTTGAACCTTCCTCAGCTTCATCCCATTCATCTTGGAGCCTTCACCTTTCATTTGGGTCTCATCTCCGGCGTGACATTCCTCTGCCTTCTGTCCCCGCGGCGTCATCCCTAAGCTCAGCTGCTCTCATTTCCGAGAGGGGTTCGCATCTTGCTGCTCCGGTGGAGGGATTTGATCCTGCCGATTCCACCATAAGGTAAGCAACATAGTATGGATTGGGATCAAGGTATCGATTTGGGTTTTCTTGTGAAAGGAACATTAATTTCGGTGAATGTATCGTGCGCATTGGTTTGAAATTTTTAATGGGAGAAAGATTAGTTTGGGATAAATATGTTTGTATTAATTTGAGATTTTTTGTCACACAAAAATTTTGATATGAGTTTGAGATTTTTAACGGTATTGGAGATTTGTGTAGTTGTGTGTGATGGAGTATTGTTGTGGTTGCGCACCCAACAACACCGCGAGTGTGTGACGGCGCCATTTTGCCTCCAATGATTTTTACAGATACAGATGGCGAATCCGTTCCGAGGTTCACTTTACGGGAGGCAATGCGATGTGGAAGCAGGAGGCGGAATCTCCAGTGATTTGGATGACAGTTCGTCTTCGGATCCATTCAGCATCACCGGCATGAAGAATGCTCCGGATGATCACCTCATGCGCCAGTGGGTACGGTACTCTCTGCATAATGCCTTCGTATCTAGACAATCGGAAATTCATGTGTTATGAGGTTGAATTGTAGAATTTAAGTGACCGTGCTTTGCTCTTATTCCTGCTTATTTGACTGAAGTTTGATGAGTCGTCGCAACTTGACTAATGAACTCAAACAGCCGTGTGATTGTGGAGCATTCGCATGGCAGATCTATATACTTCTTTGTCAGTGCTTGGGGGCAGCTGTTTCTGATTTGGAAAGTTGGATAGCTGCTACTGAGATTTTGGTGGACTTCTAAAAGTAGAAGCAGATAGAAAACTACCAGCTCAGGGGTGTTTTCAAACTTTTGTTGCTGAAGGTTTCTTTCAACTTCATTGATCCTAATTATAGGATATGTCTAGGGAAGCTTCTTAGCTCTGGAGAAGGTTTTTGGCTGGCATGCCATGAATGAACATTGTATGCTATTAATTTTATACCCCTTAAAATCACTTCCGGAAGACATACTGTAGCCCCCTAGCACATCCAAGCACAGCAAAGCACCGTGGCCACCATGGTGCTCAATGAAGTCATGAAGAAAATGCCAACATAAACATAAAAAAGTCGACTTCAAGCATGAAAGCAGTTGCCAAATCTAGTCAGTGGCCACCAGGTTGACGCTAGTGTCGTACAGCGAAGGCCTTTTGGAAAAGATAACCGGCTGATGTAGTGACTCGATTGATACCTTGAGCAGTTGAGGGAGTATAGGGTATGTTCGCAGGGTCTCCTAGTTTTAACTTTTCCTTTTTTTCTCAAATCTTGAAACTATTTCGATTTTCATTTAGTGTAAACACTTGTAATGTCCTAATCTACATGTTGAATCATACAAACTTGTTCTGAACGCCTGTCTCCACTTTTGGTACGCCCTGGACTTGAAGGAGGAAGGAGAGAAAAAGCAAATGCTTTGGGGGGAAAAAAAAAAAGCCAATGTTCGAGCCATCCGAGTACAAACTTCTCCATGGATGATTTAATAGTTTTGTGCCGTTTCTGCAACATAAGTAGTAACTTAAAGTTTGTTGACTTCTTGAAATTAGGCTGTGCATTCCTTTCAAGCTGCTGGGGAACATAGCGATGGTACTTTTCACCTTAACTTCTGCTTGAGTTACAAACTGTCCAGCAAATGAAACTAAATGATCAATTTTCTTTTCAGTCCATAGCTTGACATGCAGAAATTTCTCATTGTACTCTCACTGTTGTGCTGCATGCTTTATGATTGAGTCATGAATAATAATGGCAGGAACTGCGATATCCCTAGTCCCAATTGGTGATTTTGGGATCTCTCGAGACCAACTTGTTTTGATGACGAGGGATCAAGATCATTCTGCCCTTGAGGAATATGGGGGGGTAAATTTACTTAAAAATGTCATTATCCCTTGATTCATGAAGAATGAAGTATCGTCTTCTCAATCTTTGCTACTTCATTCAGGTCGAGGGGCTGTCGAATTCTTTAAAAACAAACTTAGAGAAGGGTGTTTGTGGTGATGATGCTGATTTACAATCACGGAGGGATGCGTTCGGGTCAAACACATATCCCCGTAAACAAAGAAAAAGCTTTTGGGTAAGTGAGTACGTAAGATATCTGAATGTATTATGTATTTACATGAAGGCTCCATTTGTTTCACCAAAAATGATTGATTTGAAAGACATTTTCCTAAAGATGATTGCTGGAACAAATTTAATAATTAATAAATATTTTCATTATCAACAATTGTCTAAATATATTCGTAGATGAAATTATTTTTCGTTCATTCATTTTATAAGTGATATAAGCGATCATTCTTAAGAAAATGTTTTCCAAATCATTCATTTTCCTCGAAAAAAATGACCATCCGAAGTTGCTGAAGCTTCTATGGTGAAGATGGAAAATATGTGCTGACGGTTTGCTTCATTGTTTTGTCCCCCCAATTTTGGGTATACTCAGACATTCCTCTGGGAAGCTTGGCAGGATCTCACGTTGATTATACTAATCATTGCTGCAGTGGCTTCTCTGGTGCTGGGAATAAAGACTGAGGTAAGCTGGAGAGAACATATTAATTCAAACAAGAGAGATGTCGAATTGCCTCTTTTGGTTTAAAATGCTTGTAGTACTGAAACAAGAAGTGCGTGTATTCTGGTATTTTAGGTACATCCCTTGCATCTTATGAAAAGAATCATGTTAAAGAGTATCCATCGAACATTGGTAGAATACCTAAAAGTCGGTGCATTAAAAGTGCCAACTCTTCTAAGTAAGGGCTCCTTTGTTTTAAAATTCAGGGTAGCAAATCGTACTTGTCTGCTCTCCCTCCCAAATCTGAAATACTTATATGTGAATCTACATGTTAGTATTTGTATGTTGTGGAAGTTGCGAGTGTTTTGGATGAAAAAGCAAGTCATAGTGGGTGTGCAAGATTTAGATTAAGCAAACAGTAAAAAGCAAAAGTTAGTCCAGTGCTTCTTGCTATTTTTCAATTATATGTGCTCTCTGCGCCATCATTTTTTTTTTATTTAATATATTTATGCTTGCTAATCCTATCTAGGGTATTCAACAAGGATGGTACAATGGTGTGAGCATTTCTGTTGCAGTTATCCTCGTGATTGTTATCACCGGTATGAATTTCTTAGGTGTTTGTATTTGGTGTATACATGTACTTTCCCCACATTAAATTCACAATTGCTAAAACTTGCTTATAATGTTTCTTGATATCACAATACACTTTGATCTTGGGAGCTAGAAATCCAGATGTTCATGGGCATTCTAATGATGATCAAACTTTATGATACCTTAGATTTTTTATTAGACTAGGATCGGTGAGACTGATATTGTTTTCGTGTTTGTTTTCCTTTGTTGTGCTGGTAGCCCTGTGAGTTTTTCCTATGCACTACTTTGAAGAAATCGGAAATAAAGAACTGCCAGCTTAAAGCTTTCTAGTTTGCCATAGTCATTGGTCTGTTTTTAAGCAGCGGCTAGATTGGTCCTCCCAAATTCTGTAGAGTGTGTTCTGGACCGTGGTAATCCTATCCATCCCTTAGTATTCGACAACTTGCTTCTAGCAGAGATTGAACAGCACAGGTTGATTGTGAGTACATCTATAGTTGGTGAAAGAGGCGGCGCTGAGTAATGGTTTGCAGTGATAGATGTGGGAACTTGAGGTGTCTGATCTTATAACTGGATCTATCTACGTTTACTTGGCCAGTAGTTTGTACCCAAATCTACTCCAGGTTTATTTGGTTGAATCCAAGATACTGCATGCTGGAGTATGATGCATATGTACAAGCCATTAAAGCAAACATGGTCTTAGGGAGGTTACATTGTGATTAAACTAATGCATGATTGAAAGAAAAGCAAGAAAATTGCTTCTTATCCGCATCTCCCCTGCTTTCTTGGACATTATCCATAGAGTAACGATTTGTCAATGCTTTTCATATGTCAACCAGTCTTTCTCTACCCTTGTTTCTAGGAATCGTTGATGCGTGCCTAATTTCATTCATGAATGTGTGAAATTTTGTAAGACCATTGCCACCTATCAAAATATAAAATCGTTTGCTTCATGTCTAGGATTGTTCATGTGCATTTAATCTCTGGGATGATTTTATGAAAATTTGTGGGACTATTATCAGCTATTTTCAAAAGCTTATATTGTTTGATGAAGGCATGGTTTAGTATTTTAATGTTATAACACTTCCTCTCATACGTGGGTTGAACTTTGACCTAAGATTGAAGCATGAGAGATATAACCAGGTGGCAAATAAGGGACCTGAAAGATTTGAACTCACAATATTCTACTCTAATATCATGTTGAGATTTTGTTGAACCATTGTCAACCAATGTTATTAAAACCGCTAGGCACTCTAAGTGTTAGGACCTTGTAATGCCTAAGGTGCTAGGTGCTAATTTAGCCATATGCCTGAGTGAAGAGAGCTGCAAAGTTGAAAAGACAAGAAAGTTTTATCAATTAGCAAAAGCTTTCATGCGACGAATTGTATTAGTATTGACGTTTTAAAAGATAGAAGCTGGTTTATTGGTCAATCAATGCTTTCTTTGTACTTTTAGTACTATTAATTTAGGTGAAAAGAAACAACTTTGCCGAGGTGTTGCCTCAGCAATGAAGTGCCTCACCTTGAAGCGCTCACCTAAGCAGCACATAGGTGATGGCACTTTGCCTATGACCAAGCGAAGTGCTGAGCCCGTGGCTGACCTTGCTTGAGCGCTTAAGGAAAGGTGCTTTTTGCAGTTGTTAGATGAAAGCATTGTTTGATATTTAAGTTATCATGACAAAGTCAATGATGGCTAGACTAAGTTTTTCTCAACTATACACTTGGATTTTATAATGAAAGCATGTGGCAGCTAACTGATGCAAAAAAGTAGCGGTTGATCGTTTGTACATTTATGAATAATTTGCAGCTATAAGCAACTATAGACAGTCCCTTCAATTTCAGAACTTAAATGAAGAGAAGAGAAACATTCACATGGAGGTAAGCTATGCACACTTAGTTTGATGTTTATGAACCTTATATATTTTTCTCTTGCTTTCAACACGGCAGAACATACTTGTAGGTTGTCAGGGGTGGTCGTAGAGTTGGGGTGTCAATATATGATATGGTGGTCGGTGACATCATACCCCTTAATATTGGCGATCAGGTAAGCTGCTTCAACCTTCTTTGGGATTTCAACTCAGTGTTTGGAAGTAATTCAGCCTTATATCCGCTTTGATGATCCTCAGGTACCTGCTGATGGAGTTTTGGTTTCTGGTCATTCTCTTGCGATCGATGAATCCAGCATGACTGGAGAGAGCAAAACTGTATGGCTTTCTACTGGTTTTTCTTGATCTTATATCATGTAATGCAATTCTTTATCTTTAATTTTTTATTTTGCAAAGATTCACAAAGATTCAAGGCGTCCTTTTCTAATGTCTGGATGCAAAGTGGCTGATGGTAGCGGTACCATGCTGGTAACTAAATTTTGTTGCAGTTTCTTTTGTTTTAAATTCTTCTTGGTCGTAAATACATAATTTCCGTGACATCTTGTGGAGTCTCATGTTAGTTTTTAAAATGAATACACCTTTGTAGAGTGGATTGGGATAAGTCCAGTTGCTCCTGACACTCGCATCTGTTACTGTCTTAGTCCCCCATTGTGCTCTCTCATTGTTGACTACCAATTCTTCAGATGCTCAACAAACATTTCCATTTTGATGGTTGCTGTTGGCTGCATAAGTTGTATATCATGTCCTTGATGTTGTTTTTTACAAGTTATATTGACACTAAATTAAGTCCTATTGGTTAACTGACTAATTGTGCATTGTGTTTTTCAATATTCCCATAATTTTTTGCATCTATATAGTGACATATGGTATCAAGAGTTCAAGAGAATTGAATTCGGTAGTTTGTTTATGCAATCCCAGTGGAAATAAAGATGGAAATATAGTTAAGATTCAAGTCAAGTACTAGGCTGCCCTTTCTGCTGTTTTCTGTTGCATATGCTTTCTGGGTGATATTTAATCATACATGGTAGTAGCTTTGGTCAAGTAATATTCATTATTTTCCAAGGGCAGCTTCTTTCTTTGATGTAGCTCTAGCTGCATGTACTAGTGTCGAAGAAATTCTTCATAACTCCAGATTATGAAGTGCTTACCAAACTTGAAAACACGATTGCTGTTTCTAACATGCTCGGACACATGGACATGTTGTTCCCTTAAATAGAGTTCAGATCGCCTACAATCTCTTCATTCTTCTAGGTGACAAGCGTCGGAACTAATACTGAATGGGGGATGCTTATGGCCAGTATTTCAGAAGACACGGGTGAAGAGACACCCTTGCAGGTCCTTCTTTAGTATATCTTTTGAGTTGTACTTATTTGTTCTGTTATGCTTTATGTAGACATGTTGATTGATGGTGTAGTTTCTCTGTTTTTTCTCCAAGTTTTGTGTTGGCAAGCATTTAAAATATTGAAGGATATATCAATATGATTCAATAAAATTGCTTTGGTATTCTTGAAACTGGAAAGATATCTGTTTTAGTGGGGAATAAGATTCTGGGAGAAAATGAAGTGAATTGGCTATAGTGAGGCAGAGGCTGGATTGGCGAGATGTGGAGGCAAATGCGTGACGTGATGGATTGCAGTTATAGAAGATGTCACAAAGCTGATTAGAGAACCCGCAGTAAATAGTAAGAGAGAAAGAAGAAGGGAGAAGGAATAGAGAAGAGGAGAAGGAGAATGTAGAAGAAAGAAACAAAGAGGGGCTGTAGTTTTCTGTGTTAACGAAACCCTACACCCATTGTATTTATATTGAATATAAACTGTATATGACAATAATACCCTTATGTAAGTAAAAAAGGAAATAAAACTCTGATAATAAAGGAAACTCAATGAAAGTAACTTTAACACTCCCCCTCAAGCTGGAGCATATAGGTCACCCATGTCTAGCTTGGAACAACCAGCAACAAAAGCGGGACGAAATAATGCTTTGGTAAACATATCGGCAATTACTAAGGCTCGAGATAGTAGAGCCCAATCGGCGTCGTAGTAGTAGTCGTAGCAGCAGCAATAGCAATAGTAGTAGCGTAGTTGCGGCGGGAGTAGCGGGAGGAGTAGCAAGGTGGTAGGAGCGAGCGTGAGCAGCAAAGTGCAACAAAAGTAGTAGGAGCGGCGGTAGTAGCAACGGTAGTAGGAGCAGCGATTAGCCGCAAAGTAGCAACGGTAATAGGAGCAGCGGTAGTAGCCGCATAGCAATGGTAGTAGGAACAAAGAAGTAGCCGCGGTAGCAACGGTAGTAGTAGCTTGAAGAGTAGCCGCGGTAGCAACGGTAGTAGGAGCAAGAGTAGTATCACTCATGACGATAATCTCAATATAAATATATCTACCACTAATCAAGAAGGCTGAAACTTTAGTGCAAGAAACAAAATAGCAACACTGATGTATAATCAGATGTAATTGGCTCCATCAATTAACCAAAGGGAACCCAAAAAATCAGTCAACCATAATCAATGAAATACTCGATTCTTGAATCCGCTGATCAGTAAGAGTTGTAATCCATATTCAAAAATCGAACTTGATGAATATAATATCTTCTGATCTCATACATATTGAGACTCAAAGAGAAAACCGATAAAAATTGCAACTTTAGGTGACTGCGCACCAGAGAAGAAGTAGGGTTACTAGGCGACTCTCAAACCAGCAATAGGATCAAGTAATCAAGTAGTTAGATCTGCTCTAATACCATGTCACAAAGCTGATTAGAGAACCCGCAGTAAATAGTAAGAGAGAAAGAAGAAGGGAGAAGGAATAGAGAAGAGGAGAAGGAGAATGTAGAAGAAAGAAACAAAGAGGGGCTGTAGTTTTCTGTGTTAACGAAACCCTACACCCATTGTATTTATATTGAATATAAACTGTATATGACAATAATACCCTTATGTAAGTAAAAAAGGAAATAAAACTCTGATAATAAAGGAAACTCAATGAAAGTAACTTTAACAGAAGACAAAGATAAGATTAGCCAAGAATGCCATTCGTACTTTAAGATGTAAAAGTTGCCTTCGAATATGGAGACCAAACTCCCATATTTAACATTCGATAAATCTGAGTTGTGAAGACAAAGTGTGCCGGGCTGTGCTTTGAGGAGCTATTTTCAAGTAATTTGATCATTCATTGTTTTCTACTGTGGCAAGTGCTGAGCATGGGTATGATTCCGTAGTTGTTTATCTCTAAGGTTTTAGCTAATAATATATAATCTGCCCCGGCAAAGATCATTTCCTCCTGCTGCAATTAGAAAAAAGATCATCTCCACTATCCAAATGCTTTATCCGTGGGATGAAGATCCTATTGCTAATTAGTGCTAGGGTGCTGTGTAGCAGGATCAAGGCTAGTATTAATGTAATTTCCATGGAAATATTTTGGAGGAAGCCCTGCAACTAAAGTTGCTTTCTTTATTAGGACAGCAATCCGGGAAAAGAAATTTATGGAAAGAGGTTTGTCATCACAGATTGGTCTGGTACATTGTGGAGGCAGGGAAACAGCAGAAACTAGGCTTTATCTGACAGATAAATGGGAAACTTTGGAAAACTCGACGTCACAGCATTGTGTGGAATTTGTGGATAGAAAGTAATAGGAGAGGGTCTAAGCGTGAGATCCATCCCAGTCCAGTTAAAGAGTGAAGAGAAGATTGCTGCTACTGGCTTATAATTTTTGCGCTGTGTCTATGCATGTGCTTATATGCATTTCAACTCACACATATCCTTGTGTAATTTAGGAAAAATGACAAAAATGGTGCCTGAAATTTGGTCTAATGAATATTGTCGTCCCTAAATTTTTAATTTGTTTGATATAGTCCACAAACTTCTAAACATTTTCATATAGTTTAGGGACTATGTTGAACATTTGCCAATATTCCAGGGACCATTTAGAACAAATCAGAAATCTAGGGACGACATTGCACATTGGCCAAAGTTTGGGGAGCACATTTGCACATATTGAAAGTTCGGGAATGACATTGCATATTGGACCAACATTCTTGCACTATTTGTGCTATTATCTCTTTAGTTTACAGGACATTGAAAAAAGATTGCATTTTGTGAGTAGGTACGCTTAAATGGAGTCACCAAGTTCATAGGGAATGCTGGGCTGGCTATAGCTGCAGCAGTTTTGATTGTGCTTTTGGCAAGGCAAGTACCATTTAGTTGGTGATTGTCCTTTGAAAGAAGAAACGTCCTCTCTCTCTCTCTCTCTCTCTCTCTCTCTCTCTCTTGCTCGCTCGAGTGCTTATGTGTGCGTGGTTTGTCAACTTGTACACATGCAGATACTTTACTGGCCTTACTGAAAATTCAGATGGCAGTCCTCAGTTTCAGGCAGGAAAAACAAGTATTGGTAGCGCTGTAGATGGAGTCATCAAAATCTTCACAATCGCGGTGGGTGCAATCATCTTTTGCATTCTGGGCAACCAAACTTTCCCGTTTTCTTTTTCCTCTTTACTTTTCATGACTTACAATACAATGGCAGATCCTAATTGTGGTTATAGCAGTGCCTGAAGGGTTGCCTTTAGCTGTTACACTGATGTAAGGCACTCTCAACCGGACTTGTTTCTTCTTGAGTTCACTCACGTAACAATTGTACTTAATGTAGTTGGTGAGGACTATCCTGCTAGATTAAATTTTGTACATTGTAACTTAGGAGCTGGTTAACTCTGCATCACTTGTCAGCCCTGTCCTCTCTTATTTGGAACGACATAACATGCAAATCACATGGTGATTCTAGAATTTTAAAGTTTAATTCACATTCAATATCTGTAATCATACAAGTTATCTCAATGTACGCTTGCTTGTGTGAGAGTGATGGCATCTTCTGATCTTCTTGTGCAATAACTAATAGATTTGTACAATCATGATGTGCCCTTTACTCTGTCTCTCCATCCGCTTCATATTCCTTCCCCCACTTTGCAGACTTGCTTACTCAATGAGGAAAATGATGGTGGACAAGGCGTTGGTACATATTCTTGAGCTATTAAACCTGTTTGATGGAATATAATATGTAAATATGGAATGAGGTCTAGAAGTAGTAAATTTGCAGGTGCGAAGACTTTCGGCTTGTGAGACTATGGGATCTGCCACGACCATATGTAGTGACAAGACTGGCACCTTGACTTCAAACCAGGTGCATTCCTGTTCATATTCTCAGTTTAATTGGGAAGTTTAAAATCTAAGATTTCAGTTGGTTGTACCATCTGGTTAGCATCTCAAGAAGATTACTTTTCCCCTTTGTGGTGCAACTCTAAAAACTCAGGGCCTGTTAGTTTGATCTTTTTGAAAAGAAAAGAGCAATTTTCTGCTTTCCTGCCAAACTTCATGATGTTATTCAGAAACTAAAAGATTATAAAAAAAATTATATGTGAATTTATGTGTCAACATATGTATATTGTGGATGTTTTAAAGTCTTTTGTGCTAAGAATAAGTCAAATTATGTCCCCTCACAAAATTTATATTAAGCATAAAGCAAAAAGTAAGAGTTCTTCTGGAAGTGCCCTTAACCTTTCAGTATTTTATTGCATTAGGATCGTCCCCTTTTCCAAATTTTCATTATCTTCCAGATTGATAATTTTTAAGCAAGCTTAATCTTTAACAATTAATTTATTAAGTACGAAATTGGTTGTCAGGAAGAAGGTTTAGTTTGATGATGGTTCTTCATTATCTGACAGATGACAGTGGTTGAAGCTTATATTGGTGGGGAGAAAATGGACTCTCCTGATAGCAGTTCGCAGCGACCCACAACAATGGTAACTTTACTCACTGAAAGTATTGCACAGAATACCAATGGCAGTGTTTTCACCCCTGAGGTATGTCTAACAGTCTTAAGTTATCAGAGACAGTTTTTGATATTGGAGTTCGTAAGTGGTTATTATCTGTTCTCCGACAATCTGCAGGGTGGGGAAGATGTTGAGATTTCTGGCTCACCAACAGAAAAGGCCATCCTCGGTTGGGGAGTTAAGGTTTTCAATTTCAACTTAAATATGCTCTATCTGCAATGCCCCCTGTCCCGAGCTTCATTTCAATAGCTATATGTTGGTGGTTAGATTCTGAAGTTTAAACCATTTATATGCTGTTTTCTTTTTGGTAGCTTGGGATGAACTTTGAAGTGACGCGGTCGCAGTCCTCAATAATTCATGTTTTTCCATTTAATTCTGTGAAGAAACGAGGCGGTGTCGCATTAAAGCTGGTAATTGTTGATTCGTCTTGTATATGCAATAACGACGTGCATTTTAATTTGTTTTTCTTGACATATATACGTTAATGAAATTTAGGCTTCCTTAGTTGCATGAACTTGTTTTAAAGGTTGTTTAAAATGTATTAGCAAAAACTAATGGTTTCTTAAACAAAATATGTCATTTCAATTTGGAACGAGAATACTGTTGTCTTCTAGCATGATGGGGGCATCGCACAGCCCTCTTAGACAGTTGCTTAAGTCAAGTCTTAGTGAGCTCAGCTGAACTTGATAAGCTATGCAAGCCACTTGAATTGGAAAAAAAAAAAAAAATTAGATCCGAGCATGGGCAGAAAACTAGGTGAGGACAAGTTGCTCTAGATAGCTTGACTGTGCCTGTAATATTTCTTTCAATGACTAGGAAGCTTCGTGGTCAAGTATCCTTACTTGGATAATCTGCAGAAGAGAAGGATAGTTTTGGTCAATGGATTTGTAGCCTCTGCAAGGAGGAAACAAAGACCGTGAAGAACTTGTTTCTTCACTGTTCTTGTACAGTGACTTTTGAAACATGATCTTCGTGATTACGGGGACCTGTTTCGTCAATGCAGCAAGTTCTAAGTAAGGTCTTAGGAAAGCATTAGGGAAGGGACGAAACCAATCCAACATGGTACCCTTTCTATGTTTTAGTTAGTTCAGAGGGAGAGAAACCTGAGTCGGGGAAGTAGTTTAGAGAGTGAGAAACCGTATTTTGCTGTTGGCTTCTTGCCCTGTACAGATGAAGATAATGTTAGTTTTCATTATGAACTTTGGTATAATAATTATAGTTGAGTCAATGCAAATGATATCATACGGTCAGTGGATACTGGATGCACTTGCATGTATGTGATTTTTGTGCGTGGGAGGCACTCCCTTCCATTCAAATGAATAAGTTGATAAAAAAAGTAGAAATAGATTTTTGTAATTCGAACTTCATTGTCATGGTCATTTCAACAAGATACCCAAGCAACAATCTCAAGATTAAAGAGAATATTTTGTATTCGTTGATCACCAGAAGATGTCCACTAACAATTATTGTCATAGCCCCAAAATATTTTGTTTTACATCCAAAGCAGTCCTTCTGAATTATTGCCATAAGCCCCAGAATATTTTGTTTTACATCCAAAGGAATCCTTCTGATCTTGATGTAGATTCTGCCAGCTTAAGGGTTATAAAGTAAGTTGAAAATATTCTAATAAAAGTTACTTTGCACTGCCCAATGACGAAAGCTGACTTGGTGCTTCCAACGTGCCAAAAAATTCTCTCTACCCTATCATGTCGCTGTCATTTTGTGTGTTCTGAAAGATTTTGTTCGCTATGGTCAACACTAGTCATTGAAATTGGAGTTCTTTTTTAATCATTACAACTTTTTCTATTCTGCTTCTGGTCAATAATTCTGTCATCTCTGGTCCATATTTTGCTTTGCTTATGATGAAACAGTTCTTAGAATTGTTTTTGACCACCTCATGCCTTATATCTAGATGAATGATTGCAGTCTCTCTACATATTTCGCTTTAACCCATTCTCTTTTCTGTTCTGAGGATACTTAACTGCGGGTTCAGAATGTTGCATATGACATAGTTGTGCAGTTTAATGTAGAATTAAGTGGTTGTACATTATATCGTGTGCACAGACAGAGTCTGAGGTTCATGTGCACTGGAAAGGAGCTGCTGAAATAGTCTTGTCCTCATGTACCCAATACATGGATTTAAATGATCAGGTGGCTGCACTGGATGAAGAAAAGGTATGTGACGTAATGGTCTTTGAGCTAGTTAAAGTGTGATTGAGCTCAAATCTGATTACGAAAATAATTATTTATGAGATGGTTGCTGCATTAGTTTCGAGTAATTATTTGTCCTTTTCCATCACTATTATGATGGTAGGATGTTAAGTGGTCTGGAAATAGGGTATCTTCTCTGTATCCAAAATTATGATTGTAATCTAACCAGATAATTTTTACCCACTGATTGGAAAACATTCCATCAAGCTTCACCAGATACTCTTTGCACTCGTCTCTTCCTAATTCATTCCACTATATGACTTCTAAACAAGGGGTGGAAATGAAGAATGCTTGAGTTGAAAGCATGTTGCCCAAGCTTTGTGAAATAAGCAAGATATGTAAAAATTGTTTAACATAAACAATGAAGAAATGAAAGATCAGTCACATGCAGTTGTACATGCACAAGTTTGATTGTTCTTCTCACTGATATTACTGTTAATGATTGTCATACTAAGTCATGAGGATCAGTATATCTCATGTTTCTGATAATTGTAATTTATATTATATAAAATTTCCTGATCATAACCCCTGGTTGCAGTTCATGTATTTTACGAAAGCTATTGAAGACATGGCTGCTAGTAGTCTACGCTGTGTTGCCATTGCATATAGGACCATTGACTTGAAAGACATTCCAACTGATGAAGTACAATTAACTAAGTGGGCACTGCCTGAGGACGAGCTTATTTTACTGGCTATTGTTGGCCTGAAGGTACACATCCTTCACTTGAGTTTCGCTACATTTGCATGAAATGCTTTTATGAGAATGTGCTCTTTTCTGTACATATATCATGGAAAATATTTTTGATAGCAATTATTGTGTGCAAATTATCGAGCGTGAGAATGTTCTCTGTTCTAAACTTATATCATGGAAAATAATTTTGATAGCAGTTATGGTGTGCAAATAACTGACGTTGTTGTCGTTGCAGTTGCATTTTTGAGTATGTCCTTTCACCATAGATTCAATTTCATGTCGCAACACGTAATGCTTTCACCATGCTTTGAATGCCTCTGTTGAAAGATATAGCTGTTACACGACTATATAGATGCTTACCATATTCTGTCCATAAAATAGGTGGGGATTTTGGTTCCCAGGGGCACTCATGATAAATGATAGTGACTTGGCATTGTATGTGATGCTGAATGAGGAATCATAATAAGCCTAATGTTGATAGAGCTGCAATTCATCTATTGCTAGTGATAGTTATTCTATTTTTACTGTTAAAACTGATCTGTTTTCCAATTACGGGTTCTTATATCAGTCGACAAATAAAACAGGCTGATGACAAGCTACCTTCCATCTAAATGATTGAGTTTGTTCCTATTTTCTAACAGTCTCTATAACTGATCAATAAATTCTGTTTCTCTTTTAACTTTCCACTGCATTGCAGGATCCATGTCGACCTGGTGTAAAGGATGCTGTACGGTTATGCCAAGAGGCTGGTGTTAAAGTAGGTTCCTTTCCCATTAGTAATCTTTAGTTTATGTCATGTTTAAGTTTCTTGGATGAGCATTCATTCAGTTCTGTTAGATCTAGACTTCTACGAAGACTAAGATCTGATGTTGTAGATAATAATGATAATATATTTGTTATATATTTCAAAATGTAGCACCCAAATTTCTTCTCAGATTCTGCAACTTTGAACATGTGAAAATTAAAAATCTCCCCCACCCTCTCTCTCCCCTTCCAAATGCGGTATATTATTTTCTCGTTTACTATGGTTTCCAATATATTATCTTGGTATTTTCACCTTGATAGCCGCAGATACCCAGGTCCTTAAATTGTGAGACAGATAAGGGGTGCAAAACATATATCTTTTGGACTCTTCGATCACAGAGTTAAGTGTGTCCAGGTCCGAATGCTGTTAATTCCCATGTCAACCACGTCAACTATTTTGGTCTGATTGACTGATATCATGGAGTGTAATGGTTGCTCATACTAGATCTGATAAAGCAGTTTGCTTTGTCATTTTCATGGGTGACAAGCCGTGAAGGTGATTGTCAATGCCTCACTTGATTTTCCGAAAACCAAGCATGGCGTTTTGCCACTGCTATATTTGGCCATTATCCTGCAGTCTCGTAATTTCATTCATCCTGTGGCTCATGAAAATACTTTGTATTGTCCTTTCTATTAGGGGAAACAGGTGGAGCATTGCTATCAGAGAATTATTTTCTCTTTCTCCTTATTATTAGATCACTTCATCAGCCCTGTTAAGCTTCTGGACACTTAATATTCATCTTGATGCTAGAAGCTATGCAAATTAAATACACGTACATCTACAAAGCATCCTTCTAAGTGCAGAAGATGGCTGGAAAAATTAGGTCATCCAATTTGTCTTGTTTGTAAAGTGTGTACTCTCTCTCAATGCATAGGTACGCATGGTTACAGGCGACAATCTTCAGACTGCTAAAGCAATTGCTTTGGAATGTGGGATATTAAGTTCTGATACAGATGCTACTGAACCTAATCTCATTGAAGGAAGAGCCTTTCGTGCCTTATCTGATGTTCAAAGGGAAGAAATTGCAGAAAGAATATCTGTATGTTTTGGCTAATTAGTTCCGTTGTTTTACCCTCTTCTGGTACAGAATGAAATCTCATCGTGCCTTGCATGTTTAGGTGATGGGACGATCGTCACCAAATGACAAGCTTCTGCTTGTGCAAGCTCTGAAGAAACGAGGACATGTAGTTGCTGTTACTGGAGATGGCACAAATGATGCTCCTGCTCTAAATGAGGTTCCAATAGTTCGTTGTTTATTTTTTATTTTATGGGAAGGTTCGGATCTATTTATGATGTGGTTATGCTGGCAGCACATTTGCATTACTGCCCAGCTCGATGGATTTGCATTATTGGCCGTATTTGCATTATGTTGCTCATTTGTCCATAGGCTCCTAAATTCTCTAGTTGACTGGTGGACAGTCAAAGTAAATTGGGTGCAATAAATGTTATCAAATTGGTTTGTCCACCTTGATGTGGTCCTGATGTCTTATGGTATATTATAATTGGTACATTACACATATTTTGCATTTCCTGCTCATGGTATAATATTCACAGATGGGATATATTTACTCTCTGATATTGCTGTTGGGATGAAAACTTGTGATGGTGTTTAGGCACATATTGGCCTTGCAATGGGTATTCAAGGGACAGAAGTTGCTAAGGAGAGCTCTGATATCATTATTTTGGATGATAATTTTGCCTCTGTTGTGAAGGTTAGTACTTGCCACCATGATTAACTTATGATCTCGCATCTCACCGAAAGAGAGTGATATTCATGAGGGGCACAATAGTTCCTAGATCTTCCGTCAAATACGGAAATGACGTTATCTTTATTCCACCAACTAACGTTCTACCATATACTGATATTTTGGAGATTCCTTAATCTCTTATAATTGAATGAATATATGACCTATGAGACGTAGATATGTGCTGATCTGCATGAGCTGAGATGTAAGATTGCTCTTTTGGTCTTTATTTTCTGTGTTTCTTTCTTTTTTGTTTCAGTCCTTTTTTTCTTTGTATGCATTTAAATATGCAGATGCAAAATGCAGCATGGGATTGAATTCATAGGGTGGAAGGAGGGAACAAAATAATATTGTTTTTATTGTGCTATTAATTTTTCTCTTTTCCTTTTTTTGAGTTCTATCTTGTTGACAACCCTGTTGACGCAAAAGGATTTTTGATGGAGCTATAGATGAAGTCATTGAATTTAACCTATCATGGACACCATGCAGGTTGTCAGGTGGGGACGATCTGTATACGCAAATATCCAGAAATTCATCCAGTTTCAGCTTACAATTACTTTTTCAGCCATTGTGATAAATGTCACTGCTGCAGTTTCCTCTGGCTATGTTCCACTCAATGCAGTGCAGGTTTGGTCCTCTCTCTCTCTCTCTGAGATTCTTTGATTTATTCCTGTACCTATTTGTTTCTGTATGAATCTTATGTTTGGTTGGCTTCCTCTTTGGGCAGCTTCTCTGGATCAATCTCATCCAGGACACTCTTGGAGCACTTGCATTGGCCACAGAGCCCCCTACAGATGAACTGATGCATAGGCCACCTGTTGGTCGGAGGTAAAAATTTATTGGTGGTAGCAGATATATCAGCAGTTGAGTTTTGTGCGCGCGCGCGCGTGCAAGATTCATGCAAATATTTTTTGTTTTTTTATACAATAAAGCTTTTGTCTCAAGTGATTCTCCACTTTTCCGCCCATATCCTCAATATCATCATTTTTCTTATCTGAATGCTGCACTTGGCTCTCCCATTTATACGTTTCACGGTAAGATGTATGATGCACACTTGGTTGAATCTTTTATGACCAGAGAACCTCTCATAACCAATATTATGTGGCGGAACTTGCTGATACAGGTAAAGATTGATTTAAATGCCTTTGTGCTAAGTTCCATCTACTGTTTGCCAAAAGTTACAAGTGTAAATATTGTATTGCAGTCTTTGTATCAAGTTTGTGTCCTGCTTGTTCTCAATTATCGAGGAAGGAGCCTGCTAAATCTAGAGAATGATAGCAGTGATCATGCAAACAAAGTGAAGAACACTTTAATCTTCAATGCATATGTCCTTTGCCAAGTAAGGGTCATTCTTCGAGTCAATCTTATATTGGAATGAAATTTGTGCATGAGTGGTTATTCCATTTTAGCACTTTTTTTTTTTTTTTTTCACTTTTTCTCAGAAGTGGTTGGTGTAGACAATTATGAAAACTTAGCTTAAAATGCTAGTCTTATCCTGCACAAAATTGTGCTGTTGTTGTGCATCCAAGTTGGGAGACATGACAGTGAATTGCATGCCCTACTACATCGTCATGAACATGCATAATCTAATTAATCTGTTGATCTATAGTGAAGTTTTTTGTCATGTATGATTTCAAAACTTCTGGAAATCGAAACATGGATGCTCTTGTTCTCTTTCGTCATTAGTGTGTTGTGAGTTTCTCAGAAGAGGGAGATGTGTTGCTCTGCTTCCTCATGGAATTTTGTTTTATTCTCAATTTCTGAGGATGCGGTTGCATAATAACTCTTTTATTGAATGAACATCCTTTCGGTACATATGTGAACTGCTCTCTTTGCTTGAAAAGAGGCTAATGCTAAATGTTTTACCTTGAACATCTGACAAATCAAAATTGATTCGCACTGCAGATTTTCAACGAATTTAATGCTCGGAGACCAGATGGATTGAATATTTTCAAAGGAATTACCAGAAACTACCTCTTCTTGGCAATAGTGGGTCTAACACTTGTCATTCAGGTAAGTCGTGCCTAGTCTTATTTGATGTGTTCGTTGTTCCTTCACATGATCTAACTTTTCTCTCTATATTCCTTAGGTTATTTTAATTGAGTTTCTCGGAACATTTACTTCATCAGTAAAGCTTAACTGGAAGCAGTGGCTGATATCGATAATTATTGCTCTCATCAGGTTAGTTGACATAGACTTCAACAACTCATATAGTGAAAAGATCAGTTGGTTACTTTTCTTTCTATTCGGTCCATGGCTGGACGTACCATCATGCTTTTTCCAAAGTTCTTGTTGTTCTTTTGGGCGAGCTGATTCTGTGCGTTTGATTCCTGAACAAGCGACTAAGGCTATCGTGTCGTTTACTTCACTTGTTCTTGTTCTTGTTTGTAAACAGCTGGCCTCTTGCCACTGTTGGAAAACTGATACCTGTTCCAAGGACTCCCCTGAACGACTATCTTGCTAGGATATTACGCTGTTGGCAAGGTTCCCGAGGTAAGATGGTTTTGCCATTTCCCATCGATTTTTGTATTTTACCAAGAATGTTTTTTTCCCATTTCTTTGGTTTCTTTTCCACATCCAATATCCTCCTCAAGACGTGGACAATTCAGATTATTAATGGGAAAACCTTAAAGCGATTTCAGAAAAAAAAAAAATGTGAATCCTAACGTATATTTGTTATGTATTCGTAATCTTAAATAGTCAATATAGGTTTTGTAGAATCCAACCAGTAAATGTGCACATGCATTGCATGTACGCATAAAACTCACATTTCGAGAATTAAGCATAACCGCCTTATAGGAAATATTTAATGGGAAGAAACTGTTGATAAAATAGACAATGCAAAGATTGCTGGGATAGATAAGAGTTGTAGTTTTTTTCATTTTGAATGCTTTTGTAGGATAGATTAGATCAAGAGTTACTATTGAAACATGTGGGGGATGAAAGAGACTTACTAATTTATGTATTTATTTTTTTTTATGGATAAATAATAGTAATCGAGGATATTTGAGAACGAAAAAACAAGGATTGACATCTTTGAAAAGGAGGAGATCGAGATCCTCTTGACTTTATATAGAGATATAGATTATTTTTTTTTTCAAATATTCAATTAAGTGGGTAACATCATTTCTAAGATGATCATTTTTTATTTGGGGAAAATTTCAAATAAGGGCCCAAAGTAGAGTTGTTTTCTCAAAAAGGGGGTTCAAAGTGGACTTTGTCTCAAATAAAGGGTTGAAGTGGCTAGGTTGGTATTAAATAAGGGCCTAAGCTTATTTCCGTCCAAGTCTTTGATATACAGCTTTTTCCGACGAGCAGGGTGTGGGCAATTTTGTCCAAAAAGATCCAGCTCGGTGAAAATGCTTAAAATCCTTGAACAAACAAAATTCCCAAATTGAACTCTCATTAGTTTTTCATGAAATCGCCAAGTCTTTGATGCTTGAACTCTAAGTGTAATATTCCTAAATTTGGCTCCATTCGAAATATATGAAATATCATCAATCCATTGATAGTTAATTTCCTTTGAATTGATTATTCATGAGTTAACTAATTGATTGGGCAGGTCCATAAAGGATTAAGACGCAAAAGATCAGAGAATTCAATTAGGGGCCGACTACTCGACCATAAGGATCAACAAGGGTCAATTATACGTTGCTACAAGTCAATTAGCAAATGTATATAAATCAATTCGACGAAAGTATGTAGTCGGTTCGCGCATTGTTCCGCACGATTACAATACTTACGTCGGACGATGATAAATCAATTTTCTATTGATCTTGTACTCATGATATATAATTGAACCATCGCTATTACATGACAACCAAGGATTGTCCACAATTCGAAGAGGCACAAATGTGGATCGAAATTTATCGACCACGGGTTAACAGCGCGAAAACCCCTAAAAGCCAACCGATAATTTAAGTTATACTAAAGTCGTATTTGATCGATTTTAACCATGAAATTTAATTCGATTTTGAGTATCGAACTTTCGAGGGTTTCAAGATTAATTTATTGAATGTCGCCTCATTGTTCGTTGAATTATCGGTAACATCGAAATTTTTTAAAAATGAATTATCAGACGAAAATTGGAAGTCGGAAGAGGAATGGAGACCCAGTGACAAAGTTGTGATTTTGGCCAAAATCTTGGCTTTAAAGAAAAATGGAAAATAAGAAGATAATGAGGGGACAATATGCATGGCCAAGAGGATTTTTAAGAAGAGTTGGTGAGGGGAAATTATGGTTTTGGAAGAAAATCTTAGAATATTCACCACCACAACACCACCTCATCACCACCGTCCACCACCACTCTCATCACCACCGCCCACACCGCCATCCACCGCCATTCTCATCACTGCCATCCTTCACCACCACACCTCATTGCCACTTCGCCACCCGTTTTGCCGCATGTTCAGCCATCGTCTGTCTGCCCGTGTCCCTCACACCGTTTGCCGTCGCCATTGCATCGCCAAGTTGCCACCTCCATCTCCACCGTGGAGCACCACCCCCTCCCTTTGTGGTCGAAAGCCTTAAGAGGCTTTGTCGCTGCCGTTGGGTCTCTGATCGAGCCATGAACGTTGCGTCCTTGACGCCGTCACACCACTGTTGCCGCGAGTCTGTCGCCATTGGAAAATCCGTGAGTTAACTCATAATCATTTATTAGGTAGTTAATTGCATTTAGAGGTAGGTATAGTTCAGATTAATGGTGGTTAGTGATAAATAAGTATATTTTAGCCTTGATTATGATTAAGGATGGTTTAGATTAGAGTTTAGTATGATTATTTTAATTAATTATAGTTAGATTAATTAATGACGATTTGTCTTAATTAATCGTACTTAGTTTAATTAAACATGATTGTTCTAATTAATTGCAATTAGCTCAATTAATCTTAGTTAACTAGTTAATTGTAATCAGCTTAATTAATCACGATTAGTGTAAATTCATGATAGATTAGTCGTTACGTAAAATTATAATTCCGATTGTTTCAGCTTGTAATGTTATGTTATTGATTGCTCAATTATAGGCCTTATTTACTATTTCCAAAGAAGTTTCATGGGCAAGAAAATGGCAAATTTTGAGGTGTCAGGTTTAGATGTCGTGTTTTACGTGTTAAATGGGGTAATGAGGTTTTGAAATGAAAGCGTGCAAAATTTGGAGAGTTGATTTTAAGTACATGATCACATATAAATATTTCACCGGAATTTTAAGCGAGGAAAATTTGCCAAAGTTTCTTATTTGAGCACAAATTCTTTTATGTTGGGCTAATTAATGAGTGTTGACATGCTTGATTGGTCACTTAAAAGAACCCGTCACCCAACGGGAGTTTGGGGACGATGCTCGGTGTTTGTCGGATGCCCCACGGGGGTCTAGATGCCAAGTTGTGGTTAAAGCCAAACCAATACTCATTTATAAAATGCCGCCTAGGTGGAGGTTCTAAATGATATCATATTGGATGGGGCGGGACAATACCCGGTTGTGTCGAAAGACTACTGACTTGCGTGTTGGCCATGGCCTGATGAGTCATAATAATTGAAACACGTATGTTTTGACAGTACGTCTAGTTATTATGAATTATGTTCTGATTATTATTCATACTTATTGCATTGATATTGTCATATTTGATGTACTAATGTGCAGGGATGTACCAAGGCAAGATAAGTTTGTATACTGTGCATGTTTAGGCTGCTTCCAAGACTAATTAGCGTCACAATCGAGCTTAGGCTATTAACTTGTTGAGATTTATATGTCACCCCATTGTTACTTATTATTTTCAAGCCCGTAATATGGAGAATCGTCATGTTCAGTTTGAAGTCCTTTGAAGATGAGAGATTGGCTTGGCATTAGTGAAATTTAGGTCAACCCTAACCCACTGTTGTTTTTTGTTGGTTGGTTGAAAATTGCCCATATAAGAGCTTGCAATTACTAAACTTCGTGGAGCTAACAAGCGGATAAATTGTGTTTTTGGAAATGTTTGATATTTTTACTATCCTTATTATTTGTTGGTTAATTTGGTGTTTATCTTAAGTACTTCGGCATGCGTTTAATCGAAAGATAAAGAAAAATGAATTGGTGACGCGTCCTGAGACATTGCAATTTAATCAATGCCATGGGATACTTGCGTGCTCAGGGTTCGTGACGTAACACTAAGTCCATTGATTTTCTACTGTATCATGTTTTCTTCTTGTCTTTGATGCTATGGAATGGATACACTTTACTGATGAGGATAGAGTTCGTGACCATGGGGCGAGGAGGTTTTTGGTGTGGATGAAAAGCTTGAGCTGGAATCAACGGACCCAAGCCCCTCTAAACTCATTAGATGGAAATGACGTTCCTGCTTCTCCAGCTACTAATGGAGACTTTCAAGGGGGGGATCAATTTGCTGTTGGGCAACAGACTTGAAGACTCGACAATTTTACGGAGAACTAATGAGAATTCAATTTGGAATTTTTGTCTATTCAAGGATTGTAATCAGGATTTTTACCTAGCTGGATTTTTTTGGACAAAATTGCCCACACCCTCCTTGCCAGAAAAAGCAGTCTGGCAAAGATTTGGCTAGAAAAAAAGTTCATGCCCTTATTTGATACTAACCTAATCATTTTAAGCCCTCATTTATAATTTTCCCTTTTATTTATATAGACTTCTATTGCATTTCCTATTTCTACCTCATCAACAACAGTATTATTATTAGTTTTTTGCTAAACTAAACCGTATATAATCATGTTGTTTGTTTTAAATTATATACATTAATATAATTTGAAAAAACCTTTAACACACATGACGTTCTCAGTTACTAGTTAATAACAAAATAATTGGCTGATATTATGAAAATCCCTAAATCGATATATCAATGACAAGTTTATCCTCCGTTAGTTTTTGTGAAATTTTACCATCAAATTGTCGAGTTAGATGTCACGTGATAGTTGATAAGTATACCAGTTTCGAGTTTTACTCCTTGTTTATCATAAGTGTAGTAGTTTGTGGTTTTTCAGTATATTAATTCAATTTAACGGAAATTAACGGAGACTAAAATTATCGCAAATATACTTGTTTGAGGTTTTTAGTAGTCAAAAATTAGTTTATGGTAAATTTATCACAAGTGTATTAGTTTTTTATTTTTTATAATTAAAAAATTAATTTTTGGTAAATTTGTTATATGTGTACCAATTTAGAGTTTTTCGTGGTATTAATCTTGAAATAGTGTCTAGTTTCTTCATTTTATCTCATGTAAAATGATAATCAATGGTTTGGGGCAAATTTTTTAACATATATAAAGATAGAAATTAGGTTTCCAAAATTTGACATATGTTTGGTAAAAAGTACATGTTTGAATCAATTTATTCTTTGTTTGCCTGTAAAAATAAGTAAAAAATAATTTTACTTTCCTGCCAAAACTTAAACTTCAATCAAATTTCAGAAAATTATGAGAATATAAATTATGCACATCTACACAGGGATGGGTTGACTTTTTTTTGGGGGAAGGGACTAGTTGACTAGAGGGGCCAAGTTTGTAAAATCTCTCAAATGATGGGTTGTTTGAGACAAATATGGGATGTTTTGTAGGAAGAGTGAATTTGTGCCCAGCGAGTCAATCTTCTAATCACAACCTTGCTTCTATAACCAGTATGACTACCTTGTTATGACTTCATTCCATTATTAGGCTTGCCTTTAGCATTCCCCTCATTGAGGTTAAGGCCATGATTTTGTTTATGGTCATCTTCCACAATGTTAAGGGTAGTTTACAAGGCCCGGGAAAGAAGTCAATTTCATATAGCTAACTGGCAATCACTATTAATTCCATAGGCTGCAATTTGAATTGAATGGGTTTTAGAAGTTAGTTCACCCTCATGGAATCACAATTCTTTGTCTTGGCTATTATAGCACTTATGTTGCCTAGGTCATGAGCATCATGATGACTTAAATTCATCCTCACCTTTCTCCATTTTTTTTTTTTGGTCAGAAAAGGAAATAATATATTATCAAGGGAAAGAGACAGAGAAGCCCGTTGCATAGGCTTCAACATACAGAAGGTCTAGAAGCGAAGCAGGAGGGGACGTAGCCCAGTCCGGTGGTAAGGTGCCATTACAATGGGCCTTTGCGGCCCAATCAGCCACAAAATTAGCCTCTCTCCTATAGTGTCGCACACTTAGGTTATGGAAAGAAGAAAGCTTGACTGCCGCTTCTACAAGGAGAGCTCTCGCCTCCCAACACCATGGAGTCGCGTGCGGATCATGGACGACTTCCACCAACACCAGACAGTCGGATTCGATGACAAGGTGGTTCTGATCCTGACCTTGTTGCAGCAGATGATCGAGGGTGATGAGGAACGCTTGGATCTCGCTCTGCAAAGCTGAAGCCGCTGGGAAATCATAGGTAAAGCCATGTATAAGAGTGCCTGAGTGATCTCCGCGTATGCTCGCCATTGCGCCTGTTGTACTATTAGGACGATAGGCCCTATTGATATTAATTTTCACCACTCCAGGTTCTGGTGGCCGCCACAGCAGATCGGATGGAGGAGGAGATCGGCCTGTTCGCAATAGTGGCTGGGTAGATAGGTTTGTGATGCATACCTAGGAAAATGCCACATCCATGACCTGAAGGTGATCGGGGCGTTGCTGGCTGAAGACAAACCTGTTGCGTGCCTTCCATATCTGCCACAAAAAAGACGCACTCGTTTCCAGACCAGGATAGGTATGTCGTTGTTCAATCTGAGTTACTAACCATGCATCCATCCCTGTTACTGACTGTTGAGTGATGTGGATATTGATCTGTGGATGTGACCATATGCGGCGCGTCCATGGACATGAAAGAAAGAGGTGTTCTGTAGTTTCTGGTGTGAGGTGACAGCAGAGAGGGCATGTCGGATCAGTGGTGATGCATCGTTGGAATAGGTTGGCTTTCGTGGCTAAGGCATTATGGCATAATGACCAGAGGAAAGGTCGAATTTTGGGGGCAAGTTTCATAGCCCAAATGGTTTTCCATAGTAACTTGGGTGGCTGATAGGATGATGAAGGTGTGTTCGGCTAACTGCTGGGAGTGGCTTGTCTAAATATGTGATAGCCATTTTCACAGAATATTTACCATTTACAGTCTCAGTCCACATAAGTTGATTAGAAATGTATTGAGGTCTGACCTAAATTGTAAGAATATCTTGGACTGTCAAGGCATCAAATTGTTGGTTGAGAAGAGGAATGTTCCAATTGTTGTTGTCCGGGTCCAATAGCTCAGCTACAAATATCGGGGCATATTTCTAGTAGCAGGGCCCCCAATGACTCCTCTAGGGAGCCATCGGTCTTCCCAGACTTTAATTGTGTCCATTGCCAACGGACCATTGTAGGTGAGGTAATATGGATTCCCTCCCAAAGAGAATACTTCGCCATCCCCAGGAAGGTCTTGCTCCCCTATCGGCATGCATAAAATCATGTGAGTGAAAATAAAGCCCTTTAAAAAGGGTGCTCCATAACGCTATTGGGTTCTGGAATAAACCGCCATGCTTGTTTTCCGAGCATGGCTTTATTAAAGTCTTGAAGATCCCGTAAGCCGAGACCCCCACTATCCTTTCTTCGTTTAAGAACAGCCCAAATTTTCCAGTGGATGCCTGCTTTAGTACAATCTCTCTACCACCAAAACCGAGCAATTTTCTGTTCAATGAATTTACAAATATACGTAGGAATTCTGAAGAGTGGACATCGCATACTGAGGTATTGCTTGAACGACAATCTTAAGCAAAATTTCCTTTCCACCCTTAGAGAGCAGACTTTCTTTCCATCCCTCCAGTTTAGCATTCACCCTTCTCAAAATCCAAGAAAACATGTCCCATTTAGATTTGCCCCAATCCGACGGTATACCTAGATATTTGCTAGTCCTATCAATCACTCGTATTCGAAGTGCTCCTGCTAAGTTTTCTTGTAGACTAATTGGATAGGCTTTGCTGAAGAAGATTACGGATTTATTTCTATTAATATCTTGACCAGTAGCGAAGCAATATTGATTGACAATGTTGGCTAAATTCTGACATTCAATTAATTTGCCATCTAAAAAGAAAATAGCATCATCAGCAAAGAACAGATGAGAAAGAGTGGGACACCACCTGTTCAGCTTGATGCCTTTGAGATGACCCATGTTAATTGCTTGGTGTATAAGATGTGAGAGGATATTCGCCAGAAGGATGAAAAGGTAGGGGGATAGAGGATCGCCCTGTCTGATACCTCGGGTAGGTTGGAAGTATGGTGAAAGTTCACCATTGAATTTAACACTAAAAGACACTGTCGTTATACATTGCATGATCCATTGTACCCATGTAACATGAAAGCCTAGAGTGAGGAGATAGTCTTGGAGGAAATCCCACTCTACCCGCTCGTATTCCTTTTGCATATCCATTTTAAGGACGGCTCGAAATTGGCGCCTGCATTTTCTAACCTTAATTTGATGAAGCACCTCTTATACTATTAAAATGTTATCCTGAATTTGGCGTCCACTTACAAAGGCGCTTTGCTCTCTAGAAATAAGCTTGGGCAGGTAGGGCTTAAGGTGGTTTGGCGATCACCTTAGGCATAATTACAAAGGCTAATGGGACGGTATTGGTCTAGTCTTTCAGGATGTGGTACCTTGGGGATTAGGGCGATGACGATTTTATTGAGGTCTGGTGGCATGACTCTAGAAATGAAGAATTGCTACACTGAGGAGAATAGATCGTCCTGGAGAATATCCCAATGATTTTGATAGAAACCGTTTGGGCCCGTGGCTTTAGTAACCCCCAATTGGAATGTAGCTTGTTGAACCTCCTCCCTGGTGACAGGAAATGTTAAGGACATGTTCATCTCGTCAGTAATAACCCGAGGACATTGTTGCAGAATAGGCCAATAATCACAATGTCCCACTGTCTGATATAGATTTGAAAAGTAATCCGTTGTCATCTTCTTTAAAAGCAGGGGATCACGCACCCAACCTTGGTTATCGTCCTGTAGCATACTAATTTTATTGCGTTGTCTTCTTTGTATGGTCGTTGCATGGAAAAATTTAGTGTTTTTATCCCCCCATCTCAGCCAGTTGATCCTAGTGCGCATCGCCTAAAACTGTTCTTCTTGTTGCCATAATTTCTGAATTTATTCTGTCAGGTGAGTAACCAACGATGCGTCATAGTGATGAAGGGTTTGATTAGTGTGATTTTGAAGTTGCTGGTGCAAAGCTGCAAGTTGACGATGTCCCCTGGAAAATTTCGATCTACTCCACTGAGCCAGAGCGACGGAAACCGCCTTTAGTTTGGATGGTAGGGCGGAAGTAAGGGACTGTGTGGAGTTCCATGACTGAGCAACGATGTCAGGACAGTCAGAGTCTTGGATCCAAAAAGCTTCGAAGATGAAGGGCTGATGACGTCGACAAGGTAAGGCTTCAGTGGTTAAAAGCAAGGGGCTGTGATCTGACCCCACCGCAGGTAAAGCAAACACTTCAGCCTTAGGGAAAGTGAGACGCCAATCCAGAGTACATAGAGCCCTATCCAATCTTTCCTTGACAAAGTCATCACCAGCCCTATGATTCATCCAGGTAAAAGTACAGTACTTGCTTTCTATGTCCATGAGTGAACAGTCATGTAATACATCTCTAAAATATTGCATTCTATGAGAATCGGCGAAGCGCTTACCTATTTTTTCCCAGTGATAGAGTATTTCATTGAAGTCATCAACACAAATCCATGGAAGGGCGTTGGAGGTGCTGATAAGCCGCAGGGTTGCCCATAGCAGATGGCGTTGCTGGATAGTAGACGGGGCATGAAGGCAGGTGAGTCTCATCTGATTACCTCCCATTAGATCAGTGCAAATGACATCAAAAAACTCCGGAGCAAAGCGTTCCAATGTTAGATTTAACTGGTCATTCCAAAAAAGAGCCATCCCCCCAGCTAAACCAATGGGATTCGGCAAAAAGGAGTTAGGATATTTGAGTCTCTTTTGCAACCGTCGAACTACGACTTCTTGGTTCTTAGTTTCCATCAAAAAAATAATGTCGGGCCTTTCATTAGCCACTAAAGGCCTTGAGGGATTTAACTGTCAGGGGGTTGCCTAGCCTCTAGCAATTCCAGTTCAAAAGTTTCATTTGTCACTTGGTTGCTTTTTTAGGCAAGCCACCACAGCCCATTGGCCGACTTCTTCAGCTTCCAAGATCGGAGTATCCATAAGTTGTGTGTCATCAAGGTCATCGTGCTGATTTAGTCGTGGAACATAAGGAGTATACCGCTTCAATTTTTTGCTTGTGCTTGCTTTGGTGTTGATTCTGGTTTGCTTTGTCTTCTTTGGGTTAGAGGAGCCCACTACCAGGTCTTAAGGAGATTTCATCTTGGCGCAGACAAGATCCAGTGCTACTGTTGTTGGAGTTTTTTACGGCTGGCCTGCTGGAGTTACTGATGGTTGGCGTGCTGGAGCAGGACGTTGGGCAGATATGTCGGTGCTCTTAAGGGGGGGCAAAGCTGGCGATTGAAGAATTCCCCTATTACTGTTATCGATGGGAGGCTGAGCCGCGACCAACTGATGTGATGGTGGGGGTGTTTATGAGATGACCTCTTCCAACGGTTCAAGTATGTCTTGCGGTTCGTAGAAGGCTTTCCAGTGTGGGCTATGTTCCCAAACTTCTGCCCTTAACCATTGACCGTACATCATTTTTTCTTTTCCCTCCATCTTAGCTTCATTAAAAGGATAATCCTTACGGTACATGGCATAGTGTCCGAGCTTACCGTAGGAATAACAAAAATGTAATAGGCGTTCATACCAAAAGTCTAGCCATAATATTTTCCCATTGAGTTTGATTAATTGTCCCGTCTTCAAAGGTTCCTGCACATTGAGATCAACCCTTACTTTCCTAGCTCGGAGTGAAGTACCCTCCTTATTTTCTATGCGAATTTCCAGTACCTTGCCTATGTGCCTGACAGCCCTTTCTATCATATTTTCAAAGCACCATTATAACGGAAGACCAAAGACTTGTGCCTAAAATGCACAAGTGGAAAAGTCATAACAATGCAGCGCGTATTAAGGATCCAAGGCTTAAAGATAACTAAATGGCTAGAAAAAAGCCAGGGGCCCCCATCCAAAACATGTTATTTTTCTACCTCGAGATTTGAACTTAGCTACATACAAGCCTGCTTCCCGAGCAGAAATGTCGACCTAGTCTGTTCTCCAAGCACGCCTTAAAGTACTCTAAAAAGCTTGCAAGTTTATGGATGGATTGGATAGAATTTGACCTACCAATATCAATATGCATTCTTCAATTTTCTCTACAGGTGGCGCATCATTCCAAACTTCAATCCCCTGTTCCAGCTAGAGTCGGCCCATTCGAGAACAGAGGGCAGCAAGATGAAAGGCTCCTTCCTTGTCATGTTCGTCCATGAGTTCAGGGGTTCAGTAACAAGTATCGACTAGAGAGCCAATTTGGAAAGAGGAACACACATGCAGATGTTCGGGGTTCAGCAGTAAGCATCAATCGACGATATGGAAGTTTCAAGGAAGCAAGTGAAAATGTACCATTCAAGAGAGTTGGGTCGAGGGGATTGAACTCTGAAGCCCACCAACCAGCAACGAGGATGAATAGAGTTGAGGCAGAAGTCGAAAATGGGTGAAAATCTGGAGGGGAAGGTGATGGAATCAGGTGGGAACAAAACTAGATCAGAATTCCGGATAGATGCGAACATCAATGGTTGACAAAGGATGAGAAGGATCACCGAGTTGAGAAACAGGGAGGGATACGAAGACGGAACAGGAAGCGTGAAATTAGGGTTTAGGGTTCTAAACTACGATGAGGGTAGAAAATGACTCTACATTTCGAGAGAGCGTTTTGCATACCTTCAATCTTGTGAACCAAAGATTCTACGTAAGGAAACTTGGTTCACCTTTCTCCAGTTTAGCACCAACAATTTATGCAGGGTTTCAAACTCAACTATGGCAATTAAATACGAGGGTTGGGCTCACGAGCCGCTAATCAATTGATCTCTCTTTTATATTTGGTTTTCATAATTTTGTATACCCTTGATAACTATGCCCTTATTAACTTTATTTATTGCCCATTTGATTTTTCTCAAACATAATATCTTTTTAAAACAAACTATCGGATGATAAGATGATGCAACTGATTATTTGACATGCTTATTGATCATATGTATCTTGAGCCACTTTCCAAGCTATATGTAACAATTAATTGTACTTTAAAAAAATTCAAGATACTTCTTTCCATGAAATTGATCTAATAGTTAGTGATCATTTCTTACTCTGATAAACTTCTTTTCTATCAATATATTTTTCTCATGCAAACCTATTCATTTAGACATCGTATCAAAAGATTCAAGTTAGATATTCTATTTTTTGTTTATGAATGTTTTGTACTCCTATTACATTATTAGATATGCAATTGAATGCCATGAAATTTGAATTGTTTTTAGGGAAAACCTCAAATAATGACCAAAAGTGAGCCTATTTTCTCAAATAAGGACCCGAAGTGTCTGTTGTCCCAAATAAGGATCCAAAGTGGCTAACAAGTCTCAAATAAGGACCTGAACTTGCTGGCCGGCCAAAATGTTCACCTACCGGCGAGCATGTGAAATTCCGGTGGCTGGAATATGAGTAATTTTGTCCCAAAAAAATATAGATAGAAATTAACAAACCTTAAAAACAAACCCTCCCAACTCTTCATTTTTTTTACCTAAAAAAAAAATCTTCATGTTCTCACATTCTTTTTCTTCTGCTCTTCATCTTCTCCGATCTTTGTCCTCTTTCGCTTGGAGCACGGAAATTTTTTGTTAATGGAGCACGAATTGAAATACAACAAGAAACCCCTACCTTCATTTCTTCACATCTTCTTCTTTTGTTTTCTGTCTTCGTTTCTTTCCAACGAAGAAGATAAATCTTGAGTAAAGCCACCTTTGTGTTATTGAGACACTCGTGTGTAACACTAGGGCTTCAATTTTTCATTATATTTTCCTAGGTTCGCCATACACTTTAATTCACACTCTCGTTCAACCGAGGTCAGTTTCGTTCAAATTGAGGGAGGGAGGGAGGTAGGGCACGTACCTTTGGAACTCAAGGAGCCATGGATCTTGCTCCATCAATAGAGAATTTGGGTTCTCCAAACGAGAGGGGACAAAGAACATAAAAGATGAAGAGCGGAAGAAGAAGAACGTGAAGAGTTTTGGGGTTTTGTTTTGAGGGTTTGTTAATTTCTATTTATAATTTTTTGGGACAAAATTGCCCATATTCCAGCCACTGGAAATGTCACACGCTCGCCGGCCGGTGAACATTTTGGCCGACCGGCAGGTTCAGGTCCTTATTTGAGAGTGGTTAGCCACTTCGGATCCTTATTTGGAACAACAGTTACTCCAGGTCCTTATTTGAGAAAGTAGACTTACTTTGGGTCTTTATTTGAGATTTTCCCTTGTTTTTAGATAAAATCCTCTCCACATGCAAATATATTATTTGAATGCAGAAATTAATCCGGGATCAATTTTGGATTTGACAATGAAAGTGGAGCTTTTTTGGCAATTTACTGACCCAATATGCTATCATGTCTTTTTGGCCCCTCGGAGTAAAATTCTAGATCCATCTCTGAATCTACATATTAATATTTGAGTGTTCTAAAAGTTTTAAAAATTTCAGATTTTAAAAAAGTTAACATGTATAAACTGCAAGACTTAGATTAATCAAAAAGTAACAACTAAAAGTCACTCAAGACATGCTTTTTGCTTTTGAACAATATCTTGATTTGTTGAAACCCATATTTGCATTTTCTCTTGAAAAATATGTGAAGGAAAATTAATTGTCTTTGCTTTTATGATTTTAAAATTAAGACTGTTTACCCAACTTATATTTGGAAATAGTTTTCTATCATCGAAACACATTTCCATGAAAAATTATAAAAGCTCTCAAATGCTTAATGGATGTTAGGGTTGCAAAATAAAATCTACAAAAGCAACTATCGAGAAGTATATGAATTGATAAGATTATGATATTCAATGAGTTACATATCATCATCTTTTATGAATCCAACTTTCGAGTGGAAAGATGAGGTGTCTCGTCCGCATTATCAATAAAGAGAAAATTCACAAATTGAGTATAATCACTCTATAGAATAATAAAAAGTTATGTAATAAATAAGTCCACCTTTCACATCATTATATAAAATGAAGCATTGACTTAATCTTCTAAAGGAATGTGAGTCTATCAAGATATGTTGACGGATTCTAATTTGAGCTCATTCTTGGCAATCTCCTTAAATAATAGTATTGAGTTTCCATTGTGCATCCCCAATCAATAGTATTAGAGCCCATGGTTGATTAGTGGATCACAACGACCCACTCCTAATGTGTACTAGTGTTTTGTGAATATCACAATGAAGAAATCTAACCTACATGTCTTTCGGGCACGGCCTTCTCGATTTAGTTTGGAGAAAGTGACTAGAGATAAAGGTAGACATTGGAGATTCAAGTTCACACATCTTGATGCAGAAGGATACTTGAATTAAGGGAGAGCAGACCTAACATTTGTTGAAATACACGTGTGAATTATGTTAGAAAAACTTCCCCATCAATGAAATTGGTTTGTTGTGGAGAAGTTGACTCATAACTTAATGGTTGAAGCTTTTGAGTAAAACTGGGTCCATTTAAATGCGTTAACGAATTGGGACTTGAATACTATTTTGCTGATCTTGGGGGATAAAAGTGTTGAGCTTTTATTGTGTAACCCCAACAAATAGTCCCTAACATCAAACTTAATATGCAATGTTATCATTGAACTTTTTGTCATTTAATATGGTCCTGAAACTATTTCAAAATGTTCAATATGATCTTTAAACTCTTAATTTGTTCAATTTAATCCTAACTTCCTATAAAAAGTCAAATCACTCTTTCGCTACCATTCACAAGTTTGTCTAATTACCCTATTGCCCAGACTTTGGAAATATCTTTTTCATTTCAATCCATTTCCTAAATCCACAACAAAAAATATTTTATTAACCTTTTAATTTTTTAGTTTTTATAAATATTACTATAGTTCTATTTAAGTATATTTTAACTTCTGATCTATATAATATTCAAAATGTAACATCATTCAGAGTTCTACTAGATTTATATTCTTTTTATTTTAAAAAAAATAACTGTTTCATAAGAATATTTAATAACCATATTAATTTATCTATAGATTTCTCATTCTTAAGTTAAGCTATTTCTTGTTCCTATTTCTTTAGATAGATTTTTTTTTTTTTTTTTTTGGTGGTCCGTGTTTAATTGATTGAATTTAGTTAAATCTATAAAGTAGGAGATTAAAATAGCATGTATATCAACCAAATACTACTTGAAATGAAGTTCTACTTTTACTATTATACAAATCATAGGTTAAATATACTTAAATTAAAATATTTTAACATCTATAAAGACCATAAATGTTATAAAAAAAAAAAAAAGGTAATAAACTATAGCCATATTTTTGTTAATTTAAGAATTCGATTGAAAAAATATTCTAAAGTCTGGACAAAAGTGTAATTATGAGACTCTTTGACTTTTATACGGATGGTTGATGGAGTAAATTGGACAAATCGAAAGTTTAAGAACAAGATTGAATGTTTAGAAATAGTTTAAGGACCATATTAAATAAATTAAAAGTTCAAGAATGACATTATATATTAAGTCAAAGTTTGTGTCACTTGACTTCCCTAAATCATTCTAATAACATCAACTCTTCTAATAAATCATAGTCTTTAAATCTCATTATGATTCCTAGCATTAGTCTCTAGGATCTGTTCAAGGTAATGATGTATCCATGTACATCACTAGTTCCAAGATATAATGTAAACTTGCCCCCTTCCTTTCAATTAGGGTTTATGTGTTTCAAGACAAATTTCATCATAATGGAAAATACTTTTCAAAAGTCATTTTCCAATAAAATGTTTTCCCTTGTATAGGTTAGAAAATTCATTTTGCCAATTTTAAATATGCATATTTTTTTAATCATAAATGATTTTTCGTTAACTGATCATTTTCGGTAAACCAAACACATGGAAGTTCATAAAATTAATTCATGATTTTTTCCCTCAAACAAACACATTATAAGTTTTAGCATAAATTCTTCATACCTTAATAAACTATATATAAAAAAGATAATCCATATCATATTCTTTTACCCGTGAAACATATCATGTAGTTAATTGGAACTTCAATCGGCAAAAGAACGCTTCAAGTGCCATAACTTGGCACAAAGGGACACTTAAGTGCCATAACTTATTAAAGTGACACTTAAGTGCCACATTTTAAGAAAAGTGGGACACCTAAGTGCCACCTCCGGCGAAGCCGGCCGGAAATCATACGTGGCAATTAAATATTAATATTTCTCACAGAGGTGGCTCGCTGGAGAGCTAAGTCAGCTCTAATTCACCCAAAATGACGTCGTTTTGGCATAATTTGAATTTTTATATAATATAAAAATTAATTAAATTAAAAATAAAATAATAATATAATTTATATTTATGAAATATAATAATAATAATAATTTAAATAAATAAATAAATTTTAAAAAAAATGGAGGAGGAGGAGGGGAAAGGCGGCCGAGCCCTAGCCAAGGGCCGGCGGCCCCAGCCCTCGCCGCTAGCTGCCTCCCTCCTCCTCCTTCCCCCCTCGTCGGATCTAGGTGAGGGCCGCGAGCCCTCGCCTGTCACGCCCCAATCCTCAGGGACGCACCCATCCTTCTACTTGGTCGATTTTAGAATACGATATCCTAGGACTATGTATCGCCGACCCTTTCTTTATATTGCACATGCGGAAGCAGTTATAAATCCTCAGATAATAAAACAATGGGATAGAAAAGCAGGCTATATTTTTCATATTGAAATTCACAACCACGCTTTTACACAAGCAAACTATATAGTATATAATACAATACTATTCACAAGTCTAATCCACTATACATCCGAACCAACTCATAGTTTGCAAAACAAGATGGGACCTCAGTCCTCATCTGGGTCATACTTAGGATCATCTAGATCCTCCTCGAACTCTTCTTCACTAAGCTCGTTTTCTTCAAGCTCTTCATCTTCTTCTTCAGGCTCATCCTCGGCTTCAGATGCCGGCTCATCCTCAAGTGCCTCCTCCATGGGTTCATCCTCCTGCCACTCCTCCTGCTCCATGATCTCACCATCGTCTCCATTCCAATTATCATCATCAATCGAGTACACAGGAGTGTGAGCTTCAGCCTCAAGTGTTGGATCCTGAACATCCATAACTGACCTATCCTGATGGTCTGTTGTACCCTCCCTAAATGCCTCTTCTAGAACGTACATAGGCACGTCACTCTCTGGAATAGGTCCTTCTCCTCGCCCGTCATGATACTCACGGTACCATGACCGATAATGATGGGGTCTCAGGTCAGTCTGTCCCACATCAACCCAGACGATTGACTTAACCAGCACATATTCTAGACCTTCAGGGTGAGGGTGAATATGGAAGTGGATCTCTAACTCGGTCATCTCCTGGGGAATACCAAAATGCATAGCAGGATGAGGAGGTGGAGGTGCTGCCATCTAGGGGCCTGAAATATTATCCCACAACCGGGATGAGACTACGTCTCAGCAAGTTCTACCCTCTAAAACCCGATTAATAAACTAATACGCCATACGATTTCCTAAGCACAACATGAGTCAAAGGACTTACCTTGGCCTCAATTCCAACCTGCAAATCAAGGTTATACATAGATGCCTCATATATCACATCAAATATTCAATCAAAACGTGACATCAAACCAAATCATTGGTCTATCAACCTAATCGATTATAGGTCAGTCAAACCGTCTCTAAGTCGTTCTCACTCATACTATGATTCCCAAATGGTATACCTGGTCACCAGACCACACATACTTTCTCGGGCGTCGTTCATACCGATCATCGACACCGTGCATTCTTTAAGGCGCCGTTTTCACCAATGATGTTCCCAATTACCAAACCACGTGTCATTTCTAGGGCGCCGTTTTCGCCAAGGTGATGTATGTAATAGACAGCAACGTGTATTCTTTAGGGCGCCGTTTTCACCGGTGATATCCTTGATCACCAAACCACGTGTGTCTATAAATCATTTACGTGCATTCTTTAAGGCGTCGTTTTCAACAGTGATATCTTTAATCACCGAACCACGTATGTCCAATGACATCGTACCTGATTGGCCTCAGCCAAGAGTACTTCCGGTCCGTTCTCACAATCTCTTCTACTATATAGCCCATCAAAGCATTACTAGCGCTATATACTCATACTCAGCCATCCACCAATCAATTATTCAATTCCAATCAACTTAGAATAAATTCTTGAAATAACACAAACAATTCAATTCAAAACAACGTAAAGCTCAAATAAATAAACAGACTACACCACGACAATCAACACAAAATTCCAGTCACCGGCCATCCCAGTTGAATTTCAGAAAAAATAATTAATTAATTAATTTCGAAAATTAATTATTAATTAGCAATAAATCAATTTAGGCCCGTAATGCCTAATTGGAAGCCGAGACAAGCTCGGAAAATTACCAAGACTCGTTCAATAAATAACCGAACCTTTCTACTTGCTAATGATTAAGTCTAACCACCTAACATGCATCATTAAGTCACTAATTTAATTGTTCTAAACTAATCTAACCACCTAATTCAATTTAATTAAATTTAATAAACCCCTAAGAATAATTAGCAAACTAATAAGGGATTAGTGAGCAAAACTCACTTGATTAAAAGCGAAGACTGGATCTCCACGACGGCGGCGGCCGAACTTGGGCTCGTGACGACACCCACGGGCTTGGACCGGGCCTTAAACTTGGCCCAACAAATCTCAGCCCAATTTGAGATTTGTTTTAGCATTGGACTGGGCACGCTCTTGGGCTTACTACGGCTGGGCTATTACTTGGGCTTTTCTGTTTTGAAAATGGGCTGACTTTGCTAGGCTTAAAACCAAGTTGAAAATGGGCCCAACCGTGGGCTGAACTGCTGCAGGCTTCGCTAGCTTTACTGGGCTGATATTGCTGAAGATGGACCGAGCTCCACGTGGGCTGAACTGCTGGATTTTTGGGCTTCAAATGGATCAATACTACGGGCTTGTTGGGTTGCAGTTTTGGGCCGTGCGAGAAGCAACAAGGGCTGCCGGCTAAAGAGCTACTGGACTGGGCCGACTTGCTGCTGCACACGGTTTGGGGACATGGAAAATGTGAGCTGGCTGAGGACACACACGCAGGAGAGGAAACAGATGAAGCAACTGCTGGCTTCGCACGTTGTTGTAGGGCTGAATCGTGGACTTCACTGGCGGAGGCGTGCTGGCAGTAAGAGGCAGCTTGGTGGCTTCGCTGGACGTTGAGGTTGGAGGCGTTGTTGGCGCTTGCTCAATGGAGACACGAGCTGGTGAGATGGATTTGCTAGCTCAATTGTTAACCGGTGGAAGACGCCTGGCAGAAAACACAGATGGAGAAGCAGCTTCGTCTGAGCCGCGAGAGACACGTGGTAGCTTCGGTCTTCAAGGTTTCGTGGATGCTGCTCAGTCAACAATCAAGGCCAGCGAGAGAAGCTTTGACCGAAGGAGACCAACGGTAGTGGGGTTGGCCTGTGGCTGGCAGAAATAGTGGAGCAGAGAAACGTGGGCTTCAACTTTCAAAGGAAGGAGCTACAAGTTGTCAATAGAAATGAAAGTGAAACTAGAACAAAAAGGAAGAAGTTGAGAGGGAGAGGGTGGAGGTGGACGGTGGGGTGAGGGTGAGGGAGAGAGGTTAGAGATAAGTGAGAGATGGGGGCTCCAGCAAGGCTTGATATTTCACAACAAATATCTTCCAAGGCCATCCTAAGCCAAGCATTAGTCCTTGGTTCATATTGAGCCACACATGCCCCTCTTCTAGAAGCCAAAATGGTCCAAAGGTTGTGGCTTGGTGGGGGTACACGAATTTTGGCACAAACCCCTCTCAATTGGACACCGATCTCTGCTCGATTTAATCTCATTTGACCTTTACAAAATCAATTGGCACTTCAATGCCTCAATCGACAATTTCCCTCATCCAAGTAATCCCTCATGCTTCTCAATTTCACAATCGAAAACCATCTTCGGCATTTTCTACACAAAAACGACCCGGCGATGACTTTTTCCCAAAAAGTGTCAAGTGTCAGAAAAATCTTCTGAGACTGAGTCGATACTCCTAGAATTTATTGTGACATGACAAAAACTTCAATTTCTGAAATCGGACTTGAATTCTTAGTTAATTTCAACTTGACGCATTTTTAGCGTGACCTAGGCTACCTGGTAACTTTCAGAAATTTTTAAATGCAAATGACCCATGGTCGATTTTCTTCAAGCCACTATGAACCCACTCGACTCATTGATGACTCTCGGTTGTCGTGAAAATCTCGAGGATTCAAATACGGACACAGGGTACCAAAATAATAAGAAAATCAGTCGAGTACCGGTCGATGAGAATTTTTCAATTTAGTGATGTCACCCACGATTAGCCACACATCTCTGTCGATCCAGTCTATCTCTGATTTCAAATCGATTTTTAACTATGCCGTAATGGCCTCTAAGGATGGACACGGTCGAGAAGCCGATTTCTAATCGAGTTCTCAAGTTTATTGCCTTAAAATTCCTTAATAATTTCCCCCAATAGTCTAGTTATCTCAAGAATGATTAGTTCTGAGAATAACTCTATAGGTGCGTCAATGAAATGCCCGATTTATTTAGTAGAATACAGGGTTGAAAAATCTGGATGTCACATTGCCGATCTGATGTCACCAGCTTTTTTCAGAGATGGGCTATTGTGTTGGGGGCCGACGCCCCTCTTTGTATCCTTATGTTGATAAGTTGTATTCAACATGACTTTAAAAAGTGACCCAACTTGTGATAAATATTTGCAAAGCTGCCCCTAAGGCAACACATAAGGCCCAATCTAAGGGCCTAAGCTTAGTCAGACTTGCCCAATGATTACCTCGAGCTTCCAGTTATTTTATTACAAGCCTCCAAAATCCTGGAGATTAAAAAAAGACAAATTTCATCTTTAAAACACGCAAGCCTGGATTTGTGATCTGACATTTGAAGTTGTCGTTTTGCATTTGGATGAACGGACGATTTTTGCATATGTATTGACCGAAAGAAGTTTATGGCCTTGCAATGCGTCCATGTGGCTCTATATCGTGCGTTCATACAAGTTTAATGCGCTGATCTGCCCTGTTCACCTAGTCAATCGTCATCACTTGGAAGAAGCCTTTGACCATTCAAGTTTCGAACGCAATGTGGTTGGCCATGATCTTGACCAGGCATCGTCCGTCGCTCTATAAGAATTGAGCACTTCGTGTAGAAACTTTGCTTTCCTGTCGTATTTAATTAGGAAATTCTAAGTAAACTAACCAAGTTAGCCCCTAATATAAACTATCTTATTTTCATTCTTTTTCCCCTTTTGTTTGCATATTTTGAAGTCAACTTCTTCAATGGCTTCCATTCTTTTGCTTTGCGGAGAAAATATTGGACAAGGTTAATGTCATAAATAAGAGTAGGAGTTAGAAATATATTATATGTTTGTAATTTTGACTTATTGGCCAATGCTTGATATAGGAATATGTTTAATTTCAATTCCGCTCTTATGTGGTTGTGTTTTTATGGCAAGATAGGTTTGAAATTGGAAAAAAAAAAGTAGAACAAAATTCCTAAGTGTCTGTGTAGGAAGCGCAATCGGGTATAAGAATTTTCGATTAAAATAGCTAATTCCTAAACATTTTCTTTAAAAAAATGCAATCAAATCTTTTGCCTATCACTTCGTTGATTTTCTAGTACGCAGTAATATATGAAGCTATCTTAGAAGCAATTTTCTTATTGCAATATGGGCAATTTATGATGGAATGATTTTTGCATGATACGAAGAAATTGGACGGTCCCTATTGGAATGTTCAGTTTAAGACCCAAGGAAGAATTGACTCAAATGGATACACCTAAGCTTAGGCTTATCCTTTGTAGACTAACTAAGGTTTCTTGAGGCCAAGGATATATTGGGGAATCGAACTTGTGACTTTCGCCTTGCAAATCAAATCTTGGACCACTTGACCAACTTCCTAATGGGTATTAACATAATGACTCTATCACTCTTTTTGAATAGATCTAAAAATGAGTTGTATAAGATAAACGGTTTATATTATGAACAAAAGGTTCAAAACTTACAATGAAACTTTGGTGCCATAAATTTGAAGTGCTATCTTGTTGACTGGAATAGTTGGCAACTGGCAACTCTTTAATAGTTGGTTGAGCAGTCAAGCAGTTATCGAAAGATGCTAAAGATTCTATAGCCAATGATGATGTCTCTAGCTGATAGTGATTTCGGATCCACATAAGCCACCTTATAGACAGAACGTCCACGGACAAGAGGATTTATGTGCAGCCATTTGGATTAGACCAGTCAAATATTTTGGACATCCTATATCATAAAGAAAAACTAATTATGCCAATTGGCAACCTTGCTGATTCCAATAACAACATTGATTAGTTCGACAGTTGTCACGCCCCGACCCTCGGTCTCGTGACCATCCTTCAACTTTGGTCGATTTTAAAATGCGATATCCCAGGACTACATATCGCCGACCCTTTCATTTTTGATAGTACATGCGGAAGCAATTATAAAAATCCCTGGACAATAAAGCAATGGGATATACAAGTAGGACTAGAAAATTTAACCTTAAAACCAACACCTTTATTTACATATACAAGTCATGCTAAAAGGTTGGTTTCTACTCAAATAGATTCTACGGCCAAAATCATCGGATAGGATTGGCGACTCAATTCTCATCGGTCCTACTGGATCATCCTCGTAGTTCTCCTCCGATACTCCTCTTCGAGTTCTTTCTCCTCGGGTTCTTCATCGGGGTCCCGAAATGTTGTCCCCAAACCGGGATGAGACTATGTCTCGGCAAGTTCTACCCCTAAGACCCGATTAGTAAACTAATACACCTTAGGGTTGCCTATGCACAACATGAGTCGAGAAACTTACCTTGGTCTCATATTCCACCTGCATATTAGTACAGATCCAATAGACATCCAAGCAATCACATCACTGATCGAAGCATCGATCAAATCGACTAGGTCGATTACGTCTCAATCAAACCATTCACCGGTCATTTCCATTCAATCAATCAATTCACAACATTAGATCAAAGCAATGATCAATCGACTTAGTCGATTACATATCAACATGACCACTTCCGGTCATTTCAATTATTCCAACTCAATTCCCATTATAAATCACGGTCCTTAGGACACAAATTTTTATAGGTGGTAATCACGGCCCCACCGAGCAATTTTCTTAGATTTAGTGGCATCACGGCCCCACTAGGCAAATTTCAATTTGTAGTGGCATCATGGCCCCACTCGGCAAATTTTCAGTCTTAGTGGCATCACGGCCCCACTCGGCAAATTTCAATTTGTAGTGGCATCACGGCCCCACTCGGCAAATTTTAGTCTTAGTGGCATCACGGCCCCACTCGGCAAATTTCGACTTAGTGGCATTATCAACCGATGCCCGGTTATTCTTTAATTGATTTTCCAAAATTATTCAATTTAGGAATAAATCCTAAAATCACTCATAAATTAATTTAGCACAAAATAAAGCTCAATTAAATAAACGGACTGCACCACGATCATCGCATAAAATTCCGGTCACCGGCCATCCTAGTTGAATTTCCGGAAAATAAATAATTAAATAATTAATTTAGAAAATTAATATTTAAATACAAGAAATTCAATTTAGCACAATATAAAGCTCAATTAAATAAACGGTTTGCGCCACGATCATCGGTATAAAATCCCTGGTCATTTACTGCCATCCCAGGTTGAATTTCCGGAAAAATAAATAATTAAATAATTAATTTCGAAAATTAATAATTAATTCCTAAAAATTCCATTTAGGCCCGAATTGTCTAATTAACACCCGATAAGGGTCGGGAAAAATCCCAAGAAGCATCCAATAAATACTATAGGCAATTCTCTATCTAAGTACACTAACTATTTCACTAATATGCAATGCAATTCACTAATAATCCCTAATCCATTCTAATCTAACCACCTAATTACACTTAACTAACACTAATCAACCTTTAAGTGTAATTAGCAAACTAAGAAGGCATTAGTGAGTAAAACTCACACAAAACGACGGCATCGACGCGAGGATGGACTTTCCTCAAAGCGGGCCGAGCATCCGGGCTCGGGAAGGCGGCCAAAACGGGCCAAACAGTTCTTTGTCATACCCATTTCTGCAACCTTCTGTTCGCTGCTGGTTGGGGCGGATCCGGGGCTGATTCGAGTTGGACAAGACCGGCGGAGGGCAAGGGGACTCCGGTGGGTCGAGGTGGCGGCGCACGGTGGCGGAGGTGGCCGAACCGTGGCTTGTGCTGGCCAAAACGGAGCTGGACAGCAGCTCTGGAACAGCGAGCTGGGCGAGAGAGCGACCAGGGCGCGCGAAGGGCAACCGGCGAGCGGCGGAGCACGCGGGCGACGCGCGGGCGGGGCGAAGCAGCGATGGCGGCTCCGGTTTTCTTCTCTCGGCGCTGCTGTTCTGCTTCTGCGTTTGCTGGTTCGCACAAAGAAGAAAGGAGATGGAGGGGAGGCTCTACGAAGGAGAAAGGGGAGAATCGGTTTCTCTCTCTTAGGGGGACCACTTCTTACATTTTCCTCTTTCTTTAATCCCCAAAAATGGCCCACCATGACCTCACATGTGATGTCATCTTCCACTCACCTCCAAACTTCCAAGACAAGCTTCAATGGGTCCATTTTGCTTAGTCCACCATGGCATACGAATTTCACTTATTTGTACATCAATTCTTTCAATTTCTCAATCAATTCCATTCAATTGAAGCTCAATTAAATTAACCCATGCGTCCTCAACCTTCTTATGACTTTTTCCCATCAAATAATCCAACTTGCTTCCCAAAGATTCGATCAAAACGGCCCTCGACAATCTCGAACAAAAACGGCCTTACTTTGCTTTTCCGCCAAAAATCTCGGTTTGTAGAAAAATCTTCGAGGATGAGTCGACGTTCCTAAAATGACTGTGACATGATAGAACTTCCAATTTCGAAATCGAACTTAGATTGGCGGTTAATTTCACTCGGACGTGTTTTTAGTGTGACCTAGGCTACGGGTAGTTTTAGAACTTTTTAGGACAAATGACCCGTGGTCGATTTTCTTCGAGCCACGATGAACCCACTCGACACATTGGCGACTCTCGATTGTCGTGAAAATATTGAGGATTCAAATACGGACACGGGGTACCAAAACAATAAGAAAATCGATCTAGTGCCGTCGACGAGAATTTTCCAATTTAGTGGTGTCACCCACGATTGGCCACACATCTCTGTCGAACCAGGCCTATCTCGATTTCAAATTGATTTTATATCTTTGTGTCGCAATGGCCTCTAAAAATAGTCACGGTCGAGAAGTCGGTTCGGTCGAATTCTCAAGTCCATTTGCCTTAAAGTCCTTAATAGCTTACCCAACTACTCTAGTTATCTCGTGAGTGGCCAACTCAGAGAAAAACATTGTAGTCACGTCGATAAAATGCCCAATTTATCTAATCGAAATCAGGACCCAAAAATCTGGATGTCACAACTCTTCCTCTTATAAAAATTTCGTCCTCGAAATTTAAACCATTAAAATTCTTCTTCAAAATGGTGGGGTATTGTCGTCTCATCAATGCTTTGCTCCTTCATTCTCGCTTTGTCTTGCTATTCAAGATCCTCGGTTACTGCCGAAACATTTCCAAATTGACCGGACCAATTCTTGATTCCCAAAAGGCTAAGCACTTGTCCATCTTTACAAAAATGAAAATTGCAAAATTTTTGGTTCTTTTTCTTTTCTTTTTATTTTTCTTTTCTTTTTCGTTCCACTAAGCGGCTAACTGCCGCGTCGGGGATTCGAACTCCCGACTTCGAACCGCATGCTTCTTCCCCGGGTACCACTCGGCTAAGGGTGCCGACGGTGTCTCGAATTGCTTCCTTTATTCATTTAAAGCCAAAATCCTCCTTTGAACCCGAATTTCGATGGATTCCGATTTAAATGCCGTTTCATTTTCCCTTCTTTAACAGATCGAGACGTCCTTACCATGGGTGACATCCAAGGAAAAAAATGCACTTCCCCACTTAAAATTCCAAAGGTGCGACACATTTTCGCGTAGCTAAACCGGCGATTACGAGCGGTCTTCAATCATCACGATATTCACAACTTGCATCCACCGACTGCTGAATCGACTCTAGGCCGCAACCTTTCATTTTCGATCTCGGCTCAACAACGAAGTTACGTACACTTTGCTGCGCCGACTAAAAGGAACTATCGGCGATCGCTCAAACTGGGAACCTCTGGTCAAGATCTGATACAACTCAATCACTGTCACCCTAAGCAAACGAACTATTTGACGCACATACACTTCTGCATGCTCAATCAAACCAAGATCCTTTCGCACAGCCACAAGATGGGCTGATTTCCACCGTCTGTCAATTACTACCCGAAATGAAATTATTAACACACGACCCCTTAGAAGATCTGTCACAAAAATCTATTCGTGACTTGTTTCCATTCCCACATGGGGATATCGAGAGATTACAAAGGTCCTCTCGAATTGCAAAACCGTGCTTTCACTCGATAGCACATCGATAATACAATCGTCGGTGATATCTGTCTTCATACCGGTCTACTAATCATGTTGATGCAAATTCGACCCATCTTCGTCTTTGTTTGGACAAAGCGGAAGGCAAGCCGCTATGACGAGCTTCCAATAAGATCTCTTCTTTAATCTACGTATTGTCAAGTACACACATCATCCTCGGAACCTTAACGTCCCGTCCTTAGAAATCGAAACTCGGTTCTCCTTTTCTCATTATCCTCTTACAAAATCTTTTGAATTTAAGTCATCCCTTTGAAGTGTCGATTCTAACACGAATATCCGGTTCAATTACGAGGGTGGCCATAAAATTCGAAGGTGGCCTACCTCGGATTTGAAAACCAAATTTTAAACTTTCTCAAGTAATATCCACTCCTTGAGTACCAAGCGTACAGCGAGAACTCTCGACTCGGCGCATACGTAACCTTATTCGCTTTTCCATGTGATAGGAGATATCACAGTCGTAAACCTTAAGGAGTTCCACCCAACGACGCTGTCTCATTTTCAACTCCTTTTGAGAGAATTGATACTTGAGACTTTGATGATCAGTGAAGATCTGGAGTCTTTCTCCGCACAAATAATGATTCCAAATCTTGAACGAAAATAATAGCTGCATGTTCTAAGTCATGCGACGGGTAATCGGTTCATGAGGTCTCAACTTGACGGGATGCGTATGCAACGGCCTTATCATGTTGCATCGGCCACGCAACCCCGATCCTCTAAACGACGTATCACTTAGATCTTGTATCCTCCAGGACCAGATGAAATGGTCAGTACAGGTGCGGTAGTCAGCTTCTGCTTAAGCTCTTAGAAACTATGCTCGCACTTGTCTGTCCACACAAACTTTTCTTCCTTCTTCAGTAGTCGAGTCAACGGCAACGCAAATGCTGAAAACCCTTCCACAAACAGTCTGTAATACCCTGCTAAAAACTCAGAAAACTTCTGATCTCTGTCACTATAGTCAATCTTGACCAATTGTTCACTACTTCAATCTTGGCGAGGTTCACGAAGATTCCTTCACCTGAAATCACATGACCTAGGAACGCAACACGAGTCATCCAAAACTCGCATCTGCTAAGCTTATCGTAAAATCCAATAGTCCTCAAGGTGCAAGTACCATCTTCTAATGTCTCTCATGCTCCTCGGCACTCTTCGAACACACCGGGATAACATCAATAAACACGATCACAATTGATCCAAGTACCCGATGAACACTCTAATCATCAGATCCATAAAGACAGCTGGAGTGTCCGTCAAACCACACGGCATTACGGTGAACTCACACTTGCCGTATCAAGTGCGAAATGCTAACTTTAGTATATCTTCCTTCACGATCCTCAGCGATGATACCACTGTCCTCAAGTCGATCTTGGAGAATATCGCCTGCACAAACACAACGAACCATCTTTCTCTTTACGAACGAATTGGTGCTCCCCAAAGTGATGCACTTTGGAACGTACGAATTCCTTATCTAACAATTCTGTATCAACACTTTCAATTCTTTTAGCTCGGGTAACACCATCAGTAAGGAGCCTTAGAAATTGGCTCTAATCCGGTGCTAATTCAATCACGAACTACATTTCTCTTTCGACATCGGACACAGCAAATCCTTTAGAAATACGCCCGGAAACTCTTGCACTACTACAATGTCATCGATCTTACTGTTCTTCCACAGTCATACCCATGACCGCCAAGTAACATTGGCAATCCCCGTCCAACAAGCGGGTTTCCTTCGGTGACGAGATTAAGGAAATCGAGGATTCTTCTCGACTCCCGATAAACTCGACACTCCCATATGCTAATGAATTAATCGAATTACTCCTCGTCAATGATTCATTACTACAAGATGTTCTTTGAGTCAAAACCTTTTTACACATGACGTCAAAGTTACACATCGCCCAACCAGTCAAGTACAACTCAAATCGGTGATTCCCTTCTTACGGCTTTAATACAACAACGAAGTTACTCGCAACCTTCACTCAAAATTCTGCGCTGTGCTACTCTGATAAAAACACCTCAAAAACATTCTTCCCTTGATCGATACATGGTCAATCCATTCCTATTCCTTTCGCCATCCTAGTGGCGTCCTGTCGGCGGTAGCGATGCTTGAGTTCTCTTGGACTTACGAGGACAATTCCTAGCCCGATGACCGTGCTTTGGTCACATTCAAAGCATGCTCTTGTTATACTCGGACACTGGGCTGGCTCACACTTACCACAAATTCCTGTCCTCAAAATACACGAGACTGATCCATACCATCTTCCATAGAACAACATGTTCCATTTATCTCGAATCTTGCGACGACTATTCCACCTTTCCTATTGGGTGGAATAGAATACCCTTCCTCAACAACAGTCTTTACCCCGACCGAATTCCAAGTACGCTTGCTTGCGCTGAATCTTAACTCGGATATCGAAATCTATTCTTCGATTATCCTTCCGAGTTGGACCTCAACAAAGGTAGCAACAACAACAACTTGATCCCGATCTTACTAGCTCATCCAGGATCCCAAGGTACACTTGCACGAGATCGATCTTATCGGACTTAGGATCATACGACGCCGCTACACTAGCACCAACTGCGGTGGCACTCTTACGCTCAAGGCGCGAGTCAACACTCGCCTTCCGAATCCACAATAATTAAAAGCAAGCGATTCACACATAACAAATAATTCTACCAATCGGCTATCAAAGACATGCACCGGTCATGAATTTAAAGGCCTTTCCTACTACTATCCCATAGGTCATCGCACCTTATCACTCCAATACCTAACCATTGCTCTGATACCACAAAAGAGGGGATGTCACGCCCCGACCCTCGGTCTCGTGACCATCCTTCAACTTTGGTCGATTTTAAAATGCGATATCCCGGACTACATATCGCCGACCCTTTCATTTTTGATAGTACATGCGGAAGCGATTATAAAAATCCCTGACAATAAAGCAATGGGATATACAAGTAGGACTAGAAAATTTAACCTTAAAACCAACACCTTTATTTACATATACAAGTCATGCTAAAAAGGTTGGTTTCTACTCAAATAGATTCTACGGCCAAAATCATCAGATAGGATTGGCGACTCAATTCTCATCGGTCCTACGGATCATCCTCGTAGTTCTCCTCCCGATACTCCTCTTCGAGTTCTTTCTCCTCGGGTTCTTCATCGGGGTCCTGAAATGTTGTCCCCAAACCGGGATGAGACTATGTCTCGTGTTCTACCCCTAAGACCCGATTAGTAAACTAATACACCTTAGGGTTGCCTATGCACAACATGAGTCAGAGAACTTACCTTGGTCTCATATTCCACCTGCATATTAGTACAGATCCAATAGACATCCAAGCAATCACATCACTGATCGAAGCATCGATCAAATCGACTAGGTCGATTACGTCTCAATCAAACCATTCACCTAGGTCATTTCCATTCAATCAATCAATTCACAACATTAGATCAAAGAATGATCAATCGACTTAGTCGATTACATATCAACATGACCACTTCCGATCATTTCAATTATTCCAACTCAATTCCCAATTATAAATCACGGTCCTTAGGACACGACTTATTTATAGGTGGTAATCACGGCCCCACCGAGCAATTTTCTTAGATTTAGTGGCATCACGGCCCCACTCGGCAAATTTCAATTTGTAGTGGCATCACGGCCCCACTCGGCAAATTTTTAGTCTTAGTGGCATCACGGCCCCACTCGGCAAATTTCAATTTGTAGTGGCATCACGGCCCCACTCGGCAAATTTTAGTCTTAGTGGCATCACGGCCCCACTCGGCAAATTTCGACTTAGTGGCATTATCAACCGATGCCCTATTTATTCTTTAATTGATTTTCCAAAATTATTCAATTTAGGAATAAATCCTAAAATCACTCATAAATTAATTTAGCACAAAATAAAGCTCATTAAATAAACGGACCGCACCACGATCATCGCATAAAATTCCTGGTCCACCGGCCATCCTAGTTGAATTTCCGGAAAATAAATAATTAAATAATTAATTTAGAAAATTAATATTTAAATACAAAAAATTGATTTAGCGCAATATAAAAATTTCAATTAAATAAACGGACCGCGCGATCATCGATATAAAATCCCTCATTTGGCCATCCCAGGTTGAATTTCGGAAAAATAAATAATTAAATAATTAATTTCGAAAATTAATAATTAATTCCTAAAAATTCCATTTAGGCCCGAATTGTCTAATTAACACCCGATAAGGGTCGGGAAAAATCCCAAGAAGCATCCAATAAATACTATAGGCAATTCTCTATCTAAGTACACTAACTATTTCACTAATATGCAATGCAATTCACTAATAATCCATAATCCATTCTAATCTAACCACCTAATTACACTTAACTAACACTAATCAACCTTTAAGTGTAATTAGCAAACTAAGAAGGCATTAGTGAGTAAAAACTCACACAAAACGACGGCATCGACGCGAGGATCGACTTTCCTCAAAGCGGGCCGAGCATCCGGGCTCGGGAAGGCGGCCAAAACGGGCCAAACAGTTGCTGTCATACCCATTTCTGCAACCTTCTGTTCGCTGCTGGTTGGGGCGGATCCGGGGCTGATTCGAGTTGGACAAGACCGGCGGAGGGCAAGGGGACTCCGGTGGGTCGAGGTGGCGGCGCACGGTGGCCGGAGGTGGCCGAACCGTGGCTTGTGCTGGCCAAAACGGAGCTGGACAGCAGCTCTGGAACAGCGAGCATCCGGGCTCGGGAAGGCGGCCAAAACGGGCCAAACAGTTGCTGTCATACCCATTTCTGCAACCTTCTGTTCGCTGCTGGTTGGGGCGGATCCGGGGCTGATTCGAGTTGGACAAGACCGGCGGAGGGCAAGGGGACTCCGGTGGGTCGAGGTGGCGGCGCACGGTGGCCGGAGGTGGCCGAACCGTGGCTTGTGCTGGCCAAAACGGAGCTGGACAGCAGCTCTGGAACAGCGAGCTGGGCGAGAGAGCGACCAGGGCGCGCGAAGGGCAACCGGCGAGCGGCGGAGCACGCGGGCGACGCGCGGGCGGGGCGAAGCAGCGATGGCAGCTCCGGTTTTCTTCTCTCGGCGCTGCTGTTCTGCTTCTGCGTTTGCTGGTTCGCACAAAGAAGAAAGGAGATGGAGGGGAGGCTCTACGAAGGAGAAAGGGGGAGAATCGGTTTCTCTCTCTTAGGGGGACCACTTCTTACATTTTCCTCTTTCTTTAATTCCCAAAAATGGCCCACCATGACCTCACATGTGATGTCATCTTCCACTCACCTCCAAACTTCCAAGACAAGCTTCTAATGGGTCCCATTTTTCTTGATCACCACCCATGGCATACGAATTTCACTTATTTGTACATCATTAACATTTCTCAATCAATTCCATTCAATTGAAGCTCATTAAATTAACCCATGCGTCCTCAACCTTCTTATGACTTTTTCTCATCAAATAATCCAACTTGCTTCCCAAAGATTCGATCAAAACGGCCCTCTGACAATCTCGAACAAAAACGGCCTTACTTTGCTTTTCTGCCAAAAATCTCGGTTTGTAGAAAAATCTTCTGAGAATGAGTCAACGTTCCTAAAATGACCTGTGACATGATAGAACTTCCATTTCTGAAATCGAACTTAGATTGGCGGTTAATTTCACTCGGACGTGTTTTTAGTGTGGCTGAGGCTACGGGTAGTTTTAGAACTTTTTAGGACAAATGACCCGTGGTCGATTTTCTTCGAGCCACGATGAACCCACTCGACACATTGGCGACTCTCGATTGTCGTGAAAATATTGAGGATTCAAATACGGACACGGGGTACCAAAACAATAAGAAAATCGATCTAGTCTTGGGTCGACGAGAATTTTCCATTTAGTGGTGTCACCCACGATTGGCCACACATCTCTGTCGAACCAACCTATCTCTCGATTTCAAATTGATTTTATCTTTGTCTGCCGAATGGCCTCTAAAAATAGTCGCGGTCGAGAAGTCGGTTCGGTCGGAATTCTCAGTCCCATTTGCGCCAAAGTCCTTAATAGCTTACCCAACTACTCTAGTTATCTCGTGAGTGGCCAACTCGAGAAAAAACACTTTGTAGTCACGTCGATAAAATGCCCAATTTATCTAATCGAAATCAGGACCCAAAAATCTGGATGTCACAACAGTGGAGAGATTTTCTTTTTTGTAATGGAGTGATTCTTCGATAGCTATGTAATATATTAAAATCCCACGTTAGAGGGGAGAAGCCCTACTAAGTGATTAATAAGTAAGAACCACTACAAATAGTCACCGCCCAGTGTAGTCACTCAACGAATTTTTTTTTCCGTTCTATAAAATTTGGAAAATTTAAGTAAACAAACCAATTTAGCCCCTAATATAAACTATCTTTTTTTCTTTTTTTCTTTTTTTTTTTGTTTGCTCATTTTGAAGTCAACATATTCAATGGGTTCCATTCTTGTGCTTCGCGGAGAGAGGGATTGGACAAGATTAATGTCGTAAATAAGAGTAGCAGGCAAAAATAGTTCATATGTACGTAATTTTGACTTATTGAGGTAGAATTTTCTGGCCAATGCTTGATATAGGAATAGGTTTAACTTCAATTCCGTTCTTATGTGGCCGTGTTTCTATAGTAAGATAGACAAAAGTCTTAAGTATTTGTGGGGGAAGAGCAATCGAGTGTAAGAATTTTCAATTAATGTAACTAATTCCTAAACTTTTTTTTTTTAAATGCAATCAAACCTTTCAACCATCACTTCTTTGATTTCTAAAAATATATGAAGCTGTCTTGGAAGAAATTTTCTGGTTGCAATATAGGCAATTTCTAACAAAATGACTTCTATATGACTATTTACGTTTGGTAGTCAAGATAACATTCAAGCAAAGATAAAATTTATCTTATTTTAGTTCCTACCCAAGACAGGATAAAGTAGGATAAAAGAGGGAAATCACCCAGATAAACTTAGGAGAGATGGGATAAATGTGAATAGAATTTCTAATATTCATAATATAAAAATTATTTTTCTCGAATAACAAACTTCTTAAATTTAATAAAATTAAAATAATATTTTAATTCTAATATAAAAATCAAAATAACAAAAAATAACAAAAATTTTGTATTCAAAATTTTATTTAAATATTCGAATTTATTTCTATCTTATAATATAAATTTAGTATATACTTAGCATTTATATTTATTACATATTTTAGGTATATTAGTGTAGTTTACTATTTAATAAAATTTTATTAGAGTGTAATAGAAGGGGAAAAAAGAAATAAAAATATAATAGAAATAAAAAGAGCGAAAATTAATAAAAAAGAATACGCAAATAAAAATGAAGTAGGTAAATGAGTTATGAGGGCTCTTACCATCTCCATTTGTGCAATTTTAGGTTCATTTATACTAATGTGCCATTCATAACAAATAATGAATATGATAGGATGTGAAAATATCTAGTTTTATTACTATAATTCACCAAATATTGAATAGGATATAGTAAAATTCTTGGATTACATATTCCATCCAATTCAATTTTATGCTGGCTAGAAATCCAAATGACCAAACTTAGTCAAAGAGATTGGAGGGGATTGGGACTTAACTCACTCATTATTAGATTTCTTTCTTGTATTGGAATGATATGTGAATAGCTTATACTAAAATCCCACGTTAAAGGAGAGATTCCCCCTACTAAGTAATTAATAATAAGAACTACCACAAGTAGCCACCACCCAATATGATCACTAAATGAATTTTTATTTTTATTTAAAAAAAAAAAAGACTTTGGCTCCCATGAAACGAGTGAGGTTTCTTAAGATGACATCATAGCACGAACTTCTAATGAGAGCGGAGAGAGAGTGATTGCTTGGACAAAGAGGTTGAGGAAAATGCAATTCGCCAGTGGATTCTAATATGGGGATGGGATAGAAATAGATCAGACTATACATGACATTAGGGATAAGTAGTTTTAAGTTCCATCTGCAACTAGAAATCACCCGTTGAAACAAGTTTCTCATTTTTGAACCTACCCTGTCACAAGTTTCAGGGTCTACTTAGGTTCCCCCGTATTATTAATAGAACAACTGCAGTTAAGCATCACCTTTTATTACTACCACTTGCTTCTATAATCAACTAATCACAACTTATATTTAGATACACAAAAAATATGAAACATTAATAAAATAAAAGTCTCAATCATAAAATAGAAACTTAAACTAGTGATTCTAGATTATACACTCATCATTGGATGCTATAAAATATCGTAGGATCGCATAAAAACACAAACAAGAAAAATACAAAAACTTTTCAAGTTTCACCTACTTAGAATCTATAATCCACCTGTTAAAATAAGTTCCCCAACTTTTGAAACTTGGAACTTACTCTATATACCTTGGAATTTGGAACTGGACAGGTTCTCATCAGTTTGGTTTCCTATCCAACTTGTCCAATTTCAGGTTCTAGGTTCTACTCTGAAACCATGCACACTCCTAAAAGACACAAGTTAACATCCATCCCAAATAAGCAAAGCTTAGACGATGCCAATCTAACACTCTAGTGCCAATTTTATTATGAATGCTCTTATCAATCCACTATCATCCAAGACAATCATAAAAATCACTAGCGGATCATGTATAACATCGATGGTTGGTCTAAAATATAGAGGAAAAAAAAAACAACAATTTAGTCTATGGGAAGATGTCTGAAAACCCACCGATCCGATTCTCTGTCTAACATGTCCGGTTTCAAATTTCAGGTTCCAAGTTCTATTCTACAACCATACGCATCCCTATAAGACACAAGTTAACACCCATCCCAAATGAGAAAAGTTCAAACAATGCCAATCTAACACTCTAGCGCCATTATTATTATAAAAGCTCTAATCAATCCACTATCATCCAAGATGATTGCAAAAATCACTGGCGGACCGTGTATAATATCGACAGCTGGTGTAAAATATAGAAAAAAAAAACAATTTAATCTATGGGAAAATGTCTGAAAACCCCACTTGGCGGATGGTTCCATGCATGTTTAACTTAGTTTCTTTCTTGGACTGTATCGAGCTCATCACTAATCTCACCACAGAGAGGAGGGTCAAAAATTGACATTGGAGTTTCATAAGAAATTCTGGTAATGACCGGTCAAGGGAAAAAAAAAAGGAAATGAATATAAAACATGATACTTACATAAAGAAAATGATAAAAAAAAAAAAAAAAGAAAGCCGGCCGGGGTCGGCTGGCATTAGGCGTGAAAGCGACAGAAGGGGCGCCAGCCCATTTTTAAAGAAGAAACTCCATTGACAAATAGAAAAGGCTATAAACAAGCTGAAACTTCGTATATCCCATAGTAAGAAGCTATGGGATCATCTCTCAGTTGCTGTAATTCAGAGAAGGTCGACCAAGGGTGAGCTCGAATTGAAGTCGTTGATCGATTCCTTCGTCTAACTTTATCAACCACTGTATAGCTCTTAAGTTCCGTTTCTTCTTTTTCTTTGTTGGCGAATTGTTAGGTTCAGTGGAATAGGTGGAGGCAATAATTCATGGAGGATATTCACATACAAGGAGCTGCATGCGGCCACGAATGGTTTCAGTGATGACAACAAGCTTGGAGAGGGAGGGTTCGGGAGTGTCTATTTGGGCAAAACTTCCGATGGTCTTCAGGTGAATCGATCAATTTCCCTTTACTTGGAACCCCATTCGAATATTATCCCAATGAGAAGACATGATTTTGTTTCATAGACTCCTTTTTTCGTGCCTATAACGCGATAAACAGAATTTGGTGCAGAATAAGTGTAGACCAGTATTTTCTTGTTCAATTTGATCTCACTCTTTATCGAACTTCGATTAGTTAGTAGATAAAATGTACTGGAACATTAACTACACAGAAACTTCCGTCAATTTAGGTAATCATGCTAGACGACCATTTGTTCTTAGAAAACTTGAGCAAAATAGTACCAACTCCGATACCATGTTAAACAACCAGCTGTTTCAATTGTTTCTCTAGCGCGTTTTATGTATAGATCGCATTGCTTGACATTATGGTGGAAGCTGAGCAATGTTGATGCGACTGTTGGTTCCAGATAGCTGTGAAGAAGTTGAAGGCGATGAACTCGAAGGCCGAGATGGAATTTGCGGTGGAGGTCGAGGTCCTTGGCAGAGTCCGGCACCAAAACTTGTTGGGCCTGCGAGGGTACTGCGTCGGGACGGATCAGCGGCTGATCGTGTGCGATTACATGCCGAATCTGAGTCTGCTCTCTCACTTGCACGGCCAGTTTGCGAGTGACGCTCACCTGGACTGGAAAAGGAGGATGAAGATTGCAATCGGGTCGGCCGAAGGCTTGGTGTAAGCATCAGTCGCCTTGGCCTTTTTCTTTTCTTTAAATTTATCAGTTTCTGTTTGATTTCTATTCTATATAAGACATCGTTAAATAAATTGATTGAAAAACAAAAAGAAAATGAACTATTAGACGGTGTTGAACGAAGAACCTATCAAACTTATAAGATAATCATGAGAAATGGTATTCATGACAAGTATCTAACTTGGATATTTTTAGATACTTCTTCAGACCAATTGCCGATACTTCGAATTAATTATATGCATAAGACGGCATTGAATGCTTTTTCCTTGAAGAAGTCTCTTCTAGATTGGATATAAAGAGAAACGTCATTTAGGGATGATATGATAGACAGAGTCAATCACAATACAAAAACTTTATAAGAATTTGGTCTTTTGAGACTCCGAATCTCATTATTTATTGATATGCCACCGATTTATTTTATAGGAGTTCACGGAACAGTTTCTCATTTCTAAATGACTACAGGCATTTTCATTGACTTGTCTAGTTCCTTAGTAACAAGTAATTTCTATACTTTTATTTTTTTGGCGTATCGATTATTCCTTTCTTAGTTTCATGTTAGGAGGACAAATTGGCTCAATTTGCTTCTCTTATATTAAGAAGATACCAAGCATTCCCCAGAATTGCTTGCCTAGCTAAGGGCATCAATTGGTCTGTGATATCTGATATACCCAGTTTGAATATTCTTTTGCAGGTACTTGCATCATGAGGTAACACCTCACATAATCCACAGGGACATAAAGGCAAGCAATCTACTTCTAGACTCGGACTTCGAACCGCTTGTAGCCGATTTCGGCTTCGCGAAGCTCATCCCGGAGGGCGTGAGCCACATGACCACTCGCGTCAAGGGCACTCTGGGGTACCTGGCGCCCGAGTACGCCATGTGGGGGAAGGTCTCGGAGAGCTGCGATGTGTACAGCTTCGGGATCCTCCTGCTCGAGATCGTCACGGGGAGGAAACCCATTGAGAAGCTCCCGGGGGGCATCAGGAGGACGATCACCGAGTGGGCGGAGCCATACATCGCGAAGGGGAGGTTCCGGGACCTCGCGGACCCAAAGCTCCGAGGGAACTTCGATGAGGCCCAGTTGAAGCAGGCGATCAACGTGGCGGCCCTGTGCGTGCAGAGCGAGGGCGAGAGGAGGCCCACCATGAAGGAGGTGGTGAGCATCTTGAAGGGCCAGGAGCCCAAGGCCGAAGTGATGCAGATGAGGATAGGGAGCGTCAAGTATGGTGAGGACTTGATAGCACAAGATCAAACCGATGACGACGACGATCACCACCAAAAAGGGGATGGTGATGAAAGTGATGCATATGGGATTTTTAGTGCAATAGAGGTGCAAAAGATGCAAGACCCTTATCAAAGGTTTGGCAACAATAGGAGAGCCATTTGACACCACTGTTTTCTTCCGTGCCAAGGGAAAGTTTGGCTGGCCTCGTATATTTAATCATGTATACATACACATGTCTATGTAGTGATTTATGTTTCTGTGATCTTGGAAATGCCAGGACATTAGGATCCGATTGTTGTTGTTCTTGCCGAAGAACACGGTTGTTCGATTCGTTCTTTTCCCAATGTGTGAAAACAAGTATTGTGTAATTCTTGCCTTGCCATTTGCCTTCGTTATCATCATCTCCTCTCTCCCCATTTGTCATGGGCATAATACTTTTATACTCTCCCTATAATCGTCATGAAATGTATGGGAGGGTCACACAACCATTTCACTACCTCATTAGTCAAGTGGTTTTGTCTATGGTTAGAATGATTGTGAAGATACCTTAAAGTAGGTAATCTCGGGCCTACGGAAAATCCCATTTATCTTGGAAACCTACGCGAAGAGGCATCAAATGCTTTTCGGCCTTGTTAGCAATTCTTATTCTAAATGAAAATTCAAACCCAATACCAACAATAATATGTTTTCTTTCATGTGTCTCATGACCACTCTAAAGGACATGAAGTTATCACAGACCTTGAGGGGGGCATGTCTCAAGTACATCTGCATCATCCGATCTTGTGGATTCTGCTTGGTTTATTAGTGAACTGACTACACTCAAAGATACAGATGGATTCAGAGACGCCTCCAATCAACTTCATAATTCAACATCACATGGAACATGAACCCGAACAACTGGAGTCCCTACCTAGGATCACAAAATGATCGTTGAATAATCTAAAATCTAAAAATCCCGCAAGGAATTCATTCATCCCTAAGTTGGATTTAAGTCCTGACAAAAAAATAATAATAATTGCCCATCCATTGCGTATCTCCACCAATATGATCCACACTTCTTATGTATTTCGAAATACTTAGACAAGTATTTAATACTCCTTAAATACATCATCACCATCCACCTAAGTCAATCATCATATACCAGAATTCATGAACTTGACACTTGATGGTTATTGATTCGGGTGGACCTAGATTTCGTACTTTCTTTGCACCAAAAACCTCTAGAAGTCTCGATTGTCACCTAACAAGCGCCTAATCATAGTGAAGTCACATCAGATGCGAATAGTGCCCATAAGTATTTCAAAATCGTTCTGGTACCTGTAAACTGCATAGCAAAATGTCAAAACAATGAGCTAAACCATACCGCCATGCGCATGTTAACGCAAGCACGCTACATCACCACCAGCATCTTAACAAACATATTCACTTTGTCCCAAATTGAATTGCATTGGCGCAAAGCATCCCAAAGTTGGCTAAGCTGTTATTATATAAAAGAAACAGAAGAGACCTAACTTGATGGTTCCCTCTCTTAAAGCACTCACGGATCAGGGCTTAGAACCCTAGCTCACTACCATCATCTGAATCATTGCTGGTCATGCGATACTCCTGGCAAGATGGCACAGGTTTCGTTCCGCTACAACCTTTGCCACGCCGGCTTTGGTCCTCCCAGAAAGTAAGCTTGCTTTCATGTTGCGCAGCCTCGACTGCAGGATCATACTCGTCATTCTTTGGTGTAAAGTCCATCTCATACTCTAGATTTCTGGCTTCCCAACCATAGTCGAACGCTGCTTCACACAAATATGCAAACATGTCATCACTGACGCTCTTTTGCCAACATTCTTGCTTCGGCTGTAATTGCTCTTCATTTCCTTCACCTCTCATGTTATTCACTTGCTCGCTAACGTCGTCCGTGTTGGCTTCATTATTTTGCAAGCCATGGGCGAGCTGTTCTTTACTCTCACCAACAAACTTTTGCCAATGTTCTTGATCCGGCTGTGATTGCTCTTCATTTTCTCCCTCTATCATGTCATTCACTTGCTCCCGACCGCGGTTAATGTTTTCTTCGTTCTCCTGCGAGCTGTTGCCAAGATATTCCTGAATCTGCGCCGTTACTTCGGGAGGGCAGCACCTGCAGCGGATCACGTTGCCTTTGATACATGCCAGATGCTGCTTAAGTCGAGTCACGCCTCCCCACATCGCATGTCCACAGAAATTGCAACGGACACGCCCAACGTTGTCGTCAACCACAGTGCAATACTGCCATGCGATTTCGTGCCGCTTTCTCTTTCTCATCCTGAAATACAAGTCCACATAATGTATCAAATCTTTCATTGACAATGCGACAATATGCTTAGACATAAACTAATTGCCTGAAGATGAAATGAAGTGCATGTCCTATTTGCTGAGATAAAACTGTACTAGAGTCTCAACTCCCCATGAAATCTTCTCTTGCCCTATATGAGATGGATCATCTTATGAACAACTTAGTGTTTCAAGAAAATGAAAAGTAGAAATACCACATAAATTCAAAATTGAAGAAATACGATCAGCTACCTCATTCATACATGAACAAATAATGATTCCACGTTCCCCACATCCAATCAAACGGCCATATAAATTACCACCATTGACATAGATAAAAGGTCAAACCATACATAGCAGGGCGATACCTCGCCACCAACCATTGGTACCAAATTGTTGATGCTAACATTCTAAATCACGACGATGGCAAAAGGAAAGATCGTTTAAAATGATAGTGGCGACGGGCGGCGGTAAGATTGAGAGAAAGAGTATTATCGTCATTACATTTTTTCCTTAAATTTGAACCTGGATCCAACAGTTGTCATTTGTCAATTTTTCTCAAGGGCCGGAATAAATCCATGTAATAATGTGCAGTGACATGACAATTAGGTCACAAATCGTTATCCACATCAGCCGCCAACCGATATCAAAATTGTCCCACGAGATAAAGCTTTTCTGAAGACGGGCCTGTAACATCAGGTAAAAGTCCGTTGAATCTAATGGCGATAACCTAGCAAAATAAAAATTTTCTCCACCTAGATTGCCCTTGAAGAGAAGGCGAAAGGAAAAACACAAACGCAAGCACATGTACTTAACGTCGTCAATTGTATTGGAAACCACTGAATCAAAATTGCATGAAATCTCCGAGCAGTTACTTCTAGAACTCTTGAATCGTTCTACAGAATCACAAACTTCTCTGTAGACAACGATTCACAATCCAGGAGTCATAAATCAAACGAGAAACAGAGAGAAATTGACTGACCTTTGCAAGAAGTTGTTCAAATTTTATGATCTACTATAAAAAAGAGCTAGATATTCTTCCTGCTTTATTCACCCTCTCTTCTTCTTCTACTCTTGTTTAGTAATAGAATCCATGTAGGCTAAACTATCTCTTTTTGATTGTCCATTTAAGGTAAAACTTATCAATTTTCTCCGCCTTTTATCGACAATTAGTCAATTACTTCCGTATTCTAGAATACGACAATTTAATCATTTATTATATTAATATGTTAAGAATTTTCTCGTGGATTCGCAATGATTTTAGTGATGTTCCTTATATACATAATTTCCATTCAATCACTTGTATAGTGTAATTTCCCTCTCTTTTACCTTTTTTTACTAAATACGGTAACCGTGGCTTGGTTTGTAGTATTGAGCTTAAGACAGTTTCACATGAACGAAGAAAGGACAACTCAAAGTAGGGGATTTAGGGATAACAGGACCTCATCTGATTGAGGATATGGATTCAGTAAAATGTGAAGTCACATATGCAGGCAAAACTGAATCCTTCTTTGCAGTATTCAGACTCGGTCGACTTTTTCCAAGTTATGAATGGGTTCGAAGGAGCAACCAGATCCTCTTGACCCACATCTAGAACCACGATGATATTGAATTTTTACAGCAAGAATGCTTTCCTTGTTCCATATGTAAATTGTATTTAGCCATCTGACATTTGTTGCGACCCTTCCCAACACGGTCAGGGAGAGGAGTTTAAATATGATGCCAAAAGGCGGGCCGACAACACTCGATTAGGCAAGCCTCTCTCAAGCATTTACCTCACATGTTGTTGGGGGTTATTTTGAGTTCCAATTAATCTTTAAAGACTCTATATGAATTGGGAGTAGTCACTAACCTATTGAGGTTGGTTAAAAACTAAGTGAGGCATAGAAGGATAGCTCACTTCCTATATAACCATAATTTTCTTAGGTCTGGGAACTTGATTACACTAATAGTTTTTATTAGTGCTCTTTTGGTACCTCTAACTTGATTAAATCTTCAGCTGAATGATCACAGTATCGTTTACCAATTATGAGTCCCAAAGGTTATTTAAGTAGCTAAGTGTTCATCCAATGGTTTTTAGGGGTTCTATTATGATCACAAGGTTTGTCCTAACCGTTTTAAAAAGGAAAAGAACAACCCATGTAAGAAAAAGTCCATCAATAAATACTTAACTATTGAAAGACTTAAAATAAATGTGCAAAAATAAAACTCAATACTCATCAAGTAGAGAATGTTGCATGGCTTTGTCTTTTATTCTCCGAGACACAATTCCTCATGAGCTTGACCCAATACTAAGTTCGGCAAAGAATATTCCATTACCTTATTTTAAACCTCGGGACATGAACCCTATAAGCTTGAGTTTAAGAACTAGCTTATCTTAGATTGAGAAATACGGGTGCTCAATAATGACATAGAGGCTTGGAATTCTATGTGGATGCATACATTATCCTAGCTGATGCCTCAATCCAATTTAGGATAATAGCACTCTTTAGTTCTTTCCAATTCTCCTTCATTATGTCATTTCCGGCACCTATTTATTCATTAGAAATGATCCTAGTTTAGACTAAGCTACCAACTATCATTTTTTTTTTCTTTTTCATGTGATATCTAAGCTATTGTGAATGAAATTAAGCCTAGGAAATGCCAATCTAACCCTATGTTTTAGAGTTATTGGGCTAAGGACTAGGCTTATCCTAATTAATTCTAATTTAGAATAATATTACAAGCCTAAGCGGCCATGAACGCCCACTTCCAAGGATTCTCAACTGCCGACCTTTGGTAGTCATCAATATTCCATCCGTTCATGCATTCAATCATTCAATTCACCAATTAGAAAGTACATCCAATCATTCGATGACCAAAAAAACAAAATGATTGGATTCAAGATCTGGATGTTGATATGCAATTCGATTACTCATCCACCTCATAATCAACTAGAGATTTAATTAATTCATGTCAAATGACAATTAAAACCTACTTGCAAATTCTTCAAGTGGCGGGCTTGGTCACTTAATACCTAATTAAGATCTAATCACTCGTTTCTAACTACTTGCCAATGGTATTATGTATAACTGATCGAAATTGGTTACATCATACATCAATTCAATGACAAACAAGGTCAATTAGACATACTTTGAGACTAATCAACATTAACATTCATGAAATCAATTAATTTACCAAAATGTCAACTTCTCACTTTTACCTATATTTCTAACCATTTTGTGTTTAATTCAATTGAAGGCCTTATTGCATTTCAAATTGAGTGATTCCAATTAAACATACAATGTATTCTACAAGTTTTATTCAGATCACCTTTTCTAATTATGGTCTAATTGGTAAGAAATAGTCATTTAAGCCAAACTACTCCTAGTTTTACCCTACTATGACCCCTTTTTTAATAAAATATTTGGGAAAAATATCAAACAACCACTAAACGATGCCAAATTTAGTATTTAAACATCTTATCACATGCTTAATAACTTTTATTTTTTAAATTTTTTTAAAAACTAGCCCTCCAATTATATGGAATCACACGATCTATTCAAAGGACTCACTTTGTACCGATTTTGAAGGTCAATTTTGACTTTGACATTGTTCAATTAAATTGACCAACCAATCTTAGGTGAATTTTGATGACATTATGGGTAATTAAATTGCAAGAGCTCTCCTTCAATTCATGTGTTTTTCACTTCTGCTAATCAGTCCTTCAACTAGTTTTGATTTACAAAACAAGTTAATCAACTTGCAGTTCAATTTTCCAGATCTAACTCTCAAGAAAATTAGTGATTACGAACTAAATTTCACTGTCTTACTATTCTTAAAATTTTATGAAACTTGTTTCAAATTAAAGTTGTGGATGTTAACTTCGATTCATTAGAAGATCAGTTTCCTAAGTCAATTTTTCTATATAAAAAAAATTCATGAATTCAAAGAGGTGAGAAACATATTCGAATTTTCCAGCAAACTTCAAGCATTCAAACTACCTAATACATGAATCTCATCATTCAACTCAGTTAATTGGACATTCATACAACTTTAAACATCCATTGTTCATCATCATGAATCAATTGAACCATAACTTCCTAAGAAGTCAATACGAATTCACTATAAATTGTTCTCAATCAAACATCTGAACATTAATCATCAATTTAAGGCTAATTACTACTTAAATTCGAAAGTGATCATAAATCCCCAAATCCTCATTTTTTGTGGGAGCTGTTTTTTCTCATTTGTGAGAGCTGTTTGCTCTCCTTTGTGAGAGCTCTTTTCTATCTAAACGATAATAATTTCCTTAAAACCCTATCCATCCCTAAATCATAAATCCCCAAATCCTCATTTTTTGTCATACCAAAACCCTAAATCCCCTTCCACGATTTCAATATTTTATCCCTAGCCCTCCACTCAAATCATCTCAATTCTCTGTTTAATCCACCCACAATCTCTATACACCCATTTAGGAACACAATAGCCAGCAATCTGCGATGTTTATAACTGGTCATGCATTGATCTCCATACTTTAAGAACAACCCACATCCCTTGCACATTTAATCTCCATTTCCCTAAACATTCCTGCATCAATACCAATACACCACATTCCTAGCACATTTAATTAGAAAGCTTAATCTTGAGAATTTGTGGAGACTCGAATAGCTTGATAGTTACGAGGTTTATGGAAGGAATTTGCACGTTCTTTGTTGTGCTAGCTTAAAACCTAACTATGAATGGCTTGGTGCTGTACTTGCCAAAGAAAAAAAATCTGTGTAACGTTGATGATTTGAGTGTGGAGTTGAAGTCAAATTGCTTATCACTTGTGGAATTCCTCACAGGTCAAGATTTGAGTCCATGGCCCCTCGTGACTTAATTGATGAGTACAAGATGTTTATGGGCCAGCTAAAAGAAGTGAAGATTGTCAATCATGTCAAGGAAACTAACCGAGCAACATAATGGGTTACTAAGGCCCACTATTCGAAAACCATTCTTCTAAATTGATTTACTTTACCCCCTCAAACTTTATAAAATATTTTGTGTACTAAAACTCGTATGTATTATTCTTGTAGTACTTGTTATGATGAACGAATGAAAGTACTTTTTCGACTGAAAAAAATTAACTTAGACTCTAAAGATTTCGACCACATAAAGACAGTAAGCATTGATATACAACAAGTTCAATTAAGCTTGATCTAGGTTGAATTCCTAAGGATTATCAACTAATTATACTTAAACATGTAACATCTAGCTTTAATTAACAATCAATTATCCAACATCCTCATTAATTTTCTTACAGGATGTTTTTGTCACATGCAATTGAAGGCTCTAAGTTTGTCTAAAAATGGAATGACATTCAGTGTCATCAAATATACCAAAGTCTATAGGCAATTCCATCTCAATTTCAATTGAATTTAATCATATATTCACTTAGTGTTAATTGTAGATTGGCATTATCATTTCAATTTTTAACTATCGTAAATGGGTCCTAGGATAATTATATGAAATTTGCATTCAAAGATTACTCTAACCTACCTTTCAATTGAACTCGGCAAGTGGCTAAGAACACTAACAAAATTGTGGCACCTCCCATGACAAGGATGGGCGACACTTGGCTTAATTTGCTCGGGGACTCATCGAGGATATTGGCTGCATGAAGAGGTTGGCTAGACAGCCTCAGGAATTCACCGTACTTGGAACTGGCGATAGAGTTCACACCTGCGGGAGAGAGGAAAGGGGAAAGAGAAAGAATTCGATTTTTTTAGAGAGAGAGAGAGAGAGAGAGAGAGAGAGAGAGCTTAATTCTCAAATTCAAGCTCAATTGTAATCTCAGAGGGGTTTAGCCATAGTAATCTTTGGAGCGAAAGTCAATTTTAAGAGCTAATCTTAGCCATATAACTCACGTCAAGATCTCACAATGGCTTCCATCTTTTGTTTAATGGGCAAGGGTTGATGTGATTGGCTCTTTCTTAGTCGCATGATTGAAATAGATGACATGGCACACTTAATCATTAGGGTTAGGAGTAGAACGTATGGCACCTCAAGATCAAATAATGGCTTGCAAATCCTCAACAATATTGCTATATGAAGAAAATATCGACATGTTGAACCACCATAAATTGAACACATGTAAGAAACTCTCAAATCGAAATCTAGTTCAGAAGAGAAACTCCCAAATTTATATGTAGACCAAAATCAGTAGAAGAGAGCTTCCATCGAATTTCAGAGAAGTCATGGAGCCACATCTCTAGTATCTTACTAGCTGAACTGGTGGCAATGCTCTCATAAAGTTTTCATCTGCAAGTACATTTATTAACCACAATGAGCGAAGAGAAGTAACAATAACAAGTTAAAGAATGCACCAAATGAGGCGAAGAAAGAGTCCCCTTTTAGATCAGGAGAGAAAAAAATCAAAGCCTAGAAAAGGGAAGCAAAGCAAAACAAAGCAAGCTCTCAACTTCAAAGATTAGGGTTGCCAATAGAGAAGTAACAATAATAAGTTAAATAATGCACCAAATGATTCCTAATAAAATGGAATGCTTTTAGTTACTATATGAAAATGGAACTCTAAAGACATAAAAATGATTTTTTTGGGTCAAAAAATGGGCTAGGTCGCGATCAAGGATCTCAAATCTTGACTTTTGACCTAAGTGAACTTGTTGGTGAAAACTCCGGGCCATGCCCTTTTTTTTTTTTTTTTTCGTAAGTTCTATATGAAGTAAAGTGATCTCTTCAAGGATTTTGAGAAGGTTAAAAATTTATCAATGTAATTGTTGTTTATATAATACAAAGAGACATGGAGTCCTTGTAAATTTTGTTGGGGCTTTCTACTCTGATTGTGAATGTAAGTAAAATATACTAAACCATGCAAATGCCGTGTATTGGATGTTCACTCCTACGTCCATTATTTTTGGTTCGAAGCCAACTACATGAATTACAATGACAAAACTTGAAATGGAGAAGTTCATTATGAGGTAGTGTATGGCGGATCAAGGTGCACACAATGCTAAGGACACGCGGAACAAGATGCGCGCAATGCTAAGGACACGAGGTTTGTGGAAGGCCCTAGCAGTGGAAGAGGGGGATGAATTGCTTGCAACTCTGGGAAAGGAGAAGAATGAGTTGATAATGGCTCGTTGTATTTCACGAAATGAGATAGACGTGCATGTTAAAAATCACCTAAATGAGTTCAAGAAGATTATTATTGATTTCATGAAATAGATGTCTAAATTCATCAATGAGGCTTAAGCTGTAATAGTTTTATCTCATGTAATAGTTTATCTATATTTTCAAATAAATTTATGATCTAAGTCAACAAAATTAGTGTTTCATCAACAAATGTTTAGGTATGGCCCTCTGATAAACCCTAAGGCAATAAACCAAAAAAAAATTGTTGCCTTGAGGTCGACACTAAAGCAACAAAATTAGGTTTTGGTCACCTTTGGTCGACTCTAATTCGACCATAAGACAACAAACCTTGAATTTGTCGACTTTAGTTTGCCTGAAGAGACAAAAATATTTGCTTCATCACTTTTGGGTGTGCTTAAGGAGACAAAAGTAAATTTTGTCGCTATTGAATTGACACATTGCTCATTTTATGATGAAAATAATATTTTTCATCATCAATAGGTGATGGAATTTTCTTTCTACATGACTAGAAATTAGTATCAAAATTTAATATGCAATGGACATAAGTAGTTATGAGTTGTGCTTATCATCAAATACATACATTTGATGCTAACACATAGGCTGCAAATGGAAATTGACATGTGGTATCATTAGTAAAATGTAGATATTTTTATAGTATAACTAGATATGTGGCAAATGTCATTATTAGATTTAATTTAACTTATTGGCATCTAAATTTTAGTTATTGCAATAGTCATTTGCATAAAAAAAAATTAGGAGTTGACCCAGACCCCTAAACCATCAATTACATCATTTAGATTAGCATAGCATATTGATTAGCAAGCTAAAAGTGAGATCGAGAAATAATCCGGCAGGAAATTCATGAACAAAAATGAAAGGTTGAGCTCGAACCAAACCCGAAAGGAAAAGTGAATTAAGAGTCGGATTGTTAGCATCATCGAGTTCAAGAACATGCCCACACCGAAACCCAAGCAATAATTCCAAAATGGTGGAAAACAAACTTGACAAAAAAAAAAGGCAATTTTTTTAGAGACACCATGAGGTACCGCTCCGGAGTCTACGGGAATTCATATCCAAAGATGGACCGTCAAATTCACGCCTACATCACCTCTCTGCACCAGATATCTAGATATCTTCATTCAAGGACCCATCATATCCTCTGAGGTTTCTGTCGGCTATCCAAATGCTTGAAAAAACTCTCCCCAATTTAACTTGTCAAATATCTGTCTTTGGCAGCTTTTGCGAGGGACAATTTTTAAAGCGCTTGTCGTCTATACAAGTACTTTTTCTTAGATGTTCAAGCTATGAAAGCCGTAGTTGGAGAGGCTCTATCTTCTGAGGATCTGGTCTCTCTCTCTCTCTCATGCAAACCATTTGGATTCTTCTAATTCGATTTTCTCCTCCTCTTCCTATAGTTTGTCTTCCACTTGATATTCTAAGTAGTTATACGTGATTCTCTTTTCATGATATTTCAGCTTTATCTGTAGTTCCTTGAAAAGTTAGAGAGGAAATTTGTGACACAGGAGGCCTACGACACCTGCGAAATTTATCAGTCTCTTAACTTGACTTGGCATGGACTTTGCTTCGTATATTCCCTCGCGAGCTGCTTCATCGTATACCAACATAGACACTGGACCAGTACTACAGCCGTGACGCCACAAACTGATTTAAAGAAGTTGCTTGATTGTCACCAATAATCAGTTCATTGCAAAACATGACTAGTCTTGATGATGTTCACCGGTGCTCTATCATCCTTTGTTGGCTTGCCTGAACCAACCCCTGTTTTAAGGAGCAACTTATGATGGTTTATGATGGCTCACTAGCTTCTCCAGCCAAATAAATGGAATTCATTTGCATCTGTTTAATGTGATTGTGAACTGCAGCTTTAGTTTCTTAGTTCGCGTCTTTGTCTTTGAAGAGCACTGTCTTTGAAGAGCACGGGATGTGAACTCTCAAGTCACCTGTCAATATAATGTTCACAATGAAACCAATTCAGGAACCATAAAAGCTGCATTTGCTAGCAGATCGGTGTGAGATGTTGGCTTTTTGCTGCATGACAAGTGACACACGGTTGTTTTGGTTCGATATCCTTTGGTTTATGTTAAAATATTTTGCTATGTTCAAAAGGATAAGAAGGAATGCATATATGAAATGTCATCAGTTGCTAGAGTAAAGTCTTCCAATATCTTTGACTGTCTCTCATAGTATATTGACCAAAGTTTTGCAATATCACAATAGACCAAGAAATGAAAGAATGGGCTATCTTTTGAATTGTCTATCTTTTGAGTTGTGTCCAGGTACAATTTATGCCACAGGCTTTTGAAAAAAGATTTTGCGCAATTTGTGTTAACGAAGTCACCCATCTAACATTAAAAGGTGCCAGTAAAAAGCCAAGTATCATAATCCAAAAGCCAAACCAAGCAGCCACTAACAAGGTTTTGGCCAACCTATAAATTAGCCTCAACCTGGACGAAAGCACCATGTTCAAACTTTCAATACAACATCATCAATATTAAATCATGAATGATAGGACCACGAGGAGAAAAAAATTCAACATATCTAGCTCACTATAGGACAGGCAGTTCTCAATGGCTCAAGTTCAATAACCCATAGGTATATGAACACAAATTTACAGGTTTGAAGGAGAGAGCATTATAAGAGACCAATATTTGTTTGTTTAAAACGCAAGACGCCATGCAACTGCATCCGTAACATGTTTACATGCTTGAGTAGAATCTATACTAAAACCATAAACTAGAAACTATTACATTGAAGAAGTTCATAAATGTTGAATCTTCAGGAGAATCAATTGTAGGAGCAGTTGGGGATGGCTCTTGCAGTGTTTCCATGACAGACAAGCTTGAAACTCCTTCAAGTTCCTCTAATTCACTGATCCACGCGTCCACAATTAAAAAAACAAAGGACTGTGAAAACACTAAATATCATATTAGAGACAAATTAATGTCAACTTTTATCTTGTCCCACCGGCCAATTCAAGACTTCACAAGGAAATAGATACACAACATCTAAAGAGAACTTGTAAGAAAAGACCTCTGGAGAGTTTATCATCGCAAGTTTTTCCTAGCTTTAGACTTGGTCAGTCTAATTCGCGATTCCCATTAGTAATACCACAAGCATATTTCTCAGGTAGCCTGAACTTACTTTAACTCCCAAAAGGTTTTGCATGAGGTGCCTGCAGTTTTTGCAACTAAATATAACCTTCGTTTTCCTTAGAATAACTATGAATCAGTGTAGACAATAACTTACAGGCACAGATGTTCATCCAACGTTCATTTTACTTCGAAGGCTTGAATCATCATTACCTTTTGATTGAAGCCTTTGGTTTTGAGGGCACCTTTGAATATGCACTGAGTATCCTGGGAAAAGTAAAAAGTGGTAAAGGTAAGCCATTCCTGTTAAATAGCAATGTTCCAATGCCGCTTATCCATACTCAACGAAAGCAAGACGATCATTCTCGGCCGTTGGGCTTCCGCTCGCTTGAGATTCGCCGTCCTCACCGTCTCTGTAACACGTTCTGCATCCGGAAATGGCAAGTGGGGACTCTGGCGTCACCCGCAGAGCTTGGGACGTGGTCCACCTTGCGCTGCTGTGGCCGAGGAGAAGTGGGGCGTTCAGGCGGCTCCTCACGGTCAAGTTCCGTCTCGCCGTGGCTGGGTTCGTCAAGAGCATCGGTGGCGGTTGCGGCTACCGCAGCTCGATGCCTATTCGGTACGTGGAGCGCAAGCTCTCGTTTGACAAGACCCTGGTCTTCCACATCAAGATGCATCGACCCGTGAGATTTTCAGAACATGTCGGATATCCAGGATCTTGAAGATTTTTCATAGGAATCTTACTCTCTCCATCACTTCTAAACTTGTCAGATCTCTGTCAAACATCCAGATGTAAAGTCCATATAAATTCGCTTGTGCCCAAATTTATTCTCCTGGACTTCCTGGTAAGTGATTCAGATACGTATTCTATATTTGCATTAATATTTGCACTTTCATTGCATTTTAAAAATGGGTGTGGACTCATTAAAATATATATCCAAACAAAAAATATTTATTCTCATTATACGGGATTTGTATAATCAAATTTGGATATCATTTTATCTTTGAATGAAATTTCTGCGAGCTTCCCTTTAAAAAAGGACAGTTATTGACGTATAAAATTTGAGAGTTCATATAAACATCTATTACATAGAAAAATTAGTGATCAATTATGACCCTTAAACAAAAATATTGGTTAAGTTGCATATAACCTTTGTATTTGTATTGAATCGGTGGAGGGTAGACTTTTTTAAATAGTTTCGAAATTAATAAAGTAGACTAAGTCTACAAGAGCATTAAATTTTGGTCAAGCCCGTGGAATACATATACGACAGAACTTAGCATTATTAAGCCAAGTTGAAATAATTGAATTATTAAATAGAATACTTGGAGGACAATTCAAATTATTTTATGAACATTCAACTAGAGGAAATAATCAGAAAACTGCCCAAGTTGAATGTCATGACTGGGAAATTAAAACCCTAGACTTTACCTATGATGCATTGAATCACACTGAGGGGAGGACGTTCACTAGTAATTACGAGCACCAACTCTCACACCGGCAAGCTCCCCCACGTCTCAGTTTTTTAGTGGCAGCCCCTCATCGTCTTAGTTCAAGACGCCCCCACCTGCAGCCATGTTTGAATTATCTTGTAGGTTTTCTGCTGCCCCTGTAGCAGCACCGGCAACTGGTCCAACCCAGGCGTCTTCCACAGGTTTTCCAGATTAGTCGCGGATCTCCTCCATCATCGCCATCCAGCAGCAGCTCGCTGTAGTCTCACGCCTTTGTTTGCTGCACATCCAGCAACCGCAGCACCCAGTCAATCCGCTAGTAGCGACGCTAATTTCAGCACCACCCGATGCTGCTGTTGCTGCCGCTGCCTGCCCAACGCCCCTGTCCAGGTCGCTGTCCTTGCCTTTTCTTCCAGGTCTGCTGCGAAACTCCTCAGCCAGCAGCTGATCTATAGCAAGTCTAGTCCGAGGAGCACAGACGGAAAGCCCAGCGAAACCCCGACGTTGCTCACCTGCCACGACATCGCCACCGGGATGATCAGCAAAACTGCAGGTCAGTCCACGACGTCAGCACGACCACCCCGAATTCTTTGACCCTTGCTGGCCGTCATCCTTGTGCCCCTCGTCACCGAACCCTAGCCTTGCCGGTCTTTGCTCGCCAACGGCCCCCTGTCCCATTTGGAACTAAATTTTCCAATTTAGGTAATTATGAAACCGAATTCAATTCAATTAATCCGTTACCAAAATTAGAGTTTATCAATTCAAACTTGATTTTTTTTATATTTTTAGGCATTATCCAATTAAGAAATTTTAGTGTTTTGAGTCTTGCATGATATCATGGTTTTGATCTTTAAGGTTTAAGATCTGACCGATAATGGTTGTTTCCTATTTTGAGTTTGATGAATATTTCATTGTGCGTTTATTATGTTTCATGTCTTTTACTTAGGGGTGATCCTAGTTCCCCATTTCTAGAACAGGGGCCGCACCAGATTGACTGATTCTCGAGCGATCCAATAGAACCGATGGATTCACATATCTTAACCGAAAGTTTTGAATTAATTGAATTGCTAATCCATGTTGCAATTCGAAACTAGGATTTCCTCCAAGATTTGCAAAGGATAATGAGAGATGATGAGACCGTGATGGAAGGGGCACACTCGAAAAAAGGAGGATGCGGTGGATTCTTTTCCATAAACAATGGACTCACAAATTTAAGGAAGGTGCGAGTAAGCGAGAGAGGTAAAATTAGGAAAACAAGAAAGTAAAATAAAAAAATAAAAAAAATAAAGCAAAAGACAAAAGGAGCAAGTTTGCTTCATCATTTGAATAAGCAAGGCGAGAGAGGAGACTAGAATTTAGATTTACATTTTACTTCTTTAAGAAATTAATATATATATATATATATATATATATATATTTTGTTGCCACACTGGAATCAGGAACTAGATCAAAAATCATAGATTCCAACTTTATGGAAATGGGAACCAAAGCAAGGTCCCCTCAAACCACCCAAAACTGGTCGATTCGATCTGGTTGGGGCAATTTCCGGTTCGATTTTATATACTCTCCGCTACTTGGTAAATTTTCCTATTTAGAAAAATATTAAAATTACATGGCGTCTTAGAATATATGAGTTTACTAGTTAGAATTGCTCGTTTAGGAAAGATATGGTAATTTAGGAAATCTCTTAATTTTAGAATAGGATGAGATTTAAATTATTTCCTAGTTTGAATTAGGTAATAACATATCTAGGGAGTTCCTTACCTTATTTTAAAAGAAAATCACAAAATAATGCGCATGCATCTTATAGAATTAGTTGTTAAGTCATCATTGTTTCCATGTCATTGCCACGTCATCATTGTTGCCATGTCACCATATTTCCATGTCTTTTTTTCATGTCATTTGGTGATTGCTTGTTTAGGATTATATGAATTAAATTGCATTTCATATTAGATTAGTACATTTCTTTTTGCTCATTATTAAAATTAGGTCATGTCACATGTCATTAGTCTAGTAATTCATGCATGTTAAATTTAGATTAGCAAAGCATATAGTTTAGTCTTCATAAACAAGAAAACCCAAAAAAAAAAAAAAAAAGAATTAGTTACAATCGCATAATTATTTAGAAACCATGTTTTGGTTAGGAATGCATTTTTAATAAAGAAAAATCTTGCAGATATTGAGGCATAAGTGAATTTATGCTCTACTTTGCTTCAGGTATTTAAGTTCTTGCCCTTTTCTAGCAAATTATTTATTGCTTTGGTTTATGGGGTGTTAAATATTGATTGCGTATCCACAGGATTATTCTTATATGTTAGGCTTGGGCTTAAAATCAACCAAAATTGTTTGCAAATTTTTTTTCAAAATAAAGAGAAAATTTACTGAAAGAGCGTTGGATTAATTTAACATGACCAAATATCCGAATCTATTGAATTTCTGGTTCGTAGAAATAAAGTATTTTCCCATATTTTATTGGGTGTCTAATTGGCCTTAACTGATGAGTAGTGGCTCCAAAAGAAAGCAAAATTACATGTTAAATTGATTACCAAATTGTGATTGGTAGGGTTTGGAAAATCTGTGCAAAGTCTTTGACTTAATAATCCATTAGTTTTTCCTTTGATTGTTCACTTCAGGAAAAGTCACAACATCATCGTTACTTTTTCTAGTTAAATTTGAACCTAGATCCAAAAGTCGTTATTTAAGCCTAACACGGTTTCACATGCCTGAAGAAAGGACAATTCAATGTAGGGGGTTTGGGGCCACAGGACCCCCATCCGATTGAGGCTATGGTTTCAGCATGATGCGAAGTCACATGTGCACCCAAAACTGAATCCATGTTTGGAGTTTTCAGACTCAGATGGTCGACTCTTTTAGAGTAATGAATGGAGTTGAATGAGTGATTAAAGCCTCCCGCATCTAGAACCGCGGTGATAATGAACTTTTGTAGCAAGAATGTTTTTCTTGCTTCATATATATATTGCTTTTAATCATATGACGTTAGCCACCGATAATACATTGAGAGAGGCTTGTGAGATTCTTGCCCGCACGAAGGATCTGATTTTTGTTGGGGCCTCCTACTTTCGTTGTGAATGTCAGTAAAATTGACCAAACCAATGAAATGTCGAGTATTTAATGTCCATTCCTAGGTCCATCATTTTTTGTACCGAAGTCAAGTTCGTGAACAAATGACAGGATTTGAATTGGAGAAGTCGGATGAGACCTGGTGTGGGGTGGATCAAGATGCATGGAATGCCAAGGACACGAGGTCTGTGGAAGAGGAGGATGAATTGCCTCCAGCTCTGAAAATGGATAAGAATGAGTTGATAGTGGATGCGCTGGTTAAAAGTCGCCTAAATGAGTTCAAGAAGATTGTCCGTGATTTGAAGAGATCTCCAAATTCATGACTGAGGCTTAAAGCATAGTTTTATGTTCATTCCATTCAATGAGCACTTAAATGATATCTTGTCGTATGGTAGAGGAACAATCTCGACCGGAGAATGTTAAGACACCTATAGAGTCATGTGAGTGGAAGAAAAGGATATCTGGTTGTAAAGATTAAGCTAACGAGTTGGTTGCTCAAGCTAGAAATAACGAGAAATAATATGAAATGGGACATGATAGATCGAAATCCAAATCAAGGACCAAGCCAGTGTCATAAGAAAGGATACTTTCAAGAGAGAGTATCCAAATTTAAAATGAAAGAAGTATCTAATATCTCAGAGCTCTCGTAATATAACAAACTAAGAATTTGTCACCGTAGGGTAGCAATAAGGCGACAAATTTGATGTTTGGTCGCCTTAGACTGCACTGTTGTCGCCATAACTCAATCTGAGGTAACAAAACCCTGCCTCCTCCACAGGCTTTAAGCCCTCCAAAAGAAGTACTCAAGTGATATCCACTGGAGTCTTTACTCATGAACAACATCGTAATTACTCTTACATCCAATTTGAGAATTGGATTGTTATACACTCCATCATTAAAGCACTTGCTCCCTGTTCATATCATACAACAATATAGCGCGACAATATTTCTCCGTGTCACGAGTGAACCAGTTTATTTTTACCCAATTCACCATCTTAGATGCCTACTAAAAGTCATATATCACGTTGTCACTTTCTCTTTGGTTCCATTCCTTGTTTGATTGGCAAATGATCTGGTTTCATGGGTAAATCATGACCATCCTATAAGACAAGAAGTTACCACAGACCGTGGGGGGCATGTCTCAAGTACATCTGTATCATTCGATCTTATAGAGTCTACTGGATTTACTCAATGAGCTAACTGAATTCAAAGATATAGATGGATTTACAGTGCATCCGTGCACAATCTATATCACATCTTTGACGTAGATGCCTCCAATCATGTTCCTAATTCAACATCACATTGAATATAAATCCGAATGAGGGATTACCTAGCTAGGAGCACACAATGATAGTTGAACAATCTAAAATCTATTGAATCTCTAAGAATTTAATCCATCCCAAAGTGTTGAATCCTAAAAGAAAAAAAAAATTGCCCATCTATTACATATCTACACCAGAATGATTCACACTTCTTGAGTACTTTTAAATACTAAGTATCCAATACTCATCATCACCATCCACCTGAATCCATCATCATATATCAGATTTCAAGACCTTGACATATTGCTAATATCGCAATATTGCACATAAATGTTTCAAAATGATTTTAGAGTCTGCAAATCACATATCAGAAAAGTTTCAAAACAATGAGCTAAACCATACCACCATGCACCTGTCAACTCCAGCACGCTACATCACCAACAACGCTACAATAAACAGTCACTTTGTCCCAAAGTAAATTGCATAGGCACAGAGCATGCCAAAGTTAGATAAGACGCCACTGTATAAAAGAAACAGAAAAGACATAACTTGATGGTTCTCTCTTTTAGAGGCACACATGGATCCGGGCTTACAACCCCAGCTGACAGCTATCATCTGAATCATTACCGGTCATGCCATACTCTTGGTAAGATGGCACAGGTTTGGTTCCGCTACAACCTTCGCCGCGCCAGATTCCATCCTCCCAGGAAGCAAGCAGAGGTGTGGTTCCGCTACAACTTTCGCCACGCCAGATTCCGTCCATCCAGAGAGTAAGCTCACGGACACGTTTCACAGTCTCAAGCACACTTTCATACTCATCATTCTTTGCTTTCAATTCCTTCTCTAGATTTCTAGCTTCCCGACCATGGCAAGACAATACTAGGAAAAAATATTCGAACATATTGTCATCGTCACTCTTTTCCCAACAGTCTCGCTTCCACTGGAATTGCTCTTCATTTCCTTCCCATCTCATGTCATTCACTTGCTCGCTACCACCATCTATGTTTTCTTCGTTCTCTTTGAAACCCTCGCTAACAAATTTATAAATGTCATCGGATAACTCTTCCCAACATTCTTGCACCGGCTGTGGTTGCTCTTCATTGCCTCCACCTCTCATGTCAATCATTTGCTCGCTACCACCATTTATGTTTTCTTCGTTCTTTTGCGAGCAAGGGGCGAGATATACTTGAACCTGACCGATAAAATTTTGCCAATATTCGTTGACCTGCTGCAATTGCTCTTCATTTCCTCCACCCCTCAAGTCATTCACTTGCTCCCCACCACCGTCAATGTTTTCTTCGTTCTTTTGCGAGCCCTGGCCAAGATATTCCTTAATCTGAACCATTACTTCGGTAGGGCAGCTCCTGCAGGGGATCACGTTGCCTTTGATACTTGCCAGATGATGCTTAAGCCGAGTCACGCCTCCCCACATCACGTGTCCACAGAAATTGCAACGGACACGCCCGACGTTGTCATCAACCAGAGTGCAATACTGCCATGCGATATCATTCCGCTTTCTCTTTCTCATCCTGAAAAATACAAGTCCACATAGTGTTTCAAATCTTTCATTGCCAGTGGGACAATATGCTAAGACATAAACTCACTCCCTGAAGATGAAATGAAGCGCGTGTCCATTTTGCCATGATAAAATTGTACTCGGGTCTCAACACTCCATGAAATCTTCTCTTGCCCTACGTGAAACGGATGTGATCTATAAGATAGATCATCTCACCTTTAATGATTCTCGTTTTATCTCCGACTTCTTCTTGTGATTCCCTCTTCCTATGTATCCTTCTACACTACTGTTACCTCTTCATTGATTGCTTCCGACAATTTTTGTTTCTTGAAAAGGTGCAATGATGCATGGAGAAGTAAACATGATTCTAACTTGCACAAACACAAAAGAGTTCTTTTTCTTTTTCTATTTTTAATATAAATGAACAATCTATTGTTTCAAGAAAATGAAAAGAAGATATACCGCGTAAAATCAAGATTGAAGAAATAAGATAAGCTTACTCATCTTACATGAACAAATAATAATTCCACGCTCCACACATCCAAACGAACAGCCACATAGATTACCACCATTGAAAGAGATAAGAGGTCAAACCATACATAGCACTCGGGCAATAACCTCGCCGCCGACCATTGGTACCAAATTGCTGATGCTAACATTCCAAATCACGATGATGGCAAAAGAAAAGATCGCTTAAAATGATAGTGGGCACAAGCGGCGATGAGATTGAGAGAAAGAGCCTTATAGTCGTTACAATTTTCCCCTAAATTTAAACCAAGATCCAACAATCGTTGTTTGTCAATTTTTCTCGCAGGCCGGAATAAATCCAATGTAATAACGTGCAGTGACATGACAGCCACATCACAAATCGTCATTCACATCAGCCACCAACGGATATCAAAATTGTCCCACGAGATAAAGCTTTTTTAAAGACGGCCTGTAGCATCAGGTAAAAGTCCGTTGAATCTAATGGTGATCACCTAACGAAATAAAAAGTTCCCCCTCCCTAGATTGCCCCAGAAGAGAAGGCGAAAGGAAAACACAAACGCCAGCACATGTACATATCGTCCTCGATTGTACTGAAAACGATCGGGTGAAAACCGCGTGAAAATTTCTGAGTAGTTACTTCTAAAACTCTGGAATCGTTCAACAGAATCACAAATTTCCCTGTAAACAACAATTCACAATCCAGGACTCATAAAATCAAACGCGAAAAGGAGAGAAATCGACTGACCTTTGCAAGAAGCTGTCCAAATCTTATGATCTACAATGAAAAAGAGCTAACTATTATTCCTGCTTTATCCACCCTCTCTCCTTCTTCTTCTCTTGTTGAATACAATAGAATCCATTATAGGCTTACATATATCTCTTCATTTCTCCATTTAAGGTAAAGTTTATCGATTTTATACGCTTTTTATCGCAAATTAGTCAATGATTTCCATATTTTAGAATACGACAATTAAATCATTTATTACTTGAATTATTGAGAAAATACTCCTGAATTCGCAATGATTTAAGTGACGTTCCTTATATACATTTTTTTCCATTCAATCACTTGTATATTGTTCTGTCATAATTTCCTTCTTATTTACCTTTTTTGTTATACGCGGTAACCGCGTCTTAGTTTGTGGTATTGAGGCCTAACCCAGTTTCACATACATAAGAAAGGACAATGCAATGTAGGAGACTTGGGACCAGAGGACCCCCTTCCGGTTTAGTAAATGGATTCAGTAGAACTCAAAAGTTAAATGTGCAGGCAAAATTAAATCTATGTTTGGAGCTCTCAGACTCAGGTAGTCGACTTTTTTCGAGTTATGAATAGGTTCGAATGAGTGATTAGAGGCACATCTAGGACCACAATGATAATGGACTTCTGCAACAAGAATGTTTTCCTTGTTCCATATATAAATTGTATTTAGCCATATGAAGTTAGCCATTTCAAACACACTGAGAGAGGTTTTCAGAGTTCTATACGAGGCAAAGTGATCTCTTCGAGAATTTTGAGAAGATTAAGATCTATATGTTGGCTGGGTCCACCTCATTTGTGGGGCCGGAGAAAAAAAGGAAGTCAAAAAGTAGACAGAATAAAAGGTGGGGTTGCTTCGGGCAAGATAGAGAGCTCAAGAGGGGAGAGACAGTGTTCCACCGAGAGAGAGCATGCAGGGGAGAAGAGGAAAAAGGCAGCGGCTTCTAGTCTCTGTTCGGAAGCCAAACAATGTCAAAATTAGATCAAATTTGAATATGTTGTTTGTGAGACCAATGGTTCCGAGTTGATAGGTTTCATTCATTGAGAACTTTTTTCGAATTCTCTAATTGCAATTGGGGTTTTCTTGCTTTATTTATGGTAATCCACCTTAGGGGTGATGAAATACTGATGTATTATTAATGTTGAGCTTCTAATGTGTAACTAGAGAAACACTTTATGTATCTTACTATTCTTGATGATTATTGAAAGTTTTTTGGCAATCTACAATTTTTCCCAAATTAGATTTCCAAGTAAAATTTTGGTATTGTTGCTACCTTTGTTTATGATTTCAGCGTTTTATCTACTTATTGCAAGGTTGTATTGTGCAGGTTGTTTCTAGAGTTAAGTCGATTTCGGTTGGTTTAGTTTTTGGGAAGATATTGATCTCGGATTGGGTTTAGTATTTGATATTGTTGCCCTGAATTTCCCCAACACTATCAATGTAATTGTCGTCTAGTAAATCTAACAGATATGGAGTCCTTGTTATTCTTATTGGGCTTTCCTAAATGACAAAACTTGAAATGGAGAAGTTCGATAAGAGTTAATGTACGGCGGATCAAGTTGCGCGCAACGCTAAGTAGACGAGGTTTGTGAAGGGCCTTGGGAATGGGAGGTTTGTGGAAGGCCATAGGGATTAGCGATCTTGCACAATATTTCGACTTATCCATCCTTGTCACTCATCTTCAAGAGCCTGTGGCAGATCAAAATGGTGTATTGTCACGTGCGGTTGAATCTGCATGTAAAAATTAATTCGTTACCGCCCATTGGAGGTAGTTCCTTCTCAATGTATAGTAAATCTGCATAAAAAATGGGGCTTAAAATCACATTAGTATGCGTATAACAAGCTTTGGCCATCGCCATGGCTGATTAGTTCATCGATAAGGTTGTTGTGGTACTGCAATCCCTTCGGATTCACTGAGCTTCTCCCATCTAAAAGAAGAAATGCGATCATATGACAGAAGAGATCAGAAACAGAGGCACCATTTGAAACAGAGGAGCTACAGTTAAATAAGTATTTGGTCGTAGTTGGACATCTTCCTGCATCACATTGATCAAATAGGATTGAGGGATGGTGGGTTAATCTCAAAATTAAGCAAATCTAGGTTTGTCGGTCACTCCTCATAACAATTATCTTAGTGAGGAAATACCGTATATCAAATTGTGATGAGATGACAAATAAGTACCATGTTTATTGTTTATATTATGTTGCGTGTTTTTCTTTTATGGATTGTTGCTATTTACAAAAGACGAACTTTTTTTAGAGATGATTGAGCATAGAAGTTCTATAATTAAGAATTTGTTATACATGTTGTGAACTTTTTATTATTTATTTTATTTCATGTGTTCATCTTTTATAGATTGTTGCTATTAACAAACGGAAAACTTTCATCTTTGTTGTTACATTTACTTTCATTTTGTTGAACTAAAAATTAAACAAAAATAAAAATAAAAGAAAGAAATTGGTCGATTTCTAGGTTTAAGCTATAATCTATAACAAAATAAATTCCAGATTCCAATGTATACAAGATGGCTTTCAAGTTCTAAAAAAATAAGGAACCTGCTCCAATGAGTTCACTCTAAGTTCCAGGTGAAACCTGCATGAAATGGAACCCTAGAACCCTACACAAAATGGAATCGCTCATCCCTAGATCAAAGGCGACAAACTGAACAAATTGTCTCCTTAAGTCGACTCTAAAGCAACAAAGTTAGTTGTCAGGTGTTAGATCACCTTTGGTCAAATCCAAGTCGACCATAAGACTTGTGAATTTGTCGCCTTTAGTTTGCCTTAAGATAGATATATATATATATTACCACTTTTGGGTATATCTAAGGAGACAAAAATAAGTGTTGATACCATCAACTACAATTTAAGGTGACAATTTGTTTAATATGTGACAAAAAAATAATATTTTTTCGTAGAAATATCCTATGGTGATGAAAAATTTTCTTTCAATGTGACTATGAAATAGTATCAGATTTTTAATTTGTTGTCGACATAGGTAGTTTTGAATTGCGCTTGTCATCAAAGATAAATGTTTGACCCTAACACAGGCTGTAAATGGAAATTTATGACATGTGGCATCATTAGTAAAAAGTAAATATTTCTTATAGTCTGATTGGGTATATCACAAGTGTCAATATTAGATACAGTTTAGTCAATTATATTGATGTATGTAAAGCTAGAATTACTATTAATTTATATGAAGGCGTGGTTTAATATTTAATTACTCTAACACTCCTCCTCACACGAGCCTAAATATTAGGTTTGAATTTAAGATCTCCTACTCTAATACCATGTAAAATTTTGTGGTGTCACTATCAACTATTCTAAGAGCTTAAACTATTAATGAATGCATGGTTTAATATTTAATTATTCTAATAGTACTTTAATTCAATAACTAATGCAATCAATTGCTTAAACCTTTATATATTGATTTGATAAATTTCTCTTCACTATACTTGAAAGTTGCTTATGAACTTCAAATATTCCTTCACCCTAGCAAATACATTGGTTATCATGTTTCTGTTTACTAATACACACACACACACACACATCTTTCTAACACATTAATTAAACTTGATTAATCATGCTTGTCATTGGCTATAGAGAAATATGGCAATGCTAAACTAGGTTGCAATAGTATCTGAATATTTTTTTCAATTTCGTCAACATATACCACACAAGTGGTATATATCAACAAATGAAATATAAATATTTAGCAATATGATTGATGACAGAGAAATTTTCTTGTGTAATTAGAAAAATTGCATTCTAATTATTAGGGCCAAATTAATTAATTATATAGCTAGAAAACTATAATTAGAACACGTTTTTTCTAGTCTTTCACATTACCAATTTGGAGTGCAACAAATTAAGATCCTTAATGCTGAATTTATCCAAATTTTTATGTTTGAATTTAAACAAGTTGAATGTCAAATAAAATAATGTGTGCATTATATAAAGAAAAGCATGACTCTTACCTTTAGGAGATCTTTTTTTTTTTTTTCCAAAAAATGCCCCCAATCACTTTTTTCTTATCGTGTACTTTACCAACCATTCTTTCTCGTGATTTACTGATTCGCATATTTCAAAACAAGGTGATTTTGCTGATTATCTAATAACATAATTATGATTCAAATCAGTCGCATGACATCACATATAACTCCCATAGTATAGTTATAGTATATTCAAATATATGCATGAAGTGTTTGATCATTTTTTTTTTCAGAAGTTTGAAATTGAAGTCATCATAAGATATGCTTAATTGATAATAGGATAACAACTTTTTTAGAATGGATTTTTCAAAAATTGATTTTAGAAAATGAAGAAAAAAAAACTAAGGGGACGAAACATAGGCTCAAAGTAAATTGGCGGGCAAAATCCTGCCCATAGGTTACAGCCCCAACCTCTATCGCCTGGTTCAAAATTTGACTTTTAAATGTTGTTTAGTTATATGATTATTTCGTTTAAATTTTTAAGCATAAAAAAATATAAAAATATGCTTAATTTTTGTCTTTCGTTGCAGCCGAGTGTTTGGTCGAAGTGTGGAGAAGCAAGCACGCCAAGAGGACTTCAGCTGGATTTGTTAGATCGATTTCCTTTTTTATATCGTAATTATATAGTCAAATACATTAAGAGCTTTGATGTAATTACACTTTTTTGTCAGGTTTCTTTATATATGAGGGAAAAAGTATTAAAAAAAATCCTAAACTTATTACATTACTACCAATTTAGTTTTAAATTTTTTGACTTTGTGTTAATTCAGTCATTCCAGCTAATTTGACCAAATATTAGTGATGCAGACACTCGGTCAATTACGTGACATCACCAACATTGATATTGACAATTTTTAATAATATTAAAAAAATTCAATTTTTTATTTTTCTCATTTTCTTTCTTTTTTTCTGTCCTTTCTTCTTCCTTTTGTTGGTGACCGACCATAGGCAACAACTGGCCAAGATGACGGAATAAACGAGTAGAAAGGCTTGCAACAAAATCTTTGCTGCCTTAGGCCCTTTTTTTTATTGATGGTATCCTACTTTCTTGTATTTGCAACGATCTAGCTCGTTTCATGGGAATCAAACCCCTGAGACTGCATTTAGAACGACATATCAATATAACTAGATCTAAAAATCACTACCAAATATGGTAAAAATCTCTCAAATTCATTATTAAAAAAACCTTAAATGTACAAATGAAAATAACCTCCATCAATTTGTCCTTTATTATTGTACGATCTAAATTTAAACAACAATCTAAAGCCAAGGGTTCGACAATGATAAGAAAATTAAACAAGTTCTAGTAACATTGGCGGGGTAAATTAGCTAGCAAATGCCGAATCTAGTTAAAAGAGAAAACATGATCATTCACCTTCGCGATCTTGAAAAGTGTAGTGTTTCAACTCTCTTACCACTTTCATGAAGTTTTAATGTGAACCATGGAGTTACAGAAGAGAACAAACTTTGAGACTCTTGACGCTTTCATAGACTTTTGATGCAAACCAAAGAGTTACAAAGGATAAGGAGTTTCGACTTATAAGCCATTATCGTGGAGCTTTGACATAAATTAAAGAACTACGAAGGAGTTGTGAAACTTTAACATGAAGGAAATATACAAAGGAGAGTGAGACAGAGAGGTTAGGGTTTTTTTTTTAGAAATCTCATTTCCCCTCATTCTTAGAGAATTAGAAAGATCATTTTGAAGTTTGAATTTTTATTTCATCTAAAATATGAGTTCTTCTACTTCATTTTTATTTACTTTTTTTTATTTATCATTTTTCCCTTATTTTCAATTTCTTCTTTAGTCCCATCATCAAATAATAAGTGATAATAATATACCTAAAATATGTAATAAAAAAATACTGTGTATATATATATTTATTGAATGGAAAGAAATTCAACTATATAAACAAAATTATGAATGAATAAAACGAAATTTTTTATTTTTTCTTATTTTTGAACTTTCTTTTTATATGAAAATTTAAATATTACTTATATTTAATTATTATTTTAATTTTATTAATTTAAGAAGTTTGTTATTCGAGAAAAATAAATCTTATATCATGAATAAAAGAACTTCTATCCAATTTTATCCCATCCCTCGCATGAGATAATTTTATGCGAACATCCTTTTTATATTCAACTTTTTCCTATATTAGATAAGAACCAAACATAAGATGTGATAAATGTTATCCTCTCTTGACCTTTATAACGCAGCCTAAAAGGGATAGTGAGGTTGTAATCATCTTGATTAAGTGTTTCCTTATAAATGACATCACATATACTTCCCCATCTAATGATATACTTTGTGAAGTTTTCAGAGTAACCATTTTATTCATCGATGATTACTAATATTATGGAGAACAATGGTTTTTGTCTTCTTTAAGGTAAGGGAGCATCAAGAGTGATACAACAAGGGTGTCGCATATGTCTTTGGGGCACATGAGGTGGGAGAGAGATGAAAATTCTAAGCAAACAAGGTCCCTTCCATGGTTATAAGATAGGGAACGGATGTCTACAAGTCTTGGGACTTCGAGAAGTACCATGTGGTCCAATGCGGTTTAGTTGTCAAGGAAACATGGGAAACGATGATGTTCACTCAAATTCATGGAGAGTAATTCACTTTCATTTGAAGAGAAAGCTCCTAATAGGAAAAAAACTACGGCTAATCCCTCAACCTTTTCTCAATGTTCAATGTTATCTCTGACTCTATTTAATTTTATTCTTGAACTTTTCAAAATCCATTATGTGCAATCTTTTCGTCAAATGAAATGCCAATCAAGCGCTTTTTTGCTTATAAGGATTGCCAGCTCAGCATATTATAGGTAAACTCCTCTTGTTGTCCCTTACAATGGAGTACGTCAAAGCATCTCAACTGCTCAATAAGATGTGTTACATGCCCACTGGAACATTAAAAGGATGTTATCAGCGCATCCACATTTCCATTTTATCTATTGAATGCACAAGCATCTCAATTGTTCAATAAGACATGTCACATGCCACTTGGAACATTAAAATTATGCTATCTGTGACATCCCGAATTTCTGATTCTATTTTCAATTGAATGAGATTGGCTTTTCATTTACGTGCCTATAGTTCTTTTCCTTGAGTTGATCACTTACATGATAACTAGTCTATCAGGTGAAGCCGTTAAAAGATTTTAATGTATTAGACTTGAGAATTCGACCAGGAACCGACTGCTCGACCATGCTAGTTTGCAAGGATCATTACGGTACTGGCAGAATCTATCAAAGACCGAAGATAGGTCGATTCGACGGAGATATGTGATTAGTGTGTGGGTGATTCCACCTGATCACAAAATTCTCGTCGAACAACACTAGACCGATTTCTTTGTCTTTTCTATACCCTACGTCCATATTTAAAATCTCGAGATTTTCACGGCAACCGAGAGTCTCCAATGTGTCGAAGATGTACATTGTGGCTTGAAAATAATCGACCACAGGTCAATTGCATTAAAATTCCTTAAAGCTACCCGGTATGCTAGATACCGCTAAAATGACGCCAGATTGAAATTAACGTGAATTTGAACCCGATTTCAGAAATTGAAAGTTCTGTCATGTCATAAGTCATTTTAAGAACGTCGACTCATCCTCAGAAGATTTTTCTACAAATCGAGATTTTCAGCGAAAAATCAAAGTATGGTTATTTTGGATCGGGAAGTTGGTAGGCCCATTTTTTATCGCATTTTTTGTCGTCAAGTTGGATCATTTGACGGGGAAAAATCATAAGAAGGACAAGGACACATAGGCTGATTTATTTGGGCTTCAATTGGTTTGATTTGAAAAGGATTGGAAGAGGAATTTAATGAGATTGAAGGGGAATTGTCCAAAATTCGTAGGCCATGAGGGGTGCAACATTTCAACCACCTTGGAAGCTTCCTAAGGAAGATTTGAGGAGAGAGAATGGGCTGGAGACAAGGGCTGAGTATGGTGGGGCAACCACTCAAGTGTGTGGCCAAGTGTTGAAGGCTTGTGAGCCACTTTGGGGACCCCTCTCTTCAGCTGAAGCTTCTTCTTCTTCATGTGGCTTCACTTTATCCATTGTTAAAGTGTTGAGGAAGCTTAGAGAACTAGAGAAAACTGCAGCCTATCCCCCTTGGCCGTCGCACACCAGCCCAAGCCACCGGACCCTTTTTCTCCCCTTTTTTCCTTTATTCCAGTTTCTGCTCCAACTGACCTTTCATCAAAGATCTGAGTTAAAAGTTGTCTTCCCGTGCAAATTAGCTCACGCTCCACCCACCACTGTGACCAGCACATCCAAACCGTACGGAAGAGCCTGGCCTCGCCCCGAATGGAGCCGCCGACCGTCCCGTCCACTGGCAAGAAGCCGCCGCTCACCGGTTCGTCGGTTCCGCCCACCTAATCAACCCGTTTCGCGTTTTCTTCAATTTTTCTTCCATTCCAGTCCTTCCTTTGCCCATTCCAACCACCATCAAGTCCCCTTTGACCCTCAGGTGCCGCCGGTTACCAACCACCTGCTCGCCGAAGCTCCGATCGGCCCATTTTTGCCGTTGCAGCCGCTGGTTTCCTCTCTGCAATTCAGCTAAGAACAAAAGCAGAAAACCAACAAGCTGTGAGGACTTCGTGACCCGTTTTCAAGCCCTTCCAAGCCTTGGTTGGTGTCGCCGCTAGGAGGTTTGTCGCCCACCTTGCCGTCGCCGTCGCCGTCACCGTCGCCGTCACCGTGGACTCACCGGAACGCTAAACCAGTGAGTTTACTTGCTAAACCTTGCTTAAGAGGTTAATTATACTTAAGGGTTGATTATTTTAGGTTAAGCAAGACTTAGGTGATTAGATTAGTTTAGTTAATTGTTAATTAGATTAAGGAATGTGATTAGTTTAGTGGATAATTAATTAAGGCTAATTAGGTGATTAAAATAGTGTAATCTTGATTAGGCCCTTAATTAATTAATTAATTAATTAATTAATTCGAATTTATAAATAATATTTTATTAAATTATATTAATATAATATATTATTTATTTATTTATTTTCGGAATATATTTAATTATTTATTATTTTCTGAAAATTATATCGTGATAATCGGTGACTGAAATTTCGTGCTCACTGCTGTGGTGTGATCTGTTTATGCAATTGATTTGTGGAATGTGCAATTGAGTGATGATTGTGAAAAGTATGGTATTTTATTAGAAAATCTCGGGTGTCGGGTTTTAACACCGAAAGTGGTTTTAATGACTATATCAAACCGTAGGATTTCAAAAAGGAAGAGTCACTTTTCAAGGTTCAAATTGATCATGTACCCACACACGCCTATTTTCTCAGATGTTTTTAATACGAAAAAAATAGGTCAGGATCACTATTTTAATTTACGCATTTGAGTGCAATGCACGGTATCTTGGGCCGAGATTGATTGGTTGTGTGTTGGTTAATGAGAACCCGTCCTCGAATTGAGTCGGATGGACATTTCCCTATATAAGATATTTAGATTTTAAGTTCAGGTCGCAGTAGATTCTAGACCTATGCTCTTTAGAGAATGCCGTCTTTGAGAGACGTAGCCGTGCTCAAGGGGGGAGACAGAACCTGGCTACGCCAGAAAACCGCCGAAATTTGAGAGTAGGCCGGTGCTCACTGTGGAGCTTATTTAACAATTGGAACGCATAATTGGTTGAGTTTGATACGCCTGATTATGAGACAAAACTATATGGCATGGTATGGGACGTGTCATAATAGTTTAGCCTTATAATCAGGACTCCTATGATTAATTGGGCTGAGACCCCTATTGTTGATTGAGAAAAATAAGGCGTTTCAATTGTCGTGTGCATTTGTGATATGCATTGTGATATGAACTGTGCTGATGTGCAGGAGGGAACTGAGGCGAGGTAAGTCCTCTGTTCTAATTGAGTGGTTGTGTGACTAGAAGGCCCTCAGGTGTATTTTCTTGCTAATACGAGTTTAGGGGGTGAACTTGCTAAGATATTGTCTCACCCCGTCGTGGGCTCACTTTTCAGGTCCTTAGTTGGTGGGTGTGGAGGACCCGAAGCCCCGGAGTTTGTGGAGGTGGAGTCTGAAGGATCGGCATTTGTGTCCGACTAGTATGTCGTAGGACAGCTTCCTTTTGAGAGCCGACCTTTTTGTAGAATTTTGACCAGACTCATTTTGTATATAAACCCGTTGTTTATAAAAGTTGACTTTTGAGAACTGTTGCCTTGCTTTTTATTCCATGCTGTTTGTTGTCAGGGGTATTTGTTTCGCTTCCGCATGTGAAATAAAAAAATGAATGGGTCGGCAACGCGTCCTGGGACGTCGCATATTCATCGACCACCAAGGGATGGGCACGTGTTTGAGGAGCGGGGCGTGACACTATCGGTGCATCCGCATTTCCATTTTGTCTATTAAATGAACATAAGATATTAAATCTAATTCAAAAAGTTTGGGGAGTTAACAAAAAAAAGTTTGATTGAGGGACTACATCAAATATCAGGTCAAAATTTAGAGACCACCTATGATCTTATTCCAATGATATATGAACAAAATGATTTTACGGAGAACCCACAATTTGCTCTCTAATGCTAGTGTGTCAAGAATGTTTTAGCTTGTCTAATGGTATGACAAGTTGCTACCTGGTTAGTAAAATTAAGGCTGGTCCGTGGAATTTATAGTTGTCTTAAAACTAATCCACAAAATTACTATACTAAATGAAATGGCATACTACACAATTGCATTGCTTTTTATATATGGAGTCACTGATGCGAAAACCAATATAAGATGGGAAGAGCAGTAAATCCAGTCTTAGTAATTCATGATGAGTCCCTAATATTGGGCTCACGCATACAACAATGACAAGAGAAGAAGAATAATGGGCTGACCCGAACCGCAACCCGGCCCAACTCGAACATCGTCACCTTCATCGTCCACCTCTCTCAGACGCCAGAAGAACCCGCCCGCCACCACCGAGCGCTAGCTGCTAAGGCACCAACAGGTCCTCTCTCTCTCTCTCTCTCTCTCTCTCTCTCTAGTTTTCCTGTCTCTTTCCTTTCACCCCTTTTGAGTGCCAAGAAATCGCCTCGTCAAGATCAGTTCTTTTTAGAGACCCCAGTTATGCACAATAGGAATGGGTGGCTCATGCCTTCAAGGAATCGAGAAGTTTAAGTTTTGAACTAGCTTGGGTGCTTCCTTTTGGTGCATGCTTTTGACTTGTAGTGAGCTAGTCATGGGTAATCCTTGCTGATGTCAATTCGGACTCATGGTGTTGTGTTCATTGCAAAACAGCACGGTGGGAACCTTTTCTTTCTTCTTTCCTGGCTGTCTTTGTTTAGTTAGTTTAGGTGCTGAAGCGGTTAACTGTTAGTTAGCCGTCCAAGGCTCCTCTTTCTCTTGGCTGAAAGTAATGGGATTTGGATGTTCATATGAAATACTAAGCCTTCGTTCGAAGAGGATTGAAGACGAAGTGCTTGAAACGAGAGCGGCGGAATATCTTTGAAGTTAGAATTGTTTTGCATTAGGATGAGTTGTAAATGCGCGATTGCTTTTATGTCCAAGGACAAACTTTTGTTAATTCTTGCTGCGAGTTGTTTAATTACCGAGGCCTTATAAGTTAGGAGGATATTAAGTACCTTCTTTGTCCAAATGATTATGATCTGATCCTGTTCTACATTCAGCAATAAATTCAATCCCTCAACTTCACTCTTTGCTGTAGTACTTGTACATAACCAGCAGAGATGGAGACTACTAGTCAAGAGCTTCTGAAATTAGAGAATAAGAGTTTCTCTTCCCCATCACTAGGTATGGCTCTTACCTTGATCTTTGGGCAGTAACGCTGGCTTCTTTACGCATGGGTCAAATACGCGTATCTAATGTTGCCATTCTTTTTAATTTCTTGATTACGTGTTTTAATATGCAGAGTCCACCTTGTTCATATGTAAAGAAAAGGATTCAGACTCTAAAAGAAAACAGGCGCCCCACAATGGAAGACCATTAACAAGTTCAGTTCCTTCTAGCCAAGGTATTGAATTTGCCTGTCTAATTTTTTTATCAGCATAATACATGTTTTATGCTTTTCTTGATAATTTATGCAAGTTGTTGTTTAGTCAAATTAATTTCTTTTAGAATAATATTGTGGGCTTCAGTGGAGATTTTTGCTGACAGAGGACTTTCAAAATATTCTGATTGATTTGATGTGGTTGTGTAATGGTTAGCTTGGTCTCGGTAGCTTATTTATTTGTCTGTGGGTTATGTGCCATGTCTACATGTAGCCTTGCTCCACCTAGCAGCTTAAGCTTTTAATTGGAATTTCTATTCCCAAAAAAGGGGAAAATTAATAATTTTCATCTTTTGGCTTTGCTTCAGTTCTTGGAAAAGTGAAAGATTTTCTTGGAGTCCTGTCTGAGGCTAACAAAAAACTGCAGGTTGAAGTCAAGGTTTGTGAAATCATCTCAGTCCTTTGTGACTTCGCCTTTTTCAGTACAATTGCTCTGTCTCGTTGTGACCTACCATGCACAAATCTTGGTTTGTATAGGACAATCCCAAAAGACATGACATTGAAGTTCTCGACGGGAATGAGTCAGAAATAATAGAAATGGTATCTTTCTGCTGCTTATGAACTTCCCTGGTATGATTTTGGTTTATGGAATGCTCACCTGATGCTTTGGACCTTACAAAAACAGGACTTAATGCTGGGCATTGCTGATCTTCATACCCCCGAGGCAGTAGCTGCTGCAGAATCTGCAGTTGCAAGTCATCATCCTCTGAATCCTTTAGCTGCCAGCATTGGTGAAATGGATTCAGAAGACACTACCGATAACGATGATGATGACAGCGATGATGGCAGTGAGGATGGTGATGACAATTGTGGTACTAGCCAAGCAGGCCTTCCTGTAAAGCATGCAAGATCTGAAAATGGCAAAGAAGATTCACATGGATCGATCGGAGGGAAACGGTCAAAAAAGCAACCGCAAAAGGGGCCTGAGATTGTCGAGTTGTCTTGATTCTGTGCATCGTTTTGTTATTGTATCAGGTAATATGAGAAGTGCAAAGGCAGGAATTTCTAAATTTCACTGCTTAGCGCTTTAATGGAAATCAAACCCAAGGGCAAATGTGCTAGGAATGTTGTCATTTGCTGGAGATTTCCACTGCCACCCAAACAAAAAAAGGTCAGCCGTGTGTCCGATTTTGGTAGCAACAAAGATGTTGCTATTGTCTAATTGATCTCGCTTTTGCTTGTTAGTAGTTCTTTTCTTCCTTTTCAGTATGGATGAAATTTTTGGGAATAGGTTACACTTGTGTAACATTGCCTCTTTCTTGACCCTTTTTTTCTATCCATGTTCACACTAGTGAAGAACTACTTTAAGGGTATGCGAGCAAAGTTCTTATTTCGCTCTGTACTTATTCGTCGAATCTGTCAGCAAATGACTCATAAAGCCATACAGAATGTAGCTCAGGCAGATGTCAGTGCATAGAATTCACATTGTTTTGACTGGTGATGAGACAGATATAAAAGAGAGGCAATATGGTGCATCACATTGCAAAGAATTGCTAGGATGAGAAGGAAAATTATCAAATGGAATCATCAGTTATACTTGCAATGCAAGTAGAACCAGCTTCGTGTGGCCAAACCAAGTCTAAGGGGGCTGCTTGTTTAAGCTTAGCTAAAGTAAATATTTTACTCTTTTGCCAATTCAAAATATTAAACTAAAGTAGAAAATGTAGGGTTGGCATTTACCTTTTGTGAACATTTCAAGTGCTTCAAATTTAACAAATGCCAAAGTGAGCGAGCCGCAAGATTTGATTAAAGAGAATGTAAAATGTAAATATCAACTCCGACGTCTCTCAATTTAGTCATATCATGCTTCCCTCCAAACTCGATACTGACGAACCCTGCTTGTTCATCCCCATACTTTTTTCCAGCTATTGAGACATAATTCCAGCGGGAAAAGAGAATGAGGACATGTATCATTAGCACGTGTGATTGGGAAAACCTTGAAGCCATACTCTCTCACCAACATTTCATGAGGACACGTACCGTTTGCACGTGTGATTGGGAAAACCTTGAAGGCCTGAATTTTTACTGAATGTACTCTCTAAACTTTTAATTTATTTAATTTGATCCTAATTCAATGTGGTTTTTGAATTTTTGGTACATACTCAATTTAATCCATGAACCATATAAAAAAGAACCATATAAAAAAATGTTCAATGTGGTCATTGAACTTAAATTAATAGAATAATAACATTGAATACTCTCATATAATTCATGGACTAAATTGAACATATAGTAAAAGTTCATGATCATATTGATAAAATTTAAAGTTTAGGGACCACATTATACATTAAGAATGAAACAATTTGTTGTTATTATCCTGGTTGTGTACAATTATGGTAAGGATGATGTGTCTGTCTCATGCACAAAACTGAAATGGCAAGAAAACAGTGAATAGATAACATCTCCAAGTTTCCCAATCATCATGGAAAGAAGAGGCCTTTAGAGGCGGGCTCTTCTCAGACCCCCCCACCCACCAAACCCCAATAACAGTACCTTTATCTGACCCCCTTTTGGAGGGCTCGAGGCCTCCCCATTTGGCTTCCACAGCAAGAAAAATCAAATGTATCCCGCCAACCCACCTTTGCTTATCCTCCAAAGCACCCAACCGTTGCAATTAATTGTGTATCCCCAAAAAGTACACCATAACCAATTAGAGAGAAAAGAACGCAGGCGCAGGGACAGGAGAAAGAGTAAGTACTGCAGAGACTGGACTTATTGGGCAAAAACCCAACCACATTCTACTAGTCTGCATATCTCATCTTTCTTCTTTTTCACTGTACTGTGGATCCCATGAGAGAGAGAGAGAGGGTAATCACTTTTTTCAACTGTCTGACACCGCAAAAGAGGTTTTTCATGCTTCTTAAACAAGAATGATGGAATGAGGGATCTGACTGACCTCAATCATTATCTAGTGATTCCCCATTCATTTATAAGCTTGGGTTGGAGTGCTCCTATGGGCAAGATAGTGACATAAGCAAGTGAAGTCCCTCAGCAGATTCCTCTGTCAGCAAAAAGAATGAGGCCTTTGTGTCCTGCTAACATACTAGTAGGCATCTCTTCAGACCCATCTGAAAGCAGGGATCTTCTCTCATGGGCAGTCACTGCTTTGGCTCGTCCTTGCGACAACATCGTTGCCCTCCATGTTCTGGGTCAGTTTACCATCTACAGTTGTTCTTTTGAGTAGAATATGTGAATAGTTGACAAAATATGTGCACTGCAATTGCCAACAGGGACGTTGGTGCTGTCGTTTCCCTATTGCTAAATGCAGGTCCTCAACCGGTAATTTTTTATCTAATCATATATACTGCACTTCCTTGTAAACAACAGTAGGTGGATACACGAAGAAGGGACAAATCACCCGGAAGCGTTTGTCCAAAATCCGCAGAGCCAAAGCATATGTTATATCTGTGCTAGGTGAATTCGCTAAGACCTGCCAGTCACACCAGGTGCAATATCTTGAAATTCTTTGTGGAACTGTATCAGCTTAATCAATTTTGAGTCTCTGTTTCTCAGAGCTGATGTCCTTTTACTTTCAGATAAACTTGGAAGCCAGACTAGGATTCAGCACAAGTGTTGGGAGAGGTCTGGTTAAAGAAGCAAAATCTATTTCAGCAGAATATCTCCTTCTTCGGGGATCAAGAGGAGAATCTGCTAGGTAACAGTTTTCTTGCTAAAATCTGCTTTATGACCTGCAATTTCTGATTCTTTTTCCTTTTCCTTCAATTCAAATCAGATACTCACATGGGATTCTAAGGTATTGTTTTGAGAATGCACCTCAAGACTGTGCAGTCGTCTCGGTGGGGAAATGTACCACGAAACAACAGACTTATATACCTTCCAAGCAATCAAAAGGTTGGTGCTAGAAAAAAAATTATTTTTAATGTTCCGATGGAAGTCATTGTCAGCTGAAAGTATCTGTGTTTGCTTCTGACAGTTAAAACTCATCAACTAAGTTCAACCTGGCCAAATCAGACAATCTGTAATGGCAGAGAACGATCCCACATTCAGTTTACCGATCTAGAAACAAAGAGTAAAACCTTTTCACCGACAACAGTTCTTGATGGTCTTGAAAGGGATTCTTGGACAACCACAGATGAATATACCTCCAGCTTCCGAGACTCTATAGTGGCAGCAACCCCTCCTCAGCCTCAAAATATTAAGGCGCGATCAAATAGAAGGAAATGTGCATCTCTCTGCAAATTCTTATACTCTTTATTTATGTCACCATTTAGAAAAAGAAATACTAAAACAGAGAGTCGTCAGCCTCCACTGCGGTGCTTCAGTCACGAGGAAATCCTGAATGCTACAAATAATTTCCATCCAGGTAAACTTCCAACTAGGAGTGACAAAATACTCAATCTTTTAAGTAGCATTGGTTTTTCTCCATGTATGCGTGTTAGCTAACCAATGAAGATATACGACATTGGGGGAAAAAAAACACAGTACGAGATTGGAAATTTGTGTATTAATTTGTATTTCCATTTTCGAATCATTTTGCAGATAATATGGTGGGACAAGGTGGGTTTTCAGAGGTATACCGAGGCGATCTTTCTAATGGACAAGTAATAGCGGTGAAGAGGTTGGCCAAGGACAAAAATGATGAGAACAAGGAAGGAGAGTTTCTGATGGAATTGGGCACAATAGGACATGTCAGTCATCCCAATACCGCCAGTTTAGTTGGTTACTGCATTGAAAATGGGCTCTTCCTGGTTTTCCACTTCTCTGAGAACGGAAATTTAGCTTCTGCGTTACATGGTGAGTATTACTTCCCTTGGCCAAAGTAACTGTCATACCCATAAACTGCTGAAAAAAAGTCAGGAACTTTAATCATTCTGTAGAGAGCAAGAGGAAGGTCAAACCTAATCCTCATCATAGTTAAGAAGCTGAGAAAGATAAGAAAGAAGGATAAAACGAAAGTAAAAGATCAGGGTAAGCAAGAATCTCGGAATTATTTGTCCAAAAGTATCGTTTATGAAGTGGTATAGTTCTTTCAGTTGAAAATTTCCATGTTTCAGTGGTATTAAAGTTCTCTCTCTTTCAGGTAAAGCAACCAAGTCACTTGAGTGGCCCATACGTTACAGAATTGCCGTGGGCATCGCGAGAGGTTTGCACTATCTTCACAAATGCTGCAAGCATCGCATCATACATCGAGACATAAAAGCGTCAAATATCCTTCTCGGGCCTGACTACGAACCACAGGTAGAAAATGATCGTACTTTCTCAGTTTCAAGCTGCATAGCAATTTTTCAACCATTCTGAATGAACGTCAGTGTTCTCTCTGTAGATTACTGACTTTGGACTAGCAAAGTGGCTACCAAACAAGTGGACTCATCACGCCGTGATTCCAATCGAGGGCACTTTTGGTTATCTTGCACCAGAGTATTTCATGCATGGGATCGTGGACGAAAAGACAGATGTGTTTGCATTTGGTGTGCTGCTGTTGGAAATAGTGACTGGCCGTAGGCCTGTCAATTCATCAAAGCAGAACATTCTCCCCTGGGTACATTATCTTCATTTGTGCATTTCTATTAGTCAAAGAGGCCACTGCAGTGATTCGAATCACAACAATAAGAAAAATAATCAATTCCTCAATCTCCTTTTCACTCTCGCCTGTATCTGTTTTGCTAATTAACATTGTAGGCAATGCCTCTCATGGAATCTGGAAACATTGCCGAACTGGCTGATCCGAAAATGGAGGGAAAGTACGACTCTGATCAATTGAGCAGAGTGGTGTTAATTGCTTCCTATTGTGTGAGACAATCCTCAATATTGCGACCGACGATGAGCGAGGTACATGAAACCTTCTAGCTTTAGCTTAGGCAAAAGCATGTCACTATATAAAGTTTGCACTGTCTGAATGAATAATTTCATGAACTAGGTGTTAGAGCTCCTGAATAATGGCCTTGACTCCGACGTAGCAAAAAGCTGGAGGATACCCAAGTTCTTTTCTGATGAGATGGACGACTACTCCATGGTATTTGGGTACGAGGTTCCAACCGATATTTCCTTGGAGGATTCCATGTGAATAGGCGATCGCATTGGCAATTCATTATGTTCTAGATGTCATCAGAATTCTTTGTTTACAAGATTGAAGCATATTCAACATAATGCAGTTGCGTTTACACCAAGCTCCTTCATTTGAGACTTTTTTTTTTTGGTTCATTTGTGACTTCAGTTATGTAAATCTTTTATCGAACGAGGTACCGAAACATAGAGGATGTATCTAGCTTGACTGCCAGAAAAGTGACAGGTTGTTACTTGTCTGCTCGTTTACATATACATAGTTTAGTTGTCAAGATTATGAAAGTGCACCAAGAAATATAGTATTCATGTTCTTACAGACATCCTCCTCTAGCAGTATGTCATGCCAATTGCCAATTTAGTGACTCTAGTGCTGCTCGCAGGAACTGAGAAGGCCATATGGTTCCGCTCGTGTGAATTAAAAGACAGTGCATCTGCTTCTCAATTCAAATTACAAATGTCTTTTTGTACCCATTGTCTTAAAAGAAACCCCACGCTGAGGAGGAAGCATCTCTCGCGTTTTGAATGACTCAGCTTAATTACTGGACTTAGGACAGATTGACGATAACATGTTCGATACAGACCAGCTTAACTAGCGAAGTTAGCAGTGCTGTCCCCAGAATAGAAATCAATGAAGTCAACTCAGACGCAATGTGTTCTGTTCTAGAAAGGACCTAACAGATTCAGACAAGAACCGTTTCAAGCTTTCTTGGTTATTTACATCACAGGATAGATGAAAAGGATCATAACCTCATGGCTTAGAATCAAAGCATGCTCTGACCACTCCTGGAATCTTGAAATCCATGAGAAATTCAAATGTATACTGCAGAAAGGTCTCAGTTTTAGTCTAATTAATTGTGTGAAGGTTTTAAAGTATCGCCTTGTCATCAGGACAAAAAAAAAAAGTTGACAACATAACTATCTATCCACTTAGAGATGACGTGGACCTAATGCGAAATTCGACGTCAGCACCCCATTTATATATATTACAACAAACTGACAAATTCAGAAAAACAAAATTCGAAGACTAATTCGAACATTTTCATAAGAAAAGGAAAAAAAAACGACAAGCTCACATGAAGTATTGAATGTTCCGGCGTCATCGATCAAACAACCCCCGCCAAAATACATCCAACCTGCACTGAACCATGACTACCTCACATGCGAAAACGTGGGGACGACGCCGTACTCGGCATCCGCAGCGATTCCATAGACGCCGGCGGCGGCGGCGGGGGCGGCGGCGGCGGCAATGCTCTCGTCCTCCGTCTCGAGCACTCGGTCCCTCTTCGCGAACCGGCCCTTGATCCTCGGCCTCACCTCGGCGTAGGCTTTTCGCGAGGCGTAGCGTATCGTCTTCTCGAACCGCCGGCTCCTCCTCTTCTCGCGGTACCTCAGCACCCTCGCCTCCCGATCCGGTCCGCTCAACTGATGAGCCGCCCGGCCGGAGGAGCGCGGCGTCTCCGGCGGCGCGGGGCTCTCGTCGGGGACTACTCCGAAGTCGAGCGACGTCGATACCTGGAAGAGCGACGAAACGAGTTGGATCGACGGAATCATTCGAACGCTGCGTGGTTAAACGTTTCGTTAAGGAGGCTTACGCTTTGGCTCGAGGGCGAGAGGTCGCCGGAAGTGCTGAAGTCGACGTCGAAGCACTCGCCGGACTGATGAGGGTGCCGAACCGTGACCGGAGGATCGACTGCTCTTGCTCGAACCGGCACGAGACACTCGCCGTCGAATTCGAGAAACGGGTCGACTTCACTACAGATCGCATCTCCGGCTTCCGCTCCGGCCCCTTTCGCGATCTTCGTCGCGTTCGGCAAGAGCCAAGACCTCGCCTCCTCCTCATCCTCCTCCTCCTCCGTCCGCCCTCCCCACGCGCCGCAGCGGCGGTCGCCGACCGCGGGCGCGGCGGGGACGTCAGGGACGGAGCCCGTCCCAAAGGGCGCCGCGGCCGCTTCGCGGAAGGGCTCCAGAGGAACCCGCACGTGGCGGCCGGCGAGGGGGTTGGCGGCGTGCACGTCCGCGTCGCACGCGGCGCACAGGGCGGCGGCGTCGGCCCGGCACGCGAAGGCGGCCGGCGCGCGCTCGCACGCCTCGCACACCCACGCGCGCTCGTGGCGGAGGCGAGCACGTTGGCGCCGTGGACGCCGGCGTCGCAGGCCAGGCAGAGGAAGGCCGCGTCGGCCTCGCAGAACACCTTGGCCGCCGCCGCGGCGGACCCGCAGTTGTCGAACGGCCTGGCGCCGCCGGCCCGCCGCCCTCCTCCGAAGCTCCTGGCCGCCGTAGTTCCATGGAAATCCATCGTCGGCTGTTGCCGAATGACGCTGCTTGGATCACTGAACCGTGAACAGTTTCTTCTTGGGTTTTGATAATTTTCGGTGCTTCTCGGGATGAGTCCTTGGATGGATGGATGTATAGAAGCGGAAAATGAGAGTTGCCGAGCGAGGAAGATAAGGGAACGTGGGCGATTCCGAGCCACTCGAATGGATTATGGGACGAGGGTGTTCATTTTTTTTCGAGGGGGCTGTCGCGTGGTCCGTGCTCAGCTGGAACAGGAGGAAGATAAGATCGGCAGAGTCAGGAGTCAGAACGAGAGAAGTAGGGAAAGATCGTCTTGGGTGATCCATAGCCACGTGAGCCTCATGAAGCCCCCCAGCCCTTGATGTCGATGGGATCCAGTGTGGGACCCATGTGAGCTCATTAAGGGCTCGAAAGTAGGAGTGATCGATTCCAGATGGGGCCGGTAACTCCCGAGAGTCGAAATCAGACCAGTCAGTCCCTATCTAACTCCCGGATTGGATCGATCTGGCTTAAGGTTTTTGATAAGTTTCTTTTCTTTACATAATGGTTCGATTGATTGGGGGGCAGTTCAGTTCTACACATGAAATCGGGAACAACACTGATTATTCTTAGGTCCAAAAAATTTGGAATCGGAAACCATCTAAAATCGGCCAATTCAGTTTAGGGTCGGTCCATCCTCGTGCACACACCTACTTGCATGTGTCAAGTAGACCCAAGCATGTTTCCAAAAGTAGTGTGAGAAGCCGCATGTGTCACAAGCAAGAAGTAGCTGGGCTCATCCCTTTTGTTCTCCGTGTCTTTTTTTTTTTATTGCATTCAAGACACAGTTGTAAATTCTCTCACCTATCGAATACATCAATCCTAAAAAAAAATTCTTAATCCGTTATACAAAAGTCAATCCAGTTATAAACATTTCAGTTTGATAAATTTAATTTTAAACATTTTAATGATTTATTAATGTAGTTAACTTTCAATCAATTTTTGATAGGAAATTCTTTGATGTGAACGATGGTTGTCTAATATAGCATGGCCGGCAAAGACGTAGTCAATTTTTACAAATGTTTTAAAAAAATTATAATTTTTTCTTTCTTTTTTCTTCTTCTTCTTTTTTTCCATTATGACGGAAAAGGTGGCCCTCACCATAATCATCTTTCAAAACTCGAGTCTCTTTCGCCACCATCACTAGCAACATTTCTACAAAAGCCGTTGTCGCAATCGCGTTCCCTTTACGACAAACTCCACTACCGCCAAGCCAAAGACTAATCCCAATCTCAATGCCATTTACTTTTGCCACTAGCACAATGAATGCAGTCCCATCACTACACACTCTTTTCTAATGAGCACAAGCGCAAAATCTCTGAAACACCCTGCAAACTCCATGAGTTGACTAAATTCAAAACTTTGAGTTGACAAGTATTTCCAATCAAAACAGTTTGCACGTAACTGATAGTATTTGAATACCTGATTTTGATGCCGCATTCGATCACGCCATCCTTGTGGAGTTCCTAAAACAACAGCTCTCTTCAAACTATCCATTTCACGGCGACCTCCTATGTAAACTCCACACCCTATTCCGCAACCATCATCGTTAGCCCACCGTCACCCCTTCTCGCACCTTTTACGCCCTTCATTACTGCACCTCGTTGAGTTTTTCTTTCACAACTTAGAACTGGAAGTGAAGTCTCCTGGGAATTTGGTAGAAGTGCATGGAGACCATGTGAATGCAGGATAGGGATTTTATTGGCACTCTCGCCTAATTTGCTGAGTCTTTCTTTAGGTCTTATAGATCAACAGATTAGGGGTAGGTGCTGTTTTTTTATGATCATGACTGAACGTTGAAGAACAAAACTTGAGCTGATCATCTTTGTCTCTCTTCTTGTCTCCCTCACATTTTTTCTGTCTTTTTTTAAACTCCACATCCTCTTTCTACCAATTGTAATCCTGGAGATTTGTTCTGCACAAGTTTATGTTCGACACCTCAACCTTTGGAGGATGTCATCTTCTTAATAGGTAAGGAGAAGGAAAACCGTTGGAATCAAACCCAGAATCTCTCCTTTCCCAACAGCAAACTTGACCAATGTGGGGTAGAAAGAATTACTCAACTTTAAACATGATATGCAGACTAGTTTCTCAATTCAAACGAATGTGTTGCTCTAATTCGCTTAGACTTTCGATCAAGTCAATCTCGACAAAACCGGACCACCAGGCCAACCAAAATTACGTCCACAATCTAATGTAGCAGCTAACGGAACCTACTTTAATCTTTCCCGCACTGCAAAATTACCAGGAGATGCGTGCAAATATAATTTAACTTACTTGTAAGCTCTCAACTTTATGAATTTCGTAGGTCACGCAGCTTTAGATAGTTTAGGCTCATTCAGCATTTTTTATATTTCAACACAATCACTGCACGCTTAATATGCCACATCAATTAAGACTAAAACAATAGTAAAATAAACCACATAGACCACCACCTCAAATTTTCAACTACTGCTATTAAAGGGGAGGAAAATATGTCTTACAAAGAGGCGAAGGACAAAAAAAATTGACGAAATAAAGGTTGAAAATTGAGTGACCATTAGTGCATTTTACCCTGGGCTTAAAAATGTGAAAGTCTGAAGAACAAAGCATTTGGAAGAAAATATGTCTTACAAAGAGGCGAAGGACAAAAAAAATTGATGAGATTACACACATTATGAAGGAAAGATGTAAGAAGTGAAAAGTGTGAGCCATTTGTTCATGTGCTTGATGAAAAGTTCACAAATCTTGAAAGTAAGTCACCCAAAAATTCCTAAAAATCAGTACATCAGATTATATCATACGAGTGGATGAATGTCAAACTCAATCACCAAGTAAAGACTAGACCCTTTCTATCTCATGCTCGGCACTGGCTGAATTTTCATCTCCCAAAAGCCCATAATCGACCTTAGCCTCCTCCTGACTTCAGCGTATTACTCAACCTGCACACAAGCAAAGCAAATATCAGCGTTAGCCCTCAGAGAACTGCTATTGCTCCTCAAGTAAAAGCAAGACAAAGCAGCATTCAATACTAAAATACGTAAGAAGGTAGATGATAGCCACAAAAAAACATCAAAGGTTTATCAAAGACCAACCACACAGGATAAGAAGTGTCTCATGAGGCTTGTAGACTTAGGGAGATTGGGTTTGGCACATTCACATCTGAAGGCTGACCTTTTGGAAAATCCAGACCCCTCACACAAACATACACACAGCAGTCACAAATCAAAGTACGATCTATTCCAGAGAGAAAACGAGATACTGATGAAGAAAAAGTCATAAAGAAAGTTTCCTCTTGACGCTGCATGAGAAAACTGACGAAGGACAAGTTGGCCATGGCTGATACAATTCACCCTAAAATTAGATACATATTCACATGACCAGGATATGTGCTGATTGCCGAGTAGTTATGATGGGATCGCTTGTAACTGTGGAAAAGTTTTTCCTTGAGTCCTACATGGGAAATCTCAACTCAAGACATGGGAGATGTGAGGTCCACTAGGAATTGGTTGGACTGTGGTCGACTGGTTGGCAGTACATCATAACACATTGATAAACCTTCTAGGAAAGCATCCAGCTTTCCCATGTATTTAAAACACATGAAAACATCAAGCTTAGATTACTCAGCAAACCAAGCTTGCAAACCAAAATATCAATTTGGCTACAGTGGCTTACCAGTCGAGGCCCTCAAAAAGGCCCTCCCCTTTAATAGCAGAAGTTTTAAAGATAGCCCATTGGCGACTTTTAATCTTATGCAATTCCAATGCTTCAGTTATTGCAGCGTCATCAAGCGCTCCAGGAAGGTCCTGGGAAGACCAAAGTGAATATCAAAAGAATCCCAGGGGCAAAAGAAAGAGGAAGACATGCAAAAAGGATTTCAGGCAATGTGAAACAGAGCGATTCATTATGTAAACTCTAGTTCATGAATAAGAAAAAGCTTTAGATGTTAATGAGTGCTGAAATCACATGATATCAGTACAAACATTATTCACAATCACAATTCGCTAGAAGATAGCCAAAGTAAGTACCTGCTTGTTAGCAAAAATCAGGACAACAGCCCCTTTTAACTCTTCTTCCTGCCAAAACACTAGAACTGTTAGGGATGCAAGAAGTTGGTAAGATCCGAAAGATTGGTACTTGAGGAGTCATCAATTTCAACAATATGGACAAAAATAAAATGGCCTTGGATAATTGAGATTCACTGTTCTGATGTCTACAACTTTTCAGTGGCAAACTTTGCACACTTGGTAATAAAAACTTCTAAAGACCTTGGGCCACTGCGAAGCTGTTGAAATATGAGAAGACTAACTATAAGCTAGATTTGCCATGTTTTGAATTATCGTAGGCTGAAAATACAAAAAGGCTCCATAAATGATTCTTGTGATTCCTGACTGTCATAGAAAAACAAGAGACAAGTGCATGTACTTTTGAGATTTCCATCCTAGAACCTGAGACTAAAGTTTTTCCAAATACTGTTCAATGAACTATCAAACCATAGTGACGATCGACTAGAAATGCTGACATGGATAACATTGACCACAAAGGTCCTTGTGTCATGTTTGACTGATTACTAAGGTTTAAATTACAAAATTTATGCAATTGGCTGTAATTTCCTCCAAAATGGTAAAGCGAAAATTATATGAGAGAGAACAATTTGCTTTCACAAAGAAAAAGAAAAAAGAATTCTTGGAAAGGTCCATAGCCATTCCTAACCCTAAGGAGACAGCAGAATATAAGGTCATTGCACTTCAACTTTGAACACGTCTTATTATGCACCAAAAATCCCTGTAAACAAGAACAATCAGTTCCATCACTCAGCTTTTGTTAGAATGAGAGCTCTCTCTATTTACCCCCTCTTCATGCAGATGGATGCAAACCTGTAGCTGTTTTCTTTTTTGCATCATACTGTAAGCGACTTCAGATTATTCTTACCTCTAATTTTTCTCATAGTTAATGGTAATTGTGTATGAATAGATAAACTTTCAAAAATTCTAGTTTGAGAACTTAATCAAACATGATGTGACGATATATATTGTTGATGTCCATCCATGTAAGCATTTTCATACATCGAATTAACTCATGACTAACATATTTAACAATTGATGTACCTAATTGGGAAATTCCAACGAACTCAAATGGAAGTTAACTAAACAAGGCATGTACTTTCCATGCATTTATCCTGAAAAATGAAGAGGGGATACCTCCAAGATAGCATGAAATTCTTCTTTTGCTATCACAAGCCTATCGGTGTCACTTGAATCAACCACATAGATGATGGCTTGAGTGTTAGGGAAATAGCATCTCCAATATGGCCTGGACAGGTCATAATTTTGGGTGTTTATAAAGAGAATTGATAACATGATATACCACACAATTCTTAAACAAGTATTGACGAAATCACAAAAGCTAGAGACATTAAGAATATAGTGACATGGTTTTGGCCTATTTCAAACTGAGGAGTGAAAACACAGACAGTGTAATATCTAACAGTCAAACAAGTTCAATGTCTGTAAAAGCCATGGTAATTTTATTTGTTCAATGCAGTGAAACCTTAAATCAGCAAATGACAAATGGATAATCTTTCCTTTCTCTTATCCAGTAACTATAGTACTCATTAAAAAAGCAGAGCTTTCACTTCCCCTGTTTAATTAAAATGTACATCTTCATGTATTATATTTTATAGTTCCACAACCAGGAGTTCTAGTCCAAAACCTACTCAACCACACTTTGTTGTTGCCAGCCAGATCATCTTAAAAATAATGGATCTTGCACATGAAAGTGCCATCCAGACAAAGCAATATCTATTATCTAACATTAACAAATCATGCTTCTGTAAGATTAGGGATCAGCACAGACCTTCTACATTGACAAGTAAGGGAAACTTCCAAACAAAATAGCAGAATAACAAGAATAAAATTCATAATCTCCCAAAATTTCAATCAGCTTAAGAAATAGTAACCCTACAAATGCAGCAGTTACCTGATACTTGTTTGCCCACCTGCATCAATACACAAAAACAGTACCATCAGCATAAAGTTTAATTCACTCATAGAAACCATTCAGCAAATGTTTCTCAATATAAAGCATGATATACTAAAAGCACAAAATCATCATTAACAAAGTAATCACCCCCAATGATGTATTGATGGTTCTCATGGTCCTTTCTCTTTTTGGCTAGGGAAGTATAAGAAGAGGAAGCATAGAAACTGAACCAGAGAAGTCTAGAATTTAAGACAAGCACTAGCCACATCATTCATTTGAAGAGCACTGAAGACCATAGGCGAAAGATCTAAGGAGATTAAAAAAAAAAGAAAAAAAACTGATAAGGTGAGAGGGGCACTAGACACAAACACACAACCTCTCACAATATCCAGTAGAGTTGACAGCATGTTATCAAGTCATATCCTGACAAATAAACAAGGAACATATTATCTTTTTGTGTGCTCATACAAGGTCAATGAAGAATAAAACTTCTGTCTATGCAATTCGAAATTAAATAGAAATATGCTTCAAGTCTTTCCTTTTTGGTTTTATTTTTGGTAGGTAGACAGTGTAAGAATCTTAAACTTCCATTCCTTGTTCTAATAATCATCTCTCTAAATCCGATTCAAATATCAAAACCAGTTATCCAGTAACCATAAGAAGTTAATGTCAATGGATAGCCTAGACTCCAGAAAGAGATGAGGAATGGCAACAGTTGTGGCAACTCGATACACAGTTTACTTTCTTTCTCAATGTTCTTGTCAAGGAATCACATGCTTGTGCATGTTGGTTTTCCTTTGGATCTACAAAGAGGTTTCGATACCATTAACAGCATAAAACATCTAAGTGTGAATGGAAATGCACATGCACTGTAATCCAAAATTTTCAATAACTATGTAAAACATTTCCTAATCTGTTTCTGAGTATTCTCACTTCTCATTCTCTTCCAAACACATGTTTCTCTTTTGTAAAGTGAACAGATTTGTACTAACAGATGCTAACTACCAGTCCATAGAAAAGCCAATGAGAAAATATAGATTGATACAGAGCAGTACTCTTGCCTACTTTCCCTCTCCCTTCAATTGCACAAAGATTTGTAGTCCACAAATTACACTGTGCACTAGGAAAACATTATTGACCTAGCCCTCCCTTTTATTTGAATGACCTAGCCATGTTTATGATGTGTCCCTTATGTCACTTACTTGCTATTGCTTTTATGTGCAACATTATGAAAGAAAGACTATGCATCAGATAAATATAAGCAAATCTAGTTTCTAAACACAACATAGGCCTCCAAGATACATTTCAAACTTTGTCCTTTCACAGAAGGAATGATTGAGTAAAAATAAGCTCCGCATTTCATGGTATTGAATGGAGAAGTACATTTACATCCAGTATGTTTCTCTCATCTTAACTAACATAACACTATCCAATCCGAATTGGTAAGTTCACTATCAAATTCAACATTCTGTGTCATAAAAATAGGCTTACTATTTATCCACAGACAAGACACTGATATGGCATCGAGGGTTCAGAGTATATGATCAGAAAGAAACCATACAACGCACAAAGAGGAGTAAGAAAATGAAAATGCAGTTCTTCTAGCTATTCCCAGACAAGTTCAAAAAATTGATAAAGTTGCAGCGTAACCAAGATGGATCCAACGACTAAACAACTAGCTAATTCAATTCAACATAATATCTTTGATTTATCCTTTGATTCTATCGGCAATGACAAGTATATGATCCTGGATAAGTAAAGATAGGAAAAATTTAAAAGAAAGTATTGTACCGAGATCCCAGACTTGAAACTTGATATTGTTATACTGGACTGTTTCCACATTGAATCCGATCGCTGCATCAGATACAAGATCACAAACACGTATCTTAGCACCTACACATACGACAAGCCCACACAAAGAAACATACGGCAAAGACAAGGGATACCCACTTGGAATAGTGGAAACAACTTCACCCATCTGCAACCGATCTGAAGCAACAACCCAAATCACCACATCAGACACGATCAACAAATTCCGACACCGACCCACCACTCGAAACCACGAAACAGGAAAAGGGTAACCGCGAGAACCAGGAGGAACCTACAGAGGATCGTGGTCTTCCCGGCATTGTCGAGCCCGAGCACGAGGATCCGAGCTTCCTTGTTGCCGAACAGAGACGAGAACATCCGCGAGAACAGGATCCCCATCCTTAGCTCCGGCCCTCCCCCACGAATCAAAACACGAGACGAGATCAGGACACCAGATCTGCGAACAAAAGAGCAGCGCCCCCCCGTTCCCCCCCTGCGAAAAGAAACCGAGCGCCGTGAAGTCGAATCCCGGCAGGCAAGCGCACGCGACTCTTTGCGACGGCAATTGCCGTGATCTGCGAATTGGGTAGTCGCCTGAAGATTCGAGGAGAGGGATCGCTCCGGCGTCCGAGGTCGGCCGCGATTGCGAGATGGGCGAATGGACCCTCTGTTTCTTCTTCTTCTTCTTCTTCTTCTTCTTCCGGGTGGATTCTCCCCCTTTTTCCGCGACGGGACGGCCGTGGACGGTGGGGAGCGAGGAGCCACTGTGGGCGGAGAAAGACGTGCGAAATTCTTTAACGTCGCTCGATATTTTTCTTTTCCGGTTGTCGTGTTTTCCATGTAATTTTTTTTGTACTTTCCGTCTCGTTTTTTTTTTTTCTTGAGTCAATCTATGCGTAGGGGTGAGCATTGGTACAAATTCTCAGGACCGATCCTGGAGCGGCACTCTCCGGTCAATCCTAGTCCTGCTTCGGTTCTCAATGATATTGGGTCGGCCCTTAGTCTTGGGACTTCTTGGATCCTTTGTTGTGTGGGTTGATCCTTGATTTTGAGAATTTAAGGTTAATACAACTTTATACATAATATGTATCTAATATATTATATAGTATATATTATATATTATATGCTTTTCTATACACTAAATTTTAGCGTCTCCTCTTCTCTACTCTTCATAGTTCAGTTTGTCGTCTAAATTAGAAAGTAAAAAGAAACTTAGAAAGCGTTTGATAACGCTTCTATTTTGAAAAACAATTTTTGATAAATAAATTTTTTTTATTCTATTATCGAGAATAATTTTTGAGCAAAAAACATGTTTGATAACTCCATAAAATTTTTATTCCCGAGATAGAATTGCGTTTGGTAAGATTCTTAAATTTTGTTATTTCTTTTAATTTTTTAATACTTTTATTATATTTTCTTATTTTTCTCTTTTCTCTTTCTTCTTTTTCTTTTTCTCTTTGGCCAGTCGTGGGCCATGGTGGTGGCCGCCGACCAGCTAGGCAAGGTTTGGCGAGCGGGCTCGCTAAAGGCTCGCCTGGCCACGGCAAGCCTCGAACTTGCCTAGGCAACGTGGGTCGGCCTCCCCTTGACCTGGCGAGGTCGAGCTTCGCCATGGTTGCGCAAGGCTCGGCTTCGCCTTGGCCAAGCGAGGTTGACCTCGCCTAGATTTGGCAAGGCCGAGCTCACCAAGCCTTGCCGGGCCACCACCAGGCAACACTGCTGACCTGGAGGTGGCCCAGCGAGCTCCACCTCGCTCGATCTGGGCGAGGTCGACCTCGCTCGGCCAAGGTGAGGCTGAGCCTCGCCGTGGCTCGGCGTCGTCGGCCCTTGTTTGGCCGATCGCCGATGCCAACCATGGCCAAGGTTGGTAATTGGCCAAAAGGAAGAAGAAGAAAAGGAAAGAGAAGAAAAATAAATTCTTTGTTTTTATTCTTTTGATTCTTAGAAATTGTTTTCAAGAATAAGAAATTACTTTTTCTACTTCTTGTTTTTGTTTGAAAACTATTCCCGAGAAAAATAGATTTTTTGTTCCCAAAAACAAAACTTTTACTAAACAGGTTTCTTTTTTTTTTCGTTCCATGGAACAAAATAATAGAAATAGTTGTTTCTGGGAACAATTTTTTTTTTTACCAAATAGGGCCTTAGCCTAACTCGACAAAAAAAAAAAAAAAAAAAGAAATTCACTTGCTTTGGCCTCACTTGCCATTGTCAACCTTAGCCTCCCTAGCCTCTTTTCACTTGCCTCACTCGTCTTGTCACTCGCTTTTGTTCACTCACCTCACATGTTCATTTTTATGGTTTGTCGTTCTTAGCAAGTGCAAATTTCTATTATTACCTTACATTATTTTTATTTTTGATATGTTTTTGTGTTTATAGTTTGGTTGCTCAATTTTGCACTGCTGATGGATATTTAATTTGAAATAGTATTTTTATCCTTTTGAAGAATACAAAAAATAAAACAATAAAAATAATTAGTTGTCATGAGTTGATCTTAGAATAGGACCGGACCCATAAGGTTAGTCTTGTCCTTGGTCCAAGCTTAACAGGGTTAATCCTTAGTCCCAAAAATTAGGGATCGACACTATGCAAGTTGGTTCTTGGATTAGGTGTAAAAGTGGCCCAACCCCGACCATTCTCACCCCAAATATAGGTGCTTGTTCGACTATTCTTTTTAGCCACAAAAATCCCATCCTCATATACCCATATCATATTTACTAAAGTAATTTTCAAGTCACAAATAAATCCAAAATCTAATTGGGTAATCTGATTTCGACCAAAAAAAAAAAATTGGGTAATCTGATAAAATCTGCTAATCTTTCTCAAACGGTGTCCTCAAGTTTCTAAAATACATAAAATTCCCTTACTCTTTTATGATAAGAAAATTTATTTGGGATAAATGGGTGTGGATACTAGTTTAGGAATTTTTGTAACACACATGTACCAATTTGAGATTGTTAGTGGTATTAATCATTTCTTTTTCTGCATTTGGTTGGGCTGATGTGCTTGATTTTTTTTTTCCTTTTTTTTTTTGCGAAGGATAATTTGATAACTCAAATTTTAAATCAATTATAGCACCGGTATAATCAAATAACTACTTATTTGTAATAATAATAGAGATCCTGGGATATGTAGCTAAAAATGATATTGTCTATAGCTAAAATTAATTGACCAAACACCCTTTAAAAAACAATTAAAGCTAAGAGAAGAGAATTATATATTGGAATAAGGGGAATACTTCTTACTCAAACTCTTTTGTTGTTCTTAAATGATTTGGAATAGGTATGACATGAAGTTTTTAACTGCAAAATATTTGGGAGAAAATAATTTATTGAGATGCGTAATAAAGTAATGGAAAATGTTCTAATCATGGAGAAAATTGATGCATGAGCATTGGGCTCTATCGATCAACCCTCAAACTCTGCTCGATTTTTTGCGAATTGAACCAACCCAATCGCTATTCATGCAAACGAAAGCCAATTTCTTCTATAATGTAATTATGTGGGTTCAAGGATGAAGTTGCCAATTATATGACATCGTTGTCGATTTGCAAGACTTGTTGCTGAATTCGAGACTTCCCAACGACAAACTAATGATTGGAGCTTGTTTTGGTCAATTTTTATAACCTATTTGATGATTTTCTATGGTGATTATTTGGCTTCCAAAGCAAGTGTACAAATTTAGAGTCTTTTCAAGTTTTTTTTTTTTTCGGTCTTTTTCCTACTCGATGTATATAATAATTTGTGAAGCCCCGCTCCTCGCTACATAAACCCCACCCCAACCTCCCTCGAGAAGCGTGCATATAATAATTTGTGACATGCACGTAGGTTTCTTAATTTATAGCTATTTATGAGTCTTAATCATGATGTTACTTTTAAGAGTCATAATTAGATGAATTTCCCAAGAAACTATTCAATTTCAAGGAATTTGAAAAGTCTTCTCTGTTTTTATTTTAGCCTCTTTTGTTTAGTTTTTTTTTTATAAACAGAGGTGTCATGTCTAAGGTAAGAGATAACGATTTGAATATATCAATATATGAAAATTTTTCTCTATGTGAGTGAATACTTTTGTAGCCTATCTTTATTTCTTTATCCTTGAAGAGTGGATTACTCCTACAAGCCAAGAAGCCATTTATCCTCGACTAATGGTTTTCCTTTAGCTTTTGTGGTGAGCTTCTCGTATCCCAAAATCCTTTATTGTGGCTTAACCTTTAAGCCTTGGTAGTAAACTTCGTTGATCCTGATCTTCTTCACCAGCTAGTGGTGCATCCTATAGGCTTTGGTGACGATCATATTCTATCTTGTATTTACATGTATGTATCGACATCCATCTTCACACACTTTAATCTATCCATACTTTTTTTGCCATCATTCAAAACACACACCCTGGGCAACATATCAAAAATGAAAAAAAAAAAAAAAAAAATAGTGTAGAGAATCTACTTGTAATACTATGTTTTATGTCCTTTTTCCTTAATTTTTCCATAGAAAAATGATTTTGACTTGTATCTTAGGAAAGTAGTGACGTAATTTGAATCTGGACACTAATAAAACTTTTTAATGAATTTTCACAATATATATTTCGTTATAAAGTAGTTATCATGGTTTTTGTTTTAGCTTTCGAAGCTGGAAATCAAGGTAGAACAATTAAAGAGATGAAAAGAAGAAAAAATTAGACCTAACTAAAAAGCATGATATTATTCAGGTTAGAACCATAATAGTAAAAAAATGACCACTGCTTGATTAAATAGATTATGTCATAAAGGAATTCGTATTCCAATTAAGGTACATGTTAAATTATAGAAAATGCGCGAGTTGAGAGTAAAACTTCTTTTTTAACGTATCGAGAAAATGGTTCTTCCGTTAAACTAACTTGGTCTTTTAATTTACACTTAAAGTTCACGATCTAACTAATTAAAAGATACGATTGGGTAAGTTTTGGAGAATTTCCAAAGCCCATTTCCTCAACAATCTTAACTCAAAGGTGTATTTGTATATCTAGGAGCAATTCCTAATTTAGAATAAAATATAATCTAAATTATTTCCTAATTTGAATTAGGTAGTCTCATATGTTAAGTCATTTCTTAATTTAACTTGAAAATAAAATAACAGAAATAACATGCATTTACCATATAGAATTAGTTGCATCAATTCCATGTCATAATCACCATGTCATCATCATGTTACCATATCATAATTTCCATGTCATTTAATGATTACATGTTGAGGGTCGTATAACTTAAATCACATTTTATATTAGAATAGTTCATATTAATTTTACTTGTCATTAGAATTAGGGGTGATTGACTTTAGGGTGGACAGTTCCCACCCTAGAACTAGAAAACATTTACAAAGGGCTAGTTTCACGAATTGGAAATTGAGAACCATCCACATGTCATAGAATAGTTCATGCCGACCTTGAACCGAAAACCACCTACAAAGGGTCGATTTCACAAATTGAGAATTAGAAAGCACTAACCCGGTCCTCACAAATTGGGAATTAGGAACCTCCAATCTGGTCCAGTTCTCTAGTGGGTCCATAAAACCAGCCATGAACGCACAATCAACCATCACACATTTCACTATTTTGTGCCTACATCAATTTGCACACATAAATGTTTCCCTTTTGAGGATATATTCACCAATTAGTGAGTTAACCAATGAATTAATGAATTTCATTCATAAATTTTAGTCTTATTTTCCTCACTACCAAACCATTTTTACATACAAATAGAGAAGCCCATCAAATCTCAGCATGAACATTTAAACTACATATACTTCTCGGCCAAATCCAAAGCATACAGGCATTAACGCCCATCAAGATGGATCCAATTTCATGCAGATGTTTCTCGACCAAGTTCAAGAATATTCAAATTCGAGCTCATCTCTTATAAACATTAAAAATAGGTAATGACTGAGACCTTCGGATATAAACTTTGGAGTTCCAAAAATCTGCAAATGGACACCATATTACAACTTGAAGGTAGCTTCAGGCTAAAGCCTTCAGCAACACATAACTCAGTAATACTGAGTTAGTACAGTGCAATTGAGGGCGGCTGAAAGTGACCAAGGGCGATCAATAGAGAGCTCTAGAGGTGAGAGGCAACTAAGAGCTCGAGGGCGATCAAAAGCAAACGATAAAGGGCCGGAGGTGAGAGGTGACCAAGAGCGAGAGAGCAGAGCTGAGAGGATTCGATTTTGTGAAAGATGAATATCAGAGACTGTACATAACCTGAAAGACTCCTAAAACTATGTGCCGGATAACAGATGAAGCAAGCCAGAGAGCAAGGTCTCAAATGCCGCATGATTGCAGTCTCAAATGTCAACCCGCAACACACATCACTCCTTCTGTACCAGCCGGACAGAGGGAATGTCCATTCGATCACGACAAAGTCTTGAGTCTGAACTCGTAAGTAATCTGGACAAGACAACTTTGGAATTCAATGACCTTAGAAGAAAGCACAGTAAAGATTAAGATTGATCAAGTTGACCAACTTCTCTTTCTCAAGTTTATCAGCAGTAGAGGTATAGGAAAGATCAAGTTCATCGTGCCTTGTTCCTTCACAGGCAAGAGCAACAGAGCCTTCAGTTTTACAAAGTTCATAACAGACAACATGGAATAAGATGGTTTAGAATTTAGACAATCGGAGAAGGTTTCATAACTCAAGATTTTCAGACCACGGCATCTCACGACAAAACGCCCACGAGGAAAATGATCATGGGAACTGATCATATAGAAGACCGTATCCCAGAAAACATGATGCATCTTTAATGCCCAGAATGGATGTCCTCAATGCACTGCAGAAGACCTGCATTGGTCTGGTGGGACGAGAGAGCGTAGTATGTGAAGCACTCTCTCAAAGCCACATCTCTGATCGAGTGGTCATAACTGAATAGTAGCAAATCCCTCTCTTTCCATTGATGCTAAGGAGTTTTGGTCCTTCACTTGAATGTCTCAACTCATGGATTTAGCTACCGCATTTACTCGCCATCTTTTATACCAAAGAGGCAATCTCCTCAAATAGACGTTGTTGAAAGGACTCAAATAAGAGTTAGTAATTTCGTACAAGAGTTGGTAAATTTAACACGTTGTTAAGCTCTGCAGATATATGTTAATAGATAAATAAAATCATTGGTAATTTAAAAAAAAAAAATTTGAATGGATGCTGAAAACTCACTGACATAAGAATTAGTAAAGCTTAAACTAGTTGGTAAATCACCCAAACAAAGCTGGTGGTTTCCTACAAGAGATAGTAACTTTGACGCATTGGCAAGTGTAACAAATAAATGTTGGTAAATGGTCGGAACTATTTGTAATTTCGAAACAATCCAATGATCGTGATAACATTGACTCAAATAAAATAAAAGTGAACTCAAATAAGAGTATAAATGTCGGACAAGTAACTATTTTAACACATTGGTGATTTACGTAAATAAATGTCGGAAGTTCTTACATAGTTGTTAATTTAAAATAATATAGTGACTCTTGGCACATTTTTTTAAAAGTGTTCGTAATAACTCGTCGCCAAATACATAAATAGCCAGTCAATTTTTTATTACCAACGAGATTTTGACGGTTCTCAACACTTGTAACATTTTACCAAAATGGAACAATGTTCCAGTTTTTACCCTACAAAATAGAACTTCCAAAAGTTTCACACATGCATATTAGAACTATTGCTGGGAAATTGTATTTGCAGCCTGTTAACATTACTGGCAGCCTCATCAGGACTGTCTTGATCATGACTCATCGAGGCCCGCGCTCGTCTTGTGATTTGAAGATTGCGCAAAACTTATCCATTAGAGCGGCGGCCCACAATTGACGCGCAACGTCTTACAGCCTCACTTGGGCTAAAGGTAGTTCGCTGCTCATTGACAGTTGCACGGCTTTGAAAGTTAGTTGACAGAAATGGAGAAGAAAAAGAAGCTTTGTATTTCTGTGTATATATCTTGTACAATATCATAACACTATTTGTAATACAAGGGTAAAGTGTAAAATAGGAAAGAAATAAATGAAAAAATATACATCGATTCTAATTCCTATTTTACCAAGTCAATTACCAATTAAATAAATCAATCACTAATACTCAGGATCGGTATTTCCTAAGTTATCAATTCATATTTCCAACACTCCCCTCAAGCTGATAGCCTATATATATCGAGGACACCAAGCTTGCTTAATAGGTACGCATGTTGTCTTTGGCATAATGGTTTGGTAAAAATGTCTGCAGGTTGCTTTGCAGTTCCTATTCCTCTCGTTGTAATGATCCCTTCTCGAATCTTGTCTCGAGTGAAATGACAATCGACTTCTATATGTTTAGTCCTCTCATGAAACACTGGATTGGCTGCTAGCTTGAGTGCGGCATCGTTGTCATAGAATAACTTACTGGGTCCATCAACTTGTACTCCAAGATCCGCAAGCAATCCTCGTATCCAAATTATTTCACAAACAGTTTTTGCCATAACTCGATATTCTGATTCTGCTGATGATAGAGATACAGTTGATTGCTTCTTTGTTTTCCACGAGATAAGAGATTTTCCAAATTTGATACAAAAACCAGTGATGGACCTTCTCGTCATCGGACAAGTGACATAATCCATATCACAATACGCCATCATTTTCATGTCGCAATCTCAAGATAGAAAAATGCCAAGTCTCGGGCATCCCTTCAAGTATTTTACCACTTTCAAGGATGCATTCATGTGAGACTGCTTCGGCTTGTGCATGAATTGATTGAGTATCTGTACAACATAGCATATATCTAGTCTTGTCATCGTTAGATAAATCAATTTCCCGAGAAGTCATTGATATACTGATGGATCTTCAAGTAACGAATCCTCAATGGAAGAAGATGAGCTCGAATCATACTCATGTGTCGTTAACTTTGCATTATGCTCAATCGGTATAATAGCCGGTTTGCATCTTGACAATCCTGCTTCAGAGACTATTTCCAGAATGAACTTCCTCTGACTAAGAGATATTCCTCTGTCAAACCGGGCTATCTCAATGCCGAGAAAATACTTAGTAGATCCTAAGTATTTGATATGGAAAGTGGAATGCAGATAGCTTTTGAATTTTGCAATGGCCAGTTCATTATTCCCCATGATAAGAATGTCATCCACATATATTAGAAGATAAATTGATGAAGTACCTTCAATCCACGTGAACAAGGCATAATCGTGTTTGGAATGCTGAAAACCTATGTTGGTTAAAGCAGCAGTGAACTTGGCATACCATTGCCTACAAGCCTGCTTGAGTCCATATAGGGATTTGCGGAGACGACACACACGAGACTCCCCCTGTCTGCGTAATCCCTGTGGAAGTTCCATGTAAATCTCTTCATCCATATCTCCATGTAAGAAAGCATTATTGACATCCATGTGATATAAAGGCCCCGTTTGGTTCATCATTCCTAAGGGCCTTTCAGCCCCGAAAGCCCATTGGGAAAAATTTTAGGCGTTTGATTTAGCATTTGGAGCTATCCTTGACCAAATGCTAGCATTTGGAATGTTGTGGAATGCTGAAGTGGAGGTTTAATGATTTTTTTTTCTTTCCAATGTTGCCCTCACTAATAATTGCGTTTTCCTATTTTACCCTCAAAAACTACTGTCCATCGTCTTCCTTGTTGGACTTGTTTCTTCAAAAGTGAAGCTTAGCCGGCGGAGCTCAGTCGACCAGATCTGGTCGCCCACGCACCGCCGTCGCCACGCACCACCGTCGCATGGGTCGCGGCCTTAGGCGGCATCGCCTAGGTCGTGCGACCCACACAACAAGCTAAGCAGTGCTCAGCCGGCCAGATCCGGCCGCCCACGCATTGCCGTTGCCTCGCACTACCGTCGCGTGGGTCGCGCCTCGGCGACGCCGCGTGGGTTGCGCGACATGCCACACAGGGCCGCGCGACCCACCCACCGCCGGTGCGTGGGTCACGCGACCCTAGGCGGCGTCGCCCGAGGGCGCACGACCCACGGGACGGCGGTGCATGGGTCGCGTGACCCGGCGGCATCGCCTAAGGCCGCGACCCATGCGACGGCGGTGCATGGGTTGCGCGACCCATTGCCTCCCCACCATCACAACCACCAGCCGCCTCCCCCACCAGCTCTGGTTGCCTCCCAACCATGCCCCTCTACTTCAACATCTCCTCCTCATTTTTCCTGTTCTTTTTTTCCTTTTTCTTTTCACCTCAAAACTACTTTGCAAAATATACCAAAATAAGAGTACCCAAACACTTCAGCATTCACCAAATGCCCATTCTTCTAAAGATACTTAGGGAAATGGCTTTGCATTTCCCCAAAGTTGAGCTAAACGGGCCCAAAGGCCAATTGCGAAAACAAGTAATGGATAAGAAAGAGCGAACAGTGATCTCTTTGGCCACAGGAGAGAATGTTTCATGATAATCAAAGCCTTGCCGTTGCGTGAACCCTTTCGCAACTAAACGGGCTTTGTATTACTCAAATGGATCCATCTGCCTTAAATTTGATTTTATAAAGCCATTTGTAGCCAATAGGTTTTCATCCTGCCATGTAATGGGACAATGTCCCAAGTGTGATTCTCATTTAGAGCCTTGAGTTCAGCTTCCATAGCATGTTGCCATTTAGAATCATGCACTGCTTCAGAGTAGGATGATAGTTCCTTTTCTTTGGAAATTCTACTAATGCAGCACATATGTTCTGGTGACAGTCTACTAAATGAAACATAAGATGATACTGGATACTACGTACCTAGACTCTCCAATGTAGGACATATATAATCTTTTGTCCACGTAGGAGGTCGAGTGTGACGTCTAGAACGTCGAGGCTGCTCAATTCTAGTTTCTTCTGATAATACAGGAGACGAACTCTGGTGAATCATCGACGAAGAGGTCGCTAAAGAATTTGGTGCAAGATCTTTCTCATGTGAAGGTACTAGTGAGTCGATGGCTTGGTTTGAGTCATTTTTCATTGCAGGCATATGCTGTTCTGGTGTAATAAATACATATTGATGCTGAACGGTGAGATCTTCTTATGATAAGAAGGGTCGACGATCTGACTCTAAAGTGGAAGACATCGACGCAGTTTCTTGATAAGGAAAATTATCTTCATGGAAGATGACATCCCTGCTAACAAAAAATCGCCCTGTAGAAATTTCCATGACACAGTAGCCTTTCTATAGCAGAGGGTATCCCATAAAAACACACCGAATGGCACAAAGATCCATTTTACTTTGGTGGCCCAGATTCGCCGCATAGCATAAACATCCGAAACTCGAAGATTATCAATTATTGGTTGCTTTCCATAACGCAATTCAAAAGGGGTCCGACCATTGAGAATTCTAGTTGGCATGCGATTGATCGGATAAGCTGCCGTGACTACATAATCACCCCAAAATTCTTCAGGTATGGAAGCTTGATATTTTAGGGCTCGAGCTACCTCTAAGAGGTGGCGGTGTTTTCTTTCGACAACCCCATTTTGTTGAGGTGTATAATTATATGAACTCTCATGTAAAATTCCTTGAGAAGACAAGAAGTAGTCACATTCCGCAGAAAAGAACTCACGTCCATTATCAGTTCGAATCTTCTTGACAGGTTTCTCAAATTGATTTTTAATGAGAGATAGGAAATTCGACAGTGTTGAAAAAGTCTGACTCTTGGATTGCATAAGGAAAACCCAAGTAGCTCGAGTATAATCATCAACAATGGTCAAGAAAAAACGAGACCCATCATGATGTGGAGTGAGGTAAGGTCCCCAAATATCCATGTGAAGTAATGAAAAGCCACTGGTTGATCTAGATGTGCTAACTGGAAAATGTGTCCGAGACTGTTTTGCCAATGGGCAGATTGGACATTTAGGATAAGGGAATTTTGCAGTATGACCCAATCGTTGATGAAAAATAAGATCTTTATTACTAGCAATGGCATTACAAGAAATACTTTTATTGAATAGTTCAAAATTCCTTTGAGGATCAATCAAAAAGTACAGCCCTTCTGCAACACTACCCAAGCCCATCAGTCTGCTAGTCAAAGGGTCCTGAAAAAAGCAATCATTGCGATTGAATATGGCACGATAAGAGTTATCCTCACAATCTTTAGAGACTAATATGAGATTGAACTCGAAATCAGGAATGAATAGGACATTTTTTAGAATAATGTCTGGACTTAGGTGGATAGTACCAATTTTGGTAACATGAGTGGTATTTCCATTTGGAAGGCGTACATATACTAAAGAATGTAGCCTCTTTTGAATACTAGAAAATAGTCATTCATTGCAAACTATATGATCACTGGCACCTGAATCAACTATCCATGCATCAACTGATATTGAATTTTCCTTATATAAAGAATTACCTGAGAAATTCGTAGCCTTATCATTTGTTGCCAACTAATTTAATGCCTTCATTATATTCTGATACTGATCTTGGGTAATTGTTTGATTTGCCCCATCAGTCCTTCGTGCCGAAACCTAGTAAGCTGCAATTTCTTCTTTCTTCTTATCACATGGCTTTCCATGTAATTTCCAGCATGTATCAATAGTATGATGAGGACGCTTACAATATTCACAGTATTTACCCTTAATTTTTTAATTTTGCCCAATATTTTTGGTGGATGACATGGCATTTCGTGAGCCTCCGAATGCCCTATATGCAGGTGTTGTTGTGGCCGAATAAGGGCCGTTCGATTCAGTTGGGCTGGCGAGCAAGTAAGAGCCATCCAATCTCCTCTATGTGGACCGTTTGATTCCAATGGGCGGATCAAACCATAGCCGTCCAGATTGCCTCCATTCCAGTCGTTCATTTTAGGTTTTCCACTTACTCCAGCTGAAATCCCAAATCGTCCGCCCCCTTCTTGCCCGAAGCCCTCGATTCCTCCGGCCATCCCGCAATTGCCGTGAACTCCATGCGGTGTCTCTCTGGGTCGAAAACTAGTTTGGAGGGCAGCAAGGGCGACTCCTTTGCCGGCTCTACCATGCTCGATCGCGGCTTGCCGCTAGCTTTCCTCTTGGACCACTAGTTGGTAGATCCGGCCGAGTGAAGGTAACGGGTCCATCGCCAAGATTTGCGATCGAAAAGGTGAGTACGTGTTGTTCAAGATAAGTAGAAACCTAGTCACTTTCTCCCATTCCTTGATTTTTCGATATTGTTCCAGCGTTGCTTTGGGTCCCTCGAGACATTCTTCGATCGCCTCGAGCTCATTCTAGAGAGCCAAGAGCCGATTGAAGCAAGTAGTGACCAACTGATTGCCCTGCTTCAGTTCTGAGATCGCCTGGGTGATGGTGAAGAGCTTTGCCGGATCAAGACGCCCATACATCTCTCGGATGTTCGCCCAAAAGGTTTTCGAGTCCTCGGTCGGTGGTAACCCAGCTGCAACGTCCGGAGCGAGACAATTTCCGATCCAAGTACGGACCAATTGGTTGCATTTTTTTCAAAAACGCTGCAATCGCTCGTCGGTCGGAAAGGGGATGGTTCTGTCTAGAAATCCATCTTTGTCCTTCGTCACAAGTGCTCGCCGGAGATCTCGGGCCCATGTGTTGTAGTTGTCCTGTCCGATGAGCTGTATGTTGATGAGTCGGAGTTTCGATCCGTCGACCGTCGACGTGTGAAGGGGATCTCCGAGCTTGGGGCGGTCATCGTTGACTAGAAACGCGTAGGGCAGAAAATCAGGTTGGAAATCGGGTTGTGGAAATGGGTAGCGATCCGTTGGGATGGGTTCGGATCCAGGATCCGTTTTGGTCCAGCTCGACCCGCCATTTGGGTTATTTTCCTTAGAAGATCCACATTCTTCGGACCGAACTCCGGAGCCCAGTCTGTTCTCCTATCCGGGTAAGTTATGTTGAGCCCACACATTGCTTGACCCAGCGGCCCATTGGCCTTGAAAGGGGTACCAGCCGAGGTGGGGCCACTAGATCGGTCCTTGTATTTGGAACACAGCTGGTGGAGCCGTAGCCGATGGTTGAGTAGGTATCGATGAAGCTGTGACTGATGATCGAGCAGGTATCCCGCCCTCTTCTATTGACTCGACTAGTGCTGGATTCGAGACTTGATGAGGTGAGTTGGGGGTTTCCTCCATTGGATGTTTTTATTAAGGTTTTTTTGAGCACGGTAGAGAAAAAAATTCCTATTCGGTGGTTGGTTTGTTTTGCAGAGTTGAGGTCGCAACAACAAACTAGAGAGGAACCGAAAGGCAATTTCAAGATGCGGAAGCTTAGGCTAGAATTGAGTGCTCTGATACCATGACAGAAATGAAGAGGAAAAAGGAGCTTTGTATTTCTGTGTATATATCTTGTACACGATCATAACACTATTTGTAATACAAGGGTAAAGTGTAAAACAGGAAAGAAATAAATGAAAAAATATACATCGATTCAAATTCCTATTTTACCAAGTCAATTACCAATTAAATGAATCAATCATTGATACTCAAGGTCGGTATTTTCTGAGTTATCAATTCATATTTGCAACATTAGTTGTGTTAATTTGAGATTGTGCGATACTTATTTACCCATATGCAAGCCAACGGCACGGGATTAGCGATGGAGTTTGTTTGACCCAGCAAAATTAAACTATAAAAGGAAAAGTCACTTGTCCTCTTTAAAGTCCAACTAAATGATGGTAGAAGTCTAAATTTCTGATGCTTACCCATAAGTTCTCTGTCCGTTATTCCATTGTAGTTACATATGTCACATGAGATCTATTGGTGGCTCAAAAAAACTAAACTGGGGGAACCAAAAAAATAATCTTAGGGCGATATATGATCCGATTATTTTATGATTAAGACTTGGAGTGATTCAACACGCTTTCAACTTTAATAGAAAAACGCAATTTAACATTCTTATCTTCATTTGCTAACTGTCCTTCGGATCCACAGCAGGCATGAGTCACGCTATATGCTGACAAGTTAGATGGAAGATTTCTGCCAACTATCTTCAGCAATTGCACCTACCCCTTAATTTCTATCTACCACCTCGGAAACCTAGAAGTCTAAAACTAAACATGCTCTAGACCCTCTAAATAGGGAATGGAATATATACCCTCGTCTTGGGCATATCCCTTAGCCACTAAACATAATTTATCCCTCAGTACTTATTATTGAAATATCTCACATCGATAATGAAATTTATATCGTATTTATAAACGTAATTTATTCGTTTTAACTTTAAGATTGACATTTTATCATAGTATCAAACTCAGATTTTATTCCTTTCATGTATTTGTCCACCCTATCAGTCAAGCTACATGTGCCACTCACATTTGTCGATAATGGGATATGTTGATGGACTTCCTAACAACTTCTGTCACTCCTAAACTATAATTTGTAGACCCATTCCCATCCAATTGGATGTACATTTTGCGGCTCAATAATGATGGTCCAAGTGTCATTCGATTCCAATGCCTTAATCTGACTTTGCATTGCATCTGTCCAACGTGTGTAGTGCTCGATTGCTTCGTTTGAGCTAGTTGGCCTATTTGCTACGGAAAGTGATAACATGAAACAATTATTGATTGTTGAAAACCGATCATAATTTCCGGTTTCAATCATTGAACGAACAATATCATTTCATTTGATTGGCTTTTGCCCTTCTCATTTGTTTGACCAATTTGTGATTCACTTTCCATCCCGTGATCAATTTCAACGTCTCTAGCTTTTGCTAATTCATGATGATTATCATCCCAAATACGGTGCGGGACTTTGGAAAATATGGTTATTGATCCACTTCTTCCTTATCAAATTGACAGGACGAAATATGACTATGATATTTTACATGTCTAGGGACTCGTACTCTCTTGGTTTCCAAATTATACTTTATAACCCATTTTAGTTGGGGGAGAAAATTACTCTATCAATCTAAACCTATATTATACATATGCCAATTTAATTCTAAACTTTCTAATTTTGCCAATGTAGTCCTCAACTTTTACGAGACATCTCAATGTAGTTCTTTCGATCAATTTTCATCATATATCACGGAACATAGCGATTCAAACATTGTTGACCATCTTACGTGGTATGTCAGCAATTTTCGGCGAAAAGTGGCCAAAATAACTACATCGAAATTTTCACACAAATGTTTGGAACTAAATGATAAAAATAAATTTAAATGACTAATTGGTATATACGCAATATGTTTATAACTGATTGGACAATTTCTTGTAAATTGAGGATATCCAAGGAATACAATTGTACCCTCCATGATCAAATTTAGATAATGCGGAGTGTTATGACAATATAACACAAACATCCAGAATCATTAAGACGTTCGTTATCTGGTTTCTTGTTGAATAGCCTTTCATACGGTGATTTAGCATCTAAGAGTGGACTTGGATATCTCTATAAGTCAATCTCCCCCAACAGTTTTTTGGTAGATTTGCTTGAAACAGTAATGCTTGAGCCACCTTAAGTATGTGCCTTTGCTTTTCTTGTTGCAACTCCATATAGTTGGGGAGCATAAGGGTATACTAATTGCCGAATAATTCATCATCGATCAAAAAGATATTTAGATCACTTCCTTCGTATTCAAGTCCATTATTGGATCGTATTATTTTAATTTTAGTGTTAAATCAATTGTCTATCATTGTGCAAAAATTCGTAATAGCTAAATATTTGTTTCATGCTTTAGTCTTCATTAAATATGTTCATGTGCCTCGAGTATAGTCATCCACCATGGTCATAAAATATTTAGCCCCTTCTCTAGAGAGGTTTGAATATGGACCCCCAAAGTTCAAAATTATTCAGATCAAATTGGTGTATACTGGAAATAGTTGAACTTTCGGAAGACAAATTAATTTGCTTTTGCCCGAGGACGAACATCACAATGATTCTCATCAGATCAAGATTTCAAAATCAAATTTTGGTCTTGAATTCAATAATCTTTTACTCGCAATACATTCTGTAAGAGCAATACATTCATTTAACTGTCAAGTTCCTCGGCTATACCGTGAAGAAATTTCCATTTGGTAATTGCATTCTCTTGAACTTAATTTTGTGAACATTTTCCAAAATAATTTGAGGAGAGGCCGCATGTTCAGTTGCTCATGTATCTAATATCCAAAATTTCAAGCCACTTGATAATTGGAGAATATGAATTGACTACAAAATAAGAAGGTGATTGATTGGAGCTCTGACATTAGGGAAGCAAAGCTCGTAGTTGGACTCGCTCTAGAGTCAAAGTTGACATAGCTGACGATCCAGAAACATTGCTCCCAATTGTCTCTTGCAGAATCGTGCTCTGTCCCATCGGCTCCATTTGACTGCAGGCCATGGTTGCAGCTGCAAGGCCTCTATTGTTGCCATTTGCAGGTCCAGCATGGTATCTGTGATCCGGAAGATATTGACGAAACAGATAACATCTATCCAAGGTGTCACCAGACCGATGAAGATAATCACAATGGGTTGCGGGGCCTCGAAATCTCTTTTTATTCTTATCATCTTAATCATCATTTCCCGACCCCTCATAGAGGTCGGATAAAGCCGATGATTCCTCTCCGCTTCTCATCTCACCTTACTAATTGATAGGGGAAAAAGAATACTTGGAGTGGGGAATACTTAAGTGACATAAGTTACGAAAGTGACACTTTAGTACCAAAATTGGAGTAAAATGAATAAGTTAAGTGCCAACAGCGAGAAAATCCGACCAAAATACTGACGTGATGATTTTTCGATGAAACAAGTGCAAAAAATGACGTCGTTTTGCACGTTGACATGATTAACCAAGTGCAAAAATGCATGGCTAGATAATTAATATAAAAATTAATTAAATGTTATGAAATACATAAATGAATATTCATTATATTCATCTTATCTAATGTACTTATTATGGTACATTTGTATCATACATTCTAAGTATATCTCCCTATACAATGAACGTTCATTTCCCCTATCCAATACATATATCATTCGATACATTGATATTAATGATAAGTACATTCTTGTTTTTCTATAAATAGGAGCTTAGTTTTTTGTTGTAAAGACACACAGTGAAATACAGTAATACACTGGAAACAAAACTCTTTCCTCTAACTTTCTCTACTATCTCTGGTGTTCACTTGCTTTCTTCTCAATCTCTTCTCTATTATATATTCGCAACGTAATATTTTACAACATTAAAACTCTCTCCTCTAGCTTTCTCTACTATCTCTGGTGTTCACTTGCTTTCTCTTCTCAATCTCTTCTCTATTATATATTCGCAACGTAATATTTTACAACACGTTATCAGCACGAAGATCTACTGACTGAGTAAGTAATTTTTGCAAGATGGGTATTCTTTTTATTAATCAACTTATACTTCATCTTCTTCTATCAATTCTTCATTTTTATTTTTATTGGCCTGAAACCAAATTTCAAATCTAAAAGTACCATTCTGCTCTTGAAGTAGAGGTGGATATTTAGAAATCCTTCTAATTAATTTAAGGATTTACTTTTGTAAGGATTATGGCAAATATTGAAAAGTCCAAATTCCATATCATGGAAGTGAGTGAAAAGAATTATCTATCATGGTGCCTTGATATGGAAATGCACCTCCAAGGATAAGGTCTCGCTAATGCAATTACAGAGGATGGAACCTCAAATGAAAAGGATAAAGCAAATGCATTGATTTTTATTTGCTGTCATTTGCATGAGAGCCTGCAAACTCAATATTTATCCGTTCAAGACCCTCAGATCCTGTGGAGGAGGTTGAAGGATAGGTATGATCATACCAAGATTGTTATCATCCCTCAAGCACAATATGACTGACAAAATCTCATACTACAATATTTTAAATCAGTGTTTGATTATAATTCCGCTTTATTTGATATTGTTTCTCGGCTTGAGTTATGTGGTATCAAATTCGCTGATGCGGAATTGTTAGAGAAAACTTTCTCCACCTTCCATGCTTCGAATATTGTATTGCAACAGCAATACCGGCAGCGTCAGTTTGCCACATACTCTGAATTAATTTCTGTGCTTCTTACTGCCGAGCAAACCAATGAATTACTGCTAAAAAATCATGATCTTAGACCTGCTGGCTCAAAAGCATTGCCTGAAGCACATGCTAACTTTGAGAAAAATACTGGCCATTTTAAGGGCTATAAGCGTAGGCAAGAACATAATCCTAGAAGAGATGGCAGGAAATTTAACTGCCCTAGAAAATCTAACTTTGGCCTAAACTATGGCAAAGAAAAGAAGCCAAAGAAGGTGATTAATGAAAGTATTTGTCATCGTTGTGGCATGATAGGGCACTGGTCACGTACTTGTCGTACGCCAAAGCACTTTGTTGACCTATACTATGCATCTTTGAAAAATATGGGCAAGCGTGATGAATCTCATGCCATTGAAATCAATCCTATTGCCATAACCACTGTTGAGGCCAATAATATCTCCATTGGTGGGACTCCTCTTGCTCCTGAAGTAGCAAATGCATCCTTGGATGTCTCTGATTTCTTTGAAGACCTTTGATTACTTTGATGAGGCATCATATTGAAGGATGATAATTTGAACTTCGAATTCTATGATTTAATAATTTCTTTTTTTAGTTATTTCGCTTTAAATGTATTACTTTTTATTGTTCTTTAATATGGTTATGAAATACTTATGAACCTTATATAATATTTATTTTGAAATTTTATTCCACTCTATAACTAATATGCAACTTTTATGATACTTGACACCTGAAGTTGTCAATATAAATACAAATGGAAAATACCGAGAAAAAGGAATATGTTTGTTTGCTTGATAGTGCAACAACACATACTATATTTTGTAGTAGACACTTTTTCTCGAGTATGACATTGCGGAAGGCACAAATCCATACAATATCAGGTCATGTTCCGATTATTGATGGTTTTGGGAATGCCACAATTATTTTGCCAAATGGCACCATCCTGCATATCGAGAATGCGTTTCTAAGCATTAGATCCAAAAGGAATCTGCTTAGTTTCAAAGATGTATACCGTAATGGGTACCATATTGAGACTATTTATGAGCAAGATAAGGAATATATTGGCATTTTATCTTATAAGATGGGCCTGAAGACCATCCATGAGAAGCTATAAGCTTCTTCTATGGGTTTGTATTGTGTCATGATTAAGACTGTCGAAACCTACGCCACCACATCCTAGAGATTGGTAAACCCTGATCAGTTTAGACTGTGGCATGATCGCCTAGGTCACCCTGGCATTTCAATAATGCATAGGATAATTCAAAATACAAAAAGGGCACCCTTTAAAGGATATAAAGGTATTGTTGTTCAAAGATTATAATTATGAGACTTGCTCATAAGGAAAGCTCATTATCAAACCTTCTATAACAGAGGTTAATCTTGAATCCCCTTTATTCTTGTAAAGAATTCAAGGTGATATTTGTGGACCAATACAACCACCAAGTGGACCATTTCAATATTTTATGGTACTTGTGGACGTATCCTGTAGATGGTCCCATGTTTGCCTATTATCTACGCGCAATGTCACCTTTGCATGTTTAATTGCGCACTTGAAGTGTGGCAGACCGATATGATCAAAAGATATTATTTTTCGAAAACGATAGAGGAAAGAATCAAGAATCCGCTCCGAAGAGCTTGGCGTTGTGCTTGCTCCTAAAGAGCTTATTACCCCCGAAGAGGCGCAAACCCATGAAAGGAACACCAATCCCGGAAATACTGAGAATTTCATTACATATTGTAATGAAATTTGGGATTGAAATGAAATCATCATTGATGATACTTTTGCATTCTCAGTTGCTCATAAAATTATGGATGATGATTGTGAACCGCAATCTATTATTAAACGCCGTCAAAGGCAAGACTGGCTTAAGTAGGACCTGTAACTCGTATCCCCGATAATGTAAAACCCTTTGGATACAAATGGGTATTTGTTCCGAAACGAAATGAAAAAAACGAGGTCGTCAGATATAAAGCCCGACTCGTTACCCAAGGTTTCTCTCAGAGACCTGTGACTGATTATAATGAGACATATTCACCTGTAATGGATATGATTACATTTCGTTTTCTAATTAGCTTAGTAATCTCTGAAAGATTGGAAATGCGTCTTATGGACGTTGTGACGGCTTATCTATATGGCTCATTAGACTCTAATATTTATATGAAAATTCCTGAGGGATTCAAAATGCCTGAAGCATGCACTCCCCGCAATTTATTGCCTGAAGCATGCACTCCCCGCAATTTATTCTCAATGAAATTGCAAAGATTTTTGTACGGGTTAAAGCAATCCGGTCGCATTTGATATCAATGCCTAAGTGAGTACCTAATTAAGGAAAGGTTGCCCATGCGTGTTTATTAAGAAATCAGAAATCGGATTTGCTATTGTAGCAGTTTATGTCGACGATATAAATTTAATTGGAACTCCAGAAGAGTTAGCTAAAACTGCTGAGTATTTGAAAAGGGAGTTTGAAGTTAATGATTTGGGTAAAACCAAACTTTGTCTTGGTCTAGAGCTTGAGCATAAAGCAAATGGAATAATCATCCATCAATCAGCATACTTGAAAGATTGTTTAAACGTTTCAACATGGACAAAGCTCACCCATTGAGCACCTTTATGGTTGTAAGGTCTCTAGATCCCCAAAATGACCCATTTCTTCTTAGAGAATCTGATGAAGAGATATTTGGTCCTGAAGTACCATATCTCAATGCAATTGGGGTTTTGATGTACTTGGCACAATGTACGAGACCAGATATCACTTTTACACTAAATTTATTGGCACGTTTTAGTTTTGAGCCAACTCGGAGACATTGGAATGGAGTTAAACATATTTTTCGTTATCTTCGAGGAACCATAGATTTGGGATTATATCATTCCAAGGGTTTCACTAACTCTGGTTTAGTTAGATATGCTGATGCTGGATATAGATCCAATCCACATAAGGCTCGCTCTCAAACCGGGTATTTATTTTGTTATAATGGCACCGCTATTTCTTGGTGTTCTACGAAGCAATTGCTAGTAACTACATCTTCTAACCACTCTGAGATTATTGCTTTATATGAAGCTGGAAGAGAGTGTGTTTGGTTAAGATCCGTTATTCTTGTTGCTTAATACCGGTTACAAATTCTCCCACTATAATTTATGAAGATAATGCTGCTTGTGTTGCACAAGTCAGGGGAGGATATATCAAAGGTGATAAGACCAAGCATATCTAGCCAAAATTTTTCTATACTCATGAACTCCAAGAAAGTCGACAAATTGATGTTAAACAGATTCAATCCATAAATAATCTTGCAGATCTTTTTACCAAATCATTGCCAACATCAAGTTTTGAGAAATTAGTATATGGCATTGGTATACGACGAGTTCACAAGATGCAAGATTGATTAGCCCTAGAAATGGCTATATGGCTCAATTGAGGGGGAGATATTATGAACTATGCATTGCAGCATTGATATGCGGCGAGTTCACACGGTGCAAAATTGATTAGCCCCAGCAGTGGCTATATATGCATTGCACTCTTTTTTCTTTCTGTCCGATTTTTTTCCACGGGGTTTTTCCGGTTTAAAGTTTTTAATGAGGCAATTAATGCATCTATAAAGGGGAGAGATCATAACATTTGTGTTTTGCACTCTTTTTCCCTTTTGTCCCGTTTTTGTCCCACTTGTTTTTTCCGGCTTAAGGTTTTTAATGAGGCAAAGTATCATTCGATGCACAATTCATAATGAATACAATGAATATTCAAGAGGGAGTGTTATGAAATACATGAATGAATATTCATTATATTCATCTTATCTAATGTACTTATTATGGTATATTTGTATCATACATTCTAAGTACATCTCCTTATACAATGAACGTTCATCTCCCATATCCAGTACATGTATCATTCGATACATTAATATTAATGATACACTAGAAATAAAACTCTCTCATCTAGCTTTCTCTACTATCTCTGGTGTTCACTTGCTTTCTCTTCTCAATCTCTCTTCCATTATATATTCGCAACGCAATATTTTAAAACATTAAATTAAAATTAAAACTAAATTTATTTATATCTTATTTAAAAAAATAAAAATTATAAAAAATAAAAGGAAGAAGATAAAGATTGCAAGCAACTAAAGGCTGAGCCCTTGCCGCTGCCTCCTCGCAGACACCTGGAAGGGCTGACAACAATAAGGGGAGGTTCGGTCGGGGTTGCCGGGCCTTGGCCAAGGGCCAACAACCCCGGCTGACCGGCGACAAGAGCCTAGTGGGTAGCAACCCTGGATCTAGGTGAGAACCGCAACCTTCGCTCCAAATCTAGCAAGGGCTTTATAGGCCCTTCCCACCGGGTCAGTTGAAGTCGCTGACCCCAGGCTAGGGCCTGATGACCATCCTTCCTAGGGGTGAGCACGGTTCCCGGTTCTTAAGAGACCGGTTCCAGGTTCCCTTTTCCTGGGAACCGGCGTTCCCGATTCTGGTTCCGGTTCCCGTAAACCGGAACCCGAACCGGAACCGGTCAAAATTCAAATAAAAAACCTAATCGCTTCCCCCCACGTGATTTCCCCTACGTTTCTTCCCCCTTTCCCTTCCTTTTTCTCTCTCTTTCTTTTCTCCCCTTTTTCCTCCTCACACGTCACTTCTTGCCCCCAACCTTTTTTCTTTTCTTCTCTCTCTTCTCTTTCCCCCTCTCTCGGCCGAAACCCCACCCCTTCTTCTCTTATTCTTCTTCTTCTTCTTCTTCGCCGCCCCTCACCGCTTCACCCACCACCACACCGCCGCCCCATGCCCTACTCACCACCATCTCTTGGCCACTGAACCACCACCACCCACCGCTCGTCCGACGAGCCGTCTCGCCGTTGAGCTCGACGAGCTATCGCGCCACCGTGAGCGAGGGCACGGCTCTCGAGCCCCTCGCCTCTGGTGGCGGTGGAGGACGGAGCGCTCAGGGTTAAGGCCACGAGGGGGCTCGGGTTCAGGCGCCATGCCTTCGGCGATCCGGAGGAGAGCGGGGGCGACGAGGGGAGCGGCGGTGGCGGCGGGGGCTCGGAGAAGAACGAGTAGTTCGTGCGCTGGTTTCACGAGGCGTGGCCATATTTCAGAGCTCACGGGCGGCACTTTCGTCATCGTCGTCTCCGGCGAAATCGTCACTAGTCGGCACTTGGATTGGATCGGGTTCTCAAGGCACGCGTCGGTTTTTCCTCGCTTCTTCTGTTTCGTTTCTGATTTGTGGTTTGGCTGCATGTTAATGCTGTGAGGAAGAACAAAAGCGCGGACCCGTTCTGTTGTGGAATGCTCCAAGTGATTAAATTCGCATTCTTCAGGCTTCAATGGATTAATTTTTCTTGGAATCACAATAAAACTGCGGTTGCACGATTTTACTTGCTGAATTTGGATGCATATTGCATAATATCTCTATGGGGTTTGGGTGCTTGATTGTTGGCTTTTGGTAATTACAACTAGATACAATTCTCTGTGCAGGATATTGCGCTCCTTCATGGCTTGGGGATCAGGTTTGTTCTTGTTCCAGGGACACACGTGCAGATTGATAAACTCTTGAAGGAGAGAGGTTAGTGAAATGTGTGTGCTGTGAGTCCTTCAAAATTCATCCTTTTATGCGCTTGGTATGCTGCAATGTGATTTCCTTTCTGTTGACTATATTAGAAGCATGGTACATGCTATTGTGTCTAGCAATATCAACCGTATCGACATAGCTGATATATAATCGAATGGCGTGACGTGTCCACAACTATGGCTTGCGCACGAAAACTTCCTGTCAACCAAAACTTATACCGTCGGTATTTGGGATGGTATATGTAATCTTTTCCCCCTTGATTGTGCATCACATGCTTGTGAAGTGATTAGTGCCTGCTTGAGATTATGATGCTCTCTTTAAGGTGGTTCCTTCAGCCACCCTATATTGAAATGCATGTGCAGGAATATCAACTTTAAAGATATCCCCCGTCTGTATTGTTTGTTCCGAAAATCAGCCAAAGTTTTACACTTTGAGTATAGTGGAAACATATGCACGTGGATGTAAATTCGTTGGTTGATAGTACAAATGCTTTATCTTGAAATTGAGCCCTTTTTTGTAAAGGAGTTTGAACACCCTTCATGCCTTGTAGTTGACTTTCTTTTATTTATCCAAACAAAGGGCAAAGAAAGTATATGTTCTGCTAATGTTTGCATGAGGTGCAACGAGCATTTGTTTTTATGTCTTTGCCTGATTGGATCTCAATTTCAGAACTGGCTAGGTCTTGTTTGTGTGGCCTGCTTTTGTTTCTACAAAATCAATTTTCAACAATAGACCTTTAATTGCTGATACTAAGCATGTCTTTGTGGGACATAAGCCTAATTATGTTGGAAGATACAGAATAACAGACACTAAAGCTCTAGAAGCAGCTATGGAAGCAGCTGGAGGTACTCGTTTAATGATAGAAGCTAAACTATCTCCTGGACCCCTAATTTCCGGTATGCGCCGTCATGGGCATAGTAGCCGTTTGCATGAAGTTGGTGCAAGTGTTGCAAGTGGTAACTTTCTTGCAGCCAAGGTAACGGTTTACATGCTTACTCTCTTGGTCGATATCTCGAATTAGTTGAACGAACAATTCACATTTCTCCTATCATCGTTCTGCTTTGGCAGCTATAGTAATGTTGATTATTTTATTTGTAGCAAAGAGGAGTTATTGAAGGTGTTGATTTTGGGGCAACGGGTGAAGTAAAGAAAGTGGATGTTTCTCGTATTCTTGAGAGGCTTGATGGTGGATGTATAGTTGTATTAAGCAACCTGGGCTATTCTAGCTCGGAGAAGTTTTGAATTGCAAGTATGGATTATTGATTTTGATGCCTAAAAAAAAAAAAAGAACCTGTTGGAACCTGGAACCGACTCCGGAACCTGTGACAGGGTAGGTTCCAGGTTCTTGGTTCGACGTGGTAGGTTCCGTGGTTCCAAAATTGAGGAACTCCGTACCCGATGGTAGGTTCCAGGTTCCAGACGGAACCGAACCGGAACCGGGAACCGCTCACCCCTAATCCTTCCCCCACCATTGCCAACCCTTCCTAGTGATGGTGAGGAGACGGCGGCGAGAGCTCAACCCTCACCTTTGCCTCCTCTCTCTCTCTCTCTCTCTCTCTCTCTTTATTTTTATTTTTATAAGTATAAATATTTTTATTCAATTAATATTTATATTAAAATAATAATAAAAAGACAAAACAACGTTGTTTTGGTTCTTTATTGTTGACTTAGCTCTCCAGAATGCCACATAGGCAAGTTATATTATTAAAACATTGCCATATAGTATTTTCAATCACTTTTGTTTGACTTGATACTCAAGTGTATCATTTTTTTTTTAAAAAGTGTCACTTTTGTAACTTTTGACACTTAAGTATTCCCTTGTACTAAGTTTTGACACTCTAAATATTCGATACTCAATTGACAGGCTTTGTTCAAAGATGGCAAAGGGTCCATAGTTATAGTTTGAGCTTCAAATACTATTATATGAATGGTTAAGAACCATTAGTAAAAATCAAATAGGTGGATCGGGTCAAAATTAGTCTGATCCAAATTGGCCAATTCAACTTGTTTTAACTCATTTCCTGTAATACAAATATAGTGATTAATACCCAACTTGACTCATATTGTTAAAAGACTTCCATATTTAATCTAATATAGAAAAACTTATACCCAAATTGATGTGAAAGCACGGAATGAGCAAACCAAGATCGAATGAAAGTAAGAGAGAGTGAAGAAAAAGTTAGGGTCTAATAGTGATTCATAATGACCCAACCATATTACTAAAGCACTTTCATATTTAATCTAAGCTAGTAAAACTCAAACCCAAACTGACGTGAGAGCATGGAGTGAGTGATGCAAGATTGAGCAAGGGCAAAAGAGAGTGAAGAAAAAGTCATAAAAATGGGTTGACTTTAAATAAGTTGTAAATCAATTTAATACCATTCTAAACTCAGTTATTGAATTTAACTAATCCATATAATAAATCAACTCATCAAATATGGGTTAAGAAATGAGGCTATAACCTATTTTGACAGGTCTACTCATTAGAAATTGCATCGATTGATCATTATGTTGCTGCTCAAAGATTAGGCAATGTGAATTTCTTTAGGGTATGATTTGAAATCACTCTTTAAATCTGAAAGAGACTAGGTGCAGATTTTGGATAGTAAAGCTCTTTCAAAGGGTCCCACACTTCTTTAGTTGAGGTGAGATATTGGGACTCTTGGTTTGAAATTGAATTGGGCATCCACGATTGAACAGACACATCGCATTTAATCCACGCAGCCTTGTTCGTCGCATCCTCATTTGGCATGGGAATCGTCCCATCCACAAGTCCAAGTTCATCTTTGCCTGGAGCGTGAAAGTCATGGCTCTATTCCAAGATGAATAGCTCTCTTGACCGATCAACGGTTGAAAGGTTAAACTCATACGTGAATTATCAGTTCGGTGAACATAGAATGGATCATTCGTATCTACCGGGTCAACTCATGTGAGGTATGACTTCTTGATTGATTATCTGTCGCCTCGGATTCATTAGAAGCTATGTGGATCAAGGAAGGACAGTGAATTCAGTTAGTAAAAGTTGTGGGGAAGTGGCCTAGTGCTGCGGTGCTGTATAAAGAACAAGTCAACAATGTGAAAGCTTCAACTTTTCAGGGCGATAGCATTTAATCTACAAACGAAAGAACAAGTCAACAATGTGAAAGCTTCAACTTTTCAGGGCGACAGCATTTAATCTACAAACTAAGGTACAACTTTCAATATTTGAACTAAAACCTCCTAACAACTCAAAAGTAGAAGTTAGGATAACAAATATCTCATCTCGCCACACAATTTGATGATGAATCGCTTTTGAACTTTACAGCATTTATGGGTATAATGAGGGGCAGAAATTTCAATACAATAAATTCAGATACAGAAAAGAAAAGATCACTCTCTCAAAACCCTGGCTCCAAACTCAAAGCAAATGTTTCTCAGAGCATCACTAAGAAATTCCAAAGAGAAGCCGACACATAATCGTCACAAATCAAAACCTACAAAAAGTTTTAAGTCATAAGCGATCACAAAGGCTTTTTCAGTACAGCTCAATACCTGTCTCAGTTTGAACATTCATCTAATTTGGAAACATTTATTCCACACAAAAAAAATCAATAATTCAGAAAAGATTTTCCTAATCTTTAATTGTTCAAATCATTAGGAAAAAGACTTAACAAAAAATGTTTTCTTTTCAAAAATATTTGAAGGCATGGGTTATTAGAGAAAAATTATTGAATGAACTCATTTTTTGAACGATATAAAGGATCGGAATTAAGAACTTTTTCTTACAATATATATTTTCGTGAAACAAACTAACCATTTTCATAACGTTCTTTGCTGGACCCTCATCAAAGCATGTTCTTCCTCCACGGTTAAATTACGTGGGAAGCCCACATGCAAAGAATGACATGAAAACCGAAGTTATGCATAATATAATATAAGCACCATGTGCTAATTAATTTCATCCAGCGCATTTGAAAGAATATATTTTGAGCTCGTCGACCCAAATATTCCTTCAACGCTTCCGCACGATCTACAAGTGTTTGCGTGAATATCAAGTGATCTTTTCTTAAATGCAACGCAATGTAGGGTCCTATTTTATTCAACTCAAATTGTTTTGAATATCGAGTGATCTTATGTATCGAATAAGTAATACGTTGAAGATGATAATCGATGACTTGCTTCTTGTTTTTATGATAGCCCGTTCTCTATATCGAAATGGCTATTATCTTTAGGATTTATATTACATACACCGTAAAAACGTACAAATTTCTTATTTAAGCAGTCTCCAAATGGATATATCAATCTACTTATGCCATAAATTTATCTGCTAGAGCTACAATCTAAATGGGTTGTCAACCAAAATCATGGAAGTTACCAAAAAAATCATAAATGTACTACATTTATACCAATTAAGATCTAAATTTTTCAATTGTACCAATTTAGTCCTCAATCTTTTAATAATTTGCCAATTTCATCTTTTCAACCAATTTTGGGTGGAAATTATTGATGTGGACATTGACCGTCTTACGTGACATAGTTGAAATTGAAGTGCACAATTTTAACAAATTTTTTTAAAAAATTAATTTTAATTATTTTTTCTTCTTTTCTTTCTTTTTCTTTCTTCCTTACTCAATTGCCAAGGCCTGACGATGGCCATCGACCAACTATAAATGAGGCTCAACTTTGGGTGATTTTCGATCTCACCGGATTTTGCAAGGTGGAACGCCCAAAGCCATCGACCAATATATGAATTTTTGGCTTTACTAAATGCCAGTGACGTACGCAAATTGCTGTTCTCTCTGTCTCTCTCTCCCCCACCCCTCTCTCTCTCTCCTTGTGGATATTTAATTTTATGGCTTGACTAAATCCCAATGGCGTAGCAAAATGTGTTCTCTCTCTCTGTGAATATTTGAATTTTTAGTTTCTCGTTCGAACATTTCTCATTACTAAATCCCAATGACGTACACGAATTGTCAAGGCTCATAGAATGGCAGGCTCCAGGCATTGCCCAATTGTTAAAGTTGGCCATTCTTAAAACTTGACAAAAAGTAAGTGAAGAGTTTGATTCCCATCTTCTCGAGAGGAATACCAGGGTGGGAACATGTGAGTAAAGGAGTAGAGTTTTGCAACTTACACATAACACACATAGTAACATGTACAATAGATATAGGATAGGACCAGATCTAATAATAATAATAATAATAATAATAACTCCCTCTATGTTTAATCATTTTCTCGAAGGCTCCTACGAGACTTTGCATTATCTTATGTATTTGGCAAAATAGATTGCACTAATTTAGTTCTCAATTTATGTACTCTCCTAATGTTGTCAAATAACATTGTAAGAGGTAACTCGACTGGATAATGGCTTACTCCCGTGTGCTTTTACTTGGGAGGTCAAACGTTTAAATACTACAAGCTCAACAATTGAACTCCAAGCCAATCCACACCGAATTGGACTGCAATTCTAAGGGAGGCAGTCATGCTGATCGTCCCTTCTCACCCATTTTTTCATAGGATAAAAAATGTCCGAAGGAGATCGAGTTTGAGATCTAAAATCCGACTTCTCTTCCTTCAATCATTCGGTAGTAGAAATATAAGTTGGAGTTACGAATTGAGTAAAATCTATTATTGTGGTCCCATGATATTTATGCTTTGTTTGTGAGAATAGAGAGGAAGGAAAATGTGGGGTTAGGGGTAGAAAATAAATTTTCCATGCAATTGCTTTCGACAAAAAAACAAAAAGAAGAAAAGATTAAACTAATATTCAAATTCCCACCTACCCTCATAACACCCTTTCCTCCTGTCATCCAAACAAAGCTACCCAAAACAAAGTCCATCTCCACCAGACATTCAATTTGATTAGGGCAAAATTAATATTAAACCCCGACCTCGACAAATTAGATTGAGCTTTCGAATCAATTGGTAATGATTGAAAATTCTATGATACCATTTTCTAATACTCGTGTTCGAAGATTCGCGAGAAATTACTCTATCATGAATTGGCTTCAAGAGAGATAATGCTGAGGTCGAACCGGAACTAAGCCTCATGCTTCTCCATATGCGAAGCAACTCATCCTTTTGACTTAAGCTTATTTTACTAATTAATCTCTTGGAATGGAAAACCTAGTGCTAAGACTTGATGATGTAGGTGGAGCTACCTCACGAGTGATGATAATCGCCATCAAACCTTGCCTTCACTTACCAGACACTTGATTTAGGAAATGATACTTTATTGGCAGGTAATGGAAGATCCCAACATTATTTATTGTACCATCGGTGCTGGTCTCTTTGCATAACTAATTCCCTCTTCGTAATGGTGGACAGATCTAATGGCGGATCATGGCCCCACAACGTGAACCAATAAATAAATTAATGAACTCTTGTTAATACAAATGTTCGGTATTCCAAAAGGATTTTGGGCCTCAAATCCCTTTAATGAAAACTTGGCTTGCGACAGCCCTCTACTTCCACGATGGAGATGATGAATAGCCCTTTGCCGTTTCGTGTTCTTATTATTTATTTATTTTTTTATTTATTTATTTCAAAGGTATCTTGGAAAAAAGTATACCAAGAGTCATTAACCAAATAGTAAGCAGATACATCTTGAACCAAAGATTTTTGGGGAAATGACTTTGAATTTCATCAAAACTCTCCCAAACGCAACCTATATATCTTTTAAAGGGATCTAAAAAACTTTCACTTTAATTTTAATGAATAATAACTATATGCAAACTGTTTTGAGTCAGAATTATTTCAACAGGCCAAAAGTCCAAAATTAACTGGTTCATAAGCTTTACAAACTTTTTCATTGGCCTTCGGGTTAACCCAATCTCCATCTCCATAAGTCTGGATTATCATAAAAGAAAATGTCATAGTTCGACATTCTCGAACTTCCTAGAATAAGGGGTGAACGCTTGAAAAAGATTCCACAAACTTCCTAGTATACTTTGCCCCCATTCTTGGTTCCTTTGGAGAGACATGGTGGCAAGGCAAAGCATCATTCCACGCCATTGGAGCAAAAGAGTGGATATCTATAATTTGAATCGAACTGCCTATGAACATCAAGAATCTCGTTGCTTCACCGATAGACTTTTCATCTTACCATGCTCTCCATGGACCAAAGCAATATTCTCCTCGAAATGTGCCTTGAGTCGGAATGACATTGTAAACGAACTCTCCAAGCAATCCTTTCTATGGCAGCAACTAACCAAATGAGTTCCTCAAACTGTTTCTAGAACGACAAAGACACTACCGACACATGAGTTGTTCACTGATCATTTTACCTTCTTGGCTCAATTCTAGTGTCCGTTTGATTACCAACCCTATCGTACACTTTTCTAACAAATGTTCCATTCCAAAACCGCGGTCGGAATTCATCTGAATTTCCACTTTTGGGTAAGTATTCCTTCATCCTACCTACCACTCCATGCAAGAACTACCAATGATCTTCACAGCTTCCTATTGATGTTGAAAGCATCGATCATATCATAGTCATAATTATACTTCCCATTATGATGATTTAGCGTTTGACAAATTCGCAGTTACAGAAAATTAGGTAATCGCATGTTTCGACAGTGCCAAAATAAAATGTTTTATGTGAAAATCTGTGACTGATAAGTGCGTCTAACATCGCCATTCCAAGTCCTTATATCACCTAATGCTCGGTCCACACTTTTCTCGTAAGCAATAGGAGATATCAGGACTATAATAAGCGCAGCTAGTTATATACTATGAGAAATTATGTCCCCCAGATTTTCCACAATCGTACACATAATATTAAAAATATCTGTGTGACGCATTATAGCTACGTAATCGGACTACTTGTATTACTTTTTAGCAGAAAATTCCTTATCCCAAGATAAAATAAATTTAGCAAAATTTACAGTTATTTGGCGTCAGCCTAAGGATTTCCCGTGTCAAATCTGTCATCCTCCACAGGCACTGGTTCGATTTTTTTTTTTTTTTGGAAGACGAGAATTAGTGTGAAATTTTCTATTGATAGAAACTAATTTGGAATAAATATATCACAAGAAAATTAGTTTTAGAGTTTTCATAAAACAAAAATTAATTTAAAGTAAACGTGTGATGACTATCAATTTGAAAATTTTTTATAGTACTCCCCGTTTAAAGAAGAGTACATTTAGCTTTGTAGATCCTATTCCAATGATGTTTAGCATTATTTCTTTCTAATTTCATTATCAAATGGACAAGCTGGCAGTACCTTTACGTTGACATTTGAAGACGACGGACAAAAGACCAATTGATGGTGCAAATTGGCCGGGACGCAATGGCCATCCAGGTGTAAAGAAGGTCGACTTCCCTTTTCTTCGTTGCTAAGCTTTAGGCGTTTTTTGAATTTTCCAACGATCCAGGAAAAGGAAAAGCCAATAGGAAAATCTCGTGGTCCTCAAACCGACTTTTCCAATTTCATTCTTTCTTTCTTCTTTTTTTTTCAAAACATTTTCCATTCTCAAACTAATCTTTCTTCCCACCTACTCCGATTAAGCGACAGAAGCTCTCTAATGGGTAGATTTGCTCAAAAGGGCCTTCACGTACTTGATGAGGTGGTAGGTTGCATCCAAAAAATGTGGCGTTGACCAATTGATAAACAGAGGAACTCAATATTTTTGGAGAAAAATAAATGATTTGACAAATTGTGTGTGTGTATATATATTGTTGCCTATAATGTAATTATTTTCTACTTATTCAATTTTATAAATGATACAAATGACCATTTTTAGAGAAATATTTTTTAAATTATTAATTTTTTTGTGAAACAAACAAAACCTAAAAGTGCATTTGTATGATGGAAAACTTGCGATTTGAAAAATATTTTTCAAAAAATAATTGTCTATACTAATCACAAAAATGAATAAATGCAAAATATTTCCATCACCCACAAAAATAATTAAATATATAATTATTGATAATGAAAATAATTTCCATCAATTAATTTTCTAAGCAATACACTAATCATTATTTAAGAAACGTTATCTGAATCTTCAGTTTTCCGTGAGTTGGGGTTTTGAATAAATTGCCGGTTAATCGACGGAACACAAGAAGGAGATGAAGAATCATCCGCTTTCCGACCTCATGGATGAGCTCACGCCAACCTATCAATATGGAAATAAACGCATGCTCAATGTTGTTCTAAGGCCGAAAAAAGAAGTGATTTTGATTGGCAATTGATTAAAAAATGATTTCTGCGTGCCAGCTAAATAGAGGTTGCAACCCTGGAATGAGTTTGAATTTAGAACCCCAGGTGGGATGAAGACTTTGGAACCTAAATCTACGTTTCCATCAAGCATTCAAGAATTATGGAACCCACCAAGCAGAAGAAGATGCAAACTTGCTTTTCATTTCATAACTCCTCTGATAAGCTATGTCGATGAGTCGAAAAGTACGTTTATCCACAACATAATCGATTCCACCACCCTCATCCAATTCCTAATCCAAACCTGCTGACAGGCCGGGACGCCACAATCGCGTCGCGGCACATGGCAGCGACCGCGTCACTTCGACGACACCACGGCGGGCGGGCGAGTTTCTAACCGAGGGAGGCGGGTTTTGAATAATCCCGGATCTTGAATCTGAACATCAAAAGGTGTTTAAAAAATGTGGGAAAAAGTTTACCTTCCGTTCAAAGAGGAGCCTCGTCCTCCTCCTCTTCGCTCTCCTCATCAGCTGACCAACCGGTCGTCCCCCCCCTCCATGCAGAGAGGATCTAACATGTGGGGACTCACAGAAATATGACTTGTCCAAGATGATGAGAAAATGTGACTGTCAACCCGCTGGATTTTATCAAGAGGACATGAGAGCCACGAGGGTGGCCGCTGCGAGGAAGAGGACGGGCAAGATAAATCTGGTCACTTCGCATTCAAGCAAAGACTGACGGACGCCCAGGTCATAAGGACGAAGGAGCACCTGCAAGAAGTGTGGAGGAATAATCGAATTCCGCTTTCTTTCTTTTTTGGCCGTCTCAGCAGGAAGAAGAAGGACGACAACGACAGAGAGAAAGGCAGACACGGGAAGTTGGAAGAGGAGGAGCCAAAGATTATTGCCGGAAAATGGCCCCCGTCAGCAACATAGGGAAGTATCAACTCCGGCAAACGATCGGAGAAGGCACCTTTGCCAAGGTCAAGCTGGCCATCGACAGCACGGGCGGCCATAACGTTGCCGTCAAGGTCATCGATAAGCAGATGGTGATGGAGAACAATCTTAAGCATCAGGCGAGTCTTAACTCCTGTGTGCTTCGTTTGAAGCTTTCTTTTCCTTCTTTTGATCTTCCGTACAAGTGAAACCTGAGATACAGAAAACTTTGAAATCTCCTAATACCGTTAAAGCTATACACTTCAGGTACAAAGAGAGATTCGGACGATGAAGCTTTTACTTCACCCGAACATTGTGAGGATACACGAGGTATGTTTATCTGGTAGCAGCTGTTCTGCAGAATTCTGGGTTGCCACCTCTTTCTGCATTGAAAAATTTGCAGATCATTAGTTTCTCATATGGTGGCTCTCATCAACAGGTCATCGGAACCAAGACAAAAATATACATAGTAATGGAATATGTATCCGGAGGACAACTATCGGAAAAGCTGGTGAGACAATCATAACTCATAAAGGAAGTACAATTACAGGTTTTCTGCCATACTTTCTCAAGAACTCTTTGCTTTTCTCAGTCTTATCTGAGGAAATTCAGCGAAAGTGAGGCAAGAAAGCTATTCCAACAGTTGATCGACGCCGTGGACTATTGCCATCACAGAGGGGTATATCACAGGGATCTAAAGGTGAGCAGTAGACGACTCTCTTTCACTCAATTATCCATTTTTGATGGAAGAAAGTTATGCAAATCAATGGGGATATCATCCTTTGTGCACAGCCAGAAAACTTGCTGTTGGATAGCAAGGGGAATCTGAAGGTGTCTGATTTCGGACTTAGTGCTTTGCGAAAGGTTAAGACATCTTCTACTCAATTTGATTAGCCCATGTCAATATGACGTTGAACTATTTCAAGTATGCTTGGCTAAATTCAACAGCCTGGAGACATGTTATCGACAGCATGTGGCTCTCCATGCTATGTTGCACCCGAGGTGAGGACCCAATATTTAATTCCATGCATCAACATTTCAACGTTCTCCATTACATCCATTACAAGAAGAGGATTTGAAAAAAAATGACCAGAACAGAGTGAACTTGACATTGCATGGTCAGAGTTAATAAAAAAATTTTCTCCCAATCCTGTTATTGATGATACTTTCGACTTCTAAACAGCTATTTGCGGATAAAGGGTATGACGGAGCAGCTGCAGACATTTGGTCTTGTGGGGTGATCCTCTTCGAATTACTGGCAGGGCATTTGCCGTTTGATGACCGTAGCCTGATGAATTTATACAAGAAGGTATGCTTCTTCATAACCAGATGCTGACAGAGTTTCCCTTAGAAACAATTTCCCTAACTGATCTTCATACCTCTTAAGATCGCAAGAGCAGAATACACATGTCCACCATGGTTCACAGACAGTCAAAAGAAGATCCTCTCTAGAATACTTGATCCAAATCCTACAAGGGTAAGAACGTTCCAAATGTTTCAGAATGCCTCTTTCCTTGTCAAATAATTCAACCAGAGTCCTCAACCACAATGCAGCGAATAACAATATCAGAGATTTTAGAGGATGCTTGGTTCCAGGAAAACTACACACCTGCTTGCGGAGGCGAATGCGATGCAAAGAACCTGGATGATGTTAATGCTGCTTTTGACACACTAGAGGTATTATTCACAGACAAGCAAAGAGCAGTGCATAGTGATTCAACTAAATCATGTGTCCTTCTGAACAGGATAGCGATGCAGAGAAGACAATGCCAAAGTCCAACAATTTTATAAATGCTTTTCAATTGATTGCAATGTCACGCGACCTGGATTTATCAGGACTTTTTGAAGAACAGGCAAGACAAATTGTGCACAACACTTTGAACACATTGGTCCCTTACAAGTTTTATTTAGTCATGGTGTTTGTTTTGTACCACAGGAAGAGAAGAAACAAAAAACAAGGCTTGGATCCAAAAATACAATTGGCAATACCTTCAGAAAAATAGAAGTTGCTGCAACAGATATGAGTCTTTCAATTGAAAGATTAAATAATAAGGTACTAAACATTCATGAGCGTTTACTATTAGTTCAAACCTATACAAATGCTGATTTGCTTGACAATGTCAGATGAAGATGCATCCAAGGCAAAAGATGACTAGATGTGCTAGATCCTATCTTGATTTTTCAGCAGAGGTAATTAAGCTCAATAACAGTGCAGTAAGTTATGACATGCTTACCAATTAAATGAGCCAAATGAGGCCCATCTATATCAATTTTATTTCTCAGGTGATTGAAGTTGCTCCTGAGCACTGTGTAGTAGAAATCTCGAAATCAGCAGGCGAGCTAGGAATGTATAAAGAGGTAAATAGCAGCATCTTCTGTGTATGTTGGTTATTTCTCTTCATGTTACTTAACAGTGCTTCTCTTGTGATCAGTTCTGCCGGAGTTTATCAAGCCTGCTGACTGAGAAATCATGCGATTCATTAGAGAGTCCAAAGTCTCGAGAGAGCTTAATCCAATGCAAGGACATAGTCGGAGCAGGATGGTAATCTAAAGCTCCTGAAAAGGGATAAATCTTTGATATATTCCATAGCCAACTTACTTGTACTGTCTGTTCTGCAGCTCTAAAGAGGAAATCGATGATGACGAGGACCTCCAAAGTTACTCATCCTCCTTATGATCAAGCTGGGCACCTTTCAGGACTCAGGATCATGCCGATGAAAGAATGTAAAGCCTATTTCAACTGTACATTGAGAAATTTACGCAAAGCTTTTACACCAAGTTCAATCAACTTAGTGGATAACAAAAATTCTCTGGTTGTTATGTCTCTTTCTTAAAACCTAAGGATCGTCTCGAATGATGTATAGCATTACATCTCCACCGTCTTATTTAGTAGAAGAATGATAAGAAATATTCAAGGTGCTTCAAGGATGACATATGCACAAAAAAACCTTTGATCTTCAACAAAATTCACTACCACCATGCCCTTGTCACTAACTAGATTTGAAAATGTTAAGAGAACTAAACAAGATGACACATTTCAGTATTATTTTGTCATTTTATAGCTACCACAAGGTTAAATCATTATTACGCATTACCTCACCAGAATTGACAAGAAATCCTGACCCTATTTATATCTAACTTCAGTATTTAACGAGACAATCCTAACTTTTAGGTTACGAGACTAGAATAGGTCCATAAAGATAATCTGAATTTCTATATAAATGATTCATGCAAACTTGTTTTCAGGCTAGCAGGCTCAGAGACCTAGAATCACAAAGGAATATGTATGGTATTGGCTATTGAATGGCTATTGAATAGAGTCCAAAATCAAGTTCAGAAAATGTAGCATGGTTGGTGAGGAAGGAAACAGCATCTGAATAAAAAAAAAACCCAGAACTAATATACCATAAAAATCTTATGCTGTCCCAATTAAAAAGCACATTCTCCGAAATCACTATCATGAATGTTTTTTTTAGATAAATTCTCCAGGACTAGCATCCCTAAGAAATAGAGTTGTTTGCCGTAGAGATAGTTTTAACTCGTCCTTTCTTTATCTCTGTATAAGATGGATTCAACCCACCCAAAATTAGCTCATGCTTTAAACAAAGGAAGGAGTCTCTGCATGAGGTTATTTAATTACACTAGACATGTGGAGCCAGGACAAGAAGCTCTATCTGATACAGTTCTCTAAACTCTTCTAGTACAGAGAAACATAAGATTAGCAAAACTAAATCGGAATATAGAATCAAAATAAACTGAGAACGCGACACCTACATGGTAATAGAATACTAACGATTTCCGAAGTAGAATTCACATGAATCTGGAATTTCAGTTTCTTGACCATCCAGAGCAAAATCGATGAGGTCAACCACACTAAGTATTATCAGGAGATGTTTTTCTTTTATCTTCATTCAATTACATACAACCAAAAGAAGGTACTTAAATGCACACAGAATTGCTTCTTTCCCCCCTTTTTCCTGGCAAGAATTGGTTAACGTGAGACACAATTGACAAGATCTGAGAGAGTTCCTATTACCATTTTTTCCCACAAGTAGAAATTTTGAATTTTGTAAGACAGCAGGACATTAAAAGGTTAGGAAGGGAAGTCATAAAGTTTTTTACTGCATCATCCAACAAGTCATAATCTAAATGATGAACAGCACCCAACTGGAAATAATATAAATGATGAGCAGCAGCCAACCGGACATAATCTAATTGATGAGCAGCATTTTCCACTTTTCCTCTCATAAATGCGAGACACTCCAGGCATTCAGCTCCGCTGACTGTTATCTCACCTAAGAGATGCTCTTCCAAATTCAACCTATATTTTATTTAATCAATGTGCACTAGCTGTTCAAGTGTATGTGATCTACATTCAACACTATTTAATATTAAAAAAACCCTCCCGCAAATGCAGATTAACAGAGATTAATGTGACACAATGAGGTGAAAACATTCTCTTGTAGATAACCCCATTCCCCAGATGTTCTACAACTCTTAGCTATCCTGGCTCTGTTGACACTTCTTTTTACACAATGCCAGACATTTGCTGAGGGAAGCGTATCAACACAAACACCAACAATACATTGGGTACTTCTCCAGAAACGAAAATGGAGAAATTTGTGCAAACCGCTTGCACAATAATAGCAGGTCAATAAAGTGCCTCGTTTCACAGTTATAGTCCGCTCCAGCTTTAGAGGGGTAAGCAGAGAGAGCAAGTACCACTATAAACATAATATTGGTCGAGGAGATTTAAACGGATGTCCAGACAGCCAACCCTTGATTTTGTAAATCAAGATGAAGAATCATGTTGAGAACAAAAAGATGCCTCATATGCCTACGTGTATAACTGTACAGTCAATGATGAAGCTTTTCATCCCCAGCTACTGTGTCATCAAGCTCTACCTGTTGGAGACAATGGCTAATATGAAAGATTACTGATTATGGATGCAACACTAACCTTCTGATGCTTAACATCTAAGAAAACTGAAAATTTAAAGCCATATGAACAAAACATATGCAATGAAAGTGAGAATAGGCATCTATGGATTCAAATAGAAGCTCATCCTTGCAGCTATTACTAAATTAATTGTCTTCAAAGTGAAGACCTGCTGACAGTATCATTGTCTAAAGCCTCATGATCTTGAGCAATGAGAGGCCCGAGCTTCCAATGAATCAAATACAAGTAATTGGATTATCACCTTATGTGTGAATTAGATGAATTATCTGAAGGAAACCATTAATCAGTGATATCTGATATTGGATCTCAACTAGGTATCTCTTGTTGACATAGTAGACAGAAGAAGCACCAATTAACCCCATATGGCATTGCAAAAAATCAGAAAGTAAAGAAAATGCTCTAAAGCATGAACTTCATACGGAACAAATGGTCAAAGCCTAAACAGTAGACACACACCTCTACAAAAATACTGATCACACGTTCGATATTGCCATCTCATAACAATCCGTCAATGCTACAGCTACATCATCACCATGTGACTATGAATGTGCTTGTGCTACACACATAGACCATACTTTTAGCAGAACGGGCATAGGTTGCTCGAGGCATTCACGCGAGGAACTTATAAGCTGTGTTTGAAAAACTAAAACTCATTGTTGCTCCATTGAACCTTAACACCAGGAAATATCACAAAAAAAGGGATGATAGGACATCAATATCAAATTATTGGCACAAGTTACTTTTTCTAGTTTTACACTTGATTTGAGGCTTAGATTATTGGCTTTACCTGATCTAAGTCTTAGGATTCCCAATTCTTTGTGTAGATCTTTGTGTGATGACAGGAGAGTAGTAGTACTCAACACTTTTATGGTTTGGGCTTGTAGCAGGATTTAGTCCTCCAGCTCGTTTACTGTAGTCTCAAAACAATGACTTAGTCCTCCTACAGGACACACGCATGTGCGCGACACACAAACACACAGAGGCAATGCTTTAAGGCAAAACCCAGTGCTTTTGGAAGATTAGCCACAAACTCATAAAAGAATACATTTTTCTAAAGATTAACAATGAATTAAAGTACAATTACAGATGGCATAACCATATAGACAAAAAACATAGAAATCAAGCAACCCAAAGTGAAGAGTAGCTCATAATAGCAATGAACATTTTGTCCCCAAGAATAAACCTAACCCCTCTCCAGAAGCACAAATGGTTGACCATTGAAAGCTATAGAAGAAAGTTGTCAATCATATGGAATACAACATCGGCACCATCAGAATTTACCCTGTAACTCCTCACCTGAAAACCAAAGCATCATACGATTAGACATCAGTTTGCAATTTAGCTTCTCTCTCTCTCTCTCTTTTCATCCTTTTGGTCACTCAATAAGTAAATTACGAAAATGAAACACCCAACAAATGTTCCACATGCACACATCAGAAGCCTAGACATTTTAACAAAGACGGGATCAAAATTAGAAGAAACTGGGTCAAATATTTTTAACTTTAGCATTCTACAGCCATTCTGGAACATGGAAGGAACCAAAAATTCAATTTTAATTGCTTAACTTTTCATGCCTCAGGCATAGTGGGAATATTTATCAGATCCTTCATGCAAACAGATTATGATAAAAATTGGGGGTGAAATAATCTTCTAAAGTAAGAATTGCGATGGAAACTTTTGGGTGTGGTTTAATCATTCAATTGGATATGTTCAATACAATCCAACTTCTAGCTCTCAAACATGCAAATATTATCTGTACTTGAAGGATTCTATCTTCTGCAAGTGACAATCTACCTCTCAAATGACAAAATAAAGAATGAGAAATCCACTTATGAGAGAGCAAACAACACGACAGTCTTCCAATCAAAATATGAGTGTGAGACTGAGAGATCACTAGATGGACAGCCAAAAAGTCAGTCGCATAAGATGTAGTTCGAAACTTGCCAAGATTGTATTATGTGCAGAATACCGCTGTTTGCTTTTGCTAAAACTGACATCTACACGCTCCCAAGGCACCTGCGTGAGGCCTCTGATCATTTCCTCTGCACAGAAAATGAAGAAAGGTCACAAAAGTCAGTCAGAGAATAAAAATGACGTGAAATGTAATATTCTGGTCCATAAATTAGCAGGAATAGCAGAAGAAGAGGAAGAACAGACAAAGCTATGTCTCATACGAGAGGAGACAATAAAAAGTGCCAACATCAAGATAAGGTACAGAAACAAGACTCAAATTGCAAATTTAAATTTTGAGAAAATGGAGATCAGATTATATATAAAGAACATAACGGGAATAGACTCCCAGAAACATGTTACTTTGATTTAATTCCAGATCTTATTAATCAATCATATTCAACAGTTAAATCTACTGAAAACACTCTGAAATTAATCTAAAGATCTCAAGGAGGAAAACAAAAGGCGCAGTTCCTCAGAAACTTTCCTTTATACTCTCTGTTTCTCTTTCACAAACTGTTCTTTACATAGCAGAAGAAGAGGCTTCCTCATACATAAGCATTGATCTCATAAGACTGTAAATATTGCAGTATCTTCACAATTCTTTCTCTGATTAACAAGATTACCATCATCAATTACATGATTTGCAAGAATGGTCTACTTTGAGATAGAGCACTTCCTCAATAACTTCTGGAAAAGCTAGTTTTTCATTTCGATTAAAAGATTAGATGAGATTAAAATTGCATAATGAAGTGTCAGTTTCATCTCATAGCTCCAATCCGCTCATGACAGAATTTATCGCCACTAGCACAGCAAAAAATAATTTTTTTCTCCACAAAATAACAGCCATTGCAGCTGGTGGGCCCACATTACTGCTACAAGGAGACGTTTAAAGAGATTTTTCTTTAAACTGAAAGTGTTGCCAGTATTGACATGCGATATACAAGTTATACTCAGTATAGTGACTACCAATTAAACTGAAAGTGTTCACATAAGCAAGGTTTGTACAAATTCAATGGAACAAAGAGATGCAGATCACGAAAAAACACGATACCAAAATCAAACAAGCAAAACTCAATTGCACAAAAAGTTGGATGAACAAATGAAAAAATCAATATTACAATTTTTTTTTTCTAACCTGAATTTTTAAAATAAAATTTTCTACTTAACCTGATTCTTTTAAAAGAAACTTTTTTTCCCTTCCTAAAATTTTAAATGAATTTTATTACTCAATAAATTGACTAACTAGTGATGCTTAATGGAGACAATTAGCACATCATCTGCCACGTCTGTGCTTTAACTGTGCTTTAAACGGCTGCACCAAAGTTATACATAATACAGATAAAAGTTAACATCTCCTGGTTACATTTCAAGGTTCGGGGCACACTAAGTTTTGGCTTTTCTAAAATATTTCACCAATATCTAATTATGCAACTTACATTATCTGCTGCCAGCCAAAAAAAAAAAAAAAAAAAGTATATAAGATACCAAAGAGAGAGAATCCTAAGCAAAATAACTTTGCATCAGACATAGAATCTGCATTTCCTAAATTGCACTGTTATTTCTTCATCCAACACTTATTCTTATGACTAATATTGCAATGAATCTCAAGAAGAAAAGAACCAGAACGTATTCTATACTTGCCACTCAAGCTATTACCCACACAAGTCGTGCTCGATAGCAGTCTTGCTATTTCATTAAGCACGTTTTCCTCCAATTAGCTGATTTGACAACTCAACTGCTTCTTCCCACCCCCAATCATCAAAAAAGAATAAAAAGAAATAGAAAACAACAACAGTTGGGAAAATGTTCTCCCTTTCCCTTCAGTAAACTCAAGCAAACAAGCCGCAGGAGTCAAATCCAGTTCTCTCAACTCTACTTTCATCTCCTAGATACTACTAAATGGAAAAATGTCAAAGCCTCTAAATATCAAAAATCCAAACTGCAGCACAGTGACATTCTTCACTGGGAGATTGAGTCGCTAAGTACTCTGCACCACCGTCGAAAATGCATTCCATCTCAGCAAGCTTACTTCCATGCGCTAATTGGGGACAGGTAGCAAACTCATGAACCATTCTAGACTAGTAGATTGATCATGAAATCACAAGCTGGTGGCCTCTTATCTATGCAGCCCAATCTTTGACAATCACAGCTCTAGGTGAAAATGAAGTTATGAATAATTACAAGTGCCCGATCATCCATTCAGTGAGTATAATTGTTAAGACTTGAAAGTCTAGTATTCAGCGAACAGTTTAGAACCCAAATGGCTTTGCAAGCTCCATAGCACAAACCAAAGCCAAGTCAAGGTGAGCAGAATGACATCCTTGACGCTTAAGCAAAAGAAAAACCACTTAGATTCTTGCGCTACCACTCCAAGAAGATAAAAATAATGAGCACCCATTGCCAGATCTTTCTATCTTTAGGATAGCCATTTTTGCGACTAGAGGAAAACCGATCTCTCCTAATGCAGATCTGACTAGACATCAAGAAAAACAAAAGAAACTGCACAACCTAAAATAACCTTAGTGGCCTGCCATGAATTAACAAAAAAAGAAATTTCAGAAGAAAAAAAGCGCGGAAAGGCGGTAGAAGCACTACGGATCCTCTCTAGTGCACTGGGAGATCAACAACAATATGACGAGAACTAGATTCTCCAAACTGTTTAAAGATGTACTAATAGGCATAATTACCTAGTTCAATTAAAGAGTCTTATATAACATGGACAAGAAAGGACTCCTGCCTAGAGCTTCGGATTTATCACATATCTTCAGGCGAAGATGAAGAAGGAAAATGTGACTAATCCAAATGTGGAATCCTCTCAAAAACTAGAGGAAGTACTAGGGTTGCCTGATATTGTGCATTATTTCGGCATGCTGAATGCAGGATGCTACTTGCCTAAAACATGGTACGTAAGGGGTAGCTTCTTCAGAAAATGTTTCTGGAATGCAATACTTTTATCTGGAAAGTAGAATGGCTTCAAGGACTAAATTCAATGACTTAAATTATAATATGTGGACAGGTTAATAAAAGTAAAAGCTGTTCCTTTTACATCAAATGGTGACATTAATACGACCTCAAGGTCATTCTGACTAACTTCTAATTTACAAACTTCTAATATGCAATAAAATATGAAGGAAATAAGCCAAACGGTGTTTCACGAAGTTGAATATTCATTAAAGACTTTCATCCAGCCAAACTAGAACTGTTGTTTCTCAAGAAAAAAACCTCAAGGTAAAAAGATCTAATAGACCCATGATTGAAAACTTGGGATGAAAACTCCTCTTCTCCAAACTTCATTCCAAATCAAATTTGAAAGATGGCCTCTTTTCCTGTCAAAATCGTTCCTAAACACATGATTCCCTCCTTTAATTTCATCCTCTGTTATCATCTTTCGAAACATCAAGACTTGAAAACCAACACCATGGATACTCTCCAAATTTTTATCAAGATTCATTCCCCAAAAATCAGATTCTCAGTTAGGTCTCTTAGTTTTCATACAAGACTCCCTCCATCTGTTCTTTTTGCTTGTCTAATGGAGGAGAAGAATATCAGTGTTGTTTCTTTGGAATGCCAAAAATCGCAATTCTGGCTCTTCAAGCCAAAGATCTACATTCTGGAACCTAATAGCCAGATGGCCAATCACGGGGCAATGAGCGACTTATGGCAACCCTGTGATGTACTATGGAGTCATGGACCAGGCTAACAGCAACATGTCAATGTCACCAGAAGTAAACAACAGAAAAGAGGTTACATTTTTCCTACAGAGGCCAGGGATCAAATCCAAAAAGACAAAACTTCTACAAATTTTTAGAATACAAAAGCACAAAACTACAATTTTTTATTAGCAAATCTATTTTATTCTTTCCCTGATTGTTTATCCTTATAAATACAGGCTTACCATTTTTACAGGGAAAGAGAAAGGAAAATGTATCATTTTCTCCTAAAATATCAGCTTCCTCCGTCGCAACATTTCAAAATTCATCTCTTGCAGAATTGTTCTATCAACTACAAAGAGCAAAGTCAAGGACTTGCCCTTACACTTCACAGTTAATCAAGAAACAAGCAAACAGAATAATGGTAGTCAAGTATTCAATGGAGTTAAAGGGTATAACAAACCTTCCAAATCAATGTTTCTTTCAGTGACTAGAGAAGACACTCCCCTTTGAAAGTTCTCGGGAGTTTCCTTCTCCACATAGACAATGTGAGGGTATCTCTCATCTTTTACCAGAAGACTGGACTGGAAATGAAACGGCAGAAAATTTATCACTAAAGCAAGTTCTGAATGTACTTCTCAGATGTTAATTTATCTTTTGCAGGCATGACAAACAAAAAGTGAAGGGCCACCTACCTTAGGAAGTTCATGTTGACGCCGGATTGATGATGTTCCCCACCCAACTACTTCTTTGTAATTATAGTTAAGATCCACACAAAGAAAGAAAAGGCAGGTTCAAAGATCATCTTCAAATATAAGCCTCATAAAAGTTAGTAGAAGCAGAAAAGGATACGATCATAATTGACATTTGCATATGCTACACGCCGTTTGAAAGCACGTAAAGCTGACCTACACAGGATCCGAGCTGTTATTCTACCATAAATGAGGAGGAAAAAAAGCCAAAACTTTGGACTTCTGATGAGGAGAGGGCAGTCAATACACCTACTTACAAGAATTTCAAATCTTCAGAATCTTTGACCATTTGAAGAAGAAGAGGAGGTTGACCAGCATCACCGTCAGTAAGAAAGAGATGCTTTCCAGACCTCCCAACAATCAAATGTGCTGCTTGAGGTGCTTTTCTCTCCAAAAAGGGAAGACCACAAAGGAAAGGCAGCTATGGGAAAAACAAAGAATAGATAGATATAAGAATTTCGCAGGGTAATAAACTATTTCAGTACCACTTGTACTATCATTATATCCTATCCAAATGCCAATACCAATGGGAAAAGATAAAGTATAAGTTTGCAAAGAAAACAAGACCAGAGAATCTCAATAGATGGGCATCGGAGACATTCTAACTATGAGTATTATGCAACATATTATCATTAATGGACTAGAAGTTAGATTTACCATATAGACAACAAATACAATGAATGCGAATGCCTCACACGACTAGAAAGGAAAGATTGAAGTAGGCAAAATAAGTGTAATGGACATCCACTCAAACAGTGATGGTGGAACTTGTGTTCATGTTCTATACAGCTGCATCTTCAGATTAAGCATAGGCCAGGAAAATGATCAGTGTTACCTGTCTATGTCCTCTTGACCCAAGATGTGGGGTAGCAACTGTTATGAAATTCATTGGCTCCAAACCTGCAATTTTGCCTTCATGAGGCTCCACTGCTGCAACTTTGACTTCGCGAGGTTCCAGAACTTCCATCTGATGATTTGATTGCTCTCCACTTGGGCAGTCCCTAATAGCAGTACAGAGTTCTGATTGTGAAGGTTCTTCATAAAGTCTCCCAATAGCATACCTTGCAACAAGGCCTCCCAAGGAGTGTGCAATAAAGGAAATCTTACAAACCCCAGGTCTGTGCCTGATAACACCCAATACCTGCATTAATGGTCAAAAAACAAGACAAAGCAAAATCCAAAACCTGCATCAAAAAGAATCAAGCTCAAAATATCTACAATTCTCTGAACATCCACTCTATATCACACGATTATGCAGACAATCACATTCTCCACTCCAAACACAATGAAGCAAACAGATAACTAACTTGAGTAAAAACAAATAATAATAATAATAATAATAATAATAATAATAATAATAACAATAATAATAATAATAATACCTCTTCTGCCAATCGTTCACCCATCATGTCAACACCATCAAAAGTCAACTTCGAGGAGTTGCACTCACTACCTGAAGAGAATAATGAGGCTTGGTTGTTAACTTGTTCTTGGTCATGTGGAAGCACTTCATAAGTATGAATAAAATAACATGTGCATATAAGGTTGATGAGTATACTACAAAAGATATGAGGATTTTAGAAGAAGTAACAAAACCAGCATTAAGGCCATTCTGGCAAAAAAAAAGTGCAGAAAATGACTCAGTAGAAATCAATGTTATCAAGCTTCAATATTACGACTCAAAACACCAAAGTAAATTGCGAGATAAGAAATGATGAAATAATGCTATTTTGGCAGAAAGAAGCTCCAAATATTGGTGGAATTCACAGATACTCAAAAGTGACATTACAACAAGTTGAAACATCACAGGACTCTTAAAGCAGTAACCTTTTGGGTAAGTTTACCTATTTACTAAGGCAGTTATACTATTGCAGCTAACAGAAAACATCCCGAAGAAATTAGTAAGTTAAACATCATACACAAATAAAAATAATTCAAGGAGGACACAGATTGATGTGTTATTATCCCACTCTAATACACTTCCCCGGGAGGTGATGCTATAGGGGTATTTAAAGCCGAACATTTAATGCATGAGATACAACCAACAAAGCTCAGATTAAAGAAAAAACTCAAAATAATAGCTTAAAACTTGCAGCGAATTTGCAGAAAGAGAAACTGCCTCTCTTGGGGCAATGAATTATAACCTAGCTTTTGACCAAAAAAATAAATTATAACCCTAGCTCAGAAAAAGAATTCGAGGAGCTTCTCTCATGTGTTCTTCCATCACACCTAGGGTGTCATGTGTACCTGCTTCGTGCCAGCATGCAAATGTCCACAGGACAACCAAGAAAGCCCATTCATAGTATCCTTAACAAAGTTATCACTCATGATAGATACCCATTATGTTTATGCCTATCATGGAGAAAACACAAAGATAGGAACTAATGTCCAGTTCCTCCAAATATTATCGAAAATTAAACCTCCGATATGTAGATTTTGGCAAAACCAAATATATATCATCCAGTCCTTTCTGCTTGCAAATTATCCAGGTGCCTTCATACAACCCAAGTCACGTATAATTGACTTTAAAAATTCTAACAGGGCATTTGTAACTTCTCGTTGAGAAGAACGTATATTAAACCAGAAATACTGGGTACTCAATGTAGTTCTTCTACAATCAATCACAGGGGATTGAAGAGAGAAAACTGTTTGTGCAAAGGAGTACTCACGATGGACTATCACTTTATCTGGAAGCTTCTTCACAAACTGCTCAGCAGCATACCTCCAATCTTCGGCACTGAAAGATTGAATAACTGTGTATGAGTTTCCGGCTCATGATTCATCACCTTGGTCAATACTTTTTTCGGGATGGCAGCAGTAATTATACTAATAATTATCACATCACCTATCGACCTCATCTATTTTTTCCATGGAGCGAAGAAGCTCTCCTGACAACCATAAAACTGTTGCATTGAATAGCATATCTAAGGAAGAATGTCAACAACTTAGCATGCTTCCGAACAATCACTCTGACGCCAAGCAAACAGTACCACAACTACTACAGCTATGCTTTTGGCAACCAAAATCATAATTCAAGCCACCAAAACATGCACTACGCGATTCGACGGTAAATAACACCAGAACCACAATTCTAAGATGATCTAAGACCCAAATTACTCCAAGAATCACATTTTAGATTCTAAACAAACTAAATATCGGAGGTCCCAATGTGCACAATTCACCCCCCCAAAACCCAGATCAAAACCCAACCACCCACCCGTACCTTCCGACCATCCCATTAACCATGATGACGAGATGCTCCGGCGCGCCGCGGCCGCCACCGGCCTCCACGGCATCGGCGTCGAAGAAGTCCTGCCCGCCGCTGTCGAACTCCACCTTCACCCCGCCGCCGCGGCCGCTCTCCCTCGCGACCTTGAAGCACCCGGCGCCCATCCTCGCCACCCGGTCGACCCTGCCCCCCAATCCACCGCGACCGAGAGCTTCCTCCTGCACTCGAGCCCGAGCCTCCGGACGACGAGCCAGGACCCGAGATCGGGATCGAGGCGGCTCAGCCGGAGGTGGAGGTGGCGGCGGCGCTGGCGCGGCGGCGGCGGCGTGGAGGCGGCTCGGACCGGGAGATTAGAGGCGAACATGTAGGGCAGAGTGGGAGGGGGAGCGAACCATTCATGGGATCTTCTCAAAATCCTTCCTTTTTTATCTTCCCTTCGATCGGCATTCGAAGTGCGTGGCCATGGCGACGGCTTCTTGCACAGTCAAAGTAAAGTTGGCGTTCTTCCAGACGAAGGGAAAGGTTCTTCTTCGGACAACCGCGAACGATTTTTACTAGAATGTTGTCGGGTTTCCTTGGTCTTTTCGGCACGTGATGAATGTGGGGAGTTGGAACTTGGAAGGGGTCCTTCTGGTTGGCGCCGGTTTGACTTTGCGCCGACGGACGGACGGACGAGGTCCTTGCGGCTTTCCTTGTTTCTTAGTAAGAACGGAGGGAACGGTCCAGCGGCAATGGATCGCGGAGGCGAAGTCAAACCCGGGACCGGCGCGGTCGGGTCGGTCTCGGAGGAAAGCTTTTGGCAAAATGCAGAGGAAACATTCCTAGAATACCGACGTAAAGTTAAAGTTATGATGCATTTGGTTGGCTCTTTGATTGGCTCTAAGAGAAAGCTTTTCGAAAGAAATGTGAAGGATTTTATGTGAAAAGGGTTGTTTAAATGCAAATGGTTATTTGGTAAAGTGTGATTTAATAACACATTTAGAAGCAAATTTGATTTAAATGCTGTTTTGGGGGAAATTACACTTTGTATAGAACTTTTGCTAGTTTTCTCTTTACAAAAAATTCTAAAACTATTCCGGTGAAGCTCAGCTGCCAACTAGCCTAGCCTAGCTTGAGGTTGACATCACCTTGGGTTGCACAATCTCAAGCTATCTCGCTGGTGGCTAGAGGCGATTGAAGTCTAACTAACAATGTTAGGATTTTGTAGGATATTTTTGTAATTATGAAAGTATAGCGAGAGCAAAAATTGAAAAAAAAAAAAGAAAAAGATGGATTTATTTAAGTTTCGGAAATAGTCAAAACTCGAAGCATTTCCAAACCTACCTTGGTGTAGAGGCTCTTCAAGAAATTCGATTGCATTTCCCTAAAATTCTCCCCAAAAAAAATCGTACAAGGGCATTTGCATGGCTTTGGCAAAGCTAAATCAGACTTACGGACCGGACTTTCCACGGCTGACATTTCTTTTGCTCATTCCTCTTCAATCTGGATCCGAGGTTCCATGATCGGTCGATCTTTTACGGCGGATGGCATCCGATTCCTCTTCCCGGAACGATCCGAGATCCCTGTTCCTTTTTATCTCGATCTTATCTTTGCGTTACTTAGGATAGCTTGAGATGGCAAGGAATCGTGCCTAGAATGGTCGGGATTTTTCGTGGTCGTTTCCAATGAACAGATGGTGTAGCCTAAGTCATTTCTTTCATGGGGGGAGAGCGCCTTACTCGACTTAATGTGAGGCCTCCAAAGTCATTATTTTGCTAATTTGACTCACTCTTGACATGATTGTGGGATCTCCATTTAGGCGGTGGTTGATGACGAGAGAGATTGTGTGTTGAATCGGATGCTATTAACCATCCCATATGACATTTGGTATGGTTAGACTATTTTTAATTGCCCTAATTTCTAAATGCAGGGGAATGAGAATGTGAGATAGTGCCAATATTCGCCCGATTTATGGTATCTCTGATGTGGACGGTCTTTCGATTCCTCTTCCCGCCTTACTCGACTTAATGTGAGGCCTCCAAAGTCATATGGTTTTGTTGATTTGACTCGATCATTGAGCAAAAGTTAAGCACAATTGTGGATGTGATTGTGGCATCTCCATTTAGGCGACGGTTGATGATAAGAAATATTGTGTGTTGAATCGGGTCCTCTTAACCATCTAATATGTCACATTAATATGGTGTCATCTCAAAAGGCCACAACCAATGCTAATTGAACAGTCAATGACATTAGTACTTACAATGGCAATTTTTAGTCCACAATTTTAATGGATGCCTCTTATTTACCTAAACTCATTTTAAAAGAAAAGTTAAAAGTATTTGATGAACAAAAAATTATTGGGGCACTCGATTGCAAAAACGACAAAAATCCCTACACTTTTAATATCATTACCTCTTTATCAAACGACATGCTGTCTAATCATAAAAAACATATATTATTCGTGAACCAATAAGGTGAATCACCGAAAGGTATTTTCTCGAAAAGATTGCAACTTTTTGCCTCTCTAAACAGTTCTTAAGAATCTCGTGCAAACGACAGGCTGTCTAATCATAAAAGATATGTGTTATTCGTGAACTGATACGGTGAATCACATAAAGATATTTTCCTGAAAAAGAATGCGACTTTTGAGCCCTCTAGACAATTCTTTAACACCCTCGTTTTTTTTACTTGTTACAGGGCCTAAGTCCATTTCCTCCTTTTTCCCTATTCTCTACAAAGTCTGTCTTCTAAAATCTCTGTACTTGCAATTAAGAAAAGACAATTTTGACGAATCGTGACCTCATCAAAGCCCTCCAACATTCCCATGGTCACGTGCGAACCTTGGTGGCTTGGTTTTCATCCGACGGCCCAGGTCTCTCCATCCCCCCTCCTCTCTCTCCATCCGTCGATTCCCTTTCTCCGTCCAACTGTCCGCTCGCTCATGACCGCCGGGCAAAACGCCATCGGGGCATGCGTCCGGAACCACCGCCTGCGGCCGGCGCTCGCCAGAAGGCGGCGAGGGCTTCAACTGCTAGCTTTCCTCGGTGAGTTCGCTCTCTCTCTCTCTCTCTCGTGTTTGATATGTAGATTTTACTAGGTACAAATTGGTTTGCATTGTCTGAGAATAATTTGTAATGTTTGCACTGTTCTGTAGTTCTTTTCGGTGGTTGGGTGTGGTTAAGAGCTGGGGAAATGGTTTAATATGGCTTAAGAGTGTTCATCTTGTCTGCATTGCAGGGGAGGTCCTTGTTTTTACTTGACTTCTAAATCAGCTCGTGTACCGACCTCATTTGTTTTCAACTGGGTTTGGAGACCGTGGGCCAATAATGCAGAAGCAATAGAGAACTTTCTGAGTAAGTGAAAGGTTTCTATATCGAATTTCTAGTCATTAATATTGCTATCGGACGATGCATTCGACAGAGTTTGTAGCTACGTATAAAAGCCCTTCAAACTTAGAAGACGCTACATGCTCAACTGAGATCTACTTTATGTTTGTGATGGAGCCGTTGTAGGTCTCTTCAACCTCAGTGTAGTAGTTCTTGTTTCTGTTAACTGCAGAGTTATCATCGAGAAATTTGGATCTTTACTTTTTCTTTTGCATTATGTATGGCTAATATATCTTGGTTTTTGGTTTGGTTCAAGATTATTACGAGATTGTCTCCTTCTCATGTGTTGGTAAAATATGGTGACTTCTGCATTCCTTGTTAATGCCAAACGACTTGATCTTAATTTTCACCGTAGTAACTGTCATCTAATTATAGTACAATTCTATCCATTTTCATGAGTAAACATATAGTAATGTTAACGTATCAATCGCCATCCATTGAGATGTAGAGCTTGCATTTACTTTTAAGTTTCTAATTTAATGATAGGGATAATTTTCTACCCCCATAAGTCAAGAACCTGAATAAACAAGGTTTGCCTCTTTTAGGAAAAGGACCTGCAGGGGGATTGGCTGGAAAGAAGGTAACCCCACTTTCTCTTTCTCTAAATTTTGATTCTTTGGGCGATTTAATGAGGATAATGAACTCCGATCTGTCTATTTGTGATGCATATAATTGGCTAGAATAAATATAGGTTTTGGATGGGCTCGATTCCCTGCTTAGCTGAATCAGAGAGTTAAATGCCAAAGAGCTGAAGCAGAAAACACTTTGCTATTGTGAAGTTGGTGGTTTTTCAGGATATTGCAGTAATGAGTTTTTTAACAAGTTGGAGTCACGTACTACACGTTGTTTTCTTTCTAGGTCCATTATTAGGTCAAAGTTGCTAGCTGCAAACATGTATCTGCTCTCTCATTTGTTATATTTGCCATTCAATGCCTTTGGTAAAGAATAATCAGGTCTAAGAAATTGCTTGACCTGATAATCATCATGGTGTGTTTGGCAAAGCATTGGCAATGCACTTTGAGTCCCTAAAGGCATTTGACAAATATTTCATGTGTTTGGTAAAGTAGATTCAAAGCCCATTTGTTGAATCCAGTGCATATGCAAGGGAGTCAAGGACAGACCTAACTTAGCTTTTCAGCTTTCTCGACATATTGAGAGGTGAGTTAGTGAATATATATATATTTAATTTCCCATCACACTTTCTCTCAGCAATTGTGATTCCAGACTTATTCCTTTCAAGACAAAACCCGAATTCTAATCTATTGTACTTTTTGAGGAACAGAGACTAGCTGCTTCTCTTATTTTTCCTTTCTTCCTCCGTCGTCAACTTTGTTGTTTGTTGAGTCTTTACATCGCTGAAGAACGTTGTCGGTTTTGCCAATCCAGCTTCAATCATCTTCAACTATGTTTCTTCTTAACTCCTTTTTCTAGTGAGCTTTTTTGATTCCACAAATTTGTGACACAGAAGCCAATTTGCAGAGCAAAGGCATTGATATAAAATCGATGGTGCAAATTGGATTGAAGGTTGGTGATAAATCGGCGATTCTCCATGCCTATCACATCTCTTTTGGTTTTGATTATGGCCTCGAACAAGTCGCCACATGTTTCCTCTTTTCGTTTTCTCCTCCATTGCTTTTGAAGCTCTTTTTGTTTTGTTTTGTTTTGTCAATCAGAGTAGATCCTAAGCTGTTGATGATTTTATTTCTTCGGCTTTTCTTGCTTTTCATTGCACGGAAAATTTCAAGAATCTTGCATCTTCAAAGCCAGGTTGTTCTTTTGTATTTTGATGGGCTTGGTTTTGTGTTCAATTTTGTGACCTATGTAGAGATTAAGCGGAATGATGATGGCAGAAAAAGCAAAGTTTTATATGTTAGTATTACAAATGGAGGTTATAGAGTGAATCTCATGCTCATACTGACTAGGGAGGTACCCTATTCTGGTTATAGTTTCCCCATGAAAACTGATGACCGGTTAGTTAATGCTTTTTGTGGTCTTCATTTGAAGAAGTTCCTCACTCTAATGGGTCTCTCGAGATTATCACCTGGAATTGTCTGTGGGGTGTGAAATTGTTGGAAGATACGCAGAAATATTGGAAAGTATTGGAAGATATGCAAGGATCAAATCATAAGGATATTATTGAATCAATCAAGATTATTCAATATCAGATCCAATCTGTAGATTAATTTATTTCCTTTTTTCTTTACATATACTTTGTAATATAATATCAATTCTGTACATTGAGTAATACACATAGAGAAATACAGAGAAAATTTCTCTCTTTCTTCTTCTCGTTTTCCTCTCCTTCGACTTCTTTCATGGTATCAAAGCAGGTCGCACGCATGTTTCTCCTCTACATTGCTTCCGCTTGATCTTTTTTTTTTTTTTTTTCCTAATTGCCTACCGGAAAAGACAAGCTAACCTGCAAAAAAGCGTTAACACTCCGATGTAAGAATCAATATCTTGAATTTTTCAAAACCAGACGAAGGAAGGAAAAGAATTTTCTAAGGAAGGAAAAGAATTTTCTTCTCTTACCATCATGGCCGGTGATCAAATACCTACCTCAGGAGCACAAAATATTGTGCAGAACACGATCAATCGAGTAGAAGAGCCCACTATAGGGCCATTTTTTCCTTGGCAACCCAATCTGGGGCAACTTGCTTTGGGGCCTCCATACCAGTGGATGCCGTTTCCTATGTTCTATGGGCCAAGCCCAAATTTTTCATTTTTAGGAGGCCAAGTTCAAAGAGACGATGTCCAAACCCATGATGACCCACCAGCCTTAAGCGGGGTGGGCCCTACAGGTACAACTGGATCTTCTCATGCGAGCGAAAACCCTAACGGGTCAGGCGATTCAAATGCGGGATTTCCAAGTGGATTCAATCCGGGTCAAGATGCAAATCCCTACCCGGGATTCCCACCCAGGTTTCTACCATTCCCCTTCGTAGTCGCCATGGGTCGCCCAGAACCCGGCGATGCGCTCTACGTTTCCACCGCCAACGAACCGGAGTTGCGGCTCATCAGCCACCCTCTCACAAGACTAGAAAATTATTCGAGTTAGGCACGGGAGTTTCGGCGAGCCTTATCACGAAAGACAAAGAGGGTTTTATCGACGGGACCATCCCGATCTCGACCGACGAAAAAATGGGGAGACAGTGGAAAAAATGCAACCAATTGGTTAGAACATGGATAGGTAACTACATCAGCCTAGAAATCACCGCCGGTTTGCCACCCACAGAAGACTCAAAAATTATTTGGGACAGCATCTAAGAAATGTACCGAAATTGGATTGGGCAAAATTTTTTTCGGTGCATTAAACACTTAGCAAACTGAAGCAATGAAACATGTCCGCGACGACATGCTTCAACATGCTTTTAGCCCTCTGGAATGAACTGGAAGCTGCTAAAGAAAAACTTCAAGGGCCCGAAACAACCCTTCAGTAGTACAAAGCGATGAAGGATAGAGAGAAGGCTACTCGTTTTTTGCTTATTCTTAATGAATCTTACCTCACCTTCAGGTCGCAAATCCTGGCTATGGAGCCAGCACCCACTCTTGGCCGGATCTTCCAGCTCACGGTGCAAGAGGAGAACCAGCGACTCACCTCGTCGGATAGTAAGGCCACCAAAGCTCTGGCGCTGGAGGCAAGGATCGAGAGAGAAAAAACCCTAGAAAAAAAAGGGCCATCGATCGTCGCTAAGGTTTGCGGATCAGCAAAGCTTTAAAGGGCATGCGATGGATGGCCAGGATCGAGCACAGTAATCTGACGGTTCTAAGGGCACGCGATTTCCGAATGATCTGGACGGTGGAGATGGATTTGGATCGAAGGGATCCAACGGTGCTTATTTTTCCAAAGCATATGGGCAAAATTTTAAAAATAGGGGGAAATTATTTTGTGATTTTTGCAAGCGGCCCCACCACACAATTGAAAATTATTGGAAATTACACGGCCGACTTGGAAAAAAAGAAAAGAAAGGCAAGGAGATATCTCGTAGCAGTCTATCAACCCACAGGATCGACAAATCAGCTTATCACACATGGGGAATATCAACAATTAATGCAGGCTTTATAAAAATTGGATGTCCCAAAAAGAGGAAGTAGCTTTACAAGTATTTCTTATTGCCTGGTAAATACTATTTCAAGAAATACCCGGATTATTGATTCGGGAGCTAGTGACCATATAGCATGTGATAAAGGATTATTTTCTATTATTCATGAAGAATTAGATGATCCTATTACTGTGCAATTGCCAAATGAGAATATTGCTTATGTTACTACAATAGGGGCAGTCACTCTTAACTCCTAGATTGTTCTCACCAGTGTCCTTTATATTATGGACTTCCAATTTAATCTTATTTCAGTGTCTAGAGCTTGTAAGGAAAATTCATGTCGAGTATTTTTCGATGCTGATACCTATTTATTTCAGGCTCTTTCGATTGGAAAACTGATGGGCTGGGGTAGTCTCTCTAAAGGATTATTTTTCTAGAAAAGCTTACCCAAAAATCTTGATCATTTTCCTTGTAATAAGCAATCATTGTGTAATTTGACTATCAATGATAGAAAGTTCCTTTTACATTCCAGATTGGGCCATAGTTCTTCTTTTCCATATCCTTAGTGTCACATTTGTCTGCTTGCAAAACAGTCGCGTAGTCCATTTCCTTTGAGCAAAAGTCGTTCAAACAATATTTTTTCCTTGCTGATATTGATGTCTTGGGACCATATCATACACCGAACCATGATAGGTCTCGGTTCTTTCTTACCATTGTGGATGATCACTCCAGAGTCACATGGATTTTTCTCATGCAGTCTAAGGCTCAAGTTGATTACAATTTAAGGACATTCCTTTCTCTATCAAAAACCCAATTTGGGAGAACTGTCCAAAGAATAAGGACAGATAATGGTAGAGAATTTTTCAATCATGAATGTGCTACCCTTCTTTCCTCACAAGGGATATTACATGGGAGTTCATGTACTTACACACCACAACAAAATGGAGTGGTGGAACGAAAGTACCGTCCCCGGTGGAAGTTGCAAGGGCTTCAAAATTTCAAGCCTCTATTCCAGACAATTTTTGGGGGGATTGTGTATCGACTGCAGCTTATTTGATAGATCGTATGCCGACTAAGATACTTGACGGACGAACTCCTTTCGAGGTGCTTTTTGGAAAGAAGCTAACTTGGATCACCTGAAGATCTTCGGTTGTTTATGCTATGCCACAATAGTAGGACCTAAGGATAAGATGAGTCCCCGTGCTTGTCATTGCATATTTATGGGATATCCCACTTTACAGAAGAGATACTGGGTATTTGATCCATCTACAGGGGAATTTTCCGTCAGTAAAGACGTTTTATTTCAGGAAAATGTTTTTCCATTTGCTCTCAGGAATCAAACAACAATAAGAAAGGACATTCTCCTACTTCTCCTATAGAGGACACCATCAAAGATCTCGAATACGTATTACTTCCTTCATTAGTAGATACAAGGGAGTCTTCTACATCAACTACCGACGTGACACTCTTAATGGAAGTTATAGATCAAGGCTAGGATGATGTGGTTCCTCTAGATTAGCCTCCTGTGGAAACTTCAGATAATCATTTATCTCCAAAGAATGATCCTCCTAGACGTTCTGGTCGCGCCACGCGCCCACCTACCTGGACTAAAGACTACATATGTGGGGTTAGGAATTCAGCAGGTATTCTTTTCCCCATTTCTTCTTATGTTTCATTCAATAAATTATCTCCGGAACATAGATGTTGGATCACTCGCAATTCTGAAGAGCGAGAACCGTCCAATTTTGATGAGGCAAGCACTGATCCATGATGGCAGAAAGCTATGGAGGTAGAATTGAAGGCCTTAATAGATAACCACACATGGGATCTTGTTACCCTACCCTCACATCGCAAGACAATCGGATGTAAATGGGTATACAAGATCAAATATCGGGCGGACGGATCGATTGAAAGATACAAAGTCCGGTTAGTGGCTAAGGGTTTTGCACAAAGGGAAGATTTTGACTATCACGAAACCTTTTCCCCGGTAGCCAAAGATGTCACAGTTCGCTCATTTCTTTTATTAGCGACTTTCCAAGATTGGTCATTACATTAGATGGATGTTCACAATGCTTTCCTCCATGGAGATTTAGATGAAGAGATCTATATGGAAGTACCACAAGGTTTACGGAGACAAGGGGAGAATAAAGTATGTCGTCTCCGCAAATCCTTGTATGGACTCAAGCAAGCTTCTAGACAGTGGTATGCAAAATTTGCTAAGTCATTGATAGCTACCAGTTTCAACAGTCCAGATTTGATTATGCTGTTTTTACATGGACTAAAGGTACGTCATCTCTCTACTTGATGATATATGTAGATGATATACTTATTAGGGGCAATGATGAAATAGCTATCAAGGGCCATTGAAGATCTAGGCTCGCCAAAGTATTTCCTTGGAATCGAAATTGCTCAATCAGACTAGGGAATCTCTCTTAGCCAGAGGAAATTTGCACTGGAAATTATTTTAGAAGCGGGATTGTCGGGATGTAAGCCAGCTGTAATACCAATTGAGCAAAATATCAAGCTGACTACAACGAATTATGATGTTGGACTATCTTGGGAAGCTGATCTCGTACTCAGAGATCCTTTGGGCTATCAGAAACTTGTTGGGAAGCTCATATATTTAACTATGACTAGGCCAGACATAAGTTATGCGGTGTAGATACCTCAGTCAATTTATGCACAAACCAAAGTAGTCTCATATGAATGCCGCCCTAAAAGTGGTGAAGTACTTGAAGAAATGTCCTAGACTTCGGATTCTTCTTTCTAGGAAATGTGACATGAAGATGACTGCGTATTGTGACGCAAACTATGCAACCTATCCAATGAGCAGAAGATCCATAACTGGTTTCTGTATTAAATTGGGGGTTCTTTACTTTCATGGAAAATGCAGAAGTAGCCAACTATTTCATTATCTTCAGCAGAGGCAGAATATCGAGCCATGGCCAAAACCACATGTGAAATAGTATGGTTACAAGGATTACTTCAAGATCTTGGGGTACAATTTAGAGGACCAACAAAGTTATTCTGCGACAATGATGCATCCCTCAAACTTGCGTCAAACCCTATCGTGCATGAAAGAACGAAGCATATAGAAGTAGACTATCATTTCACCCGACAGAAAATCCAGCAAGGGATGATCGAGACACAAGGGATTGGAACAAAAGAACAACCAGCGGATGTCTTCACCAAACCTATATGTCAAAGAAAGCATGCATATCTTTTGAGCAAGCTAGGCGTCTTGGATATCTACAAGCCACCAGCTTGAGAGGGAGTGTTGGAAGATACACAAAAATATTGGAAAGTATTGGAAGATATGCAAGGATCAAATCATAAGGATATTATTGAATCAATCAATATTATTCAACATCGGATCCAATCTATAGATTATTTTATTTCCTTTTTTCTTTACATATACTTTGTAATATAATATCAATTCTGTACATTGAGTAATACACACAGAGAAATACAGAGAAAATTTCTCTCTTTCTTCTTCTCGTTTTCCTCTCCTTCGACTTCTTTTAAAAATCTTGAGTTTAGACTAAGTGTCAGGGATCTTGTTAGCATACAGAGTTTCAACATTCTCATTTTGCTGAAACCCATTGAACCCAGTGCAGTCACCCTGCTTTTGATGATTTTACTTCTACTCTGTTTACTCGCTTTTCATTTCGTGGAAACTTTCATGAATCTCGCATCCTCAAAACTGCAATGTTCTTCGTATTCTGATGGACTTGGTTTTGTGTTCAATTTTGTTAGCTTTCAGAGATTAAGTGGACTGATTGTGGAAAAAGCTGAGTTTCGTGTGCTCGTATTAGATTTGGAGGTCCATAGAGTTTGCCAAAAACCGATTCGGTGAATCATGAAAAGATATTTTCCCAAAAATGAATGTGACTATTGCCCCTCCAGACGATTCTTAACAACCTCGTGTTTTTTACTTGTTACGGGGCCTAAGTCCTCCATTTCCTCTTTTTTCCCTTTTCTCTATAAGATCTCTCTTCATAATCTCTGTACTTGCAATTAAGAAAAGACAATTTTGACGAATCGTGAGCTCATCAAAGCCCTCCAACATTCCCATGGTCACGTGCGAACCTTGGTGGCTTGCTTTTCATCCCACGGCCCAGGTCTCTCCATCCCCCGCTCTCTCTCCATCCGTCGATTCCCTTTCGTCTCACAGCCGTCGCTCTCTGTCCGCTCGCTCATGACCGCCGGAAAAACCGCCGTCGGGGGCTTGCGTCCGGAACCGCCGCCTGCAGCCGGCGCTCAGCAGAAGGCGGGCAGCGAGGGCTTCAACTGCTAGCTTTCCTCGGTGAGTGCGCTCCCTCTCTCTCTCTCTCTCTCTCTCTCTCTCTCTCTCTCGCGCGTGTTTGATATGTAGATTTTACTAAGTACAAATTGCTTTGCCTTGTCTGAGCATAATTTGTAATGTCTGCACTGTTCTGTAGTTCTTTTCGGTGGTTGGGTGTGGTTAGAGCTGGGTAAATGGTTCAGTTTGGCTTAAGTGTGTTCATCCTGTCTGCATTGCATGGGAGGTCCTTGTTTTTAGTTGACTTCTAAATCAGCTCATGTCCCAACCTCAGTCAAAAGGGTCGAGAAAAAATGCTCAAATTTGAGATGGTCTCCAGTAGCTGTTTCCGGGCACTTATTCATGTCCTACTAATTGATCAAGGTTAAAGAAGAAAATGTAGGATCCGCCAGCGCACGATTTCCCCAAGAGTCTAGGAAGTCAAGAATGAATAAGGAAAACACGAGAGATGGATTGTGCTACAACATTAGGTCTTGCTAAAGAGCTTCTGAGATCAACTTTATGGCATACAGATTTAAAATTTGTTTCAGACTTTTTGGCAGAAGTTCCAGATGTGATTCTTCCTCACGAAAAACAGCACGATAAGTACTCTTACTTCATCTATTTCCAGTTCCGCTAGGTTTCAACGCTAGGAACCAGAGTCTCTCTCGTCTCCCATCCGATTCCGAGCATGATATTTCTTCACCATAGCTTTATGATAACAATCCACTGGCAGGACTCGCAGCGCTGTGTACTCTGTCTGTGGCTTTCTTTGCCTGACACAATGCCAAATATCAAGCACCAACCACAGATCGAATAATACTTTACACGATAGAAAGGTTCAATTTATTAATTCACTGTATCTCACCTCTTTCTCCCAGTTGGTACATACTGTTAGGATCGCAAGTAAAAATGCTTGCGCAATGAGTGCAACTATAATCCCGGTCCAGAGGCCCTGCAGCTCGATTAGAAGATCAATCAATTATATGAATATTGGACTAGACTATCTACGATGAAAGTAAAGGACGAAACAATGTAGAATGGTCGGGTGACTGGTATTTACCTTTCCACCGATGTGACAGACGAAAGCAAGGAGTACGGCGGCAGGAATACCAAACAAATAGTAGGCACCCAAATTGATGAAAGCTCCAATCTTTTGCAATCCACATCCTCTTGCAGTGCCTGAAAAAAAAAATGTAACTTTTAGAATGAAAAATGGTCGATATACAGGCTGCATTTGGTTCAGCATTTACAAAGGACTTTGAGTCCAATGCAAATGCTAAAAGCCCAATATTACTTGGGGAAATGCAATTGTGTTGCAAATGAACTTTGAGTTAAATGTGCGTTTGGTAAAAAAATTTCATTCTGGACTTTGATGGGTATAATATATGTATATATATTTTAAAAAAAAATTGAAATAAACCCTTCGCCGGTCCTGCGAAGAGCTACCTCCTTTTTCAATTAAAAAATAATAATAATGAGGGGCAAAATCGAAAATATGAACAATTAGTAAGGGTTATTTTGGAAAAGAAAAAATAATTTCAGCATTCAGCGGAATGCTGAAAGACCATTTTGAAGGCAAGTTGAAAGCTGAAGGCTGGCTTCAAAATTGAACCAAACGGTCCAGCATTTCTCTAAGGGGCTTTCAGGCCCCCTTGAAAATGCTGAATCAAACGCACCCAAATCGGTTTTGACTTTGAAGTACTTGTGATTTGACATATTCTCCATCTTCCCTCGCTAATTGTCAGGATAAGTAGTCGAAGTTGTACTATATCAGGTGCACCATAAACTGCAATAATAGGCAAAGTCCGCGCATACCTGAAAGGATCGACTGAATGCCCTCGAAAAAGTGGGAAATTGCGAGTAGTACCATCATATCACCCACGTATCTCACTACTTCTTCGTCCGTGCTATAGAGGTAGCCCCATGCCCTCCGACCAAAGATAAGGAGAGCACCTGTAAACAAGCCTTCTGTGGCGACCATCATTAATGAAACATAAATTGCCAAACGAGTTGCTTGCGGTCTTCCAGCACCCAATTCATTTGAAACTCTCGTACTGCCATGGTAAGGCGAAGAAAGTGTGAGACCGTGGAATGGCTGCTTCTTTTGCAAGATCCACTCAAGTAAATAGAGCTTAACCAGTCGGCCTTACCTTATTGAACCACCGAGTCCAAGGGGTATCATGAAACCCAAGGTACAGGTGTTCAGACTGAAACAAGCACAGGATACCAAGTTTACATTGTTTGGAAATGATAGCAACTGGTACTAAGAGGTTAGCCTTTTTGTTCACTTCTTGATGACATACAAAGTATTTATGTACCTGATTGAGAGGACTGACGTTTCGAGTTTTGGGTTCGGAAGAAGTCCTGATAATAAGACCATCATCTCGAATGACCACATCTCGAGGCTGTTGCAGGCGATGAACCAAACAGAATATCATCATTGCTCCAAGTTACAGAGAATCAGGAAAACCAATGTCAATAATATAAGATCATATATTTGCCCGCAACGAATAGCATCAGAGCCAATTAATAAGAACATGAAATCCCTTCAAAGTTGTAAAAATCAGATCATGAACGTAAATAAGAATGAAAAAGTAAACAGCCCATTAATGATACTGAAGAAGGATTATGACCATCAGTTGTCTTGTACACTGGTCCTGTGAGTCGTCGAAATTTTTATAAGTCTTTTGGTTTGCCGATAGTGAACTAGGAGAAGCCTAAGAGGTTGAGAAGTACCAGATCATGACAGCCGAAGGAATTGCTAATTTCAGAAATGCAAAGATCCCATGCAAGGCCTCCTTGGAGAAACCAGTCCAGGTTCTCTTACAGGATGGTGAAAGTCTAACATAAATCGCCATCAACGACACATTTATCCAATAGGAGATGGAATTCGCCAAAGCAGCGCCTTTGTTTCCAAGTCCAGACTTGAACACCAGGAACCAACATATGAAAACGTGCAGCAATGTGGTGACTCCTGAAATGACCACCATCGGAACGACATTGTTCTGCGTCTGCAGAAACCTGACGTGGCACTGCAGAAGCGCAAACGCAAAAATGCTAGGGATCATGAACCGAGCATAGGATCCTGCCGCCGCTGATATCTGAGGATCTTGCTTGAGAAAGAGAAGGATTTGGCCTGTGTAAGCCCATATGATAGCGACTGGAATGCTAGTTATTAGGAGAACAATCATGGCCCTCTGCTTGTGGATACCGAGCATGTGGTATTGTTTAGCTCCATAAGACTGACCGCAAAACGTCTCCAATGCAGTTGACATGCCTATCTGTTATGGACCAAGCATCTATAAGATGATGTCTGGAGCAATTCATAGATGTCCACAAATAATATAAAAAATTCTTGTCAGTACGTCCTAGAAACTCAAATGAGGCCTTGCTTGGAGCATCAGAAGGAGAGTATTACCATAGTTCACTCAACCGACATGCAATGGAAGAATTTCAACAAGAAAAAGTAGTTCATCTATTTCATTGTTATCCTAGGGCCCCGAACAATCTTTTTTAAGTGCAGTTAATAAATGTTCTAATTCACGACAAACGCCGACATTCAGTCCGCAATCTTAGCATTGCTACACCTAGCTAAAGGGGAAAAATCACACATTTAGCACACTGAGCTTATTGAGAGATAACATGTTCAGTAGATAATCTTTGTCAAACTGCAAGAATCTGAAAAAGAGCCAAGGTTAATAGACAAGCAATCTATTCATGGTACTCCCAATAAACACATCGAGAATAGAAGCGGGATTGCATAGAAGTAAAACAGTATGATGCTACTTTCAATGCTTAAAATCTTCAATGTCTTAGCAACGCATTCGGAGAGAAGAATGGTTTAATCTCAAGATTAAAACTGGAAGAACCGTTCCGTCTTACAAACAAGCTAAAGCCAGTCACGGAAGCGAAGGATGTGGCTATGGAAGCGCCGGCAAGTGCCACCTCTCCGAGATGACCCACGAACATCACTGAGATCACCTGCAAACAATACATCATCAGGTTCAACGCCACCAATGGCCCCGCCAACGACAGTTGCCGCTTCATTTCCGAGAAAATCTCGTCCTTCTTGAATCCATTCCCCGGTTCAGGCGCAGCCTTCTCCTGGGAAACTGCTAACAGGGGTGACTCCAGATGCTGTTTCTGTTCTTCCACATCCATTAGAGTGAGCAAAGCAGAGCCAAGACTAAAAAAAAAAAAAAAGAGGCTAATAGCTATAGAGATCCGCAGAAAATGAACAAGTAGAGGGCTTTAAAGAACATCAACGCACTTTCCTCCTCCGACAGCGATGTTTATTTTGTGACATGTAATTTGGCAGTTTTTTGTCCAGTCAGATTTCTTTTGACCGTCAAACACCACCTCAAGGCCATAGTTGGTAACCAGCTAAGAGAGAGGATAAGATAAAAATTATCCCATTTATATATTGAGTCTTTGCCCAATAAGGTTGAATATAAGAAAGATATAAACTGGACAAAAATGTCAATGAGGTAGGTGGGATTAAAGTGGATAGAATTTTTTACATCGATGTTATAAAAGCTAATTTCCTCAAATAAGAACCTTCTTAAATTAATAAAATTAAAATAATTATTAATTATAATTAATTTTCGAATTCTAATACAGAAAAGAAATTTCAAAATAACAACAATTTTGTTTTCATTTATTCCTATTTATACATATTTGAATTTTTTTCTATGCTATAATTTGTATTATATATATGTAATTTAATATTTATATTTATTACATATATGAGGTACATTAGTATTTTAGGTATATCAGTATAATTTATCATTTAATAAAAATTTTAATGGAAGGGAATAAAAAAAAAAATAAGAGAGGAAAAAAATAATAAATAAGTAAATAAAAATAAAGTCTATAATTTCTTTAACAGTGAATCAGAGATATTCTTATCTTTTTCATTTGTACTTTTTCAATTTAATTTACATAATATGTTGTTGATATCAAACAATAGACATGATATGACATGAAAGTATGTGTTTTATTATTGCTATTTACTAAATTATGAATAAGATATAGTAAAATTTTTGAATTTTTTTATATAATCTTACCCAATTCTTACCTAACCGCTAAGTTTATCTAGTGACAAGTCGTGAATTGAAAAATGGTAGATTTTTGTCGGGTCGGGTTTGTTTTGTGCGTCAAATACCGTTGAGGTCTCTTTAATCGATGTGTGAGTGCTTTTGATGATTTAAATGCACATAAAGTGGGCCAAGACAACCAGAAGATCCCAACATATGAGACAAATCTTGTATATCATTTTTGTTTTTTGACAGATACCTTAGCATTCTTTTTGTGTTGCTCGAATTGGAGAATCAACATGCTCAGGCACAGAATATCATCCAATGGTAATGGTCGAATAATATTCGCCATATTTCGTTGCTCACTGAACTTTGTCTTTATTTTGAGGGCTAATACAAAGAAAAACTCTAAATTGATATATTTACGATAAATTTACTTCTAAAATAATCTTTTGACCACCAAAAACCGTAAAATTGGTACATTGGCGAGAATTTTACCCAAAATAAAAACTTCAAACTAGTATGTTCATGACAAATTTACTTTCCGTTAGTTTTCGTTTAATTATAATACTATAAAAAAATCACAAAACTGGTAAATTTGTGGCAAATCAAAGGTAAAACCTTAAATTAGTACATTTATTAATTGTTACGTATCATTCAACTCAGCAATTTAATTGTAAAATTTAACAAAAACCTTAAATTGGTGTACTAGAGGTGTCCCTACATACTCCAACAACGGATCCGTTGTTTATTCTAGCAGTGAAGGCTCCATCAACATTAATTTTCAGAACTGGCCATCTCCACTTCGAAGGTAAGTCTCGATCTGTGTTTGTGTTTTGCTTCTACAATATGCTTCGATCTTTAAAGTTTTCATGCAGTGCAAGCAATTCGGCTTCCCTGCGGATCTGGCACTTTCAATAGACTTCTTCAAGACTGTAAAGTCTTCTTCTACTCACGACTGCATAAGCCCCCCAACGATAGTCTTTTTGTTAGAAAGGAAATAAGATATTTTTTGAATATAGATATTGCTTAACCGTTAAGTTTAGTTGGGAAGGGAGGTCTTTCGAACACTCCTTAAAACGGGAAAGAATGCAACAGTAGGAAACTGGCTACAAACTTCTAGGTTCATTTTGTTTTTTGAATTCTCCAGATTATTTCGCCAATTGGCTCTCATCGGGGATTCCCTTTTCAGAATAGGTAGAACTCAAAATTGAGAGAGGTACCCTCCAACCAACTTACGAGCTGGCTGATAAACCCGAATTTCTTTTGCATTGCGCAGGAACACAAAAAAGATCGAATGAGTGAAAGTGGAAAGTTTTGAAAGCCCCAAAAAAGGCCATTGTTTGGCCCTTTTTGAGGACGACATAATGCTAATCCATGTTCCACACAGACAAGGAAGCATTGTTTTTGAATTTCATTATAACTTGGTTATTCGGTGGCCTCATAGAATTAGGTATGCACTTGATCCTATGAAGAAGTTCTTCACAGGGGTGGATTTGGACGAGTTCGAAAGAACTGTTGGTCCAATTCAACCTTCTGTTGAAGAGCTTGGAGTGCCACCTATGACTGGAAAACTAGGTTGCTCGGTTGAAGGAGGAGGCAAAAGGCGGATTTTCCTCATGGGAAACTAGATCAATTAGAGGTTCTTATTGGCTAGCTTCATTGCAATAAATGACAAGGATACCAATGTTAATCAAGAAGCTCCTCTTGATCGATTAGTTGGTAATAAACACTGCTTGTCTTTTGACTTAAAGTCGGCCACAGATAGGTTGCCTTTAGTCTTTCTATTTGAAGTGATGTAGTATTTATTCGATAGGTCGTTTGCTTGTGATGTTGTTAATTCAACATTAGCATGCGACATATTTGAGCTATCCCCTTGGTCGAGCACTTCATTCCTTAGTTGTTGACTTCTTTCTCTTCTTGGAAAGGAAGTTTGAGAACCTTAGAGAAGATCTCACGTTTGAGTTTCCGAGTTAGGCATTCCTCCTTGAGTTAGGAAATTAGGCTTCGGGAAAAGGTAAGAGCTGAGTGGATCTGGAACTCTTTGAATCGACCAAGTTCTTGAGTTAATGAGCTAAGGAAATTCATCTTGATATCTTCGGTTCTCCATCCCTTATATATTGACTTTTGAGTTTGTAGTGAGTTCATTCCATTCATAAGATGTCTAGAATGATCTTTCCCTTCCGGTATATGTACATTCTCTTACAAGTGATTTCCGGTCGAGATATTTAAATTAGAGTAGGGATATGACTTTCCAAGGCTCGTATAGGCTTTTTGCTTTCCTGTCGTTTGAGCCTCTCAGTCGATTCCGCAGGGAGATACAGAAAAGAGAAAAGCATATTTTCAAGCTACCGAGGACGGAACACTAAAAATTTGTGGATGATTGAGTGTATCCAACGTAGAGAGTTCATTAGCTATTTGCTCCTCTCTTGCATCATAACGATTTTATCAATCTCACATCATATATGTCATATATTGAAAAATTGGATATTTGAGCCAAAAGATTAGACTCAATTATTTTATTCATGCATAGTACATAGTAATTATTAAGAGTCCAATATTAGTGTCATGATCTCTACGCATGTACAATGTCCTTACATATTGTCGATATATCTTACATGCATCCATATGTTCTTGACATAAACTTGAATATTCTTAATGAAGATTGATTTGCATATTTGAACTATTAGTTTTTGTCATGTCGTACATTAGTTTATGCATATAAGTCTGTGTCGCATGCCTAGGTTTCATTGAATAAATTTTGTTCGTATTAATTTCAATTAAATTAGTATCTCATCTAGTTGATACCTAGTTAGTTGGTGCATTAATCTATGAATAAAGTTCACGTCATTTAAATTATTGCACGTCACACTTGGTGTAATTTTATAATGTTGCATCTAGGTTGCAATTAGTTTTATATAGTATACATGGCATTAAATTAATTGTTATCGATGTGTGTCACTTAGGGAAGTGACTTTGTTACTTTTCTTTAATTAATGAGAAAAACATAAAAAATAGAGTAGGTTGCATATGAAATAATTTTGCATTGAGACTGTAAATGAGTTTAATTTGTAATTCATGCATAATTGTATATATTATAGGCATCTAATTTAGACAATGCTTACATTATTTCATTTTATCTATGCTTTCGTTCGGTTTTTAGTGGTCGGGTTCTGGCTTGGGACTTGATGATGAGGCTTTGCTCTAGTTTGCTTAGTGCGCTTCAGGTTCTTTAAATTTTCAATATTTATTTACCGCTTTGATAATTGATTTTCATCTTTAAATGTTCATGCGCCGTACATAATCACTTTCATTTGTTAGTGACTAGATACAAAATCAATGAAAATGTTTTCATATAATGAGAAAATGGATCGAAATGATGCAAGATTAATCTAACGTAATTAAGTCTCCGACTCGTGAATTTCTAATTTGAAAAGTGAGGTAGACTAGTCATGAATCTCTATTTCGTAGAAGAAAGGTAGACTCACCTGTCTTGCCTAGTGAGATGTTATATGCACCGTACGCAAGTTGTGACTCAGTTTGCACAACAAAGGCATATTTGCGGATTCGGGAAACTTCGATCAGCCATGCTCCTCAGCTTAAAAGAAAAAAAAGTGTCATTAGTCAAGCCAGTTCAGGCACTACGCCATTTGGGTGATCCTTTGTCTCAATTCCTCTACATCTCATCTGCTGGCGGCTTGCCCCACTTTGGCACCAGTCGTTAGTGTGTAGGAATTTTTAAGAGTTAACACACCTTTTCACCCTTGGAGATGGCATCACGTCCATTCAGAAAATGATCCGCTTATCCATATGAGATTTGCCCCCACATGACCTTGTCTACCTTTGTAAATTCTGTGAAAAAAAAATGAAAAAAGGTTTGAGTATTTTTTCGTAGCAAATCGAACTTAAATTGGAGCTCACCATTTCCTCAAGGACATGTTTGGAGGTGATCTAGTCTCTATCACGCTATTGAGTTTATGTCGTCTAGATAAAATGCAACATACATTAGCATCTGTGTTCTCATTCCTCGCTTACCAAATCAAATAATGGAGGCAACGATATTCCAGGGCAGTCTTGTGAAGACCAAATCAGCATTAGCATGGCTCAATCAAATCAAGTTACAACTTGGTCTGCCCAGGAATTTGATTCTCCGAGCGTCTATAGAATCTGGGGCCTTGTTCCTCCGCTAGATCATCGAAATTTGTCTTACAAATTTGGTGGGGACTGTGCAGAAGCCCAACCTTCAGAGAGGTTCCATCACAAGGCTAGTTTGGTTTACTTCAACATCTTAAATATAGTTTGGTTTAATTCAACATCCCAAATGACATGAAATTTTTATAAATTTGCACTTATTAATCATTAAGAACATTTTTAATGGAAACCCTTGAAAACAATTAGTATATATGAAACAAACCCAGGAAGCAATCGAATTCTAGAAAGCTATCAAAAGAATTCTAGAAAAAAGGAAAGGCTCCTAAGACAGTATAACTGGTTGCTTGGACAGTTTCATGATCCAGCAGATCATCCCATCTAATGGGCATGATGTCCTTATATTGTCTGTAAATTTTAATTAAATATTTAGGATTAAATTGTATAGAAAATTAGGTATTAATTCGACCCTAACAATAATATCCTCCTTTAATAGCTCACTATGCAGGTATTAATATTACTCGCGTTGACTTAGTTTTATTTTTATTATTTTTTTATTACATTTCATTTTCCTTTATTTTACTTCATTTCGGATAATTAGAAAATTTTGAATAATAATATTTTTTAACAAAAATTATTTAAAAAAAGAAGAAGGGGACCTCTTCTCTGCCGCGCACGCAAGGACAGAGGAAGAGCAGAGAAAGGATGGGAGGAGGTAGGCGACGCGACGTGGGAGCTGCCGGCCGGACCCTCGTAAGGTGAGCAAGAGTAGAGCGTAAGGGAAAGAGCCACCGTCGGCCGCCACAGCGACGACCCGCCGCCACTTCTTTTTCACGCCAAAGCCAACCGTAGGTCGTGTTTCGATTTTTCTCTATTCAGGTCGGTTTCCCAAGGATCCCGGCTCGGAGACGCGCGAGGCGGACGGACATAGTCCGATCTATCGAGCTTGTCCCCCGTCCGACGTCGCCGAGCCGGGTAAGAGGGCACCCTACGACCTCCCCTGTTTTTTCTCTCTGTTTTGCGCCTTGTTTTCGCTCGAGCTGCTGACCCGGGGCTCGTCGCCCCATTTCGCGTGCGCGACGGACTCGCTGGTGCCGTTCTGCGTTGATATTGAGCATTGTTTGCTAATCTGGGTCGAGTTTTGATCCGGTTTTGGGTCTCTTTCTTGTCCGCACTTGTCTTCCGTTTGACGCACCCCAAGTGTTCGATACAAAGCCTAGACTAGATCTGAAAACTTGTGTTGAGAATGATTGTCTCTGAGGTCGTTTCTTCGTTGCGTCGTCTTGTCCTTTGCCGTCACTGCCTCTTTTCTGGTCGAAGTGTGGTATTCGGTCGGCAGGGGGTCGTGGCAAGACTTAAGAATTTGGTCCGGTTTGGCCTTTCCAGGCAAGGATGGCTCGATCGTGGGTGAGCCGCGAGGGCAAAAGGATATCGGCGGCAGTCGTGGTCATCGGCCGCGACTCGTCGAGCACCGGACGCGGCCGGACGTGGAGGTCCGGCCGTTCGCTGGTGCTTCTCGGTTGGTCTGGACAGGGAGGCTGGTTGTGACACCTTTGCCTTTTGGATCGACATTGGCGTCCTCTACTCGGCTTATCGTGTCCGCCTTAGGAGGAGAAGGTGGAGCCATACTCAGCTTGTCCAAGCAATCTGACATGTGGAGCAGTGCATTGTTTACTATCAATGTAATATATGATTTTAGTAATTTTATATAGGAGAGAGAAAGTAATAAAAAAATGCCATGTTAGCATTTTCCGTTTGTCAATTTGGATAGGGTTAATGAAATGGTTTGATTGCATCGATTTGATAAGTTTTATGACTTGATTACTCTGTAAAAGATTTAAAACTCAAAGTACTTTGGTAACAAATTTTAGGACTTCCAATATCCTTACCCTTAAATAAACAAATCAAATTAGACGATATAAATTGATAGCATTCATAATTTCTATGAGGGCCGTTACAAAACAATGGCTTTAACATTTGTCCCTTTCATGTTCCCACCTATTGAACCTGTTGCAGTGCTGCTCTTCCTTGATAGTCCTGGTAGCCATTAGTATTGATCATCAAGGCTCCATAGGTTTACAATAGTCCAATTCGGGGATAAATGCACAAACAGGATTTACAGTTTTAGCCGCAGGTAAAATAGAGGACTTAAGAATTTATTTTGGTCCATTGATGTCTTAAGGTTTTAAATAGTCACAACTAGATCTCGAGTTCGAGTTGGTGCGTTCGAGCTTTGGAAATGACACATTGCAAAAGGATTAAAATACATCAGGGAGGTATTCGACTAATCAAAGTAAAAATGAGTTTACGGCCTACAATATTTTCCAAACTCTCTTAGAAACTCAATTTCCGCAAACAAATGGCTCTAATAACTTAAAGAGAATGAAGAGCATTGGTACGATACTATTTCCTAGTTATAAGAGGTAGTAAGAGAAGGTGATTAGAGAAACTTTTTAATAAGTTAAAAGAGATTGTTGAACAATTAATATAAATCTTATCATTTAAGTGAATTGCTTACTTAAGATTTAAAATCTTTTATGCAGATACCTTTTATATCCTTGAACTGCATACGACCAGCTTAATTAATTATTGTGAATGCACGAAAACCATAACATCGACGCCCTTTGAAGAAAGCTTCATCCATGGGGTGTAGCTACCAAAAGACTTCTTTGAGCTGGGGAGATGAGTTTTAAATTCGAGAATGCACTCAGATTTAGCATACGAGTTACTCAGACAAGTCCTCCCGTTTGAAGTGGAGGGGTGAGCATTAGTCCAGGGTTAATTCTGGATCGACCTTGGATTGGCCCAACCCTACCGGTCCTAGTCCAGTTCCCAGAAGGACTAGGTCGATTTTTGGTCTTGGGATTCCTGGACCAGCACTGTGTAGATTGGTCTTTGATTATAAGAGTTTTGGGGTCGGTCCAACCTAGATCCACCCCGATTGTATATATTATATATATAATATACCTAAAATATTATATATTATATATCTAATATATTATTTATAATTTTTTCTTATATATTCTAAAGAGAAAACCCTAAGTCAAACAACATCAATAGTATTAAACGGCTTATTACGGTGTCCAAAATGGCATAAACAACATTAAATGGCTCCTTACGGCATCTTTCTCTAGTACTCATTCTCTTTTGTCTTCTTTGTGTTCTTATTCTTCAATTTGCCAAAATCGAAATAAACAACTTCCCCGCTCATCGCTCAACTTCCCATCTTGTCCCCAAATCTCTATGAGTAGTCTTAATCGTTTTTATGGTTTTTTGCTTTTAGCAGGTGTGAAATTTCTATTGTTGCCTTATCTTAAATTTGTTGAATATGTACATGATGTAATATTGTTGATGGATATGTAATTTGAAACGGTAGGTTTGTCTTTTTAAAGAGTACAAAAAATAAAACAAAAAAAATATTGTATGTTTGGGGGTGGATTGGTCCTAAAAATTAAGGACCAACACTATACGGGTTGGTCCTATGGTTGGGGGTTGCCATGGCTAAATTTCTATGGCTAAATTTCGTGTCTTTTATCTGTCGGGTAGACATAATTGTATGTTTTTTGGCCAACAACAGGGTGTATAAACCTAGACTCCTAAAAGCACCCGGCTAATCTCACTTGACTTTCTTGATTGTCATGCTTAAAGAACATATCTCGAGCAATTAAAGGATGGGGATGAAGTCCATAAACTTTTGCCCAATGTGTAATGCTTAATGTGGTCAATGAATTTTAACTTAATGTGTAATGTGATTCTTGAACTTTCAATTTCTTGAATGTGGCATTTAGACTTTTGATACATGTTTAACTAAGTCCCTAAATTATATGACAATGATCAATGTTGAACATTGAATAAATTAGAAATTTATGGATTATATTACACATCAAATCGAAATTTAAGAATGATTTCTATCATTTTCCCAAATGAATACATATATCCATGCCCTTTGATAGGGTTTGCATCAAGAGATTTTGCGCATGTCTTGATGCGTCGAATTTTCTCATCAACATAATATATTCAGACACGACATTTTAGCGACATGTGAACATTCGTGGGGTTCTAGAATGGCCTACGGTGGGCGATCTCGTCCTATGATGCGAACAAGACAAGGGTTCACGGGTGTTCAACAACAGAAGCCACGCCTGCTCTGATTTCACGAGAAGCCCTTCAATCATTTGTTTGCTTTAGGTCTATAATCTCGTGCCGGAGGAACGCCTGAAGCGCGTGCTTGAAACTTGCCGATTTACTTGGCCCAGATTCATCCAACTTCCCATCATTCAACTGCTGCGATTCCACTCTGCATTCGGTCAGGTGAACCGAATCCTTTGGCAATGAAATAGTATTTCTGAGGTCACCACCAATCAATAGGACCTTCTTCGCATTGTAAAAGATTTCATGTCCACGTACCATCATGTGGTCCAGACGTGTCTACCATTCAGAAAATCATTTCATATCGAAATCGTGATCACGAGACTACTGAAGATGGAATATAGAATCATGCGATGTCCCAAAGGTGATGTTGCGCACATTTGTGTATTCATACCGTAGCTATGTCGCGATATATTGTAGCTTAAACCCTTAAAGTAACATCTTATGTGATGTCACCGTACTTTAAAATTGGGTGATGCAGTGTCACGGTAATAATATTAGATATGCTGTAGCCATGAGGGTTATCATGTGCTTCAACTCATAACACTCGTTAATAACCCGGGTCTGTCTTCAAGGAACAGACGTTCATTTGTATGAGATGCGTGGTAAAGGGTATGCGTTCAATTTCCTCGACATCCGGTGCGATCAATCCCATATTCGAGCCACTCATTAAGGTTCAGAGGGTAGAGCCGGCTAATGATTTATTTCACGAGTCAGTGGCTTATGTACCTTAGACAAGTTTTGTCATAGTGAAAGATCCAAAGCCATATGGTCCCAAAGATAAGTAATATTACTGTGGAAAATAATTAACAATGGCTTTGGAAATTATTGAGAAACAATTGATATGTTCCCAAGACCATCTATATAAAGCCACAAGTGTGGAGCTCTGCAACACCCACACTCGTTCCCATCCCAAAGAACAAAACCATGGGCAGTCACCTCTCACTCTTTCTATTCCTTGTACTCCTCACGAGCGGCAGCAGCATCAGTAGAATCTCTGCTGTCTCGGCCGCTCCCTATCTCTCTCCACAGCTCCAAACCAAACTCCTCTCGTCAAAGCCAGACAACGAGACGATATACAGGGCCTCCAAGCAGCTCTGCTGGAACTGCATCGGCGAGTCCCTCCAGTTCTTGTTCGCCCACAACCTCGTGCGCGCCTCCAAGTGGGAGCTCCCCTTGATGTGGGACTTTGAGCTCGAACGGTACGTGTAAATTTGATGTTGCTCTACTCTATTAAATCTGTAACGACTGTGGCGTCTCGCATCTCACATCGGACGGGAGGAGGATCGTTAATCATAAGATCGGCTTCGAAAGGCCATCACTTGAATACAATCTCCCTTTCGAAAGCTTGGCTGGTATTTCTCTTGTTCTGTTCATTCCTTAGCCGCAGGATTCTCAGTGTAATTTTTATCCGAATATATACTACGCTTTATGAATTTTCTGTGAATTTCCTGCATCTCACACCAAGTTAGGTATTGTGAACTTACATCAAATAGGCATTTACAGTTTGTTGCATCGCTTGATAATTCAATTCTTCAAACTGCTTTTGGTATCCCTCACCGGGATCTTTTACATACATATACAAATGTTTTGAATGACGAGGGAGCATTAACTTTATGGACTACAAAGAACACGAGCAAAATTTTAACAGCAGCCCAAATAGGAAATTGTTCACATTCGGTCGGACGAGGGTAACTAAATTTATGTGGTCTGCATAGTCTACACATGCACGTGTCCCTTTCTTAATCACTAAGCCAATTACGTCAGGTTCTACGTACTCAAATTGGTAGAAACTCTAGAGAACATCTTAGAAATTCTAATAAAAAGTAAATAAGGAAAATCTCATTCAGATATGGTTCAAGTTACTATGACATATTTTCCCGTGGAATTCGACAACTAATGTGACTTGCTAGTAAGAAAGGTACGCGAGGTGGTGGGCCGGCCAGAGGAAGTCGGACTGCAAAGTGGAGCATTCGTTCCCGGAAGACGGGTTCAAGCTAGGAGAGAACATTTACTGGGGGAGCGGCTCGTCGTGGACGCCGAGTGACGCGGTGGGCACTTGGGCGGCGGAGGAGAAGTATTACACGTACGCGACCAACACGTGCGAGGAAGGCCAAGTGTGCGGCCACTACACGCAGATCGTCTGGAAGACGACGAGGCGGATCGGGTGCGCCCGCGTGGTCTGCGACGACGGGGACGTGTTCATGACTTGCAACTACGACCCGGTGGGGAACTATGTTGGGCAACGACCATATTGAATGTCTCTAATTCTGGAGTGCTTATCAGTAGTCCAATATGCTCTACTTCACACGATACTCCTTCAGTGTCTTGTAGAAAGTAAATGAATGTACCATACCAATATATGATAGAGCTATATGGATTTGGCTGAGGCTTGCATACAATTGCTATCGACATCCACAAATATTACATATATAAGTTACATTTTCTTTTTTTCCCCTTTGACATAGCATATTCGAAACTTCAACTTGACAGCCACCCTATAAATTGGGTAGAGAATATTGGATCTATGTATATGAGATATGTATCAACATGATTTTCTTTATTCAAGCGCTCTCGAGATGATGATGAGCAAGCCAATTGTGATTATAATTTCAAGTAACTACACGTGTGCATGTCACACCGCATGACGCAAGCCTTAATGTTTCGTTTTCTCGGTTTCATCAAGCGAATCAAATGTTTTCCCCTCGGCTGTAAAGGTCGATCTTTTCCTTGTTCCAAATGAATCCCATTTTTCCAAATTCTATCCCCTTTTCCCATTTTTGAAAAACGTTTTAATTTAATGCGCTAGCAGAACATTTGCGGATCTCTCTCTATCTCGCTACTGATCCGAAACGAACTCAGCATACACACCGCAACTGCTCAGAAAAAGGCGGATCTTGGAATCGAAAACGGGTGAAGATGCTCAGATTTTCTTTCAGACGAATCTCTCTCTCTCTCTCTGCGTCAACAGCGATAAGAGGGCACGATCGTTCAAATACTGGAGAAGACGACAAAGCTTTAACCTTGTATTTTTCCGATGGTTTGCAACTCTTCTCCTTGTCTTCAACTCTCGTGAGCAGTCCCGCTGCCACAGCCGGCCATGGCGCTCCGCCGATGCTCCCGCCGTGTTCAGCGCGCCCGGCCACCACGAGATTCCCGTGACGCCTCCCGCAGCGAGTTCCAGGGACCGTCCGGCGAACTCGGAAGCTTTCCCGACATCTCCTGCAGTCATTTGCCAACGTTGCTCCCTCCTGGTGCCCCTGCAGCGAAGCATCGCCCGAGCTGATCCTGACGAGGCCCTCACCACCTTCATAACCAGCGGGTCCAGCGAGGAGCAGGCATCCTCACCTGCCTTGGTGTGCGGCCACGTCTTGCGACTGCACCGCGCCTCGACAGCCGCTCCTGCGCGTAACTGGCGATACTGGCGCCCCCTTGGCGTGCTTCCACATCCCTTCGCTGCCTCAGTCCACCGAACTCCACAGCAGCAGCGCCTCCAGCGAGCTTCAGGCCGTGATTGACGATCGCCTAACTGCTTCGCTGCACCTCGAGTTTTCCTTGCAGGTTTCTCCGGCGTTCCAGTTCAGTATGCCCGCGAAGCCTCGCTGTTGCTTCGCAGTCGCGCCTCCCTTTTGTCAATTTTCCTTCTCCATCGCCCCCCTAACACCAAAATCCACCACTAATTGACACCGCTAGCCACTCCGGAGACTCACTGATCGCGCCTCCCTTTTATTCTGTTTTCTTATCAGAGACTACAAAGAGCTCCGCTCCTGCTCGCTTCTTCTTCGCCGACGCGGATCAACAGCGAGATTGCCTCCAAGTCATCGGCTTCTTAGTTTGATCATCCTTCGAAATTAACATCCACATCTTCAAGGTACGTATATCTGTACTCTGTCCTCAGAGAAACAAAGATGAGAAATCTTAATTACTGGTTCCCTGAGAGTCGTCTGCCTTTGAGTTCCTGTTTGTGATTTGAACATGTTTCATTATATATGTGATGATTAGAATATGGATTATGGCTTTGCTGATGAGTTTCCAGCTTGATGAAGATTTTTTATGATGTTAAGTTTTTGAAGCTAGAACAACGATGGACAAAGCTAGGGGTGTATTTGGGAACATTTTTGTTCTCCGGAATAATTTATGTTGAAAATTAGTATTTTCTATTTCTATTTCCTAGACGTGATCCTGAGTAGAAAAACATGTTTAGTAATTGCACAAAATTTTATATTCCCGAAATAAAAAAAGAACGCAAATGCGTTTGATATGACCCAAAATTTTTTTATTCCCAACTTTTTATTTAATTATAAAAATGTCAATGAAGACTTAACATTTCATGTTTGGATGAAACTAGACTTTTGTAATGATTTAATTGATCAAGATTTTCTAAGATGACTGAAGAAAATCCAACGTAATAGTTAGCTAAAGATGGATGACTGAAAATGACAACAAAGAGTTCTACTCATTTATAACTCACCACATGAAGAGGTTGATAGTAAATCTTTGAGTATTACAACAAACATGTTCGTAGACCTTTTGACCATTTTAAGCTACAAGTTGGAGTCACCAAACTTTCCCGATCTAGCATTTTCTTTGAAAGAAAACGACATTAAAAAAATCTATAAAATAAAATCCTAAAAGCTTATTCAATTTTTCCAATTTTCATAGAAATATTTTCACATTTTTTATGCTACACTAATTATAAAGTAGAAATAACATTAAAATCTAATAAAACTACTCAAAATTTAATTTCTAATTTTTTTTTTACAAATTTCTGAATTTTTTTTATTTTTTTATTTCTATTTGTTATTCCAAAAGAATGGGGACTCAAATCTGCTCAGAAGACCAGACCTTGTTTTTTTTTTTTTTTTTTTTGACCAGACCTTGTGCTGATTGTGTAAGGATGAGCATTAGGCTATGCTGAGCTTGTTTTTCTAAAATGATCTTATTTCTCTTTTTGTTCTTGAGATTAAAGAAGTAAGCTTTTTTTAACTTCTTGTTTTTGTTCTAAATCTATTCCCTATCTATTGATTTGTTTTGGGGAATAGAAAAATTAGCTACATTATTAAATAGATTTCTATTGTTTTTTTCTGGTATGAGGAACAAAATAATAGAAAAATAGAGAAACAAAAAGTTACCAAATAGGGCCTAGGTGAATGAAGAACGAAGCAAAGATCTGATCATGTCTTTGTAGGATATTTGAAAGAAAGAATAAATAAATGAGACAAAGGGAAACCAAGCGAAGTATGAGATCATGTTCAGAAGGTGATGGACTGAGAAGAGACCGAAAGAAGGAAAATAAAAGAAAGAAAATAATGAAAAATGAAAAAGGTATAATAAAAAATAAAAAATGAAAAAATGAAAAAAAAAAAGGAGAAAGTTTAGGTGCCCAACATGAGTTTGGGCGTAAATGAATAATAAAAAAGAAATTAAAGGGAATAAAAAATTATAATAAAATAAAAAATTTATCCATAAATATGTCAAATATGCCGTTAATAAATCCCTTCATCTTCCAAATTTCCGTCAAATGATCCACAAATATGCCAAATTCTTCGTGAAACAATACTCTTCATTTAAATCCTCATAATAGAATTTTAGAAAACCGAGCCCTTCATCCATGCCTTGAATTTTGATGAGAAAATATTAGCTGGAATTGGGCGTGTCAACTTATGAGTTCACTCATAGGGCGACATGTGTCGTCCGGGCGACATGTGTCGTCCGGGCCCTAATACGTCAGAACCTTTGACCCACACTTCTCATGTCGCCTCTCTCTCTTCCCTCTCTCTTTTTTTTTTTTTTTTTTTTTTTTTTATTTTTCTTTTTCCCTTTGGCCTTCCTTTTCAATCTGTTGCGGAGGACGCAGGCCTTGGACTCACCCGGGCGAGTTCCAGGCTTAAATGGGCGAAACGAAAGAGTCCCAGCCACTTTAGCCAAGACTCTTTATTCTCAAAGGAATTGAATTTCGTGAGAAATTTGTATAGGCTTTTTTTGTTTGAAAGTTCATGGTAGCAATTCTTTTTTGTCCTCATCCACTGTGGCAAACATCACCCAATTCATATCCTGCTTAATTACTCTAAATACCTAATAAAGGCATCTTTTTTACCATATACGCCTTTACCTTATAATCATTTCCTAACTACCCCTTGCTGCTGTGTCCATCTCCTAACTATCTGCCCCATTGCTTTTTTGCATCTCCATATTCCCTGCCGTAAATTTCTGCTAGTTGTATTTGTCGAAAAACTGCCCCCATCTCCTCGAGCGTCCATCTTTGCGATTCTAGCATCATCGTGTGTAAGAACACGCTCCTGATCTCCACGAACATGAATAAGGCCCTATTAATGGTGATTGCTTTATACAGCGATAAGAATGCTGTACGTATCATTCTACTCACCACTTGGTTCAAAGTGATGTTGATTGCACAAACTTACACACTCAGCCTCAATGGGAAGATCTCCGGGTTGTGTACTCACATGATTGGTCCTATCTCAATGGAGAAGAAGGCCACGTAGGACAACATCGAGGCGATGCACATGGCCACGGCTCACATGAGATTCGTGTGGCTGTGGTCGATGATGGCAAGGGTGAGCGAGAAGATCATCCCACTATGCTGCTATGCGGAAATGGTTGCCTCCCAACTTGATTGAGGAGGAAGATTGTGATGAGGATGAATATTGTCTTTACAAAGTTGACTACAATAGTCGTGAGGAGTTTTTAGTCAAAGGAGGCCTTGTCGAAGATGCGCGGGTTGTAGAGGACGTTAGCGTTGATACCAGAGGCGTTTTGGAAAAAGTGGATTCCAATGGTGCAAAGGAGCATGTGGTGGACAAATGGGGTCCTGCCACCCACCCTCTTTGATGCTCCACTTGGTTACCTTGACTATGTCGCCTTGAACTCATTAGGAATTTTGATAATGGTTCATCTCCGGAATGTCATTAACAATGCCATTCACCTCTTGTCAAGGACCCTGAGGAGTGCAACGACGATGTTATCAAGGTCACCAATAGGAGCATTGGGGAGTGCGTGTGGCTAGATCTTATCCTTCACCTAATATCATCTATCCTTCACATGCTCGTTTGCGTCATTAGGATCCATTTCTCTGGCATTGACATTGTCGCCTTCTACAAACCTTGCATTTTTGGGAAGGCTGGCGTCATCTCATTTATCATAAAGCTCCTACTGACCATTGCAGTTAGCTTTGTAAAGACAATGTCCATCGTTATCGCCAGCTTCCTCCTCGATTGGGATGAGTGGTTGCCATTGCTACTGAGCAGTGTCAGCAAGATGATTTTCTCACTCTCCTCCCTCGAAATGTGCCTCACCATCATCGACCATAGCTACATAGAACTCATCATGTGGGCAGTGACCATTTGCATTGTCTCGGTGTTGTCCTACGTGACCTTTTTCTTTCGGGATGGGGCCAATCACTTGGATGTATAGGTCGAAGATCTTGCTATAGAGAGTGCGTGCACAATTAGCATTGCTGAATCAAGTGGCGAGTGTAGTGTTATCGATAATGTACTTATTGCTGTATACAACGATCACCATTGGTGAGGCCTTTTTCTTGTTCACAGCAATTGCGAGTATCGCATGCAAGTTCTTTTACATGAGGATGCCGGAGACGAAAGGTGGACCTTGGAGGAGATGGGATAGTATATTGGTAAATACACCAGTCGGAGGTTTGCGGTGAGGGAGATGGAAACGCAAGGAAACAATGGGGTTAACGGCAACATGATAGAGGGGCAGTTAGGAAAATGATTATAAACTAGGGCATATGTGGTAAAAAATCAATGACTTTGTTAGGAGATTTATATTAATTATATATGATATGAATTGAGTAATGTTTGCTGACGTGGATGAGGACAATAAAGAATTATAATGATGAATTTTGAAAGAAAAAAGAGAGTAAAATGTATGTAGAACATGTAAGTCACGCACTTATGGTTAATGCACGACATAAGGAAATTTCGGGGAGGCCAAGCAAAAGGGTGTGTGGTCCAACTACATAATGGGGTCGGGTGCAAACAAACAAAAAAGGCTATGGATTAAGCGGAGTTTTGCATCTAGAATTTTGGTTTGCTCTCCTTAATCCTTAGCCTTAGCCTTTTGAAACCAAGACTAATCTCACTTGAGTTTCTCCGTCGAGCTTAAAGAAGCTCGAGCGATTAAAGAAGACATAAATCCAAACTCTTTGACGGGGTTCGGTTCAAGAGAATTGCGCATGTTTTGATGCATCGTATCCTCTCATTAACATAATAAATCCAGACATAACGTTGATGCATCGTATCCTCTTACCGATCAAAGATACACCACAGAATTGAACGTACCTTGTTTCCACAGACTAAACACCAATGTTGAAGTTCGAGGAAGAATCACGATCCTGTTCTACCGAGGAGCGTACTGTTGCTTTGAAGGGGAGAAAACTCTGAAAAAGACATACGTTCTTTTTGGGAGGGGGAGAAAGTGAAAACGTACATATGTAAAGCCTATTCTCTTTCTTTTCTTTCCCTCAAAACGTCTCTTCCAAAAGACACATCCCCTCAACGTGACACCTCTTCATATCTCAATCCTTCATTCATGGGCCCTTATCTTGCGGGCCAGGCTTTTAGGCCCAACATGGGCGGACAGGCCTACTTAGGCCCATCAACACATAGAAAAAACCATCATCTCCCACTCGCACATGATGGGCCAAACATGATCCTCTTTACCTCTCTACAACATTCATACCGGTGAATAATCCCCTCAACATGACACATGTTCACATCTCAACCCTTAATTCATGGGCCCTTATCTTGCGGGCCAAGCTTTTAGGCCCAATATGGGCGAACAGGCCTACTTAGGCCCATCAACGCATAGAAAAAACCATCATCTCCCACTCGCACATGATGGGCCGAACAAAATCCTCTTTACCTCTCTACAACATTCATACCGGTGAATAATCTGTACGACCAGCATACTTTGAGAGCTCGTTGCCATACATCTGTTAGGAATATATAGCAGCTCATAATGGGCATCACACTTTGAGTAGATTTAGTATGCAGTACCCTAGATCGATCGATCACATTTATATCTCTCTTGATCTCCTTTTAAACAATGATATATTGTATTCACAATTATGATTATCCCAAAGACAGTCATAATTGGTCGACCAGTGAATACAAAAATAAAATGTGATTCTCCAAATTCGATCTTCCTCTTTACTTGAAACTCTCAATTTTAGTTCAACTTGCTTTTCTAGAAATGCCCCATTAGATTGAATCAATTCATGATCATTGGCAACATTCTAAGATAGCAAACACTGAATAGAAATATTGAGAATAAGTAAGAGTCATAAGGGGACTAAATTGAAGAACCTTATTCCTCAAGAGTCTCATACGGCATGAAAGTTGAGATCAAAACTTTTGCCACTCTTATTGGTCGTCTCATGCATACGTAGTATGAAATACGTATTACGGTATTAACTCCTTTCTCATGGAGCGTATGTCTACACCTTCAATACTTTAAAGATGATAGTTCAGACATACCCAATGTCTAACTTGAGTTCACGTATCTACTCTTTCACGGAATTCATCAGAACGCACATCTGGCATCATAGATAGATAAAGTAAAATATGTTGGTTATTTTACTTTTGGACATAGTATATTTTATGTCCCCATCTTAACACTAAGTTAAGGCGACATATATATTTTAAGCTTGAGCTCTCGATTATCACCTAGATAATAAGCTTAAAAACTGTCTCATCTCTATTTATCACATAGTAAATAGAGGCGATTACCCGTGTGAGTGGGCTAATCTTTCATCTGTCCGACATACTTTCTCAACTTTATAAAATGCACTAAGCATTAAGATGCATAAACGTCAAAACAAAGATTCATAAGCATTAATAATGGAAAAAAAACACAAATTCATTAAATGTGAACACTTCAGGGAAATTACAATATTCAGTACATCAGCCTCTACATAGTCTTAGAGATCTTACATGACCACAAAACACATCTCTAGGTATTGGTTTTGTCATAGAATTTGCTACCATTCTATGCGTACATATGTACTGTAAGTTCACATCTTTTCGTGCAACCATATCCTTGACAAAATTATACTTGGTATATATATGTTTGGTCTTGCCATGATATTTTGGATCTTTGGTGTACGCTATAGCTGCTTGGCTATCACAGTTAACCAATAATGGATTTACAGCATTTCCAACAACACCTAAATGATCCAAAAATTTCTTAAGCCAAACACCTTCTTGTACCCACGAACTCAGCTTCCATCGTGGACGATAATGCCACGAACTTAGCTTCCATTGTGGACAAGGCTATACACGTTTGTTTCTTATTGCTCCATGATATGGCGCCATTATTCAGTAAGAAAGCAAATCCAATTATTGGACAGGTAGATTTCATTTTATCTAAATCTCCTCCCCAATCAGCATCCAAGAATGGCCTTCAAGTTGCGGATCCTTTCCTTGGTAATTCAGCTTGTAATCGAAAACGTAGTTCCCTTCCATATATCGATCTCAAAAGTCGATACCTCAGTATTCTTTTAACGGCTTTCCAATGTGCTTGACTTGGATTGGATGAACTCCACTAAGTTCATTATCTTGATCTAAGGTTTCAAATAGAGAGTAATCCTCACCTATTTCGCCATTCTTAGGAAATTCATTCTCTAAGAATGTGATATCTCGTGATTCGAATTTAGTTATACTTCTACTTTCCTGCTCACCTATGAACACATACCCTTTTGAGTGTTCAGAGTATCTTATGAAAACACTCTTCTTTCCTCTGGGACCCAATTTCCCAAACTTGTGAGAAAGCTTATGAGTATAGGCAGCATAACCCCATGGTTTAAGAAAACTTGAGTTCGATTTTCTACTTGTCCATGACTCATATGGAGTGGAAGTAACTGATTTGAAAGGCACCCGGTTAAGTATATAGGCAGCAGTTAATAACGTATCACTCCAAAAAATGATAGGTAAGTTAGCATGCACCATCATGGACCTAACCATTTCCAATAGGGTTCTGTTCCTTCTTTCCGCAACACCATTTTGTTAAGGAGTATATGGAATAGACAACTGTCTTTCTATTTCTTTTTTCATCACATAATTTTCTAAACTTATCAGACAAATATTCTCGACCTCAATCGAATCTCAATACTTTTATTTTCTTGTCTAATTGATTTTCTACCAAGTTCATAAACCTTTTGAAACAACTCAATGCTTTAGATTTATAAGAAATCAAATAGACATATCCGAATCGAGTATAATCATCTATAAATGTGATGAAATAAACAGCCCCATGCATTCCTCTCACATTCATTGGACCACAGATGTCAGAATAGATTAAATGCAAAGGAACTTTAGCTCTTTTACCTTTTCCAAATGGTTTCCTTATCGTTTTCCCTACTAGGCAATGCTCACATATATGCAAATCGACTTTTTCAATATTGCCCAACAAGTCCTCTCTGGCTAGCCTATTCATACGTTGTTGGCCAATATGACCAAGTCTAGCATACCACACATTCACATCATTATCATATAAATTAGAAGACGTGAAGAGGGAATAACAAACATTGGCATTACTATAGTCAACATTTAATACAATAAAACTATCTAGAAAATAACCACAACCATAGTAGTTTGTATCTAAATACAAATCCACAACATTATTATGGAAGTTCATATTAAAACCAAGCTTAACCAACACTAAAACAGACACTAAATTTCGACGAATCTCCGGAGCATGCAACACATCATGTAGGAACAAAGTGCGTCCACCACGCATGTTCAATTGACGGATGCCAATTCCTTTTACTTTGGCTCTGAAGTTGTTTCCTACATAGATCCACTTAGTTCCAGTTGGTACTCGTCGGAATTCCACAAAGGATTCTCTATCCTTCGCTACATGGTCTGTCGCTCCTGAATCTATAGTTCACAAAGGATTAGACTCAGTTAAGAATACAGAACTTGACACATAAGCAAAGTTATCAAAAGTACAAGGGGTGTGTACCTTCTTTGGCTAGCAACAATCGTGAGCATAGTGACCATTCTTGTCACAATTGTAACACTTCACCATTGACAGCTTCTTCATTCGAGGACGCTTTCCTCTTTCATGTTGGTCAACCTTTGGTTTCTACCCTGAAGAACTTGCTCCCTTGCCTTTCTTTTTATCGAACCAGTTGGGACGTTTGCGCTTGGAGCTCGAAGCTCCATGTGAGCTGGAACCAGCATGATAAATTTCAGTTTCCGGCTTAGCCGCCAAGAGGCAATCCTCTTCTAGCTCATGATGACGCACTGCATCCTCAAAGGTTTTTATATTTTTATTATGGGTCGGTGCACCTTCATATGCTCCTAACTCTGAGGCAAGGAACGAATCACTGCTTGCACTTACTGCTCATCAGTCAGGACATGGCCAGTATTCTTCAGCTCATTAATCATGTTTGAAATCTTTCTAAGGTGTTGCTTCATGGTCTGACCATGAGGCTTCTTATAAGAGTCAAACCTAATAGTGAGCTGCTTTAGTCTGGTCACCGAAGTATGACCAAATCTTGCTACCAATGCTTCCCACATTTCTTTGGCATTCTCAAAACGCCTGAATTCTCGCATGACATCATTCTCCATGCTACTCAGCAATGTAATGCGAGCAAGGGAGTTCTTTCTTTTCCATGCAGCAAATGCATCCTTATCTCTCTTATGTCGTGTGGTGTTTCCTTCTTCAGGTTCTTCCATGGTTAGGTTAATAGCTTCTAGTGCCTCTTGCTCTTCCAGTACATATTGGATTTTCATGTGCTATATTTTATAGTTATCGCCGTTGAGCCTCTCACCTTTGTTCAACTCGGCGACTATACTCTTTGTGGCTGAGGCCATTGATATGAACATATCAGACATATATGCACGAATTATTAATGCCTATCATTTATGCATCCATTTTGTACAAACCCATCATATTAATGAATAATTTCAAGTAAGGTTTCAGAATCAAAAGGTCACTATATTTCCAATTATCATCCAAAATCCTAACTTGGAATTATTATTAATATAATATTCTATGCAAAATAAATTCTTTGAAATTACAAAAAATTTCTAAGAACTACCCACAACAGTTAATAAAAAAACAGAAGCAAATAATATTTGATATCAAACAATGATATAATAATAATATTTTCACATAACACAACTAACATATCAGTTGCTACATCAACATCAACTAGGTAGAAAACATTTACATAAGATGTCCATAAAGCATACTAAATAAAGACCAGTCAAAACATCTAACGCCAAGTCAATATATGAACTGGGAAATATCCTTTTTTGTTCAATTTCATGATCTTTTCTTTTGTAACAATCCGGTAATGTTCATCTATAAAAGCCATTACAAGTCTCCTATACGAAGTAGCTCTGTTGACCTCCCATAGGCGATTCAACACTCCTTATCGGTGGTAGAGTGTTCATGAAGAATTGCACCATCTCAGATTGTGGCATGGGACGACCATTTCATATGACCTCTTGTATTTTCCCGTTGACTTCAAGAAAATGATTAATTAAGTCGCCACTCTCCCATCGATAATCAGTCAGCTCAGCTATCAACCTAGAAAGCCTTTCCTTTTGTTCATCGGTAATTGCGCGAATAGGTGTGCGCGCCTTAAGGGGAGGCATTGTTCCTGCAACAAATGCAGAACAAATAAGGGATTACATATAATCCACATTGACTTAATTGGGAAAAAAAAAAGAAAACACATTCCCTTTTTTTTTAGGGTCAACGGTCAAAGTCAATGGTCAGCGGTCAACCGTCAGATGGGTTGAGGTCAACCGGGTCGGAGTCAACGGTTGGTTGGGTCGGACGAACCGACCGGCACATGCCACGCGCGTGCGGGGCTGACGTCACGATGACGTCATCTGTGTGCGTGCGTTACACATGCCTGGGCCAAAACGGTGCGTGCGACGCGTGTGCCTCGAGGGGAACCGAACGCATGCGCCGACGACCCCTCTTCATTCCAACCGCGCATGGCGACGCGTCCAGCGTCCCCCGGCGGCGATCCGCTACTCGTTTTTCTCGTATCGACGAGACCTTTGATCCTACGCTATTAGAAACAAACTTTGACCTACAGAAAGTCAAGAAGACTAGGGGAAATAGTATGGTGTCGGGATTTTCCGTCCCCGATCAACCGGCGGCGGCTTTTCTCGAATTTCGACCATGAAAATAATTCAATAACATAAAAAGGGGATTGGGAAACATGAACTACTGCTCTGATACCAATGTTGGGAATAAAGGATTCCCTAAAACGGATTTGACACTAAATCAAGCCCCTAAAACGAATGCGGAAGATGAGCCCATGAATCACATGTATCACCTATCATAGATACACCACAGAATCGAACGTGCCTTATTTCCACAGACTAAACACCAATGTTGAAGTTCGAGGAAGAATTACGATCCTGCTCAACCGAGGAGTGTACTGGTTCTTTGAAGGGGAGAAAACTCTGAAAAGGACGTACGTGCTTTTTAGGAGGGGGAGAAAGTGAAAACGTACGTATGTAAAGTCTGTTCCCTTTCTTTTCTTTCCCTTAAAGCGTCTCTTCCAAAAGACACATCCCCTCAACATAACACCTCTTCATATCTCAACCCTTCGTTCATGGGCCCTTATCTTGCGGGCTAGGCTTTTAGGTCCAACATGGGTGGACGGGCCTACTTAGGCCCATCAACGCATAGAAAAAACCATCAGGTTCAAGAGAATTGCGCATGTTTTGATGCATCGTATCCTCTCATCAACATAATAAATCTAGACATAACGTTCTAGTGACATATGAACATTCCTAGAGTTCTAGACTGGCCTATGGGGAAAGGCCATATCTAGTACCGGATCAATGGTTATGCATTATTGGTCCTGAAGAAGCAATATATTGGGGTTTATCAGGACCAATTCTACGGGCTTCCAAAATCCAATAGGATCTATGACAATTGTCTTTCTGATTGGTACCACAATGGCCCTTTGGTTGGGTGTTGGAGCAATATTACTTATTGGTCCTAGCCATTGTAGCACGTTTCTCACCCAAGGCATAATGTCTATTGTTGCTCTCTATGATAGAATCGGTTGTGGAGCCGAATGAATATGAAAGGAAGATCAATCAAACAAAAAAATAAGCCATTTACTTCTTTTCGATGGAGGTTTTATTTTTCCATAATGGTTGCCACCGTTGAAATGTGGAAAACCCTGAACAAACTGTAGGTGGACGATCTTATCCTATAATTCGAACAAGACGAGTTCACGGGTGCACAACAATAGAAGTCACCTTGCTCTAATTTTACGAGAAGGCCTTCAATCATTTGTTTACTTTATGTCTCTAATCTCACGCCGGAGAAACGCCTACAGACTTGCCAATTTACTTAGCCCAATTCATCCAACTTCCCATTATCCAACCACTTTGGCAAGGAAATTTTATGTGATTTTCCTTTATCTCATCCCAAGTTAGATATTGCGCAATTGCATTTAATTGGCATTCACAGTTTGTTGCATTAGTTGATAATTCAATTTTTGATTTGACTTTGGTATCCCTCACCGGAATCTTCAGCACATGCATAAATTTTTTACATTTATCACCGGCACATGTACTATTAACATTATGGACTACAAAGAACACGAGCAAAAAATAGGATGGCTAGTTCAAATAGGATATTGTTTGCACTCGGTAAAGTGGGCAACTAAATTTGTGCGGTATACATAGTCTTCACACGTATGTGTCCATTTCCTAATCACTAAGCCAATTATGTCAGGTTCAAATTGGTAGGAACTTCAGAGAACAGGCTAGAATCTCTAATGGGAAACAAATAAGGAAAATCTCATTTAGATATAGTTCAACCTCTAATGATATATTTCCCATGGATTCCTACAACTAATGTGACTGACTTGCTAGTAAGAAAGGTACGCGAGGCAATGGGCTGGCCACAGGAACCCAAAAGGCGGATTCAAGCTAGGAGAGAACATACACCGAGGGAGCGACTTGTCGTGGATGCCAAGTGACGCAATCGGCACATGGGTCGTGGAGGAGAAGTATTACACGTACGCGACCAACACATGCAAGGAAGGCAAGGTGCACGGCCACTACACAAAGATTGTTTGGAAGATGACGAGGCGGATGGGGTGTGGCTGCATGGTCTACGTGTACGAAAAAACAAAAACCAATGAGCTAAGACTGTCATGACTTTTAGCTGAAAATTGAAACACAAACGTATTGGTATGTGATGGTTTTTATTTATGTGTTGATGGGCTTAAGTGAGCCCGTCCGCCCATGTTAGGCCTAAAAGCCCGGCCCGCAAGATAAGGGCTCATGGATGAAGGGTTGAGATATAAAGAGGTGTTACGTTGAGGGGATGTGTCTTTTGGATGAGACGCTTTAAGAAAAAGAAAATAGAAACGACGTACATACGTTTTCACTTTCTCCCTCTCCCATAAAGAACGTAAGTTTTCTCCCCCTTGAAGGGACAGTACGCTCCTCGGTATAACGGGATCAGGATTCTTCCTCGAACATCAACATCGGTGTTTAATCTGTGGACAATAAGGTACGCTCGATTCTGTGGTGTATCTTTGATCGGTGATACATGTGATTCTAGGCTCGTCTTCTGCATTCGTTTAGGGGTTTGATTTAGTGTCGAATCCGTTTTAGGGAATCCGTTATTCCCAACATTGGTATCAGAGCCGTAGTTCATGTTTCCCGATTCCCTTTTATGTTATTGGATTTGTTTTTTGGGTGAATTTCGAGAAAAGCCACCGCTGGTCGATCGGGGACGGAAAATCCCGACACCGTACTGTTCCCCCTAGTATTTTTGACTTTCTGTAAGTCGAAGTTTGTTTCTGGTAGCGTAGGGTTGAAGGTCTCGTTGATACGAGGAAAACGAGTGGCGGATCGCCACTGGGGGACGCTGGACGCGCCGCCACGCGCAGTCAGAACGAAGAGGGGTCGTCAGCTCGTGCGATTCCCCTCAAGCGCGCTCGTCGAATGCGCCGTTTCGGCCCAGGCGTGTGCGACGTATGCGCGTGGCGACTAGCGCGTGCCGCGCCCATGCCAGCTAACATCATCGTGATGTCAGCCTTGCACGCGCGTGGCATGTGCCGGGTGGTTCGTCCGACCCGGCCCGACCGGCCCGGCCCGACCGCCCGTTGACCCGTTGACTCGACCTGACTGATCGTTGACCCGTTGACTTTAACCTTTGACCGTTGACCGTCGTTGACCGGCGTTGACCTGTGTTGACCGGCGTTGACCAGCGAAAAGAAGAAGAAGAAAAGAATGTGTTTCTTTTTTTCTCAATTAAGTCAATGTGGATTATATATAATCCCTTATTTGTTTTGTATTTGTTGTAGGAACAATGCCTCCCCTTAGGTTGCGCACACCTATTCGCGCAATTACCGATAAACAAAAGGAAAGGCTTTCTAGGTTGATAGCTAAGCTGACTAATTATCGATGGGAGAGTAGTGACTTAATTGATCATGTTCTTGAAGTCAACGGGAAAATACAAAAGGTCATATGGAATGGTCGTCCCATGCCACAATCTGAGATGGTGTGATTTTTCATGAACACTCTTCCACCAGAATGGCAAGGAGTGTTGAATCGCTTATGGGAAGACAACAGAGCTACTTCGTATAGGAGACTTGTGATGGCTTTTATAGATGAATATTACCGGATTGTTACAAAAGAAAAGATCAAGAAATTGAACAAAAATGGATCTTTCCCAGTTCATATATTGACTTGGTGTTAGATGTTTTCGACTGGTCTTTATTTAGTATGCTTTATGGACATATTATGTAAATGTTTTCTACCTTGTTGTTGTTGGTGTAGCAATTGATATGTTAGTTGTATTATGTGAAAGTATTATTATTATACCATTGTTTGATATCAAATATTATTTGCTTTTGTTATTATTAACTGTTGTGGGTAGTTCTTAGAAATTTTTTTGTAATTTCAAAGAATTTATTTTGCATAAAATATTATATTAATAATAATTTCAAGTTAGGATTTTGGATGATGATTGGAAACATAGTGACATTTTGATTCTGAAACCTTACTTGAAATTATTCATTAATATGATGGGTTTGTGCAAAATGGATGCATAAATGATAGGCATTAATAATTCGTGCATATATGTCGATATGTTCGGATTGATGGCCTCGCCACAAAAGTATAGTCGCCGAGCTGAACAAAGGTGAGAAGCTCAACGACGATAACTATGAAATATGGCACATGAAAATCCAATATGTGCTGGAAGAGCAAGAGGCACTAGAAGCTCTTAACCTGACCATGGAAGAACCTGAAGAAGGAAACACTGCACAACATAAGAGAGATAAGGATGCATTTGCTACATGGAAAAGAAAGAACTCTCTTGCTTGCATTACGTTCCTGAGTAGCATGGAAAATGATGTCATGCGAGAGTTAAGATGTTTTGAGAATGCCAAAGAAATGTGGGAAGCATTGGCAGCAAAATTTGGTCATACTTCGGTGACCAGACTGAGACAGCTTACTATCAGGTTTGACTCTTACAAGAAGCATCATGGTCAGACCATGAAGCAACATCTTAGAAAGATGTCAAATATGATTAATGAGTTGAAGAATGCTGGCCATGTCCTGACTGATGAGCAGCAAGTGCAAGCAGTGATTCATTCATTGCCTTAGAGTTGGGAGCATATGAAGGTGCACCTGACCCATAATGAGAATATCAAAACCTTTGAGGATGCAGTGCATCATCTTGAGCTGGAAGAGGACCGCCTCTTCGTGGCTAAACCGGAAACTGAAATTTATTATGTTGGTTCCAGCTCACATGGAGCTTCGAGCTCTAAGCGCAAATGTCCCAACTGGTTCAATAAAAGGAAAGGCAAGGGAGCAAGTTCTTCAGGGAAGAAACCAAAGGTTGACCAACATGAAAGAGGAAACATCCTCGAATGAAGAAGCTGACAAGGGTGAAGTGTTACAATTGTGACAAGAAGGGTCACTATGCTTGCAATTGTCGCGAGCCAAAGAAGGTACACACTCCTTGTACTTTTGAGAACTTTGCTTATGTGTCAAGTTATGTATTTTTAACTGAATCTAATCCTTTGTGGACTGTAGATTCAGGAGCGACATACCACGTAGCGAAGGATAGAGAATCCTTCGTGGAATTCCGACGAGTACCAACTGGAACTAAGTGGATCTATGTAGGTAACAACTCCATAGCCGAAGTAAAAGGAATTGGCATCTGTCAATTGAACATGCGTGGTGGACGTACTTTGTTCCTACATGATGTGTTGTATGCTCCGGAGATTCGTCGAAATTTAGTGTCTGTTTTAGTGTTGGTTAAGCTTGGTTTTAATATGAACTTCCATTATAGTGTTGTGGATTTGTATTTAGATACAAACTACTATGGTTGTGGTTATTTTCTAGATAGTTTTATTGTATTAAATGTTGACTATAGTAATGCCAATGTTTGTTATTCCCTCTTCACGTCTTCTAATTTATATAATAATGATGTGAATGTGTGGCATGCTAGACTTGGTCATATTGGCCAACAACGTATGAATAGGCTAGCCAAAGAGGACTTGTTGGGCAATATTGAAAAAGTCGATTTGCATATATGTGAGCATTGTCTAGTAGGGAAAACGATAAGGAAACCATTTGGAAAAGGTAAAAGAGCTGAATTTCCTTTGCATTTAATCTATTTTGACGTCTGTGGTCCAATGAATGTCTGAGGAATGCATGGGGCTATTTATTTCATCACATTTATAGATGATTATACTCGATTCGGATATGTCTATTTGATTTCTCATAAATCTGAAGCATTGAGTTGTTTCAAAAGATTTATGAACTTGGTAGAAAATTAATTAGACAAGAAAATAAAAGTATTGAGATTCGATCGAGGTCGAGAATATTTATCTGATGAGTTTAGAAAATTATGTGATGAAAAAGGAATAGAAAGACAGTTATCTATTCCATATACTCCTAAACAAAATGGTGTTGCAGAGAGAAGGAACAGAACCCTACTGGAAATGGTTAGGTCCATGATGGCGCATGCTAACTTACCTATCACCTTTTGGAGTGATGCGTTATTAACTGCTGCCTATATACTTAACCGAGTGCCTTCCAAATCAGTTACTTCCACTCCATATGAGTTATGGACAGGTAGAAAATCGAACTTAAGTTTTCTTAAGTCATGGGGTTGTGCTGCCTATACTCATGAGCCCTCTCATAAGTTTGGAAAATTGGGTCTCAAAGGAAAGAAGAGTATTTTCATAAGATACTCTGAGCACTCGAAAGGGTATGTGTTTATAGGTGAGCAGGAAAGTGGAAGTATAACTGAATTCGAATCACGGGATGTCACATTCTTAGAGAATGAATTTCCTAAGGAGGGCGAAATAGGTGAGGATTACTCCCTATTTGAAACCTTGGATCAAGATAATGAATTTAGTGGAGTTCGTCCAAGTGGGAGTAACATGAAAAGTGATGAATTTAATTCAACTCACTCTCAATTACAACCACATGATGAGATGATATCGTCATTGTCTAATCCAAGTGGGAGCATAATGGGGAATGATGTACGAAGTGCACAATCTCCCATATGGCGAACAAGTCACAAAAGTATTCCTCGTCGACGCTTTGACATTGAAGGGGAAACTTTTATGGTTGCTCCACAAGATTAGGATGAGCCAAGAAATGTTAATGAGGCTCTGAATTGCCCTAGTAAGGAAAAATGGATACATGCAATGGAAGAAGAGATGGAGTTAATGAAGTCAAACCATATTTGGGAATTGGTTGATCTTCCAAAAGGATGCAAAGCCATTGGGAACAAGTGGGTTCTCAAAATAAAGCATAAAGCTGATGGCTCAATAGAAACACATAAAGCTCGCCTTATGGCGAAGGGGTATAATCAACAGGAAGAAATTAATTATGAAGAAACATTTTCTCCTGTAGTAAGATTTACCTCGATTCGCATTATTCTGGCAATAGTGGCAAGTATGGATCTTGAGTTACATCAAATGGATGTAAAGACTGCTTTCCTCAATGGAGAATTAGAGGAAGAAATATATATGGAACAACCTGCTAGTTTCATTATGGAAGGCCAAGAAGAAAAGGTATGTCGACTTTTGAAATCGATATATGGCCTTAACTAGTCGTCGAGACAATGGTATATAGGTTTTCATAATGCCATAATGGCATATGATTTTACAATGATTGATGAGGATCATTGTGTATATATCAAAAGATCTAAAGATCAATTTGTGATTATATCATTGTATGTTGATGATATACTAATTGCCGGAAGCAATATGGAGTTTGTTAATACAGTCAAGAGTTGGTTATCTTCCAATTTTGAGATGAAAGATATGGGTGAGGCTGCATACATTCTTGGAGTTAAGATTTCAAGAGATCGGTCGAAGAGATCATTATCTCTTTCGCAAGAAACATACATAAATAAGGTTCTTGAACGATTTCGTATGCAAGATTGTAAACCCCATAGATACTCCTATTGCAAAAGGTGAAGGGTTGAGCCATAGACTGTGTCCAAGGACTCCACAAGAGAACGAACAAATGAAACATGTTCCTTATGCTAGTGCTGTTGGGAGCTTGATGTACGCTATGATGTGTACAAGACCTGACATATGTTTTACAGTTGGAATGGTAAGTATGTACCAATCCAATCTAGGTCAAGCACATTGGAAAGTCGTTAAAAGAATACTGAGGTATCTGAAGGGAACTGCTGATTACAAGCTGAATTACCAAGGAAAGGATCTACGACTTGAAGGCTATTCAGATGCTGATTGGAGAGGACATTTAGATGAAATGAAATCTACCTTTGGATTTGCTTTCTTACTGAATAATGGCGCCATATCATGAAGCAGTAAGAAACAAACGTGTATAGCCTTGTCCACGATGGAAGCTGAGTTCGTGGCATTATCAGCAACAGTACAAGAAGGTGTTTGGCTTAAGAGATTTTTTTGGATCATTTAGGTGTTATTGAAAATGCTGCAAATCCATTATTGGTTAACTGTGATAGCCAAGCAGTTATAGCGTACACCAAAGATCCAAAATATCATGGCAAAACCAAATATATAGATACCAAGTATAATTTTATCAAGGATATGGTTGCACGAAAAGATGTGAACTTATAGTACATATCTACGCATAGAAAGGTAGCAGATCCTATGACAAAGCCAATACCTAGAGATGTGTTTTGTGGTCATGTGAAATCTCTAGGACTGCATAGAGGCTGATGTACTGAATATTGTAATTTTCCTTAAGTGTTCACATTTAATGAATTTGTGTTTTCATCATTAATGCCTATGAATCTTTGTTTTGACGTTTATGCATCTTAATGCTTAGTGCATTATATAAAATTGAGAAAGTATGTCAAATAGATAAAAGATTAGCCCACTCACACGGGCAATCGTCTCTATTTATTATGTGATAAATAGAGATGAGACGGTTTTTAAGCTTATTATCTAAGTGATAATCGAGAGCTCAAGCTTAAAACATATATGTCACCTTAACTGTGTGTTAAGATGAGGGCATAATATTTACTATGTCCGAAAGTAAAATAACCCACATATTTTACTTTATCTGTCTATGATGCCAGATGTGAGTTCTGATGAATTCTGTGAATGAGTAGATATGTGAACTCAAGTTAGACATTGGGTATGTCTGAACTATTATCTGTACGGTATTGATGGTGTAGACACACGCTCCATGGGAAATGAGTTAATACCGTAATACGTATTTCATACTACGTATGCATGAGACGACCAATAAGAGTGGCAAAAGTTATGATCTCAACTTTCATGCCGTGTGAGACTCTTGAGGAATAAAGTTCTTCAATTTAGTCCCCTTATGACTCTTACTTATTCTCAAGATTTCTATTCAGTGTTTGCTATCTTAGAATGTTGCCAATGATCATGAATTGATTCGATCTAATGGGATATTTCTAGAAAAGTAAGTTGAACTGAAATTGAGAGTTTGAAGGAAAGAGGAAGATCGAATTTGGAGAATCACATTCTATTTTTGTATTCACTGGTCGACCAATTATGACTTTCTTTGGGATAATCATAATTGTGAATACAATATATCATTGTTTTAAAAGAGATCAAGAGAGATATAAATGTGATCGATCGATTTAGGATACTGCATACTAAATCTACTCAGAGTATAATGCCCATTATGAGCTCCTATATATTCCTAACAGATGTATGGCAACGAGCTCTCAAAGTATGCTGGTTGCACGGATTATTCACCGGTATGAATGTTGTAGAGAGGTAAAGAGGATCTTGTTCGGCCCACCATGTGCGAGTGGGAGATGATGGTTTTTATTTATGTGTTGATGGGCCTAAGTGAGCCCGTCCGCCCATGTTGGGCCTAAAAGCCCGGCTCGCAAGATAAGGGCCCATGGATGAAGGGTTGAGATATGAAGAGGTGTTACGTTGAGGGGATGTGTCTTTTGGATGAGACGCTTTAAGAAAAAGAAAACAGAAACGACGTACGTACGTTTTCACTTTCTCCCTCTCCCAAAAAGAACGTAAGTTTTCTCCTCCTTGAAGGGACAGTACGCTCCTCGGTATAACGGGATCAGGATTCTTTCTCGAACATCAACATTGGTGTTTAATCTGTGGACAATAAGGTACGCTCGATTCTGTGGTGTATCTTTGATCGGTGATACATGTGATTCTGGGCTCGTCTTCCGCATTCGTTTAGGGGTTTGATTTAGTGTCGAATCTGTTTTAAGGAATCCGTTATTCCCAACAGTATGTAATTTGACATTTGATTGCTGGATGTGCTCAAGCTATACCATGAGACTTTTTATTTGATTTTTATGTTTTTGATATATAGTTGGTTGTAGTCCAAATGTTTTTAAATGAGAGAATCGAGAAGGCACGGTTTCATAAGTCCTTGGATGGTAATAGGTAAATCACGTTCGAGAAATAATAAAATTAAATGATCGATTATATTCAACTCGTATTGGACAAATAAATAATAGTAATAAATCAACAAAAAAATCCATCCTCACAAAAATTGTATAACATCGTTTACAAATAAATAAATATAATAAATCTACCCATCATAGAAAGAAAAGAAATTTATGCTTAGGGAGTTTTATTATATATATTTCAATAATAAATTAACTCTATAGTTGAGGCCCAGATGTTCACTACATCATCGATCCAAACTCCTTTGGGGGTTCATGTTGGGTGGGAACAGATTGCCCAATTTGGTTGATTCAGGGATGAATCTAACATGACCACTTTCTTTGCCAATCACTCCCGTCATCCATGTCCTTCCATTCAACAAAGAAAACTGGCCTAAAAAAAACGAAAATCAATCGATTACAATCTTAGGCGGTTGGACTTATACATAGGCGGGTCAGTTAAACCAAAAGAAACAGGCAACTGGTCCATTCGATTAAAACACGTAGAGAAGACACTACTTATCGACGGTAAAGTTACCAATGTTGGTGAAAAATCATTCAGTATAATTCCTCCCTCAGTGATTTTTACTATGGTGGGCTTTTGCATATAGAATCTATTCAAGAAGATGCGTGCTTTTGGGCTTTGGCAGGAGAGGGCTTATGGAGACCAAGACCAAAATATTACTCATTTTTTGGGGCCATGCTTGGGGGGCCAAGGTTACTGCCCAAGTGCGTCCAAGTGATGGACGAGTCCTTCTTGGCGCGATTCGGTGTTGAGCTGTACTCATCGATATTATGGGTCAAAAGCCGAAGTTCTTACTCATTTTTTCGGATAATGTTCACAATCTTTTGTTTGGAATTATATATCTTCCCACATGAATTATTCTTGTTGGATTCGTCACTCTCCACATCAGATCCTTTTTATAGATATGCGCCATGTTTGTTGCTACATATGCATTTTACCCAAATATTAATGTTAACAATATGTAGATTTGGGTCAGTGGTGTTATTTTGATATATATTATGAGATGAAAATTAGGTTGCAGTAAAAATATTATGAGATACTAGTAAGTTTTTTATTGTTATTACCATAACTTTTGATCAAATGATAAATCTAAATGATTAGTTTTGGATCAACTTAAAAAAAAAAATTCTTGTGAACTTTAGTAGAGAATTAATTGATGTGGATATTTAGGCCTGTTTGATAACGTTTCTATTTCTCCCAATTTATGTTTTTTTTTGTTCTTTCGAATAAAAAAAGAATATAAATCCATATGGTAATGTCAATTAATTTTTTTATTCCCTAGAATAAAAATGTGGCTAGAGAATATATTTGAAACATAAAGAAAAAGTAGAAAAAAAATAGTTTCTTATTTTTGGAATAATTTCTAAAAATAAGTTATTTTCTCTTTTCTTTTCTTCTTCTTTGCTGGCCGCCACCCCACTTTGCGGCCTGCTATTGACCAACCGCCGCAGCCCACTACTCGCTGCCATCGGTCGACCACCGTTGCCGTCAACTGTCGTTGTTGCTGCCCACCGCTACTAATAGCCATTGCCATTGCTTGCCGTCGCCACCCACCGCCAATGACCGTCGATGCCGCTTCCCGCCGGCTGGCCTATCGCTGCCGTTGACGACCATTGCAATCGCTCGATGGTTGGCCTATTATCGTCGCCTATAGCCGTTGCCGCTGATGATGGCCGGTGGCGATGACGTCTTCAACGGCAATTAGTGGCAATGGGCGGCATCGTCGACGGTTATTTACTAGGGGAGCGGCTCGTCGTGGACGCCGAGTGATGCGGTGGGCACTTGGGCGGCGGAGGAGAATTACACGTACGCGACCAACACGTGCGAGGAAGGCCAAGTGTGCGGCCACTACACATAGATCGTCTTGAAGACGATGAGACGGATCGGGTGCGCCCGCGTGGTCTGCGACGACGGGGACGTGTTCATGACTTGCAACTACGACCCGGTGGGGAACTATGTCGGGCAACGACCATATTGAATGTCTCTAATTCTGGAGTGCTTATCAGTAGTCCAATATGCTCTACTTCACACGATACTCCCTTCAATGTCTTGTAGAAAGTATATGAATGTATTATACCAATATATGATAGAGCTATATGGATTTGGCTGAGGCTTGCATGGCTCTCGACATCGAAGAATATGACATATAATTTACATCTTTCTTTTTTTCCCTTTAACATAGCATATTCGAAACTTCAACTTGACAACCACCCTATAAATTGGGTAGAGAATATTGGATCTATGTATATGAGATATGTATCAACATGATTTTCTTTATTCAAGCGCTCTTGAGATGATGATGAGCAAGCCAATTGTCATTATAATTTCAAGTAACTACACGTGTGCATGTCACACCGCATGACGCAAGCCTTTATGTTTGGTTTTCGGGAGAATTACCAAAAAAGTCCTAAACCTATTACAATTGTGCCAATTCGGTTCTAAACCTTTTTTTTTTTGCCAATTTAGTCATAAACCTTTTACAATTGTGCCAATTCAGTCCATCCGGCCAAAATTGGCCGGTCGACGACCGCCTACCGGCCAACACACGACGTGGCATTTTTAAATATTTTTAAATATTTTTTTCGAATTTTTAATTTTTTTTGAATTTTTGAATTCTTTTTTTTTTTTTTTTCATCATCTTCTTCACCTCCCGGCCGCCCGGCGCCGGTCGGAGGTGAGGGCCGGCAAGGTCAGCCTCGCCGGCCAATGGCGAGGCTTGCCCCCGCCGGCCGGAGGCGAGGGCCGGCGAGGGTGAGGCCCCGCCGATCTGGGCGAGGTCGCCTCGCCGGCCACCGGCGAGGGCGAGGCCCCGCGGTCCGGCGAGCTTGGCCCTCGCCGGATCCGGCAGGGCCTCGCCCGGCCAAGGCGAGGGTCGACCTCGCCGGTGGGCCGGCGAGGCTCCTCGCCCGTCGTCCACAATGCAACGGCGATCGAAAGCCGCGAGCTCGCTTGCACACTTTGGAGGCGCAATCGCAAGGCACGGATTGAGGCGGAGAGAGAGACGGTTTCGAGCGAGCGCCGCAACTTCAAACGAGAGAGAGAGAGGAGGTCGCCTCGCCGGCCACCGGCGAGGTCGACCCTCGCCTTGGCCGGGCGAGGCCCCGCCGGATCCGGTGAGGGCCGAGCTTGCCGGATCCGGCGGGGCCTCGCCCTCGCCGTGGCCGGCGAGGCCGACCTCGCCGGATCTGTCGGGGCCTCGCCCTCGCCGCCCTCGCCTTCGGCCGGCGGGGGCGAGCCTCGCCATTGGTTGGCGAGGCCGACCTCGCCCGCCCTCACCTCCGCCGGCGCCGGGCGGCCGAAGGTGAAGAAGATGATGGGAAAAAAAAAAAAAAAAAAAAGAATTAAAAAATTCAAAAAATATTAAAAATTCGAAAAAAAATATTAAAAAATATTTAAAAATGCCACGTCAGCGTTCGCCGGACGGCCGGCGTCCACGTCAGCGCCGGCCGGTCGCCGGCCGGCCAATTTTGGCCGGATGGACTGAATTGGCACAATTGTAAAAGGTTTAGGACTAAATTGGCAAAAAAAAAAAAGGTTTAGGACTGAATTGGCACAATTGCAATAGGTTTAGGACTTTTTTGGTAATTCTCCCTTTCGTTTTCTCGGTTTCATCAAGCGAATCAAATGTTTTCCCATCGGCTGTAAAGGTCGATCTTTTCCTTGTTCCAAATGAATCCCATTTTTCCAAATTCTATCCCCTTCTCCCATTTTTGAAAAACGTTTTAATTTAATGCGCTAGCAGAACATTTGCGGATCTCTCTCTATCTCTCTACTGATCCGAAACAAACTCAGCATACACACCGCAACTGCTCAGAAAAAGGTGGATCTTGGAATCGAAAACGGGTGAAGACGCTCAGATTTTCTCTCAAACGAATCTCTCTCTCTCTCTGCGTCAACGGCGATAAGGGGGCACGATCATTCAAAAATTGGAGAAGACGACAAAGCTTTATCCTTGTATTTTACCGATTGTTTGCAACTCTTCTCCTTGTCTTCAACTCTCGTGAGCAGTCCCTTATCCCTTCGCTGCCTCAGTCCACCGAGCTCCACAGCAGCAGCGCCTCCAACAAGCTTCAGGCCGTGATTGACGATCGCCTAACTGCTTCGCTGCACCTTGAGTTTTCCTTGCAGGTTTCTCCAGCGTTCCAGTTCAGTACGCCCGCGAAGCCTCGCTGTTGCTTCGCAGCTGCCGCCACCGCCGCCACACCCCCTCGCTGTGTTTACAAAGTCGCCACTGTCATTGCTTTCGGCCACACCCCTTCGCTGGCCCTCGTTCAAGTCTACGGTCGCGACCTTATTTTGTTGTGCCTCTTGGTGTCCCCAGAACCTATCTTCAAGGTAAAGATAAAGTGTCTTAAATGTAAGTAGTAGCATAGATGGGTTTTATCTGAATAATCCCATAAGCATTGACCATGAACAAGATTGCGGTAGCTTCCAAAAAGAGGTCAGGATGCCATATCACGTTCTTTCATAAACAATGTGACCACATAGCTTTACATAGGTTTTAATATCATATGACGTTGTCTGCTTGTTGAAGTGGTTATATGGGTCAATCATCATAGCATGAATCTCCCACTTATTCAAATGCCATTCATCCTCAGTATCGAGATAGTTATTACGCAATGACCTTGTTAAAATCCGCACTAACTACTGAGACCTAAAGAACTTGAACCTGCCTGTTTCAATGGGACAAAGTCCTGGCTAGAAGTTACAACAGGGTTGAGCCCACCGAAATGAAATAATACCCAATTGCTATCGATTGGTATTAAATCATATCTGGTGAGGACGAGCCTATCCTGTTGGGCCCGGGCCCCTCGCGGAAGCTTCATTCCCGCTGATTTGCGCTTTCTGCCGTCTCTGTCGTGTAATGTCTTCGTCCTGCTTTCAGACGAAGATCTCTGGTTCCTGCCGCAGCAAAGCTCTCTTTATCAGTCTTCATTTTGGTTACATTCAGTCGAAGCTTCTCCATCGTACACAGCGATTACTGCAACAAGAGTAAAGTTATGTTCTCTCTCATATTCAGACTTTCGTTTTTCGATTCAGTCATTGGCATTGATCCTCGGTCCTTTCTTGAATTTCCAGAGGTTTCTTTGTCAATTTTCCTTCTCCATCGCCCCCCTAACACCAAAATCCACCACTAATTGACACCGCTAGCCACTCCGGTCCTCCGGAGACTCACTGATCGCGCCTCCCTTTTATTCTGTTTTCTTATCAGAGACTACAAAGAGCTCCGCTCCTGCTCGCTTCTTCTTCGCCGACGCGGATCGACAGCGAGATTGCCTCCAAGACATCGGCTTCTTAGTTTGATCATCCTTCCAAATTAACATCCACATCTTCAAGGTACGTATATCTGTACTCTGTCCTTGGAGAAACAAAGATGAGAAATCTTAATTACTGGTTCCCTGAGAGTCGTCTGCCTTTGAGTTCCTGTTTGTGATTTGAACATGTTTCATTATATAAGTGATGATTAGAATATGGATTATCGCTTTGCTGAGTTCCCCGCTTGATGAAGATTTTTTATGATGTTAAAGTTCACGGACAAAGCTAGGGGTGTATTTGGTAACATTTTTGTTCTCCGGAACATTTTTTGTTCAAAAATAGTTTCTTCTTTTTCTATTCCTTGGACGAGATCCTAAGTAGAAAAACATGTTTGGTAATTTTTATTCCCAATTTTTTATTTAATTATAAAAATGTCAACAAAGACTTAACATTTCATGTTTGGATGAAATTGGACTTTTGTAATGATTTAATTGATCATTCTAAGATGACCAAAAAAAATCCAATGTAATAGTTAGTCAAAGATGGATGACTGAAAATGACAGGAGAGAGCAACTGACTTATAACTCACAACATGAGGAGGTTGATAGTAAATCTTTGAGTATTACAACAAACATGTTCGTAGACCTCTTGAGCATTTTAAGCTACAAGAAGAAAGGCAAACATTGCTTGGAGTCACCAAGCTTTCCTGACCTAGCATTGTCTTTAAAAGAAAAGGACATTAAAAAATCTATAAAATAAAACCCTAAAAGCTTATCTAATTTTTCCAATTTTCATAAAAAAAGATTTTCATATTTTTCATGCTAAACTAATTATAAACTAGATTTAACATTAAAATATAATAAAACTACTCAAAATCTAATTTCTAAATTTATTTCACAAATTTCTGATTTTTTTTATTCCAAAAAATGGGGACTGAAATCGGGTCAGAGACGAGACCTTGTGTTGATTGTGTAAGGATGAGCATTAGGCTATGTTGAACTTGTTTTTCTAAAATGACCTTATTTCTCTTTTTGTTTATGAGAACAAAGAAGTAAGCTTTTTTTTACTTCTTGTTTTTGTTCTAAATCTATTCCTTGGCTATTGATTTGTTTTGGGGAATAGAAAAATTAGTTGATATTACCAAACAAATTTCTAAACTTTTTCCGGTCTGGAAAATAAAAAATGGAAAAATAGAGAAACAAAAAGTTACCAAAGAGGGCGTAGGTGAATGATGAACGGAGCAAAGATCTGATCATGTCTCTGTAGGATGTTTGAAAGAAAGAATAACTGAAGGAGTCAAAGGGAAACCAAGCGAAGTATGAGATCATGTTCAGAAGGTGATGGACTGAGAAGAGACAGAAAGAAGGAAAATAAAAGGAAGAAAATAATGAAAAATGAAAAAGGTATAATAAAAAATAAAAAAAAAATAAAGAAATGAAAAAAGGAGGAGAAAGTTTAGGTGTCCAACATGTGTTTGGGCGTAAATGAATAATAAAAAAAGAAATTAAAGGGAATAAAAAATCATAATAAAATAAAAAAATTTATCCACAAATATGTCAAATTATCATGTGTATCTCAAAAACTCATCAATGCCGTTAATAAATCCCTTCGTCTTCCAAATTTCCATCAAATGATCCATAAATATGTCAAATTCTTCGTGAAACAATACTCTTCATTTAAATCCTCATAATAGACTTTTAGAAAACCGAGCCCTTCATCCATGCCTTGAATTTTGATACCCGAATTTATCTCTCCAAGGTTGAATGTTGTCCTTATTCCCAAAAGTTCTTCCCACTTCATCAACCAACACTGGAACACCAATGCACTTTCTAACCATTAGTAAATCAAAATTTTAGATGGAAAACTCTCCTTAATCCTTAGCGAGAAGTCTTTATAGAAAAATGTGTATTCAACATGCACGGCGCACCGCACGCTCGACACATTTGTGGCACAAGCATGATAAAAGGAAATTTCGGCGAAGCCAATGAAAAAAGAGTGGCCGAACTGCATAGTGAGGCCAGGCTTAAATGGGCGAAACGAAAGAGTCCCAGCCACTTTATCCAAGACTCTTTACTCTCAAAGGAATTGAATTTCGTGAGAAATTTGTATAGGCTTTTTTTGTTTGAAAGTTCATGGTAGTAATTCTTTTTTGTCCTCATACACTGTGGCAAACATCACCCAATTCATATCCTGCATTATTACTCTAAATGCCCTAATAAAGGCATCTTTTTTACCATATACCCCTTTAACTTATAATCATTTCCTAACTACCCCTTGCTGCTGTGTCCATCTCCTAACTATCGACCCCATTGCTTTTTTACATCTCCATATCCCCTGCCGTAAATTTATGCTAGTTGTATTTATCGAAAAACTGCCCCCATCTCCTCGGGCGTCCATCTTTGCGATTTTGGCATCATCGTGTGGAAAAACATGCTCCTGATCTTCACGAACATGAATAAGCCCCCGTTAATGGTGATTGCTTCATACAGCGATAAGAATGCTATACGTATCATTCTACTCACCAGTTGGTTTAAAGTGATGTTGATTGCACAACCTTACACACGCAGCCTCAATGGGAAGATCTCCAAGTTGTGTACTCACATGATTGGTCCTATCTCAATGGAGAAGAAGGCCATGTATGATAACATCGAGGTGATGCACATGGCCACGGCCCACATGAGCTTTGTGTGGCTGTGGTTGATGATGGTGAGGGTGTGGCGAGGGTGAGCGAGAAGATCATCCCACTATGCTGCTCTGCGGAAATGGTTGCCTCCCAACTTGATTGAGGAGGAAGATTGTGATGAGGGTGAATATTGTCTTTACAAAGTCGACTACAATAGTTGTGAAGAGCTTTTTGTCAAAGGAGGCCTTGTAGAAAATACGAGGGTTGTAGAGGACGTTGGCGTCGATGCCAGAGGCGGTTTGGAAAAAGTGGATGCCAATGGTGCAAACGAGCATGTGGTGGACGGATGGGGTCCTGCCACCCACCCTCTTTGATGCTCCGCTTGGTTACCTTGACTATGTCGCCTTGAACTCGTCAGGAATTTTGATAATGGTTCATCTCCGGAATGTCATTAACAATGTCATTTACCTGTTGTCAAGAATCCTGAGGAGTGCAACGGGGATGTTATCAAGGTCACCAATAGGAGCATTGGGGAGCACGTGTGGCTAGATCTTATTCTCCACCTAATATCATCTATCCCTCACATGCTCGTTTCCGTCATTAGGATCCATTTCTCTGGCATTGACATTGTCATCTTCTACAAGCCTTGCATTTTTTAGAAGGCTGGCGTCACCTCATTTCACAAAAAGCTCCTACTGACCATTGCAGTTAGCTTTGTAAAGACAATGTCCATCGTTATCGCCACCTTCCTCCTCGATCGGGATGAGCGGTTGCCATTGCTACCGAGCAGTGTCAGCAAGATGATTTTCTCACTCTCCTCCCATGGAATGTGCCTCACCATCATCGACCATAACCACACAGAACTCATGTGGGCAATGACCATTTGCATTGTCTCGGTGTTGTCCTACATGACCTTTTTCTTTCGGGATGGGGCCAATCTGTCACGCCCCGACCCTCGGTCTCGTGACCATCCTTCAAGTTTGGTCGATTTTAAAATGCGATATCCCAGGACTACATATCGCCGACCCTTTCATTTTCGATAGCACATGCGGAAGCAGTTATAAAATCCCCAGACAATAAAGCAATGGGATATACAAGTAGGACTAGAAAATTTAACCTTAAAACCAACACCCTTATTTACAAATACAAGTCATGCTAAAAAGGTCGGTTTCTACTCAAATAGATTCTACAGCCAAAATCATCGAGATAGGATTGACGACTCAATTCTCATCGGGGTCCTACTACGGATCATCCTCGTAGTTCTCCTCCCGGATACTCCTCTTCGAGTTCTTTCTCCTCGCTTCATCGGGATCCCGAAATGTTGTCCCCAAACCGGGATGAGACTATGTCTCGGCAAGTTCTACCCCCTAAGACCCGATTAGTAAACTAATACACCTTAGGGTTGCCTATGCACAACATGAGTCAAAAGGCTTACCTTGGCCTCGTATTCCACCTGCATGTTAGCACATATCAAATAGGGATCCAAGCAATCACATCAATGATCGGAGCATCGATCAAATCGACATAGTCGATTACACACCAACAAGACCACTCACGGTCATTTCCATTCAATCAATCAATTCACGACATCATGTCAAAACAATGATTAATCGACCTAGTCGATTACCTATCAAACAGACCAACTCTAGGTCATTCCCAGGACGTCAATCACATGTACTCTCTCGGGCATCTTTTCGCCAACTGCCATACCATCACCGATCACGTGCATTCTTTAAGGTGCCGTTTTCGCCAGTGATGTCCAATCACCGAATCACGTATCATTCCTAGGGCGCCATTTTCGCCAAGGTGATGTATGCAATGGACAGCACTTGTGCGTTCTTTAAGACGCCGTTTTCGCCAGTGATACCCTCCATCACCGAACCACGTATGTCCATAATGAAGCAAGGGATAGACAGCACTCGTGCGTTCTTTAAGGCGCCGTTTTCGCCGGTGATACCCTCCATCACCGAACCACGTATGTCCATAATGAAGCAAGGGATAGACAGCACTCGTGCGTTCTTTAAGGCGCCGTTTTCGCCAGTGATACCCTCCATCACCGAACCACGTATGTCCATAATGAAGCAAGGGATAGACAGCACTCGTGCGTTCTTTAAGGCGCCGTTTTCGCCAGTGATATACTTAATCACCGAACCACGTATGTCTATAAGTCACGTATATTCTTTCTCTCTGGCGTCGTTTTCGCCAACGTGACATATGTAATGGGCAGCAACGTGCGTTCTTTAAGGCGCCGTTTTCACCAATGATATCCTTAATCACCGAACCACGTTTGTCCACTTACATCGTACCCGATTGGTTTCAGCCAATAGAGTTCTCGATTCACTCTCGCGACTCTCTCCACTTTACAGCTCATCAAGGTATTATAAATGCTAAATAGCCATACTCGGCCACCTACCAATCAGTCATTCAATTTCACTCAATTTCAATCAATTAAGGAATAATTCCTTAAATTGCACAATCAATTTAATTAAGCACAACATGGAGCTCAAATAAATAAACGGACTGCACCACGACAATCAGCATGAAATTCCGGTCACCGGCCATCCCGGTTGAATTTCCGGAAAATAAATAATTAAATAATTAATTTCGAAAATTAAATAAATAAATACAATAATTTCAATTTAGCACAATATAAAACTCAATTAAATAAACGGACTGCGCCACGATCATCGCATAAAATCCCGGTCACCGGCCGTCCCAGGTTGAATTTCCAGAAAAATAAATAATTAAATAATTAATTTCGAAAATTAAATAAATAAATACTAAAAATCCAATTTAGGCCCGTGATGCCTAATTGGAACCCGAAACGGATCGGGAAAACCCTGAGATGCATTCAATAAATAATAGTACGTCTCTACTTGCTAATTGCACAATTCAATTGCCTAACATGCATCACAATTATCTAATAATCACTAATTTACTCTAATCTAACCACCTAATTGCACTTAATTAAATCTAATCAACCTTTAAGTATAATTAGCAAACTAAGAAGGCATTAGTGAGCAAAACTCACACAAAACGACGGGCTCGACGCGAGGATCGACTTTCCTCAAAGCGGGCCGAGCATCCGGGCTCGGGAAGGCGGCCAAAACGGGCCAAACAGTTGCTGCAATACCCATTTTCTGCACTCTCGGTTTGCTGCTGTTTGGGGCGGATCCGGGGCTGATTCGAGCTGGACAAGGCCGGCGAAGGGCGAGGGGGCTCCGATGGGTCGAGGTGGCGGCGCACGGTGGCCGGAGGTGGCCGAACCGTGGCCTGTGCTGGCCAAAACGGAGCTGGACAGCAGCTCTGGAACAGCGAGCTGGGCGAGAGCGACCAAGGCGCGTGGAAGGCAACCGGCGAGCGGCGGAGCACGCGGGCGACGCGGGCGGGGCGAAGCAGCGATGGCAGCTCCGGTTTTCTTCTCTCGGCGCTGCCATTCTGCTTCTGGTTTTCACGAACAAGAAAGGAAGAAGGAAGGTGTCGAGAGAGAGAGGGTGAGGGAAGAAGAGAGAGAAGAGAGAGGTTTGAAAAGTCAAAGAAGAAAAAGCAAAGTGGAAGCCAGTAAGCATTTCGGTGGAGGGGGGCTACGCACGAGGGGAAAAGGAAAAGGAGAGAGAGAGAAAAAGAAAAAGGAAAAAGAAAGAAAGAGAGAGAGAAAGGAGGAAAGGTGTTTGGCCAAATAGGGAAGGGGAAATGAGAATAAATTCAAAAGAAAAGAATTTCCTCAAATAGAAAATTCTTATTTCAATTTCTTTTGAATAAGCTCATTAATTCCTAAAGAATTTCATATTAGAGTTCTTGATTCCCCTCTTGTATTTTTACATCCAATATCCCTCTTGGATTTCTCTCATATGACTCTCATAAAATCAATTGATGTCTCACAATTCAAATTGATTATTTTCTTTATCCAAGAATCCCTCATACTCCACAATTGCACAATCCCCGACTTCAACTGAACGAAAACGGCCCCATTTATCCAGTCGAAATTAGAACCCGAAAATCTGGATGTCACACAATCACTTGGATGTACAAGTCGAAGATCTTGCTATAGAGAGTGGGTGCACAATTAGCATTGCTGAATCAAGTGGCGAGTGGAGTGTTATTGATAATGTACTTATTGTTGTATAAGGCGATCACCATTGGTGAGGCCTTCTTGTTCACAGCAATCACGAGTATTGCATGCAAGTTCTTTTGCATGAGGATGCCGGAGATGGAGAGGTGGACCTCGGAGGAGATGGGATAGTATATTGGTAAATACACCAGTCGGAGGTCTGCCGTGAGGGAGATGGAAATGCAAGGAAACAATGGGGTTAACGGCAACGTGATAGAGGGGCAGTTAGGAAAATGATTATAAACTAGGGCATATGTGGTAAAAAAATCAATGACTTTGTTAGGAGTTTTATATTAATTATATATGATATGAATTGGGTAATGTTTGTTGACGTGGATGAGGACAAAAAAGAATTATAATGATGAATTTTGAAACAAAAAAGAGAGTAAAATGTATGTGGAACATGTACGTCACGCGCTTATGGTTAATGCACGACATAAGGAAATTTCAGAGAGGCCAAGCAAAAGGGTGTGTGGTCCAACTACATAGTGGGGTCGGGCGCAAACAAACAAAAAAGGCTATGGATTAAGGGGAGTTTTGCAGCTAGAATTTTGGTTTGCTCTCCTTAATCCTTAGCCTTAGCCTTTTGAAACCAAGACTAATCTCACTTGAGTTTCTCGGTCGAGCTTAAAGAAGCTCGAGCGATTAAAGAAGACATAAATCCAAACTCTTTGACGGGGTTCGGTTCAAGAGAATTGCGCATCTTTTGATGCATCGTATCCTCTCATCAACATAATAAATCCAGACATAACAAGATGATGCATCGTATCCTCTCATCAACATAATAAATCCAGACATAACTTTCTAATGACACATGAACATTCCTAGAGTTATAGACTGGCCTATGGGGTAAGGCCATATCTAGTACCGGATCAATGGCTATGCATTGTTGGTCCTGAAGAAGCAGTATATTGGGGTTTATCAGGACCAATTCTATGGGCTTCCAAAATCCAATAGGATCTATGACAATCGTCTTTCTGATCGGTACCACAATGGCCCTTTGGTAGGGTGTTGGAGCAATATTACTTATTGGTCCTAGCCATTGTAGCACGTTTCTCACTCAAGGCATAATGTCTATTGTCGCTCTCTATGATAGAATCGGCTGTGGAGCCGAATGAATATGAAAGGAAGATCAATCAAACAAAAAAATACGCCATTTACTTCTTTTCCATGGAGGTTTTATTTTTCCATAATGGTTGCCACCGTTGAAATTTGGAACCCTGAACAAACTGTAGGTGGACGATCTTGTCCTATAATTTGAACAAGACGAGTTCACAGGTGCACAACAACAGAAGTCACCTTGCTCTGATTTCACGAGAAGGCCTTCAATCATTTGTTTACTTTATGTCTCTAATCTCACGCCGGAGAAACGCCAAAAGACTTGCCAATTTACTTGGCCCGACTCATCCAACTTCCCATTATCCAACCGCTTTGGCAAGGAAATTTTATGTGAATTTCCTTTATCTCATCCCAAGTTAGATATTGCGCAATTACATTTAATTGGCATTCACAGTTTGTTGCATTGGTTGATAAATCAATTTTTTGATCTAACTTTGGTATCCGTCGCTGGGATCTTCAGCACATGCATAAATTTTTTACATTTATCACCGGCACATGAACTATTAACATTATGGACTACAAAGAACACGAGCAGAAAATAGGATGGCTAGTTCAAATAGGATTACATAGTCTTCACACGTATGTGTCCATTTCCTAATCACTAAGCCAATTACGTCAGGTTCAAATTGGTAGGAACTTCAGAGAACAGGCTAGAATCTCTAATGAGAAACAAATAAGGAAAATCTCATTTAGATATAGTTCAACGTCCAATGATATATTTCAACTAATGTGACTTGCTAGTAAGGAAATCAAAAACCAATGAGCTCAGTCATGACTTTGAACCGAAAATTGAAACACAAACGTATTGGTATGTAATTTAACACTTGATTGCTGGATGTGCTCAAGCTATACCATGAGACTTTTTATTTGATTTTTATGTTTTTGAGATATAGTTGGTTGTAGTCCAAATGTTTTTAAAGACCCTTCCCATGAGAGAATTGAGAAGGCACGGTTTCATAAGTCCTTGGATGGTAATCGGTAAATCACATTCGAGAAATAATAAAAATTAAATGATAAATTATATTCAACTCGTATTTGACAAATAAATAATAGTAATAAATCAACAAAAAATCCATCCTCACAAAAATTGAGTAACATCATTTACAAATAAATAAATATAATAAATCTACCTACCAAAGAAAGAAAAGAAACTTATGCTTAGGGAGTTTTATTATATATATTTCAATAATAAATTAACTCTACAGTAGAGGCCCAAATGTTCACTACATCATCGATCCAAACTCCTTTGGGGGTTCATGTTGGGTGGGAACAGATTGCCCAATTTGGTTGATTCAGGGATTAATCTAACATGACCACTTTCTTTGCCCAATCACTCCACCCATCCATTTCCTTCCATTCAACAAAGAAAACTGGCCTCAAAAACGAAATTGAATCGATTACAATCTTGGGCGGTCGGACTTATACATAGGCGGGTCAGTTAAACCAAAAGAAACAGGCAACTGGTCCATTCGATTAAAACGCGCGGAGAAGACACTACTTATCGACGGTAAAGTTACCAATGATGGTGAAAAATTATTCACTATAATTCCTCCCTCAGTGATTTTTACTGTGGTGGGCTTTTGCACATAGAATCTATTCAAGAAGATGCATGCTTTTGGGCTTTGCCAGGAGAGGGCTTATGGAGACCAAGACCAAAATATTACTCATTTTTTGGGGCCATGCTTTGGGGGCCAAGGTTATTGCCCAAGTGCGTCCAAGTGATGGACGAGTCCTTCTTGGCGCGATTCGGTGTTGAGAGTTGTACTCATCGATATTATGGGTCAAAAACCGAAGTTCTTACTCATTTTTTCGGATAATGTTCACAATTTTATGTTTGGAATTATATATCGTCCCACGTGAATTATTCTTGTTGGATTCGTCACTCTCCACATCAGATCCTTTTTATAGATATGCGCCATGTTTGTCGATACATATGCATTTTACCCATATATTAATGTTAACAATATGTAGATTTGGGTCAATGGCATTAGTTTGAGATATATTATGAGATGAAAATTAGTTTGCAGTAAAAATATTATGAGATACTAGTAAGGTTTTTAATGCTATTACCATAACTTTTGATCAAATGATAAATCTAAATGATTAGTTTTGGATCAACTTTAAAAAAAAAATTCTTGTGAACTTTAGTAGAGAATTAATTGATGTGGATATTTAGGCCTGTTTGATAACTTTGTTATTTCTCCCAATTTATATTTTTTTTTTGTTCTTTGGAATAAAAAAAGAATAGAAATCCATCTAGTAACATCAATTAATTTTTCTATTCCCTAGAATAAAAATGAGGCTAGGGAATAGATTTGAAACATAAAGAAAAAGTAGAAAAAGTAGTTTCTTATTTTTGGGAATAATTTCTAGAATTAAGTTATTTTCTCTTTTATTTTCTTCTTCTTTGCTGGCCGCCACCCCCTTTTGCTGCCGCTATCGGCCAACCGCCGCAGCCCACTACTCACCGTCGTTAGTCGACCACCGTTGCCGTCAACTATCGTTGCTGCTACCCACCGCTACTAACAGCCATTACCACTGCTTGCCGTCGTCACCCACCGCTAATGATTGCCGACACCGCTTCTCGCTTGCTGGCCTATCACCGTCGTCGATGACCACCGCAATCGCTCGTTGGTTGGCCCATTGTTGGCGCCTATAGTTGTCGCCGCCGACGATGGCCGGTGGCGACGACGTCTTCAACGGCAATCAGTGGCAATGGGCGGCATTGTCGACGGTTATCGGCGGCGGCCGCCAATGGTCGGTGGCGGTAAGGAAGAATAAGAAAAAAATTAAAAAAAAAAATTTACATTACAAAAAATTTTATGAATCATACCAAACACATTCCTATTCTTTTTTCATTTCGAGAATATAAATTTTGTATAGTTACCAAACATGTTCTTTTATTGAGAAATTGTTCCTGGGAACATAAATTAAAAAAAATATTATTTTTGAAAAGAAAGTATTCTCCGAAATAGAAGCCTCACCAAATATACCCTTATTTTGTTGTAATTTTCTGCATATATTATGTTTCTCTTGCGAAAAAGTCACGTCATACCAGCATTTAGAATAAAACAAATAGGTTTTAGATTCTTGCAATGCATAGACAGTTAATATTTTGTTGGGACTGGAATTAATTGATGTGGATATTTATTTCCAGTCAATGTCTTGTTGGCACTGGAATCTGGTGGTAACCGACGTCTTTTTATCAGTACGGAGTGGTGTTCCCATTTTCGCACTATGGAATAGCAGAATCGTCCCTATGTGATTTGTAAAAATTTTAAGGACGACAAATCTGCTCGTGGACCAACAGAAGTAGTTACTTATCCTCCGAAGTTCTGTGATGATGTTTATGAGTTATGATGTGCGAAATTTTTTGTATCAATAGGTTTCCAGTATATGGACACCCCACTAGTTTTTTACTAAATAGACCAAATCCGGTTTTCGAATTGAATATTTATCTCAGTTTTTTTTTTTTGCCTTTTTGTCTAGAATGTCTATCCAAGCTGATTTCATAATTCTTGTTGGACTTTACAAAATTGAAGTTCATTAACTTCAGTGATCGCCAGTTGCTGGTTTGTATATCGAATCTCGATTATTCTCCAAATCTTGAGGAATTGGATCTCGGTGGGTGCAAAAACTTGAAGAATGCCCACAAATCGGTTGCACATCATGACAAGTTACAGTTATTGAATTTAAGTGGATGATCTAAGCTTCTTCATCTCCCCAATGTGCTCCAGTGCAAGAATCTTCAATGTTTGGTTCTTGCTAATTGCTCAAAGTTGCAAAGATTCCCTATCAGCTCAAATAAAATCAAAGGCTTGTGAGAACTTGATTTACAAGGGACTTCAATTGAGGAATTTCTTACATCAGTTGAAAATCTTGTCTCTATACAGTAATGACTTCAACAAATTGCAAGAAACTAGCAATTCTTCCATTTAGCATTTACCGGTTAAGAAATCTTTATGAGCTGAAACTTGGAGGGTGCTTGAAACTAATCAAGTTTCAAAGAGGGAGGAGGATTCAAATGATCCTCATATGAAGATGGGATTTCCTAAGTTACACATGTTATACCTTTATAATAGGGGTCTACCAGAAGTTGAGTTCCTGAAAAATCTTTCGTGTTTTCCCATCTTAAAACATTTAGATTTGTCAAAAAACAAATTTACTAACCTTCCTACATGCAGGCAACTAAATTATTTGGAATATTTGGATGTTAGGTTTTGCAAACAGATAAAAGAGATCTTTGAGATTCTGAGACAATTAATTACTCTATTGGCAGACGGTTGCAGATCTCTAAGAAAAATTCACTCCAACATATGTCATGTTGACGAGATTGACTTATGTTCATGTCAGGAACTGGTTCGTGATGGGCTCACCATAAATGATTTGTTCCAGCTTGAGGTTAGACTCTATGCGCGCGCACGTGTGCGTGGGCATGCGTGCGTGCATGTGTGATTAATATAAAGTCGTGTCTATGTTGGCTATCGATTGTTTTTATATTGCCAAAGGTTTTTTTTTTTTTTTTTTTTGGTCGGTATAAAAGGAACTTCATTCACGAAACAGCAAATTTACAACAGTTTAACGCCTCAGTACTTAACATATCAAACAGAGCAGGAGGGGGGGACTTGGCCCAGTTGGAGGGGAGGAGATTTTGGCCGTGGGCTTTTGCGGCCCAGTCGGCCACAGCATTCGTTTCTCTTTTGCAGTGGCTGATGCGTAGGGTTGGGAAGAGGCGGAGCAGCGCCGCAGCTTCAGCAAAGAGAGCCCTGTATATTGCCAAAGGTTGAATATCCTAGATAGGTGAGCTAATTTAGAAAAACAAACATAAAGAGAGTAATTCTACATGAAATGTAGTGGAGGTGGTCATAAGGCAACTCAAAAGGGTGTTCTCTCTATTTATAGAACTCTAGTTCACTGTGGAACTATAAGGATCATCACCCCATGAAAAGCTTCATTGTTCATCCAATTACAAAATCTTTAACAATATGTATCCCATTTTCACCAATTAAATACAAAAAAACTTTGAAACACTATTGCTAACTGCAGCTAAACTCAATGACTACCCACTTAACTCATTGAAACTCTCTTTTTAGGACCAATTTCCAAAAATTATCTAACAGTCTACATCTATGACAGCATTTTCATTCCAAATCTATAGGGGAAGTTTATCTACCTAGAGGGCAAATGCCAGAGTGGTTGGTCCCTATTAGTGAGGGTCATATATCTTTCGTGGCTTCAAAGGACTCGTTTGAGAAATTCATAGGATTAACTTTCTGTATTGTATTCCGAAAAAAAGGACATCAGGTTGCATTCCAGCTTCTGACATCCGTTGATGGCAAATTTGAGAATGGAATTGAAAGGTTTTATGACGTGGATTCAGATCATATGTGGCTTATGTACTCCAGAACATGGAGGGAAGAAGACGCTTTTGGTCCAAATGGCTGGAGTCATTTTCAGTTTATCATTAGAGTATTATGTCATGATATTATGAAAAAGTGTGGTTTCCGACTAATATGCAAGCTATTGGAGAATGATTTGGAGGTTTTGCTTCAACATAATCCGATATTCAATCCAGCTTTACTCCACGAGGTTCGGCATGATTATAGTCAAACGAACACAATGGAAGAAAGTTCAAAGAAAGAGAAGATTCACGACTTACTTTAACTAGTGCAAAGGAAAATAATTTAAGTGGCCTAGTCCTTGAAGGGTTGAACATGGCTGACTTCTCACTTCAGGTCTCTCTCTCTCTCAGTGATTTAGAGTCTTATGTTGGGTGCACTACGTTTGTTTAATGCAAAAGCTGAAAATGCTAGATAAATAAACTAATATAGGATGATTATGCACCTACATGTAATAGCGGTGGCTGGAGCATGAAGATAATCGAACAAGCAGCAAAGATGACATCTCAAATGAAATAGAAGATTTACAGATAATCAAATGAGCACAAAGGAAGATAGTTCAAGCAAATTAGTCCACAAAGGATTGAACAAGTCTGACTTACTCAATTGAGGTCTCTCTCTCTCCCTCCCTCTCCCTCCCTCTCTCTCCCCTTGCGCGCATGCGTGTTGATACGATGTGTTTGTGTAATGCAAAAGCAGAAAATTCTAGACAAACAAACAAATCTAATATGAAGTGATTTTGCACGTTATTTAATAGGGGTGGTTAGAACTCAATTAAATAAACAGAACACACCACTGTAATCAGCATAAAATTTCGATCACCGACTATCCCGGTCTAATTTCCAGAAAATAATTAATAAATTAAATAATTACGAAAATTAATTAATAAATACCAATAAATAGAACTTAGGCCCATAAAGCCTAATTAAAAGCCGAGACGGGCTCGGAAAATTTCCGAACCACTCTAGATAAATACTAGAGATTGTCTAGGCCTTAATTGCACTAAACTAATCACATAACATGCATCGATAATTAACTAATTCACTAATCCAATCTAACTATCCACCTAATCCATACTTAGTCTAAACTAAACAACCGTTAAATGTCATTAACTTACTAATCGAGGATTAGTAAGTTAAACTCACTCGTTAAGTGATCCGCTCGGATCAAATCGACGGAGACGCGGCGAGGCTCGATAAACTTCAAAGCGGGACCACCTTTTGGGGTCAGGAAATAGTCCAAAGTGGGCCGAACAGCGACTTGGAGTCCCATTGGCTTCTGCTTCTGGTCGGTGCTGGTTGAGGCCGAGAGAGGTGCTGGCTTGGGCTGAAAACGAGCGGAGGTGGATGGAGGAGTTGCTGCGGGTTCGGGCCTGGCCTCATGGCGGCGGAACGGCAGCCGACAGTGCTAGACGGGGCCGGGATGACCTGTTGGACGTGGAAGCCGGGCGAGACGGCGCGAATCGGGCGGCGGTGAGGCATGACGAGCAACGAGCACGTGGGGGTAGCGAGCGGCGTGTGAGGGGCGTGACGGTGGCAACGGTGGCTTCGGCGGGGCTGGCGACGGCTTGTTAGTCCGGTTTCTTTGGTTTGCTGAACTCAAAACAACAAATGAAGAAGGAGGGGGAGGTTGCTCGAAGGTGGGGGAGAGAGAGGAAGGAGGGAGGGCACAAATGGGCTTGGAGGGGGCCACCAATGTCATCTTCTCATCTCTTTGTCCCCTTTGGTGTGTCCCACTTGCAAGCTGTCCTCCACAGCCACTTTTCCAGCACAAAATCCCTTCTAGAAGCCATTTGAAGTAGTCCAAATGTTGGGTCCATGGGGGCACACGAAATTGCACATATTTTCCCTTAATCGGACGCAAATGCTTCTTGAATCAATTCAATTTGGTCATTATAAATTCAACCATCGAGCTCACGATCAAATTGGTATTTTTTCTCGCCACTAGAACCCACTTGCATTCCAATTTCGCAATAAAAAATGGTCCTCTGCATTTTCTGGACAAAAACAACCCTACCTTGACTTTTTCCCAAAAAGTCTCGGTTTGCAGAAAAATTTTCAGAGACTAAGTCGACGTTCCTAAAATGACTCGTGATATGACAGAACTTTCAATTTCTAAAATTATATTCAAATTCGCGGTTAATTTCAATCTGGCGCGATTTTAGCGTAACCTAGGCTACTGGGTAACTTTTAGAAATTTTTAATGCAAATGACCTATGGTCGATTTTCTTTGAGCCACAATGTACCTCTTTGACACATTGGTGACTCTCGGTTGTCGTGAAAATCTCGAGGATTCAAATACAGACACAGGGTACCAAAACGATAGAAAAATCAATATAGTGCCAGTCGACGAGAATTTTTCAAATTGGTGGAATCACCCACATTTAACCACACATCTCTATTGAACTGACCAATCTTTGATTTCTAGTCGATATTTACTATGCCGAAATGACCTCTGCATATGAGCACGGTCGAGTAGCCGATTCCTGGTGGAATTCTCAAGTCTATTGCATTAAAATCCCTTAGTGACTTCCCCAGATAGTCTAGTTATCTCAGGAGTGATAAGCTCTGAGAATAGCACTATAGGCGCGTAGATGAAAGGCCCGATTAATTTAATTGAAAGTAGAATCGAAAAATCCAGGATGTTACAACTATCTTTATCAAGAAGATCTCTATGCACCACTTGAGGATTGGAAACCCGAGATGGTGGAAGTGGATCCAACAGCAAAAGCTGGATGGAAATTTCTTGATGGAAAGGCATTAGGTGCGATTCGTCTAGGGTTGACAAAAAAGATAGGGTACTACATTACGAAAGCGAAAACTGTAAAAGAAGCCATGGATATTCTAACGGATATCTATGAGAAGCCGTCCACATGAAATCAAGTATTTTTGCTAAAGAAATTGGTTAATATGAAGTTATTTGATAGAGGTTCTATGGCAGAGCATATTAATAGTTTCACGTAGGTCATCGGTCAATTGGAATCCACAGGCATAAATTTAGAAATGAAGCTTCAAGCTTTATTATTTTTATGTTCTCTTCTAGAAAGCTGCAATACCGCAGTGCAGGGAATTTCGAGCACCATGAAGGATGATTTAATTCTTGATGATGTCGTGAGTAGTATCATGGATGAAGAGATGCAAAGGAAAGTCTCAGGTGGAGATAATTTTTCTGCATCTACATCTTCAATAGCACTCGTAGTGGAGAACTGTGGAAGAAGTAAAAGTAGAGGAAAATTCAGTGGGCGTTGCAGATCACAATCAAGGGGTAAGAGACAGGTTGCAAAAGATGAGTGTTGGTTTTGTCACCAAACCGGACACCGAAGGTTTCGATGTGATGCCTACAAAAAGAAGCAGCAGATTGAGAATTAAGGAGCTAATGCGGTTAGCGATGAATCTTTGCTAGATAACTTGTGTTTGTCTGCGGGGTTTGACTTGATGATAGATAAATGGTTTATTGATTCCGGTGCTTCTTTTCATTTAACCTTGCAAAGAGACATATTTGATGATTAGTCGGAATGTGGTATTCCGGGGAGAAAAGATGTACATGAATCGTTAGACAGAGCATGAGAAGGTAGTAGAACCAGAATATGTTGAATTAGACACAATGGCCATGAAGATGTTTCCAGTAGATCAAAGTGCACTTGAAAGAGAGATTCAAGATGAGCCTATTATTAGTGAGGAGGTAGTTCAAGAGGAATGCAGTGATTCGGAGCAAACTAACAACCTTAAAGTACCTGTCTTGAGAAGGTTTACATGTGTGAGAAAACCAAATGTAATTTTTGATCCATCAGCTAATACTGTTATGAGCCATGTCATATATACAGATTCAAGGAAACTGGAGACTTACGATGATGCAAAGGTAGACATGTCTCACTTGCATTGGGAGTATGCTATGAAAGACGAGATGAGCTCGTTACTTTAGAACAAAACTTGGGAGTTGACCAAGTTGCCCACATGCAAAAAAACTTTGTTAAACAAATGGGTGTACAAGATTAAGAATGAAGCAGATGGTAGTATTAGATATAAGGTGAGACTTGTAGTCAAGGGTTTTTCTCAAAAAGAATGGATCGACTATTCCGAGATATTTTCACCCATAGTGAAAATGACATCAATTAGAGTTCTGCCTAGTATAGTTGCAGTGGAGGATCTTCATCTTGAGCAGTTAGATGTAAAAATAACGTTTTTACAAGGTGACTTAGATGAAGAACTATACATGGCACAACCTAAGGGTTTTGAAGTCAAAGGTAAGGAGCACATGGTATGTCACTTGAAGAAAAGCTTGTATAGCTTTAAACAAGCTTTGCGGCAATGGTACCTAAAATTTGATGGTTTCATGAAAGAAAAAAGATTTGCACACTATGAGTCTGATCACTGTGTTTATTTTCGCAAGTATGACGATGGTGACATTGTGTATCTCTCTTTATATGTGGATGACATGCTAGTGGCTAGTTCCAATATGAATAGAATCATAGAAGTGAATAAGATGTTATCATCACTGTTCGCTATGAAAGACTTGGGAGATGCCAATAATACTTTAGGCATGAAAATCATCAAGGACAAGAAAAAAAGAAATTATAGCTGTCGTAGGAAGACTATGTGAACAAGGTGTTAAAGTGATTTAACATGGACAAGGCAAAACCGGTTGTGACTCCTCTAGCGAGTTACTTCAAATTTTCCAAGGGTATGTGTCCGAGCACTTAGGCTTTGAAAGATGAGATGACGACATTGCACAGGCAGTGGGAGTTGTGAGTCGATATATGTAGAAGCCAGACATAGAGCATTGGAATGCAGTGAAATGGATATTGAAATATCTAGCAGGTACTTCCAATTACTTACTTTGTTATGGTGGTACATCTCTAGAGTTGTAGGGTTATGTAGATGCAGATCATTCAGGTGATCGAGATAGTGGTAAGAGTACCACTGGATATGTTTTTACAGTTGCAGGTACAACAGTGACTTGGGTATCTCAACTACAAAAAGTAGTGGCTTTATTGACAATAGAGGCAGAATACGTGGTGATCACAGAAGCCTTCAAGGAAATCATATGGTTACAAGATTACATGGAGGAGCTACATCGAAAACAACCAGTTAGTACATTGTAGAGTGATATTCAAAATGCAGTGCACTTAGAAAAGAATGCAGCTGATCACTTAAGGACTAGACATATCAAGAAGCATTATCACTTTATCATGTCAGCATTGAAAGATAATGAGTTAAAGCTACAGAAGATTGATGGTTCGAAGAATTCAACTGACATGTTGACATGTTGACCAAGGTAATAGACAGAGAGAAGCATAATTTCTGTACTACGACTATTGGTATTACTCCATGTTGATTGATGAGGAGTATCGCAGAGACACAAGTTTTTTAAGTACTAGTTTTTGAAGAAGATGGATGCAAAGTTACTTGGTGCTTGGGTATATTTGTCTTCAAGTGGGAGATTGTTATAGATGAAGCCAAATATTTTTAGGGTTTTTTTTTTGTCTTTTCTATTAGATTTTATTTTAGGTTAAAAGCTACACATTTGTATTAGTGATGGCAAGACACTAGTCGTCAAGATGCTGAAAAAGAAAAAATAGAGGCAAGAAAAAGAGAGAAGAAAAAAGTGAGTTTTTTTCTTTATGAGGGTTCTCAATCTCTTTATGCCCTGATTTTGAGAGAAGATCATCGTTATATTCCAACTTTTGGAAGTCTGGTGGATTCGCAGAGTGCCTTTGTGCGGAGACGTAACCCAAATTTGGGTGAACTTCGTTAACAAATTTTCTGACGTGTTTTTCTGATTCTGTTATTTTATTATTATATTCTGCTTGGTAAATCGTTTGCGAACGTTATTTTTCTAGAATTGACGTGCGATTTTGTAACAATTTTGTCTAACTGAATCCAGCTTTTAACCATCCCCTCCTCCTAAAAAGAAGCGCATTCGCTCCATTTCCCATTCCTCGTCATAAAAGTACACTTCATAATCAACATAACCTTTTCCATCACTAAGATCAATTTCATCAAGGACGTTATCGGTGGAAATGGAACCTTCAATTTTGGTCAGAGTTGAATAACTAACATATATGCATTTTCAACTAACAAAATCAAGGGTCGTAAGTCCATGGGAATGGATAGAGGGTGACTTGACACACAAGACACTTCAATTCACTAGAACAGGGCATTATGTCTAGCCTAGGTATCTCCAAAAAGGTGTGGCTGTGGGAGGTAAGCAGAGGTTTTGCGAAATATTTCAAAGTCATTTCCAAGTTAGCCTCGCGAGTTCTGTGGGCAGGGGACTACTTCCCTCTCTATGCAAGAACTTTTTTCTTCTGGGAATGTTTCTGTAACTACTTGTCTATTTATTTATTTATATATTTTGGTTTTATGCCTACTTCATTTGATTTTAAAAGAAAATCACGAGTTAGTAATACACTTGTCATGAGTCTATCAAGAGAAATTGTGACATCCTGAAATTCGAGCCCTCTGAGGGACGAGTGAAAGTGAATTTTGTCAATGCATTGTTGGTTGATCTCACTCGGAATTGATCACTCCTGAGATACTGACCTTGAGGGGAAAGGCTAATGAGGACGAACCCGTACGACTAAAGAACTCGACCAGGAAAACGACTTGACCGTGAGACTTGCGTGAGGATGATCCCGTAGATAGGCGGGCCGATTCTAAGGACGACTACAAGTCGATTCGTAGGCGTAACATAATGGAACGACGGGTGATTCCGTTTACCGTTATCGAACCCTCGAACGACCCTATGTCGATCCTTAGTGATCGTGTACTTTGAAATAAGAATCTATCCTCCGTAATTTCATGGAGTCAAAGACGTCCATGCGTCGAGATGTCTTTAACATGGTTTGGCACGAGTCGGTTACGCGTGAATCCTCGGAGCCGCCCGTCGGGCCTCGAGTTGTTGCCGAAATGGCATTTGGCGAAATTGACATGGCAAGAGAACTTAGGATTGGACTTCGAATTGTTGGGAATGTCCGGGACGGACTTTGGATGAAGCTACATCAAACAATCGACGAACCGTTTAAGCCGAGCAATTAGAAAAAGGGGTTTTCGGACCGAGGAAGCAAGCCCGTGAGGACGTGGGCCGGGCCAGCCAGTGTGGGCCTTAGGCCCAAGTTGGGACAGCCACCAAGTGGGCCTAAGTCAAGCAAATGAGCCCATTGGGCCAAACCAACTATTCATCTTCTAAGCCCATGGGCCAATTCTTAGCATTTTCAAGCCCAACCAATTTCCAAGCCCACTCCTATTCATGGCCAAGCCCATTTCTTAGGCACATCCACCAATTTCAGCCCAAGGACAGAATGGTAATTGCGCAAGGTGAAATGACCAAATTGCCCCTAAAAGCTTGTGGATAAGGCAAAAGAAGAGAGAGAAGATGATGTCATGCATGGGGACTTGAAGCATGCATTGAATGGCCTTAATGAGGCCTTGATGGCAGCTCTCCCATCACTCTCTCTCCTTCTCTTCAGCCCCAAACCGGTCGACCACCTCTCTCCCTCGTTCTCCCTCTCTTCCAGTTTCTGCTCCAGCTGACCCTTCGGTGAAGAATCGAGTCAAAAGTGATCCTCCCGGTTGAATCAGAAAACGAACCACCTATCACCGTGACCATAAGAGACAGACCGTTCCAACGAGCCTGATTTCGTGCCGAACGGAGCCGCCGTCCGTCCTGTACGGCCGTCGCAAGCCGCCGGTCGCCGGTCCGTCGGTCCGCCTGCAGCCTGAACTGTTTCGACTTTGCAGCCCGTTTTCTCCCATTCCAGCCCTTCCTTTGCCCATCCCAGCCACCCACAAGATCCCCAAGACCCCCAGGAGCCTCCGGTTGTCGACCAACCCCCTCGCCGGAGCTCCGGCCAAGCCGTTCAACTCAGTTTCTCCTCCGGCAGGGCTGTTTTTCAGTGTTTTCAGTGGGAGTCCGAGCTGTGGTTGCTGTGTTGAGCTTGGGACTGCCTTGGATCTTCGTGGTAGAGGTCCCTGAGCGTCGCCTCCGTCATCGCCCCTGCGTAGGTGTTTCCGGCCCGCTTAACGGGTGAGTTTAGCTCCTAATCCTTCGTTTAGTGCCTAAACTTGCTTAGGGTTGATTTAGTTAGATTTAATTCTAGTTTAGGTGATTTAATTAAGTTGTATTAGCCCTAAGATAGGTGGTTAGGTGGATGGATTAGATTAGTTTAGCTTAATCTTGCTTTATTTGCTTAATTGTGCTTATGTGTTTAATTAAGCTTGTTTTGCTTAATTAATTGTTTGGTTGTTTTAATTAATGATTTTAATGATTTCTGAGTTTAATTTATCATTTATTAAATTCTGGAAATTTACTGTTCACTCGTCACTATTCACGATTTACTGTTCATGAATTACTGTTCACCTGTTCACAAAACACTGTTCACCCGAGAACGAAAAGTGTCTAATTTCATGTGGGTTTAATCCTATGAAGTGATTGAATGTGTTATTGCATAAACATCTGCATGAATTGAATGATGATTTGTGCAATTGTGTGGTGATTGGAAAATTGGATTTTATTCAGAAAATCCCGGGTGTCGGGTTTGGACACCGAAAATGGATTTTAAGTATTATATCAAACAGTGGGGTTTGAAAAGGAAAGTATCAGTTTTCTGGTTCGAATTGACGTGTACCCACGCACGACTACTTTCGGGAATGTTTTTAATACGAAGAAAAGAGGCCGGGATTACTATTTTAATCAAGGCATTTGAGTGAAATGCAAAGTATCCTGGGCCAATAATGAATTGTCGTGTGTTGGCTAATGAGGAACCGTCCTGAGCTATTGAGCTAGACGTGCCCCTATATGGGATGCCCGCGCAATGGATGCCGGTCGCAGTAGAGGCTGGGCCGACTGGACCGATGCTCCTTCGGGAATGCCGTCGACGTAGTGACGAAGCCGTGCTCCACGGGGGGAGACGATGCCTGGCTAAGCGCCAGTAGATAGCCGAATTGCGAGTAGGCTATGCCCATGTGTGGCAGTGATTAACAATTGGAATGCATGCTGAGTGTTATTGATGCGCCGGATTATGGGACGAAATTGTGTGGCACGGAACGGGACGTGTCATAACGATTTGGTCCTATAATCAGGACTCCTATGATTGACTGAGATGAGTAAGGCGTTTCAATTGTTGTATGCATTGAGTATATGCATTGTGTTTATGAACTGTGATAATGTGCAAGAACGCATGAGAATCATGGCATATGTGATTTCAGTCATACAGGAGTTAAGCACATTGTTTATGGCACGCACGCATGAATCGATAATGTGCAGGGTGTGGCAATGGCCAGGTGAGATCGCTTGTGATGCGACTCGTATGTGATTGATGAAATGTATCATCTAATGGCCATGTGCATTGCGTGTATTGTGCTGAGTTATAACGTGCAGGGTATGGCATACCGGGTAAGGTTGTATGCGAATCGATTGTTGGTTGTTGCTTGTGGTGGGGTAGTTCTAGATAGATACCCTGGGTTGAGTTGGTGTACTAACCGGGGCTTAGGGGTGGAACTTGCTGAGATTTATATCTCACTGGTTATTGAATAACCATTTTCAGGTCCCTAGTGTGAAGAGCCAGGAGCTTGAAGCGGAAGGGTCAGGAGCATAAGTGGCTCAGTAGTTCTTTAAGACATAGACCTTATGTATAAGCTTGAAGTGTTTATAAAAGTGTATTTGATTTGAAATTGGTTGTTCTGCTTTTCTATCCCATGTATGTTGTTGTCAGGGGATTAGTGAATTCACTTCCGCATGTGCAATAAAATGAAAAGGGTCGGCGACGAGTCCTGGGAACGTCGCAAAATTCTATCGACCACCGAGGGATGTGCGCGTGCTCGAAGTTCGGGGCGTGACAGAAATCGTGGTAAATGAATATTTAGATTCAAAGTGACCTTCCACATTGTTTTTCCCCCTTTCTTCATGATTTTGTTAGACTTAAGTTCGGGGTATACTTCTTTATTGCATGAGAGGGACAATCGAATTTCCTTATAATATCTCAGTCGCAAAACACTTTAACTGCAATTGCAGTCCACACAGTGCGAAATTCATAGCAAGTGTTTGTTTTTTATATTTCCTTGTCAATTCGATCATCTCATTGGTAAATCTCACATTTAAATATGCTTAGTTGCCTGTTCAAAAAAAAAAAATATGCTTAGTTATATATCATCTACCGATTTCAATGGCATTTGCATATCCTTGTAATAGTTCTGAGCTGTGAGCACTTTTAATTGAACTGCAGATCATCTTATCACAGTTGCACCTACCGTCCTACGTTTGTCTGGCAATCTAGATTTTATGATGGAAAGTGATAGCAATTGTGGTCTTTACTTTAAAAAGGGGAAAATTACCAAACAAGTCATAAATATATTACAATTGTGCCAATTTGGTCATAAACTTATTTTTATGGCTAATTGAGTCCTAAACCTTTTGCAATCGTGCTAGTTTAGCCCTTTCGGCCAAAATTGGCCGGTAGCCAATGTTGACGTGGCTACCGGCCGGCGCTAGCAATAATTTTTAATAATATTTTATTTTATGAATTTTTTATGAATTTTTTTTTATCTTTTTTCCTTTTTTACTCTCTTTTTTTCCCCTCCTCCCTCCTTCTTCCTTTGGCTCCGCCGACTAGCCAGAGGGTTGGCCGGTCGCTGGATTGAGGCGGTTGGGCGAGCTCGCCTCACCGTCACTAGGCGAGCCCCCGCTGAATCTGGGAGGGCTCGCCTCACCGTCACTGGGTGAGGGCGAGCTCTTTCGGTTGCCACTGGTGGGGCAAGCCCTTGCCAATCTGGCGAGGGCTTGCCTTGCTAATGGCTGGGTGAGGAGCTCGCCCAATGATGGTGCGGCAAGCCCTCGCTAGATCCAGCGAGGGGGGCCTTGCCGTCGCTGGGTTTGGCAAGGGCTAGGCATCGCTCGGCAACGGCAAGGCGAGCTCACCCGGCCGCCTTAGTCCGGTGACCGGCTAGACCAATGGAAGAAGGAGGGAGGAGGGAGAAGGAAAAAAGATTAAGAAAAAGTATTTAAAAAATTCACTAAAATAAAATATTATTAAAAAAATTGTCGCTAGCATCGGCTGGTGGCCACGTCAGCCCCAGCCGACCAATTTTGACCGGAAGGATTGAGCTAGCACGATTACAAAAGATTTAGGACTCAATTGGCCAAAAAAATAAGTTTAGAACTGAATTGGCACAATTGTAATAGATTTATGACTTTTTTTAGTAATTTTCCCCTTTAAAAAGAATGTCTAATTCCTACATCGTGGTAATCATTGTGCCGTTCTATATGAAGAAGTAAAGGCAATGTATATAGATCTTCTCAATCATCAGCTAAATGGATGTAATAATTATACTAAAAAGATGATACTGTAGTTTTTCAGCTCTACGTGTAAATTAGCAGTTTTTGCAAGGTTATGCAATGTTCATTAAAAATAAGGAAATTCACATGGAAAATATCGATCTAACAGGGCATGCACGAGGCACGTGCGTTGAATTTTTTTTTTTTTTTCAGTTGATACAATTTACTTCTATCATTTCATCGTAATTTGAATTGCAATTTTTTTTGGTTGATGCTGCTACTAGACCATATAAATGAATTCGTCTCGAGGGATATGAACCTTAAGAAAAGGTTCACAATTGTCATAATCGAGGGATATGAACCTTAAAACCGTTGATTGAGACTTACTATGACATCGAGGTAGGGTCACGACACGTTTCGTTGTCACACGGGATACAAGCTTGGGAGAGCTCACGATCATGATTAGGTAAACTCACAAGAGGTTCATGGGGCGTGAGGTGATGACATCCCTGTGTTTTAACACTGTGGATTCGATGCTGGAGGACAAGTATGATCTACTTTGGGACCTCTTATGTTGCTACGCTGTTATGTAAAAGATTAAATACTTGCCTGAGCTCATTTTGATATGTGGATTCGGCTTGTTTATGATCCTCTCTCATCCTCAAATTTTTTAATTTTAGTCAATCGTTTTTTCATAGCGTTCTTGCCTTATATGGTCTATACTCCGTATATTGCTTATATTATAAAATTTTATGCATTTATTACGCCATATCCATTATTAATATAGTTTATACTTTCCCAAACCTCTCATTTCCCAATCCTCAGGGAAGAGTTACATGATAAAAGAAAAGGTAAAAGGCCATATTTTTGTGACTTGTATGCGACTTTACTATTTGTATTTGAATTTAGTTTTGGTTGTTATCGTCAGCATCGAGATTTGAACATTGTGTTGTTCAACAATTGAACATGCGTTTGAGTGGTAGAAGGAGCGCTAAAAGTATAAAGTTGAATGCCAAAAGTACACACGTTTTGCAATAGTGAGACGATAGTAGAGGCAACCGGTGGAGATGGCGACATCGCATCGGATGAAAGAGAGAAAGTAGGGCGGAGGAGAGGAAAAGATGTGAGCTCTGGAGCTATTTTTAACAGGGGGTGAGAGAGAGCGATTTCCTCTTCTAATTGCTTCGTAACGGAATGGAGCGATGACGGGGGGAGAGAGAATAGAGGATAGAGAAGCTACAAACTTAGGCCAAGATCGACTGAGAGACGGAGAAAAGCGAGGGCATGCAACAATTTTGAATATTTTCCTGGTGGGCCCGAACAACACGTGTTTATCAAATTTTGCTGCAGAACATTTTGCACCATGTAGGTCGTGCAGAAAATCATTCAATGATGGACATGTGTCATCTAGGCCCGCACGAGAAATATTCAAAATTGCTACTGACCCTCTCTCTCTCTCGTCGGTCCTGTCGATCTGGGCCCATGTTTGTAGCCTCTCTCACCTCTACTCTCTTTGTCACTCCCTGTTGTCACTCCACTTCATTATGAAGCGATTAAAAGAAGAAATCGCTCTCTCTCCCCCTCTCTATGAACAATCACTCAGGAGCTCGTGTTTTTTCCTCACCTCTCCCCTGCTCTTCTCTTTCCTCTGATGTGACGCCGCCACCTCTGCCTCCACCTCCACCGATTGCTTCCATTATCACTATCATCGACGCCTCTTCGAGCCTCACCGTCACATTTTTCCCTCACTTTTGCGACTTCCACGAAGCAAAGCTCTCTGCTCGTGAACCATGCTGCCGCCTTTGCCTCCTCCTCCCTGCGCCCCATCATCACTTGTCAAATTCCCATTGGCGGCTCCCATTCGTCCTCTAAAGTTGAAGGTAAGGGTTTTCTGCGCTTGTGAACCTTAGAGAGTCTTATGCTTTAGCGCCGTGGATTCGATGTTGGAGGACAAACGTGATCTACTTTGGGACTCTTATGCTGGTGCGCCGTTATGTAGAATATTAAATACTTGCTCAAGCTCATTTTGATATGTGGATTCGACTTGTTTATGATCCCCTCTCATCCTCAATTTTTTTAAAACTTTAATCAATCATTTTTTCTCAGCGCTCTTGCCTTATGTGATCTATACTCGGTATATTGCTTATGTTATAAAATTTTATGCATTTATTACGCCATATCAAGTTTCAACATAGTTTATACTTTCCCAAACCTTTCATTTCCCAACCCTAGTGAAGTTACACGATAAAAGAAAAGGTAAAAGGTCATGTTTCTAGGACTTGTAGGGGGCTTAGTATTTGTATTTAAATTTAGATTTGGTTGGGAAGAATTGCCAAACAAGTCCCAAACCTATTGTAATTGTGCCAATTCAGTCCTAAACTTTTTTTTGGCCAATTTAGTCCTAAACCTTTTATAATTGTGCCAATTCAGTCCATCCGGCCAAAATTGGCTGGCCGGCGCTGACATGGACGCCGGCGGGGGACAACTGGCCGGCGAGGCAATTTTTATTATTTTTTATTATTTTTTAATATTTTAAAAATTTTTTAATTCTTTTTTTTTTCACCTTCTTCTTCATTTGGCCGGCCGGCGCCAGTCAGAGGTGAGGGCGAGGCCCTCCAGATCGGGCAAGTCGGCCCTAGCCAAGGTTGAGCGAGGCCGAGTCTCGCTAGATCCGACAAGCTCGGCCCTCGCTAAGGCTAGGCAAGGCTGCCCTCGCCAAGGGCTGCGGTGGAAGCGGGGAGGGAGAGGATGAGCAGCAGGAGGAGGCGGCGGAGTGGATGCGGAGAGGCGAAGAGGGGCGTTGCGGCTGCAGCGGCGGTGGCGAGGAGAGCGAGGTGGAGGCGAGATCTCGTGTATGAGTGCAGGGACGACGGCGACGGCGATGACAACGATGGGGATGTCGGGTTTCTCCAACGCTGGAGCAACGCCTCCATCTCTGTAGTCGCTTCGCCGCCTCCTCCTCCTCCCTCCTCATCCTCTCCCTCCCCGCCTCCGCCGCAACCCTTAGCAACGACAGCCTCGTCCAGCCTTGGTGAGGGCCGAGCTCGCCGGACTTGGCTAGGCTTGGCCTCACCCAGCCTTGGCGAGGGCCGACTCGCCGGATCTAGCAGGGCCTCGCCCTCGCTGGCCCTTGCCTCCGGCCGGTGGGGGTGAGCCTTGCCAATGGCCGGCGAGGCTGACCTCGGTAAAAAAAGAAAAAGAAAAATTAAACAATTGCCTCGCCAGCCGGCTGTCCCCCACCAGTGTCCACATCAGCGCCGGCCGGCCAATTTTTGCCGAATGGACTGAATTTGCACAATTATAAAAGGTTTAGGACTAAATTGGCCAAAAAAAAAGTTTAGGATTGAATTGGCATAATTGCAATAGGTTTAGGACTTTTTTGGTAATTCTCCCGATTTGGTTGTTATTGTCGGCACCAAGATCTGAACATTGTGCAGTTTAGCAATTGAAAATTGGTTTGAGTGGTAGAAAACGCTAAAAGTATGGAGTTGAATGCCAAAAGTACACATGCTTTGCGATGACAAGGCTCAGAGAGGCGTCGGCGACAACGAAGGCAAAGTTAACCGGTGGAGGCAGCGGCGTCGCGATGGATGAAAGAGAGAGAGCGAGGTGGAGGTGAGGAAAAAATTCGAGCTCCGAAGCGATTTTTTACAGAGGGGGTGAGAGAGAGATTTCTTCTCTTAATCACTCCATAATGAAATGGAACGAGATGGGGGAGAGAGAGTAGGGGAGAAAGAGGCCACAAATGTGGGCCTAGATTGAGAGATAGATAGAGGAGAGATAGGGTATGCAGCAATTTTGTATATATTCCTTGTGGGCCTGGACAACACGTGTCCATCAAATTTTGCTGCAACGAATTTTGCTCCATGTAGACTGTGGAAAATCATTCAATGATGGACATGTGTCATCCAAACCCCCATGGAAAATATTCAAAATTGCAGCAGAACCTCTCTCTTCTCTGTCTCTCTATTGATCTGGGCCCACGTTTGCAGCCTCTCTCTGCTCTACTCTCTCTCTCTCTCTCCCCCCATTCTCGGTCCACTCTGTTACGGAGCGATAAAAGAAGAAATCACTCTCTCTCACCCTCTCTATTAAGAATCACTTCGGAGCTCGTGTTTTTTCCTCACCTCCGCCTCGCTCTTCTCTTTCCTCCGACATGATGCCACCACCACTACCTTCATCGGTTACCTCCGCCATCACCGTTGCTAACGCCTCTCGGAGCTCTGCCGTCGCATTTTTCCCTCATTCTCGCAACCTCTGCGCTTGTGAACCTTAGAACGTCTTATGCTTCCGCCTATGCTTTAGTGCTATGGATTCGGTGCTGGAGGACAAATGTGATATACTTTGGGACCTCTTATGCTGCTATGAAGATTAAATACTTTCTTGAGCTCATTTTGATATGTGGATTCGACTTGTTTATGATCCCCTCTCATCCTCAAATATTTTAATTTTAGTCAATCATTTTTTCTTAGCGTTCTTGCCTTTTGTGGTCTATACACAGTATATTGTTTATATTATAAAATTTTATACATTTATTACACCATATCAGGCATTAATATAGTTTATACTTTCCCAAACCTCTCATTTCCCAACCCTTAGTGAAGAGTTACACAATAAAAGAAAAGGTAAAAGGCCATGTTTTTAGGACTTGTATGTGGCCTTACTATTTGTATTTGAATTTAGATTTGTTGTTATCGTCAGCACTTGTGACATCTTGAAATTCGACCCCGATTCGGATATGTGAAATGGTTGTTTCGTCGACGCGTCTATGGTCATTTTAGTCGGAGCTGGCCCCTCACGAGTTAACTAATCTATTAGATGAGGCCGTTAAGAGATATAAATGCGACATATTAGAGAATTCGACCGGAAATTGATCGCTTGACCATAAAAATCGGCAAGGGTCAATACGACACCTTTATAATTGATTAGAGAATGGATATAAGTCGATTGGATTGGATTGCTAGTCGAATTGCAGGTGATTCCGCACAATTGCGAAATTCGCGTCGAACGGCAATACCCGATTTTCTATCGATATTATACTCGGGACACGTGATTGAAACCTCGCGATTTTTGTGACAATCGAGAGTTGTCTACGAGTTGGAGATGCACAAACGTGGATTGAAAATTATCGATCACGGGTCGAACGCGTTAAAACCCCTAAAAGGCTACCCGATAAGTTAGGTCGTACTAAAATTGCGTTCGGTCGATTTTAACCATGAAATTGAATTCGGTTTCGGGAATCGGACGTTCGAACGTGTCACGATTCGTTTTTAGGACGACGTCTCATCTTTCGTAGAAATTTTGTCGAGTCCAGAATTTTGCGGAAAACCGATGTCACGCCCCAAACCCTGAGCACGCGCACATCTCTCGGCGGTCGACTAAAAATGCGATGTCCTAGGACGCGTCGCCTACCCATTCTTTTTATCTTTCCATTAAGCACATACGGAAGTGAATTAAATAAACACCCGGCCAACAAAAAAACATGGGATAGTAAAAACATAGCGACCAATGCCGAAAACAACATATTCAATTATCAACTGTTAACCCTAGAAGGTTTAATACTTACAAGCCTTTCCTATGGCCACTTCCTATCGACCCTCCCAAAAACCTTCAAGGACTAGGGTCAGCCTAAACTTCACTAGTGACAGGGCCAACCAAAAGGTGTCGCATCTCGCGCCAACCAAATCCGCACTCAGCAGATCTCCACGCTACGGTCCTGAAAAATGTTAACCATGACCGGGTGAGATAAATCTCAGCAAGTCAACAACCTAAACCCCGATTAAGACGCAAATTCGCCTCGAAGGTAGTCCTAAATGCTCACCATATAAAACTTACCTCACCTCGATACGTCCTTACAAATTAGTGCATCACATATGCATTTAAATATCACAAGCGCAATTAATAACCGGAACACATCACTCTCATAATCACATGGGTCCTAATTATAAGGTAAAACCGTTATGACACGTACTATACCGTGCCACACAATTTTGCCCCATAATCAAGCGCAATACCACAACCATTAAGGCGTGTTCCAGTTATTTCGACCCATCGGCTATGGCCAACTCAACAGTCGGCGGTCATCCAGCGTAACCGAGCATTGTCCCCTTCCGTCAGGCACGAGAAAGTCTAGAACCCCCGCCTAGACGGCATTCCATAAAGGAGCATCGATCCGGCCTCCACCACGACTTGGCTTCCGGACCCCGCCGAGCATCAGATAAAATTGAGCATCATCCCACATAATCACACGCGTCAGGACGGGTTCACTACCCCGTGTAAACGCATCAAGGTTTGGTGACCACACAAGCGCATATTTAGCCAAGAACACCATGCCTTGCATTCAAATGCCTTGTTTTCAAATAATGAACTTGGCCAATTTTTCTTCGTATTAGAAATCCCAGTAAAATAATCATGCGTGGTCACGTATTCAAATCGAACCATCAAACTGAGTACACTCCCATTTTAAAACTTCATGGTTTTATATAGTACATAAGTATTGGCATCCAAAAACCAACACATGGCATTTTTCCATTTAAAAGCCCATAAAACCGAGTTTTCTACTAAAATTAAATAATTGCCATCAAGCACTCAATTGCACATCATAACATATAAAAGTCATCAAATCCATGCATAATGCCATCATATAGCCAAGAACACCAAAAATCCCTTGTCAAAAATCAACCTAGCAACTTTTTTTTTCTTTAAAGCTTTCAGAAATAATTTGTACGGGGTCACGTATTTGAAATTTACCCGTCAAACTTTGCACACATCTAATTTGAAACCTTACGGTTTTATTGAGCACATAAAACTTGGTGTCCAAACCCAACACCATATTTCTTTTCTAATTCTTTGTCCAACCCCTCTTTTTGGAAACAATTTAGAGTAACCCCCCCCTTTTTTTTCAAAACTTTTGGAAATAAATTCGTAGGTGCTCTCGTACTCAAAATTAATCCGTAAAAGTTTGCAAGAACCTAGTTTAAAATCTCATTGTTTCATTGAGCAAATAAGTTTTGGTGTCCAAACCCGACACCTCATTGTTTTCTAAATAATTGCCCATAAGGCCATATTTTGCAATAATAATAAACAATCACCATTGAACAACCATTCACACAATATCACGCATAAGTTCTAAGCATGCCAAAAGTAAACCACATCACAAAATATACATTATCCAGCAAGCAAAGCACCAAGAACAACCACAAAACCACAACCGACCCTAACGGCAAAAATCGGGTCCACTCGTACGTCTCCAAGATTAACTCCCGAAACATAACCAAACGAGTTTGGAAAATTCTCAAATTTGAATATATTATAAAGGACACTTAAAAGAACACTTTTCATGAAGACACTTTGACCCAAATATTTCTAGAATAAGAGCAGTAAAGTGCTCAAACCATTGCCAAAACTGTCTCCGGGTCCAGAAATTATGTTTTTCAAAATCATTTTGGTTTGAGGTCCAAAACTTGTCCATTTGCTCTGAAATGTGTCTATGTTAAACTAAAAGATGTGATGATAAACTTTTGTGAAGGAACTCTTTCGAAAATCGAACCCTAAGAGTTGATAACAATCCTTTAAACACCAAAAAGTCACGGGTTCCAGCACAACCCGAGATTCTATTTTTCATGTAACGAAGCTGAAATCTTGTTCATATAAATCCATAAAATCTTGAGTAAACTATATGTCATAGTTGAAGATGTTTAGAACATGTTTCAAGAAGGAAGCAACCTCAAAATCGTAGCACATTTTAACCCAAAAAAATGTTAAACGGCAAGTGTCCAGTAACTAGATCCGAAGTTCAGCTAATCCAACTTAACACTAATCTAACCAGGCTAATTAACACTAATCTAACCAAGATAATTAACACTAATCTAACCCCCTAAGCGCAATTAAAAACATAATAAAGGATTAGGAAGTTAACTCATTGGATTAGGACGGCGGCGGGTTCACGGCGATGGCGGCTCGACGGCGGTGACAACCCGGGACTACCATGACTCAAGTAAAGGCTTGACGGAGAAGGAAATGGCCCTACAAGCCTCGGCCAAGGGCTGTTAAGTTCTGTGAAGGCTAGTTGAGGGGCTGAGCTAGTCTCGGCTTGGCTTGGGCTGAGGCGGTGGTTGCTGGATGGGCGTGGAGGCTATTCGGTGGCGGGTGCTGGACGAGCGGACGGTGAGTGATGGACAAGTGAGTTGGGCATGAGAAGAAGCAGACGGTGGGACGTGTGGTGCTGGGGTGTTGTTGGCGGTGAAAATGAGCTTAGCGTGGAGTTGTGTGACTGTGGGGATGTTGGCAGTGAAATAAAGGCAATGGAGTTGCGGCTATGTGGCAGTGGAATGAAAGGGATGAGCTTGCGGTGGGAAGAAGAATGGAGGAAAGAAGAAAGAATGTGGGGGAAGGAATTGAAGGGAAGGGCCAGAAGAAAGGTGGGCGGCAAGAAGAGGGAAAGGGACGCATGAGAGGGGAAAGGAAAGAGATGGGAGAGAGAGGGAAACCTTGAAGTCAAAGCTGCAGCCACTAACAAGCCTTGGGAAATATCTAAATAATCATGAGTATGCCCCAAAGTCTTCAGCCCTTAATGTCAATTGGCCATCCAATAAAAATTTAGCCTTCATTTCTTCAAAATAAACCATTTTGGCCGCCAAAAAGTCCATTAAATCAGCCCCTCCGAATTTCACTTATTTTCTTGGTTGTCCGAAATTGATTTTTCCGTAAAATTCCAAACTCGACGAAATTTCTCTGAAAGATGAGATGACGTCCTCAAAATGAATCGTGACATGCTCGAATGTCCGAATCTCGAAACCGAATTCAATTTCGTGGTGAAAATCGACCGAACACGATTTTAGTACGACCTAACCTATCAGGTAGCTTTTAGGGATTTTAGTGCGTTCAACCCGTGGTCGATAGTTTTCGATTCACGTTTGTGCATCTCTGAATCGTAGACAACTCTCGGTTGTCATAAAAATTGCAAGGTTTCAAATACGTGTCTCGAGTGCATTATCGATAGAAAATCGGGTTATAGCAATTTGACGCGAATTTTGCAATCATGCGGAATCACCCGCAATTTAATTTCGTAATTCCATCGAATCAACTTATATACGTTTTTACGTTCGCTAATCGATTATAACGGTGTCGTATTGACCCTTGCTAATCGAATTCCAATCGAATTCTCTAGTCTGCTACATTTATATCCCTTAACAGCCTCACCTAATAGATTAGTTAACTCGTGAGTGATCAGTTCCGAGTAAATTGACCATAAACGCATAGACAAAACAACCATTCGATATATCCGAATCAGGGGCCAAATTTCGGGATGTTACAACCGATTTCAGACAAAAGAAATAAAATGGAAATTCGGATGGGTAGATTAAAGGAATTAATTGGCTACCACAATGATTTATTTTGTGAGAAATAAAGGCTAAATTGTGATTGGAGGACCACAAGACTTCTTTGGCATGAAGAGTTTGGAGGCACAAGCAATGAGTGGCTAGATATTTGCTAAGGTTTCTCATTGGTTGCAGCTTGGACTTTCTTTTCCCCTTTCCCTCCAATTTCCTCTTTCACGCTCACAATTCCTCCCCCTCTGTCATTCTCTTCGCCCCCATTTTCCCCCTTTTTCCCCCATGATCCCTCACGTAAACTTCCTCTCTTCCCCTGGTTCGATACTACTCCATCCCGTTGCTGCTGCATCATCATCCATCCTCTTCATCACTGTCTTCACCGGCACAGCTGCAATAGCCGTCTCCACCATTCTAACCCAGCTTCAACCATCCGCTAGCCTCAGCCTGTCTAGCCAACCCCTGCCCCAGCATAGCCCAGCCGCACCACCTCATGCCACCACCTCAGCCCCAAGCACCACTATTCAACCATCGATTAGCCGCCCAACCGTTCGCTAGCCCTCGCGACTAGCAACCACAGAACCGAGACCGGCCCCCCCTGCCGTGAGCCCTTCTTGTCGTTTCACCGTTGTTAGACCTCCGTTGGATACATGGTTGTCTCGGGTTTTCACCGCCGTCGCGTTGCCGTCACCATGAGCCCGCCGCCATCCTAATCCGGTGAGTTAACTCCCTAAAATTTGATTAGGTTGTTAATTGAGCTTAGGGGTTAGATTAGTTAGATTAGTGCTAATTAGCTTAGTTAGACGAACTAGCTTAGTTAGGTTAGTTTGGTTAGGTTAGCTAGTTAGTTAGGTTGGTTAGTTTGGTTAGGTTAGTTAACCATGGTTAGGTTAATTAATCATGGTTAGGTTAATTAAGTTGGATTTATTTAATTAATTACAATTTATTTAAGTAATCGTAATTAGCATAATTAGTGACGGATTAGCCGTTTCGTGAAATTTTACGCTCATTCTCGTGGATCAATTTATGCGTGAATTTGATGGCTTATATGTGCTATAAAGTGAAATTGAGTGCTGGATGATAGTTATTGATTTTTAGTATAAAACTTGGTTTTGAGGGCTTTTAAATAATATAAAAAAAAATACCAGGTGTCGGTTTTTGACACCAATTTTTATGTACTATATAAAACCATGGAGTTTTAAAATGAGAGTGTACTCAGTTTGATGGTTCAATTTAAATACGTGACCACGCACGATTATTTTACCGGGGATTTTTAATATGAAGGAAAAGTAGCCAAGTTCATTATTTAAAGATGAGGTATTTGAACGCAAAGCACAGTGTTCTTGGCCAAGTATGTGCTCGTGTGGTCACTATCATAACCCGTCACCCGACGAGAGTCAGGGGGGGGATGCCTGATTAAGTTCGGATGCCCTGCGTCAACGGATGCCGGTCGTGGTGGAGGCCGAGCCGATGTTCCTTTATGGAATGCCGTCTAGGTGTGTAGTGCTAGACGTTGCCGTGCCTGATGAAGAGGGACAACGCCCGGTTATCCCGAATGACCGCTAACTTTTGAGTTGGCCATGGCCGATGGGTCGTAATAATCGAAACACGCCTGAATAGTTGTGATAGTTGCACTTGATTATGGGGCAAAATTGTGTGGCACGGTATGGGACGTGTCATAACGGTTTTACCTTATAATCATGACCCATGTGATTGTTTAAAGGATAATAATGATGTGTTTCAGTTATTAATTACGCTTGTGATATTTATAATGCATATGTGACACACTAATGTACAGGGACGTGCCGAGGCGAGGTAAGTTTTGTATGGTGCGTGTTTAGGACTGCCTTTGAGGTGAATTTGCGTTCTAATTGGGGTTTATGGTTTTGAATCACTGATATTTATCTCACCCCATTGTGGTTGACCCTTTTGCAAATCCTTAGTATGGCATACTGTCCAGTCCGGTTCGGTCTTCCATGGGAAACGGACTACGAGTCCACTTTTTTCCCTATCCCCAGGACCACCCAGACTCGTGAGCTAGTTGTGACCACGATTTGGGTCGATGAGGGCCTCCTTCACTTGGTGCCTCATCGCTTCAAAGTGTGGTTCATCAACGAGCGTAACGGGGCTTGGGAGGGTCCCTTGTAGGGTTTTGACGGACCGCCTGCCGGGACGGAGGATGGGGAGGTAGCTCACCCCATGGATAGAGGATGGGGAGGTAGCTCACCTCATGGACATCGATATACTGGACGGTGTCATGGAGAATCCAGAGCTTGAGTCGGAGGGATCCGGGGTGTAGGTTGCCTAGGACTTTCTTTTTGAGATAGACTTGTAAATATGAACTCCTAGGTTAACTTGGTATGTTTATAAAGTGTAGTTTGTGAAAAATGTTGTGTGTTTTTACTATCCCCGTTTGTGTTGATTGGCCGAGTGTTTATTTAATTCACTTCCACATGTACTTAATTGAAAGATAAAAAGAAAGGGTCGGTGACGCATCCTGAGACGTATCGCATTTTTAATCGACTGCCAAGGGATGTGAACGTGCCTGGGGTTTGGGGTGTGATAGCACCGAGATCTGAACGTTGTGTAATTTGGCAATTGAAAATGTGTTTGAGTGGTAGAAGGAACGACAACAGTATAGAGTTGAAGTACACATGTTTTGCGACGGCGACATCGACGACAAAGGCAACTGTCGGAGGCGGTGATGTTGCGTCAGAGGAAAGAGAGAGAGAGAGCAATTTCTTCTTTTGATCTCTCCATAACAGAACTGAGTGACAATGGGGAGAGGGTGTGAGTATAGGAGAAAGAGGCTACAAACGTGGGCCTAGATCGACAAAGAGACAGAGGAGAGAGCGGGCTCGAACGACACGTGTCCATCACTAAATGATTTTCTACATGACCTACATGGAGTATTTCACTCACCCAATATTTTCTAGTGTCAATGGGGAATAAACAATGAAAATTTGATGATTTAAGCTTGGATTTGTATAAATTTGTCCGGCCCATATGGGCCAAGTTCGTCGAAAGCAATAGTGTAGTATTGATTTACTACTAAGTCACTGATTTTCTAAACTAATAACAAATGTCTGCCTCTATATGTTAATCTTTAGCACTTACCATTTTTAGTTTGCATGTGAACGAATAAATACGAAATTGTATAAAAAAGTGTTATAAACACAACCAAAATTGAATGGGATTGTAATTTTTCCTTGACAATTTAAATATTGCTTTCTTCTGATAGCATAACTATTCAAAAGACTTGATGCGATCCCATAAATTCTTACACAAGTGTTGATGAAATATTTCAGTAGTGATTGACATGATAGAGAGTCTAATGCGGAAGACATGGAAAAAAAAGTGTTATAAATATTACATGGCCAAAGGGAATAATCATAGCCAGCCCTCTTTTGAAAGAAAATATTGGATAGAGCTCTAATGCCAGTGTGGCAAATTCCAAGTCCACCTACTAGGCGCTCACTGGGCAACATGTTTCGCTTGGGCTCACCATGTTAGCCAACCAAATTTCAAATGTTCAAGGACTCTCTCTCTCTCTCATTCCAAAAAAAAAAAAGTACTATCGTTCTCTCTCTCCACTCAAGCTCTCAACTCTTCCTCCCTCTAGACCAAAGACCTACCGCTACCGTCGCTGTCTCTAGTACGTCGCCTCCATCTTTGCTTGCTCCTCCAACCTCCAGCGCTACCTCCTCTTGTCCAACTCCTTCCATGCCTTCTACATATGCACCTGTGTCGATTAGGATGTCAAGGCCACATGCCGTGTTGATGAACCGCACTGCTGCCTCCACCTTGTCCGTTGCCTAAGCCGAACTTTGTCGATCTTGAATCAAGTTAGATTCAAGGTCCAGCTGAGCTCTACATCACAAATCTAGGGTTCACTCGACCTTTGATCCGAAATCTGAGGTCCAAGTTCGCTAGCCAAGCTCAAGCTCTACGATTGAGGACCAAAACAGTGGCGAGGTGGTGGATTGAGACAACGGTGGGGTGGTGGTGGTGGAAAGGGACAAACATTTGTTGCCAACCTCATCGGAGTGAAAGGAAAGAAGAGGAAAAAATAAAGGAAAAAATAAGAGAGGAAAGAGAGAGGCGAGATAGTAAGGCGGCTACTGGTGCGGTGGGCCTCAGATGACACATGTCACCGATAAATGAAGTGGGATTTTGACACACTGGAATCCCACTCCTATTTAATATTTTCTCCTCTTTTGAATTCTTGCCTACATTTTCCTATCCTGCTGCTCTATTTATTTATTTATTTATTTTTCTGTTGCTCTATCTATTGAATTGCTGGAAACATCGGGCTGATATTTGGGTTGTTGGCTTTGTCAACTCATCTATGTGGTTTATAACCCAGTGCAATCTTGAATTCAGTCCATATAACAAGTTTTAACAGAAGAATGCTAGATGCACATAAAAATCTTACTAAAATTTACTTAATAAGTACTATAACAAGTTTTGTTTGGGTATAAATAAATGAAAACCATGCGTTGAATCATTGGCTTCTTGAAATATCCAATACAAAATTGCCACATCATTTGGTAAAAATGTTTTAGTAAAATTTCTTAATACATGTAGCATTGCTTGTTTTGATAATGAATATTATGACTGCAGCACCCTTCGGTTATTTTCAAGCTAGGTTTGATGCGCTTTGATATAACAAATATATATAGCTTTCATATTGAAGTTTCTTAGGGTGTCTGAATTTTTTATTTACTGATTTTAAAAATTCTATAAATGGGTAAAAGTACCTTTAAGACATTTGTTAACAAGATTTATTTGTTGATAATACAACATAAAAAATATTATATATACTATTTTTCCATTTCAACAAGGCTTTTCAAACTAAAATATCCGAGGATTGAACTTCAAACATCCTTTTGTTTGCAGCTTGAATCACACATAGATAATAACGTACAAACCCTTTAACCAGTTTATGGCACCTAACAAAGCAAACGAACATATGAAACTTAAATCAAGCGAATGGACAAACCATAAAGGATCACTATCATCATCGCGTCGCCCTTCTCATAATCAGGGGTTTGGCGAAACGAATTGTAGCAACTCATCGTTGTGCTCGAACTCGATCATGTCGTGCTCAGCCAAGGTGATCCATGCTTCGATCCCATCCCCGCATCTAGTTCCCATCAAAATGACCAAATTTTTTATGGAAACACTGGTGGTGCATACCCAAGCAGGTCTTCCCAAGCCGAAATCAGCCTTGTAGAACGGGAACCTCGCCCAGCTGCTGAACCTGTAGAGCTCGATGGCAGACGACGCTGCCAGCTTCCGTGTCGCCATGAGGTTCTCCCAGGCCTTGTCAATCCATCCTCGCCTTGAAGCGCGCTCAAATATTCGCTGTCAATTGCCCTTATTGAATTTCTGAGAATGCCAGCAAAGTCCTGCAATTCGTCACCCTTGTTTGGTTCCATGAGTGGTGCCACAACGGCCTGCACCAGATTGCCCAAGGTAGTCTCAGGCGATGGTTGTGGCCTTATCCTGCTTCTGATGTTCACCGCATGTATGACTGCTGACGATGGGGGATACTTCTCCTTCCACTCTGGCCTCTTCCTTGCTGCTGCCAAGGCGGATTTCCATATGAGGGCGGTCACGGCCTCAACACAAGTAGGATTGGCACCACCAAACCCGGCCCTGAGGCGAGCCAAGCTCTCACCGTTGAAACAAAACCTCTTGGTCGAAAGCTTCTCTCTGCTGATGACTCCGGATGGCAGTTGGTAGTTTACGTCCTTTGGTTGGAAGATCTCGGATGCTTTCAGGAAGGGAGTGATGAGGCTCGCTTCACCATCGACTCCACTGTTGGCGATTTTAGACCATGCGTTGAGGAAAGCAGAAACCGACGTCCCATCGGCAATCTTGTGAGAGATGCAGATGCCGATCCCCATGCCGCCACAGTCAAAAAAGTTGGCTTGGACCCCAACAATGACTTGTTCGTCAATGTTGGTACTGACTCTGCATGGAGAGAATGGGAGGAATTGCTGCAGCTGATCGATATCTGGGTTCGAAAGGACTTTAGACAGCTCGACGCGAGCTTTCGCTTCCATATAGAGTGCCCCTCATCATTGCAATCAATGCCAGCATTTCCTTTCACCCTTCCACCTAGAGGGTAGAAGAGGGAAAGCGCCTGCGCAAGCGAAGTTTTCAAGTTTCCCGACACCAAGGCTGAGTCCGGTGCCGCCTTTCGGTCAGGAGCCAAGTAGAACAGGACGACCGGAACATAAAACGGTGGGGCCAGCTGGTCAAGGAGGCAGAAATTGAAGTTCCCTAGGTGAGGTGGAGTTGGAGAGGATGGCTTGATGGTCTCTGTGGAGACAACCTCAATCTTCGTGGCCATGTCTGTTGGAAAATTGAGAGATTTGAAAGTCTGTAGTTTTAAGTTTTTTTGGTCCATTTTAATTGCTTTAAATCATGAAAAACGTGCTGCTTTCTTAAGCAAAAAGAAGGCCAACGGGCTTATCCACATCTCAAGATGTTCAGAAATGGAACACATGATTGCAAGAAAACAATAAAAAAACATGGATTTTGGGGATCTGCATCCGAGATAAGGCTCCATTTGGCAATGCTTATGTTTCTTTATTAATCTCTCATTTTTCTCTCCAGAATTGAAAATGCATAGAAACATATTTCGTAACATCAATTAATTTTTTTATTATCTGCAATAGAAAAGTAATCGGGAAATAGATTTGGAACATAAAAAAGAAATACAAAAAAGAATGGCTTTTTATTTATGAGAACAATTTCTAGATAAAAGTCTTTTTTTTTGTTTCATCTTCTTCCATGCCACTTGCCCTCGCCCCCGCCGCTCACTGGCCGGTGGCGGCTAGTGGTGGACAATGGTGAGTGAAGAAAAGAAAAAAAGAAAAAAAGAAAAGAAAAAAACGATTGTTAAAAAATTATTAAAAGTTAAAAGAAATACTACATTATAAAAAATTTGTGGATTGTACCAAATGCATTCCTATTCTTTTTCTATTCCGAGAATAGAAATATTGTATAGTTATTAGACGCGTTCTTTTACTAAGAAATTATTTCAAGAAACATAAATAGAAAAATACTATTTCTTAAAAGAAATTGTTTCTCAGAACAGAAATATTACCGAACATATCTTAAAATGCGCAAAACGGCAATTGTCATCAACTTGGATGACATGCAACGTGGGCCATAATTTCCATTTTAGAGGAATGGGAAATTGCTCAAAAAGAGGTCAACCAGCAATGGCGAAAGGGGAAAATTGTCAACAAGATCATAGATCTATTTTTCTTTTGTCAATTTAGTTATCAATATTTCAATTTTGCCAATTGAGTCCTAAATTTTTTTACTTTTTGTCTATTGAGTTCATCCGATAAATAATGATCAAAATTCGCTGACATATACGCCAATGCTGACGTGGATAAAATTTATTAATTTTCTAAATTTTAATTTTTTTTCCTTTTATTCTTTTCCCTTTTCTTCCTCTGTTAGCCGCCAAACCTTCAGCAATCGACTAACACTAATGACCGGCGATGGTTGGTTTTGCTAAGAATTAGCGAGGGGCGACCTCGCTGACCTCAGGCAAGGTCGTCCTCATCGGATCTGGTGAGGGACAACCTCACTAGCCTTGGACAACGGCGAGCCTCCCTTGCGGCTGGCAAGGTCACCCTTTGTCTGCTTTAGGGGAGGGCAAGGGCCTTGCCCTCACTAGTTGTAGCCTCTGGCCAATCACTGGAGGTTGGTTGACCAACAGAGGAAGAAGAGGAAATGTCACGCTTCGAACCCTGAGTGTTTGCACATCCTTTGACGGTCGATTAAAAATGTGACGTCCCAGGACGCGTCGGCGACCCATTCTTTTTATCGTTCGATTAAACACATGCGGAAGCGACTTAAAGAGAAACACCCAGTCAATCAACAAAAAAGGGATAGTAAAACACAACAGACGATTTCCAAAGCGGCACCTTTATTTATCCACTTGTTAACCCCATGAAGTTTGATATTTATAAGTCTACCTCAAAAAACAATTTCCTAACGACCAAAGGGCAAAAAGGGTCAGAGAGGGTCAGGGTTAGCTTAAACTTCACTAATGACGGGGCCAACCAAAAGTAACGCCAAGCATTCCTACGTCTTGGTCCATCGATACCCTAAACCGCACGTGACGGTTCTCCTTACTACGGACCTAAAAATATTTAACAACAACGGGGTGAGATATAAATCTCAACGAGTTAACAACCTAAACCTCGATTAGGACGCATATTTGCCTCTAGAATAGCCTAAACACACACCACATACAAACTTACCTTACCTTGGCACACCCTTGCATATTAACACATCTCACATGGCAATAATAATGCAACATGCATAAATAGTGAACAGAACACATTTTAAGGTTCCATGTGCATTGCCAACACACATGTTCCAATTATTACGACCCCTCGGGCCGTAGCTAGCACAAGAGTCAACGGTCTTCCGGCATGACCGGACATCGTCCCACCCCATTGGACACGACATTGTTTAGAACGCTCGCCTGGATGGCATTTCATAAAAGAGCATTGGTCCGGTCTCAATCGTGACTCGGCATCCGGACCCTCGCTAGGCATCCGATAAAAATTGGGCATCGCCCCCAAACTTCCGTTGGGTGACAAGTTTGATTAAATGACCACTCAAGCACATCAACAATCAAACTGATTCTTATTGCCATTAATTAGTCAAGAATAAAGGAGTTCGTTTTCAAATAATTAACTTTGGTAAATTTTCACATTTAAAAATCCCAATAAAATATTCATACGTGATCACGTATTTGAAATCAAACTGTCAAATTTTGTACACTTCTATTTTAAGACCCCATTGTTTTATTTTGCGTATAAAATTTGGCGTCCAAACTCGACACCTTAAAATTCTCTATTTTCTTGCCAATAAACCCCCTTTTTTTAATAAATAAAATCTATAATTGGGCAATCAGTAACATAACATCACACGTGCAAACAGTTGGAATTATGCACAAACTCATCCAGAAAAAGGGCATAAAATTCTACTAAACTTGATTAATTAACCTAACTATAATCAATTAAAATTAATCGACGTTAACTAAAATAATTACAATTAATTAAATAAATAACGATTAATTAAACTAAACTCAATTAATTTATATAACCACGATTAATTAATCTAATTGCAATTACTAAAACTAATCGCAATTAACTTTAATTTAAACCATCCTTAATCATAATTAAGAATAAACTAAAATTAACTAATACTAATCGCTATTAATATTAAACTAACAACTCCCTAAACGTAATTACACCTTAATCCATGATTAGGAAGTTAACTCATGGGTTTCCGGCGATGGCGAGCGAGCGGGCGGTTTGAGGATGGCGGTGAGCAGTGGTGGCTTGTGGAAATGATGATGGTGGTGGAGGTGAGGTGCGGTGGTGGTGGTGAGTTGGGGGATGTTGATGGTGGTCGTGGGATGAGTTGGAGGCGTGGGCGGTGGTGTGACGGTGGCTGAGTTGGGCAGCAAGCGGAAGGGAAAGGAAGAAGAAGTTAAGGGAGGGGAAGAGATTGAGAGGAAATGAAAAGGGAGGAGGGGATGACATCTGGAGAAGGGTGGGGGAAGAAGAAGAGAGGGAGAGAGAAAAAGAGAAAATGAAAAGGAAAATAAAAAAGAAAGAAAAAAAAGAAAGGGGGTGGTACAAGGTGGCCTAAAAGACAATAATACATTAAGCATTTTCTCATTTTACGCGTAGTTTCTTTGACTGGTGGGAGTTCGTTCTTAAATCTGACTATAACTATCAATCGTACCTCCTCTATGTTCTTGACAGCCCATCAAGTTACCTGTGTAGTGTCTTTGACTGGTGGGAGTTCGTTCTTAGATCTGACCAACTAACAATCGTACCTCCTCTACGTTCTTGACAGCCCATTGGGTTACTTACTCTTAATGGTCAACGAACCCTTTCATTCTGAATTCTTTAATTTGAAATGACTTTAATTCCAAATGAATCAAATCTCCCCAAATAGGATTCAAACTTACGACTAGACTATTGCCTATCAAATCTTGCTCGATAATCTGGTTTGTTCCTCAAAAAATCCGATTCGGGCAGATTCTTCCCCCAACTAATGAAGAAATATTGGTGGAATTGCCACATATGAAATTGAACACAATTTTACAAAGAAATAGTCCACTTCTTTCCGAAGGGGGAAAAAAAGAGAGAGAGAGAGAAGGGGAGAGGGGAGTGGGTGAGTTGGCAGAAGGGGAAGGGGAGAACGTGAGGGGAAGGGGAAGGGGAAGAAGGAGAGAGAGAGAAGAGAGAAAAAACAATAAAAGAAAAGGGAGGGGGATGATTTGGCTAAGCAGGGGAAATGGAGGCCCGGGGGGGGTTGGGAGAACTCGAGATTTTTATTAGATTTTTCCCAACAAAATCCATGATTTCTCTCACCCACTTCCCTCAAAAGTCAAAACCCTCCTAGCCTTGTGCTTTGTCTCCTCTTATTTTCTTTTGTTTTTATTTTCCATAAAAACAAGCTTTTTGGTCCAAAAATCACCATTTTGCATTGGATCCGAAATTTCCATATTTCCGGTCTCCAAATTTTCGTCCGAAAATTTCAGACTCGCTGATAATTCGATGGAAGATAAGGCGACATTCAATAATTTAATCTCGAAATTCTTGAAAGTTTGATATGCGAAATCAAATTAAATTTCGTGATTAAAAATCGATTGAACGCGACTTTAATACAACCTAATCTATCGGATGGCTTTTAGGGGCTCTCGTGTGGTTGACTCGTGATTGATAATTTTCGATCCATGTTTATGCCTCTTCGAATCGTGGACAACACTCGGTTGTCATGTAATCATGATGGTTTAATTACCTACTCTAAATATAATATCAATAGAAAATCGGTTTATTGTCGTTCGACGGGAATATCGTAATCGCGTGGAATTATCCGTGAACCGACTACGTACTTCCATCGAATTGATTTATATCCGTTTGCTAATTGACATATAATAGTTTAGTATTGACCCTTGTCGATCCTTATGATCGAGCAGTCTATCCCTAATCGAATTCTCTCATCTTTCGCGCTTTTACCCTATACGGCCTCACCCAATAGATTAGTTAACTCGTGAGTAATCAGTTCAAAGTAAAATAACCATAAGTGCATCGACGAAATAACTATTTCATATATTTCAAAATAGGGACCAATTTTCGCGATGTCACAGGAAAAAAGAAAAGCATAAGAAAAGAAAAGAAAAGAAAAAAGAAATAAAAATAACGAATTAATAAATTAATAAATTTTGTTTGTGTCAATGGTGGTCATGCCACGTAGGACTCTTGGCATCCACGTTAGCTCATTCTAGCCAAAATTGACTAGTTGAATTTAATTGACAAAAAATGAAAATGTTTAGGAATCAATTGATAAATTAAAAAATTTAGGATTTTTTGGACAATTTTTCTAATGTGGAAGCATCGAAAGGATTCATAAAAGTCCTAGTCGAACTTTGAATATCTCAATTATGTAAAATACTATATGAATAAGGGTTCTTTCTCGGGACCGCTTTCAACCACCATATGTGTATCTTAAGACCTTAAAATACATTTTCCATTATATGACATTTATTATAGTTATATAATAATTTAATAGTCATTGTTTGGCTTTTGCGTATCTCAATTAAAGATTAATATTGTTGGATGGTTCATTCTAGACGAGAGAGAAGAGAGAAAAAATAAGATGAAAGAAAAGGGAGGGGGGGTTTGGACGCGTGGGGAGAGAGGGAGAGAGAGAACTCGAGATTTTTATTAGATTTTTCTCAACAAAATCCATGATTTCTCTCACCCACCCTCAAAAGTCAAAACCCTCCTAGCCTTGTGCTTTGTCTCCTCTTATTTTCTTTTGTTTTTCTTTTCCTTAAAAACAAGCTTTTTGGTCCAAAAAACACCATTTTGCATTGGATCGGAATTTTTCATATTTCTGGTCTCCAAATTTTCGTCCAAAAATTTCAGACTCGTTGATAATTCGATGGACGACGAGGCGACATTCAATAATTTAATCTCAAAATCGTCAAAGTTCGATACCCGAAATTGAATTAAATTTCGTGATTAAAAATCGATCGAATGCGATTTTAGTACAATCTAAGCTAATGGGGTGCTTTTAGGGGCTCTCGCGTGGTTGACTCGTGATCGATAATTTTCGATCCATGTTTGTGCCTCTTTGAATCGTGGACAACCCTCAATTTGTCATGTAATCGCGAGGGTTCAATTATGTACTCCAAATATAATATCAATAGAAAATCGGTTTATTGTCGTTCAACGTGAATATCGTAATCGTGCGGAATCACCCGCAAACCGACTACGTACGTCCATCAAATCGATTTGTATCCGTTCGCTAATTGACGTATAACAGTGTAGTATCGACCCTTGTCCATCCTTATGGTTGAGCAGTCTATCCCTAATCGAATTCTCTGGTTTTTCACGCTTTAACCCTAAACGGCCACGCCCCATAGATTAATTAACTTGTGAGGGATCAGTTCAGAGTAAAATAACCATAAACGTATCGACAAAATAACCATTTCATATATTTCAAAGGGACCAATTTTCGCGATGTCACAGGAAAAAAAGCATAAGAAAAGAAAAGAAAAAAGAAATCAAAATAACAAATTAATAAATTTTGTTCGCGTTAATGCCGGTCATGTCACATAGAACTCTTGGCATCCACGTCAGCTCATTCTAGCCAAAATTGACTAGTTGAATTTAATTGACAAAAAAGTGAAAATGTTTAGGAATCAATTGATAAAATAAAAAAATTTAGGAATTTTTGGACAATTTTTCTATTGTGGAAGCGTCGAAAGGATTTATAGAAGTCCTAGTCAAACTTTGAATATCTCAATTATGTAAAATATTATATGAATAAGGGTTCTTTCTCGGGACCGCTTTCAACCACCATATGTGTATCTTAAGACCTTAAAATACATTTTCCATTATATGACATTAATTATAGTTATATAATAATTTTATAGTCATTGTTTGGCTTTTGCGTATCTCAATTAAAGATTAATATTGTTGGATGGTTCATTCTAGACCTAGCTTCTGAACGGGGACTCCAATTGATAGTCCTATAGGGAATTTATTATTAAGCCAGAAATAAAATTTCAAAACTGCATGAGTACCCAATAATTCTCACAAGGTGTGCTGTCTCATTTTTTAATTTCTTTCCTTATTTTGGGAAATTTAAAAAAATTCCACTCGTTTTTCACGTGAAATTCACTTAGTATCATCTACTACAAATTTGCATCCAATACACAAATAATACAGACAAGTTGGACTTGCAATTTTTTCAAAGAATTTTTATTCGTTAAGATACACAAAAAAAGAAACTATTTTATTTGGACACTAAAATCCAAGTTAACCTCCTTTCTTGAAAAAGAAACTTACTTCTCTCTTGATTTGGATTTTGATACTAAATAGAAAAGAGAAATTAAATTATAATATGATGTCAAAAGTAAAATGAATAGAATCTGTTTTATACTAGCTACAACAATTAAACGTGACTCAAATGTGATGTATATTTATTGAGAAACCAATCTTAAATTGAACATGACACTACAGGATGTGATCAACTTGAAATTAACACAGTTGACAATTTGTTATAATTAAAAAAAAAAACATTTGTCATTGCATAGGAATAGTTTGTAATGCAAGGATAATCAAATGAATATTATTTCATATTTGTGATCATCTGAATTTTGGTAATTAATAATTTTAGGTTTCCTTTTTCCCTTTTCAATTAATTTGGAAAATTTATTTATTTATGGGAACTCCAAGAGATTTTGATTTCAAAAAGAGTGCTTTTTCCTTCTGTATAATGCACTTGTACCCGAGAAAACCGGATAACTGTGCCTAATTGGAGAGTTTCAATCCTCACTCGTGCACGATGAACGAGGCATGTCCGATGTAGTGTTAGCGACATCCTATTTTTTTTATATTAAGCACCTCAAACATGTTATTGAGTCATCTAACTAAGAATCGGGCTAGTTTTTTTCTTTCCCCTTATCCGACATTCATCCTATACGTGGACGCTATTGAATTTGTGCATCTTTTCACTTAAAACACGAGAAGTTAATGCGAAAGTGTTGACACTTAAATTTTGGCGATCCGATTATTTGTTCATAGAAAATTACGCATTAATTTTTTAGCTCTAAAAAATATATAAAAAATAATAAAAAAAAAAGAGAAATAAAATAAAAATTGCATCAGAGTAAATAAAAGGGAAATAAGGGGAGGATCAATCCGTTGATTATGAATGGAATGTGGAAATTCTAATTAGCCACCATTGCTTTGGCGAATATTCAAATCATAGTAAATGTGGAAGCAAATTCTTGGTCAAAGAAATTAGGAGAATAAAAAAAGGCAACAAATTTGATAAAAGGTAAGGAGTTGAAGCATTCGAGAAAAATCAAACTGATTGCGAAATCACACTCCGATTTGCTGACCACGAATTAAGGCAACAAATAAAGAAAGCTCAAAAATTGTCATGGAAAGCAGTCATTTGGAACCACTATAAAAAGGGTTGACCTGCACGGATGAAAAGGGGTAGAAAATTCGTGCAAAGGAGAAAAAAAAATTGATGCAAGGAGAGAGTGCGAAAAAGAACCGTGTGAGAGAAAGTGTGGAAGAGAAAAGAAAAGAAAAGAGAGGAACTTCCCCCCTCTCGTCCAAACAAGTAAAAAAAAGAGGAGTCTTTTTCTCTTCTTCTCTAACAGGCTGCAGAAAAGAAAGAAGAAGTCAGCAAGCTAAGAGAAAAGAAAGAAGCAAGTATGCTGAAAAGAAAAGAGAGGGAGAGTTAAAAAAAAGAAGAAGGAAAAAGCGGGGAAGGTCTTCTTCTTCAGCAAATCGCCACCCGATGACTGCACCTCAGATCGCCCACCACCGCACCTCAGCCCACGCCACCTTCGCCCGCCGGTCGCAGCGCCATCGCCTACACGCTCACCCGCGCTTCCCATCGCCGATGCCGCAGCACCTCTGCTCGACCCAGCAATGTTGCGCCTTCGTCTAAGCATCCGTCGTGCCGCTACCGACGCTCGCGCTGGAGCACCACCTTTCGACACTAGCACCTGCAGCTCCACTTCTACGGCTGCACGCTCGCCCGTGCCTCCCTTCGCCCGGTGTCGCTCACCACTGCACCAGCAGCCTGCGCCCCCGAGCCTCTTTCGCACCACCACCACCAGCACCTCCGACCGTCGTCGCTCATCTGCTCGTCACCGTGCTGGAGTCCCCCTCACCAGGGACCTGTTGCTCGCTCACCTTTGCTGTTGCCCGAGCACCACCCTGTCGACACCCATGCCACCGATCTGCCCTTGGCTCACGCTTTGCCTGCCGCCTTCACCTGCGACTGCTCACTGCCATTGTTCCTTGTCAACGCCGCAGCAACCCGCGCATCGCCTCTGCCCGCTTGCCACCGCTGTGGTCCACCCTTTGCCGATGCCGCAGCAACCCGAGCCACTGCTGCCTTCCACCCTCTGCAGCAAACCGACGCCTGTGAATCCAAGCACCAGCACCATCGCAGCGCCACCGTCCCCAACCCCGGCACAAATCTTCGGTCGCAAATCCCGCGCGTGGGTCCCATTTAAATTAGAACATTGAGCGTCAATGTTCATTTTTTTTTTTAATACATTAGACATTATCTATAGGGTTTTGTCCAAAATTACTATAATTTTTAATTTCATTCCTAAGTCGTCGGATTATTTTTTAAATTATATTGATTTTTTGGCCATTTTGATAGAATTTTGATTATTAAATCATTATAATTATTAATTTGATCCGTAAGATTTCGGATCAACTTTTTAATTATTCTGAACTTTCTCTTATGTTGTGATGTTTAGGGTTATAATAATCGTTGATTTAATTCGTGAGACAACGGATTATTTTTTCAATTATTTTAATCCTTCATTTGATGAATATCTTGATTGGTTTAGATATAATGTTTATCTGATAATTGCTTGTCTTGGAAAAACATTAAAAAATATGAAAAATAAAAACAATTAAATCTTGCATCGGAATATGTTGGTTCCATAAATTAGGATTGTTTTTCTTTTTTCTAGATCACATGTTAGGATAAATAGGACTCCATTATCTAGCTTGAATAGGATTGCACATAGATTAGGATTAGATGTAAATAATTTGTAGATAGGGTCTTAGATAATGCTTGCATATTTTAATAATCTCATTTTTTATTAAAAAAAAGTTTTCTAAGATAGGATATGGTTTAAGTCAAATTAACCCCTAAAGCATATTAGAAAATAATTCATTTTAGACAATTTAATTATTTTTTTATTTCGAATTTTAATAAAATAATACAAAAATATTAGGTTCATGTTGTTGACACCTAATCTTTTAGAAAATAATAAATAAAATAAAACATTTGGTTTTGAAAATCTTTGTTGTTGAAAATATATCCTCGTTTCAAAATTTAAAAAAAATTAGTTGTTGTTTGACTTTGGAGCCATTTTTTCTTGTTGAGTTGTTGAGTGAATATCTCACTTGCAAAAACAACTTTGAGTTTTCCTCTATAAATAAGAAGGCGAGGCTTTGGTTTTTGGGGGTTTTTTCTCTTCGTCTTCGTCGAAGGAAAAAAGAATACAAAAGTGAAAAGAAAGAAGAAGGGAGAAAAGAGAAGACACAGAGAGAGATGACGTGAGGCAGAGAGAAAAGTGAGAGTGGGGGAGACGTGTGAGGGTTCAGCAGAGAGAGACAGAGACAGGTGAGAGAGAGAGAGAGAAAGGGTCATCTTCAAGCTTCGGCCGTCTGCATCTCCGTCCGCTCCCCTGCAACTCCATAGCTGCGAGCATCACTGCACGCTGCTGCCCGACGTCTGCAACTGTCTCCATTCCTCCGCCCGGCGCAGTTCGCCATTGTACCAGCGCCCGGCGCCCCCTCCGCCCAGCGTTCGACGCACCTCAACCGCGCCTGCTGCTCCGTCAGCCACCAGCAGCACCACCTCACCTCGCGCGACACCGTCGCTCCACCAGTGCCGACGCCTACAGCCAAAGCCCGCGACGCCTCTATCCCTGTCCCTCCACCGAGCACTTTGCTGCCGAGCTTCCCCTTTGCCGGCCTTGCGACGACCCACGACGACTCGAACATCCACCGACGCTGCTGCTACCTCCGTCTTCGACGCCAACAGCTGCGACCCAGCCTTTTCTGCTCGCTGCTGTGCACGCTGTGCTCCACCTGCAGCCTGTTTGCCGTCGCAATTCCCTCTGCCAGACTACCACCGTGCCTCTTGGAGCTTTCCTCTGCCGTTCCTGCAGCTAGCCCGACACCTCCGCCTGCGACGTTGCTGTTCCTATGCTCGGTGCTGCATGCTCGAACAGAGTCACATGCTGCCTCCCCTGTTTTGCTGCAGGTTCGGTTACTACCCAAACCTCGCCGGAGCTCCGACGAACAGCCCCTGTTCTGAATGGCGACCCATCACCGAACCACCATCACAGCTCGGTCACCGTTGTTTCCTCACCATTCCTCAAGGCAGCTGTGAGTTAGACTAGGTAAATTTTTAGATTAAATTTAGTTCGAGTATTCGGACTCATACTTTTTTTATTCTAACTTGATTTGTTCTGATTTATTTTTATCATTATCTGATTAGGAAATTTGTCATATTAAGTCATAATAATAAAAAATATTGAGCCGCGAGACGTCGGGTTAGATTTTTGATTATTTCGACTTTTCATGACAAATTCATGAATTGCTTTGCATCATTGATTTACATTAAGATAATATGTCATTGATTTACATTGATGGATTTTCAATAGGACACATATTTTGATGCGTTATCGTTATTTGCTCATCACATATCTTGCATCATAGGTATTTAGGTCCATACACATTTCATGTTTAAAGCAACGCATTTTAATTTTTAAGATTCATATAGAATTAGGATGATTTTCCTTTAATAAAACCAAAACAGAAAAAAATGTTATTTAGGTTATATAGATTTCATAATGTGCACACCACATGTTGCGCTTTAGTTAGTGGGTCATAGGTTAATGTTTTAATATTTCCGTCATGTAGTTTTTTTAATAAAAAAAAGCCAAAGATCAGTATTGTATCATTATGTTGTTTTTTTTTAATAAGAATTATTAAGTCATTTTAAAAAGAAGAAAACACAAAAGGTCATTTACTTAGTTAATAGGTTAGTTCATAATTAATCCCATTTTATGTCATCATTGTTTGGTGTAGGTTGCATATATGTATTAAAAAAAATCATTAAAAAAATCATAAAAAGAATATGTATGTAGAATTGTCATGTCATCCATCCCATATCATGTAGCACATGCATATTTAGGATTACATAAATTAGATTGCACACATAATGTGATGGTTCAAGTTATGTCATATGAATTGCATCTCACATGTCATTGAAGTAAAACCATGCATATCAAATTTAAATTAAGATTGCATATAATTAACATTTTTAAAGAAAAAGAAAATTAGGTGTCATGTCATTTAGAAATCATGTTTAGGGCATGCATTTTTATTAGCATTTTTATTAGTTTTTTTTTTTAGAAAGTAGACCTTAATAAGGTTGTAGTTTATAATTTCTTACAATCTATCACTTCGGTTTATTGAATGTTATTTTACTGATCGTGCACCCGCTTGACCACCCTTTGCATGTTAGTAGCTTAGGTTAAAATTAATCAAGACTGCATGCAAAATATTTTTGAAATTAAAATGAAAAGGTACCGAAAGGGCATTAGATTAATCTAGCGTAACCATGTCCCCGGACCTATTGAATCTCTGGTTTGCAAAAGTAAAATATTCTCCCATACTTTACTTGGGTTTCTAATCAACCCTAATTGGTTAGTGGCGACTCCAAATTGAGCATAATTGCATGTTTAAATGGGTTAATTCATTAGTATCAAGTCGCGATTGGTAGGACTTGGGAGGGTCCGCGCCAAGTCTTCGGCTTAGTAATTCATTAGCCTTCTTTAATTAATTCACCCTCGGGAAGGTCGCGACACATGTCAAATAGTTTGCATGTTAGGTTCATTTAATTAGAAATTTCTTATTAGTAAAATTAGGTCACATAGTTTAAATGCGTGTTTTATAGTAAAGTTCTAATTTTAAGACAAGAGAAAACCCAAAAAATAATTACTAGCTTTAATGTGTTAAATTCCTTTGGTGCAATTTATTTTATTCAATGTTTAATAATGATTGAGTATCCGTGTGATTGCCCCATTGTATGATAGTGATTTAGGTTAAAACCAATCCAAATTGCCTTTTTTTGAAAATAAAAGAAATTGTACCGAAAGGGCATTAGAGAAATCTAGTGTAACCAAGTCCCCGTACCCAAAGTCTCTAGTTTGTAGGAGTAAAATAATTCTCCCGTTATTTTACTTAGGTGTCTAATCGATCTACCATAAACTGATTAGTGGCGACTCATAGCTAATAATCTTATGTATGCTAAATATTTGAATCGCGAATTGATATGGGCTTGGGAGAGCCCGAGCTAAGATTAAGACTTAGCAGTCCATTAGCCGAACCCTTAAGTGGTCCAACCCGCTTTGGGGAGGTCGCGATAGCTTGGCGACTCCATTAGGGACTTGTGTTAAAACTCTTAGCCTAATTTTTCTTTTTCTTCTAAAAATGTTTTTTATTGGCAGCGAGGATACTAGGTACGTCCCTAATATCAAGTGTTAAATATTCTTACAGATGGGAGGTATAATGGGGAGTAGTCTTTGCTAATCCTTGTCTTGTTGGGAGGTGTTGGGATTAATGATTTATTTTTCCTAATTAGAAGTGTTGTTTGCATTTAAACTGTTGTGCTGTTTTATTGCTTTTAGCACTATACTATTGCACATACAACCTGCTGCCGGAGTTAGGCTGCGATAGGATTTTTAGGATTGTGTTGAGAATGACACTTCCTCAAAAACGAGATTACTATGTAGAGGTTGACCTTCTCTTCCCCGAAAGTTTTTCATGATGTCGAATGTATTTGTCCATATCCGCGAGAATGCATGACTATTGGGCATTCCATTCGACTGAGCCGGAGTTAAGAGGGCCTGACATGTTGAATGCGAGACTGCAGTGGTCAGATCATCCTCTTAGCTCCACTTTATTAAGCCGTCTAGATAGAAATTGAGCCTCACACTTCATGCGTGTGTTTACATAATTGTCATCTCTTCCCAGTGAAGGTAAGTTGTCTGAACTCTCACTTTACAATCTACTTACTTTATTGCAATTTTGTTGGTCCATGACAAAAGGTTTTGTAGTAAAGTCTTATTTTATATGCGATGGGGAAAAACGTTGTCCAATTCATTTCCATTCTTGAGATTTCAGATGCTACCATATGGTCTTGGAAGAAGGGGTCAAGGCATTCGGAACCCTATTGAGGCCCCTCGGAGGTCTTGTTCTGCTGGATTAGGACACCATGAAAGAGGTGGAGAAAATTCTGGAGGATAGAGACAAGAAAGGCAAAACTTGCCACCTGAGCAGGGGCGAGGGAGGCAAAACTCGTCACTTCCCAACTTTCGCGAGACGTTCCCTGGCCCTTTGAGGATGATGCAAGATGGAGTGGAAGTGATGGACACCCTAGGGCAGCCAAGTGGCAAATTCGACTATTATGTGAAGTACTCGGCTTCCCCCAGCTTTTACATTGACCCTCGTGACGTTGTCCCAAATGGATGGGGGTGGCATGGATGATCTGGCACCTCCAAAGACAAAAACCCCGATGATGCACTAGATGGAATCACGAGTCTGTTCGATGACCTCCTTATAGGCGCCATTGACAAAGGACAATCTGAAGAAGTGGGCACTTGCCCACAAGAGTAACTCATCTGTTGTTCTTGCACATTCCCTTGCATGGGAATTTTTATTGCTTTCTAGGAAATGTTTTCAATTTTTGCTTTCCTTTTAAGGATTGAACATTGCATTTTCCATTCAATAAATGTAATTGATTGATGAATTTCAATAAAATTACAAGTTTTGAGGACATGGTGAGGTACACAAACCAACCGATGATGATATCCAACCGATAAAAGAAAAGAAAAATCCAAGGAGAATTCTGAGGGCTAGGCTTCTTCATGTTTTCTCATCCAAAATTCCTTAAAAAAGGAATAAAAAAAAATCATTTTCGAATCCATTTCTAAAAGCATGCATTAGGTTAGCCTTGTTTAATTTTCTGACTCATTTACTTCATGATTCAAAGCATTACTTTCTTGGTCTGATGAGAAAGCATCTAATAATATATCAATTGGCTTGACTATTACTCAACAGATGACGAATTAGGAGCACTATAGATTCTAGTAATGACGTGACTGAGATAAAATCTCAATTCGAGCCAAAATAGATGTGCAATTTGAATTCACTTTGATGTCGCATAGTATCCTATTCATGTACGTTCTCTTATGCAGGGGCAAAAGTAGATTTTCAGTCTTGATTGATGGGGATAATCCAAGGACATTCATTACTGAGGCAATCCCTTTGTGGAGCAATCCCCTGAATGAATTCTGAAAACCATGTTTTTTTAGTGTGGAAAATTGTTTGTTATGAAGTCAACAATTTTTCATGCTTAAAACTGTTGAGCTCTTTTAAAAAGGATTTTGCATGGTGACTCTTATATGTTTAGTACACCAATTCCACTAAAGAATATCAAGATGGACTAATGCTGAATAAGACAAGTCGGGTGATGAAAGACAAACCCTCTCCTTTACACAGTCCCCTATTCACATACTTGTGAGATGAGTGTAGAAAGGTTCATATCCACAAATAAAGAGTTCTCTCGTAAAAAATACGACAACCAAAATGATGAGGGGCAATTTATTTCATTTCCCTATCACTATAGGTAATCCATTGTTTAACCTCTTTTGAGCCCCATACACTTATGTAGATTTTTTCAAATTACCCTTGTCAAGAACCACCCCACATCGGGGCAACTAGGAGGTAAGATGGCATTATGAGATGAGGAAAATGGAAATAAATTTTCTTGCTCTCACTTGCATCAATATTCTAGTCATGCTATTATATTGAATTCATGTGGTAATTTAAATGCCCTAAAATGATGAAGAACATTTCTCTCTCTATCCTATACAATGATATCTGTTGCATAGCCCACTTGAGCTTGCAATTTCATTTCTCCAAACCTAGTTGATGATCATCCCCTACATTGGGGCAAGACAAAAAGCAGATAAAGACCATTGAAAGTTCGAGTGTCATTCAAAGTATGATTGCTTGACGTATGTGTTGTGCATAAGAATCGAAATCAACATAGAACTAAGGGGCATGAAAAAGCAGTGCGTCCTGGTAAAAGCAAGGCCAATGCCCATGAAAAAAAGTGAATGAATACTAGGGGCATGAAAAAGCGGCGTGCCTAGTAAAAGCAAGGCCGATGCCCATAGATGAAAAAAGAGAGAGTCGAGATAGATGACTATCAATTGCAAAAATTGAATCCCAATGGAGCAGTACTCAAAGAGTCAAGATCAATAGTGCATCCCTAGTAAAGAAGAAGACCGGCAACAATGCCTAGATTATCATCAACTCTCACCCTTTACACATATTTTGAGCCTAATGAACCCAGCCTATGTTACGTCCCTTACAAAGTCTCTTCAGATTATGGCACTTGAATTAACATGGGAGTTCATATGTTTATAAGCATCGCTTGAAGAAGTGCGAGCAGGATTATTTCTTTCTCATTTTGCAGTGTTCTTAACTTGTAAACTCGAAGATGATTACAAGATTGTTCTTTCAATAGCCTTAAATCAAAGAGTCCCTTTGTTAAGCCATTGACTAAGCCCACATTACGGTCGTTATTAAAGACCTCTCATATTGGTAAGGTCGTACCGCTTGCGAGAATACTCGGACCCTTGTCGATATGGTAAGATAGAATGATTCTCCTAAAATAACCCTTCTGAATGAGAGTGAGTAAAAGTCATTTCTAACTGAAAGTTTCTCATTTAGTATTCTTAAGAAATCCATATCATTGTCTTGAACAACAATTCTCTTGTGGAAATTTGGGTGATGCAAATATGGTAGTCATTATGCATAAACTTTGATTGAATTGATGAAAATCTCACTGAACTTTGAAATGTGCATTTTAAAGTGGCTCAGATTGTCTATCTCTTTGATGAATGCATACCAGTTTTTGCTCTAACCGTGTCTGACAGATAATATTTCCTTGAAGACCGAGTAATACTTGACATTCAAGTTGCTCCTTGAAACCTCGAGATTTGGCTTGCTTCCGTAGCTTGAAGCCCTTTTCACTGACCCGACATACTTCTGTAGCCTGGTGTCCTAATCATCTACTTGGCACACTTTTATAGCCCAGTGTCCCTCTTTATCGACCCGGTGTGCTTTCATAACCCGGTGTCCCATTATATTGGCCTGGCGTGCTTCCGTAGCCCAAAATTCCCTTTATATTGACCTGGTGTGCTTTTGTAGCCCAGAGTCCCTTTCATCGACTCGGTGTGCTTTTGTAGCCTGATGTCCCGCTTTATCGACCCGGCATGCTTTCATAGCCTGGTGTCCTTTCATATGAACCTAGCATGCTTTTGTAGCCCAGAGTCCCTTTCATTGACCCGACATGCTTTTATAGCCCAATATCTCTCTTTATCGACCCGGCGTGCTTCCATAGCCCGATGTCCCCTTTATATTGACCCGGCGTACTTCCATAGCCAGGAGTTCCTTGATTAACCCAGCGTGCTTCCATAACTCGAAATTCTTTTTCATCAACTCGGCGTGCTTTTATAGCTCGTTGTTCCTTTCATCAACTCGGTGTACTTTTATAGCCCGATGTCCCTTTCATCGACTTGGCGTGCTTTCATAGCCCAATGTCTCTCTTTCATCGACATTGTGTGCTTCCGTAGCCCAGAGTCACCTCTTTAATTTGGCTTTATAGGAGACATATTCCAAAGGATCAGAGATGTCACCAAGTAAGTATATCTCTACCCATACTCTAAATACTTGTCATTATGTAGGAGTGCACTGACACTCGACTCGATTGAGCTGTCCCCTAAATTTTTTTCCATATTCAATCTGATTAAGGTGACCGAAAAAAGGTTCAAGTCCTAGTTAGATGACCTATGCCACAATGCTAGGCGACCGTAGAATGGTACGGGTCCTAGACGATATTTGTTTCCTATACAGGTGACTGTAGAAAGGTACGGGTCTTGGAAAGTGATTTCTCGTTTAGGCGACCATAGAATGATACGGGTCCTGGAAAAGTGATTTCCCGTTTAGGCGAACGTAGAATGGTACGAGTCCTAGACGATATCAGTCTCCCATTCAGGCAACCGTAGAAAGGTACGGGTCTTGAAAAAGTAATTTCCCGTTTAGGCAACCGCAAAATGGTACGAGTCCTAGACAGTGTTTGTTTCTTAAACAAGCGACCGTAGTAAGGTACAAGTCTTGGAAAAGCTATTTCCCATTCAGGCGACCGTAGAAAGGTACGGGTCTTGGAAAGTGATTTCCCGTTTAAGCGATCGTAGAATGGTATGGGTCCTATATAATATTTATTGCTTTATGAATATGAATGCTTTTCGTTGAACATTTCATTCTGGATATGAATGCTTTTCGATCTTTCTCGTTATACCTTAGTCCGGATCTAGGTATTTCGAATTCCAAAATCTTGACATCTCAGTCTAGACCTAGATGTCTTAACTCTTTTCGTTGAACATCTCATTCCGCATATGAATTTTTTTTTATCTTTCTCGTTATACCTTAGTCTGAATCTAATTATTTCGAGTTCCAAAATTTTGACATCTCAATCTGAACCTGGATGTCTTAATTCTCTTTGTTAAACATCTCATTCTGGATATAAATATTTTTTGATTTTTCTCGTTATACCTTAATCTGGATCTAGGTATTTCGAGTTCCAAAATCTTGACATCTCAGTTTGGACCTAGATATCTTAATTCTCTTCGTTGAACATCTCATTTTGGATATGACTATTTTTCGATCTTTCTCGTTATACCTTAGTCTGGATCTAGGTGTTTCGAGTTCCCAAAATCTTGACATTTCAGTCTGGATCTAAATGTATTAAATCTTTTTGCGAAACATTTCATTCTAGATATGAATGTTTTTCAATCTTTTTTGTCATACTTTAGTCTGAATCTAGGTATTTCAATAAACATTAAACTTTTCAAGGAACTTGAATGAAGATCGGGTACTTGTGGAGTAAAGGAAGATTGATCCTATACCTCAAGATGCTTTACCGCACTGATTGGTCAGTCACTACAGGTATGCTATCTCCTTTTATATTATACATTTGCATTAGCATTTTCATGCATTATATAAATTGCATTTCAAAATGGGATTCATTTTCTAAAAAAAAAAGCACAAAAAGAAACGTCATTTAGTGCATGTGCATGATCAAAATTTAGGTCTCGATTTGTCTTTGAAGGCAACCTCTACGAGCTCATCTTCAAAGAGGGGCAACCGTTGACATCTAAATTTTGGCAACCTGGTTATTTGTTCATAGAAAATTAGGGACTAATTTTTTAGCTCTAAAAAAAATAAAATAATAAAAGAAATAAAATAAAAATTGCATCAAGCAAATAAAAGGGAAATAAGGGGAGGATCACTCGATTGATTATGAATGAAAGGTGGAAATTTTGATTAGCCACCATTGCTCCGGCAAATATTCAAATCATAGTAAATGTGGAAGCAAATTCTTGGTCAAAGAAATCAGGAGAATAAAAAAAGGCAAGAAGTTTGATAAAAGGGAAGGAATCGAAGCATTCGAGGAAAAATCAAGCTAATTGCGAAATCACACTCTGATTTGCTGACCACAAATTAAGGCAACATATAAAGGAAGCTCGAAAATTGCCATGGAAAGCAGCCGTTTGGAACCACCATAAAAAGGGTAGACCCGCATGGATGAAAATGGGGGTGGAAAATTCGTGCAAAGGAGAAAAAAAATTGATGCAAGGAGAGAAAGTGCGAAAAAGAACCGTGTGAGAGAAAGTGCAGAAGAGGGAAAAAGAGAAAAGAGAGGAACTTCCCTCCTCTTGTCCAAAAAAGACAAAAAAAAAAGTCTTTTTCTCTTCTTCTCTAACAGGTTGCAAAAAGAAAGAAAAAGTTAGCAAGCTAAGAGAAAAGAAAGAAACAAGTCTGCTAAAATGACAAGAAAGGGAGAGTTAAAAAAAAAAAAAAGGAAAAGGGAGGCGGGGGGGCGAGGTCTTCTTCTTCAGCAAACTGCCACCCAACGACCGCACCTCAGATCGCCTGCCACCGCACCTCAGCCCGCGCCACCTTCGCCCGCTGGTCGTAGCGCCATCGCCTGCGCGCTTGCCCACGCTTCTCGTCGCCAACGCCGCAGCACCTCCGCCCAACCCAGCAGCTAGCAACGCTGCGCCTCCGCCTGCGCATCCGCCACGCCGCTGCCGATGCCCGCACCCGAGCACCACCCTATGACGCCAGTGCCCGCGGCTCCACTTCTGCAGCTACATGCTCGCCCGCCCTCCCTCCACCTGGCGTCGCTTGCCACTACACCAACAACCTGCGCCCCCGAGCCTCTGATCGTCGTGTTGCTGCTATCGCACCACCACCACCAGCACCTCCGACCACTGTCGCTCGCCTGCTCGCCATCGCACCGGAGTCCCCCTCACCAGCAACCTGCTGCTCGCTCACCTTCACTATTGCCCAACGCCTGAGCACCACCCTGCCACCGATCTGCCCTTGGCTCACGCTTTGCCTGCCGCTTGCACCTGTGACTGCTCGCTGCCACTATTCCTCACCAACGCCGCAGCAACCCGCACATCGCCTATGCCGCTCGCCACCGCTGTGCTCTGCCCTTCGCTGACACCGCAGCAACCCGCGCCACTGCTGCCTTCCACCCTCTGCAACAAACCGACGCCTGTGACTATAAGCACCAGCACCGTCGCAGCGCCACCGTCTTCGACCCCGGCGCAAATCTTTGGTTGCAAATCGCGCGCGCGTGTCTCATTTTTTTAAAAAAATAAGCCAAGGTAGTTTTTTTTTTTTAATTTTTTTTATCAAGTTTTGTTATTATTGTGTAAATTAGAACATTGGGCGTCAATGTTCATTTTTTTAATACTTTAGGCATTATCTATAGGGTTTTGTCCAAAATTACTATAATTTCTAATTTCATTCTTAAGACGTCGGATCATTTTTTTAATTATATTGATTTTTTGGCCATTTTGATAGAATTTTGATTATTAAATCATTGTAATTATTAATTATCCATAAGATTTCAGATCAAATTTTTAATTATTCCAAACTTTCTCTTATGTTGTGATATTTAGGGTTAAAATAATCGTTAATTTAATTGTGAGACGATGGATATTTTTTCAATTATTTTAATCCTTCATTTAATGAATATCTTGATTGGTTTAGATATAATGTTTATCTGATAATTGCTTGTCTTGGAAAAACACCAAAAAAAAATATGAAAATAAAAAAATTAAATCTTACATGATGAGTGCTTCTAGATAAATACCACAAGCAGTGCAATATTGTGATATTTGTTCTGGAATTTTTATAATTTTGTATTCTATCTTGTTGTGAGGATAGATTACCTAGATATAATGGTACGAAGAAAGCATAAAAAGTGTGTTATTAGAGGAAAAATTGCCAACAAATAAAGATGTCCAAAGAGAGGGAAAGTATCATAGAGATGTTAATTGGTAGAATTGGTCCGAATGACGTGTTGTATCGCATGCTGTCTGACGTATCTCTTCTTCGAAGAATATGAGAAAAATGGAGCCAATGACTTCTTAACAGCTCGAAGCGAGCTTTCACCTCCAAATAGAGCGCATCCTCATTATAGCAATCAACGTTGGCATTTCCTTTCACCCTTCCACCTAGGGGGTAGAAGAGGGAAAGCGCCTGGGCGATGGAAGTTTTCAAGTTGCCCGTCACCGAGGCAGAATTCGGCGCTGCCTTTTGGTCAGGAATCGAGTAGAACAGGACGATCGGAACATAAAACGGTGGAGACAACTGGTCAAGGAGGCAAAAATTGAAGTTCCTAAGGTGAGGTGGAGTTGGAGAGGACGGCTTTATGGTGTCTGTGGAGACAACCTCAAGTTTCGTGGCCATGCCTGTTGGAAAATCGAGAGATTTGAATGTCTGTACTTCAAAGTTTCTTTCTGGCGAATAATTTGTACCTTTGGTCCTTTTCAATTGCGATAAATCAAGAAAAATGTGTCTGTTACCAAGCAAAAAGATAGTCAACGAGCTCATCCACATGATGTTCAGAACAAGAATGCATAATTATAAAAAACATTAAAAATAATCTTATCTCAAAATCTGATGCTTTGTAATTGCATATTTCGATTAAATTGATATCTAATTCTATCCCTTTCAGTGTTGGGCTTATTATCATTTAGGATATACTTTGTAACTCGCAATTGCACATAATATTTAATTCTATCTATAAGGATTTAAATGGAATTGTTGATCGCGCAAGTATCCTTAAAATTTATATTTTGATCTTTAAGACTTAAAATCAATTTATCAATTTTATTAGCAAAAATTCAAGTGATTAGATAATGCATTCGTACCACAAGCAGTAATCGTGCAGATTACATAATGAGTGCTTCTAGGTACATACCACAAGCAGTGTAATATTGTGATATTTGTTCTGGAATTTTTCTAATTTTGTATTCTATCTTATTGTGAGGATAGATTACCTAGATATAATGGTACGAAGAAAGCATAAATGTGTGTTATTAGAGAAAAAATTGCCAACAAATAAAGATGTCCAAAGAGAGGGGAAGTATCATAGAGATGTTCATTGGTAGAATTGGTCCAAATGACGTGTTGTATCTGTTGGATAAAGCTCATGAGAATAAATAAATTTTTCTGAGGCGTGCAAGCGTAAGCACTGTCCTTAAGGATAATTCTGCCTCTCGGAGTGCGAAATTCAGTGCGATAGGCTTCTGACGGCTATCCTCCCAAAATACAACAGACATTCTTCTATATTTCGCATTTAATAATGGAAAGAACAGAAATAACGATGTGTATAACCCAGCAAGGAAAAGAAAAGGAAATATTTTTAAATGAAGGATATTCTCTCTTTCATTCAATATATATTTTCAAGATTGTCTTATGAGATTTTATTTTTATATTCAGACAAAATAGAGCCGTTGTAATATAATGGAGGATTTATTTGAGAAATAAATTAAACGTTATAAAACGATTTAAAAAGCCGTTATATGACCGTTAAGAAACTATTGTGACCATTAAAAATAATGATGGTCTTCAATGCGATCATAACTTTTATCGAAGCTATTATTGTAAATATTTCAAAATATTATTGAAATATCCAACAATCCCCCACATATTTCAAAATATTTTGAAAATAAAAAATTAATAATGATGCTGGGTTATTTGAGTGTAATGCATCGGAACTGGTGCTTGTTAGGCTATGAATGAACCCTAGAAAAAATTCAATACAATTCCCGAAATTATTGGTGAAACCTTCTATGAACCAAAAATTTCTTTTGTGAATTATAATTTTCATCAATCACATTGCACTCCCACAAACTTTATTGTTCAACGCGGTTTTGCGCTAATAGGCCATGCGTGTGCTTGGTTTATTCATAAGTGCTTTAGAGATTTTCGACAATAATTGTCATAGGAGCGGCCCCACTCCACACTTATATAGGTAATTCCATCAAGTGTATTTTGCAGCTTAATACACTACTAATAATGGTTATGGAATTTCATTAAGAGTTTAGCCCAACCTCTTTTACCTTGCCGTTTTGCACTATTGTTATCTTAGGATGGACAATAATTTTTATTAGTGTATCACTAGAACAACAAGTGACTTGTTATTACCCATATGAACCTAATTCATGGGATCGCCAATCACATAGGTTGGGTTACCATCACTGTTGTTTTTCTCAATTGGCTTAAGTCCCATTCCCCTCGATGTGTCATAAATTAATTTTCTTCCCACAGGTTTAGTCAAAGGATCGGCCAAATTCACTTCTGACTTTACAAAATCGATGGATATAATTCCATTTTTAAGCAGCTGCTTTACTACATCATGTCTCAATCGGATGTGTCTATTTTTACCATTGAAAGTTCTATTCTTTGCAACGGCTATTGCCGCTTGGCAATCACAGTGCATAGACACAGAATGTGTCCATTTCATTCCCAAAGGAATATCCGCTAAGAGGTTCCTTAACCACTCGACCTCATTGCCAACCAATTCTAGAGCCACAAACTCTTGACTCCATGGTGGATTTAGCAATTATTATTTGTTTGGCTGACTTCCAAATTACAGCACCTCCACCAAGGGTGAACACATATCCACTAGTGAATTTTGTCTCATCTGAATCTGAAATCCAATTAGCGTCACTGTATGCTTCTAATATAGCGGGAAATCCACTATATAAAATACAATAATTCATGGTCCCTCTCAAATATTTCATTAATCTGCTCAAGGCAATCCAATGATCATCATTGGGATTTTGTGTATACTTACTCAGTCTACATACAACATAAGCTATATCAGGTCGAGTATAATTCATCAAATGCATCAAACTCCCAATAATTTGAACATACTTAGACTGACCCACACCATCCCTTTTATTTTTCACTAAATGAATATTAGAATCATAAGGAGTATTCACAGGTTTGACATCAAAGTGATCATACTTTTTAAGTAGCCTCTCCACATAATGCACTTGGGTGAGCATTAGGCTACTATCACTCTTTACGATTTTAACACCCAAAATAATATTAGCTTCCCCCTATATCCTTCATATCGAATTTACAAGTCAAAAAACATTTTGCTTCATTCACAACATCAATACACGTACCAAAAATAAGCATGTCATCAACATATAAGCTAATAATTATAGATTCACCATCAACGGTTTTTGTGTATACACATTTATCTATTCCAATAGAGAAAAATCAATTATTAACTAGAACGTCATCAAATTTCTCATGCCATTGTTTTGGTGTTTGCTTTAAGCCGTATAAGGATTTAACAAGTTTACAAACTTTGTTTTCTTGACTAGGAAAAATACAATCCTTAGGTTGCATCATGTAAATTTCTTCTTCCAAATCACCATTTAAAAAAACTATTTTAATATCCATTTGGTGAACAACAAGTTTGTAAATAGAAGCTAAAGCAATTAAAATAGGAATTGATGAAATTCTTGTAACTGGAGCAAAAGTGTCACGCCCCGACCCTCGGTCACGTGACCATCCTTCATCTTTGGTCGATTTTAAAATGCGATATCCCCAGGACTACATATCGCCGACCCTTTCCTTTTTTATATTGCACATGCGGAAGCAGTTATAAAAATCCCCAGACAATAAAGCAATGGGATATACAAGTAGGACTAGAAACTTGAACTTGAAAACCAACATCCTTATGTACATCTATAACGATTCATTCATACATGTACATATACAAGCCATACTAAAACGATTGGTTCCTACTCAAATTGATTCTACAGCAAAAGTCATCAGGATCCTACTCTGGATCATCCTCGAGTTCTCCTTCAGATACTCCTCTTCGGGTTCTTTCTCCTCAGGTTCTTCATCAGGGTCCTGAAATGTTGTCCCACAACCGGGATGAGACTATGTCTCAGCAAGTTCTACCCCCTAAGACCCGATTAGTAAACTAATACACCGACCAGGTTGCCTATGCACTCACGGATCAGAGGACTTACCTTGGCCTCAGATTCCACCTGCATATTAGCACAGATCAAATAGGCACCAAGCAATCACATCACTGATCGAAGTATTGATCAAATCGACCTAGTCGATTACACACCAACAATACCACTCACTGTCATTTCAATTCAATCAATCAATTCACAACATCATATCAAGGCAATGATCAATCACATTAAATCACACTCAGATCAAATCATCGATCAATCGACTTAATCGATTACAAGTCGAGTCGTATCATTTCTAGGTCATTCACTCCATCCCACATAACCTCCAATAGTACACTCGAGTCACGAGCCACATCAATGCTCTCGGGCGTCAAGTTCGCCAAGGTGACGTATACAATAGACAGCACTCGTGCGTTCTTTAAGGCGTCGTTTTCACCAGTGATATCTTCAATCACCGAACCACGTATGTCTATTCTAGGGCGTCGTTTTCGCCAAGGTGATGTATATAATGGACAGCACTCGTGCGTTCTTTAAGGCGTCGTTTTCACCAGTGATATCCTTAATCACCGAACCACGTATGTCCATAAGGATGCATGCGATAGACAGCACTCGTGCGTTCTTTAAGGCGCCATTTTCACCAGTGACTTCCTTATCACCGAACCACGTATGTCTATACTGATGCAGGTAATAGACAGCACTCGTGCGTTCTTTAAGGCGTCGTTTTCACCAGTGACTTCCTTATCACCGAACCACGTATGTCTATACCTCGTACTGACTGGTCTCGGCCAAGAGTATCCTCAATCCCCTCTCACGATTCTCCCCACTTTACAACTCAACAAGGCATTATTAATGCTAAATAGCCATACTCGGCCATTAACCAATCAGTCATTCAATTCCACTCAATTTCAATCAATTAAGGAATAATTCCTTAAATTGCACAATCAATTTAATTAAGCACAACGTAGAGCTCAAATAAATAAACGGACTGCACCACGACAATCAGCACGAAATTCCGATCACCGGCCATCCCGATTGAATTTTCGGAAAATAAATAATTAAATAAATAATTTCGAAAAATAAATAAATAAATACAAGAAATTCAATTTAGCATAATATAAAGCTCAATTAAATAAATGGACTACGCCACGATCATCAGCATAAAATCCCGGTCACTGGCCATCCCAGTTGAATTTCCGGAAAAATAAATAATTAAATAATTAATTTCGAAAATTAATATTTAATTCCTAAAAATTCCACTTAGGCCCGAATTGCTTAATAAACACCCGATAAGGGTCGGGAAAAATCCCAAGAAACATCCAATAAATACTATAGCCAATTCTCTATCTAAGTACACTAACCACCTAACTAATATGCAATGCAATTAACTAATAATCGCTAATCCATTCTAATCTAACCACCTAATTACACTTAATTAATACTAATCAACCTTTAAGTATAATTAGCAAACTAAGAAGGCATTAGTGAGCAAAACTCACTTGATTAACGAGCCGATCGGACCAAAACGACAGAACGGCGCAGGGAACAATAAACTCCAAAGGCGGGCCAACTTCCGAGGTCCGACACCACCTCAAAACGGACCTAGAAGCTGCTGCGAAACCCTCTCTGTTTCTGTTCTGATCTTGCTGGAAATTGAAGCAAACAACCCGGTTAAGCACGGGAATTGACCGGTGAGGAGGAAATAGGCCAAACCGGGCCATGGCGGGTCTTTACCGGCAAGGAAACACTCAAAACCAGCCACGGCAAGGCTCCCAAAGATCAAGGACAGCAGCTGGATGGCACGGCTGAAGGCGGAGAGGGCGCGGCCAAGCACGGCGGCAAGTGCGCACGGGGAAGGGCGACCGGCGACGGCGGGGACGGTGGCCGCTTGGCATGCGATGGCTAAACGGCGGGCAGCTTCTTCCTCTGCTGTGCTGGTCGAGAATGGTGAGGGGAGAGGGAGATTGGGTTCATCAAATGGAGAGAGGAAGAAGAGATAAGAGAAGTGAGAGATGGAGGGCTCCACTTGACCAATTTTTCCACAAAAATATCCTCTTCAAGCAACCTCAACCAAGTAGAATCCCTTGGCTCACATTTAACCGCACACATACTCCTCATAACCTTTGAAGTAGTCCCCTTTGGCTAGGCATGAGGGGGGTTACGAATTTTGGCTCAATCTTCCTCAAATGGATTCAATCCTCTCTTGATTCCACCTCAAATGGCTTTAATAAAAATCAATTGATGTCTCAATTATCAAATTGACAATTTTCCTTATCCAAGAATCCCTCATGCTCCTCAATGTTGTCATCAAAATAATTTCCCGGCTTCAATCGCATAAAACGGTTCGCCGACGACTTTTCCCAAAAAGTGTCGGTTGTCGAAAAAATCTTCCGAGACGAGTCAACACTCCTAGAATTTATTGTGACATGACAGAATATTCAATTTATGGAATCAGACTCAGATTGACGGTTAATTTCACTCCGATGCGTTTTTAGCGTGACCTAGGCTACCGGGTAGTTTTCAGAACTTTTTAGGACAAATGACCCGTGGTCGATTTTCTTCAAGCCACGATGAACCGACTCGACCCATTGGCAATTCTCGATTGTCGTGAAAATCTTGAGAATTCAAATACGGACACAGGGTACCAAAACGATAGTAAAATCAAATTAGTGCCGGTCGATGAGAATTTTCCAATTTAGTGGAGTCACCCACGATCGGTCATTCATCTCAGTCGAACCGACCTATCTCTGATCTTAATTCGATTTTTAACTGTGCCGTAATGATCTCTAAAGATGAGCACAATCGAGAAGTCGATTTATGGTCGAATTCTCAAGTCTATTTGCCTTAAAGTCCTTAATAGCTTACCCAGCTAATCTAGTTATCACGTGAGTGGCCAACTCAGAGAACAACACTATAGTTATGTCGATGAAATGCCCAAATTATCTAATCGAAATCAGAACTCAAAAATCTGGATGTCACAAAAAGTGTCAAAATAATCAACACTTTGTTTTTGATTAAACCGTTTTGCAACTAATCTTGCTTTATATTTATCAATAGAGCCATCAAGATTATATTTCTTTTTAAAAATCCATTTACAACCAATCGGTTTTGCACCGGGTGGTAAATCAACTAACTTCCAAGTTTGATTTTGTAGGATAGAATCAATCTCGATTTTATAGCTTCCTTCCAAAAATTGCTTTCTGAGGAAGATATTGCTTCAGAATAAGTCAAAGGATCATTATCAATAAGATAAGTATAAAAATCATTTCCAAAAGAAGTTTCTTTCCTTATTCTTTTGCTCCTTCTCAATTCATCATTTGAATTTTCGAAAATGTTTTTATGAAGAGGTGTAGGAGAAATAGTATCAATATTTAATGGAAAAATATGCTCAAAAAATTCTGCATTTTTTGTCTCAACTATAGTATTATTATCAAGCACGTCACTTTTTAATACAAGAAATCTATATGCAACACTAGGATCAGCATAACCAATAAACATACAATAAGATGATTTAGAGCCTATTTTCCTTTTCTTAGAATTAGGAGGCATAACCTTAGCAAGACACCCCCACACTTTCAAATATTTTAAATTAGGACGATAACATTTCCATAATTCATAGGGTGTTTTACCTATTTTCTTATGAGGTATTCTATTTTGGATGTGACATGTAGATAAAATGGCTTCACCCCATAAATTATTTGGAGCATCATAACTAACAAGCATAAAATTCATCATCTCTTTCAAAATCTTATTTTTCCTTTCAGCTATGTCATTAGATTCGGGGGAATAAGGAGGTGTAGTTTCATGAATTATTCCTTCCTTTTCACAAAATTCCTTAAGCAATACATATTCTCTACCTCTATCCGATCTAATTCTTTTTATCCTTTTATTCAATTGGTTTTCTACCTCAGCTTTATACAAAAGGAATATATCAAAAGCTTCATCTTTATGCCTAAGCAAATAAGCTTTAGTAAATCTGTTATAATCATCAATGAAGGTCACGTAATATTGTTTGCCTCCTCTAGTCATAGTTTGTTTTAAATCTCCTAGATCAGTATGAATAAAACTCAACAAATCAAATTCTCTATTTATAGAAATACAAGGCTTCTTTGTTAATTTTGTTTCGGCACATATTATGCATTTATTGAAACATGGGTTTTTAATTCCATAAATTAAACCTTGTTTTTGCATTTTCTTAATATAAGAAATACTAACATGACCTAATCTACCATGCCATAAATCAATAGATTCAGCCAAGTAAGCGAAAGTAGTAGCATTTTCATTGATAACATTGGAAACGTTAAGAAGAAAAAATCCTTCATTACAATAACCCTTTCCCACAAAGACGTTATTTTTTGTCATTACAATCTTATCAGATTCGAATGACACCTTCACCCCAACATTTCCTAAAAGAGTTACTGAAACTAGGTTTGCCCTCATGTTAGGGACATGTAACGCATCATTCAGGGCCAAAGTCCTGCCAGATGTGAGCTTGAGAAGAACTTTTCCTTTCCCAAGAACTTGAGCTGTTCTTGAATCACCAAGATAAATAATTTCTTCTCCTTCCCCTACTGGCATGTAGGAGGAAAAGGCATTTTTGTTTGCACAAATATGCCTGGTAGCACCTGAGTCTACCACCCACTCTTTCACGTTGGCCACAATGTTGGCTTGGGAAATAACCGCAACAATTATATCATTAGAGTAATCTGCTTTAACCAAATTGACTTTTGGTTTAACAAGATTGTCATTTCCCATTATTCTCTTTCTGCTGTGCACTGCATGATGACCTGGTTTCCACAAACAAAGCAAGAGCCTTTCTTTTTTAAGGTGGGGTGAGCAACCTTCGGATTGTAATCAGGTTTTTTGTTATTATACTTATTTTGGCGATGTTGAGATTTGCCTTGCACCAAATTTGCCCTGGTAGCAATTTCCTTCTTTGGCAGCTTTGATCTCCTTGCGAGTTATATCCTCAATGATAATATGCACGATTAGATTAGCTAGTGACAATTGCTTGTCCTTATGCTTGAGTTGTTGCTTGTAGTTATTCCAAGACTCAAGCAACATTTCAATCAGCAGGCCCGCAATAAATTCTTCTTGTAAACTGATGTTTTCCGCCTTCAAGTCCTCCACTAGCTTGTGATATTCATTGATTTGTGTCTTGATCTCCTTATCATCGAGCATTTCCCATCGATATTAATTTCCGATTACAAATTTTTGTCTGCCCACATCTTCGGCAGTGTACTTTGTAGTCATGGAGTCCCATATTTTTTTTGCTTCCTTATACAAACAGTAGACATCAAACAATTCATTAGAAATAGTACTAATAATTGTGTGCCTACATACCTTATTAGCATGTATCCATTGATCTCGCAGCTTAGTATCAGTTAGTTCGGCCTCTGTAAGTGCGAAAGCCACACCGTGCACATCTAGGATAGAAAAAACCCTTTCTTGCCACCTTCTGAAATTGTTGCCATTAAAAACTTCGATCTTCGATATGTCGGGGAATGGTTTGGCATAGGATATATGTGGTAGTGGTGGTAGTGGTGGTAGTGCAATTGGACTGGCAAAGATTGAGGCATCGGCAAGCATCGTATCAACTTGAGGCTCCATGGGACTTATCTTTAAGATTGTTGGATAAAGCTAATGAGAATAAATAAATTTGTCTGAGGCGTGCAAGCGTAAGCACTGTCCTTAAGGATAATTCCGCCCCTCGGAGTGCGAAACTCGGTGCAATAGGCTTCTGACGGCTATCCTCCCAAGATACAACAGACCTTCTTCTATATTCCGCACTGAATAATGGAAGGAACAAAAACAACGCTGTGTATAACCCAGCAAGGAAAAGGAAAGGAAAGATTTTTAAAGGAAGGATATTCTCTCCTTCAGTCAGTGTATATTTTCAAGATTGTCTTATGAGATTTTATTTTTATATTCAAACAAAATAGAGCTGTTGAAAGAGCCGTTATAAAATAATGGAGGATTAATTTGAGAAATAAATTAAACGTTACAAAATGATTTAAAAAGCCGTTATATGATCGTTAAGAAAGCGTTATGTAACCGTTAAAAATAATAATGGTCTTCAATGTGGTCATAACTTTTATCGAAGCTATTATTATAAATATTACAAAATATTATTGAAATATCCAACAGTATCGCATGCTATCTGACGTATCTCTTCTTCGAAGAATATGAGAAAAATGGAGCCAATGACTTCTTAACAGCTCAAAGCGAGCTTTCACCTCCAAATAGAGCGCATCCTCATCATAGCAATCAACGTCGGCATTTCCTTTCACCTTTCCACCTAGGGGTAGAAGAGGGAAAGCGCCTGGGCGATGGAAGTTTTCAAGTTGCCCGTCACCGAGGCAGAATTCGGCGCTGCCTTTTGGTCAGGAATCGAGTAGAACAGGACGATCGGAACATAAAACGGTGGAGACAACTGGTCAATGAGGCAAAAATTGAAGTTCCTAAGGTGAGGTGGAGTTGGAGAGGACGGCTTTATGGTGTCTGTGGAGACAACCTCAAGTTTCGTGGCCATGCCTGTTGGAAAATCGAGAGATTTGAATGTCTGTACTTCAAAGTTTCTTTCTGGCGAATAATTTGTTCCTTTGGTCCTTTTTAATTGAGATAAATCAAGAAAAATGTGTCTCTTACCAAGAAAAAAAGATAACGAGCTCATCCACATGATGTTCAGAACAAGAATGCATAATTATAAAAAACATTAAAAATAATCTTATCTCAAAATCTGATGCTTTGTAATTGCATATTTCGATTAAATTGATATCTAATTCTATCCCTTTCAGTGTTGGGCTTATTATCATTTAGGATATACTTTGTAACTCGCAACAGCACATAATATTTAATTCTATCTATAAGGATTTAAATGGAATTGTTGATCGCGCAAGTATCCTTAAAATTTATATTTTGATCTTTAAGACTTAAAATCAATTTATCAATTTTATTAGCAAAAATTCAAGTGATTAGATAATGCATTCGTATTTTAATCAATTGGATGATACCTTTGTGGATTGAGTGATGTGAATATCTAATTGCTTTCCTTGTCCTGAAAATACAAAAATATTGCATTGCACATCACGTAAATTAATAAGGTCATATTGAATGTTTAAGTAGTTCTATAATATTCAAGAAAAGATTCTAATTTAAATTAGGAATTGGCATTGTTTAATACATAAATTGAATTAGATATTATCTTTGCTTTAGATTGTTAATTTCCCTATTTGTAATAACGAATTGTAAAAGAAAAAAAAAAACATGCGGAGTAGTTATATATTAATTATTGCCCATCATATTAAATATTGACACCCTTTAGTCACAATGCTCAAACTGCATTGCTTGACGACGCTGAAACAAAACATGATGACCAGACCCCTGCGATTGCATCACCAGCAACTGGGTGATGAGCGCGTTGCACTTATCCACTCCTTCATTCATAGAACTGTAAACTAGACATATTTGTGGCTTAGAACCACTCCCCGGAGACGCAAAGATATTGACCAATGGAGAGATCATCGCAGTTTACGTTTGGATTGATGGAATACAAGGTGTCGAGAGTCAATTCGTACTGCTGTGCCATTGCGTAGCAAGTGTCTTCACTGTTCACTTGCGCCAGTTTGCGGCACAAAAGGAAAGATTCCCCTGTAAAGCACCATGCATAAACCAGAGAAAGACTTGAGTCCCAACGAAATGATTTGATTGATGACTAGTGAAACACTATTTGCGTAATTTACACTAGCAATGAAAAGAATCGTGCTTAGCACGTGCGTTGAAAACTACTTTAATATTGTGAGAAACATGTTTCGGAGACTTGTATGCAGCCTTACTATTTGTATTTGAATATAGTTTTGGTTGTTCTTGTTGGCAACCAGATCTGAATGATCTGCAGTTTAGCAATTGAAAATGTGTTTGAGTGACAGAAAGAAAACTAAAAGAATAGAGATGAATGCCAAAAGTCCACATGATTTGTGACGGCGAAGGTGGGGCTCAGAGAGGTGTTGGCGACAACGATGGTGCAGACAACCAGCAGAGGTGGCGGTGTCATGTTAGAGGAAAGAGAGAGAGTAGGGTGAAGGTGAGGATAAAACACGAGATCTGTAGCGATTTTTAAAAGAGAGCGTGAGAGAGAGAGCAATTTCCTCTTTTAATCACTTCGTAGCATGGAGTGATGACAGAGGGAGAGAGAGAGTAGAGGAGAGAGGGGCTGCAAGCGTGGGCCTAGATCGATAGAGAGGCAGAAGAAAGAGAGGGTATGCAGCAATTTTGAATATTTTCCGTGTGGGCTCGGACGACATGTGTCCATCAAATTTTGCTGCAGAAATGTTGCTCCACGTTGACCGTGTAGAAAATTATTCAGTGATAGACACGTGTCACTGCCTCCGACTTGCGTTTTTTCCTCACCTCCGCCCTGCTCTCTATTTTTCGTCCTATGTGACGCTGTTGCCTCAGCTGGTTGCCTCCGCCGTCGTCGTCGCAAAACATGCGTACTTTTAGCATTCCTTCTGCCACTCAAACGCATTTTCAATTGCTGAACTGCATAGCATTCAAATCTCAGTGCCAATGGTAATAACCAAAACTAAATTAAAAAACAGATAGTAAGGTCACATACAAGTCTCAGAAACATGGCCTTTTGTAGAAAAACATTTAGTGATGGACAAGTAACGTGTGGGCCCACACGGAAAATATTCAAAATTGCTGCAGACCCTCTCTCTCCTCTATCTCTCTGTCAATTTGGGCCCATGTATGCAGTGTCTCTCTCTACCCTCTCTCTCTCCCTATTGTCGCGCCGTTCTATTATGGAGCGATTATACAAAGAAATCGCTCTCTTTTAACCTTTTTGTTAAAAATCGCTCCAAAGCTAGTGTTTTTGTCTCACCTCCACCCTGCTCTTCTCTTTCCTCATATGCAACGCCACCGCCTCTGCCTTCGCCTCCCCGAGCCTCACCGTCACTTGTCGAATCCCCATTGGTGGCTCCTATTCGTCCACTATAGCCGAAGGTTAGGGTTTTGTGCGCTTGTGAACCTTAAAACATCTTATGCTTTAGACTATGCTTCAACACCATCGATTCGATGCTGGAGGACAAATGTGATCTACTGTGGGACCTCTTATGCTGCTGCGCAGTTATGTAGAAAATTAAATACTTGCCCAAGCACATTTTGATATGTGGAGTCAGCTTGTTTATGATCCCCTTTCATCCTCAATTTTTTTTAATTCTAGTCAATCATTTTTTCTTAGCGTTCTTGCCTTATGTGGCCCATACTCAGTAAATTGCTTATATCATGGAATTTTATGCATTTATTATGGCATATCAGGTATTAATATAGTTTATACTTTCTCAAACTTCTCATTTCCCAAACCTCAGTGAAGACTTGCACGATAAAAGAAAAGGTAAAAGCCCAGGTTTCTGGGACTTGCATGTGGCCTTACTATTTGTATTTGAATTTAGTTTTGGTTGTTATTATCGGCACCGAGATCTGAATGTTGTGCAGTTTAGCAATTGAAAATGCGTTTGAGTGGCAGAAGGAACGCCATAAATATAGAGCTGAATGCCAAAAGTACAAATGTTTTGCGATGGTGGGGCTCAGAGAGGCGACAATGACGGCAGAGGCAACCGGTAGACGCGATGGCGTCACATCGAATGAAAGAGAGAGAGTAGGCTGGAGGTGAGGAAAAAGCACGAGCTTTGGAACATTCTTTAACAGAGGGGGTGAGAGAGAGCGATTTCTTCTTTTAATCGCTCCGTAATGGGACAAAGTGACGATGGGGGCAGAGAGAGCAAAGGAGAGAGAGGTTACAAACGTGGGCCTAGATCGATAGAGAGACAGAGAAGAGAGGATATGTAGTAATTTTGAGTATCTTTCATGTGGGTGTGGACAACACATGTCCATCAAATTTTGCTGAAGAAAATTTTGCTCCACATAGGCCATGCAGAAAATCATTCAATGATGGACACGTGTCGTCCGGGCTTACATGGAAATTATTCAAAATTGCTATAGACCTTCTCTCTTTATTGTCTGTATCGATCTGGGCCCACGTTTGCAGCCTCTCTTCTAGGTTGCACGGACACTCTCCAGAACCCTTTGTGTCATGTCGACACTCGACACCGACACACTCCGACACGTGTTCGACACGTTCCGACACGCGGTCAACTACCTTCGCCTTCGACACGCAAGTTGGAAATGCCGACACGTGACTCCGACACGCACGGGGTTATTTTTACAAATTTCCAAAACTTCTGGGGTCTAAATATACATATATGAAAAAAATAAAAATAAAAATAATAAAAGCTAAAAAAAAAATTCCAATACTAGTTTGAAGATGTTGGGGTGCTTGAAGTTGCAAATCTTTCACTTGATGAGCCGGAGATCGAGTTTTTTTTTTTTTTTTCCAGAAGAAGTGGATAATGTGGATGAATCACTTTTTGTTATATTTGATAATGGACTTTTGATTTTTTTTTTCTTATTGTTAAATTTTAAATTTAATAGTGGAACATGGATTACTTGTTTTTTCCTCCAAGTTTTATGCATTATTACAATGAAATGTAGTTGAATTTATCAAATTAAAACAATGAATGATATTAACAAATGTAGGATTAATGCTTTTAGTATAGATTAATTCTAGGCTCTTTTTATTATTATTATTTAGTTATTTATGCATTTATATATTAAAATATTTATTTAATATATAACGTGTCGGAACGTGTCGAATTCTCTACTTTTGAGAAATGACGTGTCGGCGTGTCGTGTCGTGTCATGTTGTGTCATGTGTCGCGTGTTCGTGTCGGTGCAACTTAGCCTCTCTTATACTTTCTCTCTCCCCGCCGTCGCTCCGTTCCATTATGGAGCAATTAAAAGAAGAAATTTCTCTCTCTCACCTTCTCTGTTAAAAATCCCTAAGGAGCTTGTGTTTTTTTCATCTCCACCTTGCTCTTCTTTTTCCTTCGACGCGATTCCGCTGCCTCCGCCTCCACCTCCGCTGTCACTGTCTTTGATGCCTTTCCAAGCCCCGCCGTCACATTTTTCCTTCACTCTTGCGACTTCCAAGAAGCAAAGCTCTCTGATCGTGAGTGACGACGCCGCCGCCACCGCCACCATCTCTGCCTCCCCAAGCCCCATCGTCACCTATTGAATCCCCATTGCAGCTTCCATTCGTCCCTTGTAACTGAAGGTTAGGGTTTTGTGCGCTTGTGAACCTTAGAGCGTCTTAACTTTCACCTGTGTTTTAGTGTTGTGGATTCGATACTGGAGGACAAGTATTATCTACTTTAGGACCTCTTATGTTGCTACCCGTTATGGAAAAGATTAAATACTTGTCTGAGCTCATTTTGATATGTGGATTCGGCTTGTTTATGATCCCCTCTCATCCTCAAATTTTTATATTTTAGTCAATCATTTTTTCATAGCGTTCTTGCCTTATATGGTCTATACTCCGTATATTGCTTATATTATAAAATTTTATGTATTTATTATGCCATATCAGTTATTAATATAGTTTATACTTTCCCAAACCTCTCATTTCCCAACCCTCAGTGAAAAGTTACATGATAAAAGAAAAAGTAAAAGGCCATATTTTTGTGACTTGTATGCGGCCTTACTATTTGTATTTGAATTTAGTTTTGGCTGTTATTGTCGGCTTCGAGATCTGAACACTGTGTTGTTCAGCAATTGAACATGCGTTGGAGTGGTGGAAAGAGTGCTAAAAGTATAAAGTTGAATGCCAAAAGTACGCATGTTTTGCAATAGCGAGGCGATGGTAGAGGCAACCGGTGGAGATGGCAACATCGCATCGGATGAAAGAGAGAGAGTAGGGCGGAGGTGAGGAAAAGATGTGAGCTCTAGAGCTATTTTTAACAGGGGGTGAGAGAGAGCGATTTCCTCTTCTAATTGCTTCGTAACGGAATGGAGCGATGACGGGGGGAGAGAGAATAGAGGATAGAGAAGCTACAAACTTAGGCCAAGATCGACAGAGAGACGGAGAAAAGCGAGGGCATGCAACAATTTTGTATATTTTCCTTGTGGCCCGAACAACACGTGTTTATCAAATTTTGCTGCAGAACATTTTGCACCTTGTAGGTCGTGCAGAAAATCATTCAATGATGGACATGTGTCATCTAGGCCCGCACGAGAAATATTCAAAATTGCTACAGACCCTCTCTCTCCTCTGTCGCTTTGTCGATCTGGGCCCATGTTTGTAGCCTCTCTCACCTCTACTCTCTCTGTCTATCCCTGTTGTCACTCCACTTCGTTATAGAGCGATTAAAAGAAGAAATCGCTCTCTCTCACCCTCTCTATGAAAAATCACTCAGAAGCTCGTGTTTTTTCCTCACCTCTCCCCTGCTCTTCTCTTTCCTCTGATGTGACGCCGCCACCTCTGCCTCCACCTCCGCCGATTGCTTCCATTATCACTATCGTCGACGCCTCTTCGAGCCTCACCGTCGCATTTTTCCCTCACTTTTGCGACTTCCACGAAGCAAAGCTCTCTGCTCGTGAACCATGCTGCCGCCTTCGCCTCCTCCTCCCTGAGCCCCATCATCACTTGTCAAATTCCCATTGGCGGCTCCCATTCGTCCTCTAAAGCTGAAGGTTAGGGTTTTCTGCGCTTGTGAACCTTAGAGAGTCTTATGCTTTCTCTTGTGCTTTAGCGCCGTGGATTCGATGTTGGAGGACAAACGTGATCTACTTTGGAACTCTTATGCTTGTGCGCTGTTATGTAGAATATTAAATACTTGCCCGAGCTCATTTTGATACGTGGATTCGACTTGTTTATGATCCCCTCTCATCCTCAACTTTTTTTAAACTTTAATCAATCATTTTTTCTTAGTGCTCTTGCCTTATGTGATCTATACTCGGTATATTGCTTATATTATAAAATTTTATGCATTTATTACGCCATATCAAGTTTTAATATAGTTTATACTTTCCCAAACCTTTCATTTCCCAACCCTTAGTGAAGTTACATGATAAAAGAAAAGGCAAAAGGTCATGTTTTTGGGACTTGTAGGGGGCTTAGTATTTGTATTTAAATTTAGATTTGGTTGGGAAGAATTACCAAAAAAGTCCTAAACCTATTGCAATTGTGCCAATTCAGTCCTAAACTTTTTTTTTTGGCCAATTTAGTCCTAAACCTTTTATAATTGTGTCAATTCAGTCCATCAGGCCAAAATTGGCTGGCCGGCGCTGACATGGACGCCTGCGGGGACAGCCGGCCGGTGAGGCAATTTTTTAAATTTTTTTGAAATTTTTAAAATTTTTAAAATTTTTTAATTCTTTTTTTTTTCACCTTCTTCTTCATCTCGGCCAACCGGCGCCGGCCGAGGCGAGGGCTGGTGAGGGCGAGGCCCGCCAGATCCGGCGAGTCGGCCCTGGCCAAGGTTGGGCGAGGCCGAGTCTCGCTAGATCCGGCAAGCTTGGCCCTCACCAAGGGCTGCGGCGGAGGCGGGGAGGGAAAGGATGAGCAGGAGGAGGAGGCGGCAGTGGATGCGGAGAGGGGCGCTGCGGTAGCGGCGGCGGCGGCGGGGAGAGCGAGGTGGGGGCGGAGATCTCGTGTATGAGTGCAGGGACGACGGCAACGGCGATGACAACGACCGGGATGTCGGGTTTCTCTAGCGCTAGAGCAACACCTCCATCTCCGCCGCCTCCTCCTCCTCCTCCTCATCCTCTCCCTCCCCGCCTCCGCCGCAGCCCTTGGCGATGACAACCTCGCCTAACCTTGGTGAGGGCCGACTCGTTGGATCTAGCGAGGCCTCGCCCTCGCTGGCCCTCGCCTCCGGCCGGTGGGGGTGAGCCTCGCCAATGGCCGGCGAGGCTGACCTCAGTAAAAAAAGAAAAAGAAAAAAAGAATTAAACAATTACCTCGCCGGCCGGTTGTCCCCCACCGGCGTCCATATCAGCGCCGGCCGGCCAATTTTTGCTGGATAGACTGAATTGGCACAATTATAAAAGGTTTAGGACTAAATTGGCCAAAAAAAAAGTTTAGAGCTGAATTGGCATAATTGCAATAGGTTTAGGACTTTTTTGGTAATTCTCCCAATTTGGTTATTATTGTCGGCACCAAGATCCGAACACTGTGCAGTTTATCAATTCAAAATGGGTTTGAGTGGCAGAAAACGCTAAAAGTATGGAGTTGAATGCCAAAAGTACACATGCTTTGCGATGACGAGGCTCAAAGAGGTGTCAACGACAGCGAAGGCAAAGTTAACTGGTGGAGGCAGCGGCATCGCGTTGGATGAAAGAGAGAGAGCGGGGTGGAGGTGAGGAAAAAATGCGAGCTCCGAAGCGATTTTTTACAGAGGGGGTGAGAGAGAGATTTCTTCTTTTAATCACTCCATAATGAAATGTAGCGAGATGAGGGGAGAGAGAGTAGGGGAGAAAGAGGACACAAATGTGGGCCTAGATTGATAGACAGATAGAGGAGAGATAGGGTATGCAGCAATTTTGGATATTTTCCTTGTGGGTCTGGACAACACGTGTCCATCAAATTTTGCTGCAACAAATTTTGCTCCACGTAGACTGTGGAAAATCATTCAATGATGGACATGTGTCGTCCAAATCCCCATGGAAAATATTCAAAATTGTAGCAAAACCTCTCTCTTCTCTGTCTCTCTATTGATCTAGGCCCACGTTTGCAGCCTCTCTTTGCTCTACTCTCTCTCTCCCCCATTCTCGGTCCACCCTGTTACGGAGCGATAAAAGAAGAAATCACTCTCTCTCACCCTCTCTATTAAGAATCACTTCGGAGCTCGTGTTTTTTCCTCACCTCCGCCCCGCTCTTCTCTTTCCTCCGACATGATGCCATCGCTACTACCTTCGTCAGTTACCTCCGCCATCACCGTTACCGACGCCTCTCGGAGCTCTACCGTCACATTTTTCCCTCATTTCTCGCAACCTCTGTGCTTGTGAACCTTAGAGCGTCTTATGCTTCTGCCTGTGCTTTAGTACTGTGGATTCAATGCCGGAGGACAAATGTGATCTACTTTGGGACCTTGTATGCTGCTATGAAGATTAAATACTTTCCCGAGCTCATTTTGATATGTGGATTCGACGTGTTTATGATCCCCTCTCATCCTCAAATATTTTAATTTTGGTCAATCATTTTTTCTTAGCGTTCTTGCTTTTTGTGGTCTATACACAATATATCGTTTATATATAAAATTTTATACATTTATTACACCATATCAGGCATTAATATAGTTTATACTTTCCCAAACCTCTCATTTCCCAACCCTCAGTGAAGAGTTACACAATAAAAGAAAACGTAAAAGGTCATGTTTTTAGGACTTGTATGTGGCCTTACTATTTGTATTTGAATTTAGATTTGTTGTTATCGTCGGAACCTGTGACATCCTAAAATTCGAGCCGATTCGGATATATGAAATGGTTGTTTCGTCGACATGCCTATGGTCATTTTACTTGGAGCTGGTCCCTCACAAGTTAACTAATCTATCAGATGAGGCCGTTAAGGGATATAAATGCAATATATTAGAGAATTCGACCGGAAATCGATCGCTTGACCATAAAAATCGGCAAGGGTCAATATGACACCGTTACAATCGATTAGCGAACGGATATAAGTCGATTGGATTGGATTGCGTAGTCGAATTGCAGGTGATTCTGCACAATTGCGAAATTCGCGTCGAACGGCAATACCCGTTTTTCTATCGTTATTATACTCGGGACACATGATTGAAACTTCGCGATTTTTGTGACAACCGAGAGTCGTCTACGAGTTGGAGATGCACAAACGTGGATAGAAAATTATCGACCACGGGTCGAACGCTTTAAAACCCCTAAAAGTCAATCAAATCGAGAGTCATCAAATCCACACATAATGCCATCATATGCCCGATAGGTTAGGTCGTACTAAAATTGCGTTCAGTCGATTTTAACCACGAAATTGAATTCGGTTTCGGGAATCGGATGTTCGAACGTGTCATGATTCATTTTTAGGATGTCGTCTCATCTTTCGAAGAAATTTCGTTGAGTCCAGAATTTTTCGGAAAATTGATGTCACGCCCCGAACCCCGAGCAAGCGCACATCTCTTGGCGGTCGACTAAAAATGCAACGTCCCAGGACGTGTCGCCGAGCCATTCTTTTTATCTTTCAATTAAGCACATGCGGAAGCGAATCAAATAAACACCCGGCCAACAAAAAAACATGGGATAGTAAAAACATAGCAACCAACACCGAAAACAACATATTCGATTATCAATTGTTAACCCTAGAAGGTTTAATACTTACAAGCCTTCCCTACGGCCACTTCCTATTGACCCTCCCAAAAACCTTCAAGGACTAGGGTCAGCCTAAGCTTCACTAGTGACAAGGCCAACCAAAAGGTGTCGCATCTCGCGCCCACCAAATCCGCACTCAGCAGATCTCTACGCTACAGTCCTAAAAATGTTAACCATGACGGGGTGAGATAAATCTTAGCAAGTCAACAACCTAAACCCCGATTAGAATGCAAATTCGCCTCTAAGGCAGTGTTTCGATTATTACGACCCATCGGCCACGGCTAACTCAACAGTTGGCGGTCATCCGGCGTAATCGGGCATTGTCCCGTTCCGTCGGGCATGACAACGTCTAGAACCCCCGCCTAGACGGCATTTTATAAAGGAGCATCGATCCATTCTCCACCACAACTTGGCTTCCGGACCCCGCCGAGCATCAAATAAAATCGAGTATCGTCCCGCATAATCACACGCGTCAGGACGGGTTCACTACCCCGTGTAAACGCATCAGGGTTGGGTGAGCACACAAGCACATATTTAGCCAAGAACACCATGCCTTGCATTCAAATGCCTTGTTTTCAAATAATGAACTTGGCCAATTTTTCTTCGTATTAGAAATCCCGGTAAAATAATCATGCGTGGTCACGTATTCAAATCAAACCATCAAACGGAGTACACTCCCATTTTAAAACTTCATGTTTTTATATAGTACATAAGAATTGGCGTCCAAAAACTGACAACTGGAATTTTTCCATTTAAAAGCCCATAAAATCGAGTTTTCTACTAAAATTAAATAATTGCCATCAAGCACTCAATTGCACATCATAGCATATAAAAGTCATCAAATCCACGCATAATGCCATCATATAGCCAAGAACACCAAAAATCCCTTTTCAAAAATCCACCTCACGCCACTGCCTCAGCCCCAGCACCACCGTTTAGCCATCGATTAGCTGCCCAACCATCCACTAGCCCTCGCGACCAGCAACCACAAAACTGAGACTAGCCCCCAAGCCGTGAGCCCTCCTTGTCATTTCAGCCATCGTTGGACCTCCGTTGGATACATGATTGTCTTGGGTTTTCACCGCCGTTGTGTTGCCATCACCATGAGCCCGCTGCCGTCCTAATCTAGTGAGTTAACTCCCTAATATTTGAGTAGGTTGTTAATTGTGCTTAGGGGTTAGATTAGTGCTAAGTGGATTAGTGCTAATTAGCTTAGTTAGACGAACTAGCTTAGTTAGGTTAGTTTGGTTAGGTTAGCTAGTTAGTTAGGTTGGTTAGTTTGGTTAGGTTAGCTAACCATGGTTAGGTTAATTAAGTTGGATTTATTTAATTCATTATAATTTATTTAAGTAATCGTAATTAGCGTAATTAGTGATGGATTAGCCGTTTCGTGAAATTTTACGCTCATTCTCGTGGATCAATTTACACGTGAATTTGATGGCTTATATGTGCTATAAAGTGAAATTGAGTGCTGGTTATTGATTTTTAGTATAAAACTCGATTTTGTGGGTTTTTAAATAATATATATAAAAAGAATACTAGGTGTCGGTTTTTGATGCCAATTTTTATGTACTATATAAAACCGTGGAGTTTTAAAATGAGAGTGTACTCAGTTTGATGGTTCAATTTAAATACGTGACCACGCACAATTATTTTACCGGGGATTTTTAATACGAAGAAAAAGTGGCCAAGTTCATTATTTAAAGATGAGGTATTTGAACGCAAAGCACGGTGTTCTTGGCCAAGTATGTGCTCGTGTGGTCACGATCGTAACCCATCACCCGACGAGAGTCGGGGGGGGCGATGCCTGATTAAGTTCGGATGCCCCACGTCAATGGATGCCGGTCGTGGTGGAGGCCAAGCCGATGCTCCTTTATGGAATGCCGTCTAGGCGTATAGTGCTAGATGTTGCCGTGCCCGATTAAGTGGGACGACGCCCGGTTATCCCGAATGACCGCTAACTTTTGATTTGGCCGTGGCCGATGGGTCGTAATAATCGAAACACGCCTGAATAGTTGTTATAGTTGCGCTTGATTATGGGGCAAAATTGTGTGGCACGGTATTGGACATGTCATAACGGTTTTACTTATAATCAGGACCCATGTGATTGTTTAAAGGATAATAATGATGTGTTTCGGTTATTAATTATGCTTGTGATATTTATAATGCATATGTGACACACTAATGTACAGGGACGTGCCGAGGCGAGGTAAGTTTTGTATGGTACATGTTTAGGACCGCCTTCAAGGCGAATTTGCGTTCTAATTGGGGTTTATGGTTTTGAATCACCGAGATTTATCTCACCCCGTTGTGGTTAACCCTTTTTTAGGTCCTTAGTATGACGTATTGTCCAGTCTGGTTCAGGCTTCCATGGGAAAAGGACTACGAGTCCACTTTTTTCCCTATCCCCGGGACCACCCAGACTTGTGAGCTAGTTGTGACCACGATTTGGGTCAATGAGGGCCTCCTTCAGTTGGTGCCTCATCGCTTCAAAGTGTGGTTCATCAACGAGTGTAACGGGGCTCGGGAGGGTCCCTTGCAGGGTTTTGACTGACCGCCTGCCAAGACAAAGGATGGGGAGGTAGCTCACCCCATGGACATCGATATACCGGACGATGTCATGGAGAATCCAAAGCCCGAGTCGGAGGGATCCGGGGCGTAGGTTGCCTAGGAATTTCTTTTTGAGATATACTTGTAAATATGAACTCTTAGGTTAACTTGGTATGTTTATAAAGTGTAGTTTGTGAAAAATGTTGTGTGTTTTTACTATCCCTGTTTTTGTTGATTGGCCGAGTGTTTATTTAATTCACTTCCGCATGTGCTTAATTGAAAGATAAAAAGAAAGGGTTGGTGATGCATCCTGGGATGTCGCATTTTTAATCGACCGCTGAGGGATGTGTGCGTGCCTAGGATTCGGGGTGTGACAGCACCGAGATCTGAACGTTGTGTAATTTAGCAATTGAAAATGCGTTTGACTAGTAGAAGGAACGCTAAAAGTATAGAGTTAAAGTACACATGTTTTGCGACGGTGACATCGACGACAAAGGCAACTGTCGAGGCGGTGATGTTGCGTCAGAGGAAAGAGAGAGAGAAGGGTGGAGGTGAGGAAAAAACGTGAGCTTTGGACCAAATTTTAACAGAGAGGGTGAGAGAGAGCAATTTCTTCTTTTGATCTCTCCGTAACAGAACGGAGTGACAATGGGGAGAGGGAGTGAGTAGAGGAGAGAGAGGCTACAAACGTGGGCCTAGATCGACAAAGAGACAGAGGAGAGAGCGGGCTCGAATGACACGTGTCCATCACTAAATGATTTTCTACACGACCTACATGGAGTATTTCACTTACCCAATATTTTCTCATGTCAATGGGGAATAAACAATGAAAATTTGATGATTTAAGCTTGGATTTGTATAAATTTGTCCGGCCCGTATGGGCCAAGTTCGTCGAAAGCAATAGTGTAGTATTGATTTACTACTAAGTCACTGATTTTCTAAACTAATTACAAATGTCTGCCTCTATATGTTAATCTTTAGCACTTAGCATTTTTAGTTTGCATGTGAACGAATAAATACGAAATTGTATAAAAATCATAATTGCATATTAGTTTGGGGGCCAAATTTGTTGAAAAAATAAATACAACCAAAATTGAACGGGATTGTAATTTTTCCTTGACAATTTAAATATTGCTTTCTTCTGATAGCGTAACTATTCAAAAGACTTGATGCGATCCCATAAATTCTTACACGAGTGTTGATGAAATATTTCAGTAGTGATTGACATGATAGAGAGTCTAATGCGGAAGACATGGAAAAAAAAGTGTTATAAATATTACATGGCCAAAGGGAATAATCATAGCCAGCCCTCTTTTGAAAGAAAATATTGGATAGAGCTCTGATGCAAGTGTGGCAAATTCCAAGTCCACCTACTAGGTGCTCACTAGGCAACATGTTTCGCTTGGGCTGACCATGTTAGCCAACCAAATTTTAAATGTTCAAGGACTCTCTCTCTCTCTCTCTCTCTCTCTCTCATCCCAAAAAAAAAAAAAAGAAATACTATCGCACTCTCTCTCCATTCACGCTCTCAACTCTTCCTCCCTCTGGACCTTAGACCTACTGCCACCATCGCTGCCTCTAGTACGTCGCCTCCATCTTTGCCTGCTCCTCCAACCTCCAGCGCTGCCTCCTCTTGTCCAACTCCTCCCATGCCTTCTACATCTGCACCTGTGTCGATTAGGATGTCAAGGCCACATGCCGCGTTGATGAACCGCACTGCTACCTCCACCTTGTCCGTTGCCTAAGCCAAACTTTGTCGATCTTGAATCATTAGATTCAAGGTCTAGTTGAGCTCTACATCACAAATCTAGGGCTCACTTGACCTTTGTTCCAAAATCTGAGGTCCAAGTTCGCCAGCCAAGCTCAAGCTCTACGACTGAGGACCAAAACAGTGGCGAGGTGGTGGATTGAGACAACGGTGGGGTGGTGGTGGTGGAAAGGGACAAACATTTGTTGCCATCCTCATCGGAGTGAAAGGAAAGAAGAGGAAAAAATAAGAGAGGAAAGAGAGAGGCGAGATAGTAAGGCGGCTAGTGGTGCGGTCGGCCTCAGATGACACATGTCGCCGATAAATGAAGTGGGATTTTGACACACTGGAATCCCACTCCTATCTAATATTTTCTCCTCTTTTGAATTCTTGCCTACATTTTCCTATCCTGCTGCTCTATTTATTTATTTATTTATTTTTCTGTTGCTCTATCTATTGAATTGCTGGAAACATCGGGCTGATATTTGGGTTGTTGGCTTTGTCAACTCATCTATGTGGTTTATAACCCAGTGCAATCTTGAATTCAGTCCATATAACAAGTTTTAACAGAAGAATGTTAGATGCACATAAAAATCTTACTAAAATTTACTCAATAAGTACTATAACAAGTTTTGTTTGGGTATAAATAAATGAAAACCATGCGTTGAATCATTGGCTTCTTGAAATATCCAATACAAAATTGCCACATCATTTAGTAAAAATGTTTTAGTAAAATTTCTTAATACATGTAGCATTGCTTGTTTTGATAATGAATATTATGACTGCAGCACCCTTCGGTTATTTTCAAGCTAGTTTTGATGCGCTTTGAAATAACAAATATATATAGCTTTCATATTGAAGTTTTCTTAGGGTATCTGAATTTTTTATTTACAGATTTTAAAAATTCTATAAATGGGTAAAAGTACCTTCAAGACATTTGTTAACAAGATTTCTTTGTTGATAATACAACGTAAAAAATATTGTATATACTAATTTTCCATTTTAACAAGGCCTTTCAAACTAAAATGTCCGAGGATTGAACTTCAAACATCCTTTTGTTTGCAGTTTGAATCACACATAGATAATAACGTACAAACCCTTTAACCAGTTTATGGCACCTAACAAAGCAAACGAACATATGAAACTTAAATCAAGCGAATGGACAAACAAACCATAAATGATCACTATCATCATTGCGTCGCCCTTCTCATGATCAGGGGTTTGGCGAAACGAATTGGAGCAACTCATCGTTGTGCTCGAACTCGATCATGTCGTGCTCGGCCAAGGTGATCCATGCTTCGATCCCATCCCCGCATCTGGTTCCCATCAAAATTACCAAATTTTTTATGGGAACACTGGTGGTGCACACCCAAGCAGGCCTTCCCCAGCCGAAATCAGCCTCGTAGAACGGGAACCTCGCCCAGCTGCTGAACCTGTACAGCTCGATGGCAGACGACGCTGCCAGCTTCCGTGTCGCCATGAGGTTCTCGCAGGCCTTGGCCAATCCATTCTCGCCTTGAAGCGCGCTCAAATATTCGCTGTCAATTGCCCTTATTGAATTTCTGAGAATGCCTGCAAAGTCCTGCAATTCGTCACCCTTGTTTGGTTCCATGAGTGGTGCCACAACGGCCTGCACCAGATTGCCCAAGGTAGTCTCAGGCAATGGTTGTGGCCTTATCCTGCTTCTGATGTTCACCGCATGCATGACTGCTGACGATGGGCGATACTTCTCCTTCCACTCTGGCCTCTTCCTTGCTGCTGCCACGGCTGATTTCCATATGAGGGCAGTCACGGCCTCAACACGAGTAGGATTGGCACCACCGAACCCGGCCCTGAGGCGAGCCAAGCTCTCACCGTTGAAACAAAACCTCTTGGTCGAAAGCTTCTCTCTGCTGATGACTCCGGATGGCATTTGGTAGTTTATGTCCTTTGGTTGGAAGAGCTCGGATGCTTTCAAGAAGGGAGTGATGAGGCTCGCTTCACCATCGACTCCATTGGTGGCGATTTCAGACCATGCGTTGAGGAAAGCAGAAACCGACGTCCCATCAGCAATCTTGTGAGAGATGCAGATGCCGATCCCCATGCCGCCACAGTCAAAAAAATTGGCTTGGACCCCTACAATGACTTGTTCGTCAATGTTGGTACTGACTCTGTATGGAGAGAATGGGAGGAATTGCTGCAGCTGATCGATGTCTGGGTTCGAAAGGACTTTAGAAAGCTCGAAGCGAGCTTTCGCCTCCATATAGAGTGCACCCTCATCATTGCAATCAATGCCAGCATTTCCTTTCACCCTTCCACCTAGAGGGTAGAAGAGGGAAAGCGCCTGCGCAAGCGAAGTTTTCAGGTTTGCCGACACCAAGGCTGAGTCCGGCGCCGCCTTTTGGTCAGGAGCCAAGTAGAACAGGACGACCGGAACATAAAACGGTGGAGCTAGCTGGTCAAGGAGGCAGAAATTAAAGTTCCTTAGGTGAGGTGGAGTTGGAGAGGATGGCTTGATGGTCTCTGTGGAGACAACCTCAATTTTCGTGGCCATGTCTGTTGGAAAATTGAGAGATTTGAAAGTCTGTACTTTCAAGTTTCTTTGGTCCATTTTAATTTCTTTAAATCATGAAAAATGTGCTGCTTCCCTAAGCAAAAAGAAGGTCAACAGGTTTATCCACATGATGTTCAGAAATGGAACGTATGATTGCAAGAAAACAATAAAAAACATGGGTTTTGGGGATCCGCATCCGAGATAAGGCGCTATTTAGCAATGCTTATGTTTCTTTATTAATCTCTCATTTTGCTCTCCAAAATAGAAAAAGTATAGAAACATATTTTGTAATGTCAATTATTTTTTTTATTCCCTTAAATAGAAAAGTGACAAGGAAATAGATTTGGAACAGAAATAAAAAATATAAAAAATTAATGGCTTTTTGTTCCCGAGAATAATTTCTAAAAATAAGTCTATTTTTTTTTTTCATCTTCTTCCATGCCACTTGGCGCCCCCACTGCCGCTCACTGGCTGTCGCCGACCGGTGGCGGACAATGGTGAGTGAAGAAAAGAAAAAAGAAAAAGAAAAGAAAAGAAAAAAAAAACGATTCTTAAAAAATTATTAAAAATTAGAAGAAATACTACATTATAAAAATTTGTGGATCGTACCAAACACATTCTTATTCTTTTTCTATTCCAAGAATAGAAATTTTGTGTTCTTATCAAGCGCGTTCTTTTACTCAAAAATTATTTCAAGAAAATATAAATATAAAAATACTATTTCTTAAAAGAAATTGTTTATCGGAACATAAACATTACCGAACAGAACATAAAATGCACAAAATGGCAACTGTCATCAACTTGGATGGCATGCAACGTGGGCCATAATTCAATTTTAGAGGAATGGGAAATTGCTCAAAAAGAGGTCAAGCCACAATGGCAAAATGGGAAAATTGTCCACAAGATGATAGATATATTTTTCTTTTATCAATTCAGTTATAAATATTTCAATTTTGCCAATTGAGTCCTAAATTTTTTCACTTTTTGTCTATTGAGTTCATCCGATAAATATTGATCAAAATTTGCTAACATAGACGCCGATGCTGACATGGATGAAATTTATTAGTTTTCTAAATTTTAATTTCTTTTTTTCTTTTATTTTTTTCCCTTTTCTTCCTTTGCTAGCTGCCAAGCCTTCAGCAATCGGCTAGCGACTATGGCTGGTGATGGTTGGCCTTGCCAGGAACTAGCGAGGAGCAACCTCGTCGACCTCAGGCATGGTCATCCTCATCAGGATCCGATGAGGGACAACTTCACTGGCCTTGGACAAGGGCCAGCCTCTCTTGCAACCGGCGAGGTCGCCCCTCGTCTGCTTTAGGGGAGGGTGAGGGCCTTGCCCTCACTAGTTGGAGCCTTTGGCTAGTCATCAGAGGTTGGTTGACTGGCAGAGGAAGAAGAGGAAAAAAAAAGCATAAGAAAAGAAAAGAAAAAGAAATCAAAATAAAAAATTAATACATTTTGTTCGTGTCAATGCCGACTATGCCACGTAAGACACCTGGCATCCACGTCAGCTCATTCTAGCCAAAATTGACTGGTTGAATTTAATTGACAAAAAGTGAAAATGTTTAGGACTCAATTGATAAAATTAAAAAAATTAGGATTTTTTGGATAATTTTTCTAACGTGGAAGTGTCGAAAGGATTCATAGAAGTCCTAGCTGCAATTTGAATATCTCAATTATGTAAAACATTATATGAATAAGGGTTCTTTCTCGGGACTGTTTTCAACCACCATATGTGTATCTTAAGACCTTAAAATACATTTTCCATTATATGACATTTATTATAGTTATATAATAATTCTATAGTCATTGTTTGGCTTTTGCGTATCTCAATTAAAGATTAATATTGTTGGATGGTTCATTCTAGACCTAGCTTCTTAACGGGGACTCCAATTGATAGTCATATACGGTATTTATTATTAAGCCAGAAATAAACTGTCGAAACTCCTTGAGTACCCAATAATCCTCACAAAGTGTGCTGTCTCATTTTTGAATTTCTTTCCTTATTTTGAGAAAATTAAAAAAAATTCCACCCGTTTTTCAAGTGAAATTCACTTAGTATCATCTACTACAAATTTGTATCCAATACACAAATAATACAGACAAATTAGACTTGCAATTTTTTCAAAGAATTTTTATTCGTTAAGATACACAAAAAAAGAAACTATTTTATTTGGACAATAAAATCCAAGTTAACCTCCTTTCTTGAAAAAGAAACTTACTTCTCTCTTGATTTGGATTTTGATACTATATAGAAAAGAGAAATTAAATTATAATGTGATGTCGGAAGTAAAATGAATAGAATTTGTTTTATACTAGCTACAACAATTAAACGTGACTCAAATGTGATGTAAATTTATTGAGAAACCAAACCTAAAATTGAACATGACACTACAGGATGTGATCAAGTTGAAATTAATACATTGACAATTTGTTATAAATTTTTAATTTAAAAAAGAACGTTTGTCATTGCATAGGAATAGTTTGTAATGCAAGGATAATCAAATGAATATTATTTCATATTTGTGATCATCAGAATTTTGGTAATTAATAATTTTAGGTTTCCTTTTTCCCTTTTCAATTAATGTTGAAAATTTTATTTATTTATTTATGGGAACTCCAAGAGATTTTGATTTCACAAAGAGTGCTTTTTCCTTCTGTATAATGCACTTGTACCCGAGGAAATCGGATAACTGTGTCTAATTGCAAAGTTTCAATCCTCACTCGTGCCCAATGAACGAGGCATGTCTGATGTAGTGTTAGCGACATCCTAATTTTTTAATATTAAGCACCTCAAACATGTTATTGAGTCGTCTAACTTAGAATCGGGCTAGTTATTTTTCTTTCCCCTTGTCTGACATTCATCCTATTCGTGGACGCTATTGAATTTGTGCATCTTTTCACTTAAAACGCGAGAAGTCAATGCGAGAGGCCAAGGTAGACCACGATGCGGCATTATCGAGGACAACATTGCCACGTCCATGTAACGTTGACCAATGAAGTCTGACATGTGGCAGGACGTCACGCCGGCAGCTAACTTGGCTGCCAATGCCGTGCGCATGTACTTCCGATACACGTATGGTCCAACCGTGGCCAAGGGCGCATGCTGTCTTCGTCCAACACAGTTTTGGATCTCGAAAATCTCTATGAACACGTCTTAATTTGTAAAATTTTTTGAGTGGTTTATTTTATGTTTACTGTTTATTCAGATTATGTAAATTTTGCGTAACAAAATAATAAAATCGGTAGTAATCGTGCAGATTACATAATGAGTGCTTCTAGGTACATACCAGAAGCAGTGTAATATTGTGATATTTGTTCTGGAATTTTTCTAATTTTGTATTCTATCTTATTGTGAGGATAGATTACCTAGATATAATGGTACGAAGAAAGCATAAATGTGTGTTATTAGAGGAAAAATTGCCACCAAATAAAGATGTCCAAAGAGAGGGGAAGTATCATAGAGATGTTCATTGGTAGAATTGGTCCAAATGACGTGTTGTATCTGTTGGATAAAGCTCATGAGAATAAATAAATTTTTCTAAGGCATGCAAGCGTAAGCATTGTCCTTAAGGATAATTCTGCCTCTTGGAGTGCGAAACTCAGTGCGATAGGCTTCTGACGGCTATCCTCCCAAAATACAACTGACCTTTTTCTATATTTCACATTGAATAATGGAAAGAACAGAAATAACGCTGTGTATAACCCAGCAAGGAAAAGAAAAGGAAATATTTTAAATGAAGGATATTCTCTCTTTCATTCAATATATATTTTCAAGATTGTCTTATGAGATTTTATTTTTATATTCAGACAAAATAGAGCCATTGTAATATAATGGAGGATTTATTTGAGAAATAAATTAAACATTATAAAACGATTTAAAAAGCCGTTATTTGACCGTTAAGAAACCATTGTGACCATTAAAAATAATGATGGTCTTCAATGCGGTCATAACTTTTATCGAAGCTATTATTGTAAATATTTCAAAATATTATTGAAATATCCAACAATCCCCCACATATTTCAAAATATTTTGAAAATAAAAAATTAATAATGATGCTGGGTTATTTGAGTGTAATGCATCGGAACTGGTGCTTGTTAGGCTATGAATGAACCCTAGAAAAAATTCAATACAATTCACGAAATTATTGGTGAAACCTTCTATGAACCAAAAATTTCTTTTGTGAATTATAATTTTCATCAATCACATTGCACTCCCACAAACTTTGTTGTTCAACGCGGTTTTGCGCTAATAGGCCATGCGTGTGCTTGGTTTATTCATAAGTGCTTTAGAGATTTTCGACAATAATTGTCATAGGAGCGGCCCCACTCCACACTTATATAGGTAATTCCATCAAGTGTATTTTGCAGCTTAATACACTACTAATAATGGTTATGGAATTTCATTAAGAGCTTAGCCCAACCTCTTTTACCTTGCCGTTTTGCACTATTCTTATCTTAGGATGGACAATAATTTTTAATAGTGTATCACTAGAACAACAAGTGACTTGTTATTACCCATATGAACCTAATTCATGGGATCGCCAATCACATAGGTTGGGTTACCATCACTGTTGTTTTTCTCAATTAGCTTAAGTCCCATTCCCCTCAATGTGTCATAAATTAATTTTCTTCCCACAGGTTTAGTCAAAGGATCGGCCAAATTCACTTCTGACTTTACAAAATCGATGGATATAATTCCATTTTTAAGCAGCTGCTTTACTACATCATGTCTCAATCGGATGTGTCTATTTTTACCATTGAAAGTTCTATTCTTTGCAAGGGCTATTGCCACTTGGCAATCACAAGTGCATAGACACAGAATGTGTTTGTTTCATTCCCAAAGGAATATCCGCTAAGAGGTTCCTTAACCACTCGACCTCATTGCCAACCAATTCTAGAGCCACAAACTCTTGACTCCATGGTGGATTTAGCAATTATTATTTGTTTGGCTGACTTCCAAGTTACAGCACCTCCACCAAGGGTGAACACATATCCACTAGTGAATTTTGTCTCATCTGAATCCGAAATCCAATTAGCGTCACTGTATCCTTCTAATATAGCGGGAAATCCACTATATAAAATACCATAATTCATGGTCCCTCTCAAATATTTCATCAATCTGCTCAAGGCAATCCAATGATCATCATTGGGATTTTGTGTATACTTACTCAGTCTACATACAACATAAGCTATATCAGTCGAGTATAATTCATCAAATGCATCAAACTCCCAATAATTTGAACAAACTTAGACTGAGCCACACCATCCCTTTTATTTTTCACTAAATGAATATTAGAACCATAAGGCGTATTCACAGGTTTGACATCAAAGTGATCATACTTTTTAAGTAGCCTCTCCACATAATGCGCTTGAGTGAGCATTAGGCTACTATCACTCTTTACGATTTTAACACCCAAAATAATATTAGCTTCCCCCTATATCCTTCATATCGAATTTAGAAGTCAAAAAACATTTTGCTTCATTCACAACATCAATACACGTACCAAAAATAAGCATGTCATCAACATATAAGCTAATAATTATAGATTCACCATTAACGGTTTTTGTGTATACACATTTATCTACTCCAATAGAGAAAAATACAATCCTTAGGTTACAAACTTTGTTTTCTTGACTAGGAAAAATACAATCCTTAGGTTGCATCATGTAAATTTCTTCTTCCAAATCACCATTTAAAAAAGCTGTTTTAACATCCATTTGGTGAACAACAAGTTTGTAAATAGAAGCTAAAGCAATTAAAATAGGAATTGATGAAATTCTTGTAACTGGAGCAAAAGTGTCAAAATAATCAACACTTTGTTTTTGATTAAAACGTTTTGCAACTAATCTTGCTTTATATTTATCAATAGAGCCATCAAGATTATATTTCTTTTTAAAAATCCATTTACAACCAATCGGTTTTGCACCGGGTGGTAAATCAACTAACTTCCAAGTTTGATTTTGTAGGATAGAATCAATCTCGATTTTATAGCTTCTTTCCAAAAATTGCTTTCTGAGGAAGATATTGCTTCAGAACAAGTCAAAGGATCATTATCAATAAGATAAGTATAAAAATCATTTCCAAAAGAAGTTTCTTTCCTTATTCTTTTGCTCCTTCTCAATTTATCATTTGAATTTTCGAAAATGTTTTTATGAAGAGGTGCAGGAGAAATAGTATCAATATTTAATGGAAAAATATGCTCAAAAAATTCTGCATTTTTTGTCTCAACTATAGTATTATTATCAAGCACGTCACTTTTTAATATAAGAAATCTATATGCAACACTATGATCAGCATAACCAATAAACATACAATAAGATGATTTAGAGCCTATTTTCCTTTTCTTAGAATTAGGAGGCATAACCTTAGCAAGACACCCCCACACTTTCAAATATTTTAAATTAGGACAATAACATTTCCATAATTCATAGGGTGTTTTACCTGTTTTCTTATGAGGTATTCTATTTTGGATGTGACATGCAGATAAAATGGCTTCACCCCATAAATTATTTGGAGCATCATAACTAACAAGCATAAAATTCATCATCTCTTTCAAAATCCTATTTTTCCTTTCAGCTATGTCATTAGATTCAGGGTAATAAGGAGGTGTAGTTTCATGAATTATTCCTTCCTTTTCACAAAATTCTTTAAGCAATACATATTCTCCACCTCTATCCGATCTAATTCTTTTTATCCTTTTATTCAATTGGTTTTCTACCTTAGCTTTATACAAAAGGAATATATCAAAAGCTTCATCTTTATGCCTAAGCAAATAAGCTTTAGTAAATTTGTTATAATCATCAATGAAGGTCACGTAATATTGTTTGCCTCCTCTAGTCATAGTTTGTTTTAAATCTCCTAGATCAGTATGAATAAAACTCAACAAATCAAATTCTCTATTTATAGAAATACAAGGCTTTTTTGTTAATTTTGTTTCGGCACATATTATGCATTTATTGAAACATGGGTTTTTAATTCCAGAAATTAAACCTTGTTTTTGCATTTTCTTAATATAAGAAATACTAACATGACCTAATCTACCATGCCATAAATCAATAGATTCAGCCAAGTAAGCGAAAGTAGTAGCATTTTCATTGATAACATTGGAAACGTTAAGAAGAAAAAATCCTTCATTACAATAACCCTTTCCCACAAAGACGTTATTTTTTGTCATTACAATTTTATTAGATTCGAATGACACCTTCACTCCAACATTTCCTAAAAGAGTTACTGAAACTAGGTTTGCCCTCATGTTAGGGACATGTAACGCATCATTCAGGGCCAAAGTCTTGCCAGATGTGAGCTTGAGAAGAACTTTTCCTTTCCCAAGAACTTGAGCTGTTCTTGAATCACCAAGATAAATAATTTCTTCTCCTTCCCCTACTGGCATGTAGGAGGAAAAGGCATTTTTGTTTGCACAAATATGCCTGGTAGCACCTGAGTCTACCACCCACTCTTTCACGTTGGCCACAATGTTGGCTTGGGAAATAACTGCAACAATTATATCATTAGAGTAATCTGCTTTAACCAAATTGACTTTTGGTTTAACAAGATTGTCATTTCCCATTATTCTCTTTCTGCTGTGTGCTGCATGATGACCTAGTTTCCACAAACAAAGCAAGAGCCTTTCTTTTTTAAGGTGGGGTGAGCAACCTTCGGATTGTAATCAGGTTTTTTGTTATTATACTTATTTTGGCAATGTTGAGATTTGCCTTGCACCAAATTTGCCCTGGGAGCAATTTCCTTCTTTGGCAGCTTTGATCTCCTTGCGAGTTATATCCTCAATGATAATATGCACGATTAGATTAGCTAGTGACAATTGCTTGTCCTTATGCTTGAGTTGTTGCTTGTAGTTATTCCAAGACTCAAGCAACTTTTCAATCAAGCAGCCCGCAATAAATTCTTCTTGTAAACTGATGTTTTCCGCCTTCAAGTCCTCCACTAGCTTGTGATATTCATTGATTTGTGTCTTGATCTCCTTATCATCGAGCATTTCCCATCGATATTAATTTCCGATTACAAATTTTTGTCTGCCCACATCTTCGGTAGTGTACTTTGTAGTCATGGAGTCCCATATTTTTTTTGCTTCCTTATACAGACAGTAGACATCAAACAATTCATTAGAAATAATACTAATAATTGTGCCTACATGCCTTATTAGCATGTATCCATTGATCTCGCAGCTTGGTATCAGTTAGTTCGGCCTTTGTAAGTGCGAAAGCCACACCGTGCACATCTAGGATAGAAAAAACCCTTTCTTGCCACCTTCTGAAATTGTTGCCATTAAAAACTTCGATCTTCGATATGTCGGGGAATGGTTTGGCATAGGATATATGTGGTAGTGGTGGTAGTGCAATTGGACTAGCAAAGATTGAGGCATCAGCAGCATCAGTATCAACTTGAGGCTCCATGGGACTTATCTTTAAGATTGTTGGATAAAGCTAATGAGAATAAATAAATTTGTCTGAGGCGTGCAAGCGTAAGCACTGTCCTTAAGGATAATTCCGCCCCTCTCCTTAAGGATAATTCCGCCCCTCGGAGTGCGAGACTCGGTGCAATAGGCTTCTGACGGCTATCCTCCCAAGATACAACAGACCTTCTTCTATATTCCGTACTGAATAATGGAAGGAACAAAAACAACTCTGTGTATAACCCAGCAAGGAAAAGGAAAGGAAAGATTTTTAAAGGAAGGATATTCTCTCCTTCATTCAGTGTATATTTTCAAGATTGTCTTATGAGATTTTATTTTTATATTCAAACAATAGAGCTGTTGAAAGAGCCATTATAAAATAATGGAGGATTAATTTGAGAAATAAATTAAACGTTACAAAATGATTTAAAAAGCCGTTATATGATCGTTAAGAAAGCGTTATGTAACCGTTAAAAATAATAATGGTCTTCAATGTGGTCATAACTTTTATCGAAGCTAGTATTATAAATATTACAAAATATTATTGAAATATCCAACAGTATCGCATGCTATCTGACGTATCTCTTCTTCGAAGAATATGAGAAAAATGGAGCCAATGACTTCTTAACAGCTGAAAGCGAGCTTTCACCTCCAAATAGAGCGCATCCTCATCATAGCAATCAACGTCGGCATTTCCTTTCACCTTTCCACCTAGGGGGTAGAAGAGGGAAAGCGCCTGGGCGATGGAAGTTTTCAAGTTGCCCGTCACCGAGGCAGAATTCGGCGCTGCCTTTTGGTCAGGAATCGAGTAGAACAGGACGATCGGAACATAAAACGGTGGAGACAACTGGTCAAGGAGGCAACAATTGAAGTTCCTAAGGTGAGGTGGAGTTGGAGAGGACGGCTTTATGGTGTCTGTGGAGACAACCTCAAGTTTCGTGGCCATGCCTGTTGGAAAATCGAGAGATTTGAATGTCTGTACTTCAAAGTTTCTTTCTGGCGAATAATTTGTTCCTTTGGTCCTATTCAATTGCGATAAATCAAGAAAAATGTGTCTCTTACCAAGAAAAAAAGATAGTCAACGAGCTCATCCACATGATGTTCAGAACAAGAATGCATAATTATAAAAAACATTAAAAATAATCTTATCTCAAAATCTGATGCTTTGTAATTGCATATTTCGATTAAATTGATATCTAATTCTATCCCTTTCAGTGTTGGGCTTATTATCATTTAGGATATACTTTGTAACTCGCAACAGCACATAATATTTAATTCTATCTATAAGGATTTAAATGGAATTGTTGATCGCGCAAGTATCCTTAAAATTTATATTTTGATCTTTAAGACTTAAAATCAATTTATCAATTTTATTAGCAAAAATTCAAGTGATTAGATAATGCATTCATATTTTAATCAATTGGATGATACCTTTGTGGATTGAGTGATGTGAATATCTAATTGCTTTCCTTGTCCTGAAAATACAAAAATATTGCATTGCACATCACGTAAATTAATAAGGTCATATTGAATGTTTAAGTAGTTCTATAATATTCAAGAAAAGATTCTAATTTAAATTAGGAATTGGCATTGTTTAATACATAAATTGAATTAGATATTATCTTTGTTTTAGATGGTTAATTTCCCTATTTGTAATAACGAATTGTAATAGAAAAAAAAAAACATGCGGAGTAGTTACATATTAATTATTGCCCATCATATTAAATATTGACACCCTTTAGTCACAATGCTCAAACTGCATTGCTTGACGACGCTGAAACAAAACATGATGACCAGACCCTGCGATTGCATCACCAGCAACTGGGTGATGAGCGCGTTGCACTTATCCACTCCTTCATTCATAGAACTGTAAACTAGACATATTTGTGGCTTAGAACCACTCCCCGGAGACGCAAAGATATTGACCAATGGAGAGATCATCGCAGTTTACGTTTGGATTGATGGAATACAAGGTGTCGAGAGTCAATTCGTACTGCTGTGCCATTGCGTAGCAAGTGTCTTCACTGTTCACTTGCGCCAGTTCGCGGCACAAAAGGAAAGATTCCCCTGTAAAGCACCATGCATAAACCAGAGAAAGACTTGAGTCCCAACGAAATGATTTGATTGATGACTAGTGAAACACTATTTGCGTAATTTACACTAGCAATGAAGAGAATCGTGCGTAGCGCATGCATTGAAAACTACTTTAATATTATGAGAAACATGGGTATTGTCAAGCTGCTTATCCTTTTGTATAAAAGAAAAACTTCCAGCTACTATTGCAGCATTAAAACAGATTTTATTCCAAAACTGGTCGAAAGTAATGGTACTAGGGATGTGACTTGTGGTTGGCCGAGGTTTTGAAATAGAAAGCGGATCCTCAATGTACGATGAAGTTGCAGAACAAGATTTTGAAGTATGCAGGAAGAAAATACATATTTGATGGAGATTAGAAACCCATTACTTCCAACTATTAGGCTCTTGACCTGGGTGACCATGAGGACGAACAAGAGTATCGAAACCAAGTTGAAGAAGATGGTGGACTCGTGACTGGTGATCTTAGCCATGCTTTTTGATTATCTTAGCTTAATACTAAGTTTGTAAGAGAGATGCCTTGCATATCTTTCTATTTATAGATGAAATAAGAGAATGAGACAAAGTAATTGTTATAAGTTAAAAGAAAGAGCCGGCTTTGTGTTGACGCTTTGAGCTACATATTATAAATAAGATTAATATGGAGTATATGCCATGAGGGGGAAGGATAATACCTATGCAAGTATCCTTCGTTTTTTTTTTTCTTTTTTCAATTGCAAAAGTCAAACTAAGAATGTTATTTTTACATGAGGAATCATCGCCGGCTTGGATTTCAAATGTCGATGAATTATTAAGATGAGGTCTGCATGTATTTGACTTTGCAGGATAAATTTTGTCTTTTCTTCGTAAAGATAGTGTTAAAGTTTCCCATCTTACGGTCGTTTCGCTGGAGCTTTTGCTCCCATTCGATGTTGGCCGCGAGATTACTAACGTATTGCACTGGTCGGTAACTTTTTTTTTTTTTTTTTTTGGTCGATGTTGGCATTTAAATTTTGATTTTTCTTTAGTCAAAATTAGTGATGGAGTTCAATCCCTAAACCCAAAAAAAAAAAAAAATCAATATCGTATAGTTGCCATTGGCATCCTCAGTGGCACGCAAAATACCGTGGAGTATTACAGAATCTTTCTTATTGACAGGTGCCCATTGAAATTGACATATTTTAAGCGAAAGTCTTAAATTTATTGAATGGATCAAGGTAGCAATTTGAATTAGGATTTTTGACATGGCAACCCGAATTGGAGTCTAAATTTGGCCAATAAGGAATAGAGGACAATGCATCACGGCTAGAATAGTAGCTTAAAAAGGGGATTGCACATCACGATCTTGAAAGGACGGATTTTGGCTTATCATCACGCGTTGCCACTGAGACTTACCCAAGTACATGATATCTTTCATGTGTCGATGCTAAGAAAGTATGAACATGATCTAACCCACATACCAAATTTTGAGGAAATAGATGTGGACGACGGAGTGTTGTACGTGGAAAGTCCAATGTGAATAGTGGATCAAAAATAGCAAGTGTTGCGGACCAAAACGATTCCTTTAGTCAAAGTGGTTTGGCAACATCATGGAACGGAGGGAGCCACGTGAGAAAGCGAAGAGACAATGAGGCATCAGGTTTTCCCATCATTTTGAAGCGTCTTGTATTAATTCAAATTTCAAGACAAAATTTTTATAAGAGGAGAAGAGTTATGATATCCTGAAATTCAACATTTATCGATATATATATATATATATATATATATATATATATGAAATGGTTATTTCATCAATTTACCAATAATTAAATTACTCGAACTGACCACTCATAAGTTAACTAATCTATTGGAAGAGGTCCATAAAGGATTAAAACACAAAGGACCAAAAAATTCAGTCAAGATAGACTGCTCAACTATAAGAATCAACAATGGTCAACACTACAATACTATAAGTCAATTAACGAACGAATATAAATCAATACGACAAAAGTATGTAGTCAGTTTGCGGGTGATTCCACACAATTATGATATTCGCTGCAAACAACAGTAAATTGATTTTCTATTGATCTTGTACTTAGGAGTAGTCATCTATTCCTTGCGATCATATGATAATCGAGGATCATCCACAATTGAAGAGGCACAAACATAGATTGAAAATTATTGGCTACGGGTTAATCGCACTAAAACCCCTAAAAGCCACTCGATAGTTTAGGTCGTACTAAAGTCACATTTGATCGACTTTAACAACAAATTTTAATTCGATTTCAAGTATCTCACTTTCAAGAATTCTAAAACCAACATATTGGATGTTGCCTCATTTATCTGCAATTTATCGATAAGCTTAAAATTTTCAAATAAGGACTAATCGGTCAAGAATTGGAAGCCAAGAAGAGAAGCCAAGCTAAGTGAAAGCCAATGGGCCTCAGGCCCATGATGTTCGGCCAAGAAAGCCCAGTTAGGCCCGCCAAGCCTAATTCAAGCCCATCCAAGCAAACGGGCCCAAAAGAAAAATATGAATTTTGGTCAAAAATTGTGAAATGTCCATAATACCCCTTCTAGAAGCTTGGCATTCATGGGCAAGAAGACAAAAGAAGAGATTGAATGCAAGAAATTGAAATTAAGGGAGAGTGGTTTGGGGAAATGATGAAAATTTGGGGAAAAAATATATATTTTCTTATATATATATATATATATATATATATATATATCTTTCTTTCTTTCTTTCTCTCTTTTTCTCTCCTTCCTCCTTCCCTTGTCGCCGACCCTCTTCTCTCTCCATCCTCACTCTCATTTTTCATCTTCTTCCTCTTCTCCTTTTCCTTGCCTCCTTAGCTACCCATTACCTCCCATTTGCCATGCCACTACCGCCGCTTGCCACCGCTCGTTGCCGGGCCGCCACTCGCCCATCCTCACTATAGCAAAATGCCACCACCACCATCATCACCGAACCCTCCCTTCTTAGCCAAGCTAAGGCCCCCAAGCTTGGCTGTGGTTTAAGCCGCCGCCACCATCGCCATGGAACCGCCCTTCAAACCGTGAGCCCTATATTCATGCCGCCGTCGCCTTGAGTTCACCATTGTCGTAAACTATGAGTTAACCTCCTAATCTTTGATTAGAGAGTTAATCACGTTTATAGGTAGGTTTAGTTTATGGATAATGGTGGTTGGTGGTAGTTAATGATGGTTAGTATTAAGTGTGATTAAATATCATTTATATCAAGGCTAATGGTGATTAGTCTTAATTAACCATAGTTAGTTTAATTAATTACAATTAGATTAATTAATGACGGTTAGTTTTAATTGATTGTAGTTATATTAATTAATGACAGTTAGCCCTAATTAATTACGGTTAGTTTGATTAATCACAATTAACTCAATTAATCGCGATTAGTTCTAATTAATGGTGGATTAGTCAATAAGTATAATTTTATGCTTGATTTAATGGATGAATTTATACATAACTCATATTGTTGGAGCTTATTATGCCATGATATTGATTGTCCAATTTATGAACCTTAAATATTATTTTTTTTTAAAGAAGATTTTATTGGCAAGAAAATGACAAATTTTGAGGTGTCATGTTTGAACGTCGTGTTTTATGTGTTAAATGGGGCTATGGGCTTTTAAAATGAAAGTGTGTAAAATTTAGCGGGTTAATTTTAAATACATGACCATGTGTGATTATTTTACCACAATTTTTAGTGTAAAAGGCCTAGGTTTGTTGTTTGAGCACAAACTTTGTTGCATTGGGCTAATTGATGGTGGATAAGAATTGGTTTGAGTGGTTGAGTACTCGTGTGATCACATAATGGCTGTAGTGTGTATGATTACACAGGGTCCTAGTTCTATCTTGATGCATATGAATATGCAAGACGATGCCCAATTTTATCAAATGCCCGGTAGGGGTCCGAATGCCGAGTGCAATTGAGGCCAGACCGATACTCCTAATGGAATGCCGTTCTAATGTGTATAAGTACGTGAGATGATGCCGTGCCTGATAGGGTGAGATGATGCTCGATCATGTTAGATATCGCCAACCCTTGTGATGGCCGTGGCCCTGAGTGGTTGTAATAATTGAAACACGTGTGGATGCATTGTGCATGAAAAGTTATGTGATGTGTTTTGATTATAAGTTATATGTGCTGTGGTGTTGTTGACCTCTGTTAATTGATATCATGCAAGGGTGTGCCAAAGTGAGGTTAGTATTTGTAATGTTGTATGTTTAGGCTACCTCCGAGACCAATCAATGTCCTAATTAAGGTTTAGGTTATTGACTCGATGAGATTTTATCTCACCCGTCATTGTTTATTATTTTTCAGGGCCATAGTATGGAGAACCTTCGTGTGCGGTTGTGGTGAGCACAAGATGTGTGACACTTTTCGGCTGGCCCTGCTGTAGTGAGGTTTGTGTTAACCCTAACTCTAAAGGTTTTTGAATTGATCGGTAGGAAGTGATCATATAAAGGCTTGTAATTATTAAACTTCTTAAGGTTAATGGTCTTGTTCAGTTGAGGCTGCTGCTCGCTATCTACTGCCACACCCCTGAAGATCCAGCAACCCGATGCTTCCCAGCGCCGTGTTCTGCTCTATCGCAGCTGTGGCCCCAGCAATCTGATTCACTTGCGCGGTTCTTCATGAATTTTGTCTCTTGTTTACTTTACATTCTATGCATATGAAGTTGAATTTTGCGGAGTGTCAACAATGTACAGGGACTTCACCATCAAAAAACCACTGTTCATGAAGAGTATTCAACAAATTCTCAGTTTCAACTGGAATTAGTGAGTCTCCAGCAAGGAGATATTATCAAGTTGAATATTGGAAAGTTGATAGAGACATTAAGAAAGTGACCCGCGGGACGAGCACTAGAATAAAAAATCTGCGGGATCCGCATCCTCTCTTCACCGGTCATCTCGAAGGTATTCTTGGACAGAATTTTCCATGTTATGTCTATTTGAGTTGCTGGGAGATATTGGACAAACCTCAAATATAATTTAAACCAAACCAGTGACTAAACTAAAACCAAATTGATAACTTGTTATTGGTTTGAAACTTTCAGCATCAAGGTGAGCTTAAACAATCATACCAAATAAGTAGGGATTAATTTAATTTTTTTTTTTATGCCGATGATCCGGCCTAGCTCACCTTACGGGAGCACAACACCGACTATACCTCGGGGGAGACTAGCCTAGCAACCCACCAGCCGGGGCCCCATGCTTAAGTTGTGGAACTGCTTTGGGAGTTGTGGCGGTCTCTGGGAGTCGAACCCCTGACCTGGCAGTCAAGAGGCCAGGCCTCAACCAGCGCAGCCATGTGTGGGTGGGTTGGGATTAATTTAAATGTTTACCTCTGCAAATTCTAAAAATATGGATGGCATGCATGATCAAGATTTTTGTTCTACCACTTCCCGCTCCGGACCCTCACTAATTGTGCCTTTGTTTTTCTGTGTTTTCTCATCAGAGGCTTCAAAGAGCTCCGCTCCTGCCCGTTTCTTCTTCGCCGATGCCAATCACCAGCAACGATGCCTCCAAGTTATCAGCTACTTATTTTGATCATCCTTCGAAATCGACATCTGCATCTCCAAGATAAGTACTTCTATACGCTGTTCTTGGAGAAATAAAGACGAGAAATCTTAACTATTGATTCCCTGTCATTGAGTTCCTATTTGTGACTTGAACATGTTTCATTACACATGTGATGATTAGAATATGGATTAACGGCTTTGACGAGTTCCCTGGTTGATGAAGATTTTTTATGATGTTTAGTTTTTGAAGCTAGAAAAACGATGAACAGAGCTAGGTGAATGATGAACAATGCACAGAGTTGATCATGTCTCGATAGGATGTTTGAAAGAAATAATAAATGAAAGATGCAAAGGAAAACTAAGCGATGTATGAGTTCATGTTCTGAACTGTGATGGACTGAGAAAGAGGCCAAATGAAAGAAAGAAATAAAAAGAAAGAAAACAATAAAAAACTAAGCAGATATATAAAAATTATTTTAAACAATAAAAAATAAGAAAAAGGAAGAGAGTTTAGCTGTGCAACATGTGTTTGGGCGTCAACCAAGAATAAAAAAGGGAAAAGGAAATAAAGGGAATAAAAAATCATAAAATAATAAAAAAAACTGATAATCAAATTTCATTTTAGGTTGTAATCTTAATTGAATTTCATTTTAGTTCGGGCTCATTTGTTTAGTGAGATATTTTCTTTAAATTTTTTAAATGAATCCAAACTTTAGAAAGTCCTTTTTATATATGAAATAAGACAAAATAAAAAATGTAGAAAATTTCAAAATTATATAAAATTGAAAAGATCAAAATCTCATTGCATTAATAATAGATCTGCATTTAAGGATTAATTCATATAAATGTTTGTACTCTTTTGTCGATTTCCATTTACAATAGATTCCTTTTTGCAGAGATTATAATTAGAATTACACTTTGAATTCTATTTGATTTTAATTGCTTAGAGGGTTGCTCTCCTAGCACTTAAGATGCGGCCTTGTAATGTTCTTTACCGGACAACGCATTGGGTTATTTTGCCATCCCTTACCTTTTCTTTGTTCTTCGTTAGTATTCTTGATGTGCTTCTTGTGATTGCTTTTATATAATTTTTTGTGTTGAGTCATTTTTCAGTTGAATGGTTACATTAAATTTTAGGACCATATGCAATTGTGAGCACCTATAGAGTGATGAGAACGTCATCGTTAAACTCCGCTAAGCACCCAATTCAAGGCGACGTTGATTCTGTACTCCAGCACGTAACCTCAGTGGGAACATCTTTGAGTTATACATCCACGTAATAAGCCCCATTCCTATGGAGTAGCATGCCACATTGGTGTTGTCCTACGTGGCATTCTTCCTTATTGGAATGGGGTGGGTGTACAGCTTGGAGATCTTTCCGCAGAGGTTGTGTGCACTGGGGTGCGTAATCGACGTTGTGGTAAATCAAGTGGCGAGTGCAGTGTTATTGATGATGTACGTAGCGCTCTACAACACGACTACCATCGGTAAGGTCTTCTTCTTGTTTGCAGCGATTGCGAGCGTCGCTTGGGAGTTCATCTACACAATAAGCAAAGAGTCACTGGTAAGTCCAACATTTTCGTTCATGCGGTTTTTTGTAGCTGGTTTAGTTGAATCACGTCGTTCCTCTTTTGTTGATCCGCAGACGTACTGCCGTTGAGAATGGCTTACTCACATGCTGCCGCCTTTTATTGGAGTTGCGCCACCCTCCCGTCTTTTAGGTGTTTATCACCAACTCATCATTTGCGTAAGGATAAACTTGATTAATTGAAGCTTAAGTATTTATTGACTTTCTGACTTTGAGTTACTAGAATTTGTTTGACTAACTTCATGATATACATTGTTGCGTTGCATCGCATGTATTTTCCAGTTCTAACTCTTGTTCTGATTTTAACTCTGCACATTCAGTTACTGCGAGGGCTGAAATATCTCCACTCGGCCAACGTTCTTCACCACGACCTCAAGCCCGAAACCTGCTGGTGAACGCCAACTGCGACTTGAAGATATGTGACTTCGGGCTCGCGTGGACCAGCCAAAGCGACAGGCAGTTCATGACCGAGTACGTGGTCGCACGCTGGAACCGCACGCTTGAGCAGCTGCTCTCATGCGATAAATACGGGACCTCGATCGACATCTGGTCCGTGTGCTGCATCTTCATGGAGATCCTGGGGCGCAAGCCCGTGTTCCCCAAGACAGGGTGCCTCAACCAACTGAAGCTGAACATCAACACGCTCGGTAGCCAGAGGGAGGGGTACCCGTTTCTCCCGGCGGCACCCGTAGGATGTTCCTCTGGCCGTGGACTTGCTGCAGCGGATGCTCATGTTCGACCTGAGGAAGAGGATCATGGTGACGGAGGCGCTCACATGGCGGAAATCGAAACATGTTATCCATACTTCTCGTAAATTCGTGGGATCTTGAACCTCCACTGTCTGGACCATCCCATTCTTTGCAGATCTATTTTAGATAGGATCGAGATCTAAATCGTGGTAAGATTGTGATCAAAGATCATAAAATTAGAAAGTTTAGACAAAATCATAAACTCGTACTGATTTTAATATTTTTCTATTTGATGATGCACTATATCAAAAAGAGAAAAATTGGATGAAAAAATTTGTGTTATAACTTAAGTTCCGTTCGTTTAGAGGAAAACAACTTACAAAAGAACATTTTTCAAATTTTTTTTTGGTGACCAAACCCCGGGGCCGCACGAGGGAACCACCACCCCATTTAAGGCGCCAAGTGCCTCCACTGGGTTTTGAACCCTTCACATTTTTCAAAATTTTCGGCATTCGTTTCATGAAAAATGAACTCGTCGGGAAAAATATTTTCCATTAGCAAAAAAAAAAACTTCTAAAATAGGAGAAAACGTTTTCTAGTTTTCATAGTGAGGAAAATATTTTCCTCACTCACTTTCTCCTTTCTCACACTAATGTCGACCTTTTCATATTTTCTTCTCTTTTTTTTCATTTTTTAAAAAATTTAATTATTAATTTTTTTCTTTTTTTTTTTTTTTAACTTCTGTCTTGGCCGGCCACCGGCCATCAATCTCGCCTCTCCCTTGGCTTACCGATCTAGCGAGGTCTAAGGCCTCAACCTTGTCGGAATTTGGTAAGCCTCGACTGGCCGAGGAAGAAGAAGATAAAAAGATAGAAAAGAAGAAGAAAAATAATAAAGAATTTTAAAATCAATTTTTAAAAAAATTAAAATCAATTAAAATCAAATTTAAAAATAAAAAAAAAAAAAATATTTAAAAGGAGTGCATAGAGGAAAATATTTTCTTTATAGATTAGTGAAAAATACTTTCCACTTGATTCTTAGGTTTCAGTCGGATATTGGAAGATAATTACATTCTCCTAGAAAATGACTTTTCGAAAAATATTTTCTAGAATTGCAATATTTTATGCGAAACAAATGGAGCCTCAAAATGAAAATAGCAATGAGTGCCTGATATGCGAATATCCGCTACTCTACTGACCGAGCCTCTGTTTTACTCTATTTTCTGATTGGAGACTTCGAAGAGCTCGACTCCTACTCGTTTCTTCTCTGCCAAGACCAATCACCCGCAACGACACCTCCAAGACATCAGCTACTTATTTCGATCATCCTTTGAAATCGGCAGCTGCATCTTTTAGGTAAGTAACTCTGTACTCTGTTCTTGGAGAAACAAAGATGAGAAATCTTAACTATTGATTCTCTTAAGATCCTCTGCCATTGAGTTCATATTTGTGATATGAACATGTTTCATTACATATGTGATGATTAGAATATGTATATGGTTTTGATGAGTTCCCTGGTTGATTAAGATTTTTGATGATGGCAAGTTTCTGGTGCTAGAAAAACGATTAACACAATTAGATGAATGACGAACAAAGCAAAGAGTTGATCATGTCTCCGTAGGATGTTGGAAAGAAAGAATAAATGAAAGAGGCAAAGGGAAACCAAGCGAAGTATGAATATATATTCTGAAGGTTATGGATTGAGAAAGAGACCGAAAGAAGGAAAATAAAACAAAGAAAATAATGAAAAACTGAAAAAATATTAAAAAATAAAAAAAAAAAGAAAAGAAGAAGAGAAAATTTAGCTGTGCAACTAGTGTTTGAGCGTAAAAGAAGAATAAACGGGGAAAAAGAAAATAAAGGGCATAAAAATCATATAATAATAGAAAAAGATAAAAAATAAATAAATACATAGAGAGAAATAACTGCAAGCCTCAGTTAGGTGGTTGCATCTTAGGTTGTGGTTTTAATTGAATAGTTCGGGTTCATTTGTTTAGGGACATATATTTAATATATATATATATATATATATAATTCCAAACTTTATATAGTCTTTTTTCAGATTAAATAACTGAAAAGAAAAATGTAGAAAATTTCGAATCATTATATAAGATCAAAAAGATAAAAATCTCATTACATTAATAGTTTATTTGCATTCAGGGATTAGTTCATATACATGGTTTTCCTCTTTTGTAGATTTCATTATCAGTAGATTCCTTTTTAGAGATTAGAATTGAGATTTAGACTTTGGATTCTATTCGATTTTATCTCACGGGGTTGCTATCCCGACGCTTACAAATTAGGTCTTGTAACTATCTTTGCCTAACAGTGCATCGGATTACTTTACCAGACCTTACCTTTTATTCGTTCTTCATTACAATTCTTGATGTGTTAATTCTTATTGCTTTTATATCATTTTTTGTATTGTGATTCACCGTCATAGTCGAATAGTCAGATTACAGTCTAAGACCATAATAAACATGCAAGAATGACTCATAATTTATAGAAGACCACGTGAGACTCTTAGTTAACAATCAACCAAGTTAGGGAATAAAATGGCATTAGCTGATTAAGGGTTTGGGAGAACCCACGCAGATTAAGGACTGCTGACCCCAACTCAACATTGCCTCTATACTTCTCTCCTCGGACAGTGGACCGCTTCACGAGGGTCAAGTTAGGTGTATAAAGGAGCAATCACTTTTGTAAAATTAATTTCTCCCTTAACGAGAAAAATGCACGATCAACATGAAAAAGATTAAAGTTGATGAGAGATAAAAAAAAAAAAAAATGAAAAAGTCGCTATAAAATTAGGAGAAGAAAAACAAAGAGAAATTGAGAGAATACCCCAGGAAGGAGGTGAGGAAAGCTGTGGGAGGAGGCAGGGATAAAGAGATGATTTCGGTGCATCAAGTGTCTGGCAGCTCTAGATGCACTAGTGCTTCTTTGAAGGGGCTCTGTTGTACGCATACGAGAATTTTAAGTAGAGTGCCCAAGACCAGTCCAATTAGAAAAGGATGCGATTGAGGTACCGCGTAAGTCCAAGACTCGGAATCTCTGTATAGATAAGTATAAGCTAGCTGGGATCATCATCAAACTGTAATTTCTTTATAGCAAATGCCCGTAGACCACACAAGTCATTATCCACCAAAGACATTCGACTTGCAAATGTCCGTTCTTCTTCCTTTAGCGCTTCCTCTGGCCCCTCACATGCTCTTGTCAAGAACACTAAATCTAGGCCGCTCGATGCAGTTTTGAAGGCAATATTACGAAGTATTTTGCTTATTTGGACAAGTTTCTTCATTTCACTTCTTTTTAACAAGGATAGAATTATCAAATCATGCAAAATGTTGTACCATTAATCATGTGTACCTCGAAGCTTATCAATGCTGTTGAGATATCGGTTTGCCTTACAATTTTCTATCAAATAATCCACAAATATGTGAAATAATATGTCGGCGTGAGCTAATTTGTAGGAGTGTTATGTATAGAAAGTTAATATTTAGCCTATATTTAGATTAATAGGCGATTCTTACCCTAGCAGTACTTGTGTATATATAGTTGTGTAAACACAAACGATATATGAAAAAATATACAGAAAGGATAGTGATATGCTTTTCAACGTGATATTAGAGTAGGAACCCTAGTTTCCTTCAATCTGTTTCAACCAGGGTCAAATCGTCACCATAGGATTGGTTTTTGTGCTACCGCCGCACCAAACAAATCAGATCACCGCTGCTACTTTAAATTGTGCTACTGCTGCACCAACCCAAACTAGATCACCGCCACACCATCGGCTCGTGCTGTTGTCGCGTTGATTTGACCCGACCAGGAATTCTTTCTCGATTGTGAAACAATTGTGATTGGCAACCATGACAGATCTAAAAGATACGGTACTTCTTCGAGACCAAGGGGAGAACTCAACCACTACCTTTCTCTTGGAGAATCTTACGATGAAGTTGACACAGATTTTGATCCAGAATTTGACTCAGGCATCGACACGATCCCAGGAGCCGTCCATTGCACAAATCTCAATCAAATTGGATGGATCCAATTATGGATTATGGTCCCAAGTTGTAGAGACGTTTATATCTGGTAAAGACAAGTTGGGTTATAATAATGGCGATCTTCCTCAGCCCTCACCTACCAATCCTCAATTTTGAAAGTGGAAGACTGAAGATGCAACTGTGAAGGGGTGGCTAATCAACTCGATGGATCCTGCATTGATAGGTAATTTTATTCGCTTTCCGACTGCGAGGATGGTATGGAAGTCCGTTGCAACAACATTCTTTGATGGAAAGGCGGAGGGATAATTGAGGCCTATTACAATATTCTTTAGGGTTTGTGAAGGGAGATTGACTTTCGTCGTCCAAATCCAATGACGTGCCCAGCTAATATTGAGTGGTACAATAGTTCCGAAATCCATAATCCATCCACGAACGGCATTCCATTGACTTGGGAGCATCTGAACTGAATCGGGCATCATCCCGCGTAAAACGCATTAGGACAAGTTCACAGCCCGCGTAAAACGGATCAGGGTTTTAGATGATCACACGAGCATACCATCACACAATTCATTTCTTATCTTTCTTATTTAACCATGTGATATCATGCAATATGGCACATCACTCGTCAAATGCGATTATGTTACACACGTGCATCATATTACATTATATAAATGTATTATTTAATTCTTAAAGAATCCGTGGCATATGGATCACTTATCACAATAGGGCAACGTTATCATAATATTCCAAAATTATCTAACACGTGCCATTACATTTACCAATGACTCATCTTTTATCCATATGGCATACTATATTCTAGTAACGAGTCATATCACAACATCACTTCATAATGGCACACGTGACACATATAACATAGGATACCTAACCCGTGTAACTTATATATGCATAACCCATATAGCACATATACATACATAAACTATGTGACACATTTAGCACGTAACCCAAATAATGCATCTAGCACATAATCCCTATAACACATAACTCAAATATCACATCTAACAAATAATCCCTATGTTACATAAACCCTATAATGCATTTAACAAATAATCCCTACATCACATAATAGCATTTCATCATATTATGGCATAAATAAAATCACATATCAATTTCAATCATCATAACCCGATAACTTATCACCATAAACGAGAAACATATTGTTTGAAACTCGATGACCTATCTAAGTCCAATGATAACTTATAATGTCAATAAATCATCATATAAATACTAACAAGTCCTAAACTACTCCATAAATGCAACGGTAACCCTAATCAAGGGCTAGAAAGCCACTCACAAACTAATCCAAGCTTTGTTAGGCGACGGGGGAGGTGCGACAAAGCTAGACAGCGGCTAGTCGCATGTGTATCGTGCCCAGGTGAGTTGGGCGACAGCTAGTCGCGGCTCTAGTGGTGACTCGGCCACAATCCAACGGTGGTACAACGTCGGCACGGTCTTCGGGCTTCATGAGGGATTAAACCAAAGAAGAAACAAGGGAGAGGGTGCACAAGTGAGGGCTGCACAGTATCGAACAGCCCTTGAGGAGGCTGATTGGTCGGCTTTGAGTGGAGGTTCAACAGCGCAAATGGCGGTCCGATGTCAAGGTTCAATAGATAGTCGCTAGTAATAGAAGAGCAAGAGAAAAAAATGAAGAAACAAGCTTGAAATGGAGATGAAAATAGAGGTGGTGGCTTTGGTGGTGTCAAGAGGAGAAAGGAGGGTGAGTTTTGTTAGCAATCAAGTGAGAAAATGAAAGTGAGAGTGAGAGAGAGGGCAAGAGGCCAACGTTGAGGGAGTAGAGGGAGGAGAGAGAGAAAGAAGTCTTGTCAAATTAATGCATTGCATTCCAAATCTTCCAAATCCCTCAAACCTAGGGTTCCATTTATTGAGGAAGTGACATCTTGAAGAGGAAAAAGGTGAAAGTGAGGGGGAGATGGGTGGCCGACAGTTTTAGGGGGAGAAGGAGGAGAGAGACAAGAAGAAATCTTGCTCATAAATGCACATCAAATCCCTTTGACCTTGTCAATCAAGGTGGCTTAAGAAAGAAGCAAAAATACTAGCATTAAATGAGAGATTTAGGCACTTGAGTGGATAGGCTAGCTAGGTAAGCTAGATTGGTCTTCAAATTTCTCCTCTTTGCCACCCAAAGCTTGAGCCGCCCCTTCCAAGTCCATTTTCCATCCTTGCCCATTCCTCTTTAGTCCAATGTAAGGGCATTTTAGTCACTTCACCAAGATCTCACACTATTCATGCACTATTCAAGTCTTGTCATGCATTTAAGGCCAAGATCTTGTCAAAATAAGGTTTTATGGGCTTGAAGGGCCCATGGGCCTCCCATGGCCGTCCACTGCTTGGGCATGTGGCCTTGGGCTCGGGCCCATTGGATCCCCGCCCATGGCCCGTCTCCACTTTTCCACACTTGTATGTCCTTGCTGATGAAAAACCGAGTTTTCGTTCCAAAACACCTTTTCCGATGCTCTCATGGAATATCAATCCTCAAGACAATCTCGTCCGACGACCGCTTGTTGAAACAATTTCATTTTGAGAAACCGAATTGGAACGAGGATATCACATGTACTATGGATGATTGCAAGTCTAAATTTCGACAAATTTCTTAAGCATATAATACACCATGTAGAAACAAAGTGCGTCAACCACGCATGTTTAATTGGCAGGTGTCAATCCTTTTTACTTCAGCTTTAGAGTTATTTCCTATATAGATCAATTTGGTTCCAATCGATACTCATTGGAATTCCACGGAGGATTCTCTATCCTTCGCTACATGGTCTGTTGCTCCCAATTTACAGTCCACAAATGATTAGATTTTGTTAAGAATATAGAACTTGATACATAAGCAAAATTCTCAAGAATACAGGGGGTGTTTATCTTCTTTGGCTTGTGACAGTCGCAAGCATAGTGACCCTTCTTGTCACAGTTATAACACTTCACCTCGATAACTTCTTCATTTGAGGACACTTTCCTCTTTCATGTTGGTCAACTTTTGGTTTCTTTCCCAAAAAACTTGCTCCCTTGCCTTTTCACCTTTTGAATGAATCAGGATGTTTGCGCTTGAAGGTCAAAACCCCTTATGAGCTAGAATCAACATAATAAATGTCAGTTTCTAGCTTAGCCGCTAGGATGTAGTCCTCTTCTAGCTTAAGATGGCGCACTACATCCTCAAAGGTTTTAATGCTCTTGCTATGTGTCAGGTGCACCTTCATATGCTTCCAATTTTGAGGCAATGAACGGATCACTGCTTGCATTTGCTGCTCGATAGTCAAAACACGGCCTGCATCCGTTAGCTCATTAATCATGTTTGACATCTTTCTTAGGTGTTGTTTCATGGTCTAACCATGATGTCACGCCCCGATCCTCTAAGCACGTGCCCATCCCTCTATGGTTGATTAAATAGCGACGTCCAGGACGCATCGCCGACTCATTCATTTTAATGCACACGTGGAAGCAGGTAAATAATCCCCAGACAACAATTCAATGGGATAGAAAAGTAGGACCACCATTTTTCAAAATCACCAACACACCTTTATACATATCAGATTAATCTACATACATTACTAGCCGATATTTACAAGGTCTACAAAAAGGTTAATTCTCAAAACTAGTTGTCCTATAACCCACTATTCAAACTCGTTTGCTGATCCTTCAGAGTCCACCGGATCCGGGGGAGATGGTGGGTCCTCCACTACACCATCAAGAGGGTCAACTAGATCCTCGTCTAGGGCAGCATCAATCACAGCGGCAAGAATATCAAAACCCCTAAGGGGACCTAGCCTAACACCGTAATGGGTGATACGAAACCAAGCTCTAAAATGATTGGGTATCTCCTAGTGTGGGACCTCTTCCACTCAGACTGTGGTTACAATTAGCTCATAAATCCAAACACCTCTGGGATCAGGGAAAACATAGACTTGCTCGGTCACCCTCACGGCACGAGCATGACACCCAGGGGGAGTCGCCATCTGCGAACTTGAAAATGTTATCCTACAATGGGGTGAGACAACGTCTCAGCAAGTTCAACCCCCTAAGACCCGACAAGGAAGAAAATACGCCCTAAAGGCTGCCCAGGCACAATCATGAGTCAGAGGAGTTACCTTGGCCTCAGTTTCCTTCCTGCAAGTCAATACAATTCATAATCTCATCGATTCATCTCAACAAATCAAATCATTCAATCAGATCGAATCATCGATCAATCGACTCAGTTGATTCCATGTCAACAAGACCATTCTCCGGTCATCTCAATCAATACTATCTATGAGTCCGACCATAGTCCAGGACTGCTCACTCGAGCTGATATATAGATAGTATAGCTCACCAGAAGCTGCCGTAATTATACTCATATTGTATACTATTTATGCTTACCAGAAGTTACCGCAATTATTCTCATATAGTATACTATTTATGCTCACCAGAAGCTACCGCAATTATTCTCATATAGTATCCTATTTATGCTCACCAAAAGCTGCTGCAATTATACTCATATAGTATACTATTTATTCTCACCAGAAGCTACCGCAATTATAGGTCTAATCATTTGACCATTTCTCCATTTTTATCATACCCGATAAAAATACTCGTGTGTTGGTAGTACATAGTCGGCTTTAGCCAAAAATACAATATCTTCCTCTTTATAAATCCCACCATTTCATATGGTCAACCAAAATATTTTTGGCGCTGTCAATCGATGCCCAGTGATTTTCCAATTAATTATTGAAATTAATTAAGGGTTAATACCCTGAAAAACCCCAAACTGGTACACCTGTGACAAATTTACCCCAAACTATTTTTTTGACCACTAAAAACCCCAAACTGGTATACCTTTGACAAATTTACCCTAAACTAGTACACTTGTGACAAATTTACCCTATGTTAATTTTCGTTAAATTTTACCGTCAAATTATTAAGTAAAATAACACGTGACAATCGACTTATATACCAATTTAGGATTTTACGTTCTGTTTGTCACAGTTTACAATTTTTGTGATTTTTTTGTAGTATTAATCCAATTTAGCGGAGGGTATATTTGTCACAAATTTATTAGTTTGGGGTAAATTTATCATAAATGTACCGCCTAGGGTTTTTTATGATTAGTCGGGGTAAATTTGTCACAGATGTACCAGTTTGGGGTTTTTCATGGTCAAAAAAATAGTTTGGGGTAAATTTGTTACAAGTGTACCAGTTTGGGGTTTTTCAGGGTATTAACCCATTAATTAATTAGCAATAAATTCCTAAAATACCAATCACACCCATTCAACACAAATTAAAGCTCAATTAAATAAACATTTCACACCACAGCAATCAACATAAAATTCCAGTCACCGTCTATCACGGTCTAATTTTTCGAAAATAATTAATTAATTAAATAATTACGAAAATTAATTATTAAATACCAATAATTAAAACTTAGGCCCGTAAAGCCTAATTAAAAGCTGAGATGGACCTGAAAAATTTTTGAATCACTCTAGATAAATACTAGAGCTTGTCTAGGCTCTAATTGCACTAACTATCCACCTAACATACATCAGTAATTAATTAAATTCACTAATCAAATCAACTAACCACATAATCCTCGCTTAGTCTAAACTAATCAACCCTTAAGCGTCATCAACATACTAAGCAAGGATTAGTGAGTTAAACTCACCTGATTAACGATCCGCTTGGAGCAAAACGACCGGGACGCGGAGGGGCTCGATAAACTTCAAAGTGAGACCGCCAAGCGGGGACAAGATGGGCTCGAAAACGGGCCTTGATGCCCATAAACCTCTGCTGGTTTTGGGTTCATATTTGGGCCCGAGGAGCTACAACGGTGACTGGATCGGCACGGTTCGAGGCTAGGTTCGACGGCTGCGGGTGGTGGTGCGGGTCGTGACTGAAACGGCCATGAACCGGGCCGATTTGTGGTTGCTAGACTTGCTGGAACGGGCTGCTGTTTGGGCTTCGAAGATGGGCCAACATAGACGGATGGGGGTGGCTTCGGTGGAGTGAAGACGGGCTCGATGAAAGGTCAACCGGAGGGAAGCTTGCTCGAAATTTTGACCCGAGCCTATGTGGCCGAAAGGAAGGGAATCGGTGGGGCGCACGTGAGGAGGACAGCAACAAATTTGGAGAGCTTGGTGGGGCAGGAGAGTGCAGGTGAACGAAAATGGAAGAAGCAATAACCGAAAGAGACAAGGGAGTAGCCGATATTGGTGGGCCAGAGAGAGAAGGCCAAAGAAGAAAACTAAAACAGAAATTTACAATATAAGAACAACCAAAAGTGCATGAGAGGGGGAAAAGAAACGTTATGAGAGGGGGCGAAGGAGAAAAAAAGAAAATTAAAAGAAAATATCCTATTTAAATCCAAATTTGGTCCTCCAAATTTCCATGTAAAAAGTTTGGTCTTCACTTGCTTCCTTACACTATAATTCTCCCAAAATAACAAGTCTTGGGTAGCAAAAGCGGCCATTCCTTTCATTTCTGAATTTTACTTCCTTTTTCTCGGAATCCGATTTTCTGAACAAACTTCTCCGATTGAAGTCCAATTTGTTGAGGAAAAAGCCCACGAAATTTCTTGTCACTAATTCACTCACACCAGATGCCAAAAATCTCTTCAAATTGGCCAATATAAATTTATGTTCGTTTTTCGAATCGTCCGAATCGATTTTCTGTAAAAATCTCAAACTCGTCGAAAATTCCTCGAAAGGTGAGTCAACGTTCCTAAAATGATTTGTGACATGACAGAACTTTCAATTTTTGAAACCGAATTCAAATTATCTCATGAGTGGCCATCTCAGAGAAAAGTACTATAGTCGCGTTGACGAAAGGTCCATCTTATCCAATCGAAATCAGAACCTGAAAATTAGGATGTCACAATTCTTCCCCTCTTATAAAAATTTCGTACTCGAAATTTAAACATTTACCAATCCTTAACAAAAAGGTGGAGGTTATCGTCGTCTCATCGAGTCTCACTTTTCCCAATTGCTTCTTCAGTCCCGTGGTGTTGTCAGACCACTTTGACCAAGAGGACCTTCTTGGTTCACAAAATCCAATCTTTCTGATTCATAGTATGAACCGGGTTTTCTACGTACAACACTCTGCCGTCCACGTCTAATTCTTCAAGACTTAGCACGTGGGTCGTGTCAAGCTCATATGTCCTCAACATCAACACGTGAAAGAGGTCATGCACTTGCGCCAACCTTGGCGACAATGCAAGACGATACGTTAGGATCCTGATTCTCTCTCTAGAATCTCAAAGGGACCTACGTATCTTAGTTTCATTTTTTCCCTCCTTGCCGAAGTGCAAGGTATTCTTTCTTGGTGACACCTTCAAAAAGATGCAATCACCAATTTAGAACTCTAAGGGCCTTCAATGCTCAACGATTCAACTTTTCTGGCGATTCTGAGCGGTCTTTAATCTGTCTCTGATCACGGCAATTGCAATCACTGACTGCTGAACTGACTCTAGTCATGTGATCTTTCCTCATCTAACTTCCTTCCCACCACTGAAATTCTATACACTCTGCTATGCAATGCTTCAATAGGGAGCACCTGAAAGCTCTACTGAAATTGGGAACCTCGGGTCTAGATCTAATATAAATTTGCCACTGGCACTTCATGTAGGCGAACTATTTGACGCACATACAACTTTGCATGTCTGTCTAAGTTCAGATCCTTCCATACTACGATAATGTGAGCCGACTTCGTCAGCTTGTCGACCACAACCTCAAATGGAATCAATACTCCTCCAACTCCTTAGTAAGCCTGACACAATGTTCCATCATGATATACTTCCACTCCTATTCAGGACTCTCAAGTGATTGTAAGAGTCCTCCCAATTTGCATTACTGAACTTCCACTTACTGACATATTTGACACTTGTAACCTGCCCGGCGATATCTATCTTTATATCAGTCTACCAATCGAGCTAATGTCGATTCTGACCTACTTTGTACTGTCTGGTCGAATACTGCAATTGCTACAGTAAATTCCTGACAAGGTCTCTTCCTTAAGCTTCGTACTGTCTGACACCTATCATTACCCACGATACTTCTGCGTTCCATCTTTAGAAATCTGAAAGTCAACCTTTCCCTTATCGGTATCATCTTGCAGGATTTCCTAAACATCTAAGTCCGTCAACTGAAACGTCTTATTCCTAAACTGGACCTTCGGTTCAATTCTGAGGGTGGCCATAAGATTCGAAAAGTGGCTTACCTCAAATTTGAAAACCGAATCGATCTTTCACGAGTAAAATTCACATCTTGATCACCATCTGTGCAGCTAAAGACTTTCGACTCAGTGCACCTATGACTTAATTCGTCTTTCCAGGGTGATACAAGACATCACAATCCCAGTTCTTCCAAAGTTCTAAATCACAACGCTGTCTCGTATTCAACTCTTTCTAAGAGAATAAATACTTGAGACTTTAATGGTCAACGAAGATCTAGAATCTTTCTTCACACAAATAATATCTCCAAATCTTCATAGCAAAAATTATTGCTGCGAGTTCCAAGTCATGCTTCGGGTAACTCAACTCATGAGGTCTCAACTAATGGGACGCATATGTAACACCCTACCACGTTACATCAACACCCAACCCAATCCTCTAAACGACACATCACTATAGATCTCGCATCCTCCAGAACCATATGGAATGATCAGCACAAGTGCGGTAGCTAGTTTCTGCTTAAGCTTTGGGAAATTATCCTCGCATTTATCTATCCATATGAATTTCTCTCCTTTCTTTAGGAGTCAAGTCAATGACGATAATGATGCTGAAATTCCTTCCACGAACCTTCTGTAGTGACTTGTCCAACCCAAACAGCTTTTGATCTCTAATACTGTTGTCGGTCTTGGTCCATTGATAACTGCCTCAATCTTGATCGGGCCCACGGAAATTCCTTCACCTTTCTCAAATGTCTATCATGCTCCTTAGCATTCCTCATATACACCAGAATATCATTGAAAGACACGATCACAACTGATCTAGATATTCCTTGAACACTCGGTTTGCCGAATCTATGACAGCAGCTGGAGCGTTCGTCAGACCCAATGGCATTACAGTATTCTCGTAATAGTAGACCCGAGTATCAAACATTAACTTAGATATCTTCTTACCTTTCTAGTCCTCAGCTGATGACATCATGTTCTCAAGTCGATCTTTGAAAGTATCGACACTCTTTGTAACTGGTCACACAATTCGTCGATCTTTGGCAATGAACACTTGCCCTTAATCGTCACCTGATTGAGTTGATAATAGTTGACGCATAATTGCAACGAACCGTCTTTCTTTCTCACAAATGAAAATGGTGCTTCCTAAAGTGATGCACTGGCATGCATAAATCCCTTATCTAGTAATTCTCGCATCTGTACCGTCAATTCTTTCAACTCAGACAACGACATCTAGTAAGAAGCCTTAGAGAGTGGCTCTATCCCGGTTGCTAATTCAATCACAAGTTCTATCTCTTTCTCTGCCGACATGTCTAAAAATTCCTGTGACAACACATCTATAAATTTTTGGACTACTGAGATGTCCTCAATCTACCTTATCTATGATAATCGCCAAGTAACCTTGGCAACCTCCGTCTAACAAACGGGTTTCCTTCAAACCACGAAATTACTGTAATCGAGAGTCCTTCTCGACTCCCAATGAACTCAACACTTTCACATGCTAACGGATTAAAATGGATTATTTCACGTCAATAATCCACCACTATGAGAGGCTCCTTGAGTCAACTCTGTTCATCTTTAACATCAAAGTTATACCTCAGCAACTAGTCGAGCATGACTATAGCTAGAGATTCTTCTCCTACAACCTTAAAAGTTAACACAATGAACTGAAATTCTACAAACTTAACCCCAAAACTCTGCTGCGCTACTTTGATAAAATCTCCCCAAGAACATCCTTCCTCTGATTGGTGCAGGGTTGGTTCCATTCATGTCCCTTTCGCCATCCTAGTGGCATCCTAACTGTGGTAACGACATCTATGCTCCCTTGGATTCTCATTGACGGTCCCTCACCTGATGGTCGTGCTGGTCACAATCACAGCACGTTCTAGCCATGCCCGGACACTGGATTTATCCATGGTTCCTTCTACAACCTTGGCACTCATCTGGTGAATCCTTTGCCTTTTGTCGGGTGGCAGCATGCACCCCTTTCTTGTACCGGAGGCCTATTCCAAAAACCCCACGGTGCATTCTATGGCGCACTCCTTCTGATCTATCCCATCGACCTTCTAGGACCATTTCTGGCCAGGTAACCTTGTTGGCTACACTCAAAACAAATTCTTGTCCTAAGGAAGACATAAGGCCAATCTCCATCGTCACACACGGGTATAACACGTTCCATTTTGACTCAGTGCTGACTTGACTATCCCACCCTTCCTATTGGGCGGAATAGAATACTTTTCTCTCAACATCGGTCTTTTCCCTAACCGATTTCCATTTATGCCTGAACTGAATCTTGACTCAGATACTGTAGTCTGTTCCCTAATCGCCAATCCAGGTTGGACCTCAGCAGATGCGGCAACAATAGTGACTTGGTCCTCAACTTATTGGCTCAACTAGTCCCCAAGGAACACTAGCGCCTAAACGATCCCGTCGAACCTAGGATCATTCAGTGCTGCTACACTAGTACTGACTTGCGGTGGTATTCTTACAATGGCACTAGTCCGAACGTGCGCTTATCTTGACTACCTCGGGTACCGACCTTTGTCGGCGCTCTACCCCAAGTCATAGAGGCTACTGCCCTCTTACTAGGAGTCCTTAGCTCCTGATCACTCATACTATAGGCTCCTATAGACACCTGTTTTCCAATTCCAATACCATATTAGAACTTGAGTGACCCACACAAACAAGCTACCAATCAGCTATCAATAACATGCACTAGCATGAAATAAAGGTCATTCCTACTAACTATCCCATGACTCATCGCACCTTATCACTCCAAACACAGACCTACTCTGATACCACTTAAATGGGGATGTCATGCCCCGATCCTCCGAGCACGTGCCCATCCATCTATGGTCAATTAAATAGCGACGTCCCAAGACGCATCGCCAACCCATTCATTTTAATGCACACGGAAGCAGGTAAATAATCCCCAGACAACAATTCAATGGGATAGAAAATTAGGACCACCATTTTTCGAAATCACCAACACACCTTTATACATATCAAATTAATCTATATACATTACTAGCCGATATTTACAAGGTCTACAAAAATGTTGATTCTCAAAACTAGTTGTCCTATGACCCACTATTCAGACTCGTTTGCTGATCCTTCAGAGTCCACGGATCCAGGCGAGATGGTGGCTCCTCCACTACACCATCAGGAGGGTCAACTGGATCCTCATCCAAGGCAGCATCAATCACCACGGCAGGAATATCCAAACCCCTAAGGGGACCTAGCCTAACACCGTAAGGAGTGGTATGGAACCAGGCTCTAAAACGATTGAGTATCTCCTGGTGTGGGACCTCTTCAACCTAGACTATGGTTACAACTAGCTCGTAAATCCAAACACCTTTGGGATCAGGGAAAACAGAGACTTGCTTGGTCACCCTCACAGGACGACCATGATGCCTAGGGGGAGTCGCCATTTGCGAACCTGAAAATGTTATCCCACAATGGGGTGAGACGACGTCTCTGCAAGTTCAACCCCCTAAGACCGACTAGGAAGAAAATACACCCTAAGGACTGCCTAGGCACAATCACGAGTCAGAGGACTTACCTTGGCCTTAGTTTCCTTCCTGCAAGTCAATACACTTCATAATCTCATTGATTCATCTCAACAAAGATCAAATCATCGATCAATCGACTCAATCGATTCCATGTCAACAAGATCATTCCCCAATCATCTCAATCAATACTATCTATGAGTCCGACCATAGTCCAGGACTGCTCACTCGAGCCGATATATAGATAGTATAGCTCACTAGAAGCTACCTGCAATTATACTCATATAGTATACTATTTATACTCACCAGAAGCTACCGCAATTATTCTTATATAGTATACTATTTATACTCACCAGAAGCTGCCACAATTATTCTCATATAGTATACTATTTATGATCACCAGAAGCTGCCGATCACCAGAAGCTACCGCAATTATACTCATATAGTATATTATTTATGCTCACCAGAAGCTGCCACAATTATACTCATATAGTATACTATTTATGCTTACCAGAAGCTGCCGCAATTATAGGTCTAATCATCTGCCACAAATAATTAATTTAGGAATAAATTCCTAAAATATCAATCACACCAATTCAACACAAATTAAAGCTCAATTAAATAAACAATTCACACCACAATAATCAACATAAAATTCCGATTACCGGTTATCCCGATCTAATTTGTAGAAATAATTAAATAATTAAATAATTACAGAAATTAATTATTAAATGCCAATAATTAAAACTTAGGCCCGTAAAGCCTAATTAAAAGCCGAAACAGACCCGAAAAATTTCGGAATCACTCTAGATAAATACTAGAGCTTGTCTAGGCCCTAATTGCACTAACTATCCACCTAACATGCATCGGTAATTAATTAAATTCACTAATCAAATCTAACTAACCATCTAACCCTAGCTTAGTCTAAACTAATCAACCCTTAAGCGTCATCAACATACTAAGCGAGGATTAGTGAGTTAAACTCACATGATTAACAATCCGCTTGGATCAAAACGACCGGGACGTGGAGGGGCTCGATAAACTTCAAAGCGAGACCACCAAGCGGGGCCGGGACGGGCTCGAAAATGGGCCTTAATGCCCACAAACCTCTGCTGGTTTTGGGTTCAAATTTGGGCCCGAGGAGCTGCAACGGTGACTAGATCGGCACGGTTCGAGGCTAGGTTCGACGGCCGCGGGTGGTGGTGCGGGCCGTGACTGAAACGGCCATGAACCGGGCCTATTTGTGGCTGCTAGACTTGCTGGAACGGGCTGCTGTTTGGGCTTCGAAGATGGGCCAACGTAGATGGATGGGGTGGCTTCGGTGGAGCGAAGACGGGCCCGATGAAAGGTCAACCAAAGGGAAGCTTGCTGGAATTTTTGACCCGAGTCTGTGTGGCCGAAAGGAAGGGAATCGGTGGGGTGCACGTGAGGAGGACAGCAACAAATTCGGAGAGCTTGGTGGCAGGAGACGTGCAGGTGAATGAAAATGGAAGAAGCAACAACCGAAAAAGACAAGGGAGTAGCCGTTGGTGGGCCAGAGAGAGAAGGCCAAAGAAGAAAACTAAAACAGAAATTTACAATATAAGAACAACCAAAAGTCAAAGGAAAAAGGTGAAGAGGAGACTAGCATGCAGGGATGGTCAGCCAAGAAGGAAAAAGGAAAGGAGGGTGCGACCAAAGAGAGAGAGAAAAGAGAAAAAAACATGCATGAGAGGGGGGAAATTGTCGATCGAAGGAGAAAAAGGAAAATTAAAAGAAAATATCCTATTTAAATCCAAATTTGGTCCTACAAATTTCCATGTAAAAAGTTTGGTCTTCACTTGCTTCCTTGCACTATAATTCTCACAAAATAACAAGTCTTGGGTAGCAAAAACGGCCATTCCTTTCATTTCCGAATTTTACTTCCTTTTTCTTGGAATCTGATTTTCTAAACAAACTTCTCCGATTGAGGTCCAATTTGTTGAGGAAAAAGCCCACGAAATTTCCTATCACTAATTCACTCACACCAGATGCCAAAAATCTCTTCAAATTGGCCAATCTGAATTTCCATTCGTTTTCCGAATCGTCCGAATCGATTTTCCGTAAAAATCCCGAACTCGTCGAAAATTTCTCGAAAGGTGAGTCAACATTCCTAAAATGATTTGTGACATGACAAAACTTTCAATTTCTGAAATCGAATTCAAATTCGCGGTTAATTTCACTCAGATGCGGTTTTAGCGTGACTTAATCTACCGAGTAGCTTTTAGAAATTTTTGGTGCAATTGACTCGTGGTCAATTTTCTTCGAGCCACACGTACCTCTTCGATACATTGGCGACTCTCGGTGGTCGTGAAAATCTCGAGGTTTCAAATACGGACACAGGGTACCCAAAACGATAAAATATCGGTTTAGTGCCGATTGACGAAAATTTTGCAATCAGGTGGAATCACCCACACTTTGATCACATATCTCAGTCGAATCGACCTATCTCCGGTCTCTGATTGATTTTTAATTGTGTCATAGTGACCCTTGCAGACTAGCACGGTCGAGTAGTCGATTCCTGGTCGAATTTTGAAGTCTATTACATAAAAATCCCTTAATGACTTCACCTTATAGATCAGTTATCTCATGAGTGGCCATCTCGAAGAAAAGCACTATAGTCGCGTTGACGAAAGGCCCATCTTATCCAATCAAAACCAGAACCTGAAAAGCAATTTTATGTTGAGTCTAAAACCCTAAACAGACTGCCGATCATGGACAACCTTGTCCTAAAAAGCAATTTTTATGATTCATTTAAGGTCTTTCTTTTGTGAAAGTGTCTTTAAGAAAGCCCAACCCCTTGAACTCGATTTGCGTGTCTACAGTGACATAGTGAAGTGATCAGTTTGGGTAAACCAGCCTCATCTGGTGACTTGGGCCTAAGAACTTTGAGGAAGCCCGATCTTAATCCATCCAATTAATCTTATTAAATCAGTCATCAAAGCTGGACAATATACGTGTGCATTGTGGAAATCGCAAGAGCCATGCATGACAAGCATTTTTCCAATTTCAAAGCGAAGCAAAATGGGTCGAAATTAATCTCGCAAAGCGACCTCAAATCCTAAAGAAATAGAAAATCCGGCACGCTAACTGAAGTAATATTGATTCAAAAGCGACTATACAACCGAAGAGAATGCACCCGTTTACGGGGTAATGCAGATTAATCTAAAACCTTTCTTCCTGTGCACGGACGACAGCCTGGCAAAGCCTAATCTTTTATTATACCTTTGAAAATAACTGCTGGGAATCTCTGTTAATCTCAGAACTAGACCAAGTCAATGGAGAATCCTGAATAAAAGCAATGGGCAGCTTTCTGAAACTTGGTGGAGAAGTCAGGAAGTTAGGTAAATGAAAGGTTCTTGTCAGCACTGATAATTAGTCAAGTCCATGCTCTCCTGTCGAAGAAAGCATAGAAACTATTCAACCACAGGTCAAATATATTAGGAAAAAAAAAAAAACAAGAAACATAAGTAATGGTTCATAGGTAAATATGGTGCTATCATGACAATTTTCACATGGCGAGAGTGAGGATCAAACATTCCAACGCGGAAAACCTTTGAAAATAGACATGGAATCTTCACGTCCGACTATGAACTGAAGAAAATGTACTGGTTTGATGCTATCCACATATAATCTATCGTTTATCACCAAGAAGCCGAGGCCGCCGTCCATTAAATGTCACGGGGTCCCACCATTCACAACCCCGCGACCATATTGGGAAATAATGTCATATGTCCATGCTTGACTTAATAATCGCTTTACACATGAAGAAATCTAATGGTTTAAGTTGACTTGGTCTCTAGCGTGAGACAAATCCAACAGATGTTCGGCCCTGTCTTTAATAAACAGACCACCGACCAAATTGTCAATAAACGCCGATGACATATGCATTCATGCATGGTACATGTCCACATGACATTACTCGTACCAAATTTCCAGAAGTAAATAGGATTTTTCTGTCCATTTCCATTATTGTTTACCTTCTGCATATGAACTTATGCGTGCAGCATACAGTGCAATTCCTAGAAAGGCCCGATCTCATGATAATTCGCAGAAAGAAGTTGTCTTCCTTCGCTCCAATAGATAAATCAGTTCTTTACTTATACGGAGAGAAAAACTTACTTGTAATATACCATAACTTGTAGGGCCATGATATGTATACTTCAATTTATCGAGCACCTACGTGTTATGAATGAGTATATATTCCACGATTTGTATTTTATCCGCCATCACTAGAAAAAAGCAGTTACTATGATGTATACTATTTTGCCACTTGAAACACATTTTGGGTGGTCATGGGACCCGTCTTTCCGTGTAGTTTTTCTTTTGTGTTTCACGCAAATTTCTAACGTCGTAATCAATATTAGGAACTCCAAGTCAAAATTCCATTGGTTATTATCAAATAATAAGGATAAATAGAACGAGAGGGGAAATGAACATTTCAGCAATGGGTAAATACAGATTCTAGATGGAAGTGATATATGAAAATTACATCAAGTGCAACCATCGAAGTTAAGATATTTTCTATTTATAAACCACTTCTAGCTTTCTGCTTATACCCTATAGTTGAAATATTTTGGGTCAAAAGATATGGAAATCTTGCGTAGGAGCCGGTAACATTTTTCCTTAGGTAATGATCCGAGCCGTTTCTCTTTCCACAGTGAACCTTGCCTTTCATCGTCTCACTTGACCTTCCTAGCCATATGCGCGTATAGATCTGACACGATGGAAATGCAACGGACTTGATGGGATTTGGTCGGGTGCAAGCAAGCCCATTTCATTGGTCGAAAAGCAACGGACTTGATAGGATTTGGTGAATTTAGTAAAGGCCGAAACTCAAGAACATAACACAACGTGAACTGCATGGGAATTTCAGACATGTGATTTCACAGTCAACATGCTTTTGGACGGACTTGATGGGATTTGGTGAATTTAATAAACGCCGAAAGTCAAGAACATAACAAAACGAAAATAACACGGGGATTTCAGACGTGATTTCACATTCAACATGTTTTTGGAGACAAGCAAAATAAAATAAAATAATGACTTGACCAAAACATCCGGACGTCACTTCCATCCATGTTAGTGATTAATAAAATGGCCTCCCAGCCAATAAAAAGGCACGATACATTCGGTTATGGTTCGGGCGGAGCTTGTGAACGATAGCCAGCTTTTTGACCTTTTAGAAATTAGAAGGATCTTCGCGTGGGGTCCGTCACGTCCTTTGGTCTATAAACAAGTATTGCTTTTGGCTTTCTTGTATGACTCAACGACATAAGATCAGCTCAGCCACCCGAATTTTCAATCGCTTATGCTATCATGTCGTCATTATCCTTTTTGGACCAGGTTCTGTACTAATCGTTCTGGACTCGCATATGTTGCCTTGCTCTCGAAGCCTCAAGTCTCACAAGTGCTTGCCCGACACGTGTGGTGTTGTTTTTTTCCTAAAGTCTTAAGAAGTCTTCCCTATTTTAAGAGAATAGTCAGCAAAATCTCAGTCCGATATAATCATCAATTTATATGTATCTACATACATATGGATGGCCCTTTTGTGCCTAATCAAATACTTCTTCTTTTTTCCTACTAGGGATACGATAATGGACGACATACTATAAAATTGAATGGTCCTTTTGTGCCTCATGGCGACTGATTGGAGGGTGAAAGTGTGTTCGGCTTTTAATTAATCTTTTACTTATATGTACATCATGTGAGATTATTAATTGCCATGAATGCAGACTTTTCAAACCAAGCCCCAGACAGATAGCACCTTTCTCATGTGATGTTGTTTTAGGAAGAAACCGGTTTTGTTTGTTACCTTTGAAAGCTTAGCGAATTTCCCTAAACTCTCAGCTACCACCTTTGATATGCCAATTTCTTTTTGTGATCTAAGGTGCTCGTCTGATCTGAGTTTTTTTTTTTTTTTTAAAGTAACATTTCATTCATTTCCATAAAAATACAAGAGAGAAACATCACAGTCCAACTACAAACAAAGACAAATCCTAGACAACTCAAAATAAGCTCCATATAACAAGAGGAATCATTGGAATAAAGTGAAGAGCCACTTGCTCAAAGAGCATATATGAGATTTTTGAAACTAAAATCGGCAGCGATCAACGAATCCGTCTTTAATAATGAGTACACACCAAGATCTCCATCTTTCACTACAGTTTTGCCTTTTGGCAATCCACACCTAGGTTCACGATCCCCATCACCATTGTCATTTAGAAAAGTAAGATTGAACGAGCATATATCTAACACTTGTGAGAGAAAAACCTTCACGAAACTCTTCCGATCTTCTTCGAAATTGAATTTGTATATCAACAAAATCCAAGGGAAGCGAAAAGCCAAAATTATACACATAAAATCCCTAAATTAGACTATATAGGGATAGAAATCACCTCAAAACAAAAAGGATAAGTTTTTAAATCTAAACTAGATCGAAAGAGGAAAAAAAAAAAACTCCAAAATACGAGAGGAAAGCAAGGAAAAAAATAGAGAACCGAATTAGCCAAAGAAAAAGGAAGCGGGGGAGATTTTAACTCAAACCCTTCCCTCCATAGGAGTTGAAGAAAAAAGCTGTGTGAAAATTAGGAGTTGAAGAAAAAAGCTGTGTAAAAATTACAAGGAGAGGAGAAAATCATAAGAGAGACCCTACCATCATCTAGATAGCAGACCAGAAACCTTCTCCATCCTGTGAGGCAACAACCACCCCAGCTCGCGACCTTATCCCATCATTTCTTCCTTTCATCTTGGTGCATTCTGCTACAGCTGAGGTCGATTTTCGTCACAGTGAAAGCAGCGAGAAAGCTCGTCCCTATAGACAACAGCCGGCTCGTGCCACGCTCGTATCCTTAAATGGAAAAGATGTATCTCTTTCTCTCTCTCTCTCTCTCTCTCTCTCTCTCTCTCTCAAAGCAACCTCGTAACATGATCTCATCTGCATCGTCGGGCATTACTTGTCAGACCAGTACGCCCTTTTGTGTTTTTTCTTGTTCCCCGACGGGTCACCTATCTGAACTATTATTATTATAAAAGCCACCTCTCTCGCCATTATCACGTCGCTCCCCTCTTTTTCTTCACTGCCAAACCCAGCTCACGCCCGGTTCCTATTCGGTTCTGCTCTTTTAGGCTCGTCCAATCTTAATCCCAAAAGACCAGCAGCTCAAGCAGACGAGAGCAGAGGAGTAAAAGAAGGGGGTCTGAAACAACAAGCTCTTCGCTACATCGATGCTACTGTTGGGGAACGTGATATGGCAGGAAGAGCTTACTCCCGGGGATCATGTCTACACTTACCGGCGGTATGGCTTGTACACCCACCACGGTTAGCCATTCATCCTCGTTTTTCGTTTTCCATCATCATTATCGTTTTTTCCATAACATGGTTACCTGCTTGACTAAATTATAACTTTTTATGCCGTTTATACTTAATAGATCAACTCAGCGATCATCAAATCTTGCCCTTGTCATACTCTTTTCATTTCAATGGATGCTAATATATCTGATTTTGATCACCCATGCATTTCCATGAGAGGGAAGTCCCATAATGAGCTGGTGCCCATCTCCAAAACGAGAAAATTTAGGGCATGCTCCCCCTCCACTTATTGATGGCAACGCGTCCGGGTGAGGCCGCCTTTCAGATTTTTTTCTCTCTCAGCTCGCTCTCTGCATGAACAATGGCCTCTCTCTCTCTCTCTCTCTCTCTCTCTCTCTCTCTCTCTCTCTCGTTGTGCCTCCGGCCATCTCCCTCACCTGCTCGTCCCCTAAGTTTACCAAAAAGCTCTACGGCAACTGCACCGACCTCCCTATGGCCACCGAGGAGCTGTCCAACTTTGACGCCATGTTCTCCGCCGTCAGCCTGCCAGTCCCTCTTGCTTGAAAAACCCATCTGGCCCTATAGGCCCGACCTCTGCGCCTCTCACACGGTCAACACCGGCCGAGTCGCCAGCACTGACAGGCCGACTGGATCAGCAGAACGATGCCCACAAGGGCCACGAGCCACTCGTCCAAGTCTGGATCTGGAGAACTCCAGATCTGGCCGGATGATGCCGATGATAATCATGGACAAGCCGGCATCACTCTCGAGCCTGGCTGTCCATGACCGGCTACGCTACTGTCCCATGTCTGCAAGCCCTTTTTGTCCATGGCCTAAAAAGGAAAAGTCAAATATCGCCAGAGAGAGTTATTGGAGAAGAAAGAAAAGATCTGGAAAGTGGCCTCACTCGGATGCGTCGCGATCGAAGTGGAGAGCGTGTCCTACGTGAAATTTCAAAGTCCGCCCATTAATCATTCCATCTTGGATTCGTCCATTTCCTCTCTCTCTCTCTCTCTCTCTCCCTCCCTCCCTCCCTCCCTCCCTATTTGGACCATTGATTCTTTTCTATGTTGCACATGTTCACATTTGATTACGATAGGTGTCTATGTTGGAGAGTTGGAGTTGCTAAACTTCTAGAATTCCCTAAATGAGGAAGAAAGAGGAAAATGTCCAAGTAAGAGAAGTTTCTAGAAGAACTACAATCTAGATTCACTTCACTAGAATGGTATTTAGTCTCTAGTCAAAACAAAACTTCTCTCAAAACTTCTCTCTCTTTATAAGCTAATGAAACTCTCTCTCATGTCCTATATCCTTCTTATCATATCTTGTCCCTTGTCCATCCTCTACCATTGAGTCTTTTCTACTATCAATACCAAAACCATGCTTCCACACACACACATCCAAATATTTTTTAACATGTTCACATCTGATTATGATAGGTGTCTATGTTGGAGAGGACCATGTGATTCACTTCACAAGAATGGGAATCAACAAAACTTCTCTCGATTCCTTCCAACGAGAAGGCGAGGAACTCCGTTCCCTCTACATGTATGCATATGGGCGACTATCACTGGAGTATTGGCTGACGAGATGGGGGACCCGTACGACCTTATCCAATACGGCGTCACCCGAGGAAGTCGTCAACAAGGCTCAAGAGCTTTACGAGGGCAATAGTTTTGGCGAGTACGACCTCATCAATAATAACTGCGAGCATTTCACCACATTTTGCAAGACCGGCATTCGGACGAGCGCACAGACGGCACTGGTCGCTGTATGGGAGTATAACTGTATAAGGCCAGGGAGGTGAAAGAATGGACAACGAAGCTTCTGCAGAGAATTAATGTCAAGGCCGCAGCACCGACTCGCCTTCCCCACTAAACTCCGCACTTGCAATAATTTTGCCAGTTTGAGAGCTGACGTTGTCAACGAGCATTTAATGAAAGTTGCGTTACGTATTTCTGAGTAATCGAGCCCACACGACAAAAGAGGATATGTCAATGATTGGACAGCAGCTTTCTTAGACGTTCCTGTCAGTTGTGATGGTTAGACAGGAATCTCCTTTTCTGGAGGACCGCATGTCCTGCGGATCCTATTCGTCAACGATGTCAGAATCATTCTGAATCGGATCTCGACCGCCGACATTCAGTGATGTCCGGTCCTGCCATTACGTATTTTGCTGCTGTAATTTATTATTATTATTTTTTGGTTGAGGTTTGAGTATTTTGGAACCCCTAAATACGTAAGCATCGTCGTAAAATAATTAACATTTCTATCCTGCCTATACCATGTGGTTAAGGCGTCACCCGCAGGAACTGTTGGCAGGTTTGGTTGGTGACCCGGGGGCCGACATCTGAAATTTTATCATATTTCCGGTGGCTATATACGGTGCTACGTAGCTGTAAGTTCTGTCTTCGTCTCCATCATTTCTTGCCTAACCAAAATCTGATATATTGGCATTATAGGACTGTCAACACATGCCAAACTACAGGTCAAAGTGGATAAGGTCACTTTTCTGCTGCTAGCGTGATCTATCGACCAGTAAACATGGACAATGCACAGATTTAATAAGCTTAGCTCGGGCTCTCGACTGGCATTATTAACTAACTATGAAGAGAGTAGCTTTGGGAGTATGCAATTTCAGAAGATCATAACGATAAGACCAAAAAATAAACGAAAACACACGCGGCTGGTGAACCAGGTTTTTAAAATGCATTGCAATAATAACTGCCGTGTCCCAAAATGAAAGCCTGAACGCATAAGGTTTCAAATTCTTGCTGATTCCAGAATGCAGGGGGGAAGTGCAAAAGGAGCGATGTCGCAAACTTACTTGAATTATTTCAGCACCTGAGAAGATTTTGGAACCAAATTTTAGATGCGACAACAATGTGGTTTTGCTTAATTTAATCCAAGTAACGAACGCGAAACTTACTGAGTCCAGCAATAAGTTTGAGGGCTTGAAATCTCTGCAGATCATTGGCTGCTCCTACTGCAATTTTAATCAGTGTGACCCATCGAAGTGGTTTAATGGTCGAGCCCCCCTGCAGCAGGAAAGACACGTGATTTGTGTAGTACGTTAAAACAAGAAAAGACGATATTTGCCATAAATTTAGGGCAAGCATTACATATCACCCAAGTTTTGACCCAAAAAAAAAATGTATATGTCGCCCAAGAAAGAACCTTGCTTCCATAGAGATGGTTTTTTAGGGTACCCTTTGGCAAGAAGTAGTTCTTCATCCTACAAACAGTATTCCATTAGCCTGACAATGTTTGGATGAGAAAAGCTGCCCAGGAAGTTCACCACTAACTGCTAAGAGTCATCACTCTCATATCAACATAGGGCGAAACCTCATAATTTCACATTTTTTCATATATGAAGCAAACAGGCATTCTCCGCAGAAAAAGAGAGGAGACAGAACAACGAATTGTCTGATGAGAAATTAAAGATACCCACAATGGCACCCTAAAAGCCATCTACCACGGATGCACCTACAAATTTTAGATCGTAGTAAATTATCTGAAATAAAAACTGGGAGGAAATATGCAATGATGCATCATCACCCATGTTCAATGGTAAATCCTGACATGTGAACTGCATGGTTGAATTTCATATGCCTTATTTTAAATACGCGACCTCATATTCATGTCAAACCAAGAAGTAAGCAGATCTTAAGTGCTCAACCTAATTATAAAGCAAGTAAACATCCCTCGCATGATTTTGACAGCGGCAAAGCCAATAGAGGATAAGATTGATGATTGTATGGGTGGCCATGTAGAGTCTAAAGCACATAATCATACAAGCTCTGATATGCAACATGAGAAAAGACCGCACTCATCTTGTGTAGAAAAAAGTAGATGTCCACCTTCCAAGATAGACAAAAGCATCTTGAGTGATGATCATTTTTGAAAAATTCAAATGCTAAATATATTTATGTGGAGGCTAAGTCCCCCCTCCTCATCTTTCCCTTTTAAAAGACCTGTATGCTAATTACATGATGACCTCCATTTACCAGGTAATTCATGAAAAGGACAATAGCATAATCATATTCATTCTACCAAGTATACATGAAGAAGAATTGTACTCTCCAGTGTCCATTAAAGTGGCATAGGTTTGGACTCAAACAATCATGTTGCCTCACTTTCAGGGCCGGCCAGCATATTTTTCCAGAAATAAAATATCCTCACTAAGGATGGTTTTAGTTCCAAGAACTATGTTGAGAAATTCCAGAAGTCGCTCTAATGTTGGAAAACTCCTATTGAGAATTAATGTTTCAGGTACATTGTAGTGACATCCTCTGAGTTTAGCTGAAAAGGCAAGGACATAGGTCACAATAATTTCTCATGCAGGACTTAAAGTCCTTCTGTGAAATGTAAGAAGACTCCCTACATTTCAAAACTTACCAGCTATCATAAGAACTCTACCGTGATATTTATAAACAATGAAGATATAGAAGACGTTTCTACTCCAGCTCTCAAGAACCTTAGAGATAGAAGCTGAGCTGGCAAAGCTTCTCTCCTACTTGTTTCCTCCACTTCCATGCTGTTTGGCTGCTGGAGAACAAACATGCATGTAATATGCACTACACAACTTAGACATAATAACTGTAAGACAAGATTGTGGAACCTCAAGATTTAGATCAAGAACACAGGTGCTTACTTGAGGAATCTATAGATCAAATGGTCCTAGGCTTTACAGCAGTTTGCCTTCTCATCCACGCACCCCAGGACGGCCACTCAAATGTGCTTTCCGGAACAGATATGCCTTAGCCAATTGTGTCTCATCACTTTACATCCTGACAACTGGTTCAGCAAATCGGTGAAAACAGCTCTTCTCCAATTCTTTTTGACTATTTGAATCTCCAAAGGTACATGCGTACGGAAACTTATCTGAGCCATGTATTTCACCCAGCACTGTGCCTGCTGTTTTGATTTGAATAGAGATCAAATAAATACCAGCACTAACTGGACCAGGCATAGGATAGGCAAATTTTTACTCTTCTATTGCATGTCTGGAAAAACTTACACTAACCCCAGAAGTCCTTGAAAACAGAATCTCACAAAAAATTTTAATGTGTTTTTGTGGACTTGAACCATACACCAGAAAAGCAAGCTGACTTTTCTCCAAGCTCTTACACAGAATTGCTCATGGTCATAGAACAAGTCATGGCCCCTAAAATAAAGGATAAGAGGAACAAGCATTGTCTTCTAAATAATTGCAATCCTAACAGAATAAGAAGGTCCAGATCATTGATCAAACCCCCAGGTATATGTGTTCAGTTGGGCAATGACATATATTCTAGAAAGGAAGAAAGCAAATTGAGACAGTGAGCTTCATATGAAATTAGCCACACAAAACCAGAACAATTTAGTGACAAAAAAGGCCACTAACATCTATCATCTCATTCACATTTCTCTACAACAAACTATGTATCTAGACATGATTCTTCTCCCACCATAATAATAGATCTTCTTTATCCAAAGCAGGAAAGGAGACATTGATTAAAACTGTTGTGCAAGCCTTGCCACAATATGCCATGTCCATTTTCAAAATCTCAATCTATGTGTGTAGAGCAATTGAACAAAGGATTACTTCCTTGTGGTGGAAGCAAAATGAGGCGAAATCTGGGCTGTGTAGGAAGAAAGGGGAAACACGCAAAACCAAAAAAGATAGTGGGGGGATTGGCTTTCATGATCTTATCTCGTTCAATAAAGCAATGTTGGGTAAGCAGGCTTGGGGACTCTCACAAGCACCATCGGCCCTGTGGAGTCAATTATTCAAAGGAATATATACTTCCTTGAAGGAGATTTTTGGAATGCAAAAAAGGGATGGCATCCTTCTTGGGATCGGCAAAGTATACTAGTTGGCAGGGATTCTATTAGTGGAGGAATAAGATGGGAAGTTAAAGATGGAAAATCGATTAAGATCCAAGAGGAGATGCCTGGAAATGGATGTAATTGGTGGGCCTGCAAAATTTGATGAGCCTCAGAGAGTGGAAGACTTGATTAATCAGGAGAACAGAACCTGGTATAAGAATAGGTTGCGAACTGTCTTTGATGAGAACATAGCTAACGAAATTCTCGCGATCCCTCTAAGCAGAAACCCAGAGGAGAATCGGCTGATCTGGACAGGGAATAGAGCTGGGACTTGCACAGTTAAGAGTGCCTACAACAAGCTATATTCATCTAACCAACAACAGCAAACAGCATCAGCCCCCACCTCATTCCAAACTCGGAGATCCTTTTGGACAAGAGTACACAAAGCTTTCAGCGTGCCGGCCGGCTGACCCAAGTGGGATTACTAACAGCGCAATCACAGAGTACACAAAGCTTCTTGAGGTGGAATCCCGATAAGAAAAGGAAGAAGGAACAGTCATCACAATTGCCTCCTACTCGACAGCCACCGGTGAGAGGGTCGCTCAAGATCAACATCGACTATTCGAAATCGGAAGGCTCGCCGGTCCGCACGGCTGCCGGAGCCGTTCGCGACCAGCCGGCGGTGCTGATCCATAGCTTCGCGAGCTCGGGTCTTGCTGGATCGGTGCCAGCGGCCGACAGCCCAGCTTTGAGCGCGTCTTCACTATGAAATTGTTAATCACACTACTGATCAAGGAAAATTACCATATGCGAAGATAATTTGTTAATGGAAAAGAGAATTTACCCTAAAATCATATTATCAATGGTATTTCATGAAAGTAATAAAATGTTAGCAACTTCTGCCTTACAAGGCTTTGAGGTAAATTACAATACTTGAGGGACGATTACTAACTTGTCGTTTACAACAACTTAATTACTGAGGTTTTAACCACTGGCCGTGGTGGCTCCGCTGGCTAAGGCTTCCATGATCCTTTGTGAGGAGGTGAGGAGTTCAAAACCCAGGGGAGACATTTGGCGACTTAAGTGTGACGCCGGGGGTGGTGGGTCCTCCCGCTTACGTGTCACCTAGGGGTTTACGCACCAGCTGTCGGCTAGGATGGTTCCCCCAGCACAAAAAAAAAATTACTGAGGTTTAATATATTTTAGTTACGATCTAAGTGGCATTGATAATGACACTCAACATGCGATACAACATGACACAACATGCTAACACGTTGTTTATAAAAAAAAATAGAAGTTCCAACACCTCATGACACATTAGATATTAAATGTATATTTTTATACATACATGATAAATTATCAATTATTTTAATCAAATTAATTTAATTCAAATTCATAAATAAATATAAAATAATAAAATAGCCTAAAATGAATTTACACTAAAAATTTAATTTACTATTTATGAATATCATTCATTATTTCAATTTGACAAATTTCAACTCTATTCCAATAATCCATAAAGCTTGGGAAGAAAAGATAAGAGATCTACATTTTGGACTCATGTGTTAGAGCATGTTTTTTTTTTTTTGGTAAAAACATGTGTTAGAGCATGTTGGAAGAGAATAGAAAAAACAAATTTGGGAGATGAATTATGTATCACGGAAAAGTGAGAATCGAGAATAGAAAAGTATACTGGATTTTTCTTCTTTCTCCCTTTATCATTTTTTTTTTACATATTTACATTTTGATCCATCCATCATTTATCGAAAATTTTTAAATTTAACTTGTGTGTCAAAATTCCAAACTTGCATGTTAGAATTTTGAACTTCATGTCAAAGAGTGTTGACAGAGTTAACCTCCCGTTGATCAAGTGTCGAAGAGTATCGAATACATGTCGGAGTGTTGCTTCCTATAGTTAAGCTATTGTTCAAAGTTATAAGTGAAATCGAGTTGCCACGATTAACAATAATAAGGTGTAAATTCAAATTGCAATCTTATACGGGCTACTTCTACTTCTTTCCTACATACCCAATAAACATCCTTTTGACGTCTATTCCTATATTTGATCATTCATTCATGAGAGAGATACAAAATACAAAAATTCCAAGAGAATTTTGATTTGACTTTAGTTGATACTGGCGTGTAATCTTTACATGATTCAAGGATAATTTAATTTTTTTTTAAAAGTGTAATTTAATTTAAAGATTAAAAAACATGTTCAGACTCTATATTTGAGCAACAGTCCCTTAGCATAGGCACTCGATCATATACATCACAATAATCCAAAATTGATTAAGTTGACATTAGTTTTATGTTGTTAAAAATTCGAGTTTCCGACTCCCTGCAGATCTTCATATATACCATAATTTTTGTTTTCGTTTTGTTACCATTTTCAATAAAATGCATTTAGATCGAGCCTAGATTATTGTGCTTGTGAACTTGATCTAGCCGCCAGTCTACTCCTTTTTGCCTTTTATTCAGCAACAAAATAATTGGACATGTCTAAGCTGCAACATGTCTAAGTTTCGCAAGTGCTTTTGCTGGTGAGTTGGAAATGGCTGCTCGACTTCCTTCTGGTACGACAACTGGCACCCAAAGGGCCGCTGAACTTATTATTTTCCAATGCAGACATTTACCGTTCTCGGTTACCCAAAGAAGCTACGGTCGCTGACTTTTTCTCCTGTCCTAACCCATCTTCGGGTGTTTTGGATGTGGTTGCCTCCTGGGATGATCCTTTACGTGAACTCAATGATGAAGATGATCATTTTCTTTGGCTGGGTAGCTTGGATGGCACCTATTCTGCTGCGTCTGCTTGAGACACTCTTCGGCCGACTAGCCATCCGGTACAGTGGGCGCCCTTCATTTGGAACAATTCATTGGTTTCTCGCTACCAATTCCTACTGTGGTTAATTACAAAAATTAGACTACCGACTCAGATACTACTACTTACCTATGGTAGAATACCGGATGGGAACTGTGTGCCTTCTGCTCCTATCGGCCAAATTCAATTTATCACTTGTTCTTTGGATGCCCCACTCCTGCTGCCTTAGCCACTTTTTGGGCCGCAAGATTTAATTATGCTTGGCGGAATAAATCTTGGAAGGAAAATTTGCTTTGGGCAATCAAATCTCTCTCAGGAACCTCCTTCCGCTCTTCTCTTGCTCGCTTTGCATTTGCTGCTTTATGCAACATCACTTGGAAGGAGCGTAACAATATACTGTTCCGGGGTAGACCTCCTTCCCTTTTGGCCATGAAAAGGCGCCTTGAACAGGTTATAAAGGACAAAGCCTTGTCCTTCCATCAAGTCCCTCCCACTGCGGCTATTAGGAGATTGGTGCAAAGCTGGTCGCTCAACCCCTCCATTTTGGCGAGTTGATCACCTTGTTAGTCGTCTTGTTAGTAGGTTTTCTACCTTTCTCTCGTCTGCTTGGAGGTTCTTTTGGATTTCGCCCTCCTCCTGGCTTCCGAGATGGCCTTTTTACCAACCTTAGAGCCGAGCTTGGTTTCTTTTGTTGGTAGTGTTTTCTCTTTGCTGTTTGTGTTGGTTTAGACTTCATGGTTCTGTGCCGCTGTTTGGCCATTTCTTTCCCTTGGCCTTGGCTTGGTTTCCTTTTACCTTGGTCCCCCTTCACTTGCCCTAACTTGTTGTCTTCGTGAGTGCAAGTTCCTGGGACTGAGTTTTTGCTATATAGCTATATATAGCTCATTTGGTTTTAAGTCAATATATTTCTTATCTTTCACCAAAAAAAAAAAACATTAATAGCACCAAATGGCACACCTTGTTCATTTTCAATGGACTAGGGGTGAGCATGATTTGGAACGGGTGTCTCTCTCCAATTCCCGAGTGGGTCTATGGAACCGATCCAACCAAGCTCCACACACTCAGTGCAACATTTTCCAGTAAGCCAAAATAAAGCCAAAAAAAAAATAAATCTTCCCTATTCTTAATTACAAGATTAGTAAAAAGATTAAACTCATATTAAAAGTTGAAAGTTGATGAGCATTTAATTTGAGAGTCAAGGTCGTGGGTGAGAGATAGAGAGACGACTCAAATAAGGTGAGAGTATAAAAAAAGACTAGCACTTAGTTAATGGATGTTGAGTTTCAAATTAGGGATTTTAAGGTTTTCGTTTTTCTTAAATTTTTTTTTGTCAGAAATTTTTCTTAAAAGTTATATATATTGCCACTTCAGTCTGGGTGGGCCATTTCGCAACTAAAACCGGAACCAAACTAATACCCAAATTGGAACCAATAACCAGATCGGTTCCTTTGGGAACTGCGGGTTCCAATCCGGTTCAGTCTTATTTCGAGTGGTTTGAGCGATTCTCAGTTATTTTGCACAATCCTACAAGGGACAACTAAGCAGCTCTTTGCTTTAAATAACTCCACCAATAACCCAACCGTGTCTTAGAGCTCAAAAATCACTATGAGAATGAACTAAACCGAATATAACTTCGTAGAGATTGATTGCGGACCGAGTACAACATGAACAAATTCATGATTGCAATAACAAAGAGCTTCTGCTCATGTTCAAGGCCTGAGCATGAAAAAATAAAACAAAATAAAAGAGCACGGACTTCTTTCGTAAACCTTAGACTGCTGATAGAATCGAGAATTAGCCATAGGAAAAACCATTCCTCTCTTAAAGAAAGTGCAATCAGACCATCTCACTTGACAAGCCGACGCACGCAACACCTCGCAACTATTCCATTAGCATTGGCATCTTCCACTGATTTTGGTTCTTCAAAGACCTCGGTCATGGAAGGCGGCACATAAGGAGTCGGTTGGAGGCATTTTAAAGCCAGCTGTGCTATTTGGAATGCATAATCTATGCAATGACTGTCCTCCGATCTAGTGTCCATTTTATGGTCTTTAGTTTTCTTTTACTTGATAAGAGTGGTCTGGCCCATTTCACTAAATGATGTTTCCATGCCGGACGGTTCCAATCTATTTCACTTAGGTGACATGACGCCGATCATGTGACTCGCACATTCCAATCTATTGCACTGAGAATAGAGAGAACAACACTTTACACAGTTTACAATAGAAAATGATTTATTGGATTACCATTCATTATGTATTCAAGGGCAGCATAGCCCATGTTGGTACAACGATTCATATTTAAACATGTGACTCGCCCTCCGAAAGTCCAGACTTCACTGATTAAAAGTCCGAAAGTTTGGCAATGTAAGACTGAAAGAACTGGAGGGTAAACCAGACTCGGTTTCCAGCCTAAATATAAATTGCAAATTTTCATATTCCAGCAAAATACAACATGGGGATATCTGGAAGCAGCTGGGGATTGGTTCATGGTCTAATCTCATGTTCTAGGACAGTAATCATTATAGCAGAATTTCTAGTTTCCTCTAAGAACTGTGCAAGAAAGCTGGGCCTCTGGCGGCCCCGACCGCAATCTCGAGGCATACATTCCATGGAAGATGAGCAGTGGAGCCCTATGTCCCAGAGCAATGGACGGTGTAAAACGTTAGTAATGCTTAAATGCAAGTACATTGTTGAAGATCACCGCCTCTCTCTCTCCTGGAGTTCTCTAGATCTCTCTCTCTAGAGTTCTCCATATCTCTCTTTACTCCTCCAGATTTCTCTCTCTCTCTGGATATCTCTAGATCTCTCCCTTGTACAGAATGTTCTAGCAAAATCCATCAGCTACGCCACTTCTAGACTTCTCCAAAGAAATCTAGTTGTGAGGCTATAATAAAATAATACTTCTAGAATAGTGTAGAAAGTTAGGAAAGTCACCGACTTTCCATCCTATAAATAGGAGCAACTTGCTCCTCATTTGTGTGTCCAACTAAGAGTGTGTGAGTAAGAAGTCCAAGAGGGTGTAGTGGGTGGCATGAGTGTAGAGTGTGGTGTGTGTAGGGGTCTTGAGAGTGTGTTATAGAGTGTGCTATGTATGCATATGAGTGTGAGAGGAGTTGTGTAGAATTGTAAGAGTATTGTATGTGGTGTAAGGAAATATTGTAATAATGAAAGTCATATTTCGTGAGTTATATTTATACCACGTTTTCACCAATTCAACAAGTGGTATCAGAGCAGGTTGTCGAAGACCGTGCAAAGACAGTGGTCGGGGACCATTGTAAGTGAGTAGGCGGTCAGGGATCGTCGAGCTAAGGAGCGAAGAAGCGAAGGACATCGGAGTTCTGCAAGTGCACAATCTGGGATTGTGAAGTCAGTTGGTCTGGGACCAGGCTTACTTGGTATAGTGCGGGGCATTATACTCAAGTCACAATGGCAGATTTCTCGAGTTCGGTGAACGGCATGGAGAAGCTCAACAACTTCAATTATAATAATTAGAGTACCCGCATGCAATATTAGTTGCTAGGTCAAGATTTGTGGGACATCGTTGGCGGGAGCAACACCACACCACCCACGAATGATAGCGAATTAAGAAAATGGAACATAAAATCAGGAAAGGCTCTTTATGTTCTTGCCGTGACTGTTGAAGATGAATTATTGCAACACATAAAGAGTGTGAAGACCCCGAAGGAGGCATGGGATAACTTGGCAACGCTGTTTGCAAGGACAAACGATGCCATGTTACAACGCCTAGAGAACGAGCTCCTCTTAGTCTCGCAACAAAGTGTGATGGTAAGTCAATACTTTTCTAAAGTTAAATCTATTTGTGAAGAAATTTCAAAATTAGATCCTCAGAATGCCATCTCTGAGACAAGAATGAGAAGAATAATGATTCATGGGTTAAGGCTGGAATATAACGGTATTGTTACGGCCACCCGTGGATGGGCAAATGAGCCAACTCTAACAGAGTTGGAAAATATATTGACTAATCAAGAGGTCTTAGATAAACAAATCGCTAAGGTCACAATTAAAGATGATGAAAGTGCCCTCTTCAATAACAAAATAGGGTTCAAGGGCAGAATAGAAATAGAGCAATTGCAAGAGATGACAAACCATGGAAAAGTCATGGAGATTGGCGGAGGCAACCAGAAGAGAAGGGTTATCAGCCAGGGGGAGCTCGTCAAGATTGCGACGACGACGACGACGATGAAGATAAGAGCAACAAAAGGCGTAGCAAACAGTGCTATGTTTGTGGCAAGGTAGGACATATTGCCAGATTCTGTTGGTACAGGCAGGAAGAAGGAAATGTCGTCACTTCCTGCAAGAAGGAGATTGAAAGCGAAGAAGAATGGGACTTTCAAGCGCCTGTTGTGATGAAGGAACGAGAAGAGCTTGCAATCTCTTGTATAATTGAGTTGGATAATTCGACAGGTTCTATCATGACCCCAAATAAGAGCAAGCCAAGAGAGAACTCGAAGAAGCAACTAACAACGCCAACAAGTAGTCATGAAAAGAAACTGCAAGAGATGCAGGAGATGATAAAGAAGCTAAAAGTTGAGAAGGCAAAGATGGAGAATATGTTGAAAAAGAGGAATGAGATGATAAGGCAGAAGGATCGAGAGCTCGAGGCAAAAGAAAGGGAGCTAGAGAAGTTCCGATGTGAGTTTAAGAAGTTGCAAAAGCTTCAGGACCTCAAGCCCACTATGATGTTCCCAATTGGTCATACTGAGAGAGACATCAAACACATGAAGGAGAAAAAGAAAGGTTTCTTTGAGAAAAGGAGGCCATCTACACCCTACATTCCGTGGTGTAAGGATTGGTGGAATAAGATCAAGGGAAAGAAATTTTATGAGGAAAAGAATCAAGAGGTCTAAATTGAAGTGCTTCGGATGGGACTGAATCAGTTGAAGCACGAAATGAAAGTCACGAATGAGAAGATTGACCGCATGAGTTCCAATCTCAAAATTCTTAGAGGAGATATGTTGAATACGAAGACCGAATTGAGTGAAAAGAAGGAAAAAGAGACTAAAGCACAAGTCGAATTGACACTGCAGAAACCTAAGCTTCAAAAAGTCCGATGGAAAGTCGCAGCAAGAGAAGCAACTGAAGATGGAGCCATAAAGCCATCCACATCTAAGGAAGCTTCACAATATGTTGAATGGAGGAAGACAGTTGAAGAGTCCAAAAGTAATATCGGCACGGCTACTATATCGAGAGAGAGTAGTCGGTGTGGGGGAGTGTTGAAGATCACCGCCTCTCTCTCTCCTGGAGTTCTCTAGATCTCTCTCTCTCTAGAGTTCTCCCTATCTCTCTTTACGCCTCCAGATTTCTCTCTCTCTCTCTCTGGATATCTCTAGATCTCTCCCTTGTCCAGAATGTTCTAGCAAAATCCATCAGCTACGCCACTTCTAGACTTCTCCAAAGAAATCTAGTTGTGAGGCTATAATAAAATAATACTTCTAGAATAGTGTAGAAGGCTAGGAAAGTCACCGACTTTCCATCCTATAAATAGGAGCAACTTGCTCCTCATTTGTTTGTCCAACTAAAAGTGTGTGAGTAAGAAGTCCAAGAGGGTGTAGTGGGTGGTGTGAGTGTAGAGTGTGGTGTGTATAGGGGTCTTGAGAGTGTGTTGTAGAGTGTGCTATGTATGCATATGAGTGTGACAGGAGTTGTGTAGAATTATAAGAGTGTTGTATGTGGTGTAAGCAAATATTGTAATGGTGAAAGTCATATTTCGTGAGTTATATTTATACCACGTTTCCGCCAAATTCAACATACATGTTCAAAATAGCTTGAATTTTGAAATCACTACATTCATCAACTACGGCTGTCAACTGATCAAGAAGATATGCTCTGAAGAACTATCTTTTTTATGGGTACCATAGTGGCCCTTTGGTTGGGTATTAGATCAACGTTACCTATTGGTCTCACCATTGTAGCATGTTTATCGCTTAGGTTATAAGATCCATTGTTGCCCTCAATGTTAGAATTAGCAGGGGCTAGATGAATTTGAAAGGGAGATAAACTCTTTGAAGGAAGCTTTATTTCCAGAATGGTTGGTATCGTTAAGTTTAGAACCCTGAACGGACTGCTGGTTATGGACGAGCTTGTCCTATAATGCGAACAAGACAAGAGTTCAGGGGTGCTCAACAACAGAAGTTACCCTCCTCCGATTTCACGAGATGGCCTTCAATCATTTGTTTACTTTATATCTCTAATCTCATGCTGGAGAAACACCTGAAGCGTGCGCTTGAAACTTGCCAATTTACTTGGCCCGGATTCATCCAACTTCCCCATTATTCAATTGGTGCGGTTCCCCTCTCCATTCAGTCGGGTGAACCAAAACCTTTGGCCAGGACATTTTATGTGAATTTCCTTTAACTTGTCCCAATTTAGATATTGCCCAATTACATTATATAGGCATTTACAATTTGTTGCATCACTTGATAATTCAATTTTTTTAACCAATCTCGGTACCCCTCACAGGATCTATTACCTACATGCATAATTTTTTTTTAACAACAAGGGAGCGTCACATTTATAATTGGCACGCGCACTATTAACTTTATGGACTAAATATAACCGGAGCAAAAAATAGGATGGTAAGTCCAAATAGGAAATTGTTTGTATTGGGCGACGTGGGTAACTAAATTTGCGCGGCGTGCTACACGTGTGCGAATCCATTTCTTAATCACTAAGCCAATTACATGAGGTTCATACATTACTCGAATTGGTATAAACTTTACAGAACATATCTAAAATTCTAATAGGAAATAAATAAGGAAAATCTCATTTAGATATGGTTCAAGCTACTATGATATATTTCCCATAGAATCCGACAACTAAAGTGACTTGAGCGGCGGAGGAAAAGTATTGCATGTACACGACCAACACGTGCGAGGAAGGCCAAGTGTGCGGCCGCTACACGCAGATCGTCTCGGAGACGACAAGGCGGATCGGGTGCGCCCACGGGGTCTGCAACGATGGGGACGTGTTCACGACTTGCAACAATTATGAGAACTATGTCGGGCAGCGACCATCTTGAACGTCTTTGATTCTGGAGCTATATGGATTTGGCTTAGACTTACCTATGATTGCTCTCAACATCGACAAGAATGACACATGTTGACAAGAATGACACGTACAATTTACATTTCCATTTGAGCATATTCGAACCTTCAATTTGGCAGCCGCGCCATTCATGTTTATCGGGTAAAGAATATTGGATCTAAGTATATAGGAAAATATTATCAACATAGTTTTTTCTTTATACAGGCGCTTTCAAGATGATGATATACAAGCCAATTGTCATTATAATTTCAAGTAACTACTTGTGTAAATAAAAGTCAAATGTAATATACACATGTTACACCGCACAATGCAAGCCTTCGTATTTCGTTTTTGGTTTCATCAAGCGCATCAAATGTTTTCCCTCTGCTTTGATGGTTGATTTTTTTCCTTATCCCAAATTAATCCCATTTTTTCCAAATTCAATCTCATTTTTTTTTCATTTTGGAACACGTTTTTGATTTCACGGGCTAGCAAAACATTTGAGTTGCCCTCAGCCAACATAGTCCAATTTTATCAAAACAAAGGGAATTACTAAAAAGGTCATAAACCTATTATAATTATTCCAATTGAGTCATCAACTTTTTTTTTTTTGGCTAAGTCAGTTCTAAACATTTTGCATTTGTACAAATTCAGTTTATCTAACCAATTTTGGCTAACAAGTGTTGATGTGCCATTGCCAGCGCTGACATGGCACTTTAAAAATATTTTTTAATTTTTTTCTTTAATTTTTTTCCTCTTCCTTTAGGACAGGGACGGCTTTGCTGAATTAACATAATTGTAATAGGTTTATGACTTTTTGGTAATATCCCCTCGAAATAAAAGATCTAGTTGGCCATCGGTTACATAATAATCGCTAAAATCAGATGCCCACGAGCAAGTTATCAATTGAATAAAATAGTTAAGTGGAATCCATTTTCATGGAGTTAAGCCTAATGAGAATATCAGTAGGTGAAGAAGCTCGGGAAAAAAAATGGAAATTGGCCTTATATATTAACTAGTTACATGCGTTTATTTTCTATATTGTTAAATATATCTTTACATGCGTTTATTTTCCTTTTCTATATTAGTGCCGGCAGTTTTACATCAGATGCATGTCATTTGGAATTATTTTTGATCGAGAGTGGAAAATAAAAAAAAAAAAAAAAAAAAAATAAATTGTCTATTGGACATACATACGAGAGGTGAATGAAGTACTAACTTGAATTCTAATTGAAAAGAGATTCGGTACAGAAGTGTTTAAACACTATTCACTATTTTTCCATGTTCAATTTCGTTTTAATTTCAGATTGTGTGGATTCTTGTAGGCGGTCAGTTATTATTGCTAAAATATTATGCTTAGGATAAATTTATTAATTTAACGTACATAAGAAAACCAAATCAACACAATTTAAGCCTAGTGAGAATCTCAGTTAGTTTAAGTAGCTTGGAAAAATAATGTGAAATTGACTTTATAATCGAGGTGGAGGTTCACTATGTTAAGACATAAAATGTTATGTCGTACAAAAAGATATGGAAATGTTAAGAAAGACTTTAGGTTCATAAAATGAGATGGGATTAAAAGAGACCGGGACATTGGTGAGGAAAGAACCAGAATATATGTAATTTGGTGTAAACCATATTTGGTTCCTAGCAATGAATCGAATGCGAACTTATAGAGCAAACACCGTTGAAGAAATAATTCATCATAATTCACATAGGTGCACCCAATCCACCTCGTCGTCTTTTAAACAATTTGCATATGTAGTGGCCGCACTCTTGGCCTTCCTTGAATGAATTAGTCATGTACGGGTAGTACTTCTACTCCGTGGTCAATGCTTCCACCGCAGCGCTCAACATCGACAAAAAGCAATTGTGAAATGTTTATGTGACATCTTATTTATCTTGATGGCTTTAGATGGCAATTTTGCAAATTTTTCGATCTCCACTTCGATGCAAGTATACCTGATCGAGCAGGGTTGCATTTTTAATCTACTTTGCTTGGAAAAAGCTAGCTTCATTGGCGAATGACGAACTTGTTGAATATGAGTTCTATTTATAGCCCTTGAATAGCTCCTTTTTCCAGACGGTGTTAGCGTCAATTACGTAATGCGCTTACGTCATATCTCTTCGCAATATATGCTATGTTATTCATGGCTGAAACTGGTTGAATTACTTGCTAAACCATACTGTCATCCATCATGAGGGTTAACATTGGAGAATTGGTATCCCGTGGGACCAAGAAAAGTTCAAAAGATTTTGGATGGGAGGTAAGGGAAAATATAAGCCTGGATTCGAGGAAATTCTCGAATGAGACTCTGCCGAGTAGGAAGGAAATTAGGCCGGGTGATTTTGGAGAGATATTGGAATACGGTTTTGAAGAAGATTGGAGGGACTGATCCTTGGTTAAAGGGTCGAAGATAAGAACCGAAAATTGGAGAACTAAGAGAGAGATTTGGGGAGTGAAATAGGTAAGGACTTGAACAGAACTCTTTTGGGTGTTTTTTTTAGATTTTGAACAGAACTCTTTTGGAGTTTGAATTCTTATCATTTCGCCATCATTATCGGGTCAACACGTCCAGGACATCTTAACAATATCGTAATCTCATTCCCCGAGTTGATCGCACTCATATCGGCACTTCGAATCAACATCATCACTCATCGTCTGGAGGTTCTCGTCCTTAATACTTTCAAGGATCCTCAAACAAACGTGCACTCCACACACCCCTCGTGGCAATTCCAGCGGCTTGTCCGACAATACAGCGAGTTCCCCATTGCACCCCTGAAGATCCAGCAACCTGACGCTTCCCACTACCGTGTCCTGCTCCGTCGCAGCCGTGCCCACGGCAACCTGATTTGCTTGTGCCGTTCAGGTATGTCCTCTTTCTCTCTTGTTTCGTTTACAGTCTATGCATATGAAGTTGAATTTTGCGACTGTCGACCCTGTCAGACCTTTCACCTATAGATCTGAACAGCCAACTCCATCATGTATCCTGACTTCATCTATGCCTTTGTTTCTCTCAAAGCGGATTTTGCGCTGACACAAACCATGTACAGGAACCTCACCATAAAAAACCACAGTTCATTTAGAGTACTCAAGAAATTCTCAGTTTCCACTGAAATTAGTGGGTCTCCAGCAAGCAGGAAATATTATGAAGTTGAATATGGGGAAGTTGATAGAGACATTGAGAAAGTGAACCCGCGATACAAGCGCTAGAATAGCAACATCTGCAGGATCCGCATCATCTCTTCAGCGGTCATCTCAAAGGTATTCTTGGACAAAACTTTCCATTTCATATCTATTTGAGTTGCTAGGAGATACTGGACAAACCTCGAATATAATTTAAACCAGACCAGTAACGAAACTAAAACCAAATTGATAACTTGTTATCAGTTTGAAGCTTTCCACATCAAGGTGAGCTCAAACATTCATGCCGAATAAGAAGGGATTATTTAGAGGTGAATATTGACATTTACGAATTGCGGGAAACAGTCATTTATAGAAGTGTACCTCTGCAAATTCTAAAAAACTGGATGCGATGCGTGATCAAGATTTTTCTTCTATTATTGTGTGAAACAATTAAGCGGAAGAAATGCTCAACAGCTAGCCAACCATCCATGTGGAAGTCGGGTGCCTGGTCAGTAATTGTGGGGCCTTAGCTCTCTATATCGCGCCTTTTAGCTCCGTTCCATCAGTCTCGATTTTGTTACATTCAGTTGAAGCTTCTCCATTAAACAACTGTGACTGAAGCTCAGATCGAACTCGGATTAATCACTCCAAGCACTTCATCATCCGGTTACTGCAACAAGATCAAAGCTAAGTTCTCTCTCATTCGCTGACTCTTCTTCTTCGATTTAGTCAATGGCATTTATCCTCAATCTTTTCCTGAATCGCCCCCTAACATCAAAAGCCACCGCCAATTGACACCGCCCGCCGCTTCGGGTCCTCACTGGTTGTGCCTTTGTTTTACTGTGTTTTCTTATTATAGACTTCAAAGAGCTTGACTCCTGCTCGTTTCTTCTTCGCCAAAGCCGATCACCAGCAATGACACCTCCAAGACATCAGCTGCTTATCTTGATCATCCTTCAATCGACATCTGCATCTCCAAGATAAGTACTTCTATACTCTGTTCTTGGAGAAAAGACGAAAAATGTTAATTACTAATCCCCTGAAAATCGTCTGCCATTATGATCCTATTTGTGATTTGAACGTGTTTCATTACATATGTGATGATTAGAATATGGATTATGGCTTTGATGAGTCCCATGGTGGATGAAAATTCTTTATGATGTTAAGTTTTTGAAGCTGGAAAAACGATGAGTAGAATTAATTGAATGATGAAGAAAGCACAAAGTTGACCATGTCTCCACAGTTTCTACAGGATGTTGGAAAGAAAATATAAATGAAAGAGTTAAAAGGGAAACCAAGGGAAGTATGAGTTCATGTTCTAAAATGGACTGAGAAAGAGGCCGAAAGAAAGAAAGACAATAAAGGAAGGAACACAATAAAAATAAATAAATAAAATTTATAAAATTATTTTAAAAAATACAAAATAAGAAAAAGGAAGAGAGTTTAGCTGTGGAACATGTGTTTGGGCGTAAAAGAAGAATAAAAAGGGAAAAAGAAATCAAAAGGAAAAAAAAAACGATAAAAATTTATTTTATATATAGACTCACATATATATTAAGAGAGAAATAAGTGCAAGCCTCAGTTAGGTGGTTCAATCTTAAGTTGTAATGTTAATTGAATTTCATTTTAGTTCGGCTCATTTGTTTAGGGAGATATTTTCTTTGAATTTTTTAAATATTTCCAACTTTAGATAGTCCTTCCAGATGATATACCGGAAAATAAAGAATGTAGAAAATGTCAAAATTATATAAAATTGAAAATATCAAAATCTCATTGCATTAATAATAGATTAGCATTTAAGGATTAGTTCATGTAAATGTCATTCCGCTTTGTAGATTTCCATTTACAATATATCCCTTTTTAGATATTAGAATTAGAATTACACTTTGAATTCTATTTGATTTTAGCTTATGGGCTCGTGGCTTTTAAGATGAGACCTTCTAATATTTTTTACCAGACAACATATTGGGTTATTTTGCTGTACCTTACCTTATATTTGTTTTTCATAAGTGTTCTTGATGTATTTGTTGTGATTGCTTTTATATAATTTTTTGTGTTGTGATTCATTTTTTTGGTTGAATGGTTATGTTACATTTCAGGACCATAATAAACACAACGGTGATCACTTTATAGAGTGATAAGAACGTCATCGTTAAACTCCACTAAGCACCTAGTCCAAGGCGACGCTGAATGCGTATCCCAGCACAGGTAGTCTCAGTGGGAAGATTCCCGAATTGTACCCCGATGTGAGTGGGACAATGGCGATGGTGTATAAAACACGTAGGGCAACATTGAGATGCTAACATGTCGCCTCACTGTTGCTCTACGTCGTTTTCTTCACCATCGGGATTGCCCCGAACACATGGGTGTACAGCTCGAAAATCTTTCTGCAGAGGTTGTGTGTGCTGGGGTGCGTAATCTACGTTGTGGTAAATCAGGCGGTGGGTGCAGTGTTATCGATGATGTACGTATCGCTCTACAATGTGATCACCATCGGTAAGGCCTTCTTCTTGTTTGCAGCGATTGCGAGCGGGGTTTAGAAGTTCATCTGCACAATAAGCAAAGAGTTACTGGTGAGCTAAGTCCAACATTCTCGTTCATGCGGTTTTTTGTAGCTGGTTTAGTTGAATCACGTCGCCCCTCTTCTGTTGATTCGCAGAGGTATTGCCGTTGAGAATGGCTTACTCGCATGCTGCCGCCTTTTACTGGAGTTGCGCCGCCCTCCGGTCTTTAAGGTCTTTATCACCAACTCATCGTTTAGTAAGGATGAACTTGATGAATTGAAGCTTAAGAATTTATTGACTTTCTGACTCTGAGTCACTAGACTTTGCTTGACTAACTTCATGATATACATTGTTGCATCGCATCGCATGTATTTTCCAGTTCTAACTCTTATTCTGATTTTGACTCTGCACATTCAGTTACTGCGAGGGCGGAAATATCTCCACTCGGCCAACGTTCTTCACCGTGACCTCAAGCCTGAATCCTCCTGGTGAACGCCAACTGCGACCTGAAGATATGCGACTTCGGGCTCGCATGGACCAGCCAAAGCGACCGGCAATTCATGACCGAGTACGTGGTCGCACGCTGGTACTGCACCCTTGAGCAGCTGCTCTCATGCGACAAATGCGGGACCTCGATCGATGTCTGGTCTGTGGGCTGCATCTTCGCGGAGATCCTCGGGCACAAGAGTGCCTCAACCAACTGAAGCTGATCATCAACACGCTCGGTAGCCAGAGGGAGGAGGGCATTGGGTTGATCAACACCTCAAGTGGAACCCATTTCTCCCGGCTGTACCCGCAGGCTGATCCTCTGGCCGCGGACTTGCTGCAGCGGATGTTCGTGTTCGACCTGAGGAAGAGGATCATGGTGACGGAGGCGCTCCAGCATCCTTACATGGCGGCCATTGAAACATGTCATCCATACTTCTCGTAAATTCATAGGATCTTGAACGTCCACTGTCTGGACCATCCCATTCTTTGCAGATTCTATTTTAGACAGGATCGAGATCTAAATCGTGGTAAGATTGTGATTCAAGATCATAAAATTAGAAAGTATCTTATACCCGTACATTTAATGTTTTTTTATTTGATGATGCACTATGTCAAAAAGAGAAAAATTGGATGAAAAAAATTTGTGTTATAACTTAAGCTCTGTTCGTTTCGCAAAAAACAACTTTCAGAAAAATGTTTTTCAAATTTTTGGGCATTCGTTTCATGAAAAATGAATTGATCGGGAAAAATATTTTCCATTAGTAAATAAAAAAAATCTTCTAAAATAGGGGAAAATGTTTTCCATTTTTTATAGTGAGGAAAATATTTTCCTCACTCACTTTCTCTTATCTCACACCAATGTCAACATCTCAATATTTTCTCTTTTGTCTTTTTTTTTAAATTAATTTTTAATCATTTTTATGTTTTTTCTTTTTTTTTTTTAACTTCTGCTAGCCGCCGGCCATCAATCTCGCCGCTTGGCTTGCCAATCTAGCGAGGCCTAAGGCCTCGACCTCATCAGAATTTGGTAAGCCTTGACTGGCCGAAGAAGACGAAGATAAAAAGATAAAAAGAAAAAGAAAATAATAAAGATTTTTTTCAAAAATAAAAATAAATTAAAATCGATTTTAAAAATAAAATAATAAAAAAATTAAAAAGAGTGTATAGAGGAAAAGAGATTCTTTACAGAATAGTGAAAAATACTTTTCACTTCATTCTTAGATTTCAGCCAAACATTGGAAGATAATTACATTTTCCTAAAAATGACTTCCTGAAAAATATTTTCTAAAAATGTAACATTTTACGTGAAACAAACGGAGTCTTAAAATGAAATAGCAATGAGTGTCTAATATGTCCGCTACTCTACCTTGTGATTAGTCCAAGATCGAGTAGGAGCAAACCAAGCAACGATGTACTATTAATAAAATCCAAGATTTTGTATTAAGTTTACTTGGCTTCTCTCTCTCTTTCTCTGATCCCCTTTCCTCTATTTAATCTATGAATTTTAATTTCATATGTTTTACGAACGTATAAGAAATTGACGTCGGGTGTGACATAACCTTCCTTGGGATTATTACCTAGTTTCCATAGTAAATTTGAAAATTGTATCAAGTGGATTTACTTAAGTGCGGCAAAAAGAAAAGTAGGCTATCATGGAAGGGAAGCCACCATACAAGTTTGTAAGCTTATAAATTTAATGACAAAAAGAAATTTAGATTTGCTGGTTGTACCAAATTGGGCACACGTAGACCCACCCATCTAATTGCTTGTTACTCTGATCATTGAAAGCTTTGACAGCATTTGAAGAAATGAATGAACAGAGAATGGGTCTAAATAGAAGGTGGAAATGGAAAATGCAAGCGGATGGATGGTCCTCTTATTTCTTTATCATGCATGATTGGTCTCCTGCCTTCCAATGTTGCTGTAGGGGTGAAGTTCATGTTCGATATTTTTGGTATAGAAAGTCCACTCAAGATGTACCTTTTCACCACTCGCCATGCAAATGATACGTATACGTGTAAGGCTTAGTCGTGGGCATTAGATGTTATGCTTGGACAATTTTTCCCCATTAGAATGCGACCCTGAACAAAAATTTTATTTAAAATTTTCTACTTCATTCCATTTCTTTGCATTTTAGGACTATCTTGCATTAGAGTAGGCTTTTAACAGGAGAGCTCATATTCCTTGCACAATGGTCACTCGATTGTCGCGTGGCTTCTACACAACACTACCATGGACAAGCGAATGTATATTGCTGTCTCATATTATCATCCATCATAAGGGTTAACGTTGGAGAAATCGTAAGGGAAAATAAAACTGGATTCGAGGAAATTGATGAGGTTTCGAAAGTAACTTCGAATGAGACTCTTCCCTAGTAGAATTGGAGAACTAAGAGAGAAAGATTCGGCCGGTGAAATAGGTAAGGACTCAAACAGAATTCTTTTGGAGTTTGAATTCTTATCATTTCACCATCAATATCTTGAATTCTTTTGGAGTTTGAATTCTTATCATTTCACCATCAATATCGGTCAACACGTCCAGGAAGTCTTAACAATATATCATTTAAAATAGATCACCATCACGAAGAAGAAGGAATTTGGAGCGAAAGCCCTCCGACGATCCCGTCCTGAAGAATTTCGAAACCTATCCGATAACCTATCCCCGAAAGATCCGTCTTTCAAGAAGGTGGAGTCGTGGGATGATGCCGAACTCATGTTTCCAAAGGCTCGTTTCAAAGCAAATCGGCCTCGAGATGCGGGAGACCTCCAATCTCCTCCTTCCGAGTCTCCGCAAAAGCCCTCGAAGCATGATAAAATCTCTCAAACAATCAAAGAGATGCAGGCCATCGTTAGGGATGTGGAAGCTGCAGGGATCGACGTGGGCTGGCTCCGCTACGTGCTTGATGAGATTGCCGAAGCCATGGAGCCCAAAAAGCATTGCCTTGAAATTGAAGTCATGTAGAGAAACCCATGATGCAGACATAGGATCTACTAGGCAAGAGCTGGAACTTCAAATGGAAGATTTGGCTGAGAAGACAAAGGCACTGGAAACTGCCAAGGCCCCGAGTTGTTGAAACCAGAGCCCGGCTGAGTAAGCCCAAGCAAGAATCGTCTAAATTGCAAGAGACAATGCTTTCCATCCATTCTAAGGCCGATAGCGTCCACTACATATCACTGGTAGCCGAAATCCTGTAAGTTAGTAACTGGTGACTGCCTTGAGGGCATCATCAAGTACCTTAGGCGTGTCCAATTTGCTAGTTGTTGAAGCATTTACTACTGTACAATATGACATTTGAATCATAGTCTCTAGGTGAATTCCCAAATTCTTTCCGGCGTTCTACTTGGAAATGGATGAATTTATGCACCAAAAAAGACTTAGCACTTGGAGAGGAGTTTCATAGCGAAAACTACTCGGTTGTTTCTTGACCAAGCGCACTGAAAATTTGTCAACTGTCAAATCATTTTAGAATCTAGATACCATATTTGTAAATTTCACAGAACGTGAACCATGAAAATCTGTAAAGAAAAAAAAGGAGAAGCATTTTTTTTTTTCTGGCCATAAATTTTCATTCGGGGACGAGTCCCACCTGACCCTGTAGCTCATGAAGCACAGGAGGCAGTCGCAGGTGAAGCAAGGAGGGAGGTGGCGGCGGCAAGGCAAGCTGAACTGCGTTAGAGCTTCTTCATGACGGGATTCTTGTCAATTGGAGTGATGAAGTTTTTGATGGTGAGCATGGAGGAAGGAGATGATGGGGGAAAGTCTCATCTGCTATTCAAACGAGCAATCCACACACCACTCGGGGACGGAGGGGAGAGACGTTCAGGAAAATTAGCGAGACAACAGCGAAGCCCGAAGCCCTGTTCCCAGCGATCTGGGCGTGTCTGGCAATACGGCGAGCTCCCCATTGCATCCTTGAAGATCCTGCAACCTGACGCTTCCCCCCACCATGTCCCGCTCCGTTGCCTTCATGCCCACAGCAACCTGATTTGCTTGTGCCGATCAGGTATATCCTCTTTCAAGAATCCGCAGCATGGGGCACATATTTCTCTCTTTTTTCCTTTACATTCTATAAATATGAAATTGAATTTTGTGACTGTCAACGATGTACAGGAACCTCATTATCAAGAACCACAGTTCATGAAGAGTTTTCAGTACATTTCTCAGTTTCCACTGAAATTAGTGAGTCTCCAGCAAGGTAGAAATATTATCAAGTTGAACATGGGGAAGTTGATAGACATTAAGAAAGTCAAACCAAGGTACAAGCACTAGAATATCAACAGCTGCAGGCTCCATATCATCTCTTCACCGGTCATCTCGAAGGTATTCTTGGACAGAACTTTCCATGTTATGTCTATTTGAGTTGCTAGGAGATACTGGACAAACCTCAAATATAATTTAAACCATACTAGTAATTAAACTAAAACCAAATTGATAACTTGTTATGAGCTCAATCATTCATACCAAATATGAAAGGATGATTTTGAGTTGTATCTTAACATTTACAAATTGCGTGAATAGTCATTTATAGCTGTGTACCTCTGCAAATTCTTAAAAATATGAATGAGAGGCATCATCAAGATTTTGTTCTATTATTTTGTAAACCAGTTAAGCGGGAGAAATGCTCAACTCCTAGCCAACCATGTGGAAATCAGGGGTATCCATTGAACAACCGTGATTGAACTCAGATTGAACTCGGATTAATCACTGCAAGCAATTTATCATCCAGTTACTACAACAATATTAAAGCTAAGTTCTCTCTCATTCTCCAACTCTCCTATTTCGATTCGGTCAATGGCATTGATCCTCAGTCTTTGCCTGAATCGCCATCTAACGCCAAAAGCCACCACCGATTGACACCAATTGCCACACTGGAACCTCACTGATCGCGCCTCTGTTTTACTTTGTTTTCTGATCAGAGACTTGGAAAAGCTCAACTCCTGCTCGTTTCTTCTTCACCAAGGCAGATCACCAGCAGAAACGCCTCCCTAGATATCAGATACTTAGTTTGATCATCCTTCGGAATTTACATTTGCATCTCCCAGATAAGTATCTCTATACACTATTCTTGGAGAAACAAGGACAAGAAATCTTAACTAATGGTTCCCTGAAGATTGTCTGCTATTTTCCTGTTTGTGATTTTGAACATGTTTCATTAAACATGTGATGTTTAGAATATGGATCCTGGCTTTAATGAGTTCCCTGGTTGATGAAGATTTATTATGATGTTAAGTATTTAAAGCTAGAACAGTGATGAGCAGAGCAAGGTGAATGATGAACAAAGCAAAGATTTGATCATGTCTCTCTAGGGTGTTGGAAAGAAAGAAAAAATGGAGGCAAAGGGAAACCAAGCGAACTATGAGTTCATGTTCTGAAGGTAATGGCTGAGAAAGAGACCGAAAGAAAGAAAGAAAGAAAATAAAATAAAATAAACATAAAAATTAAAAATATATTAAAAATATAAGCATTAAAAAAAGAGAAAATTTAGGTGTGCAACATGTGTTTGGGCGTAATCGAAGAATAAAAAGGGGAAAAAGAAATCAAAGAGAATAAACAAAATCTTAAAATAATAACAAAACTTATCCACATATATGTCAAATTATCGTGTGTACGTCGAAACTCATCAATGTCATTATTAAATCCCTTTGCTCTCCAAATTTCCATCAAATGATCCACAGATATGTCAAAATCTCCATGAAACAATACTCTACACAGAAAACACAAAATATAATTCTCTTCATTTAGATCTTCATAATAGAGTTTTAGAAAATCGAGTACTTCATCAATATTTTGGAAATTGATAATGGGTCATCTTCGCAAACTCCTAATTTGTCTCTCCAGAGGTGAATGCTGTCCTTCCCACTTTACCAACAGTGGAGAACTAATGCACTTTCTGACCATGAATAAATAAACAATTTCAGATGGAAAACTCTCCTTAATCCTTAGCTAGAAGTCCTTACAGAAAAACGTGGATTCAACATGCATGGTGCGAGCACTGCATGTGCACGGCAATGCATGACACATTTATGGCACAAAGTACAATACGGGGATATTTCAGCGAAGCCAAGGAAAAGAGTGTGAAACAACACCCCAGAATTTTTTGTTGGCTTTTTTTCTTTGATCATGGTCGTAATTCTTTTTTGTCCTCATCCACGTTATCAAATATCACCCCATTCATATCATGTATAATTACTCTAAATAGCTCAACAAAGGCATCCATTTTTACCAGATACCCCCTTACCTCAAAATCATATCCCTAACTACCCCTCGCTGTTGTCTCCGTTGCATCAGTGTCGACCCATTCTTTTTTGGCATCTCCATCTCCCTTGCAGCAGATTTCCACTAGTTGTATTTACCAAAAACCTGCCCATCTCTGGAGTGCCCATATTAGCTTCAGGTGGCTGTGGTCGATGATGGTGAGACATATTCCGAGAGAGCTGAGTGAGGAGATTATCCCGTTGTGCTGCTTTGCAGAAATGGCTGCCTTCTAACCTGATCCAGGAGGACGATTAATGACAAGGACGAACATTATCTTGACTAAGTCGACTGCAATGGTCCCAAGAGTTTTTTGTTGAAGGAGGTGATGCCGATCTTCTTAAATATTCGAGGGTTGTAGAGGATGTTGGCATTGATATTAGATTGGAAGAAGTCGATCCCAGCATTGCAAATGACATATGTCAAATTGCCGGGGTTGGGTGGAGGAGGAGATCCTGTCACACACCCTCTTTGATACTTCAGTTGGTGAATTTAACAATGTCGTCTGCACTCGTAAGGGATTTTGATAATGGGTCATCTACGGAATGTCATTAACAATGTCATTCACCTCTTGTCAAGAACCTTGAGGAGTGCAACAACAACGTTATCAAGGTCACCATTATGAGCATTGGGGAGTGCGTGTGGCAGGATCCCACCCTTCACCCGATGCCGTCTGTTTGTCATATCCTAATTTGCATCATTAGGATCCATTTCTTCCAATAGGGCTCTGGCATCAATGCCGTCGTCTTCTACAAGCCTTGTATATTTGAGAAGGTCGACATTACCTTCTTTAACAAAAAGGTCCTTATGACCATTGTAGTCAATTTTGAAAAGACGACGTTCATCCTCGTCATTACCTTCCTCCTAGACTATATAAATATCATTATCTAAGTTTTTACTTTGTGGATGTAGGTGGAGATTGTTAAATATGACTCGAGTTTGATTGCAAAACGCGATTTGCTGGACTAAAAGAAGAAATATAAAATAAAATAAAGGAGGAAAGTTCTTTGCCGAGAAGCCTGAGGATTCCGAATTGAAGGAAATCAATTCGTGGGTTTTGGCATGAAGGAGTTCTACGCGTGAGAAAATAAAAGGAAGCAGGTGGGGCCCAAATGGGCAAACATTAATAAAAGGGGAAGTTTTCTCTTAGCTGCGTGAAGCCTCACGTGAATGGAAAGTAGTGGGCCCCAAGGTCAAAGGTTTGACCTTGGGCACACACACATATAAAAGGATGCCGACAGTGAGGGTTTTAATTTGCTTCTTGGTCGCTGCACGTACATGCCGTCGAAGGTCTGCATAACAAAGCCGAGCACATTCACGCCGCTTGAAGAAGAGTTGCAAGATCTTGAAGCCTCGCCGTACGTAGAGTTTTGTCGTGCGATAATTTTGTGCCGTGAGTTTATCTCCAAGTGAGTTGTTTATTTATAAACACTTTGGGTTTTGGGGTTAAATTGGGGTTTTGGGAAACACCGAAGAGTGTTTGAGTGACTCGAGTGTAATCTCCTTGTATCGCTTGATCTATAGTGAAATTCCGCCGGCTGCTCTCCCCTGGACGTAGGTCTTTATGACTGAACCACGTAAATCTGGTGTCCGATTTATTTTTCTTCTTCCGTCTATATTTTGTTCGATCGCTCGCCCCATTGCAATAAGTGGTATCAGAGCCAGGCTTGGATAAGTTGAAGCGAATCGATGGCGACAGAAGAAGTAAAAGTGAGAATCAACAGATTTGATGGGAATGATTTTAGTTTCTGGAAGATGCAGATTGAAGATTATCTTTACCAGATGAATCTGCACTTGCCTTTATCTCGGGGAGAAACTAGAGACTATGAAGCAAGCCGATTGGGATTTGCTTGGATAGACGAGCTATGGGTGTTATTCGGGCGACGTTAGCTCGTAACGTCGCGTTTAACATCCCGAAGGAGAAGACCACCGCTGATTTGATGCAAGCCCCGTCGGATATGTACGAGAAGCCCTCTCGCGATCAACAAGGTCTGTTTGATGCGACGTACGCGTTAATTTGAAGATGAGCGAAGGTACGTCGGTTGCGGCCAGATCATATCAATGAATTCAATGTGATTGTTAGTCAATTGAGTTCGGTTGAGATTGATTTTGAAGATGAGGTACGTGCTTTGATTCTCGCTATCCTCATTGCCTAATAGTTGGAATACTACATTATGCTTCTGTTAGTAATTCTCTGGGTCAACAAGTTTGACGTTTGATGGGGTTCGAGATTTGATTCTGAGCGAGGACATTCGTAGAAGAGAATCTAGCGAACCTGTATCTACTGCTCTAGTAGGTGAAAATAGAGGAAGATCTGTAACACGTGTGGGTAATGGTAGTACTAATATGAACAGGACGTAGTAAATCTAGGACTACTAATGTTGTCTGTTGGAGCGTGGCAAGAGGGGCATCTTAGAGGGGATTGCCTTAAGCTGAAGAATGAGAAGGGTAAGGGAATTATAGTTGATTTTGAAGATAATGTTGCAGCTGTAGCAGATAATGCTGATTATGTCTTGTCTATCATTGATTATTCATCGTTTGATGGATGGATTATGGATTCTGTTGTTCTTTTCATGTCACACCAAATAGAAACTGGTTTATCACTTATCGGTGCACGGGTAGTGGTAAAGTCCGGTTAGGGAACAACGCCGAGTGCGATGTTGTGGGTGTTGGTGATGTTAAAATCAGAATGCATGATGGAATTGTGAGGACATTGACCGAGTAAGACACGTTCCCGAACTAAAAGAACTTAATTTCCTTGGGTGCCCTAGATTCAGTGGTTGTAGGTATTCTTCAAAAGGTGGAGTTCTAAAGGTTGTTCGAGGTGCCTTGGTGATAATGAAAGGAATCAAGCATGGAGGCATGTATAAACTTCAAGGTGAGACAATGACAGGTTTCGCCCCGGTGATGTTGGATGCATCTATTCGAGAGTCTATTGACTGCTCGAGGAAGACCCGGGTGTTTGTGCCAAGGCACAAGTATGATGCTGATGTCAGGATCACGCAGTCAAGAGCTTTGATCGAGACAGAGACTGGTAAGTCGATCAAGCATGTGCAGACTGACAATAGCATGAAGTTCTGCTCGGAGCTGGCAAATAAATTCTGCATGAAAAAGGGCATAGTAAAACATAGTACTAGTGCCAATAAATCACAACAATTTGCAGGATTGACGAGAAGAACATTAATAGAGATGGCCCGAAAAATTATCTCTAGTGCTGGTATTGCTAGGAGAATTCTAGCGGATGTGCTTAGTACGGTAAGCTGCCTGGTGAATAGATCCCCATCGACTGTGATTGGATATCAGACTCCTGAAGAAGTGTGGTCAGGTAACGTTGCTGATTATTCTATTCTTAGAATGTTTGGTTGCCCATGTTATTTTCGAGTGAGTGATGGTAAGCTCGATTGGAGGGCAAGGTGCATATTCCATGGCTATGCACAAGGTGAGTGGGGCGATCAGTTGTGGTGCCCGGATATAAATTCACCTGTTAACAGTAGAGAAGTTACCCTTGATGAGTCTTTAGTACTTCTGGCTAGAAGTGTTTGTGGCAGTGTTAATATGGATCTGGACGGTGTTCAGCTTGAGGTGGAGTTGCAACCAGAAACTCCTGAGGTAGCGAGTACAGTACTAGCAAAGTAATCGACACGATGGTGTTTGTAGCGAGGTGGAGCTTATAGAGCCAACGGTTGCTGTAACTGCTGAAATTAACAAGGTACGTATTCGATCTCCTGACAGATATGGATGCAACAATGGTTTTGCTTTATCTGCGGTTAAGGAGGTTGTGTTAGAAAATCCTTGCGGAGCAGTTAAAGATGCATGTGGAGTTGGTATTCTGATGAGGTCCTCAGTTATGGCGAAGTTCAAGCGAAGCTTGGACTTGGATAATATCTGTGGCGGTTGAGCCCATTGGGGGCTATGGGAAAGTAGCGGCAGAGTTTGATTTTTTGCGAAGCCATTGTAATTTGGCTCAAACCTCGAGCCTAGGTGGAGATTGTAGGTGGAGATTGTTAAATATGACTCGAGTTTGATTGCAAAACGCGATTTGCTGGACTAAAAGAATAAATATAAAATAAAATAAAGGAGGAAAGTTCTTTGCCGAGAAGCCTGAGGATTCCGAATTGAAGGAAATCAATTCGTGGGTTTTGGCATGAAGGAGTTCTACGCGTGAGAAAATAAAAGGAAGCAGGTGGGGCCCAAATGGGCAAACATTAATAAAAGGGGAAGTTTTCTCTTAGCTGCGTGAAGCCTCACGTGAATGGAAAGTAGTGGGCCCCAAGGTCAAAGGTTTGACCTTGGGCACACACACATATAAAAGGATGCCGACAGTGAGGGTTTTAATTTGCTTCTTGGTCGCTGCACGTACACGCCGTCGAAGGTCTGCATAACGAAGCCGCGCACGTTCACGCCGCTTGAAGAAGAGTTGCAAGATCTTGAAGCCTCGCCGTACGTAGAGTTTTGTCGTGCGATAATTTTGTCTTAGTGAGTTTATCTCCAGTGAGTTGTTTATTTATAAACACTTTGGGTTTGGGGTTAAATTGGGGTTTGGGAAACACCGGTAGAGAGAGTGTTCGAAATGACTCGAGTGTAATCTCCTTATATCGCTGATTTATAGTGAAATTCGCCCGTCGCGCTTCTCCCCGTGAACGTAGGTCTTTACGATCGAACCACGTAAATCGGTGTCCGATTTATTTTTCTTCTTCCGTCTATATTTTGTTCGATCGTCGCATCGCAACAGTGGATATGAATCCTAACAATATGAAATAAATCTACGTAATTAATAACTTATATAGCAACCAACTTATAAAAAACCAATCCTCTATCATAATGTAAAGGAGAAAATGTTATGCCCTGATCAAGTCATTTACGTAAAGAAAATTATATTATCTTTTTTATACACCTAGAAAAGTCCGGTCATAAGAGAAGAATGGTATCCCCTCTCTCTCTCTCTCTCTCTCTCTTTTTCTCTCTCTGTTCTCATTTTCTCACGTAACTAATCTCTTTAGACCTCCAGCCGCCCATGTGCATTTGGAGAACAGGACAAGAACCGAAAATGGAAGCAATTCTCACCCATGTGCATCTGCAGACAAAGCTGGAATAGACGATGTTGGCTGGTCCCAAAGGACTAGAAATTGCAGGAGACTAGGCTGGAGAATCAAGTTGGGAATGGCAGACAAAAATTGCTGAACAATTGCAGGGGGAATCGCGGCACGCAAAACTGTGAAGACATAAAGGCAACATGGGTGTTCGCCGTGACGCTTGATGCCGAATGCATGGCCTTTCGGGCTTGATTTAAGGAGCTGGACGGCTGCAATCTCTGCCGAGGGATGCTTCATGGAAACTAAGCTTAAAATGGAGGGACACCAAACTGGACAAACTGCCGAAATTGCACCTTGAATGGGCGGCTGCAATAGTACAAATCGAAGCCTGAATTCAGACGAAATGCAGCTGCTTTCTTTTAACCCTTTCAAAGGCCACTTGAGATGACGACAACATAGAGGGAAATTCCGACGTATTTGCTGCAACTGAAGGAGTGAAGGCTGAGCTGGATCAAGAGAAATGAAGAGCTGAAAACTGCTGGCGGCAGGTGCCGATGAGAGATGGTGAGGTTAAAATTGCGCCCAAGATTCCAAGGCCCGTGAAAGCTAGAAGCCCGCGCGATGGAAGCAATTCAGCGCCAGCAGATATCCCTAGAATCTGCCGAGCTAGATTTTTGTAACTGAATGGATTGTGATGCATATATTTTTTCTTTCCGAGAGTAAGGGACCACACTGGAACACTCAAAAACCTCTCGCATTCCAGAGGGGGAGAGAGAGAGGAGCCATTGGGAGAACACACCTCAGAAACGAGAGACACAGCACCAAAAAAAAAAAAAAAAAAAAAACCCTCCGGGCTCCACCACACCTTTGATATTATTGTGGAAAGTAAGCAGTCAAACAATAAAATAAATAGAACGAGAAAATAAATCAAATACCAAATTTATGTGGTTTGGTCAGAGCGACTGCGTCTATGTAGAAAAGCGGTAAATATTTCTATTATATATGAAGTGATAAAATAAAAATCATAATCATACTCAAATTACTCAAATACCCTTAATATTTCTCAAGCCCTATTTACACTCATTAATTCACATAGTATTTAACCTCAAAGCCTCATAATTCCTCACAAAATAATAAGTAAATCTAGTAAATGAATTTATAAATTTTACCACAAAATTTAATCTGCTTCAACATTAAAATTATGAGTTCAATTCCATTTTTGAAAAGTGGAAAACATTTTCCTCACTTGATCATTCTTATCTCTCACCTCTACAAATCATCACTTCTTCTTCCCCTTTCTTCTTCTTCTTTTCTTTTTTTTTATTTAAATTATATTTTAATTTTCTTTTTCTTTGTTAATTCGAATTATTTTTAATTTTCTTTTTCTTTTCTACTTCTTTTCTTTTTCCTTTTTTTTTTTTTTTTTTTTTTTTTCATCTTCTTTCTTCTTTCTTGGCTAGTAGTCGGCGGTCATCAAGTGAACCTTAAGCTGGTCAATTTCAAGCTCGCGCTCGTCGATCTGGCGCACCTCGAGCTCGATGCTCGCACTCACCAATCTGGTGAGCGGCGAGCCTCGTGCTCGTCGCAAGCTCGAGGCTCATCGGTGGCCAGTCGCGGGCCATCGCCGAACAACGATAAATATTTTTTAAAATCCATTTTAAAAAATAAAATAAATGAAAAATAGTATATGAATAAAAAGATTTTCCTTATCGAACGAGAAAAAGTATTTTCCACTTCATTTTCGGTTTCATCCGAACATCAAAAAATAATTAAATTTTCCTGAAAAATGACTTCCTAGAAAATATTTTCCAAAAACGTCACATTTTCCACGAAACTAACAAAGCCTTAATTGCATATGTATGCTACCCACAAAAAAAAAAAAAAAAAAAAAAAAAAAGCAAAAGCCCTCGCAACCCACGCATTGAATATTCTGAAACAAAAATAGGAAATTTTTTTCCTCCAGTGACTTGGACTCCAATATTGACTTTCCTTTTAACAATCAAAGTCCACTATCATTTTGGATTCCAATGTTGAACAAGCACGTGATAACTATTTTATTTCCGGTCAGAACTATTTTTCTGTTTTCGAAAATAAATTTAGAACAAAAGTTTATTTGATAAAGCAATTTCAATTTTCTATTTCTGAAACAAAATTTTAGCTTGGAATAAAAATGAGAAGTAAATTTTTTTTATTTCTCTATTCCTGTAATAGAATTGAAAAGTAAACTCTTTTCGTTATCATTCTCGCTACTAGTTGACCGCCAACTTACTACTACCCACGGCTTGCAACCATCGGTCACCGTCTATTAGCCGCTGGTCACATGTCGTTTTCGATCGCCTGCCATCGTTTGTTGGCCGTCGGTTGCTACCCGCCGTCCACTAGTAGCTGGCCGTCATCCGTTGATCACCGTCACCATTCACTACCGTTGCCATTCATCGCCACCACTTGAGAGAGGGAAATTTTGTGTTGTTATCATGCAAATTTCTATTATGGGAACAAAAAATTTCTATCGTTATCAAACACATATTTTTAGAAATAGAAAAATCAATTTTTGGAACAAAAATTAATTGTTGAAATAGAATAGTTATTATTCATGCTAGAATTTCATGATAGACATTCACAAATATTGAACTTTCGGACCTTCCTTTAATTCATCTCTGGTTGAGCTTCATTCACGGGCTCAAAATCAAGATATATTTTAACAATCTCCATATTGACCTAACATTTGAACCAAGTCACACTAGTGTCGTTGAACATATGAACTTTGTTATTGTTGGGATGCACATAAGATTTATATCAAAGAAGTCTTATATTGAAAAATTAGTATGGTGTATAGCAAGTAATATATCCTAGCTGGCCCATAATTTCTTGACTTAAATTTTTGAGTGAAAGTAAGTCCAACTGGATATGTTAATAGATTCAAACATAGGTCATCTCTTGGAGATCTCTCTAGGTGTAGGTATTGGACTTTTGTTACGAGCTTTCAACATACCACTCTCCCACAACCCCTCATGGGCTCAATTGCCACAAATATCTTTCAAGTTCAAACCTCACTTGAACTTCACCATTATCGTACTCCACTTGCACCTTTAACTACTTCATAAGGATTTTCCGAGACGACCTCATTGACCACAAATAAAGCAAAACTATTGTTGCATCCATATTTGTGAGGAGGTCCGACACACATCTTAGTAACCATTGGCTTTATAGGCTCCAACTAGCTATAAGCACTGTGTCAACTACTTCACTAATACGCGTTACCTCAATAGCTTCTCATTGTATCTCCACTTTAAACTAAACACCATCTAGATTTGCATTAACACTGCTATAATCAGCCTTATCCATAAATACTGGAGATTTGTCAAATGTAATTTCTTTATCGATAATAAGTGAATTTAATTTCGGGCACTATAACCGATAAACCCGCTCATCTTATACATAGCCTAAGAACATGCACTTTCTTAACCTCCTATCGAGTTTACCATCACTCACTTGAAAATGTTATGGGTAACCAAACATTCTAAGAACATAATAAACTATAACATCACCTAACTAAACCCATTCGAGAGTCCAACATATAATTGCAGTCGATGAGGATCTATTTATTAGCTAGCTTGTTGCACTGTGTATTTGATAGATATCCTCTACCTCTATTAGCATTATAAAGCATTTTATGGACCACCTCTAATAACAATGTGCTCATCAACTCTAAAACATTTCATGATTCATTGGCATTGGTACAATGTCTCACCATACATTCCTTTATGCAAAATTCGTTTTATAGTTCCATGTAGAACTCCATACTATTGTTGGTCTACATATGATTGATCGTCTTCCTTGTTTCCTTTTCAATCAAATATCTCAATTGCTTCATCTTGACAATAGCATCATACTTGTGCCTAAGCATAAACATCCACATCCTCTTGGAGTAGTCATCCACAAACATTAGCATAGATATAACACTCTTCCTTAAGGGAAATCATGATAGGCTACGAACATCCAAATGAATCAACTTCGCAATCTCTGTGATTTCTCTAATAATTGTTTTAAATTGCACTTTCCATTGTTTGTTTAAGAACAACCTTCTGAAGTATATTGATACCTAATTGAATCCAAAGCACTCAAAAGAACTTGATTTTTTTTTTCATTATCACCAAAGCATGTCGAACAACTTTCTGAAGTATATCGATACTTGGATTGAATCCAAAGCAAAGTTATTCTTCAACTCTAGAACATGCCTCACTCGAATTTATGTCTTCATAATACCATCATGCATTTTGATGCTAATATCACCAACACCCATCGAACTTAGTGTTGTTTCCCAAGTGCACTTTACCATTATCCATGCATTGATAAGTAGCAAACCAAATCCTATTTGGTCTAGCATTAAACGAACAATTAGAATCCTTAATCTATCCATCAAACGATAAATTTTTAGTGATAAACAAGACATAATCAACATTATCCATCTAGTCTTTACAGTTGCAACATCATCTATAGACTAAACTCTAATTTTCTTACCATTCTCATTCTTTAGATTAACACAATCCCCTTTAAGATGTCCCCTCCGGCTACAACTTCTAGCAATGCGCGTGAAACTTTAAAAATTCCTCATTGTAAACTCCCATGTCTCTTTGAAAAGAAAAATCCCATAATTTCACAACATTCTAGACTACTATTTTTACTTAATTTCACAACTTAACAACCCCTAGATTGAACCCAGGAACTCGTAATTCACATGAATCCGAATTTAGGGCTTAACTCTGAAAATTCCTCCGGATTAAATGAACAGAAAGTACGACTCCTTTCCAGACACTATGAAACGGAGTTCATCCGTCTTGTCCTTGTCTCCGAAGCTTGTAGGCACGAATGCTCTTGCTTCTTTTTCTCTCCTTCCTTTCTTTTCCCTTTTCCTTCTTTCTTCTTTGTAATCGTGCCCTACTTTTCTACCGTTTTTCTAGCCCACCCTTGTTGACAAGCTTGTCGTTTTCTGTTTCTTTCTTAAACTCCAATGGTTACATTCAGTGTATCGTTGATTGGAAAATCAAGAGAGTGATTGAAGATCGAATATTAAAGCTCTATATCTACGTGGACTTTCATATTCTAGTTCAAGCAAAATAAAAAGGAATGCTGATTTTCCGACTATATTTGTGAAAAGGACACAAGTTGTCTCATTCGCTGGGGTCTTCTGGTTGTCTCGGTTCACTTTAGTTGCATTTAACACGTCAGAAGCTCTCACCCGTAGATTAAAGAGACGCTTGAGATATTTAATGCTCGAAAGAAATCTAACGCGACAAAGTCCGCCGAATTCTACTTCACCAAACATGCGAGAAGATAAGCATACGAGTTACTTGGTCGTTTTCTGCAGAGAGTATCTCTACGATATCTAAAAGCTATTGCCCTGTTTTTTTCCCTCTGCTTCCCTCACTCAGCCTAAAAGCACAGAGGAAGCAATTAATGGATGTGGAAGAACAGAAACAGCATTTGGAGTCACTCCTGTTAGCGGTTCCCCAGGAGAAGGCGGCATCCACGTTGGGAAATGGATTCAAGAAAGACGAGATTTTCTCGGAAACAAAGCAGCAACTGTCATTGGCTGGGCCATTGGTATTGGTGAACCTGATGATATATTGTTTGCAGGTGATCTCGGTGATGTTTGTGGGTCATCTTGGAGAGCTAGCACTTTCCGGGGCTTCCATGGCCACGTCATTCGCTTCTGTGACTGGCTTTAGCATGTTGGTAAGACCCAACAATTCTTCCTCTTTTAATCTTGAGATAAACTAACTAAGAGATGAAAGACTTTAAGAACTGGAAAGTAGCATCATACTATGTCACTTCTATGAAAGTTTTCTTCCAGGATATTATTTATCTTGAAAGATGTATAGTGCCACTTCTATTATTGACATGATTATAGGAGTTCTCTTTCCTGTTGAATAAACAGAATTTAGCAATTGTTGGATCAATTAAGACTGCGTGCAGGCCTGCTTTCCAAGTACCATGTATAGATTGCCCGTCTATTAACCTTAGCTCATTTTCAGATTATTGCAGTTTGACAAAGATTGATCTACTGAATATATTATCTCTCAATAAGTTCAGTGTGCTAAATGTGTGATTCTCTCCCTTCTAGCTAGATTTAGCAATGCCAAGATTGGAAACTTAACGTTGGTGTTTGCCACAAATCAGCACAATTTTTAACTGCACTTAAAAAAAGATTGTTGGGGATCCTAGTCCGAAAATGAAATAGATGAAAGAATTTCCTTGTTCAGATTCCTGAACCGGATATAAGTTGAGTGAAATATGGCCACACACTCCTAATGCTCCTAGCAACCTCATTTGGGTTCCTAAAAAATAGTGACAAACTTCTTGAATTTCATTTTGGGACGTCTGATTTGCTCCAACCACCATCTTATAGATGCTTGGTCCATGACAGGTAGGAATGGCAAGTGCATTGGATACATTTTGCGGTCAGTCTTATGGAGCTAAGCAATACCACATGCTTGGTATCCACAAGCAGAGGGCCATGATTGTTCTCCTATTGGCTAGCATTCCACTAGCTATCATTTGGGCCAACACTGGCCAAATCCTTCTATTCTTCAAGCAAGATCCTCAGATATCGGCAGAGGCAGGATCCTACGCTCGCTTCATGATCCCTAGCATTTTCGCATATGCGCTCCTGCAGTGCCACGTCAGGTTTCTGCAGACGCAGAATAATGTTGTTCCAATGATGGTCAGTTCAGGAATCACCACATTCCTGCATATTTTCATATGTTGGTTTCTGGTGTTCAAGTCAGGACTTGGAAACAAAGGCGCTGCTTTGGCAAATGCTATCTCGTACTGGATAAACGTGCTGTTACTGGCAATATATGTTAGAATTTCACCGTCTTGCAAAAGAACTTGGACTGGTTTCTCCAAGGAGGCCTTTCATGGGATTCCTGAATTTCTGAAATTAGCAATTCCTTCTGCTGTCATGATCTGGTAATTCTCTAGCTTTTATGCTTCTCCTAGTTCACTTTTGGCAAAAACTATATTATAAAAGAGAAAAAACTTGCGGGACAGTATACGAAACAAATGATGGTCATAATTCTTTTTCAGAATCATCAATGGGCTGTCAACCTTTTTATTCTAGTTTATGTTCAGGATGTGATTTTTACGACTTCTAAGGGATACATTTTCTTGTTAATTGGCTCTGACACTATTCCTTGTACAATATCGACATGGGTCTTCATGATTCTGTAGCTCGAAGCAATCATGATGTTTTTGTTTGGTTCTTTGCCTGCAACAGCTTCGAGATTTGGTCCTTTGAAATGATGGTCTTATTATCAGGACTTCTTCCCAACCCAAAACTCGAAACATCAGTCCTCTCAATCAGGTGCATCAATACTTTGTGTCAACAAGAGTCAAAAAAAGTCGCTAACCTCTTGGCACCAGCTGTTATCATTTTTAAACAATGTAAACTTAGTATCCTGTGCTTGTTTCAGCCTGAATACCTGCTCCTTGGTTTTCATGATACCTCTAGGACTCAGTGGTTCAATAAGGTAATCTTAACTGGTTAACCTTTATTTAATTCAGTGGATCCTGAGACGATGCAGCTATTCCACAGTCTCACCCTTTCTTGGCCTTATTGTTGGCAGCACGAGAGTTTCAAATGAATTGGGTGCTGGAAGACCACGAGCAGCTCGTTTAGCAATTTGTGTTTCCTTAATGACGGTCGCCACGGAAGGCTTGCTTGCTGGTACTCTCATGATCTTCTGTCGAAGGGCGTGGGGCTACCTCTATAGTACAGAAGAAGAAATAGTGAACTATGTAGGAGATATGTTGGTACTAATCGCAATTTCCCATCTTATTGATGGCATTCAGGCCGTGCTTTCAGGTATGCACGAAGTTTGCTTATAATTACAGTTTAATGGTGCACCTGACCTAGTTTAACTTTAACAACTTATTCTGACAATTAGGGAGGGCAGATGGAGAATGTGTCAAATCTCAAATATGTTCAAGTTAAAGCCGATTTGTCCTTCGACTTTTTTTATGCTATATGTTACATTTTTTTAAGGCATTGCAAGAGGATGTGGATGGCAAAAGATTGGAGCTGTCATCAATTTGGGTGCCTACTATTTGCTGGGTATTCCAGTGGCCATATTCCTAGCTTTTGTCTGTCACTTTGGTGGAAAGGTATTTACCTTACCATTCTGCTGCAAAACGTCCTTTCCTTTCATCGTAACTGGTTGTCAATCCGATATTCCTATAATTGCTTTTTCTTCCTATCGAGCTGTAGGGCCTCTGGACGGGGATTATAGTTGCACTCTTTGCGCAAGCATTGTTACTGGCGATCCTAACAGGATGTACTGATTGGGAGAAAGAGGTAATTTACAGTGAATCGATAAATGGAACGTTTTTACCATGTAAAGTACTATCCGTTATATGGTTGGTACTTGACATTTGGCATTGTTACAGGCAAAGAAAGCCACTGACAGAGTCCATAGCGCCGTGAGTCCTGCCACTGGATCGTTGTCATAAAGCTACGGTGAAGAAATATCGCCGTTGGAATCGGACGATAGACTAAAGACACTCCGGTTCCTGGTATTGAAACGTAGTGCGAATTGATGAAATAAGACGTACTTATCCCTCTGGATCTCATTCTGCCGCCCATGAGGAAGAGCCACATGTGGAACTCCTGCCAAAAGTCAGAAACAAATGTCAAATCGGTAAACCGCAAGTTTGACCTCAGAAATCCCTTTATGAGGATCGATGTCGCATTCTCAACCCTTATGTAACATTTGTTTGACACACCAAGCAAAACTCTACGATCAGTTCGTACATACTTAATTGTCTTTTCTATATCCTTTTCTATCAAAGCTCTCAATTGTCTAATCATGACAATAGCATCATACTCGTGACTAAGCACAAACATTCACATCCTTCTCAATTAGTCATCCACAGCTGTTGGTACAAATCTAGCACCCTTCCTCGAAGGAAATTATGATAGCCTACAAATATTCAAGTGAATCGACTTTGCAATTTCTGCAGTTTCTCTGATGATTGTATTGAACTGAACTTTCTCCCATTTGTCTGATTCACGACACTTGTATACATTCAATACATTAGACACATAATCACACATCGGATTCCTTTCACTTAGAACCTTCAAGACTTCTCTTGCCAATGTGTCACAAATGCATCAAGCAACAATTCAAACTCTCGAACAGATGCATATAACTTTCTGTGGCGAAATCCATCACTCTCACCTTAAAGCTCATGTCGGCCACTTTGCTTGATTTTTTTAATTATCAGTAGGGTACCTCGAACAACCATTAGAACTTCATCTTCTAGAAGATAAACACCACTAAATCTAAGGCACTTCAAGAAATCTAATTATTTTTCAATTCTAAGACATGCCTCACTCCAATCACTGTTTTTATGATACCATCATTCATTCTGATTCTAACACCACAAACGCCCACAATATTGCACTTTCCCAACTACACTTTATCATTATTCATACATTAATAACTAAAAAAACCAACGTTTATTTGCTGTAGCATGAAACGGACAAGCAGAATCCATAATATATATATCAAATGACGAATATCCTATGATAAATAAGACATAATCAATACTATTTCAATTGCAGTAAGCTACAATCACAACATTATTTGTAGATTAAACTCTAATTCCCTTGCCTTTCTCATTCTTCAGCTTAAGGCAATCCCTTCTTGCCATAACTCCAACAAACAACACCACTAATCGTAGACTGACTACATATGATCAAATTTATACTACTTTTGTAAATACGATTACTAGTTGTTCCTCTACTTTCACCTACTAAAATAGTATATGTAGGTTTATTAGATTCTCTCCTACGAATATCTTCACTTGGAAGCAAGTCATGAACCTCATCAAATGTCAAGCTTCTTGGCCTAGAGGGATTACTAACGACAGTGACAATAGTATTCCAATTATTAAGCAATTAAAATAATAGAATCAAAACACACACCTCATCATCAAAGTCAATATCAACTGAACTCAACTAACTAATAATCACATTGAATTCATTTATATAAAAGCAATTAACGCACGATCGCCCATCTTTAAGTTGAATAGGCATTGTATCAAACAGACCTTGTTAATCGGAAAGGGCTTCTTGTGTGTCTAATAGAGCCTTTAGGCATTGTATCAAATAGACCTTGTTAATCGGAAAGGGCTTCTCGTGTGTCTAATAGAGCCTTCATCAACCCACAGTATTCTTCTTTTTAATGATGTTAAACACAACATTATGAGCCAACGTCAACTGACTAACAAACAAAGCTTGTCTGTCCAGTGATTCTCAATCAACTGGCTTCATCAACTCTGACTTCTTCCCAAATAGGAGTAAGTGCAAATTATTTGGTATTGGTAATCCTCAATCTACATCTTCTAGAAACTAACATCCTCCCATCAAACTGTCCATTCTCACCATTTCTGCATCATCTCCATCAATTTGCTTAGCTCAGTTAAGTGTAATGCTTATACCAATTGTTGCAAAAAACAAGCAATCAAACAACAATTAAATAGAATAAGTGATGGGTTTTTTATATGTGATGATTGGCCTAAGTGGGCCCCTCTGCCCATGTTGGGCCTAAAAACCCGGCCCGCAAGATAAGGGTCCACGGATGAAGGGTTGAGATATGAAGAGGTGTTACGTTGAGAGGATGTGTCTTTTGGATGAGACGCTTTAAAGAAAACAGAAACGACATACGTACGTTTTCATTTTCTCCCTCTCCCAAAAGGAACCTAAGTTTTCTCCCCCTTGAAGCGACAGTACGCTCCTCGGTAGAACGGGATCGGGATTCTTCCTCGAATTTCAACATTGGTGTTTAATCTGTGGATAATAAAGTACGCTCGATTCCGTGGTGTATCTTTGATTGGTGATACATGTGATTCCTGGGCTCGTCTTCCACATTCGTTTTAGGGGTTTGATTTAGTGTCGAATCCATTTTAGGGAATCCGTTTTTCCCAACATTGGTATCAGAGCCATCGTTCATGTTTCCCGATCCTTTTTCATGTATATGAATTGCTTTTTGATTGATTTTTCGTGAAACACCACTGTCGGCCGATCGGGGACGGAAAATCCCGACACCCGCGTACTGTTCACCCCTGTTTGTGTTTTTTTTGTAAGTCGAAGTTCGTTTCTGGTAGCGTAGGGTTGAAGATCTCGTCGATACGAGAAAAACGAGTGGCGGATCGCCACCGGGGGCCGCCGGACGAGCCGCCACGCGCGCGGCCGAGCGAACAAGTGTTGCACGCGCCGATTCGGTCTCCCCCGATCGCTGCCGCATGCGTGGCACGCGCCAGCTAACGTCACCATGACGTTATCCGCGTACGCGTGGGGCACGCGCTTGATGACGTCATCGTGACGTCAGCCACGCACGCGCGTGGCACGCGTCGGTCGGTTTGTCCGACCCGGCCCAATCGATCCGACCCAGCCCAAACCGACCTTGACCGTTGACCCCATTTGACCGTTGACCCGACCTATTGACCCGTTGACTCGACCCGATCATCCATTGACCGTTGACCACCATTGACCTGCGTTGACCGGCGCAAAAAAAAAAGGAAGGAAGGAAAATTATGTATTTTCCAATTTGTTCGTTGTGGATTATAAATAATCCATTTTTGTTCTGCATTTGTTGCAAGGACTATGGAAAATTATGTATTTTCCCTTTTTTGTTCATTGTGGATTATAAGTAATCCTTTTTTGTTCTGCATTTGTTGCAGGAACAATGCCTTCCTGTAAGGCGCGCACATCTATTCGCACAATTATAGATGAACAAAAGGAAAGGCTTTTAAGGATGATAGCCGATTTGAATGATTATCGATGGGAGAGTTACAATATAATTGATCATATTATTGAGGTCAACAAAAAGATACAAGAGGTCATATGGAACGGTTATCCCATGCCAGATTCTCAAATGGTGTGATTTTTCATGAACACTCTTCCACCAGAATGGCAAGGAGTGTTGAATCGATTATGGGAGGTCAACAAAGCCACTAGGTATAAGAGGCTAGTAATGGCTTTTGTAGATGAATATCATCGGGTTAGAGCCACAAAGACTGCGACCCAAGGAATGACTTCGATTAGGCGGGGCTTGAACGTGTGAAGGAGAAATCCTAATGGATATCCATCAGTTTTTCCGTGGCTGTCAAGAATGCCTGAAAATTTTACAAAAGAAAAGAACAATAAATTAAACCAAGTAGAAGCTTTCCCAATTCGTAGTATAATGACTTGGTTTTAGATGTTTCGAGTTGTTTTTTATTTAGTATGCTTTTTGGACATCTTATGTAAATGTTTTCTACCTAGTTGTTGTTGGTGTAGCAACTGATATGTTAGTTGCATTATGTGAAAGCATAATTATTCTATCATTATTGGATGTCAAATATTATTTGCTTCTATTATTATTAACTGTTGTGGGTAGATCATAGAAGTTTTTGTAACTTCAAAGAATTTATTTTGCATAAAAGATTATATTAATAATAATTCCAAGTTAGATTTTTGGATGATGATCGGAAACATAGTGACCTTTTGATTCTGAAACCTTACTTGAAATTATTCATTAATATGATAGGTTTATGCAAAATGGATGCATAAATGATAGGCATTAATAATTCGTGCATATGTGTCTGATATGTTCAGATCAATAGCTTCAGCAACTAAGAACATAATTGCTTATTTGAATAAAGAAGACAAATTGAACGGCGAGAATTGTGAAATATTGAATAAGAAAATTAAATATGTGCTTGAAAGCAAGAAGCACTAAAAGCTCTTGACCATATTATGGAAGAACTTGAGAATGCCGTGCGCCACCTTGAGCTAGTAGAGGACCGCCTCAAGGCATTTGAGCTGGAAACAGATATTTGCTATGTTGCTCTTAGCTTAGAATGGGTTTCGAGCTCTAAGCGCAAGCGCATTGATTCGTTCAATATGTGGAAATGCAAAGGATCAAGTCCTTCTTGCAAGAAACCAAAAGCTAACCAACATAGAAGAGGAAAACATCCTCATGTGAAGAGTATTTCAAGGGTAAAGTGTTACAACTGTGACCAAAAGGGTCACTATGCTCGTGACTGTCGTGAGCCAAAGAAGGTAGTCACCCCTTGTACTCTTAAGAACTTTGCTTATGTGTCAAATTTTGTATTATTCACTGAATCTAATCCTTTGTGGACTATAGATTCGGGAGCGACAGACCATATAGCGAAGGATAGAGAATCCTTCGTGGAATTCCGACGAGTACCAACTGGAACTAAGTGGATCTATGTAGGAAACAACTCCAGAGCAGAAGTAAAAGGAATTGGCATCTGTCAATTGAACATGCGTGGTGGATGCACTTTGTTCCTACATGATGTATTGTATGCTCCGGAGATTCGTCGGAATTTAGTGTCTGTTTTAGTGTTGGTTAAGCTTGGTTTTAATATAAACTCCATAATAGTGGTGTGGATTTGTATTTGGATACAAATTACTATGATTATGGTTATTTTTTAGATGGTTTAATTGTATTGAATGTTGACTATGATAATGCCAATATTTGTTATTCCCTTTTCACATCTCCTAATTCATATGATAATGATGTGAATGTGTGGCATGCTAGACTTGGTCATATTGGCCAACAACGTATGAATAGACTAGCCAAAGAGGGCTTGTTGGGCAATATTGAAAAAATCGATTTGCCTATATGTGAGCATTGCCTAGTAGGGAAAGCGACAAGAAAATCATTTGGAAAAGGTAAAAGAGCTGAATTTCCTTTGCAATTAATCCATTCGACGTACGTGGTCCGATGAATGTGAAAGGAAGGCATGGGGCTGTTTATTTCATCACATTTATAGATGATTATACTCGATTCGGATATGTCTATTTGATTTCTCATAAATCTAAAGCATTAAGTTGTTTCAAAAGATTTATGAACTTGGTAGAAAATCAATTAGACAAGAAAATAAAAGTATTGAGATCCGATCGAGGTCGAGAATATTTGTTTGATGAATTCAGAAAATTATGTGATGAAAAAGGAATAGAAAGACAGTTGTCTATTTCATATACTCCTCAACAAAATGGTGTTGCAGAGAGAAGGAACAGAACCCTACTGGAAATGGTTAGGTCCATGATGGCGCATGCTAACTTACCTATCACTTTTTGGAGTGATGCGTTATTAACTGCTGCCTATATACTTAACCGGATGCCTTCCAAATAAGTTACTTCCACTCCATATAAGTTATGGACAGATGGAAAACCGAACTTAAGTTTTCTTAAGCCATGGGGTTGTGCTGCCTATACTCATGAGCCCTCTCACCAGTTTGGGAAATTGGATCCCAAAGGAAAGAAGAGTATTTTCATAAGATACTCTAAACACTCAAAAGGGTATGTGTTCATAAGTGAGCAGGAAAGTGGAAGTATAACTGAATTCGAATCACGGGATGTCACATTCTTAGAGAATGAATTTCCTAAGAAGGGCGAAATAGGTGAGGATTACTCCCTATTTGAAACTTTGGATCAAAATAATGAACTTAGTGGAGTTCGTCCAAGTGGAAGTAACATGAGAAGTGATGAATTTAATTCAACTCACTCTCAATTACAACCACATGATAAGATAATATCGCCATTATCTAATCCGAGTGGGAGCATGATGGGGAATGATGTACAAAGTGTACAATCTCCCTTACGGCGAACAAGTCGCAAAAGTATTCCCCGTCGACATTTTGACATTGAAGGGGAAACTTTTATGGTTGCTCCACAAGATGAGGATGAGCCAAGAAATGTTGATGAGGCTCTAAATTGCCCTAGTAAGAAAAAATGGATGCATGCAATGGAAGAGGAGATGGAGTCAATGAAGTCAAACCATGTTTGGGAATTGGTTGATCTTCCAAAAGAACGCAAAGCTATTGGGAATAAGTGGGTTCTCAAAATAAAGCGTAAAGCTGATGGCTCGATAGAAAGGCATAAAGCTCGCCTTGTGGCGAAGGGGTATAATCAACAGGAATGAATTGATTAGAAGAAACATTTTCTTCTGTAGTGAGATTTACCTCAATTGGCATTATTCTGGCAATAGTGGCAAGTATGGATCTTGAGTTATATCAAATGGATGTAAAGACTGCTTTCCTCAATGGAGGATTAGAGAAAGAAATATATATGGAACAACCTGCTGGTTTCATTATGAAAGGCCAAAAAGAAAAGGTATGTCGACTTTTGAGATCGATATATAGCCTTAAGCAGTCGTCAAGACAATGGTATATACGTTTTCATAATGCCATAATGGCATATGATTTTACAATGATTGATGAGGATCATTGTGTATATATCAAAAGATCTAAAGATCAATTTGTGATCATATCATTATATGTTGATGATATACTAATTGTCGGAAGCAATATGGAGTTTGTTAATACTGTCAAGAGTTGGTTATCTTCCAGCTTTGAGATAAAAGATATGGGTGAGGCTACATACATTCTTGGAGTTAAGATTTCAAGAGATCGTTCGAAGAGATTATTATCTCTTTCGCAAGAAACATACATAAATAAGGTTCTTGAACGATTTCGTATGCAAGATTGTAAACCCATAGATACTTTTATTGCAAAAGGTGAAGAGTTGAGCCATAGACTGTGTCCAAGGACTCCACAAGAGAAGGAACAAATGAAACATGTTCCTCATGCTAGTGCTGTTGGGAGCTTAATGTACGCTATGATGTATACAAGACCTAACATATGTTTTGCAGTTGGAATGGTGAGTAGATACCAATCCAATCTAGGTCAAGCACATTGGAAAGCCGTTAAAAGAATACTGAGGTATCTGAAGGGAACTACTGATTACAAGCTGAATTACCAAGGAAAGGATTTGCTACTTGAAGGCTATTCAGATGCTGATTGGGGAGGAGATTTAGATGAAAGGAAATCTACCTCTGGATTTGCTTTCTTACTGAATAATGGCGCCATATCATGGAGCAGTAAGAAGCAAACGTGTATAGCCTTGTCCACAATGGAAGCTGAGTTCGTGGCATTATCAACAGTAGTACAAGAAGGTGTTTGGCTTAAGAGATTTTTGGATCATTTAGGTGTTATTGGAAATATTGCAAATCCATTATTGGTTAACTGTGATAGCCGAGCAGCTATAGCGTACACCAAAGATCTAAAATATCATGGCAAGACCAAACATATAGATACCAAGTATAATTTTGTCAAGGATATGGTTGCACGAAAAGATGTGAACTTACAGTACATATCTACGCATAGAATGGTAACAGATCCTATGACAAGGCCAATACCTAGAGATGTGTTTTGTGGTCATGTGAAATCTCTAGGACTGCGTAGAGGCTGATGTAATGAATATTGTAATTTCCCTGATGTGTTCACATTTAACGAATTTGTGTTTTTTCATTATTAATGCCTATGAATCTTTATTTGACGTTTATGCATCTTAGTGCTTAGTGCATTATAAAAAGTTAAGAAAGTATGTCGGACAGATAAAAGATTAGCCCACTTACACGGGTAATCGCCTCTGTTTACTATGTGATAAATAGAGATGAGACAGTTTTTAAGCTTATTATCTAGGTGATAATCAAGAGCTGAAGCTTAAAACATATATGTCACCTTAACTGAGTGTTAAGATGAGGACATAATATTTACTGTGTCCGAAAGTAAAATAATCCACATATTTTACTTTATCTGTCTATGATGCCAGATGTGAGTTTTGATGAATTCTGTGAATGAGTAGATATATGAACTCAAGTTAGACATTGGGTATGTCTAAATTATCATCTGTACGGTATTGATGGTGTAGACATACGCTCCATGGGAAATGAGTTAATACCGTAATACGTATTTCATACTACGTATGCATGAGACGACCAATAAGAGTAGCAAAAGTTATGATCTCAACTTTCATGCCGTGTGAGACTCTTGAGGAATAAAGTTCTTCAATTTAGTTCCCTTATGACTCTTACTTATTCTCAAGATTTCTATTCAGTGTTTGCTATCTTAGAATGTTGACAATGATCATGAATTGATTCAATCTAACGGGACATTTCTAGAAAAGTAAGTTGAACTGAGATTGAGAGTTTCAAGTAAAGAGGAAGATCGAATTTTAAGAATCATATTCTAGTTTTGTATTCACTAGTCGATCAATTATGATTATTTTATGGGACAATCATAATTGTGAATACAATATATCATTGTTTAAAACGAGATCAAGAGAGATATAAATGTGATTGATCGGTCTAGGGTGCTACATACTAAATCTACTCAGAGTGTGATGTCCATTATGAGCTGCTATATATTCCTAACAGATGTATAGCAACGAGCTCTCAAAGTATGCTGGTCGCACGGATTATTCACCCGTATGAATGTTACAGAGAGGTAAAGAGGATCCTGTTCGGCCCACCATGTGCAAGTGGGAGATGATGGGTTTTTTATATGTGATGATGGGCTTAAGTGGGCCCGTTCGCCCATGTTGGGCCTAAAAATTTGGCCCGCAAGATAAGGGCCCATTGATGAAAGGTTGAGATATGAAGAAGTGTTACGTTGAGGGGATGTGTCTTTTGAATGAGACGCTTTAAGAAAAAGAAAACAGAAATGACGTACGTGAGTTTTCATTTTCTCCCTCTCCCAAAAGGAACGTAAGTTTTCTCCCCCTTGAAGCGACAGTACGCTCATCGGTAGAAGAGGATCAGGATTCTTCCTCGAATTTCAACATTGGTGTTTAATCTGTGGACAATAAGGTACGCTCGATTCTGTGGTGTATCTTTGATCGGTGATACATGTGATTCCTGGGCTCGTCTTCCGCATTCGTTTTAGGGGTTTGATTTAGTGTCGAATCCGTTTTAGGGAATCCCTTTTTCCCAACAATAAGAAAATAAATTGGATGCCAGTTTATGTGATTCAATCGAAGTGACCTACATCCACATGGACAACAAAGAATGCTATTATACATTAAGCGATATAACAAATATTACAATCACACGACTCAATCAAATAACTTCAGTATTTCCCAACTCTTAATTACATCTAATAAATTCAAACAGAATTCAACCCCTATTTTACACGATTAATCTCTCAATCTCAAAGGAATTCACAAATATTATCCCAAAATTTAATCGGCTTCAACAATAAAATTATTAGTGTAATTTTACGAAGAAAATCAACAGAAAACCCACACCAAGCACTCGGTCAAAGTCGCTTTCACCAACTCTTCGTGAGCAGCCCACGAGTACATATTTAAATATATATGCGCTCTGCCCGTCAGAAAAGCAAACGCCCTAAGAACGACGCATTGAATATTCCGAATTGAAAATAGGAAATTTGTTTCCTCTTCCGACTTGGACTCCAATATTGACTTTCCTTTTTACGTTGAAAGTATCACTTTAGACTCCAGTGCTGAACAGGAAATTTAGATTTCCATGGTGGAAGACAACAAATATTCAACTTTCGGACTTTACGTTAATTTATCTTGGGTCGCTTTCGTTCATTGGCTCAAATTTTAGACATATTTTGACAAACTCTCTTCTACCCTGTTCTCGGGCACATTTGGCGAGGAGCTTGAATTGCAGCTTCCGTTGTCTCTTATCACTGATTCCATTCTTAGAAACTTTCTTTGGTGGTCACTTTGCTCATGTTCGGCCGGAAACCACTACGTGTAAACATCCTTCTCTTGATCGATTTGAACGTGCTCTGTTCTCGGCTATTTCTTGAGATAAATAAAGTACGAAATCTACAGACGCGCTTGTGTGGAAATCAATCAGTGTCAAATCTGTTTTGATGATCTAAGCTCATGTTGTTACTGATTGTGAAGATTTGAAACGAGTTGTCCCTCTTAACATTGCACGTTATCTCTTTGACCAAGCCCATTACCGCATGTTCGATAAAATGTGGGACCACATAAGCATGAACTTATATCAGATCTAATCCAGGAAGGTGTCTCCAATCGTTATCGAGATTGAAGAATACACAAAATTGGCATCCCTATTCGCGAAGAGCGATTTCTCTGGAGCTATTTTTAAAAGTAATGGGAGTTTATGCCGTCAACGGTATCTTAAGCCGTTTTTCACAGAAAATCGGAGACGAAATAAATGAGTATGATGTCATAGGTTTGATTCGATGATAACTTTTCAAATGACACAAAAAGATGTATAAACTTTTAGTTGGTGAACAAAAATATCCATGGTTAAGTTTCCCAAACATAAGACATATAAAATTTAATGGGGCTAATAGGACGCGAAAGTGAACAATAAATACATCAGGAAGATGAAATGACATTGTTCCTCACGATTGTAAAAGGACACCATTCCTGAGTCGTCTCAACCCCGGTTAATTTTATGATTTATAGACCTATGAAATGTCTTGCTTTGAGATCATTTGTTTAATTCATTTATATCTGGATCGAGTTTCAACTTTGTGCCACATTGTCATTTTTTCCCTTTTCCCAAACTCTCTTTGTATTTTTCACTATTGGATTGTTCTGATTTAGGTAAATTAGTCCCAACCCCTTCATTTGCCTTACAATGGGAAGTTCCCATATTAAATTAGTAGACTGGCAATACCAACCACAAATTAAGAACTGATATTCCAACACCATTAAAGGAAGAAACAAAGTCTTCTATCTAATCCTTTATAAAAAATTAAGGCTACGTTTGATAGTCAAGATAAAAATTAAAATAATAAAAAATTTATCCTAATTTGTATTTGGTTCCCCAAAATAAGATTAGGTTGTATAAGAAAGGGATATGAGCCAGATAAAAATATCTAATGAGGAAGGTCCGATAAAGATAAATAGAATTTTTAATATCCATAGTATAATAACTATTTTTCTTGAATAACAAATTTCCTAAATTAATAAAATTAAAATAATAATTGAATGCTAAATATAAAAATAAAATTTAAAATAACAAAAAAACAACAATTTTCGTTTTTATTTATTTATATAATTAAATTTCTTTCAATTCTATAATATATATTATATTTAGTATATTTATTAAATATTTTAAGTATGTTAGCATAATAAATTATTTAGTACAATTTTGATTGAGGAATGATGGACCGATATAAAAAAATAAAAAAAAGGAGAGGAAATTAGTAAAAAAATAGACAAACAAAAATGAAGTAGAAGGACTAATGTTTTAAATGAACAAATATAAACTTAAAAAGAAATTTTATTTTTTTAATTCTAGAAGAATAAGGGCAATGCGATTTCTAAAACAAAACCCTACCCTCTCCGTCTCGTTTTTCTCTGTATCTCTAGTTCATGGTGAAACTTCACGACTCATCCATAGTTCTTTAGTTCCTATTAAAGTTCCACGAAAATAGTGAGAAAGTCGGAGCTCCTTTCCCTTGTAACTCTCTAGTTCACGTCAAAAGTCCATGAAAGCAAGAAGAAAATCGAAGTTCATTTTCCTCCATAGGTTTGTAATTCACTTTGAAGTTTCACGAAGATATGAGAGAGTCGAAACGCCATACTTTTCGAAATTTTGGAAGGAGAATGATCATGTCTTCTCTCTCTTACTATATTTGGCATTCACTTGCTAATTAACTCGTCAATGTTGTTGGAGCTTGTTTACGTTTCTCGTCATAGTCAAAACTATGGCTCTAGAAAGCTATAATAGCTCATTTGCTATTTAAGATTTAGATCTTTAATTAATCATGGATTGATTGATGGAGGTTACCTCCGTTTATGCATTTGTAATTTCTTTAATAGTTAATCACAAAATATTTTTACCATCTCCGTTTGTGCATATTTAGTTTTATTCGTATTGATATGACATTTGACATTTATAGTAAACAATAGGCCAAATAAAATATAAAAGCGTCCGATATTATTATTGTGATTCACCATAGTGAATAGAATATTACAAAATTCCTAAATTTATCATCCTATCATACGTAATCCTATCTTGACTAAACATCCAAATGACCAAACATAACCTAAGAATTTATATAGCAAACACAATTAGGGGAGCGAATCTGACGTAATATTCCTGGTTTTTAAAGGCGTTAAAAGACTTCCGCTGGATTTTTACCAAACCCAAAAGTCCATGCCTTTTCCTCTGTAGGTCTATCCTTGCCTTTTCTTGAACCATTTAAAAATTTTCTGTATATTTATCCCAAACCTTAAAGTTGATGCTTTTTTGTAGGGCAGATTCATGATTTGTTGGTAGGGAAAATTCTAAATAAGGGCATGAAGTGGACATTGTTTCAAATAAGAGCCTGAAGTGCCCTCATTTTTCTCAAATAAGTGCCCGAAGTGCCCATATCAATCTCAAATAATGGCTTGAATTCACCTACTATAAAGGGCAATTTCGTCTTTTAAAATTTAAATTTTTTAATTTTTTTCTTTCTTTCTTTTTATAAAAAAAACTAAGAAAAGGAAAACACGGGCGAGTCCTCCCACCTATGTTTTTCCTTTTTTTATTTTTTTAAATTTTCATTCTAATTTAATTTAAATTTAACTTGTGTTTTAACGAAAATATCCTTGATCAGCCGAAATATTTTGCTAGCTGGCGAGCCGACGAGAATAGGTCTTTATTTGAAATGGCCATAACCACTTCGGGAATTTATTTAAAATAAGGTTTACTTCAAGCTCTTATTTAAAAAAAATGAGAGCATTTTGGGTCATTATTTGGAATTTTCCCTTTGTTGGTACTCTTAAAAGTTATATTTTTGTTCAATTCATTCTTGGAAAGTGCACGCGGAAAATGCATAAAATCCAAGGAAACTTTGACTTTTAGACTTTAGAGATAATGAGTAGCTCCTACCATATTTTTTAACATTTTCACGTTGCAAATTTTCTTAGCTAAGTTTCATTCCCTTCCTGGTATTTATGCAAAGAAATACCTTTTAATTTGTTATCCATTGTGATAAGCCATAAATGAAGATCACGCAACACCAGCCTTGCCTTTTGTTCATTGTTCATTTTACACGATCTTGTGTCCATTTGAACTTAGGACCAATCACTAAATGAATTTGGAAATCATTTATGTAAAATTTTGTAAGACTACTATCATTTATTTTCAAAGTTTAAAATGTTAGATGAAGGCATATTTAATATTCTGAAAGTATATAATATGGTAAGAAAATAAAAGCTAGACATCCTACTCTAGCACTATGTAAAATTTTGTGGGAATAGAAAAAATTGTTCTAAAAGTTTAAGTTATTAGATAAATACGCTATTCAATATTTAAGCATTCTAGCAAATTTATAGAATATTTATTACTAAGCAAGCATTCACATGGGAGAAATTGGTATGCATTATAACCTAGGCTATATGCATGGTTGAGCATGTTATTTAACCAGTTTCGGCCTTGACTAGGATAACTGATATTGCGAAGATTTTGATGTAAGCGCATATATAATTGTCCTCTTCATCATTTAAGAAAAAAAGATATCTAGAGATTATAGATAGAGCTCACATTCCTCAAGCTCATCATTCACCAACAAAGAAATGGTTCTTTTCAAGTGAAGTGACTGAAGATGCAATTCTACTCGGCCAGTGCGCTTCAAGGAAATTCCTATTTCATGCAAATTTTGCTCCGAACATTTTTTACTAAATCACTGGTCCGATTAGAGGTTTTTCTCTTGACATTGTCTGTACAATTATATAGAGTAGATAAAGGGTGTGCCACGAATTGAATCGTTTATGTCAAGAAAATATTTTAATCTTTGGGATACGTCGAGATAGGTTGAAAAGGAAGACCAGCTAACGTGTAAATGGTATTGCTTCTTGCTCATATCCGCTTTCCTTATATATACATATTGTTCATGATATTCTTCAATTCTTTTTCCTCTCATTTCTTGTTTCTTGGGAAAAGTATTAAGGAAGTCCTAAATCTATCATATTGGTACCAATCTAGTCTTAAACATTCTAATTAAACCAATTTAGTTTTTAACATTTTTACATTGATATCAATTCAATCTATCCATTCATTTTAACCTGAAAATCGCTAACGTAAATGCCGATAATCCTACTTGGTATGATTTGTGCTGACATGAATATTTTTATATCTTTTTAATGTTTTTTCTTCTTTTTCATTTACTAGCCACAAGCAAGAGTTGGCCTCGCCAGCCGCATTTTCTCACTCCTCTCTGTCCTGTGTCAGAGTTGTTCTCTTCTCATCATCTCCAACCATCTCTTTCTCTCTCTAAAAGAGATCCTATTTCATTTGCGCCTGTGCTCTTTCCTTGCTTCGCTTCGCAACTTCTTTTTGCCAAGTTAAAGAAAAAAAAAAAAAAGCGATAAAGGAAAGTCGTGGCCAAGATAAAGTGAGAACAAATCCCTGATCAGAATTGCTCAAATCGCCATTAAAGCACCTTAGTTAATTCCATTTCGACAACTGAAGGATCTCTCTCTCTCTCCCTCCCTCTCTCCAACTCTAACATGCAATCTCTCTCTATCTCTAAGACACGAAGCTGACCCTTACCTAGGATAGGGCTCGTTGAGCCTCTTCAAATCTGGCAAGAAGGCATCATCAACACTCGCCATTGTCCAGGCACAACCTAAAGAGGCCAGCCCTTGTGGGCCATGGCTTGTGGCATATGGTCAACGATCGGCCTTTGGCCAAAAAGAGAAGGGAAAGAAAAAGAAATTCAAAAAATAGGAAAAGAATAATTTAAAAATATATTAAAAATATCCACACCAATGCCGATTGTGTCACATAAGATAAGTGGCATCTTCATGAACAATTTCCAGTATAAATAGATCGGATGGACTAAATTGCTATTAATTTCAAAAGGTTTATGACTAAATTGGTCTAATTTAAAAGTTTATAACTGAATTAATATATGTGGAACTTTTTTGGTACTTTTGCCCCTTTTCTTTGCCTTTTTGATTGTAAGGAGTGGCCAGTAGAGAAGAAGAATCTGCCAACTATATGTGCAAGTTTGCACACGTCTGAAAATCTTTCGACTTGAATGAGTTGTTATATGCTTATTAGCGAGTTTATATATCGACATAGATCATAGACTTCGACGAGATTTTTTCATCTCTCCTTCCCTAAATTCTGTGTTACAATATTAGTGAATTACATGCAAATGAAGATAAATGCGCAATTCTCAAGTGAAATACAATCCCTTGGGAAAGTAATTTAACATAAATGTCAAGATAGCTGTCGCCAGTTTATCAAACGAAACATTAGCTTATTAAAGAAAATTAAAATAAAAAGAATTGGACGACACGGTTCTTCATACATTGGAAATGATGAATCGAGCTTGGTGATTTGATTATTTTGTATTATAATATTAATCACGCATAGATGTGCCTGTACGCATTTCTCAAAAGAACAGCAACGTACCTTAATTACAGAGAATGAATCGAACACCCATCACCAATAGTCAAAAAACTGCTTAACAAATAAAAACAATTTGTCCCTCAATTCACTTTGGGCACATTTAAAATTTCCTCATCAATAAAAATTGTTCAATAAGGCCTCTCTCCGATGTAATTCCCAGGCGGATCATACTCACAAACCATGAACGTGCCGCCATCTTTGAAGCACACCACCACGGCGCACCCGACCGTCCTCGTGCTCCTCCACACTATCTGGGTGTAGTGCCCGCACATCTGGCCCTCCACGCATGCATTGCTCCGGTAGTCATACCACCGTCGCTCCGACGCCCACGCCGCCACCGCCTGCCCCGGGTTCCACCCCGTGCCACTGCCCCAGAATATGTTCTCCCCATAGGGCCCGTTTGAGTGCCTCAAATCGCAGTCCTGCTGCCTCTGCGCAGCCCACCAACGCGCGTAGGTCGCGAGGCGCAGGTCCCACGTGAGCGGCGGCATCCTGATGGCCGCGCGAGCTGCGTTATGGGGGCCAGGAACTGGGCGGCTTGGCTCGGGCCGGATGGCTTTCTGGGGAGGGCATGGGACGTTGAGGCTAGGAGGAGGAGTGTTAGAATTAGGGCAGTCCCCTGATGGGAGTTCATTTTTCCTCAGGTTGTCCCAAGGAAGAAGAATTGGGTTTTATTGGGTTGTAATAAATAAACTAAACTTCGGAGTAGCTGGATTTCGTAAGGCATGGATTGTCAACGGAGATGGTGGCGTGCATGTTCGATGATGAGTGCCACATCTTTTGTCCTTGAGTACACTGATTGATTTGATTTCGTCCATGACTATAATGCGATTGTTCCTATGATTTCGCGCTCTTTAACCACGTTAATTTTTCAGATAGCCGCACTTACATCTTTTAGATAAAAAGACACCAATGGTTTTCAAAAGTTCAAATGTTTAATAAATATGTCAAAAATGTATCTATAACATGAATTTTATTATAAAAAAAAAAAAAATGTGTCTCCATGGCACTTTTAAGTGGTTAATTAAGGAAAATTTTCACCTCTCCATCGTGATAAACTGAAAAAGACATTGCCAGAATTAAGACTATTGACGCGTGTTCAAATACCATTTTAGATAAACTGTCTTCTTTAAAACTCAAAATGTGAGGAAACGTATTAACAAAATACTTATAGCATACTACTTGAAAAAATGAACTATTAATTATGTTTGAATGCATAATGTTTGCAATTTTTATAAGTAATTGGCCATCAAACAAGCTGTCCTCCACAACTGATTTTTTAAGCGTCGATTATTTTATTTTCGATGCTTAATCTATTTCTTTTTATTTGCTTTCTTGCTTTTCCCAATCCACCTTCATTTTGATTCTTCGCTTTTCCGTGGAAAAGAAGAATCTTAAAGGTCCATTGGTATTTAAAAATTGATTATGAGAAAAATTAATCAATTGTAATTGATCTCTTTATCAACAACCATTCATGTCTAGATATATGCCTTGATAATGAGAATTATTTTCTCTTATTTATTTCTAAAAAGCAATACAAGTAATCATTTTAGAAATATATTTCTCAACTTGTTGATCTTTCTAGAAACAAATGCACATTTTTTGTTTATCGGAAAATGCACCATCCACTTTAGTTTGAAGCTTTCGCAGCTTGTACGCTTTTTTTAAGCTTTGGTAGCTAGCATTTGATTCTTTTGTAACTCCACCAGCAAATGATTCTTTAAATCATTTCTGCATGCGGGTTCTGCACGTCTCGTTGCCACTTTCTGCTACCTCGAGACCAATGTTTCAGATTGCCTTGATTTCTTTCCATACCATCTATTGCACATAAAATGCATTACCCAGTATGTGTGGCCCGGGAAAAATGGGACCGATCGAGAGCTTCCCGGTTTCACTATGAGAGAAGATGTCTTCCTTTGCATATGAATCTTCACCACTATCCTCTATGATATTTATGATGGGTGTGTATTTTTCTCTCTTCAATTTTGTGGAAATAGCGGAACGTAATAATGGAGTACATACATTCTCCACTGAAAAGAGATCTTATATAAAATGAGTGATAGGACCAACTCTACAATTATCAAATTTCAATCTTCCATCAAAGTTTAAGATATGAATTCTACATGCCCAATTGGATGTCATAAATATATTGCCCATAATATATTTAACTAAATTTGGCATTATCAAATATTAAATAATAGACTTGATAAGCCACATAAATGAGTTAGACCTCGTCAAGTCCAACATTCTCCCACTTGGCTAAAGGTCTATTATCAATCTAATTCATAAGGCTTAACACAATATAGTCAAGTACACACAACATCCCTTAAGTAAGGTCTTGTCTAACATGTATGCAGAAAAGAATTTGAGCCAATATCCTTATTCCAATGTCATAGTACCGCTCTCCAGTTACTATTCCAGCACAAACATTAAACGCAACATTTAATGGGTTAATAGTCATGACTTGTAATGTTTTATAATATAAATATGTTCATGAGATCCATACAGAATCGTTTGTTTCAAAAAACTTCAAAGGTGCACATATATTAAGAAGCAACTAATGACAAATCCAACTCCGTTGCATGAGGTGATCACAAAATAAATAAAAATATGTCATATGTCCAAAACCATTGTCTAAACTAAAAGCTATTAACTAAACCCATACTAGCAACATATTCTCGAAAGAGATTGGATGGTAAGCCTTTTATCATGGGATCCGCTAACATGGCTTTCATACTATTATACTAAATAGACACAATTTGATTTTAGACTCTTTCTCTCACAACTAGGTACTTAATGTCAATGTGTTTGGATGTACCACTTGACTTGTTATTCTTCGAGAAGAAAATGGCAACCTGATTGTCACAGTCTATCTTCAGTGATCTCAAAATAGCATTAACTACCTTTAGCCCCATAATGAAGCTCCTCAATTATAAACCATAAGAACTCGCCTCATAACATGCTACGAATTCAGCCTTCATAGTGGAAGATGTTGTTGAGGACTGCTTTGCACTGTTCCATGAGATATGTTCACCAGTGAGCATAAACCTGATGTGGATTTCTTGGCGTAGATGCACCCAGCATAATCAGAATTAGAATAACCAAAAACCTCAAGGCTATATGTTCTCTTGTATGTAAGCATACAATCTTTCGTATCATGTAAGTAATGCATCACTTTCTTAGCTACTTTCCAATGATTGGTTCCTAGGTTTATTTGGTAACGGCCAAGCATTCCAACAACATATGCTATGTCTAGACGAGTACATACTTGAGCATAATTAAGACTACCTATAGCATATGCACAGGGAATATGCTCCAGTTGTCCAAGTTCCAGTTGATTTCTAGGGCATTGTAGTAAGTTAAATTTGTCACCTATAACACCAGGGGCAACATTGGGAGAGCAATTATGCATGTTGAATCTCTTAAGAATCCTTTCAATATAGGCTCTTTGAGATAATCCTAAGATCTCTCGAGATCTATCTCCATGAATCCCAATGCCTATTACATAAAGGACTTCATCAAGGTCTTTCATCTCAAAGTTATGTGAAAGAAAATTCTCGATCTCAAATGACATGCCTTTATCACTGCTAACAAGTAGTATATCTTCCACATACAATACTAGAATGATGAATTTACTCTCACCGATCTTAAGATATATACATTGATCCACTGCATTTCTTTTAAAGCCAAAATTACTAATCACGTCATGAAACTTAAAATACCACTGTCTTGAGCCTTGTTTCAAACCAAGGATAGACTTTTTCAGTTTGCATTTCATGTGTTCCTTGCCTTCAACCACAAAACCTTGTGGTTGTGCCTTACAAACATCTTCTTGTAAGTCTCCATTAAGAAATGTTGTTTTCACGTCCATTTGATGTAGCTCTAAATCATAATGAACTACTAAGACCATGTTTATTTTGAAAGAGTCCTTTTTTTAACACGGGGGAAAAAGTATCATTATAATCCACTCCTTCTCTTGAGTAAAACCTTTTGCAACTAGTCTGACTTTATACATTTCAACATTATCTTTAGAGTCTAGCTTAGTTTTGTAGACCATTTACAGCCTACAGCTTTGCCCCTTTAAGCAAGTCTATTAGGTCCTAGCCATCATTAGTTTTCATTGTGTTCAACTCATCTTTCATGGCTTCGAGCCACTAAGTTGAATGATCGCTTGTAATGGCTTCATCATAAGAGATAGGATCAATTCCTATGCTAACATCATGGTTTGACTCATCTAGATATACGATGTAATCATCAGAGATAGCTGATTTTCTTTCTCTTCCCGACCTCCTAAAAGTTTGTTCACCAACAAGAGGGAGAATAGGCTCCATATTTTGAGGTTCTTCATTAGGTACCTCATCTGGTGGACTAGAAACTTCTGATGAAGGTAATGGTACACTAGACCCTTGAATAATAGAAACCAAAATATTTCTTGAGTAGAAACTTGTTCTTGAGTTTCCTCAAGGTCTACTATTCTGGTGGTACTATAATTAGCAATTTCCAAAAACACCGCATTTCTAATCTTCAACAAATTTATTAGTATGTGAAGGGCAATAATATCTAAAATCGTTTAATCTTTCAGGGTAACCTACGAAATAACTACTTATAGTCCTCATGTCAAGTTTCTTAATTTGTGGGTTATATAATTTTGCCTCAACCAAACAGTCACATACATGAAAATATCCCAAACTCAGTTTCCTTTGTGTCTGTAGTTCATAAGGTGTTTTAACCACAGATTTACAAGGGACCCTATTAAGGATATGCATGGCTATTTTGAAGCTTCGACTCAAAGACACTCTAGTAGAGTGCCATGACATATCATACTTCGTACTATATCCATTAGAGTATGATTTTATCGTTCAGCAACACCATTTTGTTGGGGGTACTTAGCATTGTATACTAAGCAGCTATGCCACATCTCTCCAAAAATAAAGCAAAAGCACCATGATTATGACCTGTGGGAGAATCTTCCATAATATTCTCCTCCACTCAGACCTTACAACTTCAATCTTAAAGACAAGTTGATTTTCAACTTCAGCTTTGTAGATTTTAAACATGTTCAGTGCTTTTTATATCAACATTAATAGTTGCACACTTAAGCTTCATTTATTTCGTGAAAAATGAATATTTTGAAAAATATTTCCTGAAAATGATTGCTTATTTCACTTGAAATAATTGATCGATGAAAAATGTTTTTATTATTGACAATAATTTATATCTAAATATTTTTGTAAAGGTTTTTTCGTTATTACATTTTTATAAATAATAGAAACGGCCTTTTTTTTTAATATGCTCTTCAAATGATTTATTTTCCGCGAAATAAATAGAGTTTTAATCAAAAATTTTAAATACTCAATTAAATTTCGTTATAGTGAAAATCAATTAAGGGATGTTTTCCAACAAGTGCAATTCCGAGACTTTGTCAATGATTAAGATTAACTATATAGTAATATATTCATTATAGGACACTAACCCTTAATTCTTCTTTCAGCAATATTGGATCTTCAGTGTATCAATGATTGGAAAATCAAAAGAGTGACTTGATTAAAGATCGAAATTAAAAGCTCAGTATTTGCTCTAGTGACAACTAGAATACTAAAGTGATGCATCGACCTGTTTTAGGTAAAAAAAAAAGTTCAGTGAGCAATGAAATATGATGAATTTCTCCAGCAACACATCAACATCGACAATACCTGCGTGGATCATATTCTGTCTACGAGGATTTTTTATTTTTTTTCCCTAATTAAAGCAAAGCAAAAAGGAATCACTTCATAAATGTCAGAACGACACAAGGTTTGTCTCATTTGGTGGGATCTTCTGCTTGTCTCGGTTCACTTCATTTGCATTTAGCACTTCAAAAGCTCTCACACGAAGACTACAGAGACCATTGAGATATTTGACACTCCAAAGGAATCTGACCCGACAAAAAGTATGCCAAAGTCTACTTCACCAAGCATTGGAGAAGATAAACGCAGCCATCAGAGAAAGACCGTGTGTTAATGTTCTTCGGAGCCAACAAAGTGATTCTTTTTTAGCTGAGAGATCTCTTGCATCTCTAAAAGTTGTAGCCCTTTTTTCTGTTTTTTACGTTTTGTTGGGATCTGCTTCGCCCGCTCTGCCCAAAGGCACAGAGGAAGCAATCAATGGATGTGGAAGATGAGAATCAGCATTTGGAGTCACCCCTGTTAGCAGTTTCCCAGGAGAAGAAGGCATCCGAACCAGGGAATGGATTTGAGAAAGAAGAATTTTTCTTGGAAATGAAGCAGCAACTGTCGTTGGCGGGGCCATTGGTATCTTTGAACCTGATGATATATTGTTTGCAGGGGATCTCGGTGATGTTTGTGGGTCATCTCGGAGAGCTGGCCCTTTCGGGTGCTTCCATGGCCACCTCCTTCGCTTCCGTGACTGGCTTTAGCTTGTTGGTAAGACAGATTCTTCCAGTTTTAATCTTGAGATCAACCATTCTTCTCTCTGACTGCATCGCTAGGACATGAAAGATTGTAAGCATTGGAAGTAGCATCATACCGTGTCACTTCTATGAAAGATTTTTCCAGAAGGTTATTCATCTTGAAAAAAATAACCATCTCACTTCTATTCTTGACATGATTATTGGGTAAGGATTTCCAAGTACCATGAATAGATTACTTGTCTATTGCCCTTAGCTCCTTTGAAGATTCTTACAGTTTGACAAAGATTGATCTGCTGAACATTTATCTATCAAGAAGCTCAGTGTGCTAAATGTGTGATTTTTACCCCTCTAGCTAGGTGTAGCGATGCTGAGTTTGGAAACTGAATGTTGGTGTTCATCACGAATTAGAACATCCGTTAACTGCACTTAAAAAAGATTGTTGGGCGCCCTAGGCCGATAATGAAATAGATAAACAGTTTTTCTTGCTGAGATTCTTCCATTGCATGTCAGTTGAGTCAACTATGGCAATTCACTCCTTCCGATGCTCCAAACAAGTCCTAATTTGGGTTTCTAGGATGTATTGACAAGACTTTTTTGATATTATTGGTGGACATCTATGAATTGCTCCAAACATCATCTTATAGATGCTTGGTCCGTAACAGATTGGAATGGCAAGTGCATTGGATACATTTTGCGGTCAGTCTTACGGAGCTAAACAATACCACATGCTCGGTATCCACAAGCAGAGGGCCATGATCGTTCTCCTAATAGCTAGCATTACACTCGCTATCATATGGGCTAACACGGGACAAATCCTTCTCTTCTTCAAGCAAGATCCTCAGATATCGGCGGAGGCAGGATCCTACGCTCGGTTCATGATCCCTAGCATTTTCGCGTTTGCGCTTCTGCAGTGCCAGATAAGGTTTCTGCAGACGCAGAACAATGTCATTCCAATGATGATCAGTTCAGGAACCACCACATTTCTGCATATTTTCATATGTTGGTTTCTGGTGTTCAAGTCTGGACTCGGAATCAAAGGCGCTGCTCTAGCAAATGCTATCTCATACTGGATAAACGTGCTGTTACTGGCAATATACATCAGAAATTCACCTTCTTGCAAAAGAACTTGGACCGGTTTCTCCGAGGAGGCCTTTTATGGGATTCCTGGATTTCTGAAAATAGCAATTCCTTCTTCTGTCATGCTCTGGTAATTCTCAAGCTTTTATGCTTCTCCTAGTTCACTTTTGGCCACCAAAAAAAAAAAAAGAGAGACCTATAAAAGATCAAAAGCTTGTGGGACAGGGTACGTGACAAATGATGGTCATAATCCTTCTTCAGAATAATGAATGGGCTGTCAACCTTTTTACTCTAGTTTATGTTCATGATGTGATTTTTACAGCTTCTAAGCGAGTACATTTTCTCCTTAATTGGCTCTGACGCTATTCTTTGTCCGATATCGACATTGATTTTAATTATTCTCTGAAGCTTGAAGTGATTACGGTGCTTCTGTTTGGTTTATTGCCTGCAACAGCTTCGAGATTTGGTCATTCGAAATGATGGTCTTATTATCAGGACTTCTTCCCAATCCAAAACTTGAAACGTCAGTCCTCTCAATCAGGTACATCAGTACTTCTTATCAACAAGAAGCGAACAAAATTGCTAGCCTCTTGGCACCAGTGCCATAATTTTTAAACAATGTAAACTTATTATCTTCTGCTTGTTTCAGCCTGAACACCTGCTCCTTGGTTTGCATGGTACCATTAGGACTCAGTGGTTCAATAAGGTAATCCTAAAACGGTTAACCTTTATTTAATTCAGTAGATCATGCATAAGAAGCAGCTATTCCACAGTCACGCACATTCTTGGCCTTTTTTTATGGCAGCACGAGAGTTTCAAATGAATTGGGTGCTGGAAGACCACGAGCAGCTCGTTTGGCAATTCATGTTTCCTTAATGATGGTTGCCACGGAAGGCTTGCTTGCAGGTACTCTAATGATCTTCGGTCGAAGAGCATGGGGCTACCTCTATAGCACAGAAGAAGAAGTCGTGAACTATGTGGGAGATATGATGGTACTAATCGCAATTTCCCATTTTTTCGATGGCATTCAGGGCGTGTTCTCAGGTATACTTTGCTTATTACTGCAGTTTAATAGCACACCCCAGCAAGTTTAACTTTGACTACTAATCCTGATAATTAGGGAGGGAAGATGGAGAATATATCCAATCTCAAATATGTTCAAGTCAAAACCGACTTGTACTTCGACTGTTTTGATGCTGTAAGTTAACATTTTTTTTCAGGCACTGCAAGAGGATGTGGATGGCAAAAGATTGGAGCTGTCATCAATTTGGGTGCCTACTATTTGTTGGGTATTCCGGTCGCCATATTCCTAGCTTTTGTCTGTCACCTTGGTGGAAAGGTAAACCATAGTTACCCTACCATTCTACAGCAATTCGTCCTTTGCTTTCATTGTAACTGGTAGTCAGTCCGATATTCCTGTAATTGCTTGTTCTTCTTATTGAGCTGCAGGGCCTCTGGACCGGGATTACAGTTGTACTCTTTGCACAAGCATTGTTACTTGGAGTCCTAACGGGATGTACCAACTGGAAGAAAGAGGTAATTTACAGTGAAATCGAATGTTTTTACCGTGCAAAGTATCATTCCATTTATCAATTGGTACTTGACATTTGGCATTGTTGCAGGCAAAGAAAGCCACTGACAGAGTACATAACGACGTGAGTCCTGCCGCTGGATTGCTATCATAAAGCTACAGTGAAGAAATGTCGCCGTTGGAATCAGATGGTAGACTACAGACACTCTGGTTCCTGGTGTTGAAACATTGTGCGAATTGATGAAATAAGGTATTCTTATCCCTCTGGATCTCATGCTGCCACCCATGAGGAAGAGCCACATCGTGAACTTCTGCCAAAAGTCAGAAACAAATGTTAAACTGGTATGCAGCAAGGTTTATCTCAGAAATCTCTTTATGAGGATCTAATGTCACAGTCTCAACCTTGCTTGTCATTAGGATTTAGGAAGAGTTTGGTGCACCGTCCACCGCTTGTGTTTTCCTCAGCATAATTTTATTCTTGACTTCCTAGACATGTGGGGAGTACCCGTATCAGCGGATCGTACTTTATTTTCTTTGTCGTTGATCACTTAATAGGACATGAATAAGTCCCCTGCAACAGCTACTAGAGACCATCTCAAAGTTGTGCTGTTCTTCTCCGACCTTTTTGACTTTTAAGTCTGACATAAATAAGTCTCCAGTACAGAAGTATCAAGAAAATGTTACCAGTTTGAACTTCTCCTCTTTGGTGTTTGGGAGAATAGTTTTCTCTCTCTCTCGGGGCTAACTTTTAAGCATCAGACTACTTCCCTTGTCCACCAGGACCACCTCCTGAGTCCGGTCAAAGGTCCGTTATACGTGACGAGATTAGGAGATCACAAAAAATTTGCTTTCTCACAGGTCACAATCGAATCTCAAGAAGTTAGAACAAGCATCAAAACCTTGCACTTAAGGCAGAATTCTCCACGATCCATCCATCGTATCAATTTGTACTAATTCCATCAAGCGATGTGACGTTTTCTCTCATCGTTCCACAAGGATCACTTGGCCATTGGGTCACATAACAAGAATTGCTGTTATTGTCGGCGTACTTGCTATATGAATCAGAAATAATGAACCATCGTAGCAAAGCAACTTATCAATAAGAGATTCCAACGTTCTGAAATGAACGTTAGGATGAATAAAAATTGAAGCTCCAAATTCTTCACGTGAGTAATATTGCAAAAGTTAAAATTTTTAAATCACCTAATTTGTTTATCATAACTCATAAAGAAACTTTCCAGCTCTAAGAGAGCTGAGTCTCTGATTGTTCAAATGATTGATCTCACGCAACTTAAGAGTTTTGAAATAGTCTAGTTTGTTTATGATTGTGGTCATCTTGATTATGAAACAACGTCATATGTTTCACCATTCGCGAGGTACGCAACACAAAATCCCCACAAGTTCTTCGAAAATTATAGTAGGGACAGCTGGTGAACCAACGAGATGGGTCAATTCGATTTGCGGGTTTTTTTATTTTGTTTCTTCTCTAGAACTCGAAATTCTACCAACAATCGTTCTCTCTTTTTTTCACATACTTGTCGAGTTATTTCTACGTTCGATTTTTTTTTTTTTTGAAACTTGGTTTACTTAAAAAAAAAAAAAAGATAAAAAGAAAAAGAGACTGATTGGATAACTGGGCTCAATTTTCAAACAAAAAGTCACTAAAACTTTACTTCAACTTTCATCATGTTACTTAATATCAATTAAATCATCTGTCTAGTTAATTTTTTATATTAATTTGAATGAAAGCAAAACTAAAATTATGTGACCTAATTGATAAATATGGAAAGTTAAATGACAAGTTTTAAAACAAAGACAAAAGTTCAGTGATCACATAAGTTACTGTCTCTGATGAATTTTTTAGCTGCCCAATACACATCACGTTCCATTGCCACTGCCATGGAATATATAATATTTTCTTACTTCCCACTCGTCTTAGAATATGTACACTGTAATTCAAGCAAAACAAGAAGCAGTGTGAACTTTCCAATCAAACTAGTCAAAAAGAGACAAGATTTGCCTCATGTGGTGGGATCTTCTGGTTGTCTTGTTTCACTTTATTAGCTGTTAATACAGCAAAAGTTTTCACCAGTAGAATAAGAAATCATTGAAATATTTGATGCTCAAGAAATCTGACTCACGACTCTTTGTACCCTTATGAACTTTTAGAAAAATCTGCTGTGTTCTACTTGACCAAAAATGTCGGATTTAGATAACTTGGCCGCCATGGACAGATGCGGTCGTTGATCTTATAAAATCAACAACTTACTCTTCGTTTTCTGCCAAGAAGAAGATCATATAAGCAATCGTCTCTTGACTCTGCTGATTCTGGCAAAAGTATAGAGAAAGCTAATGGATGAAGAAGAACAAAAACAGCACTTAGAGTCGCCCCTTTTAGCAGTTTCTCGGGAAAAGGTGTCTGAATCATGGAACGGATTAAAGAAAGAAGAGATTTTCTTGGAAATGAGGCGGCCACTGCTATTGGCAAGGATTTTGGTATTAGTGAACCCAATAATACATTGTTTGTAGGTGATCTCAGTGATGTTTGTGGGTCATCTGAGAGAGCTGGCTCTCTCGGGGGCTTACGTGCCCACTTTCTTGGCTTCTGTGACCAGCTTTAGTTGGTAGGATACATGACTTCACCCAGTTTTAATTAAATTAAATGGATAAGCCATTCCTTTCACTGACTGCATTTCTGGGAGCAGCAAGTGGTACCAAGAAATCAAAAAAAATTAAGCATTGAGATTAGGATCATACCAAGTCTTACAGTATCCAAGTTCTTGACATAATCTGGCTATGGTTTCCAAGTGATAGAAAACCACTGACTAGCTAGTTTGGTCGGTACTTATGGATACCCCCTTTTCGGCTCATACATAAAGGCCATCCTTGAGTTCGCTGCTAGACGAAGACAGGATTGTTACTTACCGAAAGTTGCTAGGAAATGGGATAACAATGTACCGCCAGTTACCTTAGCTCCTTCAAGATTCTTACAGTTTGACAAATTAATCTGCTAAACATGTCATCTCTTAATATGCTTAGTTGCTGTATGATTCTTTTCCCTCTAGCTAGATGTAAATGTTGGTGTTCGTCATGTAATAGGAAATCTATCATGCACATTTCTATGTGATTGTTTGGGACAAGAGACAGGCATAATTCCCTCCTCCCCTCCCCCAAGTCCAATATTGCAATTGATTGCGCATTTGGATACATGTTAATTATGGCGATTCAGTCCATCAGACTGCTTCAAGCATGCCACAGAGTGGGTTTCTACGATATATCTATAAACTTCTGGGATTTCATTTATCAATGTGAATGAATTGTTCCAAACATGATTTCATAGATGATTGTGCTTTTGTATCATTTAATCATTCTAACAGGTAGGAATGGCAAGTGCATTGGATACATTTTGTGGCTAGTTCCTATGGAGCTAAGCAGTGCTGCAGTCTCGGTATCCCCATGCAGAGGGCTATGATTGTTCTCCTATCAGCTAGCATTCCGTTAACGATCTTATTGGCCAATGCGGGCCAAATCCGTCTTCTCTTCAAGCAAGATTCCGATATATTGGCCGAGGTAGGGACAGATGATCGCTTCATGATCCCCAGCATTTTTGCATTTTGCTCTCCTTCAATGCCATGCCACGCCATGCCAAGCCAAGTTACTGCAGACGCAGAACAATGGCGTTCCGATGATGATCAGTTCAGTGATTACTACATAGCTGCACATTTTCATATGTCGGTTTCTGGTGTTTGAGTCTGGACTCAGAAGCAAAGGCTCTGCTTTGGCAAATGCCATCTCGTACTGGATAAACATGCTGTTACTGGCCATATATGTCAGAATTCACCGTCTTGTAAAGAACTTGGACCGGTTCCTCCAAGGAGGCCTTTCATGGGATTCCCGGGTTTCTTAAGTTAGCAATTCCTTCTGCTGTCATGCTCTGGTGCTTCTTGAAGCTTTATGCTTCTCCTGGTTTACTTCTGCTTAACAAAGGACGCTAAGGGAGTTCAAGAAAATTGATTATACAGATATCATTTTTTACAGATTCATTCGTGGGCTATAATAACAATAGTTTTCATAAAAATAATAGCTTGACATCCAAAACTGACAAGTTATCACTGTTAATCTAGTACATGTTCATGACATTCTTTTAGAATAGAAGGGAATGCACTGTCTTATTAATTGGCTCTAAACAGTAACCCCTACTCCTGCTGCATCTTGGATTATCTTCTTTTTGTTTCCACAATTTCTATAAGACGAACCAATTAAAAATTACGTTTCTGTTAGTTTCATTGTAGCAACAGCTTCCAGAATTGGTCCTTCGAGATGATGGTCCTATTGTCGGGACTTCTTCCTAATACAAAACTTGAAGCTTCACTCCTCTCAATCAGATACATCTGCACTACTCAAGTTTTAATGTTGACAGGAAGCATACAAGTTAGAGGCTCAACAATAGGCATCAATTATCAATTTTCTAAATGAATTCATCCTAATATTCTTGTACTTGAGGCCAGTCGTCTTTTAATTTTTTCTAATACCACGTTCTAGTAAGGCATACGAAGTTTGATCACACCTAAAGGCCAAAATATGATAGTACATGATTTTTATTATGTTACGATAGTTGTAAATTTGTACCATCCTATGTCATCTCTTCATAAATAGAGAACTTTTTTCAATATGACTGCACAACATAACATATTCCAGGCAAAAACCCGTAGTATGCCATTTTTTTTATATCATAGACGTTACGATGGAAATGTGCACCATTTAATCGCACCATTATAAATTGAAAGTTTAGGATACTCATGTAACAATTTGTCATACTCAAGGTCAAAAGCGATGCATGATAATCTTTTATTTTCTGCGAGTCCCCTCGAAAGTGTAAGATATTTTGTCATATAATCGGCCAGATGTATCATACGTATCATACAAGATATACGATAAATTATCAAAAAAGTACGTTTGCCGTTTGGTTGTATGGTGCGGTAACATAACCTAGATACGGTCCCACTTCTTCTGTTGCGCACCTCCGATGCTTTGCATCTGAATGTTCTTGACAATTCTTGGAATCAAGAAATGGGACGTCGCTCCCACCCAACCAGGCCGAACGAGTTCCGATGCTTCTTCATCAATCTCCCTCGAAAGATGCTCTCTGCATTCACTGAATCCCCCAAATCCCTTCGTCTCCCTCTCTAGCTGATCTCTCCCGGCGAACTCTTCATTTCTTGATCTTATCAATCTTGACTTCCTCACGCTATAAATCCACGCCTCAGGCTCGAGTCAAGGCCACTCTCTCTCTCTCTCTCTCTCTCTCTCTGTCTATCTCCTGTCAAAGCAGCCATGGCCGACGATCCGAAGATCCACTGCTGCGGCATCGTGGAGCTCGTCCCTCCTCCACAGCCCCCGGCCAAGCCCTCCAACAAGAGACCTCTGATTACCGACTGCGCCGAGGTGGAGAGGACGACTCGGCGCTCACACCACGACGGGTTCGGCGGCGGGTTCGCGACCCGGTTCGACAAGAAGCACAAGGCCGAGGGGTTCGTGGACAGGACCACGGGGCGCGCGGGCTTCAAGGAGGAGGTGAAGTACAAGTCCACCGTGAAGGTGGACGACAAGTGGAGTGGCTGCACCGACGTGTACTCGACCCAGGTGAAGTTCAAGAGGGTCACGTACCAACCCGCCGTCAAGGCCGCTCCCAAGTCCAAGAGCAAGCGCGTCAATTACCATTGATTGGCCGTCGCTTTTGGGCCCGAAGCTTTCTCTCTCTACTGGTTTTTCGTTTTCTTTTGGTTGGGTTTCCTTCTTGGAGTAATATGCTTATGCTTCGGTTGGGGATGTACTGATGGAATGAAATGGTGATATTAGTGCAAATTTTTTGTAGTTCCCGTTTTAATAACGTTCTCTTCATCTCTCTGCCTTCCCTTTTTCTTGGAATTCTTTCTGTGAGTTATATGACCGCCATGTACACTGAAAAGGAAGGAGGAGGAAGGAGGAAGGAAAAGAAAAAGGAAAAAAGAAAAATTAAAAACAATAAAAATAATTAAAATTCGATTTTTAAAAATATTAAAATTCAATTTTTTTTTTGGTAATTTTCCTCAAAAAATCAAATTAGATAAAAAATAATTAAAAATATTTTCTACTTAAATTTCAGGTTCGTCTGAATAAAGAAAAATATAATCATCCTCTTGGAAAATTGCTTCTTGAAAAATATTTTTCGAAAACATAATATTTTCTTCGAAACGAATGGACCCTTAATAATAAATGTTAAAATTAGTATACCACGTTCCCTTAGGCGTTTTGTGCTGGGGTGTAGAGTTTATGTTGTCATTAGATTTAAGCAATGGAGCCTTTTGACTGAAAGGCAAACCAATAAGAAGATCGAGCATTTGCGGATTGGCATTAATATTGAGTTTTTTTCACGGAGTTGTTTGATGAATTCCGCAAGTCTTTTTCCTTAAAAGTTGTTGCCAGTGAACTAGATTACAAAGTTGATAATCATAGCTTATGATATACTCTAGTGGTTGTTTTCTCGAGAGATGCTTGATGGATGTACTTTGTACAGCTCGCCAATCGGCGGATAAACCTTCACCAACAACACTAAGACGTCTAATAACATTGCTGACAAATGTATTTTAATTAATATATGACCATCTATGTTATGTTCGAAACATGTTTCGAGTGAGTGATAATTAAACATGATACAAGAGAGAGATGTTAGGTGGATGCACTTAATATGGATCGCTACTTAGTGTATAAACCTCCACTAACAACAATTAGACGTCATTGCTAACAAACCCATATTAAACATTATTCGCTTATTTATATTATATTTGAGTTAGTGATGGTTAACTTGACATGAGGGAGAGATTCTTAGTTGATGCATTCAGTACGGCTTGCTACTTGGTGTATAAATCTCCATTGATAATTCGGGAAAGTCAATGCATAGAAAAATGTAACAAATTGATTACTTAACAAGTATCTGTGAGCACTTGTAAAAGAATTAATTTAAATAAGAGAAGAAATGTTGAATTGCAAGAATCATGAAAAAAAATTTAATATAGTAATACATTTGCATATTGGTATTGTAGTATTTTGAATGTTGAACACCTAGATAGACTTCTATTTTTTGCTTTTTGTTTAGTTTAAAATCTTACAACAAACACATTTTGACTTTTCTTAGATTGAAGCATCGGAAACTACCACAACATAAAATAAAAAAAATTAATATTAGTTTAAATTTTGCGAAGAGACGAAAAGTTGTTCTTTGTGTCATTTTGTAATATTTCTGTTCTTAGCAACAATTTCCTTTCACAAATATTTTTTTTCTATTTATACTCCTTGGAACCGTTTCTAAGTAAAATAATGCATTTGATAACCGCATAAAATTTCTATTCCCCAAATTGAAAATGAGCATGAATGCATTTGGCATGACCCACAATTTTTTTTTTTGTAATGTAGAACTTCTTTTAATTTATAATAATTTTTTTGAAATTTTTCTTTTTTGTCCTCTCTTCTTCCTCCTCTAGTTGGTCGCCGGATGGCGGTGGATAGCTGCCAGTAGGTGGCAGATGACAGTGGGCGAATGTAACGACGAACGGCGACTGGTGATGGGCGGCGGGCGGCGAGAAAGAATGAGAAAAGAAAAATTGACTTATTTCTAGAAATTATTTTTTGGAAACATGAAACTATTTTTTTTTTGGGAAAAAGCCAAAAAAAACCCCAAACTTTGCCTCGAGTGACGATTTACCCCAAACTTTGTTTTGTGACGTGAAAAACCCCGAACTTTGCAAAACGTGACACATTTACCCCATTAAGGGTATTTTCGTCTTTTTCTTTATTTTTTTCTTTTTCTTTATTTTTTTTTTCTTATTCTCTCTTCCTCCGCCTGAGCCGGCGGAGGGAAGCCGTCCCGGCGAGGGGCGCCCTCGCCGGCGTCGGCGAGGGTCGCCCTCGCCCGAGGCGCTAGGGCGGCCCTCGCCGGCGTCGGGCGAGGGCACCTCGCCCGACCCGGCCCGAGGGCCGCCCTCGCCCGACGCCGGCGAGGGCCGCCCTCGCCCGACGCAGCGAGGGTGGCGAGGGCACCCCTCGCCCGACGCCGACGAGGGCCGCCCTCGCCTGCGTCGGGCGAGGGGTGCCCTCGCCGGCGTCGGGCCGCCCTCGCCGGACGCCGGCGAGGCCGCCCTCCGCGGCGAAGAAAAAGAAAAAAAGAAAAAGAAAAAGTTTTTAAAAATAAAAAGACCAAAATGCCCCTATGATTTAGGGTAAATGTGTCACACAAATGAAAGTTCGGGGTTTTTGTGTCACAAATAAAAGTTTGGGGTAAATGTGTCACGGTTTGCAAAGTTCGGGGTTTTTCACGTCACAAAACAAAGTTTGGGGTAAATGTCACTCGACTGCAAAGTTTGGGGTTTTTTTTTCCCTTTTTCCCTTTTTTTTTTCTACTTTTTATTTTCATTATAAATTTATTTTCCAATCACTTTTCTATTTCAAAAAAAAAAAAATAACTGACTTTACCAAATAAGTTTTTGTTCTTTTTCTGTTAAAAAAAACAATAGAACAAAGAACAGGAACATCATCAATGCTTAATTATTTTTTTTAAAAAAAATTTACGGGAAATTTTTTTTTTGGGTCTTTTAAGGGGAAATTCAAAGCCGACGCTGGTTTGGCTTGCCAATAGCCCCCTGTTTTCAGTTCCAAGACTCAATATTTCCTCTCAGCTTCACGAATCCTATTCGACCCTGTGCCTGGCATTGCTGTCCAGAAACACCCCCACAAGAACATTAGCCACTAAAATCTCGACTGAGATTAACACTCCACGCCAGAGTCACAGACCCAATCCGATTCTGGGTTAGAGAGAGAGAGAGAGAGAAGATGGCGGTGGCCATCGCGTTTGGTCAGTCCGCCGCCTTCTCCAAAGCCCTGGTCTTTCTCCACCGGAACGGCGGGAGGAGCTTCACTGCGTTCTCGGCGCCTTACTCGACGTCCGCGACCGCCGCTTCTTCTTCCTTGGCGTTTTCTTCTGCTGACAAGGTTCGCCGCCAGAAATGGAGGGTTCCTGTCGCTTCGGTGCTTGAGCGAGGTGGCGTCAAGATCGCTAGAGACGGTAAGGATGGCTGTATTGGGTTGGTGGTGCGTTCTTGCTTCGTGGGTTCGTTTGGTTTCCTCCGATTCTTTCTTGCGGTCGCGGTTGGTTTGATAAGTAGAATTCAGAGTTCGCGTTCGCATGCGTAATCCTGGGAATTGATTCTTGATTCGATGCTCGAGTAATTCTGTGATGACCTTTGGTGTTTGGCAATGTAACAAGTAAGCCTTTTGTCCATGAGTTAAAACTTGCCTCTTTTTGTTTGACACAAGGCAAATAAGAGGCAGTTCACTCTGGAGTGTTATGTTAAATGAATTATTGAATGTGAAAACATGGTTCTCTGTAGTGCCATCGTGCTTAGGTACACCTAGACAGAGATTGACAATTATGGTGTTAAACCTGTTTGATAAAATGCTGGAGGAGGATTGGGAGATGGCATTAGTGATCTTCTGACCAGTCCTAGTTTAACGACTTTTAGTCATACAAGACAAATAAGTGATAATTGGGAAAAGAATTGGCTCGTGCCCAAATGCTATGTTTGCTAAACGGGGAAGACTCATCAATGCTTTTAGGTGTCTCATTGACTTACAAGCAGGGTGCTTAATCCATAATGGTAAAAGGAGTCAAAATATTATCCCACTGTAACTGAAGCAGATAGTTCATATGGTTAATAAGTTCAGAGAAGGACTAAGAGTGAAGGAGTATCCAAATTATTTTGTTGAGCTTTGCTTGCACTCTGTCGTTCCATTCTATCATTGCTCACTATACTCATGATGGTCAATTAGTCAAGGAAATGGGCTTCTTTTTTCTGTGTGAAGTTGTCTAGTTTGGAGCTCGTCCACTTTACAGAAGTCATAGCTTGTTTGCCCTGTGTTGAATTTCCTGGGAGGCAAATCACTGGGAGCTTATTTGCATCAGTCTGCTGATGGATGTGGATCAGCTTATTGAGATTAGCATGACAGACTTGGTTACTGTCGAGATATGCGGGTAGCGCAATTGCGTGGTCTTTGCTAGGGTGATATTATGAGATGGGTGTTCCTCTTGCGAAGGCACCAGTCATCACATGTACCAGCACTCTGTCTTGGATTAAATGATGAGGGACTCAATCGTTTGAAGTTGGTTAATAATGCTTTCTTCATAGACCATGTTGAACAGAAAGAAAGGCTTCTTGGAACGTGCACAATAGTGGTCCAAAAGAGGTGGAATCACTCGTTGTTGACCTACTTCTCTACTGGAGTGATATCATGCCTTTTTGCAATGTACTTTTCCTGAAGGTATGGATTGTGTTCAACTCTGTTCCTTTTGGGGATGAATATATGCTTTATAGTAGGAACATCAGCAACAACCTTGTGCATCACTGTTTGCTTGAAGACTTTGAGGTGCTAGGCAGTTGGGTCTATCCAACTGGACCATGGACAGAGTTTGAATATTCACTTATTTAAAAGTTAGCCTACCATATTCAAAATTGAGGAGCCAAGATGAGTAAGTTACATTAAGCTCAGTTTACAACAACATTATGAAATTGCGTTTTGTTGCATCTTAGGTTCCTTGTGGGCCTATAGTGTTGATGTCGTAAACCGCACAATGCAGGATTTTAACATTGGGTCAACGGCGTTCCTATTCTTCAGATGTACTTGGAAGCGTAAGCAAATTGGCTTCTGTACATATGTCTTGCCTAGTGATAAAACAGGAGACATATTGCAACTTGCTTGCTCTTCTACCAGAAATCAAAAGGGCAGAGTGATGATGAGACATGTTGCTGTGACGCCTTGTGGTTCTTAATTGCCCTTAGGTTCTCCAAGTGGGGGACAAGAAATTTTACATGGACAAGCTCCTTGTATATTTTTCCTTCTCAAATTGGAATTAGTTATCCGCTCCAACAATTTCATTATTTCAGTTGTTTGAATGAAGTTGGAATTGACATTAGTAGCAGACAAGTAGAGGGTCCTGAACAACCTGAATTTTCTGCAACTGTAGAACAGCTACTTCAGGTGCATAGAAGGTGTCAAGAGGGAAATTGTGAAGTTGTGTGCACTGCCTTATCTCTCTAGACTATAGCCACCAGAAGACTTCAACGCTCAATTTATAACTCTCTCACCTGTAGTGGGACTTGAAGAGCACCTGTTGTTTGAGAACGTCGAGCTATAAACAGGTGGCTCTATAGCCAAGCCAAGGTATGAGTCTTGGCAAGAAAATTTTAAAGGTCTCGGTTGAAGCATGAAGCACTCTAAAGGAGTGAAGAAGGTGTGCTTTTGGAGAAAATAGTAAAAAATACTGAGTCGTATCCATAATGCGTTCCCTAAGCACAAGGAAGATTTTGTCGTGTGGATAGTGTCATGATCCATGGTGTTGTAAGTGATGGCATGATTTTAACGTGCTAGCAATAGGTGTTGATTCTGTTATTTTCTATTTGTTTTGAAGTATCAGCTAGTTAGGGTTGACTAGGTATTTTCTATTATGCGATTGTCATGTGAGTGGGATGTGACTAAGGCTGAATTGTAAGGCCATATAAGCTCATTTTCACTTTGATTATAATTCAATAGTGATGAATGGAATTATGCCTTTTCTCACCTATTGACCCTCTACACTCTCTGTTTCCCTCTCATCTCATCACTCTGATTTCTTTTTCTCACACCCAATTCTCTTTTCATATCACTCTAAATTCTCTTAGTGAATTACAAATTACCTTGGCTTTGCTGTTTCATGGTTAGTGAGTGATTTTATTGGATAGGGGGTCTGTGATTGGAACTGTATATGTGCTGGGGTGTTGGTTTTCCTATTACAGTTGCACAATTATTGTAGTCGTTTTGTTTTAGTAAGTTTCGGAGAAAAGGTAAAGTTTGCACTTGGCTTATTTTTATCTTTGCAAAAAGTGAGGTCCGCTTAGTCTTGTTCTCCAATTAGTTCTTTAATGCTACCTAACTGATAAACTGTTGGGAATGCTGGGCTCTGTGTTTCTCTTCATTGTCTTATTATGAGCATCTGCAATGCTCATGCATATGTGTGGAGCTGACAGATTGATTTATTCTCTTAGTTTTGTTATGTCTCAGTAGTTATGATGAACTGACAAAGTGAATGGATGCTTGATTATGTGAATTCCTTGTTTTGTGTATGCAGCATCACCTTCATCATCACATTAGTGATCTAATAATGTGTATTCATGAGCTATTAAGTCTATGACTATCCTTTTAATCATGAGCTTATAATTATATTAAAATGACTGCAGGTGCCTTTTGTTTTCCTTCAGGTTGTTATAACTATTTTATCCCAATCGTAATTGTTCAAACATGCCTAAATTGGTGTGGCGTGGTAGTTTTGTGAAGTATATTGAACAGATTGAAGTTTTTCAATGGAGGACTGTATCCTGTGACTATTTTTTAAGTATAGTTAGAGGATTATAAGGTTTCTCTTTATAAGAATCTTGCTTGGTTGGTGAGCTTATCCCTGCCCTTATGCTGCCTGATAAGGAAGTACATGGTTTCAGGATAGGCAGCTTCTCTGAAATGGCTCTATAGATCATGGATGCAAATTCTGTTATGCCGTTAGATTTTCTAATGGTTGACCATTTGGTTGGTTGCAGATGTCGTGCGAGATGAGCCTACAAACAATATCCCAGACACTATATTTACAAAACTCGGACAGCAGCTTCACAGAAGGAATCAACATCCAATAGGAATTTTGAAGAATGCGATACATAATTACTTTGATTCTAATTACGAGAACAAGTTTGACAAGTTTGATGATCTCTGTCCAATCGTCACCGTAAAACAGGTCAGGCCGCAAACTCGTCAAACAATCTGATATAATCTAATCAATCATGAAAGCTAGGATATGTATGGTTTTTTTTGGTGAGTCTCTCGGTATACTGTTGATATTTTTTGTCTCTGTCTTTCTGCCTGTCTCGTACTTGTTCTTTTGAATTTGATCCTTTTCTTTTTGTCTTTTTTACTTTTATTTTGATAAGAGGAAGTGCAATTGTGGAACTTGTGTGTAGTGTTCTTCTCATTCAAGTTCTAATGAATAAAATGTTTTTGGCACATTAGCATTTCGTTCTTGCTAAAACACAATTATCAAAACAATGTCATCCAGATTCTTGTGAAGGGAAAAGCTCCTCAATTCATATTTGAGATGACTAGGAAGTGATACTATCATTTCTATGATCAGAAGGAAGACAGTTTCAATTTAAGCAATCATGCTGTTAGATCACACCAAACATCGAAGTGTCTTTGTCGTAGGCCTTGTGCCACAAGTGATATTCTTCCTAAAGGTGTGCCACCTGTGATTGAGCAATTGTTGAAAATGTTTGCTGAATTGTGACCGCATTTTGATTCCTCTCTTTAGAGCAAATAATCTAGGGCTGCATTTGGCCGTTGGGATAAAATTCAAGATATGATAAAATTTGCGTTTGGTGCCTGCTCAACACAGGATAAAATTATCTTATGAGGGAGGTGGAATAAAGGTGGATAACATCTCTAACATCCATAATAGAAAAGTTATTTTTCTCTAATAACAAACTTCTTAAATTAACAAAGTTAAACTTAGATTTTAATATAAATGATATTTGAATTCTAATATAAGAAATTCAAAATAATAAAAAGTAACAATTTAATTATTTAAATGTAATCTTACTTTTATTTATATATTCGAATTTAATTTTTTTTATAATATAAGTTCAATAAATAAATATAAATATATTACATATTTTAGATATTTTAGGTATATTTGTACAGTTTACTATTTAATAAAATTTCATTAGAGAATGATGGAGGGGGAAGAAAGAAATAAAAAATAAATTAATTAAAAAAGAGAGGAAAATGAAATAAAATAAATCAAATTTATCATTTTTGTTTGTAAAATTTTTTGTTTATTTATACTAATATGTCATTTATACCAAACAATGTACATGATATGATGTGAATATATCCGACTTTATTATTACAATCACCAATTAGTAGATAACATATAGCAAAAATCCCTGGATTTCATATTTTATCCTATCCTATCCTATTCGGTCTTATCTTGATTAGAAATCCGAACGACCAAATGTAACTTAGGTGTTTATGCTTGGGATCTTCTTATCAGGTTCTTTTTCAGCTGGAGCCATCTTGATCTACAAAAGTTGAATTTCAGATTAATGTTGAACAAATAAAAGCTAAAATTATTATCTTAACTTCAGATTTTTCGATCTTGTTCTTCAAATCTAGCTTTTATGTGTACTTCCTATGGCATATTTTCATGGATTAGAAAAATCATGATGTTATTGAGTCTCTTGTGAGTATTCAGGTGTTTGCCTAGAAACGTTCCAACATGAAGGAACTGTCAACATATATTCTTATGTGTAGAGAAGCGACCGTTAATTTTGTTCCTGAGGGGATTTGATGGTTTTTCTGCTGCTTTTGTTTTTTTGGTTTTCTTGGTTCTTGAGAATAATTATGCAACTCTAAAAATTATACTTTCATTCCATCAGCAAGATGAGGCCATACCACTATCAACAGAAGGAGTTAGGAGTGAATCTATGCATCTACTTTGTCTATCAAATTAATATCAGTATTTGAGAGAAGGTTCTGCATAGAAGTAGGCCTCTAAGATTGGCAACTCTTACGTATACAAGGCAGTGCAAGAAGCAGCGTATACAAGGCAGTGCAAGAAGCAGGAAAATGTTGTCATGGGGTTCACTAGATTTTACATCGAAAGAGTATAATCATATGGAGGTTTCCTTTATGCATTTCTCATATCAATTAAAGGTCCTCCCTTCAATATGTTTATTATATTAGTTTATTTCCATGCTATGACAACCTAACAGATACATGGAAAGAAATGGATGTTATTTCTGGGTAGATTTTAAACAATGTGCTATTTGTGGTGTCCAACGTAAAAAGTCATGTAGGCTAAAGGCCACTAAAGAATCACAAAGGAATTTTTTATCCTGACTGAGGAAACAATAGGATTATGTTGGGCTCTTCTTAGACCATGACCCCTCTTCCATTGTATAATTAGAGAGTCTTATACTGTTGATGCTGCCTATGCACAAGGCAAGGTCTCCCTGGTTTCTTCATCATAAAGGGCCTTAGGTTCTATATATCAGATGTTATCATTATAATTTTCACTAGGTTAATGTTTTGATCCGTGTTTAGAAAACCACACTGGTGTCCATATCGAGGCTGACCGTTTTGTGGTCTGACCAATTGGGGGGGTGGACCAGTAAAACTGGCTGGTTCAAATAATGTGGAAATATATGTAATATGATACAATATGACAAATTTTTTTGCTCAACCCAGCAGCTCAAGCATCACAATTATTTTGCTAGGATGCAGGATTGAGACTCGTGGATTATTACCTGACAAATCATTTTCAGTGAAGGAAGTAACTATAGAATAAGCACTATTTGCCAAAACTAGTCATGTGATGATGCTTAGGGCAGCTGGATGTGTGCATTCTTCACCACTCTGGTTCAGGGGTTCGAACCTCGACCTGCTATCCTTCATTCTTTATTATTGAGTCAAGGAATCAGTCAAATGAAGTGGTTTGCATTGAAACGGCACAACCAGTTTGGCACGTTGGGACTGGTTTGGTCGGTTCTTGACTGTTTTTTACCAGAGCCGGCATAGGACCACGAATAGGACTGGAAGCCAAACCGCTATCCGGTCGAACCAGTTGAACTAGCTGGTGTGGTCCAGTATTTAAGACACTGGTTGTGACGAGCTTTCATCCATTGTGAGCTCATCTGTTGATATAGCAAACACAAAGTGAACCTGAATATGGTGTGCATCATATAACGATCTTCCTTATGGGATAAGGAGATAAGCCATATCCATGGTTGATGCTCAATCACTTGATTGATTAGTGTTTCTCTATCTTGTCTATTCAAGTTAACTGATTGACCAGAATGGTGATTTCTTTTGGTTGTTGATCTTCAATTTCTTGGTGAGGAGTTGAATTATTTGGAAGGATTTGTTTGTCTTTTTCAGTGCATGACCTGAATAATATGCTTGTTGATTATTTAGACACACAAGAGGCTGCAGCTTAAGCATCCTTATTGTCTTGTTTCGGATTCTTTGCTGGTTGATAGAAATTGATCGTGTGGCTAGATGTGAAACTAAGAAGAAAGCTGAGGATAAAATCAGTTATGAGTTATACGATTGAATGATCATCATATCATCCTCAAGTATGGGTGTTATTGTACTGGCAACCCTGAAGTATGGAATGTTGCAGTCAACGATGTTAAACTATCAATTTGAGATGCTTCTGGTAAGTTTTCAAGATTTAGGGTCAAAGTTTAACAAACAAACATGTGAAATGCATCATCTTTTGGTTAAATCTGCCAAGATATGCTGCTAATTACAAGTGTTTATATGAGAATTTGGTGGTTGCCATATTCAAATGCAGTGCTTTATTTAACAATTTTACACTTTTTTTAGATTTAAGGCTGCAAATTATATTGTTCTCACAGAGCTAGCTTCATTGAAACCCCTGTCGTGCAGAATTTTGATGATGTACTGGTTCCTGCCGATCATGTAAGCCGGAGCTACAATGACACATATTACATTGACCCTCAAACAGTTTTGAGGTGCCATACAAGTGCTCACCAAGCAGAGCTTTTAAGCAAAGGCCACACACAATTCCTTGTTACGGGAGATGTTTATCGAAGAGATTCTATTGACTCAACGCATTACCCAGTTTTTCATCAGGTTTCTCTATATCATGAAGTGCCATCTACTTTTACATCAGATGTATATAGCAGAATCGCATAGCACTATTCTCTCAAGTGTTGGTTTTGAATTTGCAATGAACTATACAGATGGAAGGTGTTCGTGTTTTTTCTCCGAACGATTGGGAGTCATCTGGCCAGGATGGCACCGCTTATGCAGCAGAGGATTTAAAGAAATGTTTGGAAGGATTGGCACGCCACTTATTTGGTAAGTTCACATGGGAGGCTTGAAAACCTGTTATATAAAGTGTTGTGCTTCCATGAAACTAGAAATGGTAGTGTAGAGTTTGCCATTAAGGTAGATATGATGTCTCATATGCAATAGAAACTGGCAGAAATGGAAGATTATGCCCTGACTAGGAACTTGTTATGGTACAGAGGAAGTGGTGTATTTTTTTTGTAATTTTAATGGAGTTTGGAATGATTCCAATAATATGTTCAGGTTGCAGAATGATGCGATAAGCTCGTGTAATTTTTTAGAATATAATAGTGTGCTACAGTGATTGACTTCTATTGTCCTTTCATTGAAGAAAATTTGAGATGATTTTTTCAATGAAGCAATCCAAAGTTGTTTCTGATTACCACACTTGTCTGCTATGTTTAGAATTATATTCTCACCATTCCAGTACATTGGAACTCTTAGGTGCTGTTGAAATGCGCTGGATTGATACATATTTCCCATTTACTGATCCATCATTTGAGCTTGAGATATATTTTCAGGTATGGGTCTTGCCTTCTCATGAGCTTGATTATGGGAAAATAACGATTTACTCATAAAGGCAAACAACTTTTCTGTAATGCAATGGCCATAAGTTTTGAAAGTAATATAGAGAACAAGTATAAGAACAAAGAAGACAACTTCAAAAGATCCTTTTTCCCCTTTTTAGGTGGAAGCTAGCTCTTATTTCTGTCTACTACTTTTCTCTTGCAGCATATCATCTTCCAGTGTTTTAACAATTTTTGCATGATATATCTTTAAGTGGAGAGTACAAATAATCTGTGTTCCTACGGTAGTGTGATTGGTCCTATATGCTGCAAATATGTATCAAAACCGGGGTCTGAGCTACTTTAACTGGTGCTGAATAATGCGTGTGGCTACAATAATTTTGCACTCATTAGGTGGTGAGTGTAGGCTTTTATTTCTAAAACAAGTTCAAAGTATGCAGTTGAAGTTTACATCCAAAAGGACAAAATGTGTGCTTGTAGTGTCTATCCTTATTCTCCAAGGAAAGTGAGAGCTAAAACAAATGTTGTTGCTCTTTATGTTGTGGAGTTCAGAGATGACATAAACAATTGACAACCTTCTAGAAGAAGCCTGTTACTTCAACAGAATTACTCTTTTTCCTCTAGTTGATATTGCATTATCATTCCCAGCAGGGTATGCATAGTGACTATCTATGACAGCAGTACTGCTTTTCTGTATGATTGAACTAGGACTGAAGACTCTGTTAAGATTTTATTTTTTTTTAATATGTTGCTAATGTACTGATTGGACTGCTTGGTGACAGTCGACAGATTTTAATAACAGGAAATTGCATCTCATTTGCTTATCATTTGTTGTGTCAGGAAAAGTGGCTTGAAGTTTTGGGCTGTGGTGTTACTGAACAAGAAATTCTGAAGAGAAGTGGTAACTCAAATAATGTTGCTTGGGCATTTGGACTTGGATTAGAGCGACTTGCTATGGTTTTATTTGACATACCAGATATTCGGCTTTTCTGGACGACTGATGAGCGATTTACCTCTCAGGTAATTTCTGGTTTAGATTTTGCATGTCATTTATTACCTTGACTATTTATGCAGTGCAAGTTTTGTGGGAGCTCCTTGTGGACCAGATTATATGAGTATTGTATTGTGCTTCGATTCTCAGTTCTCTGAAGGCCAGCTTGGTGTCAAATTCAAGCCATTTTCAAAGGTAGGATTAGCTTTGGTTTGTTTGTATTCCTTTAATTTTGAATATCCATATGAGAATTTGATGCATGAGTGGTCATCAAGAAAACTTTCACCACCAGTACCTAAGAAATACAGGGTTTTGCACGGTTAAGTTGGAAGAGTTATCATTTACTTTAGTTAGTAACCTGCTATGGAACTCCTCTCACAATTTAATCTATGGAAATGATTTTCCTGTGGCAGTTTCCTCCTTGTTACAAGGACATGAGCTTCTGGATCAATGAGTCTTTTACTGAAAACAATCTGTGTGAAGTGATCAGAGGCATTGCCGGCGATCTCGTTGAGGAGGTTTGCATTCTAGCATTGTTCTTTTCTACATGTCTTCTTTAAGAGTTGCTTCGTATAGATGTCATTGCAAGTCTCTGAATAAATTCTGAGAACTCCACTTAGATGGATTTTCACGATAAACGGACTTTGGAGCTTGAACTTAGACTGCTGAAGCTTCTGGCTTGCATTTACTTCGCTGCTGTTGGGTTGAGTACTTTCAGTATCCTGGGATCTATAAAAAGCCACTATTATAGGGCTAGACTGAAGAAAGATTAATGATATTCTGGTAGATATATGATAAAGGTGCAGTTAGTTTGCCTGGGTCAATTTGTTGCTAGTTTCTGTGAAGAGAAAAACTTACCTTGTTGCTAGATCATTTTGTCTTCCTTTAATTTTCAGGTTCAACACATTAATCACCATAAGAAAAGGGACTCACCATGCAGAGAACAGTATTTAACCCACAGTGATTTCTTTATTGTCCAATTGTCTTGTGCTTTCTGCCCAAGCCTTCTTGACTTGTTGCTTGGTAGCCACTTATAAGCGTACAAACACCGATTCTCGTTTGAGTGTGAAAATATGCATAAAGGAATTATGGTCAAGATGAAAGTATGTTGTTGGCTTAGACATTAACAAAATGGGAATGATAAGCCATTATGAGAAAAAGGATGACAAAATCTCTGTAAGGAGGTCTCGTCTTGTTGACCTTCAATGTGCCTATGACAATGTCAACTAATTTGGGAAAAGGCTTGCCTATTGTTTCTGCTGGTTATTTTCCTCCGACGTTGAAGCATACTTTGATCTGATTTGAACGGTTTCTCTCAGGTATGCCTGATTGATAATTTCACAAACAAGAAGGGGATGACCAGCCATTGTTACAGGGTTGCGTATCGCTCCATGGAGCGTTCACTGACGGACGAAGAAATCAATGAGTTGCAGGTAAGAGAACTACACGTTTTTAGCTTCTGGTCGGCATTTCAATTTTCGCTTTGCTGTTTAACGTCTCGCCCATGAGGACGAGTCACTAACGTAGCAGAGCAATGTTATGTTTTGCAGTGGAAGGTGAGAGAACAAGTGGAGAGCAAGTTAAATGTGGTCCTAAGATGAGCCTCCCTGGCACCGTACCGTAGATTTTCTCATAATCTTTCCTCTAATTTGCATAAACTTAAAGGCTTTCCATTGGCACCCTGTAGATCCACATCATTTTTCCCATAGCGGCGTCTTGTTTTACCTCTTTCTAATGCAATGTGTATCCCGTTTAATGATTTCCGTTCTATGAATGAAAATGTGAACGTGCAAGGATTATCCAACTCGGGGTTTAGCGAGCTTCATGTCGACGGGGCGTGCAGACCATTCGGCCGTAAATTAGCCGAGTGCACATTGTGATCTAGATGAGTTGCCCCACGTAACAATGGAACTGGCCCTTTGTACAAACGATTTGAGGGATGTTTTCTTATCAACGGAATTGACATTGCAGCTATGTTGTAGAGTATGCCTTCTATTCTGCCCCTCCATGGATTTATTCATCATCTACAGTGATTCCAGGTTTTCCTGTGGTTTATCGCTTGAGGTGTAACTAAAATTTAAAAGTAACACTTCGTTTATTTCGCGAAAAATGAATGATTTGAAAAACTAAAATTTAAAAGTAACACTTTGTTTATTTCGCGAAAAATGAATGATTTGAAAAATATTTTCTTGAAATGATCGCAGAAATTACTTAGGAAAATGAGTGAATAAAAAAATTTGTCTTCGTCCACGAAGATATTTAGATATGAATTGTTATTGATAATGAAAGAATCTTTATTGGCTTATTATTTCAAACTATACAAGTGATCATTTTTAGGAAGAAGATGTCCATATAATTTATTTTTTGCAAAAGAAATGGAATCGAAATTATGAACTTGTACATGAGTTCACGATATTTCATGAATATAGCTCTTAGACATTCACATTTTTATTAGAATTCATGAAAACGGGGAGTAACATAAAATTATTAAACTCGCAATCAAAATTCCAAAACCTTGACCTCCGTTCGAATAATTAAAGTGGAAGTACACGAATTTTACAAATTTTCATTTAAAAAAAAAAGAAATCACCCACATGGATCTTGGAAAGCATAACTTTTAACTCGGATGGACTTGAAGGGCCCGAAAGTACGATTCAAAAGAACTTATTGAGAGCCCGAATGTCAATTGACACAATTTTCTATTTTTTAGGTTGGTCGAAAGGCAATTTTTAGTCTCAAAGATCCACTTTCGAGCACCCTTTTTTTCCCTTCCATTTCTGACTCCTAACATCGCTTTTTTTTTCCCCTTGTTCCTTTCGACCGTTGGGTGCTTGTCATCAATTAAAATGTGATCGGTGTATTAAAAAAAAAAAAAAAAATTCCAGAGTCTTTGTTTTTTTAAGCACGTATTCTCATTTTCCAAAGTCATTTCGGGCCGAGCAGAGCCAGATACGGCCCGAGCTAAAATGTCGAATCAGGCCCCAAAATAGGCCCGGCCCAATTCGACCCAAAAAAGCACAAGACTCTGCAGAGCATCAGAGCAAGCGGCTTGCGCTTTCCCCTGCATTTGCCGGCGCCCGGTAGAACGCTCCGCCGCCGTCTCGTCCCGAAGAGTTTCAGCGTCCGCCGCGAAGGTCGTGAGGCACTCTCTCTCTCTCTCTCTCTCTCTCTCTCTCTCTCTCTCTCTCTCTCTCTGACGCGTCTGTATGCGTTTTGCTCTACTGGGTTCTTCTTCTTTCTTCTCCTTGTCCGTTCTCTCTTCGTGCTGCGTTCTGATGCCGCTTCGCGTCGTGTTGGATCCAGGGAGGGAAGGCGGAGATGCGGCGGTCGCTGTCGTCGCTGGTCCGGCCGGCGCGGGGGTTCTGCACCAAGCCCGAGAAGGTCGTCGCGTCCGTGCTGTTCGAGAGGCTGCCCGTCGTCGTCCCTAAAATCGACCCCGTGGTCTACGCGTTTCAGGAGTTCTCGTGAGTTGCTGCACTTCTTTGCTCTGTTTCGGAGCTCTGAGGATGATGGTCGCGGTAGGAGAGTCATTTGTCAATTGGGTAGTCTTTGGAATTCGCTTTTCTTCTGGAAAGTGAAGTGCTTTGACTCGGGCTGTGGTTCGGCTAAATGCTCCTTGCTTCTTTACTCAAAAAAATGAACTGATGGTCATCTCGATCAGCTCAAAGATTGGCGGGGTTTTATTTCAAGACTAGCATATTGAATTTACCTTAGCACTTTGAAGCTACGTTCCAGTTTCTTTCGATAGGTAGCTTTTGGAGAGTGAAGATTTGTTATTTCTTTGTTCATTTTAAATTTAAGCTGAGAAAAAAATGGATTCACACGGATCCTGGGGGGTGCTAATTTGGGGTTTTCACTTTTGGGACAAATTTCATCGGGAGACTGAGTTTGGTGACCGGTCTGAATCAGTAAGATGGGCTGGTGACAGGAACGAAAACTGTGTGCTAATGATATACGTTGGTTTTGCTTGTTTTTCATGTGTGCTTAGATTTCGTTGGTGTCAGCAGTATCGGAGGAGATATCCAGATGAGTTTCTAGACAAGTCCAATGCCAGGTACATATGTTTGCATATCAATTGAACCTTTTCGACCTCGTGTTGTCTTCTTAGTACTTAGTTCTGGCTTGCTAGTTCCAGCTATAATGGCACATTGACATTTGTTTCTCATTACTTTCATTTACTTTGATCTGACGTGCACATGTGCAAGCCAATTCCTTTGACATATGCCCCTTTTTTTTGGTATTGAAAGTCTTAACTGAGTTTGTGAAATGAGTCTCTTTGTCTATGTTGTCTGTATAATGTCTTTGTGGCTTAGCTTGAATATGTTAGTTGTCTGGTGAACTGACTTCTTGTTCAGTGTAGGAGGGTTCAAACTTCAGATTCATATGCTGATATTGGCAATTGTGTAAAACATTGCCTTCTCAACATGCATAAATCTTTGAATCAATTAGTTCGAGGTATTTAGTCTTGGTGATAGTTGATTTGATATTTCTAATTCTTTAGTGATCTTTTTTACTTCATTTGATTATTTTTTTCAAAAGGAAGTTACTGCAGTTGCAAAATAAATAGAGAAGCATGTAATTGTTTGAGCAAGCTCAATCCATAAGTATAGGATTGTCCACTTCCCCCTAATGAGGAGATGTTGCAAAACAAAACTATGGTGAATACATGGAGCTAAAACTGTGGTCCAGTAAGAATTGCATCAAATGCTATTGTTTAGAGGACTTCCGCATCCCTCTTTTATTCATTCTCCCCTTAGAATACTTGAGAGACTAGTCATTGACAGAAATTGTGATTATCTTGAATTCTGTGAGCCGCAGTCTCTCTCGACCCATTTTTTGATCCCTCATGTGAGGCTTGAAGCTAATTCACATAATTTTATTTCAAATGCGGTGAGTGGCAAGCTTTCTTGATCTATAATTTTTCTTTTTCGGTCTTTACTGCAAGGCCTGAATCTAAGTTATGTATTTTCCTTTTTTTCATGGATCTGTGGGTTCACAAATTGTTCGATGTTCTACCACATGATCACAGACGGTGGCCCATTCTCTCTCTGGGTCATTTGGTTTGATCATGATTGTGCATTAGCATGGAAGATTGCATATATATATTTTCTTTTGTTTATCATCTCTCTCTCCCCCCCCTCATGTATCTTATTGAACAATCAATCACATTTTCAATTCACAAACTTTGTCCTCTTCTTGGAACTAGGGGAAAAGGTGATTACCAGATTGACTATGTACCAGCTCCACGGATCACCGAAGCTGACAAAGCAAATGATAGAAAGTATGGACATTCCTATGCGGTGCATGTTTGATGCTGTTACTGGTATTTGTTGGAGTAAAATAGTCCAAGTTGTTTTTCTTGGATATCTTTTATTTTGTTTCTTTGAGCGGCGTTCCTCAATATGTGTCTCTAATTCTTTTGGGCCTTCTTTGCTCTTGTGAATCATGATAGACCTCTAAATTTATATCCTATTTGGGATAGCCTACACGTTATACTAGAATTCCTGTCCTGCAATACAGATGTGTAAAATGGAAAGGAAATACTCTTATACCGGCGATTGTTTCTTTCATAAGTAATGAATTTTGTATCTTGTGAACGACACAGTAATTGTCTGCACGAATTCTTGGTTTGCTGGTTTTCTTCAGACATTGCAAACTCATTGGTGATGAAAGCCAAGCATATTTGTTCTGTTGTAATCAAATGTGGTCCAATTTGGCCATACTCAATGTTCTGTGATGAGAGGTTGTCATTGATAATAAATTGAATACGATGAAAAATGTGATGGGTGTTCCTTTTATATCCTGTTTGTGGGGTCATTAATGTTTGGACCTTATTTTTTTATATTGAAGAGTTTATCGTTAGAGTCAGTTGTATGATGATTCAATAGGTGTTCTGGGATCTACTTATTTTACATACCCTCTTATGGCACGTGTCTTTTTGAATGTATAGGTCTCTACAAAGAGCGTTAGATCGGAGATTGTATCTTCTTCTTTATGGTAACCCGTACGGTTCTCCTGCTGCTAATCCTGTCTGGCATTTTCCTGAAAAGGTTTATGAATCTGAGGAGACATTGCGAAAGGTGGTGAAATTTGCATCATTTACATTCCTTCGTTGCACTCATCTTCCCTGCTCTCATAATGGCTCATTTCTCCAGTGTGCAGAATCAGCACTGGAATCCGTGTTAGGAGATCTGTCACATACTTATTTCGTTGGAAATGCTCCTATGGGTCATACAGTCATACAACAAACAGAAGATTCAGCGAAAGTGCCATCTTTTAAGGTATGACGCGTTCATCAGTCATACATGCACGCTCATGTCTATATATGTGGTCCATTTCTGCTTTAGAAATGATATATTCTCCTCATTCTGGAAGGACATATGAGAGAGATTATTTAGGCTTAAGTTTGCTGATATCTTCCCTCTTTTTCAGCGATTCTTCTTTAAGTCTCAAGTTATTGCGACGAACAAGTTTAACATTCGGAAGTGCAAGGATTTTGTCTGGGTCACCAAGGATGAATTGCTGGAGTATTTTCCGGAGCAAGCCGAATTCCTTAATAAGATGATCATTAGCTGATTCTGTTCTGTGGTCATGTAGTTGAGCAAAATTCCTTTCGGGAGTATCTTCTTTTATCTTTCTTAGTCTCCCTTAATTGTTGTTTTAGCTGGCGGACTGATGGTGTGAGAAATAGAATATTCGGCTGCAGCGAGGGATTTTTGCTAGACATTTAGGATTTTGTTTAGTTTCCTGTTCCCATATTGTAACCTTTCAATATCTATAGGGAGTGAATTTTCATCAAAAAGATGAGGCATAGCTAATGCTTTTTGATTTTGGGTTGAACCTTGATCTGCAAATAAAAGCATCAAAGATTTGTTGTTCCTTTTTTAACTTTTGGCTGGATAAGCAGTGAGTTTTATTGACTTCATAAACCAAAGGAGGGGTTCTCTGCTGCAGTAAAATGTTCAAAACGCAGCATATCCCCTTATGGCATCTACCTCCACCTCCTGCAAATGGCTATAGGTTGAGAGTAAGAGCCTATCCTTTTTTTTGTCCCCTCAATCATTCAACTTCTACCAAACTTCTAAATGAATCTGAAAAAATATAGCATTGCACGAAACTACGAAATTGTCTTCAGGAATTGCTGCAACCAGGCAAGTTTGAAGATGAGACAGCGAATAGATTGGCCTTTTCAGAGTAATATATGCCCATTACAGCATCTCTGATATATTTTGCTCCGGACCTCCTTAGCAGCTGCACTTCATAAACAAGTGATTCCTTGATTCAACAGCAGCTCCACACAGCACATAACATTTACTGCAACAGCATAGTTGAGAGCTTATTCATATAGCAAGCCCACAAAAAATAATGTAACTCCAAAATACCCTGCTTGCTCTGGCTCTGAAACAACTCCCATGCACTGTTGACTGAGAAAATTGCTCGGAAGGAGTTGCCTCACATATCACCTTACTACATGCGTGCCTGCATTAGGAGAAACGACTCCGCATAATGCTGATTGATCAATACCATATCATCTAATCGAGCAGCTGGTGAATTCCGCCTTGCATCCTCAATAGCTACTGCAACTTCCAGAAATAAGCGCCAAGTATGGAGAACTCTGGCAGAGAACTATCCATCGCCTGCAACATATGGTATCGTAGGTTTAATATCAGCTCTCGAGTCTGAGATTTTCACCTGGATATAAGAGGAGGAAGCAGAGATAATCATCAGCCAAAGAGATTTCTTGTTCATGCACCCTCTTGCGTGCTTTCAGCTACACCGTCAAACACTCGTTTCGAATACTGTACTTCAATTAGCCTAGTCTATATCCTCAGGTATATCCAGAACTGTCACATATTATGGGAGTAACTTAATATGGAAGAGAGAATTGCGCTAGCTACTTGACTTGTATAGGCTGAGTCCTGTTCTTTGATCGCCTCTTCTCCAAGGGCAATCTGCAGACAAAACTTACTGGGTAAGGCAGTATGGTTGTATTGGGCGTTTGAGAGCTGGCTCCGAATCCGACTTGCCTTGACAAGATGAACAGAGAAACGTCGTTCGTACAGAAGGACGGTGACTCGATTATTTGCTTCTTAATTTTGCTTTCTTGTTTTTGTTCACCTGTCTGATCTCTAAGGTAGAATAACCCGCGGAAGAGAGCACTCTTGCTGTACTAGCAAGAGCGCCAACCTGCATTGTGCTTTGGAAGAATCCACACCACTCCCATGCCCGCCAATAGGGGTGTAAAAAACCGAACCGAAAACCGAACCAAAAAATTTGGTTTTTTCGGTTCGATTTTCATTCGGTTTGGTTCTCATTAAAAACTGAAATTTTTTTTATCGGTTAACCGAACCAAACCGAACCAACAAACTGATAAGAATTTATTTCTTGAAAACAAAAAATATATAAAACAGAAAAAAAAAAAAAAAAACAAATGCAAAAACCGAAAACTAAAAGCTGAAAACCAAAAACAAGAAAACCGAACCGAACCAAACCGAAATTTCGATTCGGTTCCTATTCGGTTCGGGTCTCATTCGGTTCGGTTTGGAAGTTTTTCCTAACGGTTCGATTCAGTTCGGTTTTTTAGAAAAACCGAACCGAACCGAACCGTTGACACCTACCCGCCAAAGGTAAGTATATTCTAGAGGACAATATGTTGATATGCAAAAGAGCTAAACAATTTATATCACTTCCCCCCCATTCAATCAAAATTTAGACTTTGTCTGTTTTGCAGCAAATAGATGATTTTTGGAAAATATTTTCAAATAAATAATCACTTATATTATTTAAAATAATTAGTCAATAAAAATAATTTGTATCGACAATTTATGTTAATTTCACGGATAATGAAAATACTTTTCATTTGTTTATTTTTGTTAATAGCACAAGCAATCATTGTTGGGAAAATATTTTCCAAACATCCATTTTCCGCGATATAAACACACCCTTAATAAGGATTCATTTTCATCGTATATGGGATTCTCATTCTCAAATCTCATTTTTTTCACTCTTGATATGTTTGGCGTCATCATTTCTAATTTATTTATACTATATATAAAGCAAACATGAAAGAGGAGTTCGACCTCAAACTTTTCACATAAAGTTCAATGAAAACCCAGTCAAGTTATTAGGGTGAACTTTTTTATGTGATCATTTTTCAATCATAGATTAGAATCTTAATTCAAAAGTTAATAAACAATCAGTAGAAATTCTTAAAATCTCTCACAATCTTTAAAAAATGAACAAAGCCACATCAAATGATTATTTATTTCATTTTATTATATTATATCAAATAGCTTCATGAGCTATATTACTCAGGTTCACATTTTTCCCCCTCATCCAACCTCTGGTACCTTAGTGACAAGGCCCATTTCGTTAGTCCAAACATACACCCGGTTACAACAAAAATCACCCTCAGGTACTTTTCCCATCGGTATCAGCACAGCCGTCACGTCCGGATTGTCCGTCTCGATCGCCTTCTTCGCATTATCTCCGCTCTGTCCCACCAACTCAGGCCATCGGAGTCGACCCTGGGCCCCTATAAGAACTGCAATCAACCATTTTATCAAACCTCGACCTTAGATTATGCCATCAAAACTTGACTAGTATTGCATGCCTCGTCATCCATGTGTACTACTAAATTTCACATGCTCGAATGTCCAAATGATATATGACTCGAACCTATGGAAAGCATTGATGTAAATTAACAACATTGTATGCTAGAAACAGAAAAATGAAAAAAAAAAAAAAAAAAAAAAGACGAAAAAGACATAAGCCTCTCGGGGGCTTACGAAGGCAGCATTCGATGGTGGTGCATCCGCGATCATCACAAGGTGGGTAAGGGTGCTTTGTCTCCATGCTTCCGGTCTTCCTAGTTACAAAGCAAGATGTAAATTGTGTGAAGTGTTCTCACAAGCACAACCCTTTAAATACCCATTTTCGCATATTCTAGGCAGTAAATGCTTGCCTAATTTGATGAGATATGAGAGAAAATCTGGCTTTAATGACCTGTTAAATTTGATGGGATTTGGTTTTAATGTTGGAGACATTCTGTACCCATTCACGCATACTACATGGAGAAAATGCTTTGACTATTTTTATGATATCTAAGAGCAAATCTGGCTTTAATTATTTGTCAAATTCAATAGGATTCACTCCTTTTAAGGAAAATTTGTCTAAAAAGTCTTAAACCTATTGCATTATTGTCAATTCAGTTATTCACTTTTTTATTTTGCCAATTGAATTCTAAATATTTTTCACGTTTTATCAATTAATCTATTTGGCCAATTTTTGTTGGAATACGTTGACCCATCCTACGTAGTGAGGTCGGTGCTAGCATAGACAATTTTTAATTATATTTTTGAATTTTTGAATTTTTTTTTCTTTCTTTTTTTCCTTCCCTTCATTCTCTAGGTAGTTGCTAAGTTTTAAAAACAACTAGAAGTGAGGATTGGCGAGGTGTTGATGTCGACTACTAGCAAGGGCGAGCCTCGCCTGTCCCTAACAAGCTTGAACTCACTGTAGTTGAGCGAGATGGACACTACCTTGTTATTAGCAAGGCTCAACCCTCGCTAGATTCAATGAGGGTGAGGCTGACCTCGTTAGGGGTAGGCAAGGTTCACCTAGCCATGGCGAGGCTGACATTGCCCTGCAAAAATGAGGTCAACCTTGTTGACCCTCGCCTCTGGCCAATCATCAGCCATTGCTAAGGCCCTATGACTAGCTAGAGAAAGAAGGGAAGGAAAAAAAGAAGAAACAAAATAGAAGTATAAAAATATTCAAAAAATATAAAAATATTATTAAGAATTGTCCACACTGGTTATGTCACGCAAGACAATCAGTGTTGATATTAGTGATTTTTTACCAAAATTAGCCAAATTAGCTCAATTGGTAAAATGTAAAAATGTTTATAACTTAATTGGCATAAATATAAATTTTATGATTCAAATGGCAAAAGTACAATAAATTTAAGATTTTTTAGACAATTTTTCCCTAGTTTTAATGATGCATGTGATCAGCGGTGCATCCCACAAGTACATGTATTTTTTATATTAATTTTATACATTTTGGATAAATTAACATCCAATAGTGAAATCTTTGAAATCATGTTGGTGATGAAATCTAGTAGAAGTATTTAATGAGTTCTTTTGGTGCATGGAGAACAATTATCGCATAATTAAGATCTTCAACTGAGTCTGTGCCATCTCACGTGAGCAAAACTCATGGAAATATCGAAGGGAAGTATTCGCATTTTGAATGCTAACATTCATCTAACAACTATTGAAAAAAAAAAAATTGAACACACAGTGGACACAACATGACTATGTTATACTTTAAAGGCCACAATTGCGGAAGACGTGTTTTACATTATTGTTTTTTTTTTATATACCTAGGGAATCCCGTACAGCCGGCAGGTAAAACCCTGGAGCGACGCTAGCGGAGGACCCACCACCTCGACGTCGCGCTTAAAATCCCGTGCGACCAGCGGGATTCGAACTCCTTCATCCTAGGCAGACGTTATGAGAGCGTTTATCCAACTGAGCCACCGCAGGCAATGGTGTGTTTTACATTATTATTGCATAACATCAAATCTGAAAGTTTCCTTATAAAAATCAAGCTCGTGAAGATTTAACTATTTAAGACTCAACTCTTGAATATATTTCTCGTTATATCATATAATATAGTAGCCCAATTTGATTAAACTTATTCCATTATATATCATGTGTGACTAGGCTTCTAGAACTGGAAATAGTAGAGTAGTCAAGAGGAAACCAAACAACCATAGATCTTGTCTTGATATTCTCTATTTTTATCTTTACTTTATTACCGGATTTACTTTTTCAAGATTGCTTTCACAAATTCAAAGTACAATTTTGTAGAAGTTTTGAAATTCATACATGCACAAAAAGAATTTCATAAATCATATTTGGTTACGTTTCAACCAATTCATCCTCCTCTTGACTTCTATAATTGGACCTTATGATACAAAAGGCAACACCACACCAAAGCTTAGGAGGTTTATGATCAACGGATGAGATTTACTCTCGTTTGATCGGATAGCCACACATTCCCGAGGAAGTAACCGACCCTCGGGAATTTACAAAAATTTCCAACACGTGTTTTCATGGGCCTGAACTGGAACTTGTTCAATGACTAAGGTTAGGCTTCAGCCTCTCCTAGAACCGTCTCGCATAGCTGAAATTGATATCAATACTACCATCAATGCTTCTAGTTGATTTCTTAATTAACCTTTTAGTAAGAAAGTCACCTAGTTAGACAAAAGTACGCACTCAAGCATTTGATAATGTGTTTTAATTTTTCCTTCATAAGCCAAAGAACATTAGAAATTACCACGAAATTAGAGAAATCACCTTCCTTCTATTTATCATTCCGACCACCGCAAGTGAAGTTTCAAGCATCACGAGCACAATTTCTGCATCAGATGACCCGGGTTGGATTTCTCTTTAAACAGCAAATTGATTTTTTTTTTTAATTTTTTTTTTTTGGGAAGAAATCTTGCTATGTATTGAGTTCTTGGGAGATGACCTTGCTAGATCTCGCCCCTATGTTGGTATTACTCCTATGCGAGATGTGAACTTTTTATGGCATATGGTTTAATCTCTATTATATGATGAGAGTTAACTTTTCTTTCTCTAGATAAAGACAGCTTTTCCACTTGTAGCTTAACTTAAAATCAAAGTGAGATGGAAAAAGTTGAATATAACAATTTAAATATATAAATGGCTTATAGATGGAACTATAGCTTGTTTTATTATGCATAATAACCTATATATATTATTTCCGTACAATAAATTTCATGAGGTGCAATATATAAAATTGCACCAACCGAAAAAAAAAAAGATAAATTCAATTTAATCGAAGAATGAAAAAAAAAATAAAAAAGGAATCAGCCTATCTATGTGCAAAGCAAATTCATCACATCGTGAGGTAATGGTAGAAAGAAGAAGATGGAAGGAGAGTTGAATCAAGTAGTTCAGGCCACAATCAATGAGGTTTGTCCTATGTGATGCTTTTCATGTTTTGAAATACAGCTCATGTTTTGAGCAAGGAGGGTTGGGATGGACACGTTTTAATTTCAAATAAAGGTTTCGATTTTTACGTCTTATAGAGAGTCTATCTAAGTCTGAAAGTGAGAGTAAGAGCAAGATCGACTGATTAAAAAAAAAAATGCAATTCGGGCCACAGTGTAGAAGGAGTCCAAACCCTGTCCGGCCTGGCCCGGCCCGCAACTAGACAGAAGAACCCTAAACCCGTTTTCCTTCTCTCTCTCTTACCCCGGACAAGCACGCAGCAGCAGAAGCACCGCTTTCGGCTCTCGAATTGCACACGGTCGCAAGCCGAGCCCAGGGAGAGAGAGAGACGGGCGAAGGGCATCGCCGGCGAAGATGATCATCCCCGTCCGCTGCTTCACCTGCGGCAAGGTATGGCCGCCGCCCGTGCTGTATCGCGTGCCTTCCTCGTTCGCGAAATCTGTTTCGTTTCTTGTTCTTGGGGTACCGCCTGTTGCCCGTGTCCGCAGAGAAAAAAGTGGGATAAATTTACAATGTTAGTGTCCTCGACCCTCTATTTTGATTTGGTTTCTTGGTTCTTGTGATTATTCCCGTCCGCTGCTTCACCGGCGGCAAGGTATTTCGCTGTCTGGGCGATTTCGGGTTCATTCGTTATTCGCAAAGTCTATTTCGTTTCTTGGTTTTGTGGTGTCGACTGTTGCCTGTGTAAGCCCCAAAAAAAAAAAAAAAAAAAAAAAAAACTGGGATGATTCTTCAAAGTTCGTGTTCTCGACCCTCTATTTTGGATTCCGTTTTCTTTGTTCTTGTGATTGTTCCCGTCCACTGCTTCACCCGCGGCGAGGTATTTCGCTGCATGTGCGATTTCGGGTTCATTCCTTATTCGCAAAATCTATTGGGTTTCTTGGTTTTGTGGTATCGACTGTTGCCTGTGTCTAGGGATTTGGGTGCTTGTCCACCAAAGAAAGTGGGTTCAATTTTCGAAAGTTTGTGTTCTTGACACTATATTGTATAAGGCTTTTAAGGGTTCCGTTTTCTGCTGTGATTTTGCTCGAGAGGTTTTTGTTTTTGGTCAGCATTTGCTCAAGAGGTTATGTGCTTATGATTACTGCTGGTTTCAGGTGATCGGAAACAAGTGGGATCAGTATCTCGATCTCCTCCAGGCTGATTATCCGGAAGGGTGATGCTCTCATCGTTGTCTTCTGCTTTTTCATTTTTTGTCCCTGTTATTCAAGCTAAATAGTTTTGGAGGAGGTTGTTTGTATTTTTTGTGCCTTTTTGATTCTTGGTTGTACAATTAATGAAGATGTGATGGGAGAGAGCTATATAGAGTGAAAGCAGGACCAGAGGTGATGCTTAAAACTTTGAGGACTTTTCTTCGTTTGGGTCCATGATCTGTCATGAAGTAGCATGATGCTTTAGTTTCCTTATGGTTGTTCGTGGACATGGTTGTTTAGATTTCACTGTGTTTGCTAATATCTTTAGAAGGGTAATATATATGGTTGAGAGATCAAAGGAAGGAACTTTATTTCGTCAGAGTGGCCATTTGTTGTTGGCATTTGATAATAATGCCATTAGAAGTGGTTGTGAGTTGGGAGTGGGTGAGACTTCTCTATTTCTGGTTTGTAGCTGTCTTTGCTTCTGTACAGACAGTTTTGTTCCTTGATTTCGATATGAGTTTCGAATGCTTGTAGTTATGCAGCAATAAATTTGTGAGGAATTCTCAATTCTTGAAAGTTTGATGTCTTGGCGTGCAGAGATGCTCTTGATGCATTGGGATTGGTCAGGTATTGCTGTAGGCGAATGCTGATGACTCATGTTGACCTCATTGAGAAGCTTTTGAACTACAACAGTAATCTCTCTCTCTCTCTCTCTCTCTCTCTCTCTCTCTCTCTCTCACAGAGGCACATGCGTGTGCGCATGTGGACACACAAATTTGCATGTGTACAAACATAACTATCTTGCTCATACACTATATATATATATTGTGTTTGTTGCTTCTTAAGATGTTTTATCTGTATTTATTTATATGTCTCTTTTTCTGATTTGATGCAGCCTTGGAGAAGTCCGAAACCAGTTGACTTGGAATTACAAGTGAAGGTTGTTCTGCAGCATGTGGCCTGTACTCTTGCGCTCGTGTGTGCCTGCCTATAAATGCTTTGGTATCTTCTAATTGAACGATATCTTGGCAACTAATCTATGAGGTGCCTTAGGACTTTTAGTTGAGATATAGATGTGGTGTGGACATATTCTGGACAGAGTTTTCATAAGGTCTTGTGCTTTCTCCTATTGTTCTTTGGAGTGACACTTGGTGTATCACTTGGGTTATTCCCCTTTTGTATAAATCCAGTAGACCAAAAGATGTCCTCGTTTTGATTTTTGTGTGGAAGCTTTAAAGTGCCAAGAAGCAGAATATCGAGACACAATTTGTGGCATAAATGAATCATCTAGAGATTGCAGTCATTAAGAAGGATATGGAGTATGCTTTATTATTTTTCTTGTAGTTCCAATCGTGGGGACTTGCAACCATGATTGGAATTTCATGATTTCTTTCAATTCTTGGCCATGAACATCATCATCAACTAATCCATTATTTCTGGATAAAAAATTTGTTGCTTTATGTGTTTCCTCTTATATATGTATTGGGAATTCAAAGAAGCCTTTCACGGAGCACCTTTGCATGGTTATGTTCTTCTAGGTGAAATGCCACAGGTTCCAACTTTCATTGCCCATTGCCCAATAACCAATTTGGTACTAAAACAGGAGAGAGTCCTTAGACATGATGGATTTTTCAAATATTTTGTTGTTGAGCTTGCTCTTTACATCAGTTAAGCCAAAATGAAAAGCAAAGCAGCTAAGCCTCTTCCTGCTTCCAAGTTCATTAGCGATAAAGGAGTCCCCCTTCTTTCCTCAAATTAGGGGCCACATGATATAAGCAATTTTTTTGGGGACAATTTGGCTTGCAAGATAAAGTCATATGATGTGCTGTTTAATCAGCTATTTGCTTTGGCTAAAATAGAACCTTATGGATACTGCATTTACCTATATATGACGCATCACATGCATTTTCATTGAAATGAATGTTTTATGGTGCTGCAGTCGCCTGAGCAGGAGATCTGCAGTAATATGCAATTGAGTTTTATGAAGTGCTGTAAATTTGGTTGTGTGGATTCTGGAGCTTCTTTGGGATCTGAAACTTGTGGGAGAGCATATATTTTCATGAAGTACTGTAATTTTTTAAGGACATCTTTAAACTTCAGGTTGGAACAATTTCGCTTAAACATGCAAAATCTGAGAAGCTAATGTTATGATGGGAAATACGTGGTCTCAGTTAACTCATGTGCCATGAACATTATTCATTAACCAATCCACTATTGTTAGATGAAAAAGATTTGTTGCATTATATGTTTCCTTAGATAAATGTATTTGGAACTCAAAGAAGCCTAATAGAAAGCATCTTTGCAAGGTTATGTATTTTTTGATAAAGTGAAATGCCACACATTCCATTCTCATGACCAATGTGGTACTAAGATAAGAAAGAGTTCTTAGCCACATGTTCCATGGTTGGTTAAGGTAACTCACAAGTCACACAAGCAAAGCAGATAAGCCTCTTTTTACTTCTATGAGCTCATTATAGATAAAGAAGTCTCACTTCTTTCCTCCAAATAGGGGCCACTTGTTAGATAAGCATTTTTTGGGGAACAATCTGGCTTGCAAGATTAGTAAGTCATGTGGTGTGCTGTTGAATTAGCTATCACTGTGGCTAGAATAGAACCTTATGTATGTATGACACGTCACATGCATTTTCAATTAAAAAAAAGTTACATTGTGCTGGTCGCCTGTGTAGGAGAACTGTGTAAATGTGCAATTGAGTTCCATGAACTACTGTAATTTTGGTTGTGTAAATTTTTTAGCTTCTTTTGGATCTGAAACTTGTGGAGAGCATTTACTTTTTAGTTCTTTTGCTCTTTGTCGAGACAGTCAGATGTACAATATTGAGACTCCTTATCGACATAATACCATATGCATGTAGGTGTGCAAATTGCCGTTCAGTAATCTATATATCCTGGTACTTGATATTTTCGTTTGAAAGATGTCATTTTATGCATCTTTCTTAGTCTATATTTTTCTACTGCTTGGAGAGATGGTCTTCTGCCTTTGGTATGTTTTATAGCGTGTTCACAGTAGCAATCTCTTAGTTGATTGCTAGTTTACTAGAATGAGTAGCTTTCATTTTCCCTGTCCAATAGATGCCAATTGTGCCTTTTTTAGCTTCAAAGTTATCAGGTTTGACCACTTACCAAATGAGAGTCAGTTGGACTCACGTTTGGGCAGTAGAAAAGAAATGGGTTTGTCCATTTGTTGGTTTACTTAATCTTGGTGGATTCTATATCGGTTCTGAGGCTGCTGGCTTTGTCCTCGTGCTTTTATCTTGCTTTTTTTTTTTCTTTTTTTTTTTTTTTGAGTTCGCTTTGGTGCTTCTGTTTCAGTGTTCTCTGTGGTGTTGAGATAGTTGGTCGGAAGGAGATTAAGAGTGTTGTCGGCTGAAAGTTGCAGGTCGTCAGCATTCTTTGTTCTTTGTCATTCTTTATAGCGTAGCTGCGAATTTCATGCCTATCTGAATTAATCGTATGTTTTAATTTGAACTTTTGTTGTTGTAGCTTGATAAAAAAATTTGGTGTTGCAAATGCAGACTGATTTAAAAGTTTGTATTTTCACTCATTAATTCGAAGTTTTTCTTGGACAGTGAGAAGTAGTTTTCATGTGTGGTATGTTCACTGCTGCTATGGTCATTGATCTTTTGATTAAACCATACTCGCCTTGTCAAGCTGTTCCCTTTGCAAGACCTGCTTCTGCTGCCCTACAGTTTGCGCTTGTTTCTCACTTCTTGATGTTCATGTGGGGGTCTTTATAATGTCAATCTTTCATTATATCCTTTCTTAGCTAGACTTCCGGTGTTTTATGTCTGTGAACTCTGGAGAAGTGGGCACTGTGGTTTCTGGTGCTTAAGGAGTCATCCCTAATAATATCAGATAGCCAGCTGCCCTTTATAGTTCTTCATCCAAAATTGAAACAGAATTTAATGCTTGTAGCCCTTCCAGTATGGGCTGCAAGTTTGGCTTTTCTGTAACATTATTCTGCATTAGAAACAATGTCTTGTGTACAGATAGAACTCCATCTCCATACACACAAACACACAACCATCCGTGCAGATATGCGATTGATATCTTGATATTGAATATACTGCCCTTTTGCCTCCCCATGTTTCAATTGTCGCAATTTGCCTACTGAATTTTAGAAATTGGTTTCTGTTTGGAGCTCCGACCACGTGCCAGTACATGATTATGGAGGGGAAATTTGTCTTAATGCGTATGTACACATAAAAAGAGGTAGAAGAATTACTCAAAAATATATTAAGAGCATGTGACTAAAGTTTCAATAAGATTTTGATAAGATTTAATGCCAAGATATATATATATATATATATATATATGAAATATATATATATATATAATTATGAAATACATTTTTAAGTAGTCTTTATATTCTTCCTCACATATATAAATGAGATACGACCAAGTAGCCGTTCATAGCTAGTTACATGGTCAGATCAAATGCGTGAGAAAAGTTAGGTTGGAGTCAATACGGGATCATATATGGTCACAAATTTCAAAAGTTGGGGGCCAATTCGCAAAAATTGAGGGTTAAGATGTAATCTCCTCTTGGTTAAGTCGCTAATCACGCGATTAGCCATGGGGAGGGTACGCACAATTGTTGCTACAGACGTTTCGACGGGGTAAAATTTGGTTTCCCATTGTCGTGGCGCCTTGTTTTTGTTGCCTTAACTTGTAGCGACCAACTGTTCTTCGTCATGAATTTTCGTCATTTTTAATTACTATCTGATTTTAGTTTTTGATTTTCAATTTTACATATGAATTTTGTTAAACGAGAGAGTAATTCCTCCATGGTTTCTCAGTTTTACTCTCTAACTTGGTCACGGTTTGTTATCACTCTGCTCGGTAATAACCTTCGCCCTCAGGCTAAAAAAAATTTGGGAAGGGAGTGGCCAAGGAAGACCACCGAACCCCACGCCCAAGCTCCCCTTCTATTTCTGTTCGGTTCTTCTAGTTTTCGTGTCCAGTTTGCTCTCACTTTTGCACTTCATTGTTCACAGAGTATTTTCGGTGGAGAATGGCCAATGAGAGACCACCCAAACTCACGCCCAAGTTCCCTTCTGCTTTTAGCCGGGCAAGTTTTTCCTTCTTAGTTCCAGCTTGTATCCACTAGTTTGTGAGCTTGAATTGTCACCTCAAATCAGCCACAATCGCACTCCAATCAATCTCAAGTCAATCCAACAGCTGCTGCCCTCTTCCCTACCTCCACCTTTTTCTCTTCACATTTCCAGCTGAAAATCAGCTGAGACTGTCCTTGGTTGCTTGCTGTGCACGCCTGCTCCAGCTGCAGATTTTGGACCGGCCTGGCCCTCTCTAATTTAGAGATGAGTATAATTTATGTAGAACCTATTCTATTCTATATTTCAAGATACGTAACATAGATTTCAGACTCTAAAAAATAGGAAATATATTTCAATAGGTAAATTTCAAGTTCTATGTAGGTGAAACCTAAAATTTAAAACTCGAAAAAAGATTTTGTATTTTTCTTTGTTCCTATTTTCACGCGATCCTACGGTATTCCATGGCATATGATAACGAATGTATAATTTAAAACGACTAGTCTGAACTTTCATTTAATGATTGAGATCTTTATTTTGTTAATGTTTTATATTATTATTGTGTCTAAATATAAGTTGCGGTCAATAGATTGTAATAGCAAGCGGTGATCATCAACTAAATAATACAAATGGAACTTGGATAGAACTTGGAATCAAATTTAGAATCTATAATGTGGTAGGTTCTAGATTTTAGAGTATGCATGATAGGTTATATGTCCCAAAAAATAAAAACTCTATTCTAGTGCATAGGTTTTAGATTTTAGATAGAACCTGAATGTAACCCGGAATCACTCATCCCTTCTCTAATTGGGCCACTTTCAACTCAAGTCTTCTAGTTCATTTAGGATTAGATATGGCTGATTCTTAAGTTCTTAATGATGTGCAAAAAGGGTGGGATTAAGCGGGTAATTAGAGTCGTGAAAATGGAAAATGTGCATCTTGGGTCTGGTAGGGGCATAATACACAATCAAGCGAAAACGGGACTTCACGCTCATTGTCGTCCGATTGAGTTGAAACTTTTTTAGTATGAGTTGACATATCATTCTAACTTGTGTTAAAATTTCGCGCCACACGGATATAGGGAAGTCCACTTTCAGAGCCCACATACATACTAGTTTTCATCCAGGGCACCAGCTCGAAAGAAGGAAAACCTAGGAAGTTATGCTTAGAGCTAGCGGAAGGGCCATATATAGTTGAAAAATACACTTGAAGGTGCTCGTTGTGCCACTTGGTTTGCAATTTTCTGGGTTCATTTGGGCCTTCAATTAATCAGGGAAAGACGTGTCAAATTCGCCGGAGAGAAGATTGAGTCTAATCGAGGCTCGAGGCGGTCAAGGCTCTCTAGGGTTGCCGTTGACCAAAGTTTTAGCCGTCGGACCTGAGGTTCTAATACTACACCGTCCCTTGCTTAGAAGTGTAGAAGAAACACTGTGAAAAAAAAATGGACGTAGGATGACATAATACAAATATTTTCGATTAGGGGTCAAACCGTGCGTAATTCAATCGCTTATCTTCACGAAATGCACGGATGGCCCACCCGAAGTGATCCCTAGCTATTAATGAACTATCATATTTATTTAAAATACGTGCAAAAGGAAGGCAGCGATAACAAAGAAAGCAATGCAATATATAAATTGACCCTGTTTTTCATATTGGTCAATTCCTATCGTTACCAACAAACTAGATTCTTAAAATGATTTTTCAGAAAATGCACTTACTTATTAGCGAAATTCAAGTGTCAACAACCATGTAGACATAAGGGAAAATTGTGAACCATCCCAATAAGCGCGGTGTGCACTTCAAAAGTGAGTTCTTCAACCTGATCATAAGTTGTGCACTCCTGCCCCCAAAGCCTTAACTCGTCATATAATGGCTAGAAATACACATCTATATCCCTTCCAAGAGCACGAAGCTCAGTTTAACATACGCAAATCATAAAACAAATTAAAATTTTTTAATCTCCGCGTCCACTGGTGGATAGAACCTTTTCGGGAACAAACAAATCGTAAAGATTTTTGTATCCATTTTCAGTCGTCCTTTGATGTCTTGCGATGGATTTGATTTAAAGAATCATTTCATCTCAATGGAAACGTAAATAAAAAGAAATCAAGCCCTTGCTTACGTATTGTTCTTATATTACCTTTTTCTTTTAAGTTTTTTTTCATATATACACTTGCATAATTAGGACATGCATGAGAAAGTTGGACAGCAACTCGAAGGGAAGCGGAAAAGTCTCTTAGGTGTCGGCATCACACATATAGCATGCATGCTGTGAGTGAGAGGTCAATTACTTTTAGCTCTTCTTTCGAAATCCTCAAACATGATGAAGAGCTCTTATAAGCTTGAGGCATCTTTTCAAGCTGAGTAGAAATTTCATAAGAGAAGAAAGATCTCCGCGTAGAAAAGAAAGGAGAAATCGTTTTGATTCGAGGCGGATCCCTTTTTTGTTTGCCTGAGTAAACAAAAAAGCTTTCTCGTTATTGTTGGTTAGAACACTCTAAAAAGCGGCCGTTCACTTCAGGGTCCGAAGGAGATGTAGTTGCTTTTACTTTTTTTTCTTTGTCGAGATTGGCTTGGTCTTCAGTGTACCGCACCGAAGCTTGTGGAGCCTATGCGAAGCAAGCGGGTAGAAGATCGAAAAGAATGCATTGGATGGATAACTGAGCATTGAGAATGAATGACACTTTTGACACGACACACGGACAAAGCATGATCCAAGATCGTCCGTAATGCGGCCGTGGCACGTACAAGGGCTATCCAAAAGCAGGTCACGACCGATCCATGATCCTCACACGATCAGCCCATGCGCAATACAAACAAAGGCCCGTGCTCGACCCATGATCGACCCGTGAGCAATGTTCGGCCGGCCCATGTACAACCTGTGACCGTTCACCTACTACATGTCAGGCAGCCCTGCTAACCTGCCCTTACTTCTGACACACGCCCATGGGCTTCCCAAGGCCTAGCCATTTTGAGTAGCCTAGTACACAAACTTGTAATGATGGCTTTCATTCAAATACAGCCATTGGATCAGAGGGACGATTAACGGACGAGATGAGACCCGAACTTGTATAAATAGGGTCCCTCCCCCTCATTGTGTTTAGCTCGTTCACAAGAGAATACACTCGCTCATTGCTCATATGACCCTTGTGTCCATGCATGTGTGTGTGAGGTTGACTTGAGATCGAAAATCCTAAAGCCACACGGGCGATTGATCGATTGGAAACAACTAACCCATGACAAGTGGTATCAGAGCCATCATTCCAAGCGCAATGGCTGATCCTCGTGCTAATGTCCCGGTCATTCAAGGTGATGACCGAGATGATCGTGGACGACCAGCCGAGAAGACCACAAGGTCAAAGAAGAACCATGCTGTCTCGAGCTTAGGGGATCCAAATGGGGATCTGGAGAACTGAATGACGGTCCTAGAGGAGACCGTCACAGACGTCCAGGCGTTGATGGATGACCTGAACCAGACCGTCAAAGGAGCGGAAGCCAGTAGGGAGGAGTTCTTGTCCAAAGTGCAAGAACTCAAGGTCAGCATGGGAGAGCTCCGTGTCGAGGTGTTGGGATCCCTCACGCACAAGCTACAGCAACGGGATGAGACTTAGGAGACTGCGATGGTGACCATGTGCACGAAAATGGCCGAGCTGAAAAGTAAGCTCGCCGAACTTGAAGCTGCACGCGTGAATGGGGTGGTCACCGTGCATACAAATCCACGTACTAAAGCATCCAAGCCAAGAGAATTCAAGGGCTCGTGGGTGGCCAAGGACGTGGACAACTTCCTATGGTACATGAAATAATACTTCCAGGCCACGGGAATCAACGACGACGTATCTTGTGTAAACACCGCATCAATGTATTTAGTTGATAACGCTTTGTTGTGTTGGCGTCGTTGGTCGGATGATAGGTATGGCGACCCTATCGCGACATGGGTCCAGTTCATCAAGGAATTTCAACGGAACTACTATCCCGCATATGCGGAGGAAGAAGCTCGTGATGAACTCAAGCGGCTAGAACATAAAGGCGGAGTCCACGACTACGTGAAACGGTTCTCGGAGCTGCTGCTCCAAATTCCGTCCATGATTGAGACGGAGACATTCTATCAGTTCATGAGCAGAGTCAAACCACAAGTCAAACAAAAGCTCAAACAGTGACATGTAATGGATCTCGCAACGGCTACTTCTGTGGCTGAGTCCCTAATGGAATACAAACCGTCATCCTTGACTAAGCCAGGCTCTCGTCTAAGGGAAAAGGCCAATGGTGGGGGAGATTGAAACTAGTACAACCATCCGAGTAGGGGCAAACCACCATCGGTCCCTCCTAGGATTCAACCGGAGTCAAGTAATGGAGGATATCATCGCAAGGTACGCACCTACAAGTGCTTCTTTTGCGATGGTCCCCATATGGCCCGAGATTGCCCAAAAAGAGAGAAGCTAGCAACCTTGTGCAAGGAGGATGAATCGTGAGAGGAGGCGCGGTTGGGATCGTTGCGGATCCTTGGGTCGATCAAGGCCAAGAAAGTTAAGGAATCCAAGGGGATGATGTTCGTGGATGTAAAGATCGGTGGTATCACGATGAGTGCACTCGTGGATACCAGGGCATCCGACCTCTTCATATCCAAAGAGGCCATGAAGAAACTGAACTTTTCGGTTGAGAAGAGAAAAGCCGGTTGGCTTAAAACGATGAACTCCAAGGAAGTCCCGACTAGTGACGTGGCTAGGGACATAGAGCTTCACCTCGGTCCATGGACCAGCAAAGAGGACATCGAGGTAATCCCCTTTGACGATTATGATTGCATGCTAGGTTTAGGATTCCTCGATCGGATCAATGCGGGCATCATGCCCTTTGTGGATTGTATTTGCATCCTAGATAAGCGGTGCCAATGCATGGTCCCGATTTACCGCGAGTCGAGACGCGATAGGAAGATGCTATCAGCCATGCAACTGATGAAGGGGTTAAGAAAAGGCAAGGTGACCTTCTTGCCAGCGTTGAAGAAGGAGGGCATGGAAGAAAGTGAGATACCGGAGGAGGTGTCCTGAGTCCTTGACACCTTCTAGAATGTGATGCCGCCCAAGCTGCCGAAGAAGCTACCTCCTTAGAGAGAAGTGGATCACCGGATCGAGCTCGTGCCCGATGTTCGAACGCCGATCATGGCACCCTATCGCATGGCCCCACCTAAGTTGGAAGAGCTGAGGAAACAACTCAAAGAATTGCTCGATGCGGGGTATATTCGGTTGTCCAAGGCCTTATTTGGTGCTACAATTTTGTTTCAAAAGAAACATGATGGATCCTTCCGTATGTGCATAGACTACCAACATTGAACAAGCTCACCATCAAGAACAAGTACCAAATCCCTCTCATTGCAGACTTGTTCGATCAGCTCGGGGAAGCTCAATATTTCTCCAAGCTTGATTTTCGATCGAGATATTACCAAGTTCGAATTGCCGAAGGGGATAAGCCGAAAACCGCGTTCGTGGCCCACTACGGATCATACGAGTTCCTCGTCATGCCTTTTGGCTTGACCAATGCACCAGCCACATTCTACACTCTTATGAACAAGGTACTACATTCGTTCCTTGATCGGTTCATTGTGGTTTACCTTGATGACATCGTTGTGTATAGCTGGACGCTTGAGGAACATGTCGAGCATTTGAGACAAGTCTTCCAGCTTTCTTTGGAAAAATGATTTATATGTGAAATGTGAGAAGTGTCCTTTCGCACAAAAAGAAGTCCCTTTCCTTGGGCACATCGTCGGGGGCGAACGAGTGTGGATGGACGCGGCTAAGATCCGCGCCATCATTGAATGGGAGCCACCAACCAAGGTGACGGAGTTGAGATCCTTCCTTAGTCTCATGAATTACTATTGGTGCTTCATTCGGGGATATTCAAGCCTCACTGTGCCACTCACGGACATGCTGAAGAAAGAAAGGCCGTGGGAGTTGACAAATCTGTGTCAAGAGGTGTTCAATCGGTTGAAGCGAGCCATGACCGAGGAGTCGGTGCTAGTGTTGCCTGACCATGCCAAGCCCTACGAGGTAGAAATCGATACTTCTGATTTTGCTATCGATGGTGTATTGATGCAGGAAGGGCATCCAATTGCCTTCGAGTCTCGAAAATTAAACGACACCGAGCGATGATACATAGTCCAAGAGAAGGAAATGACTGTGGTGTTGCATTGCCTTCGTACTTGGAGGCACTATCTCTTGGGATCATGGTTTGTTGTGAGGATTGACAACATGGTCACGAGCTACTTTTATACCCAGAAAAAGCTTAGCCTAAAGCAAGCTCGGTGGCAAGACTTCCCGGCCAAATTTGATTATGTGCTGGAATACAAGCTTGGAAAATCCAATTCCGTGGCCGATGCCTTAAGCAGGAAGTTGGAGTTGGCCAACATGGTGAGTCAACCCGATTGTCTGTGGATCAACAATATCAAGGAAGGGGTGAAGCATGACCAAACAGCCCAAGCCCTCCTTCGGTACTCACAAAAAGGGCAAGACGAGGTGGTTTTGGTGTGAGGACGATCTCCTCTACACCAGGGGACGAGGACTTTATGTGCCACTTCACAGGAAACTTAGAAAGGAAGTCCTACACTAGTGCCACGATTCCAAATGGGCGGGTCATCTGAGAATCCACCGCACCATGGCACTCGTCGAGGATCAATACTATTGGCCACACATGCGGGATGACATTGAAGCCTACGTGCGAATGTGTCTTGTGTGCTAATGGGACAAGATAGAACAACGGTCACCGGCAAGGCCCCTTGAACCATTGCCTATCCCGGAACATCCATCGGAAAGAGTTTCCATGGACTTCATCATGAACTTGCCGAAGTCCAAAGGTGTCGGACCCTCATGATTGTGGTGGATCGTTTCTCCAAGTATGCGACGTTCGTGCCAGCCACAAAAGATTGCACAGCCAAGGAAACAACCAAGCTATTCCTTAAGCACGTCGTCAAGTATTGGGGCGTTCCACGAACGATCGTAAGCGATCGCAATCCTCGATTCACCGGGCAATTTTGGACTGAACTCTTCAAGTTGCTGGGGATGAACCTCAATTTCTCCACGAGCTTGCATCCCCAAACCGACGGGCAGACGGAGAGAGTGAATGCTCTCCTGGAAATCTACCTTCAGCACTACGTGAGCAACACACTAATGAATTGGGCACGGCTGATTGACGTGGCCCAATTCTCCTACAACTTGCAGCGGAGTGAGTCCATGAATCAAAGCCCGTTCGAGATCGTGACCAAGCAACAACCGCTTACACCAAGTGCGATTGCCTCGGGATATCGAGAGAGTAGTCCCTCCACGTACAAGTTCGCTAAGGAATGGGATAAACATGCGGACTTGGCACGGGCATGCCTAAATAAAGCCGCGAAGCGCATGAAAAAGTGAGTTGACAAGAAGCGATGACACGTGAAATTTCAGGTCGGAGACTTAGTGTTGGCTAAGCTGCACCTGGTCCTTCGGTATTGGGACGTGCATAAAGGGCTGATCCGTCGCTATGAAGGCCCCTTCCGAGTGTTGCAACAGATTGGGAAGGTAGCCTACAAGCTGGACTTGCTGGCTAAGCTCAATGTACACCTCGTGTTCCATGTGAGTATGCTAAAACCTTTTCATGAGGACGAGGGGGATCCGGATCAAGGCGAATCGCAACAGGCGCCCCTTGGAGCGAAAACCTCCTATGATTGGGACGTTGAATGCATCATGGCGGACTGCGTCATACGGAAGAGATATTGTGCGCCAAAGAAGGAGTACCTCGTTCGATGGAAGGGCCTTCCCAAGAGTGAAACGAGTTAGGAACCGTCCAAGGCTCTATGGCAATTCAAGAAACACATTGATGCCTTCCATGCCACAGACGTGATGAGGGCGTCGCCCGATTAGGGTGGAGAGATTGACACGACCCACGGACGAAACATGATTCAAGACAGTCCGTGATGTGGTTGTGTCACGTATAAGGGCTGTCCACGAGCAGCCCACAACCGATCCATGATCCTCGCACGATTAGCCCATGTGCAATACAAACAAATGCCCGTGCACGGCCCATGATCGACCCATGAGCAATGTTCGGCCGACCCATGTGCAACTTGCGACCGTTCACCTACTCCATGTCAGGCGGCCCTGCTGACCTGCTCTTGCTTTTGACACACGCCCATGGGCTTCCCAAGGCCTAGCCATTAAGTGGCCTAGTATATAGACTTATAATGATGGCTTTCGTTCAAATATAGCCGTTGGATCGAAGGGACGATCGACGGACGAGATGAGACCCAAACTTGTATAAATAGGGGTCCCTCCCCCTCATTGTGTTTAGCTCGTTCACAAAAGAATACACTCACTCCTTGCTCATACAACCTTGTGTTCGTGCGTGTGTGTGTGAGGCTGATTTGGGATCGAAAATCCTAAGGCTGCACGAGCGATTGATCGATTGGAAACAACCGACTCGTGACACTTTCCTCCCACTTCTTTCTCTTACCTTAGAAAAGGAAGGAGTCCCCACAAGACTTTTGGTTATTTTAATTGCTTTCATCCCCCCACCACGCTAGAAAGGATGCTTCATGAGCTCCGATTCCAGTGGATTTTTCCCATCGTCCTAAGGAAGCCTCCGACGTGTTATCCTTCTTTTTCTAAGTGGCATTTTGCTTAGAATGTCTAAGCTCCTAAACGAAAGACTAGCTAAGGAACCTTGCTTTATTGGTTGCTAATTCCTAGGGCTAGGTGCAGGAAATGAACATGAATATCGCCCTAGAACTTTGTTTGAAAGACTCACAATAAATGGAACCATGGTTAGACCTTTTTCTTTTTTTATCCTGCCCTTTAATTTTAGGTTAAAAACTGAGATGGAACGAAATTGTTTCCTTGAATTGACTAGAATTTTATTCTCAGGAATAAGTTTGGAATAGAAATCCATTTGGTAACGCAATTTTATTTTTCTATTTCTGAAATAAGTTTTTAGTAGAAATAAGTTTAGAACAAAAATGAAAAGTGAAAACTTTTCTCATAGCTCATCTTCGCTACTAGCTAACCGCCCACTCACCGCTTGCTAGTCGCTGTCCGCCATCGGTCACCGACCACCATCGCCGTAGGCTGTTTGGAATGGAGAAATTTGTATTGTTATCAAATGAATTTTTATTTCGGAAGCACAAATTTTGTAGTATTATTAAATGCGTATTTTTGCTTAGAAACTTATTCGGGGAATAGAATTAGAAAAATTTGATCAAAAATTGATTTTTAGAACAAAATGGTTATTATTCACGCCCCTATCTTCAATATCTTTTTCTTGGTTTGAGAGAAGTGATCCAAATCCAAGATTTGTTTGATTTTGTGCATATGATTCAATATTACCTTGACTTGTGGATTTTTTTCTTCTTGATTTCGGTTCTCTAATTCAATCAACTTATTTTATAAATTTGATAAAAGATTCTTTTTGCTCTTTCTAGTCATGATTTTATTTTCACTAACATTTTCATTAAAAGCTTCAGTCGACATTTCCAACCTCACAATGCCTGCATCGGCATTAAACCTAGGAAATTCTCGTTTAAAATGTTTCCAAGCATCACTCTCAACTTTTCCACTAGAATACTAATCCATAAAAAGATAGTGATTATTTTTATCAGATCGGAGGGTGCAGTTAAAATGTCCATACAAAACCGACCCAAAAAAAAAAAATTGTGGATGCAATTGAAATAGAGTAGAAACCATTCCTTTGTCATCCTGTTTTTTTTATTTATTTTATTATAGTTTTATTGAGATAGTTACTAAAAACGTCCTACTATATTGTACGGATATCAATTCAGTTTTCAACTTTTCAATTTGATTAATTTAGTCTTAAACATTTTGACAATTTGCCAATATAGTCATTTAAGTCAATTTTGACTAGAAATTGTTGATGTGTACGATGATTATTTTACGTGATACGGTCGTCATTGACGTAGACCATTTTTTCAATTTTTAATTTTTTCTGAATTTGTAAATATATATTTTTTTCCTTTCTTTTTTTCCTGAAAAAATCATAAAAATCGTTCACATTAGCGTTACTTGTTCCACATAGCACGTCCAATGTTCACATTAGCGATTTTCTATTAAAATTGGTCAAAATGACTAAATTGACAAATCGTAAAAAATTTAGAACTAAATTAGCCAAATTGAAATATTTATGATTGAAATTATGATTTTATTAGTAATATTTCCTAATTTTATCTCACCTGACCAAATAGTGTTTATGGAGGCTATGTTGGACTTTTAGGAGTGGATACGAAATTCAAATCCTGGCTTTATTTATACTAGTTTTGTGCACACACTATGAGGGCGCGATAAATTTTTATTCATTATGCAATATTAGACGTTAATAATAAAATCCATAATTTTAATTACATGGAGATTAAAAAAAAATTGACACTATACAAATCCTAATCTAGAAATAAATCATTAAACGAATGTTTCGCTATTTTTTTTCAATAAATGAAAACAAAAATTAATTAAAATTCAAAATATAAAATAAAATAAGAGAAGCATTTTAATTTTCTCACAAAGAATTGTAAAGATGAGGCTGCTTATGGCTGTATTTCTTCATGGAGAGCGGATAGTTAATTTTTTTGTTTGACCTTTTTGTCCTTCTCCTATGTTCCATTTATATATTTTTCTCTTTGCTTTACAATTAGAAAAAGAAGTTTGGTAAGGTTAAATTGAAATAAATGATACTTCTGGCATAGATATGTGTTAATATAAACAGCTTGTGCTGCTTTTTTTTTTTTTTTTTTTTGATAGTAAGAGAGAACGGTGGACTACTTAGTTGCGAACAAACATTGAAAGAAGAAAAATTGTTAAATTCTAAGTTGAGAAAATAACACAAATAATGTCTTAACTTTGGTACAATATACAATTTATCTCTGAATTATAATTTTTTTTTTTTGATTTGAGATGAATATCTTCCATGTATATTTCATGTGTAATTTCTTTTTTGCCTCTAGTTCAAAATTAACTTATTACAAGCCATATCAGCTTCTTGGACATTTTCTTATCGTCTACATATTACATGAAATATTTATTACTAATTTAGAAATTATATTGAATAAATTAAAATATCAAGAATATTGTATATTGCATTAAACATCAGGAAGCAGTCGTATCATTTTTCCCATTAAAGTTATATATCATGAGAGCATCCGGATAGGAACGATTACTCCGCTTTATGAACTATTCAAGTTACTTTTCAGCTTCCCAGAGAACGAGCATTTCTGAAGCCATGATCATTCCCTAACTCGCGATCAAACCCGCAGTTCTCGAGTCCTCTCAAAACCCTAAAGTCCAAACACTTCCTTCTTCCTCTTCTCGCCAGTCGATTTCGCGCAAACTCAGGTAACGAAGCAAGTCACATTACCCAGTTGACGAACAGCCACTTAAGTCTCGCATTCAGTTCCTAGGTTGTCTTGCGCGTTCATCGTGTTTGATTTCCTCTGAATTCTGACAAAATCCAGCATTTAACGTGTCCCTTGTTAGACTGACTGGACATAGTTATCTGTTAATCAACTGTGAAGAGATGTTCCTTGATTTTTCTCTTTTTCCTTTGGTCTTTATCTGTTCAGTGGGTACGTACTGGCGTGCATGTTTGTAGGATGAATTGGTTAATGCCGGAGTTCGTAAGATCTTCTTGCTATGAGGTGACGATTTAGCGGATATTGTGTTAGAACTTGAAGTTTTGGTTCGCAGAGAAATCGAAGTTTTTTTTTTTTTTTTTTTAATGGAGTTGGTAAAATCTTCTTGTGCCTCATAATTTAGCGGATGTTGGGTTAGAACTTGAAGTTTTGGTTCGCAGAGAAATTGAAGTTTTAAAAAATGAGAATAATGCGGGAAAGAGGATCGTGGAATTTCTGTATATTATAATAAAGATAACAGATAAGCATAATATCAGTTATAATCAATCAGAGATATGCATAATTAAGAGAGATATACGCATAATCCTGAGAAATATGAAGAATCGAAGAAAATATCCTAATTATCTATGACATAAGAAAACATTGAAGAGGAATATTTTTCAACATCGAAGAAGGCATTGGGAGGTGAACGTTGAGCGAATAAAGTTGCGTTTCCGCTACTTCAAAAAGTAGGTGAAACGTGCAACTTCTATGTCCGATTATACCGTACTTCTGCAATTTCTTTCGAAACAGGATACCACATTAACCCCTCAATTTGCCCTGTTTTCTGAGTAGGTGCAATTTGCCTACGTTAGTCTGATCCTGTTGTACCAGGAATTGTTGCTGTTACATTTGGTTTTGTGTAACGAAAGATGTGATGGAGTAGCGATAATCTTTAGTTATTTTCTTCATTTCGTGTTTTATAAAGAATGTTTCAATGGTCTGTGCCGCGTGAGTGTGAACTTAGGAGCCTTTTACTTCAGCTGGAGGGTGAATACATTCTTTGAATTAAGGAATTGAAATGTGGTTAAACACAAAATTGTCTTCCAAAATTCACGGTCTAGAAGCTCGTGGAGATGTATTGAGTTCGGGCTCAAATGCTCTGAAGTTCCAGAATTGTATATTACACAGAACTTTCGCTCAGTTTAGACTGTAGGAAGAAGCCAGGGATGAATTAAGTGTTGAAATTTTGAGGACATATTGTTGCTTTGCCTTTTCAATTCTGTTTTGAAGCACTATCTGTCTAAGCTGCCTGTGGTAAAGTCCAATATAAACGTAATGTGGGAAATTTCGGATTGTCTCCTTGGTCTCGACTATTATCTTGAATGATGTTACTGACACATGTAGCATTCTATAGTTGTGGATTCACATGCTGCTTTCTCCTTGAGCAGCTATTTGTCTTGTAGACATCATTGATGGTTGGATATAGTTCAGATGATGGTGATTACTATTCGGATGGTGGTTGGGGAGAGGAAGACGGCGGTGGCTATTATGTAGATGATCACTCGGCGCAGCAAGAGTTCTGCGATGAGGACAATGTTAGTGAATCCTGTGAAGGGACCGGCAGGGAAGACAACCATGAAGAGCAGGATGATGATGAGGGGTTTCATGTTGAAAATGAAGGTGAGTGCAGATCTACTATATTCGCTGTTATCATTGGGAGCAGCACTGAATTTTCGCTTGCTATGTGTCTGCTTGAATTGAAGTTTTTCCTGTGTCGCTGTTCATATTTCTAGCTTCCATATTGACAGGAACGGAGTCGGTGGAATTGGATGATCAACCAGGACATCAAGTCGGGGGCTGTGGGATGCCAGGAAACGTGATTGTGAATCCAGGCCAGGATGGACCGCAACAAACTATGACTGGAAGCATTGGGAAGCAATCGGGAGTCGATAGAGGGCGACATCCCGTGACTAGCTATGAATGGAGTTCGAGGACCAGGCATCAGGATAAGCAAACAGGGGACTATGCGCGTGCGACTGTGAAGCATACGTTCGCCAGTGGCGATACATTCAAGGAGAGATCCACGGGGAGAGTCGGATTCAAGGATGAGTACAAGCAGAGCACCACCATCACTATCGGCGACAAGGGAGGCTACTCTGAGTATAGTGTGGAAAAGAGGCTTCGGACCGTCGAGTTTGGGAAAAGCAGCGGCAAGGGCAGTGGCGACAGCAGCAGCTCAGGATTACCAACAAGAAGAAATGAGGATCATAAATGACCTCATCTGATCCGCTGCTCTATCTAGTGATGTTTGAAGACTCTACTGCTTTATCTAGTGATGTTTGAAGACTCGGTTTCTGCTTCCAGGGGTTAGTATCTAGACGTGCTGTCTGTTTGACATATGCTTTAGTTTGTGAACTCGCACATTTCACTTTTGGTTTGCTGAACTTCTGACCTTGCTTGTTGGGACTTCACAACAAGCCATGCGAGCCTATATGAACTCGGAGAACCGAGGCGTTTGTTATTTGATCTCTCTTGTTGATTACCCTTGCCTTTTGGAGTAATGGATCATCAGCGCGTTTCTCTCTGTTCGTGGCGATACAATCATAGAGCCAAAGATTTTCTTTCTGAAATTCCGATCCTGAACATGGAGAGCGAGCTTGTTACTTGAATTGGGTTGCTTCGGTTTGCCGGATTTGGTGATTTGCTCCTTCCGCTCTTTAAATGAAGAGCTCTTCCGTTGAAACTTTTTGAAGTAACTCAGCTGAGAAAACTGCCGAAAAAGTTCTCAACCTTTTTGTGGTGGTGGCAATCTAATCCTAAATATTTTATTGGTGTCAATTTATTCATAAACCTTTTGATTTGGTGCTAATTTAGTCTTAAATCTTTTGAATAGACGTCAATTCAGTCATTTCGGCTGGATTTTGCTAATATGAATGCTAGTCGGCTGACGTGGCATGGCTGATACTGATGTAAACAATTTTTAGTGATATTTTAGTACTTTTTTAAGTTTTTCTTATTTTCTTTTTCTTTTTCTATTTCTTTTTTTTTCCTTCTTCTCCTCCTTTCCGGATGCGATGGCTAGCGAGGGCGAGGCTCGAGCCCTTGTCGGAGGCCGCGAGGCTTGCCCTCGCGCTAGGCAGGTGAGGGTCGAGCTGTGCCAACCATGGATGAGGCCCGACCTCGCTAGCCTTTGACGAGTCTAACTTGAGGCCGCCTAGGCTGTGAGGGTGGCCTTGCTCTAGATTGGTGAGGCTCGCCCTCACCCGGCCACTAGGGATGGCTCAAGCCCTCGCGCAACAAGACCTCGTAGCCTCTAGTAAGGGCTTGAGTCTCGCCCGTGGACGGGAGGAAGGAAGAGGAGTAAAAAAAAAAAAAAAAAAAATATTAAAATATTATTAAAAGTTCTCTATGTCAGCTCCGGTCATGCCATGTCAGCAAAATCCGGTAAAAATTAGTCGGAATAATTGAATTGGCATCAAATTAAAATGTTAAAGACTAAATTTACACTAATGCAAAAAGTTTAGGATTTTTTGATATTTTTCCCTAACTCAGCCTATGACTTGTGGCTAATGTTAACAAACCGTTCATCGATAATTTCTATGGTAAGACATTGGCTGCATGTTGTAGCCTCGAAGTCTCACCCCTAGCAAATGATCACGACCTGTAGCCTCGAAGTAATCTTCCAACACAATGAGCTTCTGTAGCTTGTAGCATATTCATACGACAAGCTCTTGTAGTGCGTAATGCCTTCCTTGCATCAAGTTTGCAAATGCGGCCTTGGAACTTTCATTGGTTGGTGAGCTTTTTTCGGCACGAGCATTTCAACTTGGCGAGCTTTCAAAGTGCGGGACATTTTCTTTTTCCTGTTTAAAAAAAAAAAAAAAAAAAAACATGAAAAAAATTGAAAAGTTCAAAAAAAAAAAGATTAAAAAATTCTATATATATGAGATTAAAGTCCGAGAGAGAAGAGGAGAGAGGCCGACAAACGCCCCCAAGCAGAGCCAAGGCCTGAGATAAGTGATTATAGATATGTCCCTAGTAGCTTCTGTCCTCAAGTTTGCATTCTCATTTCATCCCGCAATCTGTTGGCAAAATTCGAGTGTCGCTCGTCTTTGAAAGGAATTTCTTTGAGAGGAGGGGCAATCATTAATACTTGAATTTCACCAACAAGTTCATCATGTATCTTCCAAGAAAATCATTTCAGAAATCAAGTTCGCTGGTAACGGGAGGAGATGATCCTTGTGAAAAAACAGTTAGTTTAAATGATCCCACATTCCTTCTTCTCGCTATAACCATGATAGTCCACGAATATCCATGGTTCAATTTTTGTAGGCCATCCCCATGTGTTGTGAAGATTAGTAATCGGAAACGTCTACAATTCGACTCTCGATCGAAAATGTTCCCAATAAATCATCCCGAGTCCATTTTTCTCACCGTGTTTCTTTTACACTTTTAAGCTTGGGACATCGTACTATTAAAATCTCGAGTCCGATGGCTAAAATTTTGACCAGTGGCAACTCCATAGTGCCTCGACTACCCCAATTCACGCTTGGTCTCTACATCCTTTCCAGAAATTTTGACCTGTCTTTACCTGACTGATTGAAGGCCCAAATAAATCCGAAAAATTGCAAACTTAGTGTCAGGACGAGCGTCTTTGATCGCATTTTTCAATGATATATGGCCCGTGCACTAGTTCCAAGCGTGACTTCCCAGCTTTGCCTTTTTCCAAGCCGGTGTCGACTGTCCCGCGTGTGCAAAAATGGTGATGTATTGTCTCCAAAAGTGGACTTTTCAATGTCCGTTTGGTGCTAATTTTTTACACAACCTACATCCGCATGTTAACTCACTCCCCTCAAAATTTCAGCTCAATCGACGACCGAACAATACATGCTCTCCGTTTACGCGTGAATGCACGATAGGTGCCCACTTTTACTTCCCCACCGATTCTCGCCCCTAAACTCCCAACCATCGTAGAACCAGACACAAAAAAAAAAAAAAAAAAAAACCATCGTAGAACCGGCCATTCTCTAGCCCACTCCCACGTTTTTGCACACCCCAACCATCGTAGAACCAGACACAAAAAAAAAAAACCATCGTAGAATCGGCCATTCTCTAGTCCAAATTAGGCTAGAAATTGACCTAAACAGAACTCGAAATGAACGAAACTGGCGCCAAGTGTTCGTTGAGCTCCAGCAGGAGCGGCCTGCGGATGGGGCTGAAACAGGCTGTAATTTCTAAAAAGAAAGTGTAAGCAATGACACATGGCTGTATTATGGCAGCATTTATAGTTGACAAGACCCGAGAGGACCTGTTGCCATTTTAGTCAAAAATCGCTACTCTCTAAGTCCCGAGGACAAAGCTGAACTGCTGCTGCTGCAGGCGGACTGATTGACAGCAGTTGAGAGCTAGAAACACGCTTGGAGAGAGGCAACGCAGCTAGCTATCCAAGGGCCGTTTTGATGGGACAAGACAAAAAAAAGGACCTGCAGCGATTAAAGAAATGACAGGCCAAAAAAAGGGGGTGCGGTGGATAAGAAAAGGAGGGCCTTGACACTTTGAAAACAGGGGAGAGGTTAGAGTCAAGAAAAGGAAGGTGACCTTTGAAACGAAAAAAAGAAAATCTAGAGGGGTTGGGGGCTTGAAAGTGAAGGAGTTGCGAGTTCATCCATCTTCATTCTCACTAATCAAGGTTAGGACTTGTGCCCTGTTTTGTTAGTTCTGATGCCCCTCTTTGGACCTTGTGAAAGTGCTTGGCCAACTTCTCATTAGCGCCCGATTAGATTGATTGTGTTATCTCGTCTGATCTTGTTACTGCCATCTTGGGTAGTCTCCTGTCGTTTCCCCCCCTTTGGTTTTCTCCAATCTTAGCTGCTCCCATTCGGGTACACCAATTTCTCATTTTTCAGTCACGAGGATGATACTATCGTTGTCCAAGTGCTGCTGCGATAGTTTTTGTCATTCTCAAGCAAACTGAACTGCTGGATGGTGTTTCTCTTCTTGTCTCTGTATAAGCGAAAATTGGGAAATGAAAAGAACAAAGAATCGGGAAGAAGAAGACGGGAGGAGTCGAGTGTACTAGAAGTTTAGTTAATAGTGTGAAACTACAGTCGGTGCTTGCTGGTCACAGATTAGTTTAGCGTATTTAGTACAGTTAGATTTAAGATTTAAGTCTTGCATGCCTTTAAATGAAAAATAAAAAAAAATGGAAGAAAAGAAAATTATAAAAAAAGTAGTTTTGCTTTCATTAGATGTCATTTAGAGATTAAGCTCGATGGATGTATTTTCTTTGAGTTTCGTTTAGCGGTTTATCTATTAATGAGTAGGCCTCTATAGTTTAGGAGTTAGCTTAGATTTACTATTGCATGTAGGTCACGGTAATCTTGTCCCGAGGCTTAATAATAAAGCCATGCGATATTCTATCCCCGACGTCATATCTGGTTATCTGTGCACTTTACCTTTTATACGCCTTTTATTATTATTTTTGACGTGTTGGTTGTTATTCATTTATGTTACTTCCGTGTTGCGATTCGCTTATCTTAGTTGGATGGTTGAGTTACATTTCAAGATCGTAATATATATTGCAGACACTTAAAAGACGAGAACCTTAGAATTCATAATTTGTGAACATCTTAGGTTGTCAAATAATCAAGTCTGTAGCGAGTAACCATGCAGTTAGAGGTTTTACCATAAAGAAAAACCGAAGGTTAGCTTCGCATTAATTAGGTAACGAAGACATCACCCGACTTCTGAAAAAGAATTATCAATAAAACTACTCAAAATTCCATTGCACGAGGTGCGTGTAGTCCTTTGGGTTTGGTTCTAGTAGTTTTCTTGAATTCTTAATGAAGTTTCTTTTTCCAAGATACACATAGCTGTGAAAATATCTGTGATACATGAAAATGGCATGCATGTCGAGGGTGGAAGCTTCGCAAATCGCGCCCTATCTCCGTTTTGAATCTTTTCCTCATGGGAAAAAGCAAAAAAAAACCCCAAACTTTGCCTCGAGTGACAGATTTACCCCAAACTTTGTTTTGCGACGTGAAAAACCCCGAACTTTGCAAACCGCGACACATTTACCCCATTAAGGGTATTTTCGTCTTTTTCTTTATTTTTTTCTTTTTCTTTTTTATTTTTTCTTATTCTCTCTTCCCTCCGCCGAGCCGGCGGAGGGAAGCCGCGTCCGGTGAGGGTCGCCCTCGCCGCATCCGGCGAGGGTCGCCCGCCCTCGGCCGGCTAGGGCCGCCCTCGCCGTCGGCGAGGGCGGCCCTCGGCTGGGCTCGGGCGAGGGTGCCCTCGCCGGCGTCGGCCGCCCTCGCCCGACGCAGGGCGAGGGTGGCGAGGGCACCCTCGCCCGCGCGTCCCGCGAGGAGGCCCTCGCCCGACGCCGACGAGGGCCGCCCGCTGCGTCGGGCGAGGGGTGCCCTCGCCGGCGTCGGCCGCCCTCGCCGGACACCGGCGAGGCCGCCCTCGCCGGACGCCGGCGAGGCCGCCCTCCGCCGGCGAAGAAAAAGAAAAAAAAAAAAAAAGTTTTTAAAAGTAAAAAGACCAAAATGCCTCTATGATTTAGGGTAAATGTGTCACACAAATGAAAGTTCGGGGTTTTTGTGTCACAAATAAAAGTTTGGGGTAAATGTGTCACGCTTTGCAAAGTTCGGGGTTTTTCACGTCACAAAAGAAAGTTTGGGGTAAATCACTCGAGGCAAAGTTTGGGGTTTTTTTTTTGGCTTTTTCCCTTTCCTCATTTTCCCAGGTTTTGGGCCCGTTTTGTCAGTTACATAGAGTTTTGTGCCAAATATTAGTAAAATTGAAAACTCTATAATCTTCCGAAAATATTCCTCTTCATTAAAATGACTTTCCTTTCATCTGCCTACTTTCTGGCCTAATAAAAGAATGATCACGCACTTATATAATGATTACTCCACGGCCACGGCGCTTCCTATTTGCTCTCAAAACCCTAAAGCTAAATGTTCTTTTCTCTTGCGAGGCAAGTCGCATGAACAGGTAAAGTTTCATTAATTCCCACCTTCTTCTGAGATTTTTTAGTCATAGCAATGATCAAATTTTTTTTTACTTCTTTATGCGTACATTCATTGCAATTGATTGAACAATTAACTTGTGATGTTTGTTTTCAGAGGAGGATGATGAACTGGTGTCGCTGTGTTTTACTTCTCAATCCCGTGACTCGATATTTGTGACTCAATCTTAGGCCGTGCTTCTCTTATTAAGAATTTAATAATAAAAGAAAATATTTTCCATGGAAATCATTTTTAAGGAAATGGTTTGGTGGTTTAGAGAAAGTGTTATCATTCTTACTAGAATAATGGAAAAGCTTGTTATTTTCAATCCATGGAAAACTTTTTCATAGATCCATTATTTTTTATCATCAAAACACTGGAAAGTCAGAAAATAATTTTTCGGAAACAATTTTCTTTCAAACAAACACATTAATGTAGTGAAAATTGGAGAGTCTTGTTTTAGTTGGATCATTCATATGAGGATTAAGTACTTTTAACCTGAAAAATTTGCAACCAGAATGGGTGTATTTGGAATTGATAATATGGATTATTATTCCCTTTTGAATAGGTGACGTGTAGAAAAATTCGTGGTTACTGGAATTTTTATCATGCTATAAATTTGATTTTTGATAAAGGAAATGTCTTTCGATCAATTTAATTTTCTTAGCTTTGGTAATTATAGGATGAGTTCAGACTCAGAGGGATCAGGCAATGATGTACCGGTGCATTACATGACCGGGTTGGCGCTGGTGCGGCCTATAGACGAATCCCCGAAGCAAGTGGGAGTGAGGGGAGGGCGTTCGGCGAGCAGCTACGAGTGGAGCTCGAGGGCCGGGCATCAGGACAAGCAGACCGGGGACTACGCCCGCGCGACGACCAAGCACACCTTCTCCAGCGGCGACACCTTCAAGGAGAGGTCCACTGGGAGGGTCGGATACAAGGACGAGCACAAGGAGACGACCACCATCAGGGTCGGGAACAAGAGTGGCTACTCTGAGTACCAGGTCCAAGAGAGGCTCCGGACCGTCACGTACGGCGAGGGCAGCGGGCGCAATGGCAAGGGTTATAACAGCAACAGCCTGACCCAAAAGAAGTATTGAGTATTCACTATATGTGAGTAAGTATGATGGATTTGGTACCGAGCTAGGAGTTTCTTATGACATTTTCATAGAATAATCGGATGCTGTTCTTGTTTTCATTTCGTGAGTTGTTTTGGAATGGCTGGTTCATATGTCGAATTTCGGAGCAGATTTTATATGACTTACGCTCTTTATTACTTCTAGTTCTTTCACCTCCTTTTAGACTGATTATATCCTAGTAGTAACTAGGATTCTACCTCACATGTTGACACGGCCAAGTTCTCCAATAAGAAAGTACTCCCACCATGACATGTGACACTAGTTACAAGCTCATTGTGAGAGAGAGTGAGCAAAGATGGTCTTGTCATGTTTTGGAGAGTGGTGGTATGCTATTGATCACGTGACTATTGTTTGGGAACTGGATGACTTGCTCTTCCAGTCCTGGGGAAGTCGTGGCCTTTTACAACACTAACTTTTAGAATGCGTTTTAGTCTTAGTTTATGCTTAATTAAACAAACATATTGATGCAATATTATATACTTAAAGTTTATCAGAATTAACAATTTGTGATGTAATTATGATTATGAGCATTTTCTATGATGCATCTCATCTTATGTCACTAAATTGTTCATTGCCCGCTAGCATAAAATGCTCGCAATCTCTACTAATTTCTCTTAGTTAGAGATTTTTTTTCTTTTGGAATATCTCTTAGTTAGAGATTGCAATGAGGTAGATTTGAGAGGACTGACCCTATTTTGAACTCGAAACTGGTTTCTTCTGAATTACAGTCCCATATTCAAGTTGAGTTTCCGAAAGGGTATCTCAGTCAAAAAAAATAAAAATATGTGGGTGCTTGGAACTTAATAAATTTACATTTTTTTAAAAAATCTGGATAAATATATATATCAACTCAAAAATCAATTATTACCAAAATAATTTAGTACCCTGTTATCCAACAAAAACAAAAACCAAATTAACACAATAGCATCGATATCCTTGGGATAAGGGCTGTTCTAAATAGAAGTTTTTGGTAATAAGAGCTGGGAAATTATTTATTCTGGTTGCCAAAATCCCATTATGTATTTCTTGTTGGTTGGTGGCATGCCAAAATTAAAATTCGCGACTTGTCATCCCTTTAATGCTTGGTTATATTTTACTTTTCCTAAAGAAAGGAAACACTCAGGGCTCAAATAAGCACACGACTAAGGTCACCTATTGTATTTAGGATAGAGAAAGAAAATGTCATTCATCATCTTAAGAAATTTTTGCTTAATCTTGAGATTCTCAAATTTAAATAATCTACACAGTAAGCAAGCTTGAAGGGAATTCATCTTTGCTTTGTCTTGGTAAAGGAGATAATAAAAAGTCATTAGAAATGGAACCAACAAGTCCAATTTGGTTTAGCAAGGTTTATCTATAGTGTTTGTGATTGCAGAACTAAACTACCGTTCATCATTTTAAAGGTAATCACACGTCCTAACATTTTTCAAAACTGAAATTATTATGAATGCTCGCTTATCTTCACAAGAGATTAAAAGAGATAAACATGTCTCAGTGTGGGGTGATCTTTAATAGGGTTTGTTTGAGAAATGAATACGCACGCACACAAATTGTAGAGGTCCAAAGGGTTTGGCAATGGTTTACATGTGTTGGGATGAGAAATGAACTACCTTTCATCGTCTCGATTGGCACGATTTTGCCCCTAGGGAAGTTGAATTATGCTCCTGAACATCAAATCATTATGGTGCTCCATGGACTACTTGGCGGTTGATTTCTTTAACGATCCCAATGTAGGGCGATAATCCCAAGTGGATTTAATAGAAATGAAATCCACGTGGCTCAACGGAGTTAAGCACACGCAAACACTCATATCCAAAGAGGACTCTTGGCAAGTGCAGAATTCCAGCCCGCTGCTTCACGAAATTGATGAGTGCACATTGGTTTATCTTTAGATCGTGTGCTGATATGTGGCAAGAGTGTGCTAAGACAATATTCTTGAGTTTGGCTCTTGGACATGGTGAAAAATATTTGGATATAGTTTTTTTTTTTGGGACCGGATGCCCGCCTGGACAAATGGTGAAAATACACACGTGGTGATTTTCCTTCTACAATTAAAGGGGGAAATGCAGTTTATGGGTACGGATTTTTATCTTTATTGCTCGATCAAAATATGAGAGTTCAATGAACAATCGCATGAAAATAACGAGAATGTGTTTGCTCTTTGTTCGGAATATACTGAAATTTTGAGGAGATTTTTATTGCCCGATACCTTCATCTAGGGAGGGGGAGTTTAAACCCAAGCCTGCCAACATATTTAGTTGGATCAATACCACTTAATTCTTTGATATGTGACTTCTTTAACACAACTCACATATGTTAGGTTTGTTTTCCCTTAATTTAGGTATCTTTCTACATTAACTTATCTCAAGTTGAATGTCTCTTTTCCAAACTGAATCATGAAGTTTGTCATAGGGCCCACGTTACTACACCATAATGCCTACCTGCTCGTAAACCGTTTGGTCACTAGATTTCTTCATTTTCTTGAGATATTCACTAAAAATTGATACACATTAGGAGTAGCAATAGGTCACCAATCAACCATCAGCTTTGGTCTAATTTGTTGAGAGCATGCGACCAAGGAAATTACCAAGAGGGAGCCAAAGTCCAAGTCCGACAACATATCCGGTTGGATCCACATTCACTCAAAATTTAAGCCAACAAGTTACGGGCCAATTTGGATATATTAAACCGCTCTACACCATGCCAATTCTCTGATGTGCATCCTAACATCTACCACGCATTATTCGTCAATCCAACCAAAGGGATTTAAGCATTGTAGATTCACCTTGCATGCCCGTTTTATCACTGGTTTAACAGTCCTTAAGGCTAGTTTTTTCTTTTTCGTAAAAATTCGAACTTTTTGAAGACACGGAGGGCCACTCCTTGAGTTCACGCACAAAGGAGACTCTAGATTCACAAATACACTCTCGGAGGCCTTGGTGTTTGGTTTCCATCTAGGTAAAGTTCACTAATTTCTACCCTTTTCCGTTCATCCGTTGGTTTCACTATAATGAGATTCCATGTTTGCTTCTCTACATTTGTTTGCAAAATCCGAAAGCCATGCCTGCATGGATCGGAGGATGTTTTTAAGGGTAATCACGAATTAATTCATCATGTTCATCTAAAGTTCACCATATGTTTTCTATCCCCTCTGTATAGATTCGCCTAAGGATGAATTATGTCGTCAAATTGTTTTCCTTGGTATGCCAATATTGGATTGAGCATGTTTCATCATGTTTGGCCCCTTTGACACATCCCGATCTGATCCTTTTTGTCTGCATGTTTTTGCATCGTCTAGCTTGTTTCCTTTGAATTTAGATTTGTTGTTACATTAGATTAAGCATGATTGTATTTATTATTTACATTTTTTTGGAAGTATTTAAATCCTTGTTTTGCATATATTTAGAAATTTATCAAAGTGTCGACCTTTTTAAAAAAATTGGATTAAATTGTCGGCCTTTGCCAATGTCCTCATACATCCAAAAGAGATTGGATTTTTCGCCAACTGATGGTTCCTGTCCCGAGGCTCAATAACGAAGCCTTGTTTTTCTTTGCCCAATGTGGCTCAAGTTCTTTCTTTTCCTCACACTTTATTTGATTTACTTATTGATTTATTTAATCTTAATTAATTGAACACTTATGCATAGATACTTAAGACGCATATTCGAAATAAAATTGAAAAAGATGGCATTGAAAGCATTTCTATAAAAGAGAAAAGTGATTGTAGGCGTCAAATAATTCCAACGTAACCAAGTCCCCAGATTCACAAATTTCTAATTTACAGAAATAAGACATGAATGGTACACTAAAGATACGCGAGGAATCACTATGAGGATAGACATTCAATGACCAATTATCACAAAGCATCAATCATCACATGCGCAAACAATCAAGAAATCAAGAAAGCATGAAGAGCACATCAAGTTTTGAAGATAGAAAATGTTATGAAGGCCTTTCTCCTTTAGCATGGATCTCGCCATCTCCATGACGGTTCTATTCTTCCTTTCTGCTACTCCATTTTGCTCTAGAGCATAGCCAACGGTTAGTTGATGATGGACTCCTTCATCTTTATAGAATTTATTAAACTCCCTTGAATTGTATTCCGTGCCTTTGTCGCTCCTTAGAACTTTGATTCCACAGCCACTTTGATTCTCGACGCGGTTCTTGAATTTCTTGAAAATATAGAAAACCTTCGATCTTTCTTGAAAAAAGTAGACCCACATCATTCTTGTGTAGTCGTCAATGAATAGGATGAAATATTTATTCTGGCTGGTTGTAGGTGTCCTCATCGGACCACACACACTCGTATGGATAAGTTCCAATGGCTTCTTAGCTCTCCATGTACCTCCAGACAGAAAGGACTTCCTTTGTTGTTTTCCAAGAAGACAGCCTTCACAAACATTTGAAATTTCTGTGATTGTTGGAAAATCTCTCATCATATTTTTCTGATGGAGAATTTTTAGCCCATAAAAGTTGAGGTGGCCAAATCTCCGATGCCATAGTCATGAATCATCAAGTTGAGCTTTCATAGCTATATCTTTGACATATTTCCATCGAATAGGAAAATTCTTATTCTCCATTTTCATAGAGGCAATAACATGATTCTTATATTTATCATAGTTGGTGTAGGTATCTCCTTTAAAGTATAAAGAATACCCATTTTGAATCATTTGGTTCCCACTAAGTAGATTTTGTGCAAGATTGGGAACCAGATTTACTTTACGAATATATTTTGCGCCTTTCTTGGTTTCAACTACTATAGTCCCCTTTCCTTTCACATCAACCATTGCACTATTGCCCAATTTCACTTGTGTTTTCATTGATGTATCAATATCGGTGAATATAGATTCATCTCCCGTCATGTGATTGCTACACCCACTATCAATATACCATGGATCATTCTTCTCATATTTTTCCACTTGGCCTGTGCAGAATAAATTATCTAAATTTTCTTCTTCCTTTTCTTTTCCTTTTTCTTCAACATAATTTGCTCGATTATTTGTTTTAGAGTGACAAAATTTTTCTATGTGGCCATATCTTTTACAAGAGCGGCATTGTGGTTTATTTCTAAACCAACAATCCTTCTCCAAATGATTATTTTTCTTGCAAGTACCATAGGGTGGATATTTTTCTTTTTGTGTAGTTTCTCCTCTTCTATTTTTCCATGAGCTTCTTCCACTACTTTTAGAATTATGAGACCGTATGTTCATTTTTGACTGAAAAGCATTTTCAACTGTATCTTCATCCTACACTTGCAATCTTTTTTCACATGCTTCTAAAGAGCCAATTAACTCACTTACTAATAGGGTTTTTAAATCCTTAGATGATTCTATGGTAGTGACCATAGAATTGTATTTTCTAGTGAGTGTCACCAATATTTTTTCAACAACAATCTGATTAGTGATATCATCTCCATAAGATCTCATCTGATTTACTAGTTCTTTCAATCTTTCACAGCATTCTTGAACTGTCTCATAATTTTTCATCTTAGAATTCTCGAATTCCCTTCTCAAAGTCTGAAGTTGAATAGTTCATGCCTGTTGAGTGCCTTGAAATTCTTGTAATGCCTCCCAAGCCTTCTTCATAGTCTTCACTCAAATTATTCTTGAAAATACTATTTTCGAGAGTGCTTGATAAATAAAGTATGGTACCCTTGCATCCGTTTGTAGTTGATCCTTTGGAACACTTGTACCTTCTTACAGAGCGTTGTAACCTTTTTCAATGATGTCCCGTAAGTCTTGGGCCATCAAGAATATGTTTTGGATGTGTGCCCATCAAAGATGTGTGTGTGATGTTGGCCATGGTTTAGTTGTTGGAAATTTGGCTAGGTAACCAGCAATGGGTGTATAAGAGTGATTTGATACCACTGGCAAGGGAATATGTTTGGTGCAAAAAAGAAAGACTTCTATGTGAAATATGGCTAGGAACCAGCAATAATGTGTATATGAGTGGACTGCTGCGGCAAGGGAATATGGGTGAAAAAAGAAAGACTTCTATTATATAGTTGGTATTACAAAGGAAGGAGACCTTCTGGTTTTTTCTACTACTTAGAGTACACGTCCAACTAGTCTTATTTATAGGCGTAGGAACACCGCCTCTTTCTTAACCGCCTTAGACAGAAAACAATACATATTTAACTTTAAAATTTCAGCTTGCAAGCTGTCCTTTTGCATGTTACAGCTAGACGTTCCCTAGCTCCTGCTTGTTGCCGACTTGGACAATTGTTGCCGCCAACTATAGAAGGAGTTCAACTTCTTCTGTTTCCTTTTATTTGCCAACTTCAAGTGCCAACTTAGATGCCAACTCTTTCCTTCTCCATTAAGCATACTTCATTCTTAAGCATGTGTAGGCTAGTGTGTTCTAGGGCCTTCCAAAAATGGATCACCTTTTAATAGTTACTTTCCTGTGGTGATTCGAATATCTTACTCGGATGGTTAAGTTGCACTCTAGGATAATAATCAATATAAATATATCAAATGGACACTTAGTAGACGAGAATCTTAGGGTTCACAATTTGGGTGAAAAATTGCGTTGACAACTTAGTTGACAAATAATCAACCTAGCAATGTAGAACTCTACACGACGTCTCAAAAAGAATTATTAAAACGACTAAAAATTCCGTCGCATGAGGTGCGCATAGTCCTGTTTATTTCTAGTAGTTTTCTTAAATTCTTAATAAAGTCGTTCATTTTTCAAGATACACACAGCTGTGAAAATAATTGTGATACATAAAAATGGTATGTACGTCGAGGATGGAAGCATCGCAAATCGCATCCTATCTTCCTTTTGAATCTTTTCCTCATTTTCCCAGATTTTGTCAGTTACATAAAGTTTTCTGCGAAATATTAGCAAAATTGAAAACTCTAAAATCTTCAGAAAATATTCCTCCTCTTCATTCAAAATGACATTCATTTCATCTACCTACTTTCTGGCCTAATAAAAGCATGCTCACGCACTTATAAAATGGTCACTCCACAGCCACGGCGCTTCCTATTTCCTCTCAAAACCCTAAAGCCAATATTCTTTTCTCTTGCGAGGCAAGTCGCGGGAACAGGTAAGTTTCATTAATTCCCAGCTTTTAATGAGATTTTTTAGCACAGCAACGATCACTTTTTTTTTGTCACTTCTTTATGCATACATTCATTGCGATTGATTGAACAGATGACTTATGATGTTTGTTTTAGAGGATGATGATGAACTAGTGTGGCTGCGCTTGCTTGTTGGCGTTTATCCCGTGACAATTTTAGGATGCATTTGTCTGGTGGAGAACTTCATGATAAAAGGAACCATTTTTCATAGAAATCATTTGCAAAGAAAACGTTCTAGTTTTCATTCTTTTCATATTTTAGGAAAAGTGTTTTCCTTCTTGTTAGAAGGGAAAAGTCTTTTTTCCTCCTTCTGAACTTGTTTTCCACTTAACGATTAGTATTTCATCGTCCGAACACTGGAAAGTTTCAAAAACAATTTTCAAGAAACAGTTTTTTTCCGAATAAACGGACCTTTAATGTAGCGGCCTAAGCGGGATACAGGGATCCCCTTGTTTTGGTTGGATCATTCATATCTTCCTTTATTTAGTCAATCAAACCATTAACGGATTAAGTACTTTTAACCTGAAAAATCTGCAACCAGAATGGGTGTATTTTGAGTTGATAGAAAATTTAATCTGCTTAATCAAATATGGATTATTATTCGCCGTCGAATAGATAACATGTGGGAAAATTCTTGGGCACTAGAATTTTTTCATCATGCTATAAATCTAAATTTGATCTTGATAAAAAGAAAAGCCGTTCCCCCAATTTTATTTCCTTTGCTTTGGTTATAATAGGATGAGTTCAGACTCAGAGGATGAGGCACCGGTGTATCACATGACCGAGTTCGCGCTGGCAGAGCCGATAAACGAATCCGCGAAACAACTGGGAGTCAGTGGAGGGCGTTCGGCGAGCAGCTATGAATGGACCTCGAGGGCTGGGCATCAGGACAGGAAGACCGGGGACTACGCGCGCGCGACGACCAAGCACACCTTCTCCAGCGGCGACACCTTCAAGGAGAGGTCCACGGGGAGGGTCGGGTACAAGGACGAGCACAAGGAGACGACCACAGTCAGGGTCGGGAACAAGAGCGGCTACTCCGAGTACCAGGTCCAGGAGAGGCTCCGGACCGTCACGTACGGCGAGGGCAGCGGGCGCAATGGCAAGGGTTATAACAACAACAGCCTGACCCAAAAGAAGTATTGAGTATTCACTATATGTGAGTAAGTATGATGGATCTGGTACCGCGCTAAGAGTTTCTTATAACACTTTCATAGAATAATCGGATGCCGTTCTCGTTTTCATTTCGCGAGTTGTTTTGGAATGGCTGGTTTATGTGGAATTTCGGAACAGATTTTATATCAACTTATGCTCTTTATTACTTCTAGTTCTTTCCCCTCCTTTTAGACGAATTATATCGTCGTAGTAACTAGGATTCCACTTCACATGGTGACACGGCCGAGTTCTCCAATAAGTGAGAAAGTAGTCCCACCATGTCACGTGACACTTAAAACTAATTACAAGCTCATCGTGAGAGAAATAGAGAGCAAGACGGTCTTATCACGTTTTGGAGAGTGGTGGTATGCTAATGATCACGTAACTATTATTTTGGGAACCGGACAACTTGCTCTTCCAGTCCTAGGGAAGTTGTGGCCTTTTTACAACACTATATAGCTTTTAGGATGTGTTTTAGTGTTAGTTTATGCTTAATTAAACAAACAAACATATTGATGCAGTATTATTATGCTTAAAGTTTATCGGAATTAACATTTTGTGATATGTAATTACAATTATGCACATTTTCTATGATGCATCTGATCTTATGTCACCGATAAAACTAATTTATATGATATCATTATTTACTTGCACATCAATTTATCTCATTTTATATCTTTTGAAACTAGTAGTTACAAAATAATGCTTCTTATGCTATTGCTAGGCAGACTTGGCGTCGTATCATACAAATAGATTTTTTATATTGAATTACACTAAATAATTCATTGCCAGCCTACATTATATGCTCGCAATCTCTACTAATTTCTTTTAGTTAGAGATTGCAATGAGGTAGATTTGAGAGGACTCACCCTATTTCGAACTCGAAACTAATTTCTCCTGAATTATGGTCCAAAATCCAAGTTGAGTTTTCCAAAAGAGTATCTTAGTAAAAAAAAAAAAAAAAAAACATGCGGGAGCTTGGAACTTAATTAATTTACATTTCTTTTAAAAATTTCTGCATACATACATATATCAACTCAAAAATCAACTATTACCAAAAATAATTTAGTGTACTACGATCCCGATGCATGAAAATCAATCATATCGATATGGGGTTTTGGGCAAGTTAGAGACTCAATTTAACCCAATTCAGACTCAATTTAAACCCAATTCACCGGCATTCGTAATATCAGCACAATGCACAAAAGCCATATTGGATGCGGAAGGAAGGGTTCCATGTCAAATTTCTTTGCTATAGGTTTTCAGTATCGTTCGAAATGAAAAGTTTTTGGTATCCTTGGATAAGGGCTGGAAGTTAAAATCTTGGAAATTCTTTTATTCTGGTTGCCAAAATCCCATGATGTATTTCTTGTTGGTGGGTGGCATGCCAAAATTAATATTCACGACTTGTCATCCATTTAATGCTTGGTTATATTTTGGCTTTTCCTAAAGAAAGGAAACACTAGGCTCAAATAAGCACACGACTAAGGTCACCTATTGTATTTAGGATAGAAAAAAAAAAATGCTGTTCATCATCTTAAGCAATTTTTGTTTAATCTTGAGATTCTCAAATTTATATAATCTACATAGTAAGCAAGCTTGAAGGGAATGCATCTCACTTTGCCCTGGTTAAGGAGATAATAAAGAGTCATTAGAAATGGAACCAACAAATCCAATTAAGTATAGCAAGGTTTACCTATAGTGTTTGTGATTGCAGAACTAAACTACCATTCATCATTTTAAAGGTAATCACTTGTACTAACATTTTTCAAAACTGAAATTATTATGAATGCCTGCTTATCCACACAAAAGATTAAAAGGATAAAATGGGTTTGATAGGGTTTATTTGAGAAATGGTTCACATGTGTTGAGATGAGAAATGAACTACATTTTGTTGATAAAACTCCTACTAGGTTTTGAAGTTGACAAAACTTTCTAGTTTTAATGTCTATTTCACTAGATTATTGAAAACAAATTGATTATACACTATTTATGGGGAACTAATGGAGACATCTATCAAAGTCTATTTTATCTCGGAGCATATCCCACTTTGACTAGTCCAGAATGAAATAGTGTCGAGAACAAGGAAGAGTCCAAAATCGGACTTATCATTTTTTGCGACACAGATCCAAAAAGAACTTGTTTGGAAATTATTTTACAATGACTAGTTTTCAAGCAAATGATTTTACTTTCTATTTATACAAATATTGATTGAATCAATCACAAATTGATGAAATCCTTCTTGAAGATAAGTTCCTTTTTGGGAAGCAATCACTTATAGAAACCAAGATTCTAATTGTATGGGCGATCATAATCAAGTGGAAATTCCATTCCCGTTTTCAATGGCCACAAGATCACTTTGAAAGATTATGTCCAATGGTTTGATTAGAAGAAATCCATTCGGAGAATGCCAACAACTAGTGAGGCATGGAGGTATATTTAAAGGAGGTCATTCGGTCAAGAAGAAGTGGGAACGAGAATTTGAAATTCCAAAATTTGAAACTATTCTCAATTACTTGTCTTTGTTTGTGAGCGTTACAAATTGTGATCAAGAGAGAAAACACAAAAAGAATGTTTTAGTAAGCTAGAGAGATCTACCGCTGAGTGTTAGTACTCATAAATTGTACTGATGATTCTTTAGTGAAATCCAACCAATAAGCTATCAGTATGGAAGAGTGGACGTGGGCTTGATTTAACCCGAATCACAATAAAATCCGTGTACAATATTCTCTTCCCTTAACTCTATTTATTTTAAGTCTATTGCACGCTTATTGTTTTAGAAGTTTGTTGTTTCATAAATCTATTTCTGTTCCTCATTTAGACTTTGCAAGTAATTTAATGTCACATTTTTCAGTCGCGAGCATGACATTATCTTCGTCCAAGTATTGTGCTGCGATAAATTTTTTGTCATTCTCGAGCAAAGCTGACTGCTGGATGGTGTTTCTCTACTTCTTCTCTCTGTATGTGCTGGCATTGCACTAGGAGAACATTTTGGTTGGTAAAAAAAAAATAAAAATTGGGGAATGAAAAGAACGAAATATGGGGAAGAAGAAGAAGATGGGAGGAGTGGAGCGTACAAGAAGTTTAGTCAACAGTGGAAAACTACAATTGGTGCTTGCTAGTCAGCTTAGTTTAGTGCATTTAGTACGATTAGATTGAACATCTAAGTCTTGCTTGTCTTTAGATTTAAATAAAAAAAAAAGGGAAACACAGGAACTGACAAAAAAAGTAGCTTTGCTATGATTAGATGTCATTTAGAGATCAAGACTTCGTTTATTTTACAGAAAATAATTTTCAAAAAAAATAATTTTTAGATATTTCAATGTTCATTTCACGGAAAATGAACTAATGAAGGAAAAATTTTTTCACTATTGAAAAAAAAATCTTCAAAAGTGGGAAAAATGTATTCTACTTTTAAAAAGTAGAAAACAATTTTCATAATTTCTTCCACATCATTTTCTTTCACTAAACACATTTTCATTTCATTTTTATGTTTTGTAATAAAAAAAATTGAATTTTTATTTTTATTTTTTCTTTCTTTCCTTCTCTTCTTCTTTTTTGGCCTTAGCGACCGACCACAAGCCAACTTAAGTCTCGCCACTGATCGGCAAGGCTCGAGGTCGCAAGATTCCAACGAGATTGAGCCTCACCGGCCTAAGGTGAGGCTCCAAGCTCACCTGAGGCCAGTGAGCTTGAGGCCTAAGCCCCGCCTAGCTCGCTGGATTTGGCGGGGCCAAGCTCTCCAGCCTTGGGTGAGATTGACTTTGCCAAATCGGGTGAGGCAGAGCCTCGCCAACCCATGTCAACGTTGGAGCTCGCCAATGGTCAGTCACTGGCCGCCGCCGTGGCTAGCAACTGGCCATGGTTGAAGAAAAAGAGAAGGAAAGAAAGAAAAGAAAAAGGGAAAAAATAAAATGAAAGGAAAAATATTAAAACTTAAAAAATAAAACAATAAAAAAATTTATTGAAAATGAGTGCATGCAGGAAAAGATCCTTACCAAACGATGGAAAATATTTTTTAGTTCATTATTATTATTTTTTTTTTTTGATGCAAAATAGTACTCTAGGTAAGAATTTAACGCCGCCCTGGGATTCTAACTTCTCCCCTTCGTGAGGGGGAGAGAGTCCGAGCCAGCTGCGCCGCTGAGGGTGGTGGTTTTTTTAGTTCATTATTAGATTTCAACTGAACACTAAAAAATATGGTTAATTTTCCTAGAAAATGACTTTCTGGAAAATAATTTCTGAAAATACCACATTTTTCGCGAAACAAATGAAGCCAAGCTTAGTGCATGTTTTCTTTTTGAGTCTTGTTTAACGGTTTATCTCTAAATGGGTAGTTCTCCATAGTCTAGAATTAGGCTTGGATTTAATTTTGAATTTAGGTAACGGGAATCCTGTCCCAAGCTTAATAATAAAGCCATACAATATTATTTCCCTAACATTGTATCGAGTTATTTACTGCACTTTACCTTCTATCCGCATTTTATTACTATTTTTGACATGTTGGTTGTCATTCATTTTATGTTACTTTCGTGTGATGATTCAAATATCTTAGTCGTATGGTTAAGTTACTCTCTAGGATCGTAATCAACATAAATATATCAAATGGACACTTAGCAAACGGGAATCTTAGGATTCACAATTTGGATAAAAGATTGCGTTAACAACTTTGTTGACAAATAATCAAGTCTAGCAATGTAGAACTTTTTTTTGTTTTTTTCTCAAAAGCAATGTATTAAAACTACTCAAAATTGAGGTGCGTATAGTCCTGTTTAATTCTAGTACTTTTTTAAAATTCTTAATAAAGCCGTTCATTTTTCAAGATACACACAGCTGTGAAAATAATTTTGATACATAAAAATGGAATGCATGTCGAGGATGGAAGCATCGCAAATCGCACCCTCTCTCCCTTTTGAATCTTTTCCTCATTTTCCCAGATTTTGTCAGTTACATAAAGTTTTCTGCGAAATATTAGCAAAATTGAAATTTCTAAAATCTTCAGAAAATATTCCTCCTCTTCATTCAAATGACTTTCCTTTCATCTACCTACTTTCTGGCCTTATAAAAGCATGATCACGCACTTATATATTGGTCACTCCGCAACCACGGCGCTTCATATTTGCTCTCGAAACCCTGTAGCCAAAAAATACTCTTTTCTCTTGCGAGGCGAGTCGCAGGAACAGGTAAGTTTCATTAATTCCCAGCCTCTTCTGAGAATTTTTTAGCACAAAGATGATCATTCTTTTTTCACTTCTTTATGCATACATTCATTGCGATTGATTGAACAGATGATTATGATGTATGCTTTAGAGGATGATGATGAACTAGTGTGGCTGTGCTTGCTTGTTGGTGTTAATCCTGTGACAATTTTAGGATGTGTTTATCTTGTTTAGAACTTCATAATAAAAGGAATTATTTTTCATAGAAATCATTTTCAAAGAAAAGTTCTAGTTTTCATTCTTTTCATAGTTTAGGAAAAGTGTTTTCCTTCTTGTTAGAAGTGAAAAGTCTTTTTTCCTCCTTCTAAACTTATCTTCAATCCATGGAAAACTTTTCCATAAAACAATTAGTATATTATCATCCAAACACCGAAAAGTTTCAAAAATAACTTTTAAGAAACAGTTTTCTTTCAATAAACGGACCTTTAATGTAGCGGGATACAGGAAGCCTCTTGTTTTGGTTGGATCATTCATATCTTCCTTTATTTAGTCAATCAAACCACTAACGGATTAAGTACTTTTGAGCCGAAAAATCTGCAATATTTTGAGTTGATAGAAAATTCAATCTGCTTATATGGATTATTATTCGCCGTGGAATAGATGATGTGGGAAAATTCCTGGGCACTAGAATTTTTTTATCATGCTATAAATTTGATTTTTGATAAAAAGAAATGCCGTTCACTCAATTTAATTTCCTAAGCTTTGGTTGTAATAGGATGAGTTCAGACTCAGAGGATGAGGCACCGGTGTACTACATGACCGGGTTCGCGCTGGCAGAGCCGATAAACGAATCCGCGAAGCAACTGGGAGTCAGCGGAGGGCGTTCGGCGAGCAGCTACGAGTGGACGTCGAGGGCTGGGCATCAGGACAGGAAGACCGGGGACTACGCGCGCGCGACGACCAAGCACACCTTCTCCAGCGGCGACACCTTCAAGGAGAGGTCAACAGGGAGGGTCGGGTACAAGGACGAGCACAAGGAGACGACCACGGTCAGGGTCGGGAACAAGAGCGGCTACTCTGAGTACCAGGTGCAGGAGAGGCTCCGGACCGTCACGTACGGCGAGGGCAGCGGGCGCAATGGCAAGGGTTATAACAACAACAGCCTGACCCAAAAGAAGTATTGAGTATTCACTATGTGTGAGTAAGCACGATGGATCTGGTACCGCGCTAGGAGTTTCTTATGACGCTTTCATAGAATAATCGGATGCCGTTCTCGTTTTCATTTCGTGAGTTGTTTTGGAATGGCTGGTTTATGTGGAATTTCGGAACAGATTTTATATCAACTTATGCTCTTTATTACTTCTAGTTCTTTCCCCTCCTTTTAGACAGATTATATCGTAGTAGTAACTAGGATTCCACTTCACATGTTGACACGGCCGAGTTCTCGAATAAGTGAGAAAGTAGTCCCACCATGTCATGTGACACTTAACACTAATTACAAGCTCATCGTGAGAGAGATAGAGAGCAAGACGATCTTGTCACGTTTTGGAGAGTGGTGGTATGCTAATGATCACGTAACTATTGTTTTGGGAACCGGACAACTTGTTCTTCTAGTCCTAGGGAAGTTGTGGCCTTTTTACAACACTATATAGCTTTTACGATGTGTTTTAGTCTTTGTTTATGCTTAATTAAACAAACAAACATATTGATGCAATATTATTATGCTTAAAGTTTATTGGAATTAACATTTTGTGATATGTAATTACAATTATGCACATTTTCTATGATGCATCTCATCTTATGTCACCGATGAAACTAATTTATAGGACATCATTATTTACTTGCACATCGATTTATCTCATTTTATATCTTTTGAAACTAGTAGTTACAAAATAATTCTTCTTATGCTATTGCTAGGCAGACTTGGCGTCGTATCATACGAATAGATTTTTATATTGAATTACACTGAATAATTCATTGCCAGCCGGCATTCTATGCTTGCAATCTCTACTAATTTCTTTTAGTTAGAGATTGCAACGAGGTAGATTTGAGAGGATTGACCCTATTTCGATCTCGAAACTAATTTCTCCTAAATTACGGTCCCAAATCCAAGTTGAGTTTTCCGAAAGAGTATCTCAGTCAAAAATTAAAATAAAAATATGCGGGAGCTTGGAACTTAATTAATTTACATTTCTTTTAAAAATTTCTGCATAAATACATATATCAACTCAAAAATCAACTATTACCAAAATAATTTAGTGTACTATGATCCGACGCCTGAAAATCAATCATATCGATATAGGGTTTTGGGCAAGTTAGAGACTCAATTTAACCCAATTCACCAACATTCGTAATATCAGCACAAAGCACAAAAGCTATATTGGATGCGGAAGGAAGTGTTCCACGTCAAATTTCTTTGCTATAGGTTTTCAGTATAGTTCGAAATGATAAGTTTTTGGTATCCTTGGATAATTTAAAATCTTGGAAATTCTTTTATTCTGGTTGCCAAAATCCCATGATGTATTTCTTGTTGGTGGGTGGCATGCCAAAATTAATATTCGCGACTTGTCATCCCTTTAATGCTTGGTTATATTTTGGCTTTTCCTAAAGAAAGGAAACACTCAGGCTCAAATAACCACATGACTAAGGTCACCTATTGTATTTAGAATAGAAAAAGAAAATGTCATTCGTCATCTTAAGCAATTTTTGCTTAATCTTGAGATTCTCAAATTTATATAATCTACATAGTAAGCAAGCTTGAAGGGAATGCATCTTGCTTTGCCCTAGTAAAGGAGATAATAAAGAGTCATTATAAATGGAACCAACAAATCCAATTTGGTATAGCAAGGTTTATCTATAGTGTTTGTGATTGCAGAACTAAACTACCATTCATCATTTTAAAGGTAATCACATGTCCTAACATTTTTCAAAACTGAAATTATTATGAATGCCCGCTTATCCACACAAAAGATTAAAAGAGATAAACATGTCTCGGCGTGGGGTGGTCTTTGATAGGGTTTGTTTGAGAAATGAATATGCATGCACACAAATTGTAAAGGCCCAAAGGGTTTGGCAATGGTTCACATGTGTTGGGATGAGAAATGAACAACATTTTGTTGAGAAAACTCCTACTAGGTTTTGAAGTTAACAAAACTTTCAAGCTTCTAATGTCTATTTCACTAGATTATTGAAAACATACAGATTGATTATACGCTATTTTTGAGGAACTAATGGAGACATCTATCAAAGTCTATTTTATCCCAAGAGCATATCTCACTATGGCAAGTCCAGAATGAAATAGTGTCTAGAATGAGGAAGAGTCCAAAATCAGACTTATCATTTTTTGTGACACATTTCCAAAAAGAATGGTTGGAAATTATTTTACAATGACTAGTTTGCTGGCAAAGGATTTTACTTTCTATTTATACAAATATTGATTGAATCAATCACAAATTGATGAAATCCTTTTGAAGATAAGTTCATTTTTGGGAAGCATCACTTATGGAAATCAAGATTCTGATTGTATGGGTGACTATAATCAAGTGGAAATTCCATTCCCGTCTTCAATGGCCACAAGATCACTTTGAAAGATTTTGTCCAATGGTTTGATTAGAAGAAATCCCTTCGGAGAATGTCAACGACTAGTGAGGCATGGAGATATATTTAAAGGCGGTATTTAAAGGAGGTCATTTAAAGCTATTCTCAATTGCTTGTCTTTCAAGAAGAAGTAAAAAGAATGTCTTAGTGAGCTATAGAGATCTACCGCTGAGTGTTTGTATCATAAATTGTAATCATTGAAAACCAATAAACTCCCAAAGTTTGAAGCTACCTTTTTCCTTATTCTATTTATTTTAAGTCCGTTGCATCTTTATTTCTATTCGACTTTGGCATGAATTGTTTGCTTCCACCTATTCACCCCCTCTAGATGTTAGTACTAGCTAAATTAATGCTGATTTGCCCCTAACAAATCTAATCATTATGGTGCTCCATGGACTACTTGGTGGTTGATTTCTTTGACGACCCCAATGTGGGGGTGGTAATCTCTAGTGGATTAAATAGAAATGAAATCCACATGGCTCCACGGGGTTAAGCACACGTAAACACTCATATCCAAAGAGGATCCTTGGCAAGTGCAGAAATCCAGCCCATTGCTTCACGAAATCGACGAGTGCACATTGGTTTATCTTTAGATCGTGTGCTAATATGTTGCAAGAGTATGCTAGGACAATATTCTTGAATTTGGCCTGTGGAGATGGTGAAAAATATTTGGATATAAGTTTTTGATAGTGAAAACCAAACTAGTCGGAATGCTCAATTAGAATAGGAGAGGTCAATGAACAATTGTGCGAAAATAGCGAGTATGCATTTGCTCCTTGTTTGGAATAAACTGAAATTTTGAGGAGATCTCTACACCACAATGCCCACCTACCCGTAAACCTGGTTGGTCACTAGATTCCTTCATTTTCTTGAGATATTCACTAAACACTATATACATTGGGAGTAAAGAGTGGGCCACCAATCAATTATTGACTTTGATATTATTTGTTGAGATCCACAACCGAGAAAATTATCAAAAGGAAATCCAAAGTCCGACAATATACCTTATTTCAAAATTTTAAGCTAATGAGTTATGAGTCAACTTAAATATATTGATTTGTTTTATACCATATTAATTTTTCAATGTGAAACTTCTTTAACACAATTCACACGTGCATCTTAACATCTATAACTCATTATTCTTCAATTCAATCAAAGGGATTTAAGCATGGGAGATTCACCTTTCATGCCGGTTTGTCACTGGTTTAACAGTCCTTAAAGCTGATTTTTTTTTTTTTCGGGTGAAAATTCGAGCTTTTGAAGACACGAAGGACACTCCTTGCGTTCACACGCACAAAGGAGACTCTAGATTCACAAGGCCTTGGTTTTTGGTTTCCATCGAGGTAAAGTTCACTAATTTCTACCCATCTTCGTTCATCTGTCGGTTTCACTATAATGAGATTCCATGTTCGCTTCTCTAGATTTGTTTGCAAAGTCCAAAAGCCATGCGTGTGTTAGATCATAGGATGTTCTTTAGGGTAAACATCAAATAAGAATTTCATCATGTTCATCTGAAATTCACACGCCAAGGAAAATGATTAGACAACATTAGACAACATAATTCATCCTTAGGTGAATCTATGCAGAGAGGATAAAAAACATAGTGAATATTGGATTAAGCATGTTAAATCATGTTCTGCCCCTTCAATACATTTCGATCTAATCCAGTTGTTTGTCTACATGTTTCCCTTGAAATTAGATTTGTTTTTACGTTATTTTAAGCATGATTGTCTTTATTATTTGCGTTTTTTTTGTGGAAATATATTAATTTTCGTTTTGCAGATATTTAGAAATTTATCAAGGTGTTGGCCTTTTTAAAAAAAAAGGATTAAAGTATCGGCCTTTACCGACGTCTTGGATTTTTAGCAAGACTGAGGGAGTGACGGGTCCTATCTCAATGCTCAATAATGAAGCCTTGTTTAGTCTTTGCCCAATATGGGTCAAGTTTTTTCTTTTCCTCACATTTTATTTCATTTTCTCATTGATTGATTTAATCTTAATTAATTGAACACTTATCGTAGATAAAAAAGAAAAAAAGTATCAATTATAGACCTTAAATGATTTCAACATAACCAAATCCTCGAATTTGCAAATTTTTATTTATAGAAATAAGGCATGAATGGTTCATTAAAGATATAGGAGAAATCAAATTGAGGATAGACATTCAACAACTAGTCATTACAAAACATCAATCTAACACATACGCAATTAAGAAATCAAGAAAGCATGAAGAGCACATCAAAATTTTGAAGATAGGAAGATCATTCATATTAGATTGACTTAGATTAGATTATATCTAAAGTATGAATTTGAAATTTTAATTATATTATATTTTCTAATTACAGTATTACCTTTGATTGTAAAAGCTTTCCATTCATGTTTCATAAGCTTTTTAACTTTCTCTTCGCATTTGAGTCATCTTCATCAATAGTTCTAAGTTCAATTTCAACTATCAAGCAAGTATTGCCTCCAAAAGTGTAAGCTATTAGTTCTAATCCAACAAGGTTTGATATAATTTTTTGTAATTTTCAATTATTTGTCAATATACCGTTTCATAATTCTAATTTCACAAAATCTTTTAGACTTTTCAAGGAACATCAAAACCCATTCTCTTTTGATTTGTCAAATTCAATGTCATCGGTCATCTTCAATCGATTTTTAATCATTGAAATTATTGAGCTTTTCAGCCATCACAACTTGACAAAAATACATGTAACATCCGACTTGGTGCCTTTGCAACTGCAATCCATCATTAAAGGTGTAAAGCATCATCCCACATCACTCGATAAACGGGTTATAACTCTTTATATTTACGCGATCTCCCTTCACTTATTAGTTTAAATTTTTTGATCGAATTTTCTAACGTGCTATTGAGACTATCAGACTACTACTCTCCTGAGCCAGCTTAATCCAACAGAAGGATACAAGGATGAGGATGACTCTTTCTAAAGAGTATAAAGACAATTTTGAATCTCAGACAAGAGCACATGGGGGGAGTAAACATCCTTGGTAATTTTTCTGAGTGAAAAAAAGGTGGGTCAGAAGAGGAGAAAATAAGGGAGGAAACCCAGAAAATTTCGCAGAAAGTGCACAAGGCCACCCAGCAATTTCTTCTCCGCAAGCTCGTTAAACCCCTGAGAAAAAGCTCCCGTTCGGAGGGCGAGCATGGTCATGGCGGCGAGGAGGTGCGTCCTGTACGCGGCATTGTCGCTGCTGGTGCTGGGATCTTCTCTGGGATCGTCCGCCGGGAGCCCTGAGTCGTCCTTCGTGAAGAAGACCATCGCCTCTCACAAGATCGTCATCTTCTCCAAGTCCTATTGCCCGTACAAATTCTCCTTCTCTCTCTCCCTCTCTCTCTCTCTCGCTTGAACTTTATTGGGTTTCTCTCTTTTGTTGTGGTGTTCTGGAATCGATTGATTTTTGTGTGTGCCTTGATTTGGTTGCTGTGAGGTCGAATTTTGAGTTCTAGGAGAGCAGAGTGATTACACCGCCCCGTGCGAAGTCAGGTCATGCCCGATCTTGTGAATCGAGCTCAAAGTGACCCCCGAATGCTAAACCCTCAAGCTCGCCCAGCTGGAGCTTTTCCCGATTCTCACTCGTTTTTACTCGAATTACTCCGTCACATCCTTCTGCTTCGAGATTGCGGGGTTCGTCTGTTCATCGATTGCTGGATGAAGCTGTAGGCTATATTGGCAGTGCAATAGGTATAATTTGTGCGTGGATAAATCCACGCGATTGATGCGAACATGGGATTTTGTTAGAATAGGTGTGGAGGTTCCCTCTTGATTCCCAGTTGGTTAATTCGGTCCCTGTTTGAGTTAAAACTTGAGTACTTGTGGAAGCCCATCACTTGTAAGAGATGTGATGAGATTGGGCATGATGAAGATGTTTGTAGATACAAGAAATTAGACATTGCTCAGCAAATCCAAAAAGATGGGAATGTGGTTTGGCGACTTCAATCTACAGGGATTTTTCGACCTGTTGAAACTAGGCATGCACTAAGCAGGGTCAGAAGTGTATGAAAAACAACTTCTCCTGTTTGGATTCAAGTAATGACGCTGAGATGGTGAATATGGTTGATCAGACAATGTTTAGACCTTCGAAGGATAGGGTGTCATCTCCTGTTACTTTTGCTGATATAACTGATCCTGTTCTGACTTCTGTCACTTCTAAATTGCTATGTTCTACTGGAGAGTGGTATGGAGAACAACTAATTGCCTAATGTAGTCTTACAGATTAAACATGAAACTGGTCCCTCTGCTTTTTTAAATCTAAGGCCCAGGGAAAAGAACATGCTTGAGGTAGTTTATGGCCTTTCTTGTTTAAAGAAGGTTCATGTGGTTATTTTGCAATTACTTTGAAATTTGGAACTTGTATATTGCTTTGTGTGACACTAGTTCGGGGAAATTAGATTAACATCTTTAACTGCTTTTTATTGTTGTTTCTTTTTCTTCTACCTGTAGTTGAAATGGCTGTGCTCACAGTAAAGTTGTCTTTTGTGCCTGCTATCCCTTGTTGTTATTTATAGAGAGATTGACAAATCCAATCAATCTGTAAATTCTTCTGTTTTAGTCATATAGATGATATGAACCTTAAACCAGGATATGTTTTCTTTTGTAAAATTAAATAGAAGTCGGACAAATCATGGGATGTCTCTTTTCCATTCATGATATGCAGCGTCCTATTGAATCCAGTGAATTGTGGTAGATGTGATGACCTCTTGGGAGAAACCCCAGATGTCATTGTGTAACTGCTTGGTTATTCATCCAACTGACTGGGTTTAGTACGATGCTTTTGCTGGATTGTCTTCTTCTTTGCATGTTTAATGCAGCTAATGGACATAGTAGACAAACATGGATTTGTAACACCTTTCATGGATAAATGCAGGTACTGCAGGAGGGCAAAGGCTGTATTCAAGGAATTAAACCAGATACCTCATGTTGTTGAGCTTGATGAGAAAGGTTTGTTTGCAAATTGCTAGTTCTTTGATGATTTCTTCAGGACAACTGAGTAGTGGCCTCTTGTCACTAAAACAAGGATTAGTGAAGCTCTTTAAAGAAAATAAAAAATGGATTGATGTATGTGTGATGTAAAGCCTAATTAATGTTTTTTCTGACTGAAATGAAATAATTCTAGGTTTGTCCAACCTTGCATTCCTCCAAAACTTTTCTTGACAGAAAATTTGTAGATCATGATTTATGCTGCAGCAGTGTATCTGAAATGTGGTTGAATATGTCAAAGTATATCTTGTGATTAATTGATAGGAGCTCCTTTATGTCCACAGATGATGGATGGAAAATTCAGGATGCCTTAAGTCAAAGAATAGGAAGGCGTACTGTACCCCAGGTGTTTATAAATGGCAAGCATATTGGAGGTTCCGATGGTAAACTGACTATGTAACTCCTAAATTGCTTTTTGTTAATAACGGGTCCAACAAAAAATTTATGCTTATTGTTGATCATTCTTGCAGATACAGTCGAAGCATATGAAAGTGGTGAATTGAGTAAGCTCTTAGGAATTGATGGAAAAGAGGAGGACGAACTGTGAGGAAGTGTTTTGTGAATGGATAATTGAGCATTACTTCTAGGTAATTCTTCCTGTAAGCTTTGATATGAAGGATGCATTTGTAGTTTCGTATTTTTCTTGCAGTTCATGTTTGCTACGCTGTGTATTCAGTCATACACACCATTCGATCATACAGGTAATGTGATTATGAATGATATGGTGCAGTGCCTTTTGCAATTACAGTCGTGACTAATGGTAGAACTATTAGAGTAAATATCTAAATCAGATCCTTTTAAACTGAGCAAATATATCTGTATTCATATATATAAATGGTCTTACAAACAGAGTTGAGAATGTATAAGATAACCGTTCTCTGATTTTACCTTTCCTCTCTTATCTTACTCCATGTAAATGCATTCCCTGCAAATCCCCAGTTGAGAAGTCCCATGTCAAAGACAATCCCTATAGACTTTCTTTCCATTACTCCATAACATGAGTTAGAAATATCTTATAATCAGAGAGGGTCTTCAAAAGACCTTCACCTCATTATTGATGTCCCTCCAAAAATATCTGGCAGATGTTTGTCTTGGTCTCCCATAAATGCCACGAAACAACCAAGTTTTCTGTTGGGACCAGAGTCTTTGGGTGCAGCAATAATGTTCCATGTCTCCATGCAAGGCAAAGAAACCCTCACTTTTTTGGGCATCTATCAATTCCAAATGGCTAAAACCCAAAGTTGTTTCTACTCTTGCCTATTTAACAGTAAAAATCTTCATTTCAGACCTAAACATGTTGTCTGGTTTGAGTTTTCTGATCCGGACCCTCAACTGACCTTTGCACCTGGTGCTTGATCTTGTACAATGCCCCACAACCACAATCATGGCAATCAAGTTGGAAGTGGCTACCAGTAGAGCATCGACAGTAATTAAGCCAAAGAAGCAATTAACTGGGGTTACACCCAAATGCAGTATGACTGACAGTAATCTAGCACATAACTCACTAAGTATGAAGCTATCTGAAGGTGACAAGGTTCTTTGCAATCTCCAGTTGTTGTGGGATTTTTTAATTTCCTTTCCTTCCACTGACTTTGGCTTGTTTGCTGCGGGCTTGAAGGATGGGTGGGTGGGAAAACTATTGGTTTTGTGCTAATTGGGTGGAAAGGTGGTGTTGACTGAGGAAATATAATCAGTTAACTGACTGTTTGTTAGGATCTAAAAGATTTGGGGAATTAGTCTTGAAGGTGAGAAAAGAATCATATCCTTGATTTCACCTTTGTAAGCATCTAGAAGTATTCCTTACAGGCCAGTCTAGATAGTTGATATCCACTGCAGGATTAGTTGTATTTGGGTTCTGGATTGTTTATATCCACTGGAGGATTAGTTGTATTTGGGTCTAAGTACATGCATCCACTGCATTTTTTTTTTTTGATGGGATTTCACTGCATTGTCTTGATGTGAGAAATGACAAAACCTATTTTGATTTTTAATCCTGCACTGTGGATCAAATTTATCACTGGAGCTAATATGATTGGTGTGTTTTTCCACATCTTAGATGTATCTTGACCGAATCCTACTTTTCGATTATTTTCTTTGGGTATCATAAACTCTGATGGACATGATGGCCTACTAAATTGCGAACGCCATCTGCATAAACTTATGAAGGCTTCTTTTGCTAATCTAGAAGAAACTTTTCTCTATCTTCTCTCATGTTATACTTTAATGAGAATCATCAGATTAAATCATTTCAAGAAAGGAAGCGAACATCATTTACTACTGGAATTGCATCAATTGGGATGCCATCCATTAATTTGAAAGAACTTGAAGTAATAAATCATTATCAGTTAGAGAACTGAATTTCCAAAAGCAACAATATTTAACAAAATTTTAAAGCTTGAATATTTGCTTTATTTATTCGATCAGTGTTGTTTCATGATATATGATGTAAGGTTATGTTCGAATGATGGGGCCATATGTAACAAGGACATCATGGCATAATCATAATAGAACACTCAACAAAATAGGAAGTGGAGTTCTATCCTGTCCGAGGAGGAGGCAATTGCACAAACAGTTGAATTGTGTAAAAAGGTAATGGAAAGATGTCTACAGGTCATATGCAACAGACTGGCTACATTATCTGAAAGGAGTCGATTCTCGAAAAGCGCATAAGTAGAGAAATGACAACCTGTTGCAGAAAATAGCAAATGACATTGGAGTTAAATGAAAACAGTCCAATGAATCAGGGAGAGGATATGACAAACCTGAGATTGCCACAAATACATGGGAGAGCGACCATAATATTCATGGCTGCTTGATTGCTATAAGGACGATCTCCATGAGCATAAATCCACATGGAAAGTGAAGAGAGGAAAGAGAATAAAAGTATTGGAAGTCTGAGTGCTTCAATTTAGATAATTCTTGTTTTCTTTCTTTCTGTTAGGATGGAGAGCATAGAAGGAAGCAACGTGAAGTGCATGAGTGAGAGGAAGAAAATGAGGATGGAAGAGTTAGATGGTGACAAATCACTTGGGAATTTGTTGTTTTAGAGTTAGAATGAATGTGGGCAGTTTTTCTGGAACAGTTCTGTTGGTTCATCGAGACTCAACTAACCTGACACACCTGTCCATTCTGTCTGAATGGACCCCAAAAGAATTTTAGGTGGTAGAACCGGACAGAATTAGGAGAGTGAATGAGGGGAAGAAAAGATCAGGAACACAGATGAGCTTCGTGCTTTTATATAGTACTCTAGATATATAAATTTGATTAAATTAAAGTTAAAAGAGTTTCCTGATTAAACAGCAGGAGTTGATTTAAAGGCACCAGCTACCAGCAACCTGCTTAACAAGAATAAGTAGAAAGAAACAGGTAGCAATTTTAGCTTTGATTTCTACCCATCTTACTATGATTGAGAAGGGGCGCGTACTGTTGTACTTGTTGCATATGTTACATTTTCTTCTCACTGAGCATTGACTTGCTCATTTCTTTTGAGGTTACTATGAAGATTGACTAAACTGCCGGCAATTGTAATGTGATTATTTTTCTTTTGCAGTACTGGGCTTTTAGTGCCATGAAGGAAAAATTCTGCTGAGGATTATAAGTACACATGGCTCGAATTACATCGGCTCTTTGATTTTTCTATGGTATAATTGTAGCAAGTGCTATATTATGTGTACTTTAATGGTTTTATGGAAGACTTTGGACTTTCTGGGAAAGGGACTTGCTCTCTTTTGCAATTTCATGCCATCTGGGGCGTTTCTTCTTTCAATGCCGTCATCGACTTATTTTTACTTTGCTTCAGACCTAAGGAAACACGTCTATTAACTGTTTAGCTTTTGTAGCGTGTCAATTCCCAAAAGTGGAGCGTTAAAGAAATAACTTTAGTCCTTGATGATTCTGGTTGTGGTGATGGAGGTTGTGTTAGCGTGGTGGTTTGTCACCTGAGTGGAGGCAATGCCGATGGGAGCAGTGGAGCAGACAATCGGCAGCGAAGAAAGGTTGATGATGATTGAGGGTTGTAGTGTTGGTATGGTGGTGAATAGACCCGCTTGGTAGGTTGAAATTGGTTTGAGGGGATTGAAATGGATTCGATTCAAATTCATTCATTTAACCCATATTAATCTAATATTATGTAACTCAATATAACGATGTATATCCGATCTGAATCAAATTCGCAGTCAACCAAATTCATAATATTAGAATACATCCATATTTAATCGAATCTATTAAAATTTATATCCACTTAGTTAATGCATTTTAAGCTCTTTATGTGAGTAGGTTACTTGGAGAGAATTTTATATCAATTTAAAAAAAGAGAATTGACAACTTAAAATGATTAGTAAATAAACAAATAGGGTAAGAAAACTTAAAAAGTGAAAAAATTATAAAAGAAAAATTAGACAATTATGCATGTGTTGTGACGAGCACAAATTAAAGAGGACAGAAAGAGTAATGAAGTATGAGTCATAGATACTACTAATACTGGATGGAAATAAATTAACAAAGGGCGTGCATGTTTTCATTTCTTTTTTCTGTTTTTGAACACTTTTTTTGTTTTTTTTCCCTTTAACAAAAAGGAACGTAAACGCGTTTGGTTGCGTTTATGTTCTTTTTTGTTTTTTTGTTCCCTGAACACAAAAAGAACATAAATGAGAAACAAAAAAAAATTTGTTTCTTGTTCCGTAAACGATTTTGAAGAAACGATTTTTTTTCTTGTTTCTTCTTCTCTCTCTTTCTCTTTTCTTCTTCTTTTCTTCTTCTTTTCTCTTTGGCCGGTCGCCGGCCTCGGCCATGGCCGGCGACCGCCGTCGAGGGCCGTCGGCAACGGCAACGGCGTCGAGGGTCGGCGACCTCGCCGGAGCGTCGCCGGCCCCGGCGAGGCCGAGCCTCGCCTTGGCCGGGTGAGCTCGGGCTCGCCCAAATCCGGCGAGGCCGAGCCTCGCCGGGGCAGCGACGCTCGGCCTCGCCGGATGGAGGGCGAGCCCGAGCTCGCCCGGCCCAAGGCGAGGCCAAGCCTCGCCCAACCACGGCGAGGCTCGGCCTCGCCGGGGCCGGCGAGCCTCGCCCGCGCCGGCGACGCCGAGCCTCGCCTTGGGCGGGCGAGCTCGGGCTCGCCAGATCCGGCGAGGCCGAGCCTCGCCGGGGCGGCGACGCTCGAAAGAAGAAAAAAAAAAAAGAAAGGAAAAATGAAAAATAAAATAAAAATATTAAAAAATTAAAAGAAACAAAAAAAAGAACATAAATTTACCAAACGTGTTTCTATTCATTTTTTATTCCCGAAACAAGTTTACCAAACGCATCTTTTGGTTAAAAATTGTTCCCTAACAAACACTTTTTTCTATTTCGTTCCCTGGAACGTTTTTGAACGTAAACGTTACCAAACGCGCCCAAAATAATCTGAATACAGTCCTAATGGGAAAAGTACCAAAACAGTCTTAAACCTTTTGTATTGGTATCAATTTAGTTATAAACTTTTCAATTGGACAAATTTAGTCCTAAACTTTTTCATATTGGTACCAATTCAGTCCATCCGGCTAATTTAAGCCGGAAATTGCTGATGTGGCCGCCGGCGGTCTTATGTGGTACCACGTGGACAAATTTTATAAATTTTTATATTTTTTTCAGATTTTTTAAAAATTATTATTATTATTTTTTTCCTTTTCTCCTTAGCCCTTGGCCGGCGAGGTTGCCGGCCACAGCTGGTCGGGCGAGGGCCCCGTGCCCTTGTCGGCCACCGGCGAGGGCCATCGTGCCCTCGCTGGCTACAAGCGAGGGCATCGGCCCCCGCCCGGATCCAAACTAGGGCCAAAACCCTCGCTCGTTAGGCCACGGTGAGGGCGCAGTGACCTTGCCCGGATCCGGGCGGGCGGACGCCCTCGCTTGTGGCCGGCGAGGGCGCGACGGCCCTTGCCAGTGGCCGGCGAGGGCGCGGAGCCCCTCGCCCTGACCAACCTATGGCCAGCGATGGTTGACCGGCCGATGACCTCACCGGCCAAGGGCTAAGGAGAAAAGAAAAAGAAAAAGAAAAAGAGAAAAGAGAAAAAAAAAAAAAAAAAAAAATAATTTAAAAAATCTGAAAAAATATAAAAATTATAAAAGTTGTCCACGTGGCGTTACATAAGACCGTCGGTGGCCACATCAGCAATTTCCGTCTTAAATTAGCCGGATGGACTGAATTGGTATCAATATGAAAATGTTTAGGACTAAATTGGTCCAATTGAAAAGTTTATGACTGATTTGGTACCAATACAAAAGGTTTGGGACTGTTTTGATACTTTTCCCCAGTACTAATTTGCTCAGTAAATGTTCAATAGAATCCTTTTTAGAACTGGAAAATACAGAAGTATTAAACCCACAATGAATTGTAAGATCAAAGCCTTCAGCAAGAGAAAAAATTGGTACATAATGCCAAGGTTACATCAATACCATTGGACGAAAAATATCGGGTATGTCTTGAGTGGCATATGGGATGTATGCAAATCCACTCACCAGTGGCTATTTGTGCAGATGCAGGCCTACTCTTCTTCTTCTTCCTCTCTCTCTATCTCTCTCTTTTAAATAATTGAGATGTAAATTCTAGGTGAGACCCACTTTGCACAAAGCTGATTGACCGAATGAAGAAGCTGCCACAAACTACACGTATAGGCCTCGCATCTATCTTCATAGAAAGATCGTGAAAACATTTCAAATTTCTTTTTCCTTTCCACAATCCACAATTGCATTTTGATTTCGTCTCTCTCTCTCTCTCTCTCTCTCTCTCTCTCTCAAATCCCTAAATCCAGATTCCAGAAGAAAAATTCATAAAAACGATGCAATAGATCCAATTGCAATTTTGCGGGATGTCATTTGCGATTGTATCCGTTGGGGATTGTCGTTTGCGAGTTGTTTGTAGTATAATTGTGTGACATGCTTCCCGTGACTCTTTTTTTGTGCTTCCACGATGCACCCTCGTCTTGTTGTTTGCAAATCAGAGCGAACGCCCCTGTTTTTAGCGCCTTTGGTTCACTGGCTATTCCAACTTGCAATTGGACCTTGTCAGCCATGTGAAGCTCTCGATTTCTAAGAATAGTTACTCTATTTTATTCACGAAAAATTAATTGGATCTATTCATTGTGTTGAGATTCAGATTTAATTTTTAGGATAAGGGACGGAGGAGGGCTGGCGGCATTGTTAGTTTCATTCATTGTGTTTTATGTTATATCATTCAAAATTTTTTTGATGATCTACAATGCTCGGAGTTGTGTAAAAATCTCAATTTTAAAGATTTGAAACATGAAATTTTTTACTTAGTCATTGGCAACATAAGTGACAATTCTAACATAAGTAAAGCCATATGTCATTGTAAGATCTACAAATTGATAACCTAATTCCTTCCTGCAAGATATTGAACAATACAGCAATTTTGATGTCGATTATAGTATAAAATACTCATGATAATTACACTATTGTCTGGATGATGAATAGGGTTTACTAACCCCATTCGTGAATCTAAATGACCCGAAACCAAGTCCTAGAGATCAAAACTCATTCAAATACAAATGAATTTGGCTGTGTCGTTCTTATGAATTTTAAGTTTGGATTTAGGGAATTCAAGAAGAGGAAGATGAGCCGGGGGCGGGGGAGCATGTTAAAGTGAGTTGTAATTGTAGAATAGTGAAAACCAGAAAGAAAATTGAGAATTCAAATAAGGCCCTAAAGCAGGCCCAGTTTCTTACGAGAGTGCCCGAGATGGACTTTGTCTTTAATAATGTCGTGAATTGGGTAACTTAGAATACGTTTGTTAACGTTTCTGTTCAAAAATTGTTCCATGGAACAAAAATAGAAAAAACTATTTATGTTTCCGGGGAATAATTTTTGAACAGAAGAACACGTTTGGTAAACTTGTTCCTGGAATAGAAAAAGAATAGAAACGCGTTTGGTAAATTTGTGTTCTTCTTTTTGTTTCTTTTAATATTTTAATATTTTTATTGTACTTTTCTTATTTTTTTCTTTTTTTTCTTTTTCTTTTTTTTCCTTTTGGCCGGTCGCCGGCCTCGGCCATGGCCGGTAGCCTTGCCCAGCCACGGCGAGGCTTGCCGGCCCCCGACGAGAGGTCGGCCTCGCCTTGGTTGGGCGAGCTCGGGCTCACCCGATCCGGCGAGGCCAAGTTCGCCCAGCCAAGGCGAGGCCGAGCCTCGCTAGGGGCTAGCGCGCGACGCTCCGGCGAGGTCGCGGGCCCTTGATGGCTGGTCGCCGATCATGGCCGAGGTCGGCGACTGGCCAAACAAAAAAGAAGAAGAAAATAAAAAGAAAAGAAAAAGAAGAAAAGAAAGAAGAGAGAGAAAATTTGTTTCTCCAAAGTGTTCCAGAAACAAGAAACAAGTTTTTCTTGTTTCTTGTTTCTGTTCCAAATTTGTTCCCAAAAAAATAGATTTGGAACAAAAACGCAAAGATGTTGTTTTTGTTCTCGGGATAAACAAGATTTGTGTTCATAAACAGAAAAAAGAAACACAAAAAACACCCCCTTAGTCTAAAAAAAATCCCCAGCTCATCGATCGGGTATCCACGTGCCACTTTTCAAGCCGTGGTTGGGAACATTTTCGTCTAGGGGTATTTTGTTTGTTTTCTTTCCTTCTTTTTTTTTTTTGGGGATAAGTGCATTGGAAGTCTTGTAACATGTTACAAAAGTGCATTTGAGTCATAAAACTCATAAAAGGTATAATCAAATTGTAAAATTTGTCAAATTGGTGTAATCGAGTTCTTCTGTCAACTTAGTCTAACTTAGCTAGTCAAAAAAGCTAACGTGGCTTTTGTTAATACTTTCTCTCTCCTAATGGTGATGGCTTGGCTATAACATGAAATATAAAGCTAAAATGACATTATTTTAGTCAAAATATTATTTTTAATTCAAATATTATTTAAATTAAATTAAAAATAAGCTAAATGGAAAAAAAAAGGATCAAGGCGGCCAAGGTTGCGAGCCCTCATCACCGTCGTTGCCACACCATTGCTGGGAAGGGCAGGTGGGTCCTTTTTAAAAAAAATAATAATTTTAATTTAGATAAATTTTATATTAAAAATTAGATTTGGACCAAACGATGTAATTTTAGCTATGTCATTGCCACTTAGGATAAAGAATAAAATAAAAAAAAAAAACCACATCAATATTTTCATTAGCCAAGTTGGATGGAGTTAAAAGAAGAATTCGATTGCACTAGTTTGATAAATTTTAAAACTTGATTGCAGTTTTTGAAAGTTTTAGAACTTAATTGCACTTTTATAACAAGTTTAAGACTTCCAATGCACTTATCCCTTTTCTTTTTCTTTTTTCGTCTCTCTATTTTCTTTTTTCCTTTCACGCTTGTGCCTAGTGTTATTAATGGGTTTAGAATGGTAAAACCTAACAAACATAAGTGTTAAATGGGTTCACAATTTACTCAAACTCAACTCTTCTATGTGATTCTCTCTTCACCATTTATGAGAAAATAATGGATTTTTCGGACTGTTCCAAGTTCAACGAAAACTTGGTGGGCCCGCAAGATGGACTTGACTTCACCCTTATTAATAATATCAGGATCGGCTTATTTTTTTCCCAATTATTATTTATTTTTAAAAATCTTGTAATCTGTTAGTTATTGGAGTATATCTTTTCTTGATTGTATGTGGTATTTTTATGAGTCATTAAATTTGTATTCTATATAAATGGGTCATTTTGGGTCGGTCTATTATCGATCCAATCTAAACCCAACCCGACCCATTCACTTGACGGTCCTAAGCCTAAGCCATCCCTAGTATCTAACGATGCTAGATCTACACCTTTCAGACGTAGGACTAGACCACCTACTCCAAGCGCCGGAGGCTCTTTAATGGGTGTAGGTACTATACCTGTATTAGGAGATAAACCCAGATGACCAAAACCTTACGATATAAGGCCTGAGGATTATATTGAGTACCCAATGGTGTTTCTTCACCGCAAGCTTTTTGCCACAAGTGTGAACTTTATGGTAAAGTCCATAGAAATGATGATAAACTATTTTTCTGTGTGTATACAAATGTTTAATCTTCACCAAAAATGATTTAAACATGTTCCAGTAATTCAAAGTAACGAAAATCAAGGCGATCTAAATGATATATATCGGACTTATTTCCTTCTATATCTTCAGATTGAAGTGAAGCATATAGAAGAAAGACATGTTCCTCACAAAATTGAGTTATGCAAGCCGGTGAACACACTTTCTGAATGTGGATCAAAACAATCCAAACCCTAACGAAGAAGAAAAGGTGGCTTCAATTCAAAAACTTAGGAGTGTGTTTAAAGGAAAATGAATGACGTAAAAATGGTTGCGTATATTGTTCATAAAAATTAATGAGCGAAAAATATTTTTATCGTTCACAAAAATATTTAGACATAATTATTGTAGATAAGTAAACATGTTTCATTGACTAATTATTTCAAACAATATAAGCGATTATTTTTAAATTTTTTTTCAAATCATTTATTTTTCATGAAATAAACATAGCCTTAATTAAGATTTGAGATACTTAACATGTGCTAGATCGAACTTTTTTTCCACAGTCGGGTTGGTTACTCTTTACACAAGGACCTCAATAGCCTGTCATTTAAAGGCGGCTGAAAGAATTGGAAGGTTATAGGTAGAGTGGTTGGGCCGAAGGTTGGAATTATAGAAAGCACTACCTTTAGTGGCAGAGCTAAGTTATATTTTCGGTGGGTGGAATGAAGTGAGGACTTTTTATCTATTATAAAGGTGATTATTTAATTGTTTAGTTCCCTATAAAACACGGAATTTAATACGTAACCAAAAAAATTACAGTATGTCGATAAAATTTTATTCAAGCAGCAATTATGGATATGATGATTGATAGCGATGAGTTTTTACGTGTCAGCAATAGTGAATGAGCGTTTCTTCCTTCTTGCTATAAATTACCCTTTCTCAAGATAATAAGATTCAAAGTAGAAAATTATTTTTCATTGAGCTAAATGAGACGTATTAATGCAACTTGCTTAAAGTTTAACAAAAGAAAGTAATTGGGAAATTTAGACACAAAATAATTCTGTACCTGTGATTGTTGATGCATTTTAAATTTCAGACTTATCCTTTGGAAGTTGAGCAGTTGGGTCACTTAGTTGCTTTTGAAAAATTTTAACGTACATGCACATACAAACTATAGAAAAAAAAAATGGTCAATGGGTTCCATTGACTCCACTGAGTTGGCCGTGGCACTGCCCCAGATTACCTTATCAACAGGTGAAACTGAACATCTAGCTGCCGCATCATGTGTTTTTCATGCTCTTTGGTTAGGAGTCTATTGAGAGAACTATAATTCCAGAAGAGATGGCCACAAAGATAAGTATAAACAGCAAGTCTGCACTTACTTTGGCCCAGAATCTTGTGTTTCATTAACGAAGAAAGCACTTTAACAGAAGGTTTCGTTTCCATCTAGTCTCATTTCCATGGGGATTGCATTGCCAAGAAAGAAGTACAGCTTCAGTACATAAAACTCGGATGATTAATTTGCATCAATCTTTGTGAAGCCACTCAAGTATGAAATCTTTTAGATCTTCCACATGATGATGCTTGGAGACATGGGAAGACAAGTTTAAGAGGGCAAATGTTGGAGGTTGAACTTGTTCTTTCAGTGTTCTTTTAGTTGATAAGCTACGTCTTTTGTTAATTTAGCTGAATTGTTGTTAGACAATGATAATATAGAGAGTTTTATTTTGTAATTGATAATACGCAGAGTATGTGTATTTAAGTTTTAGAATGTAGTATATGATTGTTTACCGAAAGAAAATGTAACCTTCGATTGAGTACCTATGAATGGGGATGATGAATATAATTCGTAGGAGGGCAAGAAAAAATAAAGATAATGCTCTTCCACAAGAATTAATACGAGACTAGAGACTACTACTTGACTAGCATGTTCCTTTCATGAATGTATTCTCCAGCACAACTTGATTAGCAGAAAAAAAAAAAACTAATTAAACTCCATAACATATATAAGCCGTCTTACCAACATACTCAGGACCATCTTGAGACCTAACAGCGAGGATAAATTGTACTAATTTACAAGGTTTTATGCAATGATATTGGAAGACAAAGTTTGCTAAATAACAAGAGCAAGCAGATCTCAAAGTCGAAAAATGTGAAGATCCATTTGTCAAAACTACAATAGGAATAAAGACATAACTACATTTCAGGGCATTCAGTTTATTTATCTACGTGATTGCGTCATATAGAAGAAAACGGAAGAACTAGCTTCTGTTACATATAGAAAGAAGGAAATATCTACTAGTCTTGCTTTCTTGGTGTCAATGCAATGACACAAGTACGTATAATGCACATTACCGGAAAAAAAGATGAACAAAATACATGGTAGTTTTTGCATAATCTAGGTCCAACAATAATCTTAAAACCTGGATACACATTATTCATATGATATACAAGCATTGCTGTCTATAGCACCATAGTTTCCATGTCTTATTATGATTGAGAAATAAAACCTCATAAAAGTGTAGGTTTATACCCACTACTACATGTTATAGCCGAAACCATAATCCTGGGATGTGCCCTCACATAGAAGTGCCGAAGTTGAATCCCAACAATAAGAGGATGCTGATTGCCCGCTGTACTCATTGTCACACCACAAAGCCTGCAATGTGTCTCTAGAAGTGCTGTTCACGTCCTTGAAACAAAATTCATCTACCTGATTCTGCTGCGACATAGATCCATCAGATTTATTGTAGTTGAGGGAATTGTCCAGTTCAGTGTGGATTATGGGATCTGGGAGAAACTGTGTCCTATTTGGTTGATCAATCGAATCAACTCCTATGTCGGGTAATGAGACGTAGCGGTCTGAAGATGAAACACAATTAGTCATGGAATTTACCAACTCACTGAAATCAGCATCGTTGAAGCTGAGATTGGCAAAATCACTAGGAGCTGAATGAGAGGCAGCAGGTGAGGACTCATGTGTCTCGGCCTTCTGGTCATTTTTGGGCGATGAACTACTAGAGAGGGTAGGTTGCATCAGCAGATAAGGACTTTCATTCAAGATCTGAAGGCTTTGGGTCATCTTTTCATGCAATAGAGGAGGCACTTTGGGCCAAAGTGCAGGATTGTTGTAGAAAGAGAAAGGGCTTTGAAGGTTCTGAAGCTGCATGTGAAGCTGAAGCCTCTCTAGGGCAGAATTGCTCAAGGCCTGTGAACTTGTAGCATCTTTGGAACTGTTTGCATCTTTCATGGAAGATGAACGGTTGAGCAAAGACTGCCTTCGCCTACCCAGAAGCTTTTTCTTCAATTTGGTGTTCCAGTAGTTCTTGATGTCATTATCAGTTCTTCCGGGTAATTGTGCTGCAATAATGGACCACCTGAAAAGTTGAAATAATTCTCAGCTGAACAGAACAATCATCTCCAAAGATGAATGAAAAGAAATTGCAATATCGTTTTTTCCTCCAAGACCTAGAGTTAAAAGAATCCTGAAATATATAAATTGAACTGCTGATCAATAGTTGGCGATAGCCTCATGGATGAGCAAAAGGGACAATGGGATGAGGGCTAAAACAAGCATGATCCTCAGCGTCTAGAATCCCAAACAACAAGATTGGCAGTCGTGCTGAGAAATCAATTAGAAACTTTGTTCCAGGAAACCTAAAGCAAAGCATTTGTTCCAGGAAACCTAAAGCAAAGCATCTCATTTCAACAACTCCAAATTAAAGTGACATCATTGGAGAAGTAAATAGGACAACCAGTTGAAGACTGGGAGAAAGGGTTAAGGCTCAAAACTCCAAAAAGCACATGCAAGCACGAGAGAGAGAGAGAGAGAGAGAGAGAGAGAGAGAGAGAGAGAGAGACCTGCTTCCAATACTAATGTAAAGGCTGCAGATTAGGTTGTCTTCTTCCTCAGAGAACCCACCATGCCTGATGTTGGGTCTCAAGTAATTTAACCATCTCAATCTGCAACTCTTCCCACATCTGTTAAGGCCTACATGAAAAGATCTCGCATTTAGCTTGTTGCTCCCATTAAGACCTTATGCCCTAGAAAAAAAAACTGATCAACTTTTAACATTTTACCAATTTTCTGAGGAAGGGCAATCCAGTTTCCTCCTGTGCCATCCTTCTCGATATAATCCTTGAGCTTTGCATCCTCTTCAGCAGACCACGGCCCCCTCTTCACGTTGGCCTTGTCGCAACATGGAGCTCGACCCATATCTGCTCGGAGATTTCTTCCTCTCTTCTTCTTTTATCAATTCGTTCTTGGAGACAAGGATGACTCGATGAAGATCAATACAGATTAAAAACTTCTTCTTTGGATTGTTATAAGAAAGTGGAGGAGATATAACAAGATTTATAAGAAGGAAGAGCGGTTGAATGGGATGTTCTTGAGGACAAAAAGTCTTCTACGTACCCTCACCCTCTCACTTTCCCTCACTGTTCAACGCTGTTTCTCTTCTAGGGTTTGTTCTACCCTCTCTCTCTCTCTCTCTCTCTCTCTCTCTCTCTCTCTCTACCTTTTTTTGGAGTGGTTTTGAACTTTCCCGTCATGTTATTTAATTCAATTATGCTATGTGATTTAGCTGCAGGCAACTAGAGAGAAAAAGCAAATCACAGATTTCTTCATTCTGGGATTATTTTATTGGCCTACTTTATATTGTGGTCAATCAAGTTTTATGTAATGCCAAATGCACCGGTACTACATGCTAAGAACCCTCCAATATGCTTTTGGTTTGTCGTCATCGTCCTTGAAATGTTCCGTTACCAAAAGGGCTGTGGAGAATTTAAATAAGACAAGTAATAAATATTAATAACGTCAGTTCTTAAAATTTAACCAAATTTATGTCCATTTATGCTTTATTGGATCACGCGGAAATTATTATTATAAGCCAAACTAATACGACTCGGTAATAATCTCATTGATTAATTGATTTTCAGTAAAGATTTTCAACGAGAGATTGCTGTGATTTTTGTGTCATTATCGTCACCTTTTGGACACCAACTTTGGCCCCTTATTCTTACATTCAAACATGGAACCCTAGGTTATGCATTCGGAGAACGTTAACTATTCTAAACCCTGCCAAGTCACAAAAACCTGATTACGTAAGGTATGGAGGAAAAAATATGCCCCAGAACGCGTTTAGTTGGATTTTCTTGTTATAGTATCCTGTAATGAGATTTATGCTAATTGGCGCTTGGGAAAGTAGGAAGATATAAGTTCCCCATTGGCAGAAGAAATTGTATACGTTCTTACTTCTTAGTAAGTGCGATGAAACTTCCTGAGGCATAATAAGTTGAATAAGCCACCATGAACGTCTTCAGCTATCTTGGTTTCGATTATTTGCAATTATTAGAATATTTAAATAATAAAACATGCTTTCATCTAATAATTTAAACTTTTAGAACCTTTGACAGTGGTCCCATAAAATCTCACATGATATCAGACTTAGGAAGTTTTGAATTCGAATCTTGCAGGCTCCTATTTGTCTCATCAATGCATATTTCCAAACCTTAGGTTAAGACCAAAGTCCAGCATATATGTGAAGTGGAGATTATAATATAGAGAACACAGACTTATTATTCAACTAATTTCACTGTAATGCAAATTGTACCGTCCATATATTACGGTTAATATCGGAACTTAGATTTGACATCGAGCCAGAAAGCAAAGCAAAGCCAAATTTAGGGTTTGGTCAATGAAAAATCTCCTCTCATATCGATAATATCATAATAATAAAGTAAAGGATTCTTCGAATTTTCTAAGGTCTCTTGACACATAATTCGTTTGCTATGGGGCATCTGTACGATTCCTCCAATCAAAAGCCTCCACAAGAAATCGCACCAAAATTAAAATATAGAGAAAAAAGAATAAACACAATTAAAATCTATTTGCAAATTCACAAAAGCAATAACAAAGAGAAACTAACCAAAGAAATAAAAAAAAAAAATGTTGGGTACTATGTTGGCCAATAATTTTGTATTTTGAAAAGTATAAACAAGTTTCTCATTGACTTATTAACTAATTACTTTAAAAAGTATCAAATTACAATTAAAAATCCATGAAACAATTAAAAATCCATGAAACAATTAAAATGAGAAACTCACCAAAGAAAGAGAAAAATCGAAATAGAATATTGGGTACCCTGTTGGCTAATAAATTTATAATTTTCAAACAATCTATGAGAAAGTGTTAAATAAAGCCATTCGTTATAAATCAACAAATCAGTAAGTAGCATGTCGTACGAGGAAAGCAGGCAAAGGAGATGCTCAACTCAACATTTGTATTGAACTCTCTTCGGTAAACAAAAGAAGTAGCATTCATGAAGCAGCACAGGTCTTGCTTATTTCCTTTTCTTCTCTAGGGCACACACTGCTTCTATATTAAAGAGCACTTGCAATAAAATGCGGAAGCATTTTAATTACTTTCCGATGCGTTCTTCTTACCGAAACTAACAATGACAGTATTCGTGCATGTTAGCTCAAATCACATGCACCGTTAGATTATGTAATGCCAAATGGAGCTCATCTCATCCGGCGATCTGAGCTCACATTCGCCGAATTCATTTAAAATTTATCCAATTTCGGTGGAAGCATCCTCCTGGTCCATTGTCGGAGGAGTCGGTTCGTGGTCCTTGTATCCATACGATGCAGGGTTAAGTTGACAAGCCAAATTGTGGGGATTGTGTGTTGATTGGACATGATTAAATCAGAAAAAAATTGTGTAATGACATGGTGGATATTCAAGCTGCTGTTTTGAGATTATAGTTCCTATCTAATTAAGTGATGAAGTTGGACTGAAAATCGTAAAGGTAAGTTTCGTTAGAGCTTGTAATGTAGGAGAAGGAGCAGTAACGGCAAATTGGAGTTACTTAGCTTGTCCAAGCCAAAACACACTATTTATCTCCAAAAAAAATTACCAAAAAGATTTTAAACCCTTTGTCAATTTGGCTGGCGAAGTCGGCCTCATGGCTGGGCTAGCAAGGCTTGCAATTGCCGGATCTAGCAAGGGTCAAGCCTTGCTGGCCATTAACAAGGCCTAACCTTGCCAGGGAATGAGTGATCTCGCCGGCCACAATGAAAAAAATAGAAAATAAAGAATAAATAAATCATAAATTGAAATTATTAAAATTATCAATGTCGACGTTGGTAGTGCTATGTAAGATGTTTGACGTCCATGTTAGCGATTTTCTACCAAAATTAGTTAGATGGACTGAATTGGCAAATTGTCAAAAAATTTAAGATTAAACTGGATAAATTGAAATGTTTAAGATTAAATTAGTATAATTATAATAAGTTTAGAATTTTTTGGTAATTTCCCAGAAATTTGTACTTTCCATTGTGGACATGATTGGAGTTACATGTGATGTTCTTTAATACCTAATCCATCAATCAAAGGTTGATTAAATGGAGTTTCCTCTTATTTAAGATTGCGTAAAGCATGGCGCAAACGGATTAGCAAGAAGTAATAGAATGTTGCCATGACCGTTAAGAATTAATTGTTAAGTGCGAAATTCAGCGGAGGCCTGAGATTATCGTCTTTTGTATTGCCGTACAGGCTTATTAAGATCCTGTTTTAAGGAAGATCACTATGTCACCGGCAAGATCGGATCATAAAATCTCCAATTATTGAGAAGTGAAAAAAAAATTCCACCTAACTTTTTATAAGTCACAAGAACAAATTAAACAAGTCCTTATTGGTACTACAAATCGGTCTAGCATGGAAAAACTTCAGTACCACTAGTTTTAATTACATCATACTTCCATAGTATCATTTTCATATCAAATAGGTAAAAAGATACCACCACATTAAGTAAAGAAAATTCGCTAGTATGACATCAAAAACGCACCCAAAAAAAAAAAAATAATAACTAACAAGAAAATCTAGAATAAATTAGCGGCTGTCATCTCGACATCTTGATTGAGATTGTAACCGGTCCCATCAAACTTGCTCATCAAATTCATTGTCAATCACGTTAAGAATCATTTTCATTAAATATTCTAGGCTCGGCTTTACTAATTTTGGACCAAAATTAAATTACTGTGGGCTAATTATGTGAGCTAACGTGCAGGAATATAATCTTACGATCTTGACAAGCAATCCTACAACGATTTTACCTCTAATCCGATTTTTGTACAATTGGCATCGTTTAGTAGATTTAGGATCGCAAATCATCCGTCCTAAAATGTAAATCTAATTTTAACAACCATCTACTTGAAGCCGGTTCGAACCAAAGTGCCCTCTATCAATACTAATACATGTTATTGTTTCACCTAAAGTATGTGGACGATTGTTTCTTAGTCTTGCGAGCAAAAATATTCAAACATGAAAGAAACTTTTGAAAAAAGTTTAAGGCATCAGTTTACATAGAAATGTTGCTAACAACCTACTTTTTATGACAAAAATCACCACTTTCTTAGCTTGTTTGATAAATTTGAAAATGCATAGATGACTTGATAAACAACGAATTAACATAAAACTAGCGAGCAAAATTTTGGCACAATTACAATTACTCTGTCGTGTCAAGAAATTAACAATACAGACACCATAGGTAAAGGTTAAATTGAGTGTGAATTTATATAACTTTAACGATTTTTTATGAAAATTGACTGGAATTAAAACTTTAGAATTTTTACGAAAGTTTATGACCTAATTAGCAAAATTAGAAAACTTATCATTGAATTGGCATTCGTACAATATATTTACGATTGATTGGGTAATTTTCCCACTAATTTTGTGTAGAGGTTAAGTTGTAAGTTGAAGAAGGTAAAGCTGAGAGTAGTGCTTCAATGCTGCTCTGCCTTATGTGTGGTCAACATTTCGTCAACCTATCAATTTCAAAGTACAAAGATAAACTTTGTACATGTAGCCCTTTTTTTCTTTTGCTACATTTGGATTGTGAATGATGATTCTGTGTCCCAAGAAGTTATATTTAATAGGGAAAAAGCCAAAAAAACCCCAAACTTTGCGCTCGAGCCGACGTTTACCCCAAACTTTGTTTTGTGACGTGAAAAACCCCGAACTTTGCAACCGTGACACATTTACCCCAAACTTTTATTTGTGACACAAAAAACCCTGAACTTTTATTTGTGTGACACATTTACCCTAAATCATAGGGGCATTTTGGTCTTTTTACTTTTAAAAATTTTTTTCTTTTTTTTTTTCTTTTTCTTCGCCGGTGGAGGGAAGCCTCGCCGGCGTCCGGCGAGGGCACCCCCTCGCCCGACGCAGCGAGGCGGCCCTCGTCGGCGTCGGGTGAGGGCGGCCCTCGCCACGTCGGGTGAGGGCGCCCTCGCCGGCGTCGGGCGAGGGCCTCCCTCACTAGATCTAGCGAGGGCACCCTCGCCCGATGCCGGCGAGGGCCCCCTCACCCGACGCAGCGGGGCGGCCCTCGTCGGCGTCGGACGAGGGCCTCCTCGCCGATCCGGCGAGGGCACCCTCGCTCGACCAGCCAGGGCGCCCTCGCCCGACGCCGGCGAGGGCGGCCCTAGCCGGCTCGGCGGGCGACCCTCGCCGGACGCCGGCTTCCCTCTCGCCGGCTCCGGCGGAGGGAAGAGAGAATAAGAAAAAAAAAAAAGAAAAAGAAAAAATAAAGAAAAAGACGAAAATACCCTTAATGGGGTAAATGTGTCACAGTTTGCAAAGTTCGGGGTTTTTCACGTCACAAAACAAAGTTTGGGGTAAATTTGTCACTCGAGGCAAAGTTTGGGGTTTTTTTTGGCTTTTTCCCTATTTAATATGAAGGTGTGTTTGTTTTACGAAAAATGAATTGTCTGAAAAATGTTGTTTTTAAAAAATGATCGATTGTATTGTTTATAAAAATGAATAAATGAAAATTATTTTCATCGTTCATGAAGATATTAAGTATTAAATTATTGTCGATCATGAAAATTTTTCATCGAATAATCATTTTTAAGTGATAAAAACAATTATTTCGAGGAAAATATTTTTCGAATTATTTATTTTTCATAAAATAAATGGAGCGTTGGTTCGATTTAATAACTCCCGATGACTTAAATATGGAGCGGCTGACTAGGGATCTGAATATTTTGATTAGGGGCCTCTCTGGTCCTTATAGGTGCCTGCATTGACTCAAGAGAGCCAACGAAGGATTTATGTAAATCGTGTCGTAACAAGCACGGAAAAACTAATGAAGAAAAGGCTCGTCATATCGTTCCAAGAGCGGACGAAAATCGTCACTTGTACCAATGCATGGTGGGATCATTAGGAAAATGTTTTTTGCGAATTTCAACGTCGAAAATTGCTTGCTTCGAGGATAAGCAGCCTTCGAAAAGTTTTATTTCCAAATGGTCTCAGTTTAGCTGTCGTAAGTGCACAGCTATGGGATAATAATAAACTACTGAAATTCATGCATGAAAGACAAAATAGCTGAGCGGAAAACCCTAAAAAAAATGTCTCTCCTTCCCCTACCGCACGACAAAGGTCAAGGCCGCCCTAACAAACCCATCAGATTCGGCAACCCGCGGAATTGACTTGGTTCTTATCCCCACATTCCATGCATATGAAATGAGATCATGGCCATGCATGAGAGGACCCGCACACGGTGACGTACAGAGCATAGACGCGCGCGGTAAAAACTCGATACCTTCCCGAGAAGATCACCAAGAGAGACCGTGTTCATTTAAACATTTAAACCAATGAATTATAGGCCAGTTATTGTATATTTAGATGATAGAGCATAAAGATGTGCAGTGAAAACCTGATACTTTCATCCGAAAAGATCACCAAGAGAGACTGCGTTCATTTAAAAATTTAAGACAATGAATTATAGGAGATGAGAGATTTCTTTTGCTTAACATTCTCACGTGTGAGCCTCTTGCGTTATGCTGGCTCCTTATTAATTTAGGTACCATTTTGCACCAACATTATTCAAGTAGAAAATTTTCCACCTTAATCCAGCCAAGTTTGGCAAATGTTGGTGAGAAAAAAATCCACCCTTCATACTCCACCTTAATTGCCTCGACCCAGCCAAGCTTGGCAGGAAGTGAGGGGACACCATCCGCCACCTTGATTAGGGAGTTATATCTGAGATTTTTCTTCCTTGAGATAATCACTAGATACTGATACATATTAAAAGTGGGTTAGCATCGCCCATCTGCTCTAATATTACTTATTGGGTCAACATAGCACAAGTCAGGTACCTTCACTCGGAGAGATTTTCAAGAGAGAGTTTAAGTTTGAATCCATCAACATGTTCAATTGGACTTATATTCACTTAAAAATTTAAGCTAATAAGTTATAAGCCAAGTATGATATATCAATTGTTTCATATTACATCTCCATGTGGGATTTCTATTACTTAACACTCTCACACGTGCCCTATAAAGCATAAAATCTTAGATTGAGCGAGCGAGAAAAAAAGAGTTTTGCAAAACCCTAGTTTAGTGGGGAGACGAAAATTAGCATGAAATTTTTGTAGATTATGGCATTTAAATTTGCTAACAAAACGAACCAAGCATTGGGAGTTAGAGCGAGTAACGACCCTCGCCAGCCCCTAATCCGTCATTAATTGTGCAGAAGAAACAATTTTGTACATCGGATACATTACACACCAATAATCAAATTAGTATGTAGAGTTAATTTTTTTTTCCAAGCGCATAGTAATTATTAAAAATGCTTCGTTTCCTTCACATCGCCAGCCATGCGTTGGCTAAGCTTGGTTTTTTCCAGGCTTGGAGAGTGACTTTTCGCAAGAAGGGGGCAGTTGACTTGTCACAAAAAGTCTCTTTCGTGTTTTAGGTTGCAAAGGACGACCAAAGAGAGAGTCTCCCTTGATGGCATCACAAAGTTTGACCTTGGAATCTTGATTACCGTAACGGAGTTGGTTGCGACGGATCTTGTTTAAGGCACTGAAGGTTTTAATTAGTGGGAAAAACTATCGAATCTGTCAGTGCTCAAGCTCTACATTCACGTAGGTACGTGAACGTAGCGACAGTGTAACAAGAATGATCTGAGAATACTGTCGATTGGGAGTTTGATGGTCTAGTTAGGAAGTCAACAATCAGGGACAAAGCCCCCACATACATCGACCAATTTGGATTTTTCGTACTCTTGATTGAGTTGTTGCCGGTAGTTGAGTGAGTCGTTTGATGGGTACATCATTTCGATTGGTGCATAGAGGAAGGTGCCAGAGCATTCGGATAACGCTAGTATCTAGATAGAGAAGCAATTTGATGGTCGACTTACTTCAATAAAAGTAGGTAAATTTTTTGAGCGATCCATGCGTTTGTCCTTTTTATCGAACACATGGGTTCAAATGAGCACTCTCGCAACATTCCTTTGGGATCACCTTGGAGCATAGACATAATTGTTTTCAAAGATTACCGAATGTGTGTGTAACGGGGAAATTGTCATACTAGATGAAAATTAGTCGGGTGCTCAAAGAATGCCCAAACTTTTCCATTGATATAAGAGGAAAAAAGATGTAGGTTAGTTCATTATATACCGTCTTAGTGTGCATATAATGATATCACACATTGTATATTTGAGTGACTACATTCTTTCAAAGATCGGAATTTCAAGTACATACACCTGCATTCCCATTTACACAGATAGAAGTTCATTAATCTGCTAATGGACACCGATTCGCATGACCATATACACTTATACCCTCACACATGATCCTATCTATGCCGATGTCCATGCATCCCAAATTTCATCATATGAATTCATGCGAATCTTTCTCACGCACACTAACTTAATAGTGTAAGCACACATAAGCGCATGAAACGAAAAAGAAGAAAATGGTTTTAAATGGTCGGACAGAGAATACTCAATGAATTAGCTTTGACACTAGAGAAATCAACCCCAAGGTTGGCGCAATTTGTCCGGGCATTGGGGAACCTACAGTTTGGAAACTTGTAATCCGTCGGAAACCTACAAATTGGGTGTAAACTGTTGTGGTTTAGGGCTACTTACACAGGTTAAAGGCCCGAATTTAGGAGGTTCAAGGGGCTTGTAGGGTATTCGAAAGCCCACAGGTCATGTAGTTTTTAATATAATTAGAATATGATATCTTTGTGGGAGTAGCTTTAATATAATTATTGTTTAATTGACCATTATATCTAACATAATATTACAATTTCTCTTAACAGAAAGTTTAGGCGGGAATGAAATTTTTAAGTGAAGTTTTAAGGTTGAAATCCAATGAGTTCACTTATATATTGTAGATTTGAATATGAAGTTTTGGCTATTAGAATATATGTACATCGGATTCATAGGTTCATAGCACATCCATTTCACATACATGGAATGAGCTAGGGCTTGACTGCCAAATTAACCTTTGATAAAAAGTGGCTTTTGAATATCGGCACACTATTTTTGTTTGGGTTTTAGAAGGCCCAAGGTATGGCGGGAATGTGTTTCCGACAAACTGATCAGACTCGGCTTCTTCTATTTAGACAGTTGTTACAAAATCAACAACTTAAAATTTATTATGATAATACAAATTCTTTTTTTTTAATGATAAATTGAATACCCTACATATTTCAGTACTTTCATTTATCGGGAGCATTGCTTGTATTAACACAATTTATAGCCAAAGTTCAGAGATTTGCAATACAGGAAATTGGAATGGGAGATAGTATACTAATCCACTTACCAAAGATAACTGAGGCGTGAAAAATTTCCCTCAATGTGATTTACTATTATATTTAGAATTCTACGATATCAATTATCAATTCCTAATAGAAAATCCCGATGGTGGATTTTTTCATGAAAATATCACGAAATAAGTAATTTTCTCATTTTTCACCATCACAAACGCCTATTTGTCTTTAAGGAGAAGACTCAAGACTCTTCCCACCTTAAACTCTATTTCCCTATTTCTCCAAATATTGCTTTCCATCTTAAGACTAAATCTTATTGATAGGTCAAATTGCCCTTCTTTAGATATTCCAAGCCTTCTAGTGCTACCTGCCATCATGCACAAACCCCTCACCTAACCGTCATTTGCCACCATTGACCCACCTCCTCGCCAATACCATCGAACCCCTCCCCTATGTTCACGCTCGGGTCTGTCTGTCTGTCTGTCTGTCTCTCCTCAACTAGTGAGGTCACGTATCGTGATGGATGGACTCAATCGAGTTCATCTATGATTTTGTTGCAGCTCAATACCTCAATTGAAGATCGTCAGTTGCCATGGACGACCTTGGCCCACGACCTCTGTTGGACGTTCAGAGCTGCTGAGGTCATTCATGACTTGAAGGAGGCCAGCAGTCTCGGATCAAGGTCAATGTCACTGTTAGGCAACTTGGGTCAAGGCCATACCAATTCGCAATGGATTACTAATATTAAACCTAGCTCATGCTTTTCGAAACCCATACCAATTCGCAAATACAAATCATTTTCACTTAGGAATCACCATTGATCTCTTTTTGATGGATTGATTATATACTCAAGTAAAGTAATGCGAGAATTACTTGATTCCCGCAAATTAGAGAATTTAAGGTTGGAAACTTGATTATATTAAATAATCAACTAGTGCCCTTTCAACATCTAAACTTGTTCAATCGTTCAATGAAGTCTTCTTGCAGTGTTTTATACCATTCTAAATCCTAGGATTCAATTCCTAACCAGGCTAAGGGTCCGTTTGGTTCAACTTTGGAGAAATGGCTTTGCATTTCCCCAAGTATCTTTAGAAGAATGGGCATTTGGTGAATGCTGAAGTGTTTGGGTACTCTTATTTTTGTATATTTTGCAAAGTAGTTTTGAGGTGAAAAGAAAAATGAAAAAGAGAAAAGGAAAAATGAGGAGGAGATGAGAGGGGAAGGGTTGGGAGGCAGCCGGAGCCGGTGGGGGAGGTGACTCGGTTGTTGTGGTGGGGAGGCGGGCGGTGGCGGTGGCGGTGGGGAGGCGGCGGGTCGTGGCCTCGGGCGGTGCCGCCCGGGGTCATGCGACCCACGCACCCGCGACCCAAGCGACGTCGCCCGAGGGCGTGCGACCCACGGGACGGTAGTGCGAGGTGACGGTGGTGCGTGGGCGACTAGATTTGGTCGGCTGAGCACCGCTCAGCCCATCGACCTAGGCGACGCCACCTCGAGGCCGTGACCCACGCGACGGCAATCCGAGGCGACGGTGGTGCGTGGGCGGCCGGATCCGCTCGGCCCGTCGCGTGGGTCGCGCGACCTAGGCAACGCCGCCCGAGGCCGCAACCCATGCGACGGTGGTGTGTGGCGACGGCGGTGGGTGGGCGACCGTATCCGCGATCTACTGAGCTTCACTCTTGAAGAAACAAGTCCAACGAGGAAGACGATGAACAATAGTTTTTGAGGGTAAAACAGAAAACGTAATTATCCGTGAGGGCAATATTGGAAAGAAAAAAAAAAATCATTAAACCCCTCTTCAAAGATTCCGAAAAAAATGCCGAATGCCCAAAGCAGTCTGCTAGATTTGGCCAAGAATAGCTCCAAATCTTTGCCGAACCAAACGCCTAAAATTTTTCCCATGGGCTTTCGCTAAAGTTCTCTTTGCCGAATCTTTGAACCAAATTGGCTAATATAATAGCAATCCATGCATCAAAGGGCACAATTGGAATAATAGAAATGTGCAAATAACAAGCGAACATTTGCTTCCAAGAACACTCAATCCCTATTGTAAAGTCCTAAGGGCTTATCCAACTTTGAGCAAAAGAAATGTTTTTGAAAATTTTGGAATATTTATTTATTTATTTATTGCAAAATAAAAATAAAATTTTTTTATTTGAAAATAGGGATTCGGGCTGGGCCCATGGATGAGCATGGGCTGCTGCTGTTCTGCAGACTGGGCCACGGACGTCAAAGGCCTAAAAAGGAATGGGCTCAATAAAAGCCCACTCAACCAAAAAAAACCCAAACAAGCCAAATCAAACTCAACACTCAACACCCTTGTAGTAAAAACGAAGCCCAAATTCACCCAAATTAACACTTCAAGCCCAAGGCTCACTAAATCGAAAATGACTCCAAAGTGCACTACTCCCCCTCCTGTGTCGTCTTCTTTGAGCACGCCCAGAATCACAACTCCAGAACAGAGCACCTCCTAGTCCTATCATAGTAGGCCAAACACACATTCACCAAACCGATGCCGCCGGCGCAGAACCAACGGCCACCACTGGTCACCAGCCACTCTCGAACACAAATACGATGATGCATGACATGCCGAACAAAACAAACCATCAGAAATCCAATCAAACATCATGAGGGACTAGCATTCACCAGGAATCTTCGTTTCATTTCTTCAGAAATATTCACCAAAAGGAAAGGCCAACATCACAGCTATAACACATCAACAACCAAGAAACACGTGAAAGAAAATGTGCACATCCAATATCACCAACCCATTAATTCCGATGGGGAACATGCTTGCTAGTCAACGGGAGGCCTCCTTTTATGAACACAAACAGGCTTATGAGAGTTCAGAGTAGCTCAGATTCGGAATCGACTATGCTAGCTTGGTTTAGGCATTTTGACAAACATATGGCAGTCAGTTCGGGTACACAATACAGAGGCGGGTTTGCACAAGTTTGGTTCAAGCATTTCTTCGAGCATGTGGTAGGCACCGTGCGAGAGGGGAAAACCGAGGCGATTGAGGCTCGAGCTTGCAACGATATTCAGCACAAATCAGTAAATAAACACATTGCCGAGACTGAGGAAGGCTCGCCGACGCTCGAAACCAAGTGCAAGCGAGCGTTGGCGAGTCTCAGCCCGAAGTGCCCCTGGGGTGCCCTCCCTCGGGGAGGGGGAAGAGAAAAAGAGATGAGCGCGGGCCAGAGGGGAGGGCTGAGTTAGGCCCGGCCCTCTCCTTAGGGTTGTTATTTTTATTTTTACTATTATTTTATTAATTAATTTTTAAATTTTTAAATTTTATTGAATTTTTTTTTTAGAAATTAGTAAAATTTATCACCATTGATGAAAATTATCCTAATCCCTATATTATATGTAATTTAATGGAAATTCTTCTTGTTTAGGGGCTAAAAATTAATCCTTTGTAATTTAACCCTAACTAGCCTATTTAAGTTTAGGTGTCAATAATCACAAATCATTCCACACAATTTGATACAGTCTAATGATAATGAACACAACTTGATTCCAGGTAATGGATCGTGATGATATCAAGTCTTAGAAGGTGTTGGTCACTTACTCATTTGATTGTAACGTTGATCACAATGAAAATAGTCATTAATAAATGTGCCCATGTAAACCTACGCAAAAGTCGTATAACTTTTCTATGATGACTTTGTAACCAACTTACATAGCACGGGTGTAGGAATTATAGCTTTTCTACCACACATTTGGTAGTTGATTGATCTATAAAAAAGTTATTTTTTTTTTTACTATTTGTAATTTCTATTCAACGATTTCACATACGATACACCTGTACATGACATTTTTATTTTTTTTTTCTTGAAGTGTTCAAACTATCATTTCAATTACTTCCCACGATGAATGTTGCTTGATTTGCGTTACACATATCGAATAAGACATCATTTTCTTAAACGACGGGCATGTCTCCCCATTAAAGTCATCAGCGGGGCAATAGTAACCTTTCATTTCAAAACTTTTGTATATTTTGCATGGACAAATACCATAACTTGCCAAATGAGAATTATTATTAGTATGTCTGACCAAATCTGCATGTACCCTCACATAAATTTTGCATGGACAAATACCATCACTTGCCAAATGAGAATTAGTATTAGTATGTTTGACAAAATCTGCATGTACCATCACATAAAGGTTTCCAATATATGAGGATATTTAGTGAAATCTCAAGTGTTAAGGCATTGAGCGATAAATTTCAAGATTGACTCTTTCGTATGAATTTGATTGAGGTTCAACCACGGTCAATGACTTTATATCACTCAGTGTGGCAAAAAGAAAAAAAAAATTAAAAGTAGCTTTAAAAAGAAACTCCAAAAGAAAGAAAAGATGGTTAGTGGCCTTCTTCTTGTCCAATTCTTACTCTTTCGTATAAATTGGTTTGGATGACATGGTCAGTAACTTTATATCATTCTGTGTGACAAAAAAAAAGAGTAAAAAGTTGCTCTAAAAAGAAACTCCAAAAGAAAAAAAAGAAGATGGTTAGTGGCTTTCTTCTTGCCCAATTCTTACTCTTTCGTATGAATTGGTTTGGATGATTGAGGTTCAACCACGATCAGTGACTTTATATCATTCTATCTGGCAAATAGAAAAAAAGTAAAAAGTTGCTCTAAAAAGAAACCCCAAAAGAAAGAAAAGATGGTTAGTGGCTTTCTTCTTGCCAAATTCTTACTCTTTCGCATGAATTGGTTTGGATGATTGAGGTTCAATCACGGTCAATGACTTTATATCACTTTATGTGGCAAATAGAAAAAAAAGTAAAAAGTTGCTCTAAAAAGAAACCTCAAAAAAAAGAAAGATGGTTAGTGGCTTTCTTCTGGCCAAATTCCTACTCTTTCGCACGAATTGGTTTGGATGATTGAGGTTCAATCACAGTCAATGACTTTATATCACTCTATGTGGCAAATAGAAAAAAAGTAAAAAGTTGCTCTAAAAAGAAACCTCAAAAGAAAGAAAAGATGGTTTGTGGCTTTCTACTTGCCCAATTCTTATCCTTACAATATTTGAAAGAAAAGAAGAACTTGAAAGGTAGACTAGTGTAGTTTCTCAAAAAGATTCAGCTGGATGACAATATAAGCCTCAAAATCTCATTTACTAATTTATAATTCAACCGCAAATGCCTATATTCAAGTTAAAAATTAATTATTTGGTAAAATCATCCTCCCTCCTTTTTTCTGAGCCAATATGTACAGAATTCTTAAGGTATTTTAAGTACGATAATTTGAAAAATCCCTCTAGACCAGCTTAGCAGCAAATGTGTACTAGAAGTCATAAATCTTTGCACATATTGCATTTGAGTCCTAATTACTTGTTGACCCAATTGAATCATCAACCTTTGCAAAGAGTAAAATCAAGTCATTTTCCATGGAGAACGTCGAGACTTGCCCAAATAGCACTCGAAGGTTATGCAGCAACCTTCAATTTCGCTTCATAATATAGGTTTAGACTTTATGACTTGACAACCACCCACATAATGGTTTTAACGGGCATTTTCCTCCATTTGGACTTGAATATTCAACCCAACCAAGAAATTTGCGCATCCTTGTCTGCCGCGAATTAAGCTTACTATGCTGGAGTGCCCGTCAAATTTCATAATTCCATTAAAAGAATACATATTTAGTCAAATCTAACTTAGCGGCCACAAGTTCAACTATGGTTAATGACTTTATATCACTCTGTGTGGCGAAAACACAAAAAGCTAAAAGTTGCTCTACAAAGAAAGTCCAAAAAAAAAGAAAAAGAAAAGATGGTTAGTAGCTTTCTTCTTGCCCAATTCTTACTCATACAATATTTAAAAGGAAAGAAGAATTGGAAAAATAGACTCGTGCTATTTTGCCAAATAGATTCAGCTGAATGATGATATAAGCCTCAAAATTTCCTTTACTGATTTATAATTCAACCGCAATGATCTTATTCAAATTAAAAATGAACTTTTTCGGTAAAATCATCCTCCTTCCTCTCTTTTGAGCCAATATGTATAGAAATCTTAAGGTAGTTAAAGTATGATAGTTAGAAAAATAAATCACCACCTAGAAAAAAAATCCCCCCACACTAACATAACAGCAAAAGTGCATAAGAAATCTTAAATCTGTGCACAGAATACATTTGAGTCTTGATTAATTGATGACCCAATCGAGTCATCAACCTTTGCAAAGAGTAAAATCAAGTCTTTTTTTATGGAGAACGTCGAAACTTGCCCAAATAGCACTCAAAGCCTATGTAGCAACCTTTAACTTCACTTCATAATATAGGTTTAGACTTTATGACTTGATAACACCCCCATGATGGTTTTAGCGGGCAAGTTCCTCCATTTGGACCTGAATGTCCAACCCAACCCAATCAGAAATTTACGCATCCTTGTCTTCTGAATTAAGCTTACTATTCTGGAGTGCCCATCAAATTTCATAATTCCATGAAAATAACACATATTTAGTCAAAATCTAACTCAATGACCACAAGTTCGTGGATCGAAAGTTATGCTGGCTAAGTTGACAAGGACATCGACCCATGATCTCATCCAAGTGCCAGACGAGACAGGTGCTTCAAGGAAAATAAGAATCAAGTATGGTGCCTAGTCTCCACAGTTTTACATTATTTCTATTCATTATTAACGAGCAATGCACTCGAGAGTCATTGATCCATATTGTGATTAGTCATATACTTTAGATCAACCAATAATGTGCACATCTCAATAGACACATCAATGTCACAGATAAAACCGAGAACGCGAACCTAGTTAGGTTAAAAGAAATATAGGTCTTGATTATCGCTAGTACATGCTCCATTGCATCATATCCAGACAACAATCAAAGATGAGCAAAGATGCACACTAATTCTAGAACATACACCAAACTAATTGGAAGACCATCTAGAATTGTCAAAATACTAATGTGTCACACGATGTACCCATTCGTTAGTATTGGGCATTGAAATGTCAGCTTTAAGGAGAAAAAGAGGGGAGGGCTGAGTTAGGCCCGGCCCTCTCCTTAGAATTGTCAAAATACTAAGAGAGTGTTTGAGTATTTAAGTGATTGCAATTTTCATTGTATCGCTTGTTTCTATAGTGTAATTCCCTATTGCCCTCCCCATGGATATAGGTTCCGATATTCAGACCGAACAACATAAATCCGGTGTCCGATTTCCTTTTCCTTCCTTCTAATTAATTTACCGATTCGCTTAGTCCTCCATATTCCGCAACAGTAACCGAGGAAGACATAGTTGTCAAAATATTAATGCATGGCATAATGTCCACATTCATTAGTATTAGGCATTGAAATGTTAGGTTTAAGGAGAAAAAGAAAATTGACATTGCCTACTGCTAAGCCTCTTGCATCATATCTGAATGAAATTAGACACTTGAGACATCTAATTCGAAGTTACCATTCTAGAACGCCGAAGGTCATGAACGACGCCTCAAATGCAGATCGTATGACAACGATAAAGAGCATGCTTGTACACATTGATATATGGAAAAAGCTACATAATCCAATGTCAAACTACAAATTATTGTATTATAGCCCTGGGACAAGTTCAATAGAAATTGATTAAAGGAAAAATCAAGACGTTAAAGTATAAGAAAGCTTTAGATGAAAATAATAGTTCCATAAATTATTAGTTGAAGACCAAAATCAACACTAGGTTTCGAATTAATACTTTAAAGCAATTTCTCAAAAAAACAAAAAGCAAGAACCTGTGTAGCGAGCGAAAATTCCACTGGTGTTAAAGAATAGCTTCCAAACCAGGACAAAACCCTTTACTTTATATAAATTAATGTGGTCTTAGTCTTCTTCAAGCTCTCGATCGAAATCATATCAAATGGAGAATAAGGGAGGATATTTCACTATGCTTCAAAAGAAAATAGCAAAGTTTTCCGTGCATTTTAATAGTAGAGGTTTCAAAGCTATTATCCTTATCCTTTTTGGGACAAAGAAGCCTGAAATCGTTTTTGAAGAGAGTCCACATGATACGCACAAAATCCGCGTTCAAACATCAGCTTTATCAGATTGGTGTCCATGATGTATTTCATTTAAATTAATTAATGAAAAGATGACAGTAAACACATCAAATATATTACGGATCTAATTAGACAACTGGAAGTCGAAGGACAACATTTCACATTAATCAAAAGTAATTTAATTGAATCAATTGAAAGTTCAACTATGACAAGACACATGGATAAACGTTGATAGACTACTAGTATCATTATCTCTTCTAGCAATAGAAACTTTTGATCAGTCAATTTCTCTCTTGACACTTCATATCACCCTTGCGGGAAGGTCGCAATAGTTATCGCAAAGCCTTGTCACATTCATGCCTTGCAGCTTTAGTGAAAGGTCTATTTGTACCCTTATAGAGTTGAAAATAAGTGTGTTTATGTAAATGTAAAGAATGGGCCATTTACTAAATCAAACATGATTGAGGGGTTCTCCAACTTCCCCTCGTTCACGGAAGATCTCAACGCATGATTTTGGTTTGGGTTAATTTGTGGGGTATTGTGAATAGCACTCTTTTAGATATTAAAAATTTGTTTGGACGCTCAAAACAAATTTTCAACCTATGAGTATCTCTGAAATGTGGATCATGTAGTTTGTCAGGTCCCTCACATTGAATAGCAACTTACTGTTTTTCCATAGAGACCCCACGTGGGGCATCGTTTGGTGGTTAGTCTTTCTTTACATTTTTTGGTTTATTTAAATTGAGACTATCATTTGGTTGATTTTGATATTAAATACTAAGAACAGGTCCTGATTAGCAAACTATCTATTGATGCAATCAAAAGATACTCTGTTCATTATGGAGAAGTTCATCTTTATAGCATTTGTTGATGTTATGTTGGCTTCCCTATTGATGTTTCAGCCGGTCATCTGTTCTAGCAACTTCACTGATCAAGTGGCTCTCCTCCACTTCAAATCGGCGATTGAAATCGACCCAACAAACACGATCAAAGGCAGCAATTGGACCACCAAAGCAAACTTCTGTAAATGGATTGGTGTCTTTTGCAGCAACCGCAGGCAGAGAGTCAAAGCTTTAGACCTCTCATACATGGGTCTCCAAGGGAGGCTCTCTCCTTATCTAGGCAATCTTTCTTTCCTGGCTTCTCTTGATCTTGGTAACAACAGTTTCCATGGGAGAATTCCTATAGAAATTGGTCGTTTGCGCCGCCTAAAAGAACTCGTGCTCCAACTTAACCAGTTTGAAGGAAACATTCCTCCTAACTTAGCCCAGTGCCAAAATCTTGAAGTGATGTCACTCAAAAATAACAGGCTAACGGGTGGCATACCGAGAGAATTTGGCACCTTCCCTAAGTTACAACTACTATTTCTTGGCTTCAACCCCTTACAAGGTCAAATTCCAAGCTTCATAGGCAATATATCCACATTGCAGGTCATCAGTTTGGTCGTGGCCAATCTCACTGGTTCGATTCCTCCAACACTTTTCAATACATCACTCACCAAGGTCGCCTTGACGTATAATGATCTCTCAGGGAGTCTTCCCTCCAATCTTTGCTCCCGCTGGCCTAACATTCAGTCGCTTCTTCTGTCTCATAACCAGTTCAATGGCCTGCTAATAGAGACGCTAACCCAATGCAAAGAGCTTCTCATATTGTCCTTGTCATTCAATCATTTTCAGGGAAGCATTCCTCGAGACATGGACGGCTTGCAAAAGCTGCAGGTGCTCTATCTTGGTTTTAACAACCTGACTGGCACGATTCCTCGAACCATCGGTAACATGTCAAGCTTGCACTCCCTGGACGTATCATTTAACTATATTGGAGGTGACATTCCGAGTGAGATTGGCAAGTTGGTTAATCTGGAAGATTTGAACCTTCTGAGAAATTTGCTGACAGGCAAAGTGCCTAAAGAGGTTTTTAATGTTTCTTCTCTACGGGTTATTAGTTTGACCTTCAATTCCCTCTCTGGAAAACTTTTCTCGGGTAGCGAACCAAGCCTTCCAAATTTGGAAGCACTCTATCTATCAGAAAATCGCTTTGGTGGCAACATCCTACAATGTATTTCGAATTTTACGAACCTAATTATTTTCAGTGCCATAAACAATCAACTCAGCGGACCCATACCCTTGAGTTTGGGCAACTTGAAGAACCTTGAAATAGTTGAGATTGGAAACAATCAGCTAACAGGTGAGACTCATGGGTCAGAGCTCGTTTTTCTCTCTACTTTATCAAATTGCCAATCGCTGCAGTTCTTGATTCTGGCCGGCAACCCGCTTCGCGGCTCCATACCAAAATCTGTCAACTTCTCCAGTTCCTTACAAATTTTACACGCTTCCGATTGTCAAATAAGAGGTCGCATTCCCGAGGAAATAGGTTTCTTGAAGAGCTTGACTTTCCTAGCGTTGAGCGATAACGATATAGACGGCAACATCCCATCATCAATTGGAGGACTAGAAAGCCTGCAAAGGCTATATCTTGATAACAACTATCTTGAAGGACCGATCCCTGATGAGATATGCAACTTGACAAGTTTAGGAGAGTTGCAGCTCCAGCAAAATAGGATATCCGGATCGATCCTGAATTGCATTGGAAACCTCAGCAGCCTTCAAAAGTTGTTCGTAAGTTCGAATAACATGACATCGGTCATACCGGTTAGTTTGTGGAGCCTTCAAGACCTCATCTTCCTCGATTTGTCACTCAATTCTTTCAATGGAGGGCTACCGTTTAGCAAGGGGAAAATGAGAGCTATAAGTAGCATCGATCTTTCTTGGAATCGACTCACCGGCGCAATACCAAGTTCCATCCAGGAGTTTGAAAGCCTTGCTTCTCTCAACTTGTCAAGGAACTCTTTTCAAGGATCGATACCGCAATCAATCGGCAACCTCAAAGGATTGGATTTTCTCGACCTCTCCTACAATGAGTTGTCTGGCACGATACCTAAGTCCATGGAAGGACTTGGATATCTGCAAAATTTGAACTTGTCCTTTAATAAGCTATCAGGAGAAATTCCTAATGGCGGGCCCTTTAAAAAATTTCGGCTCTCTCGTTCATTGGGAATGAAGCACTTTGTGGAAATGCAACTTTGCAAGTCCCACCTTGCAAACTAAATGGAAAGAAATCAACAAGGGACAAGCAGCTCTGGTTACTATTCATTATGTTGCCAATTGTATCGGTTGTACTTTTATTCTTTGCCATTTGTTTGCTTAGAAAACGTGGGAACCCTGGCAAAAATGCTTTAATTTCGGTGCAAAACTCGCCTAGAATTGACCACCCGATGATATCATATCGGGAGCTTTGCTTGGCTACTAACAACTTTATCGAAAGCAATTTGCTCGGAACAGGAAGCTTTAGCTCTGTATACAAAGGCACTCTCGCCAACGGGATAGACGTCGCTGTCAAAGTACTGAATCTCCATATTGAAGGTGCCTTGAAAAGTTTTGACATAGAATGTGAGATTTTTCGCAAGATCCGGCACCGAAATCTCGTCAAGGTGATTAGCTCTTGCACAAATGCTAATCTGAGAGCTCTGGTGCTGCAATACATGCCCAATGGGAGCTTGGAGAAGTGGCTATACTCCAACAACTACAACTTGGGTATCCATCAACGAGTGAAGATAATGGTCGACGTCGCAACGGCAGTCGATTATCTCCACCATGGCCAACCGAAACCCATTGTGCACTGCGATTTGAAGCCTAGCAATGTTCTTCTAAACGAGGACCTGGTTGCACAAGTCTGTGACTTTGGAATTGCAAAGATTTTGGCTGAGAACAAGGTTGAAACACAAACTCGAACTCTCGGCACGATTGGTTACATTGCTCCAGGTACATTTGTTGAATTTTAGCTAATTCAATCCTTTGATTGTGATTATAATGGTATAATATAATAGAGATATATTAACACTTGCCTCTCAATCTTAGTACTTATGTCCTAGAAAGAAAAAGATCGATGGTTCATGTTTTTATTGCACAAACTATGATGCTTGCAGAGTTCGGTTCGGAAGGAAAAGTCTCGACAAAAGGAGATGTCTACAGTTTCGGCATATTGTTGTTGGAAGTGATTACTAGGAAGAAGCCAACCGGTGAAATGTTTGATGCGGATATGAGCTTGAGGCAATGGGTAGGTGCAGCGATTCCAAATAGAATGCTTGACATCGTGGATAGTGAACTCCTTAGCACGAATCTTGAAGATTTTACGCTTTCGGAACTCGAGAGCATAGTCTTATTGATCCTAGAGTTAGGACTAGAATGTTCAAAGGACTTGCCTGAGGAAAGAATGGACATGGAAACTGTCGTGGTTAAGCTCAATAAGATCAAGTTGTCACTTCCTTGACAAGAAAATAAGGTGCTGAACGTGGGATTTGGGCATAGTGTCATCTTAGTTTGTACACGGCCATTTCGTTTCGATGGCAGTGTGTATAGCCATCTGCAATAAAATTCCTGAACTTCTTTTGAGCTTTCTGAGTCACACTCGTGTCGGACTGTGGAAGGCATAACACATATGCTATGTTCTCCAAGTAGAAACATTGTCTTGAGAGTTGGTAGATTTGCCGGTGACGAACATTGTTTCCTTCAAACCAAGGCATGTGCTTAGGCTTTGGTAGGGCATGCCAAGCTCGACGCCTTCTCGTGTCACGTCAAGCACAACTCATGTGCCTTGCGTGTCAAGCTGGGCAGGCCTGGCCTTTCCGACCCACATGCCAAGCCCGGACCCAGCACGTCTTTTGGCCAATTTCATCCCCTTTTCTGTTTTAAACATTTCCTTTATTTTCACAAAAAATACTAATAATTTATTTTGATCCAAAAAAAGATTATTTTGATTTTCCCATATTGAAATTGTCGCTTGAATGATAGCCCAAAAAGTCAAGAGAATACTTGCATAAAGGCGAAAGCAACTAAATGGAACAGACGGTAGCTTGGCCTTCAAAAACTAAAACAAAATAGTTCTCATAATCGATAGTAACAAGACTATTTTAATTGCATGGAGCGATAAAATATTCAGAGTCGTTTTTTTTAATTGTTATAATTCTTTTCCAAAAAGCAAACATCAAATAATATCTTCTTATTATTTCAATGATTAAACAAAAACTTATTCAAAATTATAAAAGAAGAAGTTAAGAGAAGGATGAAACTAGTTGTTGCACTATAGGAACGATGAAATATGATAGGCCTTTTCTTTTGTCTATTATCTCTTTCTTTGGCCTGTTTTCCATTGTTCTCTTTCAAGTGAAATTACATTAAAATATTAAAGTAATACGTAACTGACTGCTAAATGGGAAGTCAAAAAGTGAGATAAAACCCATTTTTGACTTAAATATGTAGATTAAGGGCATTTTTTTTGTTTTGAAAGCAAAAAAAAAAAAACGTTATACAATATGAATATGAGTAAAAACTTATTATCATTGTTTTTTCCCCCTTGAAATTCAAGTAGAATGATTTGAAGTCATCACTTATTTACAAGAAAATTTTCATTCGAGTAGTATTACAACAAAATGGGATATGCAAACATCAATTCATTTTGAACTTCACATTTTCTTTCTCAGGAGATCTACTAAGTGATGGTTGCTGATGGTCACTTCAATCTTCTAGCTATGAACCGTTGCCTTGTGTCATTCTTCTTTCGCTAATATTTAATTGATGGTGGGTCATGTAGTGCCTCGCCCTTACGTAATCTGGCTTTTCAGTTTCAAGAGTAAAAGATGGAAATCATAAGCAAAATGCAGTTTCTAAAAAATCCGTCCCATAGTCTATGGCTTAGGGTCTTCCCTTTCATAGGTTGAGGTGAGCCATAATGATCTAAATGCCTAAATTCTGATGTCATGGGGAAATCAAATGATAACCTAGAGGTCAAGTGACTCACAAAAATCAAATTTATAGGTTCGTTGGTTCGATTATGCATCTAGAAGGGTGAGCATCCCTATGTTGCCCTTTCATAACACATTCTTTGGAGTTTTGAAAACTAAAAATCTGTTATCTGCACTAACTGCAACCATCAAATCATGTGACAATTAAGAAGTTGACTGCATCAAAGACATTTGTTCAAGGCAGACTTGGTGCCTCCTAGATGCCCGACCCACATGATGAGTTGCATAAAAATCACTTTCTATAAAGTGTGCAAACGGGCATTCTTCTTGACCCTTGATCACTTTTTGTGCAAGTATCCGCCCCATGCCGGATATTATTTAAGAGAGGTTAGCTTAATATTGAATAGTCCTAGTTAGGGTGTCAACAATTCAATTGATATCCAACCTGAACCAAAACACTGCAGAAGTGTGCTTAACCCGACCTAAGACCCAAATGGAATATACCTTGAGTGATTGGGTCAGGTTTCAATTTTTTTTTTTCGTATTTTGGTGCAGAGGTTAAGTTAAACATGTTTTTCACAATCCCTTAGGCTGCATTTGGCAATTCAGGATAAAATTCAGGGTATGATAAAATTTATCATATCCTATATTTGGTACATGTTCAAGATAAGATAAAGTTGGATATAAGGGGGATATGGACCGGATAAAATTATCCCATGGGAATATAGGATAAAGGTGATTATGATTTCTAACATCCATAATATGAAAATTATTTTTTTCGAATAACAAACTTCTTAAATTAACAAAATTAAAATTATATTTAATATACATAATATTTGAATTCTAATATAAGAAATTCAAAATAACAAAAAGTAAAAATTTAATTATTTTAATTTAATCTTATTTTTATTTATTTATTAAAATGTAATTCTATTTTATAATATAAATTCACTACATAAATATATATTTATATTTATTAAATATTATAGGTATATTAGTACAATTTACTATTTAATAAGATTTTATTAGAGAATGATGGAAGGGGAAGAAAGAAATAGAAAAGAAATTAATTATAAAAAGAGAAAATTAAAATTAAAAGGAAAATAAAAATAAAATAGCTAAGAGTGTCACAAGATATTTTACCATCTCCGTTAGCAAAAAAAAAAAAAAAAAAAAAATCATTTTATTAATATACCATTTATACCAAATAATATACATGATATGATGTGAATATATTAAATTTTATTACTACAAACACCAAACGGTAGATAGGATATAACAAAATTCTTGGATTTTATATCTTATCATATCCAATCCTATCATGATTAAAAATCTGGACAACCAAACGTATCCTTATGGGTCTATACATCACACATCTCCAAAGACCTTAAATTCCCAAATGAATGCAGGACAAGGAACTTGCCTCATCCCATAAGAATCCCAAACTTGGTCCAATCCATCAACAAATTTAAGTACAAATTAATGCTATAACCAACAAGGTTTGCCCTAGTAGCCATCCTGGGAATGGAGAGGTGGGGGATTTGAATCTTCACCTTCTCAAGGGGGTTGAGGTGGGGATGATTTAGTTTCAAGTATGGATTTGGACTCTCACACCCTACAAAGAGGCAAGACAAAAGTCAAAAAGTGAGAGTTAGAATAGGAGTAGCGTAGAACCGACAAAAAAAAAACTTAGCATTATCTAGAGAAAAACAAACTTTTTTACAAATACCACATGGGGAAGATATAAAGCAAAAGCGAACAATCAACATTTCCATCTCAAAAGCAAACAATCAATCTTTGCTCAACCGAAGAAAAACCCTTTGCTCAACTAAAGCCATCCTGCAAGTAAGAAATGAAGAAGACAACAAATATTAAATGCCTAATGCAAAATATGAAGAAGCAAATTCTCAACCAAGGCACAACTCAATGTTATTGCCTCCGCTTGTTTCACTCTTTTTCTCTTTTCACTCGTTCAATGAGTGCACTAAAAAGAAAAGCCAAATTGTTTCAAACAATACATACCAACATTTTAGGATAAGTAATTTATGCAAGAACACATTTCACCAACTTGGTACCAAATTGAAACGCGCTTTAGCAGCTAATAAAAATAAAAATCTTACAATTGGCTGCAAAATTTATAGTTTCAATGATGTGCCTTACATGAAACGAGCCCCCCCCCAAAAAGTAATATGATGTGTTCTCAATTCATGAAGCTGCAAATGAAAATCAAGATATGACAGTATATAAAGGTCTCTCAAGGTTTCAGGTACAACTTGATCACATTGCTCGAGAATTTTAATTAAAGTTTCAGCGAGTAAGGGCATTCTCTTTCGTGAGGAAACTATGCAATGTCCCATTGATAGAATTTTGAGCTGTTCTCGTCAAAATACTGACATAAGCATCAATCTAGGGCACAAAGTCAGGCAACATTACAACCTCAAAAGTGTCCTATATCAAACTGACACAAGCATCAATCAGACGCACAAAGTCGGGCAACATTACAACCTCAGTGTCCAAATATCAATTTTCCTCTACAATCAAACAAAAAAGAACTATGCAAAAACAGGCAAGGAGATATTGATTAAATCAGTGGTGCAGGCCATTCCACAATATGTAATGTCCATTTTCAAAATCCCTGTGTCAATTTGCAAAGCTATTGAGAAGAAAATTGGCAATTTCTGGTGGAGAAATGGTAACAAAACTGCTGGGGTTCATTGGAAAAAATGGGAAATTTTGAAACTTAGGAAGGGTGAGGGAGGTCTCGGCTTCAAAGATTTCCTAGCTTTCAACAAGGCAATGATAGGAAAGCAAGCGTGGCGTATTTCACAGCAACCTACGTCCCTTTTAAGTCAATTGATTAAGGGCCTATACTATCCACAATACGAGTTTTGGAAAGCTGGAAAAGGTTCCTGACCTTCGTGGGGAAGAGACTCTATAGCTCCACAAGTTATGTGGTCCGTTGGAAATGGACAGAAAATTTCGATTAGAGAAGATAAATGGTTAAAAAGTGGACCAATGGAGGCCTAGCGACAAGAAATGAGCCAGAGAAAGTGGGCGCATTAATAGAACAAGGGAATGGTAAATGGAACGAAACAATGGTAAGGTCGCTGTTTGATGACCAAAGAGTGAGGGAAATCCTTGCAACCCCTATTGGACTACCTACTACAGAAGATAAAATGGTATGGATTAACAACAAATCAAGGTCCTATACAGTGAAAAGCGGCTATTTCACCACTAGAAATCGAGCAGTCAACCCACAAACCACACAACAACTTCCTCTCACCAAATAAAGCCAGATCTCTGGAAATATATTCGGCAATCTGGAACTCTACCCAAAGTTACACAATTTCTCTGGAATGCATACCAAAACGCACTACCTACATTGGACGATTTGCACGGAGAAGAATAGTACTTGATCCATTATGCCCTATCTGCAAACAGGAAGTCGAAACTATCGAAAATACTTTGTTGCTCTTCCCTTGGACAGCTCAAATATGGAGCGCTAGCCCTCCGCAAATCAAAATCACAAGAATCGGGTTAACACAACTCGATGAATTGCTGTACATGAGGAAAGAAGACCCAAGAAGTGCACTAAAATTTGACCTAATTGCCACTACCATGTGGTGCATCTGGAAAGACCGGAACCGGTCCATCTTCGGAAAAAATCCCCTGCACCCGCAATAGACCATGTTCAAACCAATAGCTTTACATGAAGACTTTACAATCTGGAACATAAATGCAAAAGCAGAGAAGAAAAGCGAGACTCACACGCTTAGATGGCAACCCCCGACCTCGGATACACTGCAAATCAACATCGATGGCTCCTTTGTCCGGAATGAAGGCGCGACATCAGACCTTGAGGAGAACAGAGGAGAGGCCGAGCACAAGGGAGCCATCGCTTGTATCTGCCGAGATTCTTAGGGTCGCCTGGTCGATGGTTTTTCCAAGCTGGTGGCGGCATCCTCGGCGGAATAGGCGGAGGCACTCGCTCTCTTGGAAACCCTAGATTTCCTCTCCACCAGATCTAACCGAAGCCTACAAGTACACTCTGACTATTTGCTGCTCGTGCAAGCGGTTCTAGTTGCGACAAAGTCAAGTTGGGAAGTGGCACCGATCGTGGACTGGATCAAGGCAAAAATAAATTACTTTCTGGGCCTTTCTCTGGCCCATTGCAGCAGAGAATCCAATAGACTTGTAGACTGGGTTGCAAGAGCCCAAAGAGATAATTACCTTCCTCATAATTGGGTAACCATCCCCCAACAGCCCTGTTTGATTTATTATGCGCCGATGCTTTTGATGTAATAGCTCCAAACTTGCCTAAGTAAATGAATAGTAATCGTTTTTTTTTCAACCAAAAAAAAAAAACATGTAAACTGCAGTCCTCTACATCCTCCCAACAAATAAAGACAGTCAAGTATGAGATTATATAATTGCTGGTACATGGAATCTTCATAGTCATAGCAATGAGTTGTTACAGAATCCTAAAAGTATAATGCAAAATGCCGAATGCCATCTTGTTGACTAGCATATTAAAAATTTCAGGGAAACAAAAGGAGAATTTCCAATGTTTCCACACTAATATTCAGTGATAACAGGAGAAGCGAGGTAAAGTCACAAATTCCAAAAAGCAATGGATTAACCAAAACATTTTTGCTGATATTGTGCTTCAGTGGACTGAATTCTATGCTGACATAAGTCAGATGAGCATACGTCGTTGAGCCGTTTGACTACAATTTTTTTGGTTATGTTCAATAGTTCATAACCTTTCTTCAAACTTCATCCACTTCCAGAAAATATAAGACTGCCTTAAGCCTAAAGATCTCATGTAATATAACACACATTTTCAAACCACGATGTTGCTAAACTTCAAGTGAAACCCATGTTGCTGCTTGATTATATATATCCTCAATCCAAATAATAAGTATAAGACAATAGGAAACTCAGCCCATTTATCAAATCTCCCAAGTCAACCATTGAAGAGCCCACTTTGGGAATGGAAGAGTCGCTAGCATAGTGGCAACATTCAAGGGACAATCGGCTCCAGTTGGTATACATTATGGTGCCAATTATATCAGCTATACTTTTAGCCTCTCTCATTTGCTTGCTCAAAAAGTGTCAAAACACTGGTAAGAAAAGCCCTCCTGCAATTAACCACCCGGTGATATCATATTAGAAACTTTGCTCTGCTGCTAACAATTTCACCTAAAGAAATTTGCTCAAAGCAGGGAGCTTTAGCTCTGTATACAAATGGACTCTAGCCAACCAGGATGAACGTTGTAGTCAAATTACTAAATTTCTGTATCAAAGGCACTCTGAAAAGTTTTGCACAGAATGTGAGGCTTTCCACATAATTGGCACCAGAATCTTGTCAAGGTGATCAGTAGCTACTCGAACTCTGATCTGAGAGCTCTGTTGCTGCAATACGTGCCCAACAGGGGCTTGGGGGTAGTGGCTGTACTCCAACAAATACAACTTGGGTCTCCAATAGCAAGTGAAGATAATGGTCAATGTCGCAATGGCGCTCGAATATCTCGACCACAGCCAACCGGAACCCATTGTATATAAAGCCTAGCAATGTTCTTCTAAATGAGGGCCTGATTACACAAGTCCAAGACTTTAGAATCGCAATTTGGGCTCAGAACAAGATTGAAACAAGTGTCACTTCCTTGACAAGAAAATAAGGTGGAGACCTGTTCATAGATATTGAACATAGCATTATCTTAGTTTTGCACATAGTAACTTCGTTTCAATGGCTTTGTGTCTAGACATCTGCAACAAAGTTCCTACTCTTCTTTTGCGCATTCTGGAATGGACGAAAACAATGGAAAATGCAATGAGATTCTGCAGGGATGGAAATTTCGAACGATAGTCTAGCTCGGGTCTGACTTCGAAAGGTTTTCTCCTTTAATTTCAGAGACTTCTACTGTATTCTTCATCATGGTTAACCGCGGGTTATCAGGGCCAGAAGTTCCTTCCACAAAAACCACAATTTGAGTGTCGTAGACAGGGGAATCTGGAACTATATATCTTTTTTGACCTTCACTTCACAAAAGGCCTTCCAGAATTGATTCATCAACCTTTGCCCGTAGCCATTTCCCAAAATAAAGGTCATTTTCCGGAATAAAATTGCCTTCTTCATAAGGGATCTCTATGCAATGCTTGGCATAATGACCCAGCTCACCACATGAATAGCAAAAATGTGGCAGCCTTCCGTATTTAAAATCAAGAATTTAAAGGAGCATCCAGGTTGATCTCTACTTTTGCTCCCGGTGAAAAAGACCCTTCCCTTTCCACTTACACATCTAAAACCTTCCCAATCCCCTGAGCAACTACGTTCACAACATCCACACAGTACCATTCAAGGGGCAATCCGTGAATTTGAACCTAAAAGGCACAAGTCGCAAATTCATAACAATGAGAAGGCGTATTGGGTTCCCATGGTTTAAGCAATTTGAGGTGATTTGCGAAAGACCATGGACTGGATTCTACAACTCTATCTCTGTCTCCTTCAGATTTAAACGTAAATGCAAAAAGGCCAGAACCCATGTCGGCAGAATCCATATCTTCAATTCTCCAGGCTCTTTTCATCACATTCGCAAAGGCTTGGAAATTCACGGTAGGATTTGAGAACAGTCTCACAGAGGGTGAGATGGCATTCCTTCAACATATCCCCAGAAACTACTCCATCCATTACCGACCAGAACTTACCTAATCTCTTGCAAAGCAAATGAAAGAGAGCATGGGTATCCTCATCCTCTTCCAATTGGAGCAAGCTCTACGAGAGAGGCAAGTGAGGGAACGAACCCAGGGTAAGACGAATAGAGGTCGAGCAGGCTGTGTGTCGATTGATGTTAAATTGGGAAAGTTCCAAAGGCCGAAGAGAAAAGAATTCCGCATCCAGAAAGAGAGAGAGAGCTGAAGGCTGAGATGACTCAATAAGTCCGCGAAGATTAGGGGCAGAAGATGGAAATTAGGGTTTAGGGTTTATCGAGCTGCCACCATGGGTTCTTGTAATTGGGAAAATTACCCAAATAGTACCAGAGCTTTAATCCCATGTGTAATACGAATTTTGAATTTTTAAATATTTTCATATACTCTAAAGAGTATATTGAACATTTACCAGTAGTTTATGGGTCATATTGAACAAATTAAAAATTTAGGAATTATATTACACATGGAACAAAAAGTTTAATAACCATATTGCACATTAGACTAAAGTTTAAATACCATTATCTTATTATTGTCGGGAAATACTATAAATGTCAAAATTCGTGTACGATGTTCATTTTAATGCAAAAAATTTCTTTCGGATTACTTAAGTACCACTTTGTTTCGCCAATTTTGTTCCCACAACGAAAGATATGTTTCGGCTTTTATTAGAGGAGACTCAGGTTCAGTGCTTAATTCGGACAGAGGATATCAAAATGCAAATGTTATTTTCAATCTACACATTACAACATTGATGGTCGACAACTTGCAAACTTTCACCTCGATTCTAAATTATATCGGAATTTAATCAATGACACAGCTTAAGGGATAGTTCGGCGCAAAGTTGGAATTTAATTAACAGTGATGCCCTTGGATAGAAAACACAATATCAGAATTTAATCAACAACGTTAAGCTTGTGATACAACATTGAATTTAATCAATGACGCCGCACCGGACATAAATACTCATTGGAATCTAATCGATGACAGGAATCTAGGAACTGCAGCTATGAAACTAAAGTGCGATAAAGTAAAGATAAAGTAAAGGCATTTGATGTATTGTTTGGGGGGCTCTTCGTTGGATGACTCACGGTATTTATAAAGTAATTTCGTAATCGTTGAATAGTTACTCCTTCCTTGGTAACTGCCTCTAACCTTTTTGCATGTTCCTCTGCCTTCCTTCTTTTCTCTATAATTGCCTTGATCATGTTGTACTGCTCCAGATTCGTCAATGGTGGTTGCATGACTTGTTCACTAAACAGTAATCGTTCTTTGACTCTGTGTGGTCTTTTGTACATTCGATTATTTCCACTCAAATTTCACTGTCAATACTGCTTGAATTTCGTATCTATGGCATTATTTTGATATCTAGACACGTGGTAAGTCCTTTGCTTGCCATCGAACCATATATTTCCATTCATAGGCTCATCCACATTCGATCAAACATCCTTGTGCATCTTGACTTTTTCCTCATCCTCGTGACTAGCACATGACTTTTTACTACCTTCTATCCACATGATCGGCACATGATGATATTGGAAACTTTGGGTGTCAACATATTTAAAAAAAAAAAAAAAGATAACTTAAGTTTCAACTTCGATCTGTCTCGTTGATAATCCGACATGACCATATTGTATTAATTTCTTAGTTCTATGTGACTCACTGGCGTGCTCAATCAGCATATAATTCCTAAACGACGTCGTCTAAAAATTATAAATAATGATCGTTTAAGTGCCAAATTTTGTTTAAAGTGATCAATTCGATATTAATCGTTATCAAAAGCGATCACTTCAAAGTGATGTGCATGCCACATGGACTGGATTTTTTTTAAATAATATGCCAAGTTATATAAAATTTATAATTATAAAAGCCACATATTATTTTTATGCCAGAATTTTCCTTTAAGTAATCGCTTTTTCTCCAATTTGGTACTGAAGTGATCTGAAAAAAAAAAACTTTTGATGCTAAAATGAGTATCGTACACAACTTTTAGCATTTTTAGTATTATTTTGTTTAATATTGCCTAATAATTCTACAAGCATATTGATCGTGTGATTGTATTATGCGTAAGTGATCTCTAGGCTTAAGCATGACTCTTTGATGATTTAAAGGGCAATTTTACACATTGAGATATGCAAAGCATCACTTTGACGAGCAAGGAACTACGATGCCTTTATTTTGCAAAAAATCAATTATTGAAAAATCACTTTCCTTGAAATATTGTTTGCGTCGCTTGGAAATGCTTTCATTATTTACAATAGGTCCTGCCTAAACTGTTGGTTAACAATGCTAATGTTTTTTGATAAATTTATTTCTTAACGAAACAAGCAAATCATTTTAAAGAAAAAACCTTCTAGAATCTTTCATTTTCTAGGTTGGGGTGAGCTACAATGATTCGAATGCATTCTAGGAGATAGCCACCAATAATTTAATTTCTTTGTCAATTACAAACAAAAAATTATAGATGTCATGGGAAAACAACTAATCACCTAAAGGTCAATTGGCCCGTGAAAATCAAATATACATACATACATACATACATACATACATACATACATATATATATATACCGGTTTGATTATGCATGGTTGAGGGGGAGCACCTCCACGTCGTCCTTTTAATATCACATTCCTTGATTAAATTCTTTCATGTATACATACACACGTACGTACATACTTATATAACTAAAAGTTTCGTTATTCACTCTCAAGTGTAATCATCCATCACATCATGTGACAGTTAATGACTCCATTAAGTTGAAGCTATTTGTATGTGGCGGACTTTGGTGCCTCCAAAGATGGCCCATCCCACTTGATGAGTTGCATAAAAAATCATTTTCCATAAAAGCGTGCAATAGGCCCGTTTTTACTTGATCCTTCATAACTTTTCGTTCGAATATCCACTACATGTCTATTGTTTTTAATCGAGGGATCACTTAAAATGGTAGCACTAAATAGTTTTCACCCAAGCATTGTAACTTATAAAAAAAATCTTATTAATTTTTTTTTTACTTAATGGTGTCAAATTCTTATTGGTTATTTAAAGAAGACAATCACTAAATTCATGACCTCAAAAGAACCTCAATCTAAGGTCATGGCAGAGAGAGCGAGACACGATTTTCTGTTGTTTTGGTTGTGGTGGCACATGTTCTAGTGCAACCGTGGAGCTCACAATGGAGGCGCTGGTGAATAAGACAGGCTGAGCACTAAAATAACATAAATTCAATGGTGAGATCGAGCAAAAGGAAATTTTGCAAAAACCTACCTCGGTAGGGGAGATAAAAATTTGCGTGAAAATTTCATAGATTATGGCATATAAATTTACTAACATTGGACCAAGTAATCAAGATGCAAACGAGGTGACCCACCCTTGCTAGCGACTCGTCCATCATTGATTATGCTTAAGAAACTATTCATCGCATCAAATGTGTCATTTATCAATTTTAAATTTGTGGAACTGTAAGGTTCCAATATGTGTAGTTAATTATTTTCCAAGTGTGCAGTAATTATTAAGATTTCATTTGTTTCGTAGAAAATATGATTTTTCTAAATAAAAAAAAATCTAGAAAAATGATAATTTTTTTTTTTTTATGTTAAGCTAAAACTAAAAACTATTTTTCGTTGTTTGGTACGAAGAATCTGATTTAATTTTTCTGAAAAATTATTTAAAAATTTTAATTTTTAATTTTTTTCTTTCTTTTTTTCTTTTTCGTGGGGAAAATGATAATATTTTTTTGTTTAAAAATTACCCAAAAAATATGCGGTAGGTCTCGACCCGGACAGCAGTCGCACGGGCAGCGCACGACGGCAGAGCGAGCCTGTCGAGGGGTAAGGCAAGGAGGCGGCGGTCAGCGACGACGTGTCGCGGACGAGGATGGAAGACAGGGAGCAGAGAGATATCGCCGTTGCCGAGTGGGAAGCGAAGAGACGCGGAGAGAGAGAGAGAGAGAGTGTGTGTGTGTGGCGAGATCGAAACGAGATTGCAAAGGAAAAGCCCAGCAGATCTAGAAGATGAGAGAGAGACCTGATCGGGGGATCGGAGAAACCCTAAGATCGAACCAAGAGGGAGAGAGACGGAAGCGACAGATCTCTTGCTTTTTGCGGAGGCAACGACGCGGAGAGAGACGATGATAGGACAAATCAACGCAGCAGAAGCGCACTCCCCAGAGGAATGATTCTTCTTAGAGAGGTCCACTCACCGGGGATCGAGAGGAGAGAGAGAGTGGGAGCGAAAGGATTTTAGAGAGAGAAATCAAGAGAAAAGAGAGAAGGTTGGAGGATTTGGGTGTTGAGGAAGAGGACGAGACGAAGCGTGAGAAAGAGGGGGAAATGTGTGTTTTCCTTTTTTCAGAAAGGGAAATCAGTTTCCCCAACTTTAGAAGGGAATTTTCTGTTGGCTGGAAAAAATTTTCTTTAACGACTCATTTTTTACGCCCTAAACGTCGGAAAAGGAGAAAAGACTTTTTCCGAAAAATATTTTTTGTGTGAAGTAAATAAAGTCTCTGTTCGTTTAACAAAAAATGTAGTATTTTAAAGAATTTATATTTTTCAAGAAGTAATTTTCCATAAAAATGACAATATTTTCCGATTTTCGGTTGAAATCGAAAAAAATGAAGTAAAAAATATTTTTTGCCATTTTGTAAGGAAAATATTTTTTCTCCATACACTCATTTCAATAATTATTTTATTTTATTTTCTTAAATCGATTTTAATTGTTTTTTAATTTTCTTTTCTTTTTTTCTTTCTTCCTTAGCCGGTAGCAACCTTGAGCGAGGCTCGAACCATGTCCAACTCGTCGGATCTAACAAGGCTCGAGCTCGCCCGACGCCTCGAGCAAGCTTGGGCAAGGCGAGGCGGCGAGCTTCGACCTCATTGGAATTTGGTGAGCTCGAGCTCACCTGTGGCCCATGTCGACCGCCACCATGGCCGATGACCGCCCGAAGAAGAATGGGAAAAAAAGAAATTTTAAAATTTTATATAATTAAAAAATCGAATTTATTTAAAAATAAAAAAAATAAAAGGAAAAAAATGTTTGGTGAAAAAAGTACTTGGTTTAGAAATGAAAGAAAGATGATGAAAAAAAAAGGGAAAATAATTTTCCCACTTTTGAAGGTGTTTTTTTCCCTTAATGGAAAATATTTTCCTTGAATACTTTATTTTTCATTAACTAAACGTTGGAAAATTTGAAAAATGTTTTTTTAAAAGCTATTTTTCGTGAAACGAATGAAACTTAAAAAAAATTGCTTGATTTTCCTTCACGATTATCAGCGATGCGGTGGCTAAGTAAGCTTTTTTCCATGCTTGGAGAGTGACTTTTCGAGAGATGCGAGCTGTTGACTTGTAACAATCTCTGTCGTGTTTTAGGTTGCAAAGGACGACCAAAGAGAGAGTCACCGTTGATGGCATCACAACGTTTGACCTTGGGATCTTGATTACCGTAACGGAGTTGGTTGTGATGGATCTTGTTTAAGGCACTGATGGTTTTAATAAGTGAGAAAAACTATCGAATCTGCCAGTGCTCAAGCTCTACATTTCACGTTGGTACGTGAGCGTAGCGACAGTGCAAGAAGAATGACCTGAGAATAATGTCGATTGGGCGTTTGAGAGTACTTCGAAAGTCAACAATCAGGGACAAAGCCCCCACATACATCGACCAATTTGGATTTTTCGTACTCTCGATTGAGTTGTTGCCAGTAGTTGAGTGAGTCATTTGATGGGTAAATAATTTCGATTGGTGCATAAAGGAAGGTGCTAGAGCATTCGAATATCACCAATATCTAGACAAAGAAGCAATTTGATGCTTGACTTACTTTAATAGAAGTAGGTAAATTTTTCGAGCGATCCATTTGTTTGTCCTTTTTGTTGGACACATGGGTTCAAATGAGCGTAACATTCCTTTGGGATCACCGTGGAGCATAGATGTAATTGTTTTCAAAGATTACCGAATGTGTGTGAAATGATGAAATTGTCATATCATATGAGAATTAGTCGGGTACTCAAAGAATTCTCAAACTTTTCTATTAATATAAGAGGAAAAAAGATGTAGGTTAGTTTATCGTATACTGTCTCAATGTGCATACAATGAGATCACACATTATATATTTGAGCGACTACATTCTTTCAAAGGTCGGAATTTCAAGTACATACACCCACATTCCTGTTTACACACATAATAGAAGTTCATTAATCTGCCAATGGACACAGGTTCGCATGACCATATATACTTCTGTCCTCACACATGATCCTATCTATGCCGATGTCCATGCTTCCCAAATTTAATCATATAAATTCAAACGAATCTTTCTCACGCGCACAAACAAAATAGCATAAGCATACATACTTATGCGCGTGACAAGAAAAAGAAGAAAATGATTTTAAATGGCTGGACAGAGAATACTCAATGAATTAGCTTTAATGGTAGAGAAATCAACCCCCAAGGTTGGCGCAATTTCTCGGGGCACTGGGGAATCTACGGCTCGGAAACTAGTTATCCACCGGAAATCTACAAATTGGTGTAAATTGCTGTGGTTTAGGGCTACTTACACAGGTTAAAGGCCCGAATTTGGGCGGTTCAAGGGGCTTCTATGGTATTCAATAGCCCGGGAAGTCGAGTGTGTATGCATGCCCTCTGAAACTTCCATTTAAATTAGAATATGAGATCTTCGTGGGAGTACTTTTTAATATAATTATTGTTCAATTGACCATTATATCGAAACATAATATTGCAATTTATCTTAACAGAAGGTTTAGGCGCGAATGAAATATTTAGGTAGAATTTTAAGGTTCAAATCCACTATTGAAGATCTGAATTTGAAGTTTTGACTATTAGAATATATGTACATAGGATTCATAGTTTCATGGCACATCCAATTCACATACATGGAATGAGCTAGGGCTTGAGGAAAGCCCAATTAACCTTTGATTAAAAGTGGTTTCGGAATATCGGCGCACTATTTTTGTTTGGGTTTTTGAAGGCCCGAGGTATGGTGAGCATGTGTTTCCGACAAATTGATCAGACTCGGCTTCTTTTATTTATACAGTCTTACAAAATCAACAACTTAAAATTTATGATGATAATACAAATTCTTTTTTTTTTTTAATGATAAATTGAATGCCTACATATTTCAGTACTTTCATTTATACGGAGCATTGCTTGTATCAACACAATTTATGGCCAAAGTCCGGAGATTTGCAATAAGGGAAATCGGAATGAGAGATAGTATACTAATCCACTTACCAAAGATAATTGAGGTGTGAAAAATTTCCCTCAATGTGATTTACTAATATATTTAGAATTCTACGATACCAATTATCAATTTTCAATAGAAAATCCCGATTGTTGATTCTTTTTATGAAAATATCATGAAATAAGTAATTTTCTCATTTTTCACCATCACTAGCACCTATTTGTCTTTAAGCAAAAGACTCGAGACTCTTCCCACCTTCAACTCTATTTCCCTATATCTCCAAATATTTCTTTCCATCCTAAGACAAAATCTTATTGATAGATCAAATTGCCCCTCTTTAGAAATTCCAAGCCTTCAAGTGCTACCTACCATCATGCACAAGCCCCTCACATAACCGTTATTTGCCACCATGGACCCACCTCCTCACCAATACCATCGACCCCCTCCCCTATGTTCACTCTCGGGCCTCTCTCTCTCTCCCCATCAACTAGTGAGGTCATCTATCGTGATGGACGGACTCAATCCAGGTCATCCATGATTTTGTTGCAGCTCAATACCGAATTGAAGATCGTAAGTTATCACGGACGACCTTGGCCCATGACCTCCATCGGATGTTCAGAGTTGCCGAGGTCATTCCTGACTTGAAGGAGTCCAGCAGCCTCGGATCAAGGTCAATGTCGCTGTTAGGCAACTTGGGTCAAGGCCATCGGAAGGAAGAGTCAGAGAGGGATGACAAGCCACTGGATAGTGTGCTGACGGCTAGAGGCAATCCTTAGTGGTAGTCGATGATGGTGGTTGAGTTTAGGGTTTAGGTTGTTATGGTTTGGGATAATTTTTTTCCTTTGGAATGGATTAGGTAGGTATATGGAATTTAGGATTTGGCGAGAGAATTTTCAGAAAGTTGTAAATAAGACCATAAAGACAACAATGTAAAGTCGCAAAGTAGGGTCAACAATATCTTGTAGAAAGCTTGAAATTCCATGTGTAAAATGGTGGGGATGGCTCTTTGTTTTCCATTATAGACCTCAATTAATTTTTCATCTTCTCCATTTTTTTTAATTTTTTTTTTCTTCGTCCGATGTAGTTCTGCCTTTCCTCTTTCCTCTTAACTTTATCATTCTATCGTTTCTCCCTCCTATACTATGAGATTCACTCACATAGTTAATTTTTTCCTTTTTCGTTGTTTTCAGTTTTGTCCTCTTTACCACTTCATTTCTTTTTATTTGCAAAATTTACTTTTTCAGTTTTCTTTTATTATATACTATTTTTTTAGCACACATTATATAATGCTATATAATGCTATATAATGGTAAAATAGCATTATATACTATTTTACCAATTCAATTTTTCTTTTCCTATTGTCTATAATGCATTAAAATCTGAGTTAGCAAATGGCCGTCATTATTGATCAAAATCTAACAATAACTATAATATCAAAAGATATATTGATTTTATTATTTTTGAAAGGCTAAAATACTAACCAATACAGCTTTTATTGAAAAAGAGACAAAACATATATTTTGTCCATAAAAAATTATAAATTTACTTGAAAGAAGCATAACATTTCAAATTTAATCACAGGCCAAAATGAGACACTTTTTCTTAATGTTAATATGTATAGTTTACTATGGGATTGACAAAATAACTATAAACATGCTTGGATGGACTTAGCAAAAGTATTAACGACTTTGTATCCGAAATGGAAAACTATTTTCTTTCAAAAGACTGCATGAAAGGCCTTAAATATGATGCATGATCGCATGATCCAACAAATCATTTATTAGTATAATGTAAAACTCTATAATGTGCAACCTAAGCTAATATTTTTGGTATTTTCTTTGGAAAACGAAATTAATCTAAAATTTGCATGAAGATTTAAAGTCGCTATAATGAACAAAAGACATGCATTATGTTGGAAAATCCCCTATGTTGTTTGGAATATAACAAAACAATCAAATGCTACTAATGTGTGTAGTGGTTGAGTATACCAGGTGATATATGCACAAACCAATATGCATAAAACCATGTGAGTTAGTATGAGAAATGCTCTGTCACAGCCAAGAGTGTTACACCCTATCGAACAATGGCAGCCGATATCAAAAGTGAACAAGATATTGAGTGTTAAGATGCCTAGAAGTTGTAAGGACCTTCAGATAAAATGAACATCTAGAAGGACCTTGATCGAGGGTGAATAGGTCGATGATTTGAAGGTACCAAGATATAATGAACAGTTGGATGGACCTAGTGACGGTAAACAAGGCTAGAACGAGAATGTTCGGTAGATCTTCAAAGGACTATGAAAGCGAACAACTTGGTTAGGTCATAATTGCCAATTTGCTTGGAAGGACCAGGAGATAGATATTCAGATTGTTATCATGAGCAACGGATCATTATTAGGAGTAGTAGATTGTTGGTAGGAGTAGTTGCCAATATCAAATGAGGTGGAAGACTATAATGATATCGATGACCTGTGTGAGTTTAGTGAAGACTAATGAAGATATCAACAACAAGAGAACAAGTCTAAAATGATGAGGATTTCATGAAAACTTAGAGATATCATGATCAATCTTTCATTAGTAATAAAGATATCTACAAGAGGAGAACAAGTCTAATATGATGAGAATTTAATGAAGACTAACCATGGTCAATCTTTCGTCAATTAGAAGTCTTTGGAAGCCGACATCCTCTGAAGGATCATTGAATGATTGATTGTCCTCACCCTTGTGGTGCACCCAAGCTTGCGACCTACTCATGGTACTTGGAGGTATCATGGTCAAACTTATGATTCGGCTAATGGATTACTAAGATTAAACCTAGCTCATGTTCTTCGAAGCCCATACCAATTCGCGATTTATAGTTCAAGTTTTTAAATACAAATTATTTTCACTTATGAATTGCCATTGATCTATTTTTGATGGATTGATTAGATACTCATGTAAAGTAATGCGAGAATTACTTTATTCCAATAATTGCGCCTAAGGAATGAGTTGGACGGCTAAAATGTCACACTTGACAAATCTAGCTTGTAGGCATCATTGATGGTGGCTCGCTTTTCGCTCTTCCATTGGTCCACCTATACCCCGCATTTAATGGAGTTTGACATTAATGATGCCGTAGTTGCCAACTCGGCAAATTTAGACTTTGGTTATTAATGAGGGGTCCATGTATCGTTCTCCGATTGGTCCACGTGTGTGCCACATTTTCTAGAACTTCCAAGATATTTTTGACCTCCATCATGACCTTTGAAAAGTCAAGAGACACCTCATTCTCCTTCATTTAATGAAGGTATTCAAGAATTTTCTTTACTTTATTCTTTTCTTCCTTAAGAAGGCGGTCTAAAGAATTCTATCGTCCAAGTTAGTTTCGGGGCTGGAAAATAGATTATTAGGTACACCTCGAAAAATCGAATCATGTACACCCAAGGTTCGGCCATCATGCACCATGCTTGCCAAATTGTTTCCTTCAACGGTTGGTTGGTTTAAATAGTCGGTTGTCATTCGGTCGGTTCAAAGTTAATCCTAAGGTTATCCATGGCCTAACACTAAGCCAAGGCACTCATGAACCTTAGAATTAGTGACAGAATAGCCGGGTCTATCCCTGAACTCATCCCGATTAGCACCCGATCCATCCGTATGGCTCATGGTGGGTGCATTACCAATCCATGATCAGACATCACCAATTTAACATTCCTTTCCGATCACTAAGAATTAAATAGGGAATGATGCATTTTTGGTTGGAAGGTGATTGCGTTGGATCGTCCGTGCATTGGTGCATAGCTGGGTGGAATCACCCACGGCCGAGCACTATGACCGATCGTGACCATTTGTCGATCCAAAATCATCCTGTGTTCAATTCTCAAGATATTCGTTCATACCCTATTGAGCAATACCGTTGAGCAAGGTTTTTGGCAAGACCTTGCTCGACCGCCGCATTGCAGTGTCACAGTGGCACCACCAAGCTCAGTCTTCGCCGCTGCGCCAAACTCATCCTGGTCCTTTACTGTTTATCCGACGAAGCTCACCGTGCCATTGCTGCTGTTAGCACCACGCTGCCCCTGTTCTGATCAAACATAAACAAAGATGCACACACATGTCCTATCAATATATGAAAAGGCTAAATAATCCAATGTGAAACTACAAATTATTGTATTGTAGTACTGAGACAAGTTCAATAGAAATTACTTAATGGAAAAATCAAGACGTTAAAGTATTAAAAAGCATCAGATGAAAATAATAGTTCCATAAATTATTAATTCAAAGTGAGAGGACCAAACAATCGCTTGTATATCTTAAAATAATTAGTCAATGGAAAATATTATCATTATTAACAACAATTTATATTTAAATATTATTGTAAATTATGAAAAAAAATTGTTCATTTATTTTTCTAAGCGATACAAGCGATTATTTTTAGGAAAATTTTTTCCAAATCATTTATTTTCTGCGAAATAAATGGATTCAAATCAAAATATGAGATCTTTGTGGGACTAGTTTATAATATAATTATTATTTAATTGACCGTTATATGGCAACATATGTTACAATTTGTCTTAACAGAAGCCTTAGGCGGGAATGAAATTTTTAGGCAAATTTTTAAGGTTGAAATCAAATGAGTTCGCTCATATAGTATGGATCTGAATCTAAAGTTTTGACTATTCGAATAGATGTGCACCGTACTCATACGTTCATAGCACATCCCTTTCACGTATATGGACTGAGATAGGGCTTAAGGAAAGCCCATTAACCTTTGATTATAGGTGGTTTTTAAAGGCCCAAGTTATGGTGGGAAAGTGCTTCCCACAAAACTGTTTATATAGATAGTCAGTACAAATCACATGAATTCTTTGTTTTTTGTGATATATTGAATACCCTATACATCTCAATACTTTTATTTATATGGAGCATTGCCCGTATTAACATATATAACGGACAAAGCTCAGAGATTTGCAGTAAAGAAAACTGTAACAGGACATAGTATGCTGACCAATTCACCAAAGATAATTGGAGGCGTGAAAAGTTTCTCTCAATGTAATTTACTAAAAAAATATGAAACTTAGAGATATCAATTATCAATTCTCAGTAGAAAATCTTGATTGTTGATTCTTTTACTAAAAATATCAAGTAATTTTCTCAGTTTTTATGACTAGGCAGGCTTATTGTTTTACAATTAGCTATAAAAGTACCCTGAAATACCCTGAAACAAGTTTTTACTTGAGCAGAACAATCATCATATGCCATGTGTCATGTTCGTAGTGGATAACCACCATCACTAACACATATTTATGTTTAAGGAAAAGACTCAAGACTTTTCGCACCTTTAACTCTATTTCTATATTTCTCAAAATATTGCTTTCCATCCTAAGACAAAATCTAATCACAACAAAGATCAAATTACCCCTAGAAATTCCAAGCCTCCAAGTGCTAGCTTCCATCATGCACAAACCCTCACTTTCCACCACCCACCGTCGTCTGGCACCGTTGACGCCCCTCCTCACTAATATCATCGACCCCCTGCCCCTACGTTCACGCCCCTCCTCACTAATACCATCGACCCCTCTCTCTCTCGGCCCCTACGTTCACGCATGGTTCTCTCTCATCCCTCTGTAAACAACTGAGCCCTCTCTCTTTCGGTCCCAATAGTGTCTGGTGACCTTGATCAACGGTCCCGGACCGCGATGGACGACCTCAATCCAGGTCATCCATGATTTTATTGCAACTTGCAACCTTGATTGAAGATCGCCAGTTGCCACGTACGACCTTGGCCCACGACCTCCATTTGAAAGGGACCGCCGAGGTCATTCATGGCTTGAAGGAGGCCAGCAGCCTCAAATCAACGTCAATGTTGCTGTTACGCAACTTCAGTCAAGGCCCAGAGAGAGAGAAAGCCTGATTTCTAAAACAGTTAGCTTTTTGACAACTTGTAATTTCTATTCACACACGATACACCTATTTTATTTTATTTTTAAATTTCTTTAAGTGCTAGAACTATCGTTTCAATTACTTCCCATGACGCAGATTACTTGCCCCATGTCATGCGTATCAAAGAAGACATCATTTTCTAAAGCAACAAGCATGGCTCCCAATTAAAGTCATCAATGGGGTAATTATCAAGTTTTCAATTTAAAACTCTTGTACATTTTGCATGGACAAATCCCATCACATGCCAAACAAGAAATATTACTAGTATGTCCAACAAAATCCCCATGTACCATCACATAAAGGTTTTCGATAGATGAAGATATTTAGTGAAATCTCAAGTATTAATGCATTTTTGTATGAATTGGTTAGGATGATTGAGGTTCAACCATGGCCAATGACTTTCTTCTTTATCAGTCTGTGTGGCAAAAAGAAAAAAACTTAAAAGATGGTTGATGGCTTTCTTCTTTATTGGTCCCCAGTTTGTGATTTTCTTCTTGCCAAATTCTTACTCTTACAATATTTAAATGAAAAGAAGAACTTGAAAGGTAGACTCGAGTGATTTCCTAGAAAGATTCAGCTGAATGACAACATAAACCTCAAAATCTGTTTTCGGAGTCCCACGTATGTCTTCACTTTTCGAGCAAATTCCCTTTACTTATTTATAATTCAACCGCAATGACCTAAATTCAAGTTAAAAATTAACTTATTTGGTAAAATCATCCCCCTCCTCTTTTCCAAGACAATCCGTACATAAATCTTAAGGAATTTCAAGTGCAATACTTTAAAAACAAATCATCACCTAGAAGAAATCCCCCTACACTAGCATAACAACAAAAGTGCACCAAAAATCTTAAATCCTTGCACGAAATGCATTTGAGTCCTAATTATTTGATGAGCGCAATCAAGTCATCCACCTTTGCAAAAAGTAAAATAAAGTCTTTTCCATGGAGAATGCCAAAACTTGCCCAAATAGCACTCGAAGCCTATGCGGCAACCCTTAATTTCACTTCTTGATATAAGTTTAGGACTTTATGACTTGATTATACCCATAGAATGATTTAAGACTCAATTATACTTTTCCATTTTCATAGAACCTTATTGCAGCAATTGAAAGGGTTGACACTTAATTACAGTTCGTACATAAGATGAAGACTTTTGGTACAATTTCCCCCAACACATGACTATGACATTTTTAATAAAGCAAACACTGCATGCCAAGCATTGCATTAAGGAAGGGTTAATCTGCTATAACAACCTATTAAATTCGAACATTTTATGTCGCTATTGCGCTTCACTGGAGGATCGTCGCTGCGCCTTGCCTTTGCGTCGCTTTAGCCCTGCTCAATCACTTTTTAGCAATACCAAGCGCACGCCTCAGCCATACCGCAACTCACTGCTGCAGCCGCAGAGATCCTAGTTTCCGGGTAAGTTCAGGTCTTCCCGGTGCCATCCAGACCATGCTCGACCGCCGCACTGCAGTAGCACAGCGGCAACACCAAGCTCAGCCTTCGCCACTGCACCAACTCATCCTGGACGCTCACTGTTTATCCGACGAAGCCCATCGTGCCGTTGTTGCTGTTAGCACCTCGCTGCCCCTGTTCCGATCAAACATGAACAAAGATGCACACACGTGTCCTATTGATATATGGAAAAGCTGCATAATCCAATGTCAAACTACAAATTATTGTATTATAGTACTGAGACAAGTTCAATAGAAATTAATTAAAGGAAAAATCAAGACGTTAAAGTATTGAAAAGCATTAGATGAATTAATAGTTCCACAAATTATTAGTTCAAAGTGAGAGGACCAAAATCAACACTAGGTTTCAAATTAATACTTCAAGGCAATTTTTCAATAAGACAAAAAACTAGAACCCGTGCAGCCAACGGGAATTTTACTAGTGTTAAAGAAAAGCTATTAAACCAGGACAAAACCTTTACTTTATACAAATTAATGTGCACTTATCCTTCTTTAAGCTTTCATTCGAAATCACGTCAAATGGAGAGTGAGGGAGGATTTTTCACTATGCTTCAAAAGAAAATAATGAAGTTTTCTGCGCATTTTAATAGTAGAGATTTCAAAGCCATTATCCACTGGATGATAATGCGTGTTGTGACATCTACAATCCAACCCCGATTTTTAGAACGGAATTACATCGACAACCAATCTTCGAACAGGATTACAATAAGGATTGGTAGCCTCCAAAAACGCCGAAAATGCCACCTTGGGACGAAAACTCGATCTTCTATCAGCGGGATGCAAAAGTTCGGAAAAGTGGAAATGGGCCATGGGCAAGGGCCCAAGTGGGCCCAAGCCCATGTTGGGCAACCCAATGGGCCCAAGCCCACGATTAGGTAGCCCATGGGCCGAATCCCATCATGGATGGCCCAATTGGGCCTAAGCCCAAGTGGGTGGCCCAAGGCCCACTCGCCCAAGAGGTGGGCTGCCATGGTGGGGTCGTGGGTACTCCATGTCCATCAAACCTTCAATGCAAGATCTTGACTTTTAATGCACTCCATGTGCCCGAACAGTACCCAATCTTGGTGAAATGACCAAATTGCCCTCTCATTCAATTAAGGACAAAAGGGCAAGATGGGAAAAAAGCTAGGAAGGGGCACTCATGTGCTTAAGATGAGGGAGGTGATGTCATCCCCTAGACTAGTCTAAGCCTACCTAGCCTATCTTCTTGTTGCTCCTCCCCGACGCTTTTTAAAGCTAGGCCTTAGGCGTGAGTGGCTTTCTAGCCCTTGAATAAGGTTGTTGTTTCATTTTAGAGTTAGTTTAGGGCTAGATTAAGGCTAAATGATATTTTGTTAATGTGATAAGTGGGTTTTGTATGATAGGTTATCATAGGGTCCTAATAGGTTTTTCTTGATAGCTTATCATGTTCTAGCCGATAACTTATCATGTTTTCGTGGATAGCTTATTATGTTATGGCTGATAATTTATCATGCTTTTGTCGATAGCTTATCATGCTTTCGTTGATAGCTTATCATGTTCTAGCCGATAACTTATCATGTTTTCGTCGATAGCTTATCATATTTTAGGCTGATAGGTTATCATGGCTTATCGATAAGTAGTTATGTAATAAGCTATTAAAGTGTGATATGTGAAGTGTGATGTGTTATGTTAACAAGAGATGAATTATTGGATAGTTTATGTTGACATGTGATAAGTGAATTTAACGATTTATGTTCAATTGCAACTACTTGTCCTACTTTGATGAGTGATTTGTATGCCATGGACTTGTAAAGTTGGGTGGTACTTTTATATGATATAATATGAGGCACACGGGTGACATGATGGCATATGGCATAGGTTGTTGCATATTGCATGGGCATTGCATTGGTTGATGAGAAAGATATAAAATGAATCGTGTGATGGTATGCCCATGTGATCACCTAAAGACCCTGATGCGTTTACACGGGATAGTGAACCCGTCCTGATGCGTTTACGCGGGGTAGTGAACCTGTCCTGATGCGTTTATGCGGGACGATGCCTGATTAAGTTCGTATGCCCCCAAGTCAACGGGATGCTGTTAGCGTCTTGATGCGTTTACGCGGAACGATGCCATGCTCGATGGGGCGAGACGACGCACGGTTACGCCAGATAATTGCGAACCTTCGGGTTGACCTTGGGTCCTGAGTGGCCGTAATAATCTGAACATGGTTGTGTGAAAAGTGCATGAGATGTATTTGTGATCATGTCTGGGTTATTGCATGGCATGGGCGCATGACTATACTATATGGCGCATTTGTATGATTGGATCAGGAGCATGGAAAGTGTTATGGGAATTGCTTACGTATTGTTGATGATGGCCTTGAATAAGCAAATATGCTTTCATGTAAATAGTCAGGGCAAACCAAGAGAAACTTTGCTATTGATCTGCTATCGATAGAGGAATTGCATGTTTAAGGCATCCCTAAGATGAACGGCTTCCTTGCGTGAGGTCTAGGAAGTTCACTCATTGAGTTTAATCTCACTATTGTTTGTTGAATGTTTACAGGTCTTAAGAATGACTGAGCCTTTCCGCCGAATCCGATTCGAACTCCGCGTAGAGCATAGCCGGGAGGTCACTGAGTATCCGATAGGGGAGACGAATGCACGTTACACGCGCTATGTCACGACCGTCTGGGTCAATGAGGGACCTCCTCATCTAGTGGCTCATCGTTTTGTAGCTTGGTATTTTTGGGTAGGAGATGAGAGACACAGTCCCATCCACGGTTTTTATGGACCTCCGGGTGTCGGAGGATCGGGAGGAGGCATCAGCTGGGATGCCATGGACATGGATGTTCTCGATGGGGAGGTGTCCAATCCCGAGCTTGATCCTGATATGATCATTGAGTCGGAACCCTGGATTCTGGAGCCCATAGATAGTTAGGTGGTATTGGGGTTAGTAATACTTTTTGGACCGCCCTCATTGTACTAGAGGTGCTAGCTTTACCCCGAACCCCTTTTTGGTGAAGGTCGTGGCCGCGCTTGTAGACTAATTGGATGTGGCGAGTAAGTAGGCTTCGTTTGGTGTGTTTAAGCAGTTTTGATTATAGCTCGTATAATATGACAGTATTCTGATGCATATGTATATATATGAGTGTGGTTAAAACTATCCCTGTTTGTTGATTGGGTGGATTGTTTATGCTTGCGCTTGCGTATTTAATCGAATAAAGCGATTGGGTCGGCGACGCCTCCTGGGACGTCGCAATCGAATGACCTAAAGGAAATGAATGATGATGAGTGTGGGTTGTCGCGTGTCTTGAGTGGGTCGGGGCATGACACTTGTTGAGAAAAGAAAATGTTGTCAGAGTGAATAGCGCTCATAATAAAGGAGCGGGTATTATAGTTTTACAATTTAAAGTCACCATGACACGCACAAAGTCCGCATATTTTTCTCCATCAAACATCAGCTTTATAAAATTGTTATCCATGATGTATTTCATTTAAATTAATTAATGAAAGGATGACAATAAACATATTAAATATGTTATGGATCTAATCAGACCAACTGAAAGTTGGGGGGTGATATTTCACATTTATCAAAAGTGATTTAATTGAATCAATTGAAAGTTCCAATATAACATGACGCATGGATAAAAGTTGATAGACCATTAATATCATTATCTCTTCTAGCAATAGAAACCTCCAATCAGTCTAACTTCCCATGAGACACTTCATATCGCCCCTACAAAAAGTTCATGACAATTATCACGAAACCTTTTCACATTCGAACCTTGGGGATTTAGTCAATGGTCCACAATGTGGTGGTTTAATATAGAAATATCTTTTTAGTAGTAGCAAAATTTTAAAGCAATTCTTATAGTCGAAGCAACATGCGGACTCTTCCTAATAATGACAAAACCTTATCACATTCTTGCGGTGGAGCTTTAGTCAGAGGTCCATTTCTAACCTCACAGACAAATAAATCGGTCCATGTAAACATAAAGGACGGGCCATCTACGGCATCAGACATGGTTCAGGGATTATCCAAGTTCAATCAAAAGAGAATGGAGAAGTTCATCTTTTCTGTTGGCTTCCCTATTGATGTTTCAACCCGCCATTTGTTCCAGCAATTTCACTGATCGAGATGCGCTCCTCCACTTCAAATCGACGATCGAGGTCGACCCGACGAACACAATCAAAGGCAGCAATTGGACCGCGGAAGCAAATTTCTGTGAATGGATCGGCATTGTTTGCAGCAATCGTAGGCAGAGTCTCACAGTTTTAGACCTCTCTAACATGGGTCTCCAAGGAAGACTCTCTCCTCATCTGGGCAATCTCTCTTTCCTGGTTTCTCTTCATCTTCTCAACAACAGTTTCTATGGCACAATTCCGACTGAAATCGGTCGTTTGCGTCGCCTGAAAGAACTCATACTCGAATCTAACCAGTTTGAAGGAGACATCCCTCCTAACTTAGCCTACTGCCAAAATCTTGAAGTGATGACACTCGCAATGAACAGGCTAACGGGTGACATACCGAGAGAATTCGGCACCTTCCCTAAGTTGCAACAACTGTTTCTTACCTTGAACCCCTTACAGGGTCAAATTCCGAGCTCTCTGGGCAACATATCCACATTGCAAGTCATTGCTTTGGGAACGGCCAATCTCACAGGTTCAATTCCTCCTACACTTTTCAATATATCGCTCAGGATTGTTGACTTTATGAGAAATGATTTTGTGGGGAGTCTTCCCTTCGATCTTTGCTACCGCTGGCCTAAAGTTCAGAGGCTTTTGCTGCATGATAACCAATTTAGCGGCCTGCTACCGGAGACGCTAACTCAATGCAAAGAGCTTTTCCAGTTGGCGATGTCATCCAATCGTTTTCATGGAAGGATTCCTCAAGATATAGACAGCTTGCGAAAGCTGAAGGAGCTCTTTCCCGGTTCCAACAACTTGACCGGCGTGATTCCTCAAACCATTGGTAACATGTCGAGCTTGCACAAGCTGTACCTAGAAGACAACCGCATCGGGGGTAACATTCCAAGTGAGATCGGCAAGTTGGTCAATCTGAATGAAATGAGCCTTGTAGGTAATTTGCTAAAAGGCGAAGTGCCTGAAGAGCTTTTTAACATTTCTTCGCTACGGAGTCTTGCCTTGTCAGATAATTCCCTCTCCGGAAGCCTTCCCTCGGATAGCGAACCAAGTCTTCTGAATCTGGAAGTACTCGAGTTATCAGACAATGGCTTTAGCGGCAACATCCCACAGTATTTTTCGAATTTTTCAAACCTAAGCATTTTCGATGCTGGCAACAATCAACTCAGTGGACCGATACCCACGAGTTTGGGCAACTTGAAGAACCTCAGATTCTTTGCGGTTCCGTTAAATCAGCTAACAGGAGAGGCTTATGGTGCGAAGCTGGGCTTTCTCTCTGCTTTATCTAATTGCCAATCCCTTCGAACCTTCGCCGTGGATGAAAATCCGCTTCAGGGCTCCATACCAGAATCTATCAAAAACTTCTCTGGTTCCCTACAATTTCTGTCAGCTATCAATTGCCAAATAAGAGGTCGCATTCCTGACGAAATGGGTTTCTTAAAGAGCTTGACTTTCCTAAGGTTGAGCTATAACAATCTAGACAGCAACATCCCATCATCGATTGGAAAACTAGAAAGCCTGCAAAGGCTGTATCTGGATAACAACCATCTCGAAGGACCGATCCCCAGTGAGATATGCAACTTGACAAGATTAGGAGAGGTGCTGCTCTGGCAAAATAGGATATCAGGATCGATCCCGAATTGCATTGGAAACTTGAGCAACCTTCAAAAATTTCTCATAAGTTCGAATAACATGACATCAATTATACCAGCTAGCCTGTGGAGCCTTCAAGAAATCATCTTCCTCAATCTGTCGCTCAATTCTTTTGATGGAGGGCTACCATTGGACATGGGGAAAATGAGAGCTATAAACAGCATGGATCTTTCTCGTAACCAACTTACAGGCACCTTATCGAATTCCATCCACGAGTTGAAGACCCTTGCTTATCTCAACTTGTCAAGGAACTTGTTTCAAGGACCGATACCACAATTGATCGGCAACCTTAAAGGGTTGGATTTTCTCGATCTCTCCTACAATGAGTTTTCAGGGCCGATACCCAAATCCATGGAAGGCCTCACATATCTGAAAAATTTGAACTTGTCCTTTAATAAGCTATCTGGAGAGATTCCTAATGGCGGGCCCTTCAAAAAATTTTCAGCTCTCTCGTTCATTGGGAATGAAGCACTATGTGGAAACACGGCTTTTCAACTCCCACCTTGCAAACTAAATGGAAAGAAATCAACAAGGGACAATCGGCTCTGGTTACTATTCATTATGTTCCCAATTGTTTCAGTTGTACTTTTAGTCTTTGCCATTTGCTTGCTTAGAAAGCGTGGGAACACTAGTAAAAAAGCTCCAGCTTCGGTGGAGAACCCGCCTAGAATTGACCACTTGATGATATCATATCAAGAGCTTTGCTCAGCTACTAACAACTTTAGCGAAAGCAATTTGCTCGGAATAGGTAGCTTTAGTTCTGTATATAAAGGGACTTTGGCCAACGGAATAGAGGTCGCTGTCAAAGTATTAAATCTCCATATTGAAGGTGCCCTGAAAAGTTTTGACATAGAATGCGAGGTTTTCCGCAAGATACGGCACCGAAATCTTGTCAAGGTTATCAGCTCCTGCACAAATGCTGATCTGAGAGCTTTGGTGCTACAATACATGCCCAATGGGAGCTTGGAGAAGTGGCTATACTCCAACAACTCCAACTTGGGTCTCCATCAGCGAGTGAAGATAATGATCAACGTCGCAATGGCACTCGATTATCTCCACCATGGCCAATTGGAACCTATTGTGCACTGTGATTTGAAGCCTAGCAATGTTCTTCTAAACGAGGACCTGGTCGCACAAGTTTGCGACTTTGGAATCGCAAAGATTTTGGCTGAGGACAAGGTTGGGACACAGACCCGAACTCTCGGCACGATTGGTTATATTGCTCCAGGTACATTCATTGAATTTTAGCTAATTCGAGCCTTTGATTGCAAATATAATGGTATAGTATAATAGAGATTTATTAACACTTACCTCTTGATCTTATTACTTATGTTGCAAAAAAAAAAAAAAAGGTCAATGGCTAATGTTTTTATTTTGCAAACTATGACACTTGCAGAGTATGGCTCGGAAGGAAAAGTCTCGACAAAAGGAGATGTTTATAGTTTTGGCATATTGTTGTTGGAAGTGATCACTAGGAAGAAGCCAACCAGCGAAATGTTTGATGCGGGTGTGAGCTTGAGGCAATGGGTAGGTGCAGCGATTCCAGACAGAGTGCTTGACATCGTGGATAATGAACTCCTTAGGATGAATCATGAAGATCTGACGCTTTTGGAACTTGAAAGCATAGTCTTATCGATCCTAGAGTTAGGACTAGAATGTTCAAAGGACTTGCCTAAGGAAAGAATGGACATGGAAACTGTCGTGATTAAACTCAACAAGATCAACTTATCACTTCCTTGACAAGAAAATAAGGTGCTCAGCAGTATGTAGAATTTGGGCATAGTGTCATCTTAGTTTGTATGCGGTCATTTCGTTTCGATGGCATTGTGTATAGCCATTTGTAATAAAGTTCTTGATCTTCTTTTGAGCTTTTTGAGTCGGAGAGAAACAACTGGAATCGCGACGACTTTTTCCAGCGATGACATTTGACCCAATAAGTCTTAACTCGTGTCTGACTTCGGGAGGTATAACAACATTGTCTAGAGAGTTGGCAAATTTGCCGGGAACGAGCATCCTTCAACGCCTTCTTGTGTCCCGCCAGGCACAGCCCATGAGCCTTGCGTGTCAAGCTGGGCAGGCCAGGCCTTTCCGGCCCGTATGCCAAGCCTGGGCCTGGTACCTGTTTGGGCCTATTTAGATCCCTTTTCTGTTTTAAGTATATCCTTTTATTTTTACAAAAAATATTTATAATTTATTTTAATCCAACAAAAGATTATTTTAACTTTTCCATATTGAAATTGTAAAGCGAAATCAAACTAAATAGAACAGACAGTGGCTTGAACTTAAAAAAGAAAATATAGCTATCATGCCCGCATAACACACCTGCACGGTCATCTTCATTCCCTATGCAATGTCATAATAGATAGTAATAATACTATCATTTGAATGGCATTGAGAAATAAAATATTGAAAGTCATTTTCTAATCGTTATAATTCTTTTACAGAAGGCAAACATCAAATAATATCTTCTCATTTTTTTCAATGAATAAAACAAACATTTATTCAAAAGTTCAAAAGAATAAAATAAGAGAAGGATGAAAGTAGTTGTTGCACCATAGAAACGATGAAATATAATAGGCCTTTTCTTTGGTCTATTATCTCTTTCTTTGGCCTGTTTTCCTTTGTTCTCTTTCAAGTTTAATTACATTAAAATATCAAAGTAATACGTAAGAGAGGGCTAAATGGAAAGTCAAAAGGTGAGATAAAACCCATTTTTGACTTAAATATGCGGATGAAGGGCATTTTTTGTTTTGATCGGCAGGACAAAAAACGTTATACAATACGAATATGAATAAAATTTTATTATCATTGTTTTTTCTTTCCTTGAAGTACAAGTAGAATGATTTGAATTCATCACTTCCAATGAATTTTACAAGAAAAGCTTCATTCGAGTGGTATGACAACAAGTTGGGAAACCTAAAGATCAATTCAATTTGAACTTGACATTTTCCTCAAAAGATCTACTAAGTGATGGTTGCTTGTGGTCGCTTCAATCTTCTAGCTATGAACCGTTGCCTTGTGTCATTCTTCTTTCACTAAGATTTAATTGATGGTGGGCCGTGTAGTGCCTCACCCTTGCGCAATCTGGCTTTTCACTTTCAAGAGTGAAAGATGAAAATGATAGGCAAAACCAGTTTCTAAAAAATCGGTCCCATAGTCTATGGCTTAGGGTCTTCCCTTTGATAGGTTGAGATGAATTATAATGATCTAAATGCCTAAATTCTAGATGTTATGCGGAAATCAAATAATAACCAAAAGGTCAACTGACTTGTTAAAATCAATTTTATAGTTCCGCGAGTCAATTATGCTTGTAGAAGCGTGAGCATCCCTATATCGCTCTTTCATGCCACATTCTCTTGAGTTTGGAAAACTAAAAAATCCGTTATTTGTGTTAAGTGTAACCATCACATCATGTGACAAGAAAGTTGACAGCATCAAAGACATTAATTTGTGGCGGACTTGATGTCTCCACGATGCCTCGTCCCACACGATGAGTTGCATAAAAATCACTTTTCTTAAAGTGTGCAAACGGCCATTCTTCTTGACCCTTGATAACTTTGTATGCAAATATCCACCCCATGTTGGATATTCTTAAGAGAGGTTTGCTTAATATTGGATAGTCCTAGGTAGGGGTGTCAACAGTTTAGTTGATATCTGACTTGAATTGAAAAACTACAGAAGTGTGCTTGACCCCACCCAAGACCTAAATGGCATATAGCCTAAGCGATTGGGTCGTTTTTCGATTTTTTTATTTTATTTATTTTACATTTTGTACAGAGGTCAAGTTAAATAGGGAAAATTTCAAAAAAGGATCGGAAGTGCTTTTTTTTTTCTCAAATAAAGGCCCGAAGTAGACTTTATTTCAAATAAGGACTTGAAGTGGCATTGGTTGTTTTAAATAAGGGCCTAAATAACTTTAATTATTTCAAATAAAGACTTAATCTCGTCGGTCACTGGCCGGCTAAATTTTCCAACCGGTCGAAGGTATTTTCGTCATCTGGCATTTCCTCCTTTTCTCTTCCTTTTTTTTTTTTTGGCTAGTTCTTCTTCTTCCTCTTCACCGGTGGCGGACAGACATTGGCCATCATCGACAAGGGCCGACCTCGCGGATGGCCCTTGGGCGAGGGTCGCCACGCCCAAGCAAGGCCGTCCCTTGCCTATGGCCAACGTAGGTAGCCTTCGTCGACAAGGGTGATTGTGACGACCCCAACTCCATCTCCAGGGTCATTAGCTCTGACGTCCTAGCAACGCCACATACTAAGCGCAAGTAGAAGTTCAATGGATTTTCATTTATAACAGGATCTATTGGTTTCAATTATCGCATGATAGCATCCAAAACTAATTGGTTAGCATGTATAACATGAATATTTTATGATATGAAGCTTTATAACATATGATCACCCTGTAATAGTCCTGTCACCTAATATTAGACAATCCAACTAAGAACATATATAAGGATCATGAGAAGCTTCATTAACTTTTCTTTTAAAAACCATTCAGGCTTACATACGTCTACCTGGATTACTTACGAGTGCTTCACCTATGTACAACATATTTACATGTTCTTAACAAAAGTGTAAGTAATCAGCTAGGGAAAAGGGTGAAAGGGGTTCCTAACTTCACTACCCCCACACTATCCCACGTCCATCCAAAAAACAAAAGACGTCTTCTCCGGCTTCATCATGATTTGGGTGCCTAAGCACCTCCTCCCCCGACTCCAAGTCCTCCAACATCGAACTGAAGAGGGCTAAATAGCTCCCCTTCGTGGTTTATGAACCAAGCAACAAACCTCATAGGAATCCAATCTACCCTGCCATCGTCCATCCAAAGCGTATCCTCATATCTCGTGTAGGTCAGCACGATATCGGGGTCATATACGTTGTGGAAAGAAACATCAATGCACGCTATCACCCCATAACGAGCAATCGGTGGTACATCCATGCTAACGATCTGAAAAATAGATCGGAATGAGCAATGCCCAGTGAAGAAATAATAAGACCCTAAGCTAGACAATCCACAATTGCCAAAGAAAACAAGAGAACACAACCAAATAGCTCAACATACTAAGGCAGGATTGTCACAGGTATAACTAAATGAATACTAAAATGTCACATGAATGATCACCCCATATCAAACATGCTAAGTGCACATGTATACCTCATGCTCCTAATTTGAACTAAGATGAAATGCAACATCAGCAGGCGAACTCATATGCCAAGTGGAATTTACATTATAGTGTGTATATCAAAGTCCACCCTCGATCAGTTTACCCACCGGAACGCAAGCCGGCCCGATCGAGTCACTTCCGGAATCCCACATCCGGACTTCCACGATATTGCTATCATGGGCATCTCACTCCGAGGCATCCCGATATCCCACTATCATGGGCATCTCACTTCGAGGCATCCCAGTATCACACAACCGAGACATCCCAAGATCACTCAGTATGGGGCATCTCACTCCGAGGCATCCTGGTATCTCACTCAACCAAGGCATACAAGATCACACAGCATGGGCATCCCACTCCCCGGGGCATTACTGACATCTCAGTACCAATGGAAATCTCTTACTCATTTAATTCACACATTTCACGCATCAAACCTCTGAATTATATCACCTCACAGCATGCATAAGACCTCATGAGTACACACGATCACTTCAAGCAGGACTCATGCTCTCACAACATTTCATTCATGTCGCACTCATTGCACACGCATGCCACAATTGGTAACTGTACAATGACCACACTTCGAATTATGGAAGAGGCATGCTCATGCACCGACTAACCTTTATCACAAGACCACTAGACTACCTATATGTCATGAAAATCAGCTATAAGAGGCACAGCATCTATTGCACTATCTCGGATCAAGGCAGGATACGAGCCGACACGAGCAGTTTCAATCACAGAGGCAGAAAGCGCATCAAATCTCATCGAAATGCTACGAAATTTTAGTATGTTATAGAAGAGACATAGATTAAAATTGTTGATTCTTTTACTAAAAATATCAAGTAATTTTCTCATTTTTTATGACTAGGCAGGCGTATTGTATTGCAATTACCTATAAAAGTACCCTGAAATACCCTGAAACAAGTTTTTACTTGAGCAGAACAATCATCATATGCCACGTATCATGTTCGTAGTGGATAACCACCATCACTGACGCATATTTATGTTTAAGGAAAAGACTCAAGACTTTTCGCACCTTTAACTCTATTTCCATATTTCTCAAAATATTGCTTTCCATCCTAAGACAAAATCTAATCAAATTACCCCTAGAAATTCCAAGCCTCCAAGTGCTAGCTTCCATCATGCACAAACCCCTCACTTTCCACCACCCACCGTCGTCTGGCACCGTTGACGCCCCTCCTCACTAATACCATCGACCCCCTGCCCCTACGTTCACGCTTGGTTCTCTCTCATCCCTCTATAAACAAATAAGCCCTCTCACTCTCGGTCCCAATAGTGTCTGGTGACCTTGATCTGCGGTCCCGGTTCTCTCTCATCCCTCTGTAAACAATTGAGCCCCTCTCTCTCTCTAGGTCCCAATCGTGTCTGGTGACCTTGATCTGCGGTCCCGGATAGCGATGGACGACCTCAATCCAGGTCATCCATGATTTTATTGCAACTTGCAACCTTGATTGAAGATCGCCAGTTGCCACATACGACGTTGGCCCGCGACCTCCATTTGAAAAGGACCGCCGAGGTCATTCATGGCTTGAAGGAGGCCAGGAGCCTCAAATCAACGTCAATGTTGCTGTTACACAACTTCAGTCAAGGCCCAGAGAGAGAGAGAGAAGCCTGATTTCTAAAACAGTTAGCTTTTTGACAACTAGTAATTTCTATTCAATAATTTCACACACGATACACCTATTTTTTTTTTTTTTAAATCTTTAAGTGCTAGAACTATCGTTTCAATTACTTCCCATGACGCAGATTACTTGCCCCGTCATGCGTATCAAAGAAGACATCATTTTCTAAAACAACGAGCATGGCTCCCAATCAAAGTCATCAATGGAGTAATTATCAAGTTTTCATTTCAAAACTCTAGTACATTTTGCAAGGACAAAATCACATGCCAAACAAGAAATATTACTAGTATGTCCAACAAAATCCTCACGTACCATCACATAAAGGTTTTTGATAGATGAAGATATTTAGTGAAATCTCAGGTGTTAATGCATTTTCGTATGAATTGGTTAGGGTGATTGAAATTCAACAAGGCCAATGACTTTCTTTTTTATCAGTCTGTGTGGCAAAAAGAAAAAAACTTAAAAGATGGTTGATGACTTTCTTCTTTATCGGTCCCCAGTTTGTGATTTTCTTCTTGCCCAATCCTTACTCTTACAATATTTAAATGAAAAGAAGAACTTTAAAGGTACACTTGGGTGATTTCCTAGAAAGATTCCGCCGAATGACAATATAAACCTCAAAATCTGTTTTCGGAGTCCCACGTACGTCTTCACTTTTCGAGCAAATTCCCTTTACTTATTTATAATTCAACCACAATGACCTAAATTCAAGTTAAAAATTAACTGATTTGGTAAAATCATCCCCCCTCCTCTTTTCCAAGCCAATCCGTACAGAAATCTTAAGGTATTTCAAGTGCAGTACTTTAGAAATAAATCATCACCTAAAAGAAATCCCTCTACACTAGCATAACAACAAAGTGCACCAAAAATCTTAAATCTTTGCACGGAATGCATTTGAGTCCTAATTATTTGACGAGCGCAATCAAGTCATCCACTTTTGCAAAAAGTAAAATAGTCTTTTCCATGGAGAATGCCAAAACTTGCCCAAATCGCACTCGAAGCCCATGCAGCAACCCTTAATTTCACTTCTTGATATAAGTTTAGGACTTTATGACTTGATTATACCCATAGAATGGTTTAAGACTCAATTATACTTTTCCATTTTCATAGAAAGGAATTGAAAGGGTTGACAATTAATTACAGTTGCTACATAAGATGAAGACTTTTGGTACAATTTCCCCCAACACATGACTATGACATTTTTAATAAAGCAAACATTGCATGCCAAGCATTGCATTAAGGAAGGGTTAATCTGCTATAACAACCTATTAAATTCGAACACTTTATGTGAATAAGAACAAACGCATCGTAGGATTAAATTTAACATTGCGTTACATACTCATTTACCTCAGTGGCAGGTGTACAAGGTCATTATGATTAGGATTGGCCAAAGTTATGTCATTAATTTTGCGGGAGAAAAATTTAATTTAGCGTGCAAGTTCCTCCGTTTGGACCTGAATATTCAACCCAACCAGGAAATTTACGCATCCTTTTCTTCCGTGAATGAAGTTTGCCATGCTGAAGTGCACGTCAAATTCCATAATTCCATGAAAAGAATACATATTTAGTCAAAATCTAACTCAGCAAACTACAAGTTCGAGTAGATTGAAAGTCATGCTGGGTAAGTTTGACAAGTGTAACGACCCATAACCTCATCCAAGCACCAAACGAAACAGGTGCTTCAAGGAAAAAACGAGCAATGCAACTCTAGAATCATTGATCCATATCATGATTAGCGATATACTTTAGATCAACCAATAATGTGCACATCTAAATAGACACATCAATGTTTCAGAGAAAATCGAGAATGCTAGCACATCAATTTACAATCCGCGTGTTGGTATTACAGATGAGTTAGAAATTTTTAGGGCATTTTTAGGGCCGACCATCACAAATAAAAGTCCAAGACCATGACTTTCCATGAACTATTATAACGCGTATTGATCCAAAAAATCAAAACACGCCAAACCCCAAAAGACCATGACTTCTCAATGTATAGTCATGATCTGATGGTCGCAAAGTCAACACACAAAACCCCAAAGACCTTGACTTCTTCGCACTTGAATTGCACGCTCATCGAGGACCTCGACTTCCCGATGGATGTGTACAAGTTCCATTCATACATGCATACTGGTTTATATATTAATTGAGTCATAAAACCATGAAATTTAGAGATTCGCATGAGGGGGACATTTCCCATTAAGTGATTTACATGAATCATTAATATTTCTTTTAGGGAGTTTCTTTATTATTCATATGGTTCCATATTTTGAAAAACATAAAATTTATTTAAGCACAATAACCGCGCCAAGTACTATTTGCACAATTCACTTCCAATCTCGATAAAGCTACCTAGAATCAATTGGTAAGAGGTCAACAATTACGTGAATTGCTTAAACAATCCCAATCAGCCCCTCTTGCTAGCCGGAAAATTGCTGCCATGACATTTAAAATCTGATCACTTAAGGGTTGACACCTAAATTTTGGTGATCCACTTAGGTATCAATTGCATACAAAATTAGGGATTGATCCCGACCCCAAAACAAAAAGAAAAAAAAATTAGTTAAATCACATATAGATATTAAGAGTATTTGCATTAACAGTAATGGGTCCATATAATTGCATTGGAGTTAATACACTAAAGCAAAGACGCCCTGAATTTAAATAATATAAACTAAGCCCGCTGGGGAATGAAGTTCAGCCAAACCTATAATGTCTTCCATATAACCGAAAATTCCACACGGCTGTCCTAAATTCTGAAGTATTGGTTTATTGATCACAAGGTTTTTGGCCACATAAAAAAACAATGGGGAAGATATTCGTTCATACACGGTTGGGCAATACCGTTGAGCAAGACATTCGCTATTGCGCTTCACTGGAGGATCGTCGCTGCGCCTTGCCTTTGCGTCGCTTTAGCCCTGTTCAATCAATTTTGAGCAAAACCAAGCGCACGCCTCAGCATACCGCGACTCGCTGCTGCAGCCGCAGAGATCCTAGTTTCCGGGAAAGTTCAGGTCTTCCCGGTGCCATCCAGACCATGCTCGACCGCCGCACTGCAGTATCACAGCGGCAACACCAAGCTCAGCCTTCGCCACTGCACCAACTCATCCTGGACGCTCACTGTTTATCCGACGAAGCCCATCGTGCCGTTGTTGCTGTTAGCACCTCGCTGCCCCCTTTCCGATCAAACATGAACAAACATGCACAAACGTGTCCTATTGATATATGAAAAAGCTGCATAATCCAAGTTCAAACTACAAATTATTGTATTATAGTACTGAGACAAGGTCAATAGAAATTAATTAAAGGAAAAATCAAGACGTTAAAGTATTGAAAAGCATTAGATGAATTAATAGTTCCACAAATTATTAGTTCAAAGTGAGAAGATCAAAATCAACACTAGGTTTCAAATTAGTACTTTAAGGCAATTTTTCAATAAGACAGAAAGCTAGAACCCGTGCAGCCAACGGGAATTTTACTAGTGTTAAAGAAAAGCTACTAAACCAGGACAAAACCGTTACTTTATATAAATTAATGTGCACTTATTCTTCTTCAAGCTTTCATTCGAAATCACGTCAAATGGAGAGTGAGGGAGGATTTTTCACTATGCTTCAAAAGAAAATAATGAAGTTTTCCGCGCATTTTAATAGTAGAGATTTCAAAGCCAGTATCCACTGGATGATAATGCGTGTTGAGAAAAGAAAATGTTGTCGGAGTGAATAGCGCTCATATTAAAGGAGCTGGTATTATACTTTTACAATTTAAAATCACCATGACACGCACAAAGTCCACATATTTTTCTCCATCAAACATCAGCTTTATAAAATTGTTATCCATGACATATTTCATTTAAATTAATTAATGAAAGGATGACAATAAACATATTAAATATATTATGGATCTAATTAGACCAACTGAAAGTTGGGGGGCGATATTTCACATTTATCAAAAGTAATTTAATTGAATCAATTGGAAGTTCCAATATAACATGATGCATGGATAAAAGTTGATAGACTATTGATATCATTATCTCTTCTAGCTATAGAAACCTCCAATCAGTCAACTTCCCATGAGACACTTCATATTGTCCCTGTTTTAAAAGTGAAGACATGCGTGGGACGTGATTGAAGTATTCTCCAACTTCCCTCAATCACGGAAGAAGAATTTGAAAGGTAGACTCGTGTAATTTACGCATCCTTTTCTTCCGTGAATTAAGCTTACTTTGCTGGAGTGCACGTGAAATTCCATAATTCCATGAAATAATATATACTAATCCGAATCAAACTCAGCAACTGCGAGTTCGAATAGATTGATAGTTACGCTAGATCGTTATCTGGAGTAGCATATTGTTGTCAAGAGCCGTTGCCAAAATCAGATGAGGTGGAGGACTGTGGTGCTACCGATGGCCTGTGTGAGCTCAATGAAAACTAATGAATATATTGACAAGAGGAGAACAAGTGTCATATGATAGACTTGAGGATACCATGGTCAATCTTTCAGCACTGATTAAGATATCGACAAGAGGAGAACAAGTCTAATATGATAAGTATTTCAGAAGACTTTGACCTCGCATGGTCAATCTTTCCTCGACTAGAAGTCTTTGGAGGTTGACATACTTTGAAGGATCACTAGATGATTTATCGCAAGTCATTTCATATGGTTTTACCATGGACAGGACCAACACTTGTGATAACGAGAACGTCCTGGTTATGAATAATGGACTGTGCTGATATCAAGTGCTGGAAGGTGTTGGCCACTTGCTCATCTGATTGGAATGTTGATCACGACAAAAAAACAACCGCTAATAAGTGTGTATGTACACATGAAATTACACACATACACACTTATTGATTGCGATGACTTGTTTAACCAACTTACATAGCCTGTGGGTAGCTATGTAACTTTTTGACTACATAGATCATATTTGTCACCGCTTATCTAGTTGTTGATTGATTTCTAAACAACTAACTTTTTGATTACTTGTAATTTGAATTCAACGATTTCACACGCAATACACCAGTATAGGACATTTTTTTAATTTTTCTTCAACTGTTCGAACGGTCATTTCAATTACTTCCCACTGCACTTTACTTGCTTCATGTCACTTGAAATGTTGATCATGACGAAAAATAGCTGCTAATAAGTGTGTACATATGTGTGATTGCGATGACTTGTTTAATGAACATACATTGTCCATGGGTTGCTATATAACTTTTTGACTACACAACTCATATTTGTCACCGCTCATTTGGTAGTTGATCAATTTCTAAAATAGTTAACTTTTTGACTATTTGTAGTTTCCATTCAATGGTTTCACACATGATACATTCGTACATGACATTTTTTTTTTTTTTCTTAAGTGTTTGAACTATCATTTCAATTACTTCCCACGATGCACGTTACTTGCCCGTGTCACATGTAGCGAAGAAGACATCATTTCTAAAAGAATGAGCTTGGCTCCCAATTAAAGTCATTAGTGGGGCAATTAGTACCTTTCTTTTCAAAACTCTTGTCCATTTTGCATGGACAAATCCCATCACATGCCAAACAATAAATGTTACTAGTTTGTCCAACAAAATCCCTATGTACCATAACATAAAGGTTTTTGATAGATGAAGATATTTAGTGAAATCTAAAATGTTAATGTATTGAGCAATAAATTTCAAGATTGAATATTTCGTATGAATTGGTCTAGATGATTGAGGTTCAACCACTGTCAATGACTTTCTTCTTTAGTACTCTATGTGGCAAAAAAAAAAAAAAAAAAAAAGTTACTCGAGAAAGAAACTCCAAAAGAAAGAAAAGATGGTTAATGGCTTTCTTTTTGCCCAAATCTTACTTTTACAATATTTAAAAGAAAAGATAGACTCGTGTAATTTCCGTGAAAGATTCAGTTGAAAGACAAATAAGCCTCGAAATCTGTTTTAGGAGTCCCATGTGGGTCTTCACTTTTCAAGCAAATTTGCTTTGCTTATTTATTATTCAACCGTAATGACCTATATTCAAGTTAAAAATTAACTTATTTGGTAAAATCATCCCCCTCATCTTTTTCGAGCCAATATGTACATAAATCATAAGGTATTTCAAGTGCGGTACTTAAAAATAAATCGCCACCTACAAGAAATCCCTCTATACCAACATAACAAAAAAGTGCATTAGAAATCTTAGATTTTTGCATAGAATGCATTTAAGTCCTAATTATTTGACAAGCGCAATCAAGTGACCAACTTTGCAAAAAGTAAAATCAAGTCTTTTCCATGGAGAAATATTGAAACTAGCCCAAATAGCACTCAAAGCCTATGTGGCAACCTTTTATTTCACTTGTTAGTATAGGTTTAGGACTTTATGACTTGATTACACGGTGTAATTTACACCCACGGAATGGTTTAACACTCAGTTATACTTTTCCATTTTCATAGGACTTATTGCAGCAATTGAAAGGTTTACTCCTCGATTCCAGTTCATATATTAGATGAGACTTTTGGTACAATTTCCCTTAACACATGACTATGGCATATTTTTAAAAGCAACATTGCATGCCAAAGAACGGCATTATACTTAAAGAAAGGGTTAATCCGCTATAACAACCTATTAAATTCGAGAATGCTAACCCAGCTAGGTCAAAAGAAAAATAGGTCTTGATTATTCGGCATTGAAATGTCAAGTTTGAGGAGAAAAAGAAAATTGACGTTGCCTCCCGGCTAAGCCTCTTGGATCTCATATAAATGACGCAAGCCTTCATAACTCATCAATGTCATGCATTGGAATGCTACACTTGAGACATCAAATTCGAAGTTACCATAAATTATTAGTTCAAAGTGAGAGGACCAAAATCAACACTGGGTTTCGATTTAATACTTTCAAGCAATTTTTCATTAAAAAAGAAGAAGAAGAAGTTGGAACCCGTGCAGCACATGCACGGGAATTCTACTAGTATTTTAGAACAGCTTGCAAACCAGGACAAAACCCTTTTCTTTATATAATTAAGGTGGTCTTACTCTTGTTCAAGCTTTCAATCGAAGTCATGTCAAATTGAGAATGGGGGAGGATTTTTCAGTATGCCTAAAGAAAAGAGCTAAGTTTTCTGTGCATTTTGTAGAGGTTAGACCTAAAAATGTCTTTAAAAAGCTTTATCTTGGTTCAATCCGGATTTTGGGATCGTCGGGATGTAAAATTTTAAGAGGGTGCTCCCTCTCTAGGAAAAGATAAAAATACAGGAAGAATTGGAAAAGATAAAAATACAGGGAGAATTGGGGGTGCGAGGCATTTGGGCATCGACACGTAAAAATAAAGTACACTTCCGTGGAGCCCACCCTCACTGTATATTAAACAGACAAGCTGCGACCCGCGGAGGTCCTTGAAGCCATTACCTTGTCCTTTTGATCGCTGTTGAGGAGAGTCCACTGGATGATAATGTTTTTTGAGGAAAGAAAATGTCGTCAGAATGAATAGTGCACATATTCAAGGAACGGGTATTATAGTTTTGCAATTTATAGTCAACATGACACGCCCCAAACCCACGTAATTTGCTCCATCAACATCAGTTTTATCAAATTGGTGTCCATGATGCATTTCATTTAAATTAATTAATGAAAGGATGACAATAAGCACATTAAATATAGTAGGGGATCTAATTAGACCAATTGAAAGTTACCGGATGACATTTCACATAAATCAAAAGTGATTTAATTGAATCGATTGAAAGTTCAATATGACATGATGCATGAATAAAAGTTGACAGACTACTAGTATTATTAACTTCCACTCAGTCAACTTCCGAGGAGACATTTAATATCACTCCTGCAGGGAGGTCACGACAGTTATCACAAAACTTTTCACATTTATTCCTTGGAGCGTTAGTCAAAAGGTCCACTTGTACTCTCACAGAGTTGAAAGTAAGTGTGAACATGTAGACGTAAAGAACAAGCCATTTACCGAATTAGACATGATCGAGGAGGATCATTTGATAGTTAGTCTTTCTTTCCATTGTTTTCATTTTTAAAAATTGAGACAATCATTTGGTTTGCTTTGATATTAAATACTAAGAGGAGGTCCTAATTAGTGAACTGTCTATTGATGCAATCAAAAGATACTCTGTTCATTATGGAGAAGTTCATCTTTATTGCATTTCTTGATGTTATGTTGGTTTCCCTATTGATGTTTCAGCCCATCTCCTGTTCCAGCAACTTCACTGGTCAAGTGGCTCTCCTCCACTTTAGATCAACGATTGAAATCGACCCAACAAACACGATCAAAGGTGGCAACTGGACCACTGAAGCAAAGTTTTGTGAATGGATTGGCGTCGTTTGCAACAACCGCAAGCAGAGGGTTACGGCTTTAGACCTCTCGCACATGGATCTCCAAGGAAGACTCTCTCCCTACCTAGGCAATCTTTCTTTCCTGGCTTCTCTTGATCTCCGCAACAACAGCTTCTATGGCGCGATTCTAATAGAAATCAGTCGTTTACGCCGTCTAAAGAAACTTGTACTTGATGTGAACCAGTTTGAAGGAAATATTCCTCCTCACTTAGCCCGATGCCAAAAGCTCAAAGTCATGTCACTTGCGATGAATAGGCTAACGGGCAGCATACCAAGATAATTCAGCGCCTTCCCTAAGTTGCAACAACTGGACCTTAGCTCAAATGACTTACGGGGTCAAATTCCAAGCTTCCTGAGCAATATATCCACATTGCAGGTCATTACATTGGCCAACGCCACTCTCACAGGTTCGATTCCATTAGCACTTTTCAATAGATCGCTCACGAGGGTCATTTTGATCCGCAATTATCTCTCTGGAAGTCTTCCCTCCGATCTTTGCTACCGCTGGCGTAACATTCAAATACTTGCACTGCCTCTTAACCAATTCAGTGGCCTGCTACCAGAGACGCTAACCCAATGCAAAGAGCTTCTCAAGTTGTCGTTGTCAGGCAATCGTTTTCAGGGAAGCATTCCTCGAGATATAGACAGCTTGCAAAAGCTGCAAAAACTCTATCTCGGTGGTAACAACTTGACTGGCGCAATTCCTCGAACCATTGGCAACATGTCGAGCTTGCGCATCTTGAGCTTACCTGATAGCCAGATAGGAGGTGACATTCCGAGTGAGATTGGCAAGTTGGTCAATTTGAATTTAATGATCCTTGAGGGAAATCTGCTAACGGGCGAAGTGCCTCAAGAGATTTTTAACATTTCTTCACTACGAGTGCTTTCTTTGATGGACAATTCACTCTCCGGAAGCCTTCCCTCAAGTAGCGAACTAAGCCTTCCGAATTTGGAAGAAGTCCATCTATCACAAAATAGCCTTGGCGGCAACATCCCACAATATATTTCGAATTATACGAACCTAATTACTTTCAATGCTGCTATCAATCAACTTAGCGGACCGATACCCATGAGTTTGGGCAACTTGAAGAACCTCAGAAGCTTCGCGGTTTCGTCAAATCAGCTCACAGGAGAACCTTATTGTTCAGAGCTCAGTTTTCTATCTGCCTTATCAAATTGCCAATCGCTGCAAACCTTGGATCTGGGAGAAAACCCGCTTCACGGCTCCATACCAAAATCTATCAAAAACTTCTCCAGTTCCTTACGAACTCTACTCGCTCAAGATTCTCAAATAAGAGGTCGCATTCCCGAGGAAATGGGTTTCTTGAAGAGATTGACTTTCTAGCGTTGAGCGATAACGATCTAGTTGGCAACATCCCATCGTCGATCGGAGGATTAGAAAGCTTGCAAAGGCTATATGTTGATAACAACCATCTCGAAGGACCGATCCCCAATGAGATATGCTACTTGACAAATTTAGGAGGGTTGGTGCTCTGGCAAAATAGGATATCGGGATCGATCCCGAATTGCATTGGAAACCTCAGCAGTCTTCAAAACTTTCTCCTAAGTTCGAATAACATGACATCAATTATACCGGTTAGTCTGTGGAGCCTTCAAGAACTTATCTTCCTCAATCTGTCACTCAATTCTTTCAATGGAGGACTACCACTTGAAATAGGAAAAATGAGAGCTATGAACAACATTGATCTTTCTTGGAATCAACTTACCGGCACCATACCAAGTTCCATCCAAGAATTGGAGAGCCTTGCTTCTCTCAACTTGTCAGGGAACTCATTTCAAGGATCGATACCGCAATCAATCGGCAACCTTAAAGGGTTGGACTTCCTTGATCTCTCCCACAATGAGTTATCTGGCACAATACCTAAGTCCATGGAAGGACTTAAATATCTGCAAAATTTGAACTTGTCCTTTAACAAGCTATCAGGAGCAATTCCTAATGGCGGGCCCTTTGGAAATTTCTCGGCTCTCTCATTCATTGGGAATGAAGCACTTTGTGGAAATGCTATTTTTCAAGTCCCACGTTGCAAAGTAAATGGAAAGAAATCATCAAGGGACAAGCAGCTCCATTTACTATACATTATGGCGCCAATTGTATCAGCTGTACTTTTAGTCTTTGTCATTTGCTTGCTTAGAAAGCATGGGAACACTAGCAAAAAAGCTTCAGTTTTGGTGGAGAACCCACCTGGAATTGACCACCCAATGATATCATATCGGGAGCTTTGCTTGGCTACTAACAACTTCAGCGAAAGCAATTTGCTTAGAGCAGGAAGCTTTAGTTCTGTATACAAAGGAACTCTAGCCAATGGGATGGATGTCGCAATCAAAGTACTAAATCTCCACATTGAAGGCGCCCTAAAAAGTTTCGATGTAGAATGCGAGGTTTTCCGCAAGATTCGACACCGGAATCTAGTCAAGGTGATCAGCACCTGCACGAATGCCGATCTGAGAGCTTTGGTGCTGCAATGCGTGCGCAATGGAGCTTGGAGAAGTGGCTTTACTCCAACAACTACAACTTGGGTCTCCATCAGCGAGTGAAGATAATGGTAGACATCGCTACGGCACTTGATTATCTCCACCATGCCAATCGGAACCCATTGTGCACTGCGATTTGAAGCCTAGCAATGTTCTCCTAAACGAGGACCTAGTTGCACAAGTCTGCGACTTTGGAATCTCAAAGATTTTGGCTCAAAACAAGCTTGAAACACAAACCCAAACTCTCGGCACGATTGGATACGTTGCTCCAGGTACATTTGCCAAATTTTAGCTAATTTGGGCTTTTGATTGCTAGTATAATGGTATAATATAATAGAGATATATTAACACTCATATGACTCTCGATCTTATTATTTATGGCCCAAAAAGAAAAAAAGATCAATCTCTGATGTTATTTTTTCACAAAAAAATGTTGCTTGTAGAGTACGGTTTGGAAGGAAAAGTCTCGACAAAAGGAGATGTTTATAGCTTCGGAATATTGTTGTTGGAAGTGATAACCGGAAAGAAGCCAACCGATGAAATGTTCAATGCGGATATGAGCTTGAGGCGCTGGGTAGGTGCAGCGATTCCAGATAGAGTGCTTGACATCATGGATGGCAAACTCATTAGCACGAAACATGAAGATCTGACGCCTTCGGAACTCGACAGCATAATTTCATCAATCCTAGAGTTAGGACTAGAATGTTCAAAGGACTCGCCTGAGGAAAGAATGGACATGAAAACTATCATGGTTAAGCTCAACAAGATCAAGTTGTCACTTCCTTGATAAGAAAATAAGGTGGAGAGCAGTACGTAGAATAGGGGCATAGTATCATCTTAGTTTGTACACGGTCATTTCGTTTTCATGGCATTGTGTATAGCCATCTGCTATAAAGTTTCTGATCTTCTGAGCTTTCTGAATCGGAGAAGAGCAGTACGTAGAATAGGGGCATAGTATTATATTAGTTTGTACACGGTCATTTGGTTTTCATGGCATTGCGTATAGCCATCTGCTATAAAGTTTCTGATCTTCTGAGCTTTCTGAATCGGAGAAGAGCAGTACGTAGAATAGGGGCAAAGTATCATCTTAGTTTGTACACGGTCATTTGGTTTTCATGGCATTGCGTATAGCCATCTGCTATAAAGTTTATGATCTTCTGAGCTTTCTGAATCGGAGAAGAGCAGTACGTAGAATAGGGGCAAAGTATCATCTTAGTTTGTACACGGTCATTTCGTTTTCATGGCATTGCGTATAGCCATCTGCTATAAAGTTTCTGATCTTCTGAGCTTTCTGAATCGGAGAAAAAACAATTAAAATCGCTACAACATTTTCATGCGTTGACATTTGACCCAACAAGATTCTCAACTCATGTCTGACTTCGGAAGGTATAACACCCGTCTCGATGTCAGAATGTCGAAATGAATGTTTAGAACTAATTCTTCATTGCGACATTCAACAGAGCCTCGATATTTTCGGCTTATGGATCGCCATACAGACTTTTTAAAGTCCCTATTTTTAGTATAATCACTACCTAATCTACAAGACCACCCACCCTATTGTAACTCATAAATAAATTGAACAAGACCTTAGTGGTATTAAAAATAGGTCTCCACTGGAAAACTTTACCACCACTATTTTAAATCACATTATCGTTCAATAATGTCATTTTCGTATCAAACAGTTAAAAAACGCAACACAAAACAAATAAAGAAATTTTATTAGTATGACATAAAAGGCACAAAAAAAAAAAATACTTATGAGAAAACCTAGAATAAATCGTCAGCTGTCATCTCGACATCTTGGTTGAGATTGTAAGTGGCCCATCGACCTTCCTCATCGAATTCAATATCAAACACAAATCATTTTTATTACTACCAACAAATTTGTCGCTAAAGTGATATTTGGAGTTTCGGATTAAATATTTTAGGCTGGGCATTGCTAATTTGGCCCAAATTAAATTTTGCATGGGCTACAAGACCACCCACCTTATTGTAACTCATAAATAAATTGAACAAGACCTTAGTGGTATTAAAAATAGGTCTCCACTGGAAACTTTACCACCACTATTTTAAATCACATTATCGTTCAATAATGTCATTTTCGTATCAAACAGTTAAAAAACGCAACACAAAACAAATAAAGAAATTTTATTAGTATGACATAAAAGGCACCAAAAAAAAAAATACTTATAAGAAAACCAAGAATAAAATCGTCAGCTGTCATCTCGACATCTTGGTTGAGATTGTAACTGGCTTATCGACCTTCCTCATCGAGTTCATTATCAAACACAAATCATTATTAGTAGTACCAACAAATTTGTCGCTTAAGTGATATTTTGAGCTTCGGATTAAATATTTTAGGTTGGGCATTACTAATTTTGGCCCAAATTTAATTTTTGTATGGGCTACTTTTGTGGTTTAACTTGCGGGAATAAAATTTTAAGATCTTGACGGGCAATCTAAAATGGTTTTATCTTTAATCCATTCTCCGTGTGATAGGGATGGTTTCGTAGATTTGGAATCGTAGGTCATTGATCGTACAATCTGAACCACAAGTTTAACAACCATGTCGCCGTGTGCTCCTAGCAGTGGCACCCGGAAGGAAGTGCTTTATCAATTGTAGTGCTCTACCTATATTAAGGGTGAATATGTGACTGGTGCACTTGAGGGATTCCCAATTTAAAAACCACTTGTTATCCATTCAATGTGTGCAAACTAATCTGTGCCAAGGCTATTGCACAAATCCAAGGTGTTTTTGCCTAAATAGTTTATGGGCTTACAGGGTATTTGAAGCTGAGTTTCCACCTCCGTAACCCAGAAAACAAGGAATTTTCATTCAAATTAAATGAGATATTTGTGCAATTAGTTTGTAATAATATTTAAATTACAATATTGTCCATTACATTGAACATACCATTACAATTTATCTCTAATGACTATACAAAGCGTCGTTTTTTATGATATAAGTGAATATCCTATATATTTCAATATTTTATTTCATATGGAGCATTGATTGTAATAACAAATATTACAAACAAAACTCAGAGATGCTTGGACATGCTTGGATGGACTTATTGAAAGTATTCATGACGGTGTCTCTGAATTTAAAAACTATTTTATTTCAAACCAAAAGATTTTCACGACTCTAAATAGATTTCAAATATAAATATGTGTAACTCAAAATCATTAAGATGAATAACATTAAATAAAAGTCAACTCTCAAAATTTACAAGTAGAAGTAAAAGTTAAAAACAATGTTTAACCATGTTTATACCACCGAAAACTTTATCAAATGAGAGAAGCACATCATGCATTGTATATAAATTTATAAGATAGAGTTAAGATTATAAAAATACCTTCTAATAGTTGAAATGGTGAAGCAATTCTTATAGTCGAAGCAACATGCGGACTCTTCCTAGTTATCACAAAACCTTACCTCAGATACTTTACAGTTCGGTCTATCAACTAACAGGAGAGACTTATGGTTCAAAGCTTGGTTTTATCTCTGCTTTATATAATTACTTTGTGACACCTGATTTTTAGTCGACGTATCATTAAAAGGTAAAAAGATTGAGATTTAGGTTTCTGATCGCGACAGAATCCTATCTCTTGACCAAAAATTGTTGTTTTTCATTTTTTTTTTCTTTTGCATTGTTGTTTTTAAGTAGTTTTTAGCTCTTTAAAAAAAAAAAATCTAAAAAGTCAAATGGTTGACTTTTGGGTTGACTTTTTGATCAACCCTTTAACCAAAAGTCAACCCCGGGTCAAATATTGACTTTTTACCCCAAAAATTCCACTTAGCTTTAATTTCACTTTTTCAAATCAATTTCTTGAAAATTCAAAAATTTGACCAAAAACTCAATATTTTAGGAAAAGTCAACTAAATTGTTAACTTTTGGTCAAATCTTCAACTCAAAAAAAAAAAAAATACACAAATACATTTCTTTTAATGCAAATTTGACTTCTGTGTAAAAAATATCACAAAATTCGTTTAAGAACTTTGATTTCTGAATTTCTTAGTTTTAGGTTTAAAATCAACAAAAATAAAATTACTTTTACTCTAGTCGTAATAGGTGTAGTTCATTCTTTGACATTTAGTTTAGGGACTATATGAAATATGTTTAGGCATTCAATTTCGCGATTTACCGAGTCAAAATACGAATTGATCATTCATAACTTGCAAACAGACAATTGTTTCTCACTCATTTTCTTAAGATAAGTCCAAATTCAAGATCGATTTTGTGAAATTCACACAAGAACTCGTCAATTTGAAGAATTTTATCCTCCCAAGCATTAGAAAATCAACCAATTAAGTCTCAATCGACAAAATTCGAATTGACCCATTCATGGTTATGGTTTAATTTCATGAATTTAGGTCCAATTTTAATATCAGGCTTAGATCCATTTTTTACCTAAGCTCGAGTGCTTCAAGTCAAGGTCAATTTGAATATGACAAGTGATTTTACATATGGGTAGTTCATTAGATAGGGCAATTGTGACAGTAATTGAGTTCAATTTTACTTAATTTGTAATTTTGCCCATAGAATTGCAAATTTTACCATTTTAGCTCTTTAGGCCCAATTCCAAACACCCGTGGTTTTGACTCATTTTTTTCCACGATAATCATTCAATTAGGTCAATAAAAGACCCTTAGATCACGTTCATAAGGTTTGATTAGCTTAATTGTATCTTAATTGGTTAATTTCTTCATAAAAATATAAAATTCCTTCAATTTGGTTTTTTAGGGGTCAAATTGCATAAATTTTTTTACCCACAAGGGTCCCAAGTGGACAAAACAGCAAGAACCAGACCAAACCGGTCAAGAACTGGTCAAAATCCGGTTGAACTGGGACCGAATCGGCCCGCCTGGCCCGACGGCCGCGCCGTGAGATCGCGCTTCGAGCCCTTACCGGCCGGTTCTTGGCCTCCGGCCACCGGTTTTGGGACCCTCTCAATCCCAATTTCACTTTTACATCTTCAATTTCCCAAAATTTTACAAATTAGTTCTCGAATTTTGTTAAATTGCAAATTAACCCATAATTAGTCATTTTGACGCAATTCCCGATTTTGGTTTGGTTTTTTGCAAATCGAACCCACTAGATCAATTACCCAACACCTCGAGATCATGATGGAGCATTTGAAATGGATTTTTGACCGTTGGATTGAGATTTCGACCGTCGGGTCGAACCGACGGCCAAAATCGCTTAATGTGGGGGTATATAAATGAAATCTCTTCTAAAATCTCTTCTATATTCAGCAAAGGGGTTCATTTTGCATGAAATTTTTCTCTCTCATCAGCCTCTCTCTCTCTCTCTCTTCTCCCTCTAAACTCCCACCTAAACAGATCACACGCTTTCTCTCTCTAGGTTCGGTTCAAATCTTGGACCGGTCTCGTTCTAGGCTCGAACCGGCGGTCGCCAAAGCTCCCAAGCATTCAAGTTGCTGATGATCTGTAGTAGCAGAGGTCTTTGACCTTGCCATGGACAGAGGAGGTTAGATTGGTGGCCGGATCTTCACCGGCGGGCCGATCTTCACCGGCGAGTCAAGGCTGGTCCATTTTGGACCGGTTCTTCCTTTTTCCTTAAGCCGATGGTTCGATTGATCTTGATCTACATTCTTGGAGTCCCGATTGTGATTTGGCGGCTTGATCCGATTGATCGCGATAGAAATCGATGAAAATCGCAACGAAGGTAATGATTCGAAACTTGAATCCGATGAAGCGAGATCGAGTTAGTCAATCGGGGTTAGGATTCAAGATTAGGAGATTTTACATGCTTAAGATCGATGAGTACGAATGCTGCAATGATTTGTTGATGATTTGAATGATGGTAGTGATTTTGAACATAATCTGTTATTTTCGTAGGTTTGTACATAAGTCACTGTTTTGGCCAAAATGAGGTCCAAAACGACCTCGTTTCAGCTTGAGTCCTCTTAGGATTAGATAATAGACATCCTGAGCTTCGAAACGATAGGTTGCACGCCCTAATCAAGCATCGTTTGACCTTCAAAAAACACCTCCGAAGATTAACAATTCTACAGTAGTTTATGTCTTTTTCGATTCTGATTCTGTTCCGCCTTCTGGCTTTGTTATTTTTGTGCCGACTTTCATGATTATTTTTTGATAAAATTGTCTTCATGAGTTTTGTTCCAAATCGTCTCATACATATTTTATATATGTTTTTTTTTCATGATTTTTGGATCTGTTCAACTAGGACAGATCTACTTAGTTCTAGGCTTAGGTCAATCTGTTCCATATCGATATCTGATTTTTCTATTTTTGTACTGATTTGTTTGTTGAGTTCTAAAACAACTTTCCTTCATGAAAGTTTCTCGTACTGGTTTTGTACATGTCCTGTATTTCTTCAAAATTTTTAGACATGTTTAGTCAGGTCAAAATTGCTTAGATCTGAATATAGGTTAGTCTATCCTACATTAGTCCGAGATTTGTTTTGATGAAATTGAGTCCATAAATGCACATATTTGATCTCAAATCCTTCATGAGAGTTGAAATACATGATAGATATGTTCAATTGATGCATGTTTTGCAAGGTTTTTACATCGGCAAAGTGAGTCAATTGTATGCATTAGAGTAAAAGGTACCGTAACAATATGTGCTAGACATATAGTTTGGTCTACTTTGCCATTTTTGTCACGACTCACATGATCTTAATTGAGTTTCAACCTCTAACAAGAAATTATCTTCATCGTATGCTCTATGAGTGAGATTTTTGATAGGATTTATGCATGTCTTGAGGATGGCTAAAATCATGCTTGTTTGGTAAACTCAATGCTAAAATGAAACATTGTCATATGTGCACCATTCTATGCTTGTTTGAGTCATCTAGGGATCGAAATCTTACAATCATGCCTTCTTGTTGATTGAACCGCATGTTGTAAGGTTTGTATACATGTTTAGGTCATATCCATTGAGTATCATCTTGCACATCAAATTTGTCTCACAAAAAGTGTTCATCACACTTAGGATTCCCGAGCATACCATTAGGAATCATGAATCATCTCATAATGTCATATAAATTGTATGACATTTTGCATGCTGATTTAAGATTAGATGATTATCCAAACTTTCCGTCACATCCAATCCTAAGTCTAATGTGATTTCTTCATGCCGTTTGTGCATTCTTTGAGTGATTTTAAGGTTTTCTAATGAATGCTTATATTCCGTTTTGTTTAATTATTGATGCGAACACTTTTAGAGATCTCAATTTTAGGATACAAAATTGACCAAGTTTGGACTCAAGCTCTTCTAGGAAGATGTAAGGCACACTTAAAGGTTACCAATACCACTAATTTCATGCTGATCACTCATCGTTTGGACTATTTTCCACTTTTTTCAAAGCTAGATCACAATCTGGACAAGGGATCAAATTCAGACCCTATTCTAACCCTTGTTTGGACAGACCTTTGATATTTTTGTTTTATTTTTTCTATTTAGAATATGCACTTGGCCTCTAATGAAACTTGCTTGTCATCATGTTGGCTATGTTGTATATAAATTTGATGATTTTTAGATTTGTTTTGATAGGAAAAATCCTCGTGACATTAACTGAATATCCTATTGTTTTGACAAATTTCTAATATGTTGTTGCTTGTTGTTTGATTTTTGTAAAATCATGTATAGATTGTTTAAGAAAACATTTTTCATGAAAGTTGTTCATCATCATGTCGTGCATGTTATGAAATTTTTTCATTGCCAAATTATCATTCGGTATTGTCCAATTTTGCTGTCCTTATACGCTTGTTTTGAAATTTCCTGACATAAACGTGATTGTGATTGTTTAGTTATAACTTTTAAGTTAGTTTGTGCATGAAATTAGGACATGGCATCTTCATGAAAATTGTTTTAACTGCTTTGATCTTTGTTGTTAAATAATCGGCCTTTTCAAATTGCATATTTCAAAAATGCTTTGGCACATGTGATGTTTCTCAAAAACGATTTCTAAAAAGAGTTATTCTCCAAAGCTCAATTTGGCTTAAGGAAAAATCATGGTTTGGACCATATTCAAAATGCCTACGATGCTGGTGAGTGCATTTATGCGAGCCCTGGGTTAGCCTTGGCAATTGAATGTATTCCATAGCCCATATATTCCTTGATCCTAAATATTTTCAAACCTTTTTAAAATCCTATTTTGACATCATGAAACTCACGGTTTGAATTGTATTCAAAATGCCTGCGATGCTTATGAATGCATTTAGCGAGCCCCCGGTTAGCCTTGGCAATTGAATGCCTTTCATAACTGAGACGTCACTTTGTCTCAAAACTTTTCATGAATGATTTCGAAATATTTTTTTGAAATATCACATGTACCCTTCATACATATAACCCCATCATGCATTAGAAATTGCATGTGTTTTTGATTGGCGTATGCTCTTAGTAATAAGTGAGCCACCGATAGTTCACTTTCTTGCTTGATCGGTTGAGCAATAAGGTTCGAAAGACCCGCATGCATGTTTTAATTTTTGTAATGCATGTAACTTTTAGATAAATGGTAGGGTCGATGCATGATATCGAGGGAAAACCCTAGGATTACATAGATCGCTTGATTAGGAGACTTATAAGCTTTATTGGCCATTCGAGAATACAATTGGTCAACAATTGCTATAAGTCACAAAAAAATGGATTGGGTAGGTGTCTTAGTGGGACCCTCGCATGAAAGACAAAGGCCGACCCCGAGCCCCAAAATTTGACTTTTGTATTGCACTTCCTTTAAATGATTGATCTCAACATGATATCTTGTTTTTTATTGTTTTGATGTGTATGCTTGTTTCTTTCCATTGTATGTACCTAGTTATAAGTTTCTTAGATTATGTTTAGATTAGGACCCCGAAGATGGAGAAAACGCGAAGACGGTGGAGGTCGATGTCCATTCCGACTATTATCATGTACTATTTATTTCCTCGACATATGTCTCGGGTTCCATTTGTTGTATAAAGCCCGACGAGTTGTGAGTTTTCTCTCTCTCTCTCTCTCGTGTTTTTCAATTGTGTTCTCTTTTATATTTTCTAGGATTGTATTGTATATTTATTGCTTTCCTTGATTCTTTACTTACTGTCTCGTAATTTCAATTCCATTGATTGCTTTCCTTTCTTGTGTTTCTAGAAATAGAATAGAATGAAAATGGTCAACCATGCATGATCTCTTAGTTTAGGACTAATGATCCCGAAAATGTAAAAAGAAATGTATGGACATGTTAGGAAAACACAACATACTGTTTAGGTACTGAAAGGGCGCTAATAGAAATATTAGCGTAACCCAAGTCCCCAAACATAGATATTTGATTGCGTAGGAATCGAGGGAACACTCCTAACCCTCGATTGAGTTTTCTAGCCAACCCCCAAAATGAGGCTAGTAGCGACTCCCATCTTATTTTTAGGTTGTCATAAATAACTAGATCGTATAAATAAACCCATCGCACGGGGTATGAGTTTCGATGAAACTCACCAAGGTTTAGCATACTCGATATGGAAGTACCCCAAAGGATGAAGTGATGTCATTCTTATGGGCGAGGCGTACTGTCGAAAGGGCTACCATGGTAAAGGTACCCTTAAATCCGATATCCACACCTGACCCCTTCTTTTAAGGTGTGTCTCCCATGTGGGTATGGATCGCGACACTCTACCGCCACATGGGGTACGAGCTTGAGAGAGCTCATGATCTCGTGGAGGGAACTCACGAAAGGCTTGATCCGAAATGCGAGGTGATGACGTCTTTTTGAACGCGAGCCATGAGGAAACTCTCGTGATCAAGTACCTCTAAACCCGACATTTCCCTATTTTCTCTCTTCGTGATGATGAGGATCAAGGGCGGCGAGATCGGGTGCGACAATTACAAGTCCCTGTAGACCTTGTTTCTAGAAGAAAACTGGCTTCATGAATCCATATCGAAATCTATCAATAACTTCTCAAGTTCCCTACGATTTCTAGTTGCTCCCAAATGTCAGTCACATTCCCAACCAAATGGGTTTCTTGACGAGCTTGACTTTCTATAGTTGAGCGATAACGATATAAACAGCAACATCCCATCATATATTGGACTACTAAAAAGCCTACAAAGGCCATACCTTGATAATAACCATATCGAGGGACGGATCCCTAATGAGATATGCAACTTGACCGGTTTAGGAGAGTTGCTACTTGTCGCGACCCGATCTCGTCGCCCTCGAATCCCTCATCATCACGAGGAGAGAAAAGGGGGAAAGGTCGGGTTTAGCGGTACTTGATCATGAGAGTTCCCTCACGGCTTGCATTCCAAAAGACGTCATCACCTCGCCTTTTGGATCAAGCCTCTCGTGAGTTCCCTCCACGAGATCGCAAGCTCTCCCAAGCTCATACTCCACGTGATAGCGAAGTGTCGCGATCCATACCCACACGAGCGACATACCTTAAAAAAAGGGGTCAGGTGTGGATATCGGATTTAAGGGTACCTTTACTATGGTAGCCCTCTCGAGAGTACGCCTCGCCCATAAGGATGACATCACTTCATCCTTTGGGTTACTCCCATATCGAGTATGCTAAACTATGGTGAGTTTCATCGAAACTCATACCCCGTGCGACGGGTTTAATTATACGTTCTAATTGTTTATGACAACCTAAAAATAAGACGGGAGTCACCACTAGCCTCATTTTGGAGGTCGGCTAGAAAACCCAATTGAGGGTCGGGAGTGTTCCCTCGATTTCTATGCAACCAAATATCTAGGTTTAGGGACTTATGTTAGGCTAATATTTCTATTAGCGCCCTTTCAGTACCTAAACAATATGTTGTGTTTTCCTAACATGTCCATGCATTTCTTTTTACATTTTTCGGGATCATTAGTCCTAAACTAGGCGATCATGCATGGTTGGTCATTTTCATTCTATTATATTTCTAGAAAAACAAGAAAATGAAGCAATCAATGGAATTGAAATTGCAAGACAGTAAGTAAACAATCAAGGAAAGCAATAAATCTACCATGCAATCCTAAAAAATATTAAAGAGAAAAAAAAATTGCAAAAAATGAGAGAAAGAGAGAAAACCTACTGATAGGGCTAGTAAGAGCTCCTAGAGGGGGTGAATAGGTGATCAAAGAAGTTTTCGCAAAGCTTAACAAATTTATTTGTCGTTTAAGAACAATAGACTAAAGATGTAAAAGACTGTAAACAGTTATATAGAGCTAGGAATTTAAGTAGAGAGATTAGGGAAAGAGAATCAAGACACAAGGTTTATAGTGGTTCGGCTTAGACAAGCCTACGTCCACTCTCCCGCACTGACAGCCTACTGGCTGGATTCCACTAAGAACCAAAAGAGATTTTACAATCTCACATCCTTGATTCCACAGTGTAGAGACTCTGCTACACTTCCTCAAGGTCTCACAAGTATTCAATCTCTCTTTTGAGTACAACTCAAGCTCAACAATTCAAATAACGAAGAACTGGGAACTTCAGACTTTGGAATTTTTCTCGCACCTACCCTTGAATAACTTGAACGTCTTCCTTATATACTTCTTCGTGTCTTCATAACCGTTGGCACCTTCCAAAGAAGTTCTTCCAATCTGCCCGTTGGACAGAATCAACTAGGAAGATCACGAGTTATTTAAGGAATGTGATGATAGCCCACCAATCTTGCTTGCCCATACAATCAGGATCTAGGTTTCCATAAGTAGAACCTTCCAAGTATACTTCGCTAATCAAAAGATCAAATTATCCGAATTGATAGGAATAATTGATCACGAGATGCTAACTCCAGCCGTGAGATCTTCTTCAACCGTACAAATCAAATCCTTAAAGATATACTCGCATCTGGATAAGACTTCCTCAACGGATAAAGCTTTTCTTCGTCGGTCTGGAACTATCAGTGAGGGCAGACTTTAAATCTTGAGTCTGGAGGTCTTCAAACTTTGACGATAGAATTTGCAAGTCTTCAGACTAGACTGATGGAAACGTTTTGTCAACTTCAAAACAAATAAGGAAGTTTTCTCCAACACCTGCAACTTATCGGGTTTTATACAACAAATGAAACCCGAGACATATGTCGGGAAAATGAATAGTACATGATAATGGTCGTAATGGACATCGACCTCCACCGTCTTTGCGCTTTCTCCATCTTCGGGTTTCTAATCTAAACCTAATTTAAGAAATTTATAACTAGGTGCATACAATAGAAAGAAACAAGCATACACATCAAAACAATCAAAAACAAAATATCATGTCGAGATCAATCATTCAAAGGAAGTGTAATACTAAAGTCAAATTTTGGGGCATCGGGGTCGGCCTTTGTCTTTCATGCGAGGGTCCTACTAAGACACCTTCCCAATCCATTTTTTGTGACTTATAGCAATTATTGACCAATTGTATTCTTGCATGGCCAATAACGCTATTAAGTCTCCTAATCAAGCGATCTATGTTATTCCAGGGTTTTCATGCATCGACCTTATCATTCATCTAAAAATCACATGCATTGGAAAAATGTAAACATGCTCGCAGGTCTTTTGAACCTTGTTTGTCAACCAATTCAAGCAAGAAAGTGAACCGTCGGCGGGTCACTTATTACCAAAGGCATGCGCCAATCACAAACACAAGCAATTTCTAATGCATGATGGGATTATATGTATGAAGGGTACACGTGATACTTCAAAAAAACATATCTCAAAATCATTCATGAAAAGTTTTGAGACAATGTGATGTCTCAGCTATGAAAGGCATTCCATTGCCAAGGCTAGCCCGGGGCTCACATTAGAACTCACAAGCATCGCATGCATTTTGAATACAATTCAAACTGTGACTTTCAAGATGTCAAATCAGGATTTTAAAAAAAAAATATTTGAAAATATTTGGGATTAAGTAATATCTAGGCTATGGAACACATTCAATTGCCAAGGCTAGCTCGAGGCTCGCATTAGAACTCACAAGCATCGCAGGCATTTTGAATATGGTTCAAACCATGATTTTTCCTTAAGCCAAATCGAGTTTTGGAGAATAACCTTTTTAGGAATCGTTTTTTAGAAACATCACATGTACCAAAACATTTTTTGAAAGATGCAATTCGGAAAGGCCGGTTGTTTAACAACAAAAGATCAAAGCATTTAGAACAATTTTTCATGAAGATGGCATGTCTTAATTTCACGCACAAACTAACCTAAAAGATATAGTTAAATAATCACAATCATGTTTATATCAGGAAATTTCATAACAAACGTGCAAGGACAGCAAAATTGGACAATATCTAATAATAATTTGGCAATGAAAAAAATTCCCTAACATGCATGACATGATGATGAGAGAGTTTTATCAAACAATGTACGCATGATTTTACAAAAATCAAACAACAAACAATAACACATTAGAAATTTGTCAAAACAATAGGACATTTAGCTAATATCACGAGAATTTGTCATATCATAACATGATCACAAGAAAGTTTCATTAAGAGGCCAAGTTTAGATTTCAATAGAAAAATGGAACAAAAATATCAAAAGTCTGTCCAAACAGGGGTTAAAACTGGGGTCCGAATTTAATCCCTTGTCCAGATTGTGATCTAGCTTTGAAAAAAATGGAAAATAGTCCAAATGATAAGAGATTGTATGAAATTAGCAGCATTAGAAACTTCTAAGTGTGTCCTACATCTTCCTAGAAGAGCTCGAGTCCAAACTAAGCCAATTCGGTATCCTAAAATCGAAATCTCTAAAAGTACGCGCATAAGTAATTGAGAAAACAGAATATAAGCACTCATTAGAAAACCTTAAAATCACTCAAAGAATGCTCAAACGGCACGAAAAAATTACATGGGACTTAGGATTAGATGCGACGAAAATTTTGGAAAGTCATCTAATCCTAAGTCGGCATGCAAAATGTCATACAATTTAAATAACATCATGAGATGATTCATGATTCCTAATGATATGCTTGAGAATTCTAAGTGTGATGAACACTTTTTGTGAGACAAACTTAAAGTGCAAGATGAAACTCAAATGACATGGCCTAAACACGTATGCAAAACTTGCAACATGCGGTTCAATCAACAAGAAAGCATGATCATAAGATTTGATCTCTAAATGACTCAAACAAGCATGGAAGGGTGTACATATGACAATGTTTCATTTCAGCATCAAGTTTACAGAACAAACATGATTTCAGTCATCTTTAAGACATACATAAATCTTACCAAAAATCTCACATATAGAGCATACGATGATGAAGATTTCTCGTTGAGAAGTCGAAACTCAATTAAGATCATATGAATTGTGGCCAAAATGGCAAAACAGACAAACTATATGTCCAACACATTGCTACAGTACCTTTTACTCTAATGCATTCAATTGATTCACATTACCAAAGTAAAAACCTTGCAAAGCATCATCAATTGAACATATATATCATGTATTTCAACTCTCATGAAAGATTTGAGACCAAATAGGTGCATTTATGGACTCAATTTCATCAAAACAAATCTTGGACTAATACAAGACAGACTAACCTATGTCCAGATATAAGCAATTTTGACCTACCTAAACATGTCTAAAAATTTGAAAAAACATAAAAAATATGCACAACACCTGTACGAGAAACTTTCATGAAGGAAAGTTGTTCCAGAACTCAACATCAAAATCAGCACAAAAATAGCAAAAATAGAGATTGATATGGACCAGATTGACCTAAGCCTAGATCTAAGTAGATCTGACCTAGTTGAACACATCCAAAAATCATGAAAAAATTACAGAAAATGCATGACGTGATTTGGAACAAAATCATGAATAAAATTTTGTCAAAAAATGATCATGAAAGTCGGCACAAAAATAACAAAGTCAGAAAGCGGAACCGGGTCAGAACCGAAAAAACCAAAATTACTGCACAATCGTTAATCTTCGGAGGTATTTTTGGAGGGCCAAACGATGGTCGTTTTGGGTGTGCAACCTATCGCTTTGAAGCTTGGGATGTCTATTATCTAATCCTAATAGGAGTCGAGCTGAAACGAGGTCGTTTCAAACCTCATTTTGGCCAAAACAGTAACCTATGTACAGGCCTACGAAAATCACAGATTAAGCTTAAAATCACAATCATTATTTAAATCATCAACAACTCATTACAGCATTCATAATCATCAATATTAAGCATGTAAAAGCTCCTAATCTTGAATCCTAACCCCGATTGACTAACTCGATCTTGCTACATCGTATTCTAGTTTCAAATCGTTACCTTCATCGCGATTTTCGTTGGTTTCTATCGCAATTAGTTTGATCAAATCGCTGGATCATGATCAAAACTCCAAAACCTAGATCAGGTCACTACAGCTCGGATCGGGACCAATCGAACCTCCGACTCAAGGAAAAAAGGAAGAACTAGTCCAAAACGGACCGGCCTAAACTCGCCGGCGAAGATCAAGCCACCAATCCGCTCTCCTCTTTCCACAGCAATATTAAAGACTCTTGCTACAATAGATCATCAGCAACTTGAAAGCTTGGGAGCTCCGGTGGCCACCGGTTCGAGTCGAGAACGAGACCAGTCCAAGAGATAAACCTAACCTAGAGAGAGAAAGCGTGCGATCTGTTTTGGGCAGGAGTTTAGAGGGAGAAAAGAGAGAACGAGACCAGTCCAAGAGATAAACCTAACCTAGAGGAGGAGAGAGAAAATTTTCGTGCAAATGAAGAGAGAGATTTCAATATACTTCCACATTAAGCGTGGTCAAAAATCTATTTTGAAGGCTCCATTATGATCTCAAGGTGTCGGGTAGTTTAGAAAATGTCTAATTAGGGAGAAAAAAATTTTGGAAAATTGAAGTGTAGAAGTGAAATTGAGAGAGAGAGGCCGAGGGTCAGACCCATAAATGACCTAATTGAAAATGAATTTTATCATTTTTATGAAGAAAATTACGCTTTTATGAACATGATGGGTCAAATGGGCAAAATTACAAATTAACTAAAATTTGAACTCAAAATTACAAATTAACTGTCAACAATTGCCCTATCTAATGAACTACCCATATGTGAGATCACTTACCCCATTCAAATTGACCATGAATTGAAGTGCTCGAGCTTAGGTCAAAAATGGATCTAAACCTGATATTAAAATTGGATCTAGATTTATAAAATTAAACCATAGCCATGAATGTGTCAATTCGAATTTTGTCAATTGAAGCTCAATTGCTTGACTTTCTAATGCTTGGGAGGATAAGATTCTTCAAATTGATGAGTTCTTGTGTGAATTTCACAAAATCGATCTCGAATTTGAACTTATCTCAAGAAAATGAGTGAGAAACATTGTCTGTTCACAAATTATGAAGAATTGCTTTTGGTCCCCTAATTTGGGCTCAAAACGGCAATTTGTATTTTGACTCAGTAAATCGCAAAATTGAATGCTCAAACAAATTTCCGATAGTCCCTAAACCAAATATCAAAGAAGGAACTACACCTAATTATGACTAGAACAAAAGTAACTTCATTTTTGGTCGATTTAGAACCTAAAACTGAAAAATTCATAAATCAAAGTTCCTGATCGAATTTTGTGAAATTGTTTACGCAAAAGTCAAATTGGCATTAAAAGGAATGTATTTGTGAATTTTTCATTTTTATTAAAGGTTTGACCTAAAGTCAACCATTGAGTTGACTTTTCCTAAAATGTTGATTTTTTGATCAAATCTTTGTATTTTTAAGAAATTGATTTGAAAAAAGTGAAATTAAAACTAAGTGGAATTTTTTTGGGTAAAAAGTCAATTTTTAACCCAAGGTTGACTTTTGGTCAAAGGGTTGACCAAAAAGTCAACTCGAAAGTCAACCGTTTGACTTTTCGGATTTTTCTTGAAAATGAGCTAAAAATGCTTAAAAACGACAATGCAAAAGAAAGAAATAAAAAAAAACAACACTTTTTGATTGAGAGATAGGGCTCCGTCATGATCGAAACCTAAATCTCAATTTTTATGTTTTAATGATATGTCGACTAAAAATCGGGTGTCAACACTACTCCAGCAAAATAGGGTGTTGGTATCTATCTTGAATTGCATTGGAAACAAATGGTCAATTTGTGAAGCCTTCAAGAACTCATATTAATCAATCTATCACAATTCTTTCTATGGAGGACTACCACATCGTATGGGGAAAATGATAGCTATGGAGAGCATTGATCTTTCTTAAATTGACTTAAAGGCGCCATACCGAGTTTAATGAAGAAGTTAAAGACCCTTCTTTCTCTTGACTTGTTAAGGAATTTGTTTCAAGGATTGACACTGCAATCAATCAGTGACCTCAAAGGATTGGTTTTCCTCAACGTCTCCTATAAAGAGTCATACAAAATGATACCCAAGTCCCCCGAAGGACTTGCATATCTGAAAAAATTGAACTTGTCCTTTAATAAGATATCAAGAGAGATTCCTACTGGCAGACCCTTTGGAAATGTGTTGATTCCCTCATTAATTGGCAATGAAGCACTTTGCAAAAATGCAATTTTTCAAGCCCCATCGCGCAAAGGAAATGGAAAGAAATCATCAAAGGATAAGCGGCTCTATTTAATATACATTATGGTGCCAACTATATTAGCTATACTTTCAGTCATTGTCATTTGCTTGCTTAGAAGGCATCAAACACTAGTAAAAAAGCTCTCATTCAATTGACCACCCGATGATATCATATTAGGAGCTTTACTCAGCCACTAACAATTTCTGCGAAAGCAATTTGCTCAAAGGAGGAAGTAATATATATTCTTTTTCACCCGGTCCAACCCTAACGCAGAGCAACAATTTTGCTACACTTGAGGTCTCATAAAGATGTTCTTGGAAGGTAGGTTAGTAATAAGGATTGGTGTCCTCTAAATTTATTAATCACATTTTTAATTTATCCTGTTAACAGCAAATCAATTGGACGGCTCATTTCGGCTTCTCATTTTTTTTTTTTCTTCTTATTCCTTTCTCTTTTTTTTTTTTCCCTTTTCTCTTCGTTTCCAGTGCATGAGTCATTGACTTTTTGAATAACTCAATATTAATGTCGGGATTATTTTTGCATTTGACACGGAGAGGAGCAAAAGGATTGGATCTCTCTACCAGCATTAACAAAATATACATTTGTCAAACAATTGTATCAATGACAAGTATCAACACACTCTTTCTCTCCGCTCATCTTCCACTTGGCCTTGTCGAGCAACGGTGCTCCTTTCCGAATAACTCAATTGGAAGACGAGTAACGGAAAGAAAAGCATCGTCAGTAAACAAGGCCACGTGGAAGATGAGCGGAGAGAGTGTTGATACTTGTTATGGATACGGTTCTTTGACACATTTATTGTTAATTCTGTGGAGAGATCCGATCCTTCTTCTCCTTTTTGCGTCAGACAATAACAATCCTGACCTTCATGGTTAGTTGTTAAAACGTCAATGACTCGTGTAATGGGAAATTAAGAGGAAGGAAAAAAAGAAAAAGAAAAGAAAAAAAGAAGAATGAAAAATAATAATATGATAAATTAAAATATTATTTTACTTCTAAAATTGTTGGACACCAATCCTTATTGCTAACCTCCCTTCTAAGTACATCTTGCTTCTCGAATGCAGCAAAATCGTTGCTCTGTGTCAGGGTTGAACCGGGGAAAAAGAAACATGTTATATCAATGATGAGGAGGTGTATTGGGTTCCCACGATTTAAGCGACACGAGGTGATCCGCGAAAGGCCATGGACCAAATTCTAAAACCCTGTTTTTGTCTCCTTCAGATTTAAACTTAAATGCAAAATGGCCAGAACACACCTAGCAGAAACTACATCTTCATTTCTCCAGGCTCTTTTCATTGTATTCAGAAAGGCTTGGAAATTCACGGTAGGATTTGAGAACAGTCTCCCAAGAGAGTGAGACAGCATTCCTTTAATTTATGCCTAGAAACCACTCCATCCATTGCCCACTAAAACTTAAGTAAACTCTAATATCATCATCCTCTTCCATTGGAAGCAGGCTCTACGAGAGAGGCTGTGTGTCGATTGATGTAGAATTGGGAGAGTTCCAAAGGCCGATGAGAAAGGACTCAGGATCTAGAGAGAGAAAGCTGAGAAGGCTGAGATGATTTGATAAGTCTGTGAATATTAGGGGGTAGTAGATGAGATGAGAGGGTTTAGGATTTATGGAGCAGCCACCATGTGAGTGCGAAGGTGAGAGTTTTTATGCACTCGGACTTTGGAAGGTAACAACTGATAATTTGGAAAATAACATAAATTGTATTTGAACTATATTATAATATGTAAGGTGGTTCATGAACCTTTAGTTTAATATGGTCTCAAACTTGCAATGCTCAAAAAAGTCTCGAACAGTAGATAAATAATGAGATCACATATTAATTACTCAAGCGACAGCAGTCTTTCAAAAGTGGGATTTTCAAGCACAGTTACTCGCACTCTAGTTTATGCACATTATATAAGTTCATTAATCTGCTCATTAAAACGGATTCGCATGACCATATATACTTCTGCCTCACACATAATAATGTCTATTCCAATGTCCATGCGTACTTAATCTAATCACAAGAGTTCCTACAACTCTTTCTCGCACACAGTAATAAAAGAGCGTAAGCCGGCATACCTATGCACGTGAAAATAAATAGGAAAAATGGTTTTAAATGGCCAAAGCGAGAATGCTTATTGAATTGGTTTTGCATTAGAGAAATCGATCCTCCAAGTTGACACAATTGATTGGGGCTTTGAAGATTTTCAATTCAGGAACTGAAATTTATCCGCTCATATCCCACTAAATGCAAACTACTCTTACACTGGTAGATATTTGAACTCAACTAATTAATGAGACTTGTAGGGTATTTTGTAGGCCGGGATGCCAGGTCTCCATACCATGCCCTTGAATTGTTGAAAAAACAGAGAAACTTGCATCAAATTAAAATATGAGATCTTTGTGCGACTAGTTTGTAATTAATTTGATATTTAAATTACAATATTGTCCACTATATTGTAACATACTATGACAATTTACATTTTAGTGAGAAGGCGGAATGGAATTTTTAGGATAATTTTTAAGGTTGAAATCCAATGAGATGAATTGTAGATACGTATCTTATGTTTTGACTATTTGAATATGCGCACATCGGATTTATACGTTCATTGCACGTCCATTTCACATACATGGACTAAGATTGGCTTTCGGAAAGCCCAATTAACCTTGATGAAATCTGGTTTTGGACTATGGGCGCATTCTTTTTGTTTGGGCTTTCAAAGGCCTCAGATATGGTGGGAATGTGTTTCCCACAAAACTGCTCAGACTTTGGCTTCTTTCATCTAGATTGGCATTACAAAACCAATAATTTATAATTTCTAACTTTAATTCAATTCCTTTTTTTCTTTTTGTGTGTGATATATTGAATACCACGTATATTTCAACATTTTCATTCATGTGGACAAATGCGTGTAATAACCCATATTATGAACAAAGCTTAGAGGTTTGCAGTAGAGAGAAATCGAACAAGAGATACTATGCTAATCAAATTACCAGAAATTATCCGGGCGTGAAGAATTTCCCTCAATGTCCATCATGCACAATCCCTCACCTATCCACTACCCATCGTTATCTGCCACCGTTGAGCCACTTCCTCACGACAACCATTGACCCCCTCCCCCCTTCGTTAACGCCCGCCTCTCCCTATCCCTCTGTGTTCAATTGTGCCTCTCCCCCTTCGTTAACGCTCGCCTCTTTCTCATCCCTCTGTGTTCAATTGTACCTCTCCTCTCTCTCTCTCTCTCTCTCTCTCTCTCTCTCAAAAGACTTTGACCTAAGTTGTGTCACAACAACATTGACCTTGATCCGAGGTTGTTAGCCTCCTTTTAAACCATGAATGACCTCATGACCCCTAACCTCAAATTTAGGTAGCGGACGAAGGTCATCCATGGTAATTAACGATCTACAATCGAGATTCAGCTGTGACAAGATTATGAATTACCTTGATTGAGGTTGTCATGGCAATATGTGACCTTAGCAAGCCACTATGGCAATCAGACTCTGGCCTCCTTTTAAGCCATGCATGACCTTGTGACCCCTAACCTCAAATTGAGATCGCAGGCCATGGTCATCCTTCGCAATTAACAACCTGCAATCAAGATTGAGCTGTGATAAGGCTGTGGATGACATTGATTGAGGTTGTCCATGGTAATACATGACCTTAGCGAGTCTGTGACCATAAAAGATGGAGGGTATTGGCATCTACGTTTGAGGATGGGGACCGACAATGCTAGCAATAGTGTGTGCGACGGCTAAAGGTTTTCAATGGTAGTCCAAGGTGGTGGCTGAATTTAGGGTTTGGGAGGTTTTGATTTGCACTAATTTTTACTTTTAGGAGAAGGGGTTTCGGTGGGTATGGAAAATTTAGGATTTGACGAGAAAATTTTCGGAAAGGAAATGTCTTTTTATATTATTTTATTTTATAAATAAGATTATAAAAATAACAATGTGAGTGTACATAGTGATGTCTAGATGCAATATGCAAGATACAAACTGATATTTATTATAAAATACATGAATGAATATTCATTATATTCATCTTATCTAATGTACTTATTATGGTACATTTGTATCATACATTCTAAGTACATCTCCCTATACAATGAATGTTTATCTTCCTATTCAATATTTGTATTATTCAATGCATTGATATTAATGATAAGTGCATCCTTGTTTTCTTACAAATAGGAACTTAGTTTTTTTCATAGATATAGAATGATATAGTGAAAATAAAATTTTCTCCTTTGGCTTTCTCTACTATCTTTGGTGTTTACCCGATTTCTCTACTTAATCTCTCTATTATCTATATTATATATATGCAACGTAATATTTTACAAAACGTTATCAGCACGAAGATCTACCAACTTTGCAATGTGGCTGTTCTTTCTATTTTCATTAATCAACTTATACTTCATCTTCTCCTATCAATTCTTCATTTTTATTTTTCTTGGGCCAAAGCTAATTTCAAATCTAAAAGTATCATTCTGCTCCTAAAGTGGCGGTGGATATTTGGAAATCCTTTTAATTAATTTAAGGATTTATTTTTGCAAGAATTATGGCAAATACTGAAAAGCCTAAATTCCACATCCTGGAAGTGAGTGGAAAGAATTATCTATCCTGATGCCTTGACATGGAAATGCACATCCAAGGGTAAGGTCTCGCTAATGCAATTACAGATGACGGAACCTCAAATGCAAAAGATAAAATAAATGTACTGATTTTTATTCGTCGTTATTTACATGAAAGCCTGCAGACTCAATATTTATCCGTTCAAGACCCTCAAATCTTGTGGAGGAGGTTGAAGGGTAGGTATAATCATATCAAGACTATTATCATTCCTCAAGTACAATATGACTGACAAAATTTTAGACTGCAAGATTTTAAATTAGTGTCCGACTATAACTCCGCTTTATTTGATATTGTTTCTCGGCTAGAGTTATGCGGTATCAACCTCACTGATGCGGAATTGTTAGAGAAAACTTTCTCCACCTTTCATGCTTCGAATATTGTATTGCAACAACAATACTAGAAGCGTTAGTTTGCCACATACTCTAAATTAATTTCTATGCTCCTTACTCTTGAGCAAACTAATGAATTGCTGTTAAAAAATCTTGATCTTAAACCTGTTGGCTCAAAAGCATTGCCTGAAGCATATGCTAACTCTGAGAAAAATACTAGCCTTTTTTAGAGCTATAAGCACAAGCAAGAACATAATCCTAGAAGGGATGGTAAGAAATTTAACCACCCAAGGAAATCTAACTTTGGACCAAATCATGGTAAAGAAAAAAAGCCAAAGAATGTGACTAATGAAAGTATTTGCCATCCTTGTGGCATGACTGGGCACTGGTCACGTACTTGTCATACGCCAAAACACTTTGTTGATCTATACCAGGCATTTTTAAAAAATACGGACAAGCGTGGTGGCAATCAATCCTACTGCCATAACCACTGTTGAGGCAAACAATATCTCTGTTGGTGGGACTCCTCTTGCTCTTGAAGTAGCAAATGCATCTTTGGATGTCTCTAATTTCTGTGAGGACCTCTGATTACTTTGATGAGACATTAGATTGGTGGATGACAATTTGAACTTTAAATTTTATTATTCTAATAATTTCTTTTATAGTTGTTTAAATGTATTACTTTTTTTTTTTTAAAGAATGTATTACTTTTTATTATTTTCTAATATGGTTATGAAATGCTTATGAACCTGATGTAATTATTTATTATTTTGAAATTTTATTTGACTCTATAACTAATATGTAAATTTTATGATACTTGATACCTAAAGTTGTTAACATAAATGCAAATAGAAAATACCAAGAAAAAGGAAGATGTTTGTTTGCTTGATAGTGCAACAACACATACCATATTTCGTAATAGACATTTTTTCTAGAGTATGACATTTTGTAAAGCACAAATCCATAAAATATCAGGTCATGTTCCATTATTGAAGGTTTTAGGAATGCCACAATTGTTTTGCCAAATGACATCATGCTGCATATTGAGGATGCGTTTCTAAGCAGTAGATCAAAAATGAATATGCTCAGCTTCAAAGATGTACATCGTAATGGGTACCATATTGAGATTATTTAAGGAATATATTGGAAGTTCCTCTTATAAGATGGGCCTAAAGACCATCCATGGAAAGCTAGAAGCTTTTTCTATGGGCTTGTATTGTGTCATGATTAAGGCTGTTGAAACCTACGCCACCACATCCTGGAAATTAGTAAACCCTGATCAGTTTGGACTGTGGCATGATCGCCTTGGTCACCCTGGCGCTTCAATGATGTGTAGAATAATTTAAAATACAAAAGAGCATCCTTTAAAGGATACAAAAGTATTGTTGTCCAAATATTATAATTGTGAGGCTTGTTCACAAGGAAAACTCATTATCAAACTTTCTATAACAAAGGTTAATCTTGAATCCCCTTTATTCTTACAAAGAATTCAGGGTGATGGACCAATACAACCACCAAGTGGACTGTTTCGATATTTTATAGTACTAGTGGATGCACATTTTGTAGATGGTCCCATGTTAGCATATTATCTACGCGCAATGTCACATTCACACGTTTACTTGCGCATATTATAAAGCTCTAGGAACAATTCCCTGATTATCCAATTAAAAGCATAAGGATGGATAATGCTGGTGAATTCACATCAAAGAGTTTTGATACTTATTGTACTTCACTCGGAATCGAGGTTGAGCACCCGATCGCATATGTTCATACTCAAAATTGATTGGTAGAATCCTTGATTAAACATATCCAAATCGTTGTTCGCACTCTATTATTGAGAACGAATTTCAACAATATAGCATGGGGTTATGCAGTTTTGCATGCGGCAGCCCCAATAAGATTATGCCCCACTATTAGTCTTTTATAATCTCCCCTTCAAATGGTTCTTGATTATGAACTAGATATTTCACATTTACGCACCTTTAGGCTGTGCAGTACAGGTGCTTGTAGCACTGCTAAAAAGAATGAAAATGGGTCCCCAACGCTGTTTGGGCATTTATGTTAGGTTTAATTCACCGTCCATTATTAGGTTCTTGGAACCAACTATCGATGATATTTTTATTGCCAAATTTGCAGATTTTCATTTGGATGAGACTAGATTTCAATCAATTGGGACACCTACAACTTCCATGATTGCAAAACAAAAACCAGTTAAGGTTTTCTCTTCGAATGAGAAAAATTTATCTCAATTAAACCCAAGGACTCCTAAACGCAAAAATGAGGTGCAACGCATAATCCATTTACAGACTATGGCCAATAGACTTCCTAGTGCATTTAATGATGCTACTAAGGTAATGAAGTCTCATATTTCAGTTGCAAATGCTCCGGTTAGGATAGCTGTTCCCGAAGGACGAGCTAAAATGGATCAAAATCTCCCACACTTGAAATGTGACAGACCGATAGAATAAAAAAATATTGTTCCTCGAAAATGAAGGAAAAGAACATGGTGTTGTGCTTGCTCTCAAAGAGCTTATTACCCCTGAAGATGCGCAAACCCATGAAAGGAACATCAACCTTAGGAATACTGAGAATTCCATTACATATTGTAATGAAATTTGGGATCGAAATGAAATCATCGTTGATGATGCTTTTGGATTCTCAATTGCTTATAAAATTATGGATAATGATTATGAGCCGCAATCCATTATTGAATGCCATCAAAGGCAAGATTGGCCTAAGTGGTGGAAGTAATTAAGGATGAATTAGCTTTCCTAGCTAAACGAGAGGTTTTTGGACCCATAACTTGAATCCTTGATAATGTAAAGCCCGTTGGATATAAATGGGTATTTGTCTAGAAATGAAATGAAAAAAACGAGGTTGTCAGGTATAAAGCCCGACTCGTTGCCCAAGAATTCTCCTAGAGACTTGGGATTAATTATAATGATACATATTCACCTATGATGGATGTGATTGCATTTTGTTTTCTCATTAGCCTAGTACTCTCTGAAAAATTGGAAATGCGTCTTATAGAAATTGTGATGGCATATCTATATGGCTCATTAAACTATGATATTTATATGAAAATTCTTGAGGGATTCAAAATGCTTGATGCATGCATTCTTTGCAATTTATTCTCAATAAAATTGCAAAAATCTTTGTACGAGTTAAAGCAATTCGGTTGCATGTGGTATCAACACCTAAATGAGTACCTAATTAAAGAAAGGTACAAGAATAATCCTATCTACCCATGCATGTTTATTAAGAAATCCGAAATCGGATTTGCTATTGTAGTAGTTTATGTCAACGATATAAATTTAATTGGAACTTCAGAAGAATTAGCTGAACCTGCTAAGTATTTGAAAAGGGAGTTTGAAGTTAAAGATTTTGGTAAAACCAAACTTTGTCTTGGTCTGGAACTTGAGTAATAATCATCCATCAATCTACATATATTGAAAGATTGCTTAAACACTTCAACATTGACAAGACTCACCCATTAAGCACCCCTATGGTTGTAAGGTCTCTAAATCCCCAAAAGGATCCATTTCGTCCTAGAGAATATGATGAAGAGATACTTGGTCTTGAAGTATTATATCTCAATGCAATTGGGGTTTTGATATACTTGACACATTGTATGAGACTTGATATCACTTTTGTGGTAAATTTATTAGCACGTTTTAATTCTGAGCCAACTCGAAGACACTGGAATGGAGTTAAACATATTTTTGTTATCTCCAAGAAACCATAGATTTGGGATTATATTATTCCAAGGATTCCACCACCTCTGGTTTAGTTGGATATGCTAATGCTAGATAGAGATATGATTCACATAAGACTCGCTCTCAAACCGGGTATTTATTTTGTTATAATGGCACCGTTATTTCTTAGCATTCTACGAAGCTATCGCTAGTAGCTGCATTCTCTAACCACTATGAGATTATTGCTTTATATGAAGCTGGAAGAGAATGAGTTTGGTTAAGATATGTTATAACACATATTCATAATTCTTGTTGTTTAATACTGGTTACAAATTCTCCCACTATAATTTATGAAGATAATGCTGCTTGTATTGCACAAGTCAAGGGAAGATATATCAAAGGTGATAGAACCAAGCATATCTCATTGAAATTTTTCTAAACTCATGAATTCCAAGAAAGTTGACAAATTGATGTTAAATAGATTTAATCCATAAATAATCTTGTAGATCTTTTTACCAAATCATTGCCAACATCAAATTTTGAGAAATTATTATATGGCATTGGTATGCAGCGAGTTCACAAGATGCAAGATTGACTAGCCTCAACAATGGCTATATGGCTCAATTGAGGGAATATATTATAAACTATGCATTGCACTCTTTTTCTTTTTATCCGGTTTTTTTTTTCACAGGGTTTTTTCGGCTTAAAGTTTTTAACGAGGCAACTAATGCATCCATAAAAGGGAGAGATCATAAAAATTTGCGCTCCATACTCCTTTTTTCTCTTTTGTTCGGTTTTTGTCCCATTGGGTTTTTCTAGCTTAAGATTTTTAATCTGGCTTAAGGTTTTTAATGTGGCACATTCGTAATATAATGAATATAATGAATATTCAAGGGGGAGTGTTATGAAATACATGAATGAGTGAAATACATGAATGAATATTCATTATATTCATCTTATTTAATATACTTATTATGGTACATTTGTATTATACATTCTAAGTACATCTCCCTATACAATGAATGTTCATCTCCCTATTCAATATAATATTAGTGATAAGTGCATCCTTATTTTCTTATAGATAGGAGTTTAGTTTTTGTCACAAATATAGGGTGATATAGTGAAAATAAAATTTTCTCCTCTATCTTTCTCTACAATCTTTAATGTCTAGCTTTCTCTACTATCTTTGGTGTTTACTTGCTTTGTCTACTTAATCTCTCTATTCTCTATATTATATTTGCAATGCAATATTTTGTAACAATATTTTCAAAATAATGGAGGGAAAGTATTACAGTATGAGAGAAAAACGTAAGGTATGGTTTTTCATATTTTCTATTGACAATTTAATTATAATTTTTCTTCTTATGATTTCGTTATGTTTTTCCCTTTTCTTTTTACCTTATAATTCCATCATTCCTCCGCCCTTAATCATGAGACTCACTCAAATACTTCTTTTTTTAGCATTTTGTTTTTTTTTTTTCAGTCTATGCTATTTACCGTTTCATTTCTACATATTTGAAAAAAATCGCATTTTCACTTTGCCTTCATAATTTACTATTTTATCATTTTTGTTCTTTTCCTTGATTAATATGTTATCCCTATTTGGAACTCAAATGCATAGATTGCTAAATCGTGCATGTTTATCACTAATAACTGTTACTAAAAGATAAATGTAATTATAAAAATATGAGTTATTATTGATCAATGGCCCTCTTATGCTTCTTCCGCTTAAATGATTTATTGATCACAACCTAACAATAATGTAATATAAAAAGACATACATGGTTTTTCTTTTTCTTTTTTTGAAAGGGTAATGAAAAGCTATTTTCTTTCAACTATATTTTTTTTACACGACTCTAAATAGATTTCAGTTTCAATATGTATAACTCAAAATATTTAAGGTGAATAACATTGAATAAAAGTCAAATCTCAAAAAATGCAAGTTAAAATAAAAAACATTAGTCGATGTTCAACCATTTTCCGTCCCTTTCAAAACTTTATGAATAGAGGGTAGTACATCATGCGTTGTATATAAATTTCTAATATATGTTTAAAAAATATAGAAATAACTTATTGTAGCTGAAATGCGTAATAAGTCTTCGTTGTCACAATCATTCCCATTCGAGCATGGGAGCCTTAGTTAAAGGTCCATTTGGGACCCAAGCACGGGCCATCTACGGAGTTTGACATGATGAATTACTAGGGTTTCTCTAAGCTCACCTCTAGGGAAGGTCTCAACTCAAATGGCTTGTTAGGCATGATAGTTTGGTTGTGGGGAATTGCGAACGGCATTCTTTAATGAGGTAGGGTCATCCCTAAAGTCAATATCAGCCCCTTACCGGATCACGTCTTATGATAACTTCGACGCTCAAAACAAATATTCAAACGTATGATATCTCTGAGTTCGGAATCATGTGGTTTGTCGTGTCCTTCACGTTTCTGGTTTTTAATTAAGACAATCGTTGGGTAGGTTTTGGTATGAATACCGAGAACAAGTCCTACCTAGCTCAGTAGCCATTAATGCGATCAAAAGAGAGACTGTTCCTTATGGAGAAATTCATGTTTTTAGCATCTATTGATCTTCTATTAGCTTTCCTATTGATGTTTCAGCCCGCCATTTATTCCAGCAACTTCATTGATCAAGATGCTCTCCTCCACTTCAAATCGGCGATCGAGGTTGACCGAACGAACATGATCAAAGGCAGCGGAAGCAAACTTCTGTGAATGGATTGCCATCGTCCGCAGCAACCGCAAGCAGAGAGTTGTGGCTTTAGACCTCTCCCACATGGGTCTCCAGGGAAGACTGTCTCCTTACGTGGGCAATCTCTCTCTCCTCACTTCTCTTGATCTTTGCAACAGTTTCTATAGCACGATTCCAATAAAGATCAGTCGTTTACCCTGCCTAAAAGAATTCGTACTCCAATCGAACCAGTTTGAAGGAAACATTCCTCTTAACTTAGCCCAGTGCCAAAATCTCAAATTGATGTCACTTTTAGTGAATAGGCTAATAGGTGGCATACCGAGACAATTTGGCGCATTGCCTGAGTTGCAACAATTGTTTCTTCGATACAACGATTTACAGGGCCAAATTCCGAGCTTCCTGGGCAATGTATCCACATTGCAGGTCATTGGTATGGTCATGAAGAATCTCACAAGTTCAATTCCTCCAACACTTTACAATAGATCGCTCATGAGTGTTATGGTGAACTATAATAATCTCTCTGGAAGTCTTCCCTCTGATCTTTGCTACCGTTGGCCTAACATTCAAAAGCTTTTACTGTCTAATAACCAATTCACTGGCATGCTATTGGAGGTGCAAACCCAATGCAAAGAACTTCTCATGTTGTCATTGTCATTCAATCGTTTTCAAGGAAGCATCCCTCAAGACATAGACAACTTGCAAAAGCTGCAGGAGCTCTATCTCGGTACTAACAACTAGATCGGAACGATTCCCCAAACCATCGATAACATGTCGAGCTTGCACATACTTTACATAGAATTTAATAGCATCAGAGGTAACATTCCAAGTGAGATTGGCAAGTTGGTCAATCTGAATGCAATGAGCCTTTAGAATAATGGGATAAGTGCTCCAAAAGTCCTAAAACTTGTCACGAAAATGCATTTCAGTCCTAAAACTTGCAAAAAGTGCATTTAAGTTCTAAAACTTGTCAAATTGTTTCAAACGAGTCCTAAAATCGACGCCGTTAGCCTTTTCCATTAAAAATGCTAATGTGGCATTTTAAATAATTTTTATTTTCCACGTGTATTTTTTAAATTATTTTTTATTCATTTTTTAAAAAAATTTTAGATTTAAAAACTAAAAATTAAATTATTCTTATCTTTTTTTCACCAAAAACTAAAAAGAAAAGTTAAAAAAATTATTTTTAAAAATTGTTAAAAGAAAAATCAGTGCGTCTCCTCTCCCCGCCGCCATCGCTATTGCCGCCCACGTCGGGGGGCCGGGCGCGATCGCCGCCGCCACAGGTAGGGGTGGGCCCTTGCCGGCCCCAGGCGACGGGCCGGCAACGGTTGCCGGCCCCCCATGAGGGCCGGCGACGACTCGCCCGGGCCCGGGGCGGGCGATAGCCGCCGGCCCCCACAAGGGCCGGGGCGGGCCCGGGTCAAGGCACCCTTGCTCGGCTGCGGCGTGGGGTCCCGGATTTGAGCCCGCCGGTGCTCGCGGGAGCCGGTGGCTGTCGCCCCACTGGGCGAGGCCTTGTCGGCCCTCACCTGGGGCCGGCGAGCCCCGGCCACCCTCGCCTAGGGCCAGCGACCGTCGCCCGGCCCCTCCGGCGATGGGCGGCGGCGGCGGAGAGGAGCCTTTGTTTTTTTTTTTAAATAAATATTTTAACTTTTTTTTTAGTTTTTGGTGAAAATAAGATAAAATAAATAAATCTAAGTTTTTAGTTTTTAAAATTCGTTTTTTTAAATGAATAAAAAATAATTAAAAATCCACGTAGAAAATAAAAAATTATTTAAAATGCCACCTCAACCTTTTGATGGAAAAGGCTAACGGCGTTGATTTTAGGACTCGTTTGAAACAATTTGACAAGTTTTAGGACTTAAATGCACTTTTTGTAAGTTTTAGGACTGAAATGCATTTTCGTGACAAGTTTTAGGACTTCTGAAGCACTTATCCCTAGAATAATTTACTAATAAGTGAAGTGCCTCAAGAGATTTTTAACATATCTTCGCTACAAGTGCTTTCTTTGATGGACAATTTCCTCTATGGAAGCCTTCCTCAAGTAGTGAACTAAGCCTTCCAAATTTGGAACAACTCTATCTAGCAAACAATGGATTTGGCTGCAACATCCCACAGTATTTCTCGAATTTTTTTTAACCTAATCATGATGCCGGGAGCAATCAACTTAGCGGACCACTACCCTTGAGTTCGGGCAACTTGATGAACTCAGAATACTTCGCGGTTCAGTCAAATCAGCTAACAGGTGAGACTTGGGGTTCAAAGCTCGGTTTTCTATCTGCTTTATCTAATTGCCAATCTCTACAAACCTTGGTTCTGCAAGAAAACCCGTTGTGCAGCTCCATACCAGAATCTATCGAAAACTTGTCAAGGTCCCTACAAATTCCATTTGCTCCCAATTGTCAAATACGAGGTCACATTCCCAACCATATAGGTTTCTTAATGAGCTTGACTTTCCTACAGTTAAGCGATAATGATATAGACAGCAACACCCCATCATCAATTAGAGGACTAGAAAGCCTACAAAAGCTATATCTTGATAACAACCATCTTGAAGGACCGATCCCTGATGAGATATGCAACTTGACAAGTTTAGGGGAGTTGTTGTTGTGGCAAAACAGGATATCAGGATCAATCTCGAATTGCATTGGAAACTTGAGCAGCCTTCAAAAGTTTCTTGTGAGTTCGAATAACATGACGTCGGTTATACCGGTTGGGTGCTGTGGAGCCTTCAACAACTAATCTTCCTCAATTTGTCAGTCAATTCTTTCAATGGAGGACTACCTCTTGACATAGGGAAAATGGCGGCTATATAAAGCATCAATCTTTCTTGGAACTGAATTACTGGCGTCATACCAAGTTCTATCCGGGAGTTGAAGAGCCTTTCTTCTCTCAACTTGTCGAGGAATTCATTTCAAGGATCCATACTGTGACATTCTCGAATTTGACCCCTATCCTAGACTCAAGGAATGGTCTAAAGCTTCGATGTGCCCTTAATGGGAATAGACTATGGATTGATTTAAATATCATTCATAAGTCAACTACCTAATTGGGAGAGATAATTGTGGATCAAGAAATGCACTTAACTAGAGTACTTGACCATGGAATGATAGCTCAACCATAAGGATCGATGTGAGATGACCTTACACTAGCACGAATCAATGAATGAATGATTATAGATCGATTCGGTCTAAGTATATATATAGCCGGATTGCAAGTGATTCCATGCGGTTATTATACTAATCCCGAACGACCCTAAATCGATTCTAAGTGATCGTGGACTGAAGTAAGTAAATCGATTCTCACTCGATTACATGACAACCGAGAATTATCCATGGATTGATTAGGCTCAAACATGGATTGGTTTGGAATCAACCTTGGGTTGTGCAATCGATACCCCAAGACACCCCCCAATTCATATAGGCCCCGTTAAAGCCATTTCCAATCGAATTTTGCCATGAACCTCAGTCCAATTATGGTTATCCTTTGTGGATAATTAGAAAACATCCCTAATTGGTTTAACCAACGTTTAATCCCGTGAATAGTAATTCGTGTGAATAGTAACCTAGCCTCTAGAAGCCTAATTTTAGGCTTGTCTTCAAAGTCTTGGTTCATTAATGTCCTCTAGAAGCAATCATTACGAGAGACCAAGACTTTGGTCTTGTAAGAAGACCTACTTTGATTCCGGTTTTCGAATTTCCTGGATCCTCATTGTTTTCCTATTTTATAGAATTTCTTGTAGTTCGAATTTGGAGAAACTTTATTCATGAAAGTTGTTCAAAAACATCTTGATGTATAACATACTTTAATTTCATATTTTTCTGAGGTGAAATGGTTGGTACAAAAGCCTATTCTTTTACCATGTGAAAACTGCCTAGTGTAGTAAAAACAGTTAAAAGCGATAAGAGCATGGTATAGAATCAACAGTAATTGATCAAGTGAAACAAGGTTCAAAATTAACCAACTTTGGGCCTTGGGGTCGACCTTTGCAATTCATGCGTAGGTCCCTCTAGACACTTACCCAATTTTTTTTATGTCTTACAGCCATTATTGACCATCTGTGTTTTTGCATGGCCAATAACGCTTGTAAGTTCCTAGAAAGACGTTCTAAGTGAATCCCCAAGATTTTTCTTCAATATCAAGCCTATCACCTAACATACATCTAAAATCCGCATGCATTGGCATGAATTAAACACAAAGGCGGGCCTTTTAAACCTTATTTCTCAACTAATCAATCAAGTGAGTGAACAATTGGCAGGTCGCTTATTCCAAAGGCATGTTCCAATCACAAACATAAGCATTTCTAATGAATGACATGGTTTCATACATGAGTGGTACATGTGATGCTTCAAGATTAATTTGAATTGTTTGAGAAAAAGGAAATGAAGTTTTGAGATAAAGGGACGTCTCAGTTATAGAACACATTCAATTGCCAAGACTAGTTTGGGGCTCACATAAATGCATTCACAAATATCGCAGACATTTTAAATAGGGTCCGAACCTCGATTTTTCCAATGTCAAAGCAAGTATTTGAAAGATTCTTGGACATTGAAAACATCACATGTGCCAAAGACATTTCATTGTGCAAAGACAAGTATTTCCTTCGAAATTGAGAAAAATGTAATTGAAAGGTCAATTCATTTATTGAAAACCTTTTGACAATGAAGATTAAGGGATTTGAAACAAATTTCATGACGACATGTCCTAATTCCATGCACAAGCTATCCTAAAAAAATCTAGATAGACAATCACAACAAATGTCTACAATAGAACATTACAGACAAAGCATGTCAAATCAGCAAAATTGAATGGTACTCATTAATTATTTACCTTTGAGAAAATTACGCAACATGGGTAACTTAATATGGAACAACTTTCATAAGAAATTTTCTTTAAAAAAAAAAACAAATCATGATTTTATAAAAATCCAACAATGCATATCATTGCATCAGGAATTTAACAAAACAGCAGAACATCAAGTCATCGCAATTGAGATTTACCCTATCAAACAAAGTTTAAAAATCACAAAATTTCACCACAATGAAGATAAAAGGATAACAAACAAACTTTATTGGGGTCCGACTCAAGAATCTTTACTAAAAAGAATGCTACTAATACAGCAAAAGTCTGCCTAAATAAAGATAGAAACAAGGTTCCTAATTTAATCCTAGGTCAGAATTCTAATCTAACATAGGAAAAAATGGAAAATGGGGCTAACGATGAGTAGAATGCATGAAATTAGTGAGACTTGAAGGGTCTAAGCATGCGTTATGACTTCCTAGAAGGGTCTGAGTTCAATTCAAGTCAATTCGATGCTCTAAAGTTGAGGTTTGTGAAAGTGTGCAATCAACCATTAACAAACCAGAATACAAACATGCATTATTAAGTCCTAAAATCACTTATGCAATGCACAAATGGCATGAAATTCGCACACGACAAATAATTGGATGCAACAAATGATTAGGGTAAACATCTTACCTCTAAGTCAACATGCGAAAGTGTCATACAAGTAAATAACAATGCAACATGATTTAAGACTATAATGACATATTTGATGATTTCAAAGTGCAACTAGCCTAATTATGGCATAATTTTCGCATATCACATGACACTCAATCATGACAAGCCACATATACACACGAAGCTTATAAGCACACTTTAATAGTCAAGAAAGCATTGACACGAGATTTGGTCTCTAAGGGACCCGTGTCTCTAAAGGACCCGAACTAGGATGAGATAATGCATGCATGATAAGGCATTAATCTAACCTTGAAATCACAGAACATGCTTGATTTTGGTCACCTAGGAACGTGTAAAAATCAAACGAAAAATTTGACACATAGAATGATCAAAGATAATTATGATCACATGAATCATGATGAAAATAGCAAAATAGATATGTGTTATAAAACATCATAATTGCAGCAACACCTACATGTGTTTAAACATGCAATTGACATAGCAAATGACAATGAAATCATACGAATCATGCACCGATAGAAAGCACACAATGTGTATTTAAATTTTCATAAAGATGCTAAGGTCAAAAGAACCTATCGATATGCTCATTTTCACCAAAATACATATCAGATTGGTGCAGGGCAAATTAACCTATGCCCAGATCTAGGTAGTTTTGACCTACCAAAACTAATCCAAAAAATCAAGAAAAAAAGTATGTTATATAGGAGACAAGTTAAGAAAATGGAACAAATCTCATGAAGAAAATTTTCTCAAAAAATCAATCGCAGAAATCGGCACAAAAATAGCAAAGTCCGGAGTGGAATAAGAATTGAACCAAAAACGAGTTAAGAAAATTGTATAATCAAGTAGATTGTGAGGTATTTTCCGGGCCAAACGTTGCCTGTTTGGGGCGTGCAACCTATCAAATCGAAGGTCTCGATCGTACTTTTAAAGTTTAGAGGGTTTCAAGTTCAAATAATGTCATTTAATACCTCGTTTTAGGCCAACAACAACCACATCGGGCCTGTTTGGTTCGGTTTTGGGGAAATGCTCTTGGGAGAATGCAAATACCTTTGAGGTAAAGGGTTTTCCGAAATGCTAGACTATTTGGTAAACTATAACTGAAAAGTGTTTTAGGGAAATTCAAGACTGTTTGGTAAACATATATTTGAAAAGCCCTTTAGTGTGACCAAATTAAGTTTTTAGTTTTAGTATTTTTAAAATTGCAAAAAAAGAAACAATGACTATATAACCTTTTTACATTTTCATGTTGAGAGTAATGTAAAAGATATATATTAATAAATTTATTTAAAAATTATATTGAAAGAATTTGATTATAGATTAGATGCAAAGCTCAACTTTTGGCCTAGGGTTCTTTTAGGTTTGTTTTCAACTTTGAATAATTTTTTTAATTATTGTAGTATTAATCATCTTCGTTAATTAATGATCATTCTAGTGTATTGATAAAAAAGTTGGGCTATTGATTGTTAAAAGATAAAAATGACAAAAAAAAAAAGGTGAACCCAACATTTGCAAAGGGTTTTTATTATTTTTTAAAAAATAAAAATAAAATCCGATGAAGCTCCATCGCCGATCAACGGCAGTTGGGGTGTGGGGAAGATGATCAGTTAAAAAAAAAGAAAAGAAGTCAACGGATGAATAGTAGAGGTGGACTTGCATTTCCGAAATGCTAAAAGCCCAAAGCAGGTCCCCACCTACTTTGGACCTGCTTTGGGCTTTCAGCATTTCAAAGGCCAGCATTTTGCCAAGGACACCTCCAAATGCTGAACCAAACACCTAAATTTTTTCCCAAAGGGCTTTCGGGGCTGAAAGCCCCCTGGGAATGCTGAACCAAACGGGGCCATCATAGATGTACAAAAATTGCAGATTAGCATTTATTATGCTCAATCAACCATAAATCATCTTCAATCAATCTTCAACCTCAACAAATCATTGAAAAATTACAAAATCTTTCCAATCTAAACATATTTCATTGATCTAATTACGAATCTTAACTCTGGTCGGATATGCCGACCTCGGTTCATCGGATTTGAGCTTTAAAGACAAACCTTTGTGTGATTTCATCCATTGCAATGCGATCGGACTAAGCAATCGTCACTAGAGCACAAACGGACCTCCCAAGATCAAATCGGATTACCTCAGACCGCCTATAGGCTGGTTGGACTGTCGGTTCAACGATCGAGTAAAATCGGTCCAAGTTTGGATCAGTCTTCAAGCGCCAAGGAAGGAATGGACTGCTAGAGAGTTGATCGATTAAGCTTCGACCATCCAAAGGTCAAGGACAAGTCCGACGTCTTATCGATGGTGATCGATGACCTCAAGGACCTCTAGTGACCACCATTTGGTTCGATTAAATGAAACCCGTCCGATTTGGACCGATTTAAGGCTGTCGGTAAACAATTTGACTATCGAAAATATCCGATGACTCTCTGATAGGACCTTGACCACAACAAGGTTGGGGTTCGATTTAGAGCTCAGTTGGTGGTGGTCGACGTCAATTCATACCACTACTAGTTGTTGATCGATAAGATGAGGCTCACCAATCTAACTAGCGGTTGAACCGCAAGTTTCGCTTGCCATAGGAAGGATGAGGCCATACGGTGGTTCAAAGAGATAGGAGATAGAAGATTTGATGATCTGCAGTCTGATGAGAGGACAGTAGCCGCCAAGGGGAATGACCGGTGGAAGCCAGTGCGCAAAGAAGAGAGAAAGGGCGATTTAAGCAGGAGAGAAAGAGAGAAAAGACACAGAGAGAGAGAGAGAGAGAGAGAGAGAAATGTAGAGAGAGAATTTGCAGAAAAGTGAGCCTCCTTTGAAATTTGGAGGGAAAAACCCTTTTATACTAACTCTAAAACGACTTATCTTGGCCATTGGTTTGATTGACGGTCAAAATATTAATCTAATGGCCAAATAAAAATTTTAAAGAGCTAAAAATCCTTAAGAAGTGTCGGGAGACTAATCAAAGGGGTCCGATTTGCGAAAATTGGAATTTAAAACGAGAATTACGCTTAGATGCCTAATTATGGGCTAAATTGTAAATCTCCAAAATTCAAGGGTTACTTTGCAAAATTGTGAAAATGTAAGGACATAGGGGTAAAATTTACACGGTGAGTAGCTCGAAACCGATCGCCGGAGGTTTAGAGCCGGCGACCAAGGGGCCGATCCAACCTATCCCGCCGGCGATCGGTAAAATCAATTCACGCCAATTTGATTGGTTTTGGCATGTTCTTGCTAGTCTATGCCTATATTGTAACACCCTGATATTGACCCCATGAGGATCGGCCATGAGGTCCTACATGGATCAACCATGGGCCACTGGCCATGGATCGATTAGTTCGATCGGTAAGGAATCAATGATTGGTCATGGCCCGACCGACCGAGTGGTCACGAAATAGTCGAGGTGTTGGCCGTGAATTTTCTACTGACCATACTAGTGGGATAGGATCATCAGCTTATAAGATTACCTTTTGATCATGAAGATTGGTCACGGGATGATTTTGGATAGGCAAATGATCATGGGTCGATCCGACCCATTGTAATGCCTGGCCGCGAGTGATTATGCCCGGCTATGCACCGATCATGAACGATCTGACTTGACCAAATGCGATCATCTTCCAACGGAAAATGCATCATTCCCTATTCAATTTTTAGTGATTGAAAAGGAATCTTGAATTGGTGATGTTCGATCGTGGATCGATAATGTGCCGACCATGAACCATACAGATGGATCGGGTGTCGACCAGAATCATCTCAGAGATAGACTCGGCTATTTCATCACTAATTCTAAGGTCCATGAGAGCCTTGACTTAGTATTAGGCCATGGGTAGCCTTAGGATTAGCCTTGAACCTACCGAAAGACAATTGACCCTTTAGGCCGACCGACCGTCCAAAGGAACGGTTCGGGCGAGCATGGGGCGTGATGGCCGAATCTCGGGTGTACGTGATTCGATTTTTCAATGTATACCTAATGATCCATTCTCTGACCCCGGAATCAACTTGGACGATAGAATTCTTTAGACTACCTTCTTGAGGAAGGAAAGAATAAAGTAGAGAAAATTCTAGAATACCTTCATCAAATGAAGGAGATGAGGTGTCCCTTGACTTTTCAAAAGTCAAGATGGTGGGCCAAAATATCTTGTAAGTTCTAGAAAAAGTGGCACACACGTGGACCAATCAAAGAATGATACACGAGCCCTCATTAATAACCGAAAATTCTAGGATTACCGAGTTGGCAACTATGGCACCATTATTGTCAAACTTCATTAAATGCTCATCAAATGTGGGGTTTAGGTGGACCAATGGAAGAGTGAAAAGCGGGTCATCATTGACGATGCCTACGAGCTTAGATTGCTAAACAAAATGTTCTAGCCTTCCAAATCATTATCGAGGCCACAATTATAGGACCCATAGGCTTGCCAACTAAGGATTTTAGGCGGGACACTTGGAAGCCTTGGAATGGACCGCTTAGCTTAGTAATGATGGCACCAAGGGCTATAAATAGGAGGAGCCCTCTTCATTTTTTCACCTTACCTCTCATTTTCTCCTTCCTCCTTCTCCTTAGATGCCCTCTCCTCCTCCTCCTTTCTCTTAGCCTTGCATCAATAACCCTTCAACCTATTCAAGTTAGTTCTTGAGGTTTGCCTAGGTAAGTAAGATCCCTAAGTCTCCTCTAGGGTGGTAGTCTCCATTGTCGAGTCTAGTTAGGTGCTCACCCGTCAAGCCGTGGGTAGGATGTTGGATCTTTTGTATGGTTTTGCTCATGTTTGTGCTTGAACATGTGCTTGAGTTGTTCACGCCCGGAATGAGGCCGATGTTCCTTCGAGTTTAGTTCATCGCAAGGCAGGTCGCCCTAATCCATAAAGCCTTGGTTTTGGAATAAATAGGATGTTGGGTCCAAGTCTTGCTTGGTGCGGGGATCACCCAAAGCCGCAAGGTCTTAAATCAACATTGAAGCGTGTCAAATTTATGCCTTGACCGGTACGAGGATCGCTCAAATCCACGAGGTCTTGGTAAGGCACCAAGCATGCTAATTTCTATAGTCCAAGTGGATGTGGGGACTTTGTGCTTGGCATTGGATCAAACTGCGAGTTGAGGGTCATTCTCAATGCATATGTATTCACATCGGGTTGGAGCCAAGGTCCGTCGAACTTGGGAGTGTCACTAAAGCAAGGTGTACCCAAGCCTCAAGGTCTTGGATTGGTATTGAGGCATACCGTTTCCAAGCCTTGTCCGATGCGGGAATCGACGCTAAGTGATCGATCCAATATACGGATCAAAGATTGTTCCCAACATATGTATTAGTGAAGTATAAGAATTCATGACACACACGAACGGATGAGCACGCCTTCGGGCCATACATGTGTCGGCTAAGAGAAAAGATAAGAACCGAGTTGTATGATTTGTATGATGCATTTATATGATGCACCTAAAGAGGAAAAAACATCCGTCGCCACATAGCGTTGGCGGCGATACCTCATTTATTGAACGAGATGTCCTTTATTAAGCCAGGATGCCTAGGTTCAAATAAGCATACCAGGGTTCATTAGCTTACATCTCAACAATCATTTGTGTGATTTTTCTTTTTGTCAATATCATGTGTGTGAATTTAAGAAAAGAAAAAAAAAAATGTTATATCAAATTTAATTTGGTGATGGCCCCACCTCCTGGCTGCCAATATGGCAAAATTTCTATTTAGCTTTTACACACTTACTCGAATTTGATATGTTGCATGTCCACAAAAATTATTAGGTGGATTGAAGACACAAATCGCTTGTTAATTTAAGCTGTGGAGCTCGACGAGTTCCTTAATAGTCTAGTTGAACAAAAAAGTGCGGACACCCGATTCATGTAGCAACGGCTAACGCATATGAGCAGCAGCAAAAGCATTCAACAATCATCAATTACTTTCCATTAAGTAAAGTCAACGAGCTTGAGCACATGGACCGACCAACGCGTGTGGCGACGAGGTTGTCCCCAGATAGATTATAAAGGGCCGAAAGACAGGAAAAAGAAGAAAGGCAATTCCTTCCACTGATCAGCGTTGAAGCATTTACTTCAACTCAACTTGTTCTTCGATCCGAAGAAGCGACAAGTTATCAGCAACTTCTGAACAGTAAAATACAACTAATAATAAGTCTCATGAGTTGAATACTAATCTTTACTTGTTTAGGCTCTTTTTTTTCGAAAATAATCGATTCAGAGCCTCAAGGACAAGTCAAGTTGACAAAACTCCTCCTGATGAGCATTCTCTGGTCGATACCCTTTTGAAGCCGACCCGTACTTCGCCATCTCCCGCACCCCTCCGTAGCCCACGTCTCCAAGAAAGCTACCCGGGTCCTCATGGTGGTGCTGATGAATGCGAACGGCATGACTGGAGCCCGACGGCGAGCGTGCTGCTGGAGCTCTGATGGTGGAGCTTAGCTCTGATCTGCTTTTCTTGGCGAGGGTGCGCTCGAGCTTGTGCGCGTTCTGGTGGCCGCCAAGCGCCTGCGAGCTGTAAAACTTCCTCTGGCAGAAGTTGCACGAGAAGATCCGAGCTACTTCGGATGGACTGCGTGGCGATGATGAGGAGGAGGACGACCGGTCGAGGAAAAGCTCCAGGTTGGGCTGGTTTTTTGGTAAGCTGAGATGAAGGGAAGTGTTGGGTTGATAATTGTAATCCATCGAGAGAGAGAGAGAGAGAGAGAGAGAGAGAGAGAGAGTATATGATTGAACCAAGAACCGTGTAACTGAGGAAAGGTTTGAGTGCAAGTGATGTTACGGTTCACGGGAGCGAGAGCGAGAGAGAGCGAGAGAGAGAGAGAGATGGGTAAGAGTGGGGATGCGAAGTAGAGGGAATGTGCTGCATTATATTGGGGTAGATGATTCACTATTACTTCATGCACTGATTGACACGAGTAAGAAAACGATGAGTTTAAGTGAGAGTGTGTAAAAGAGAGAGACAAAGAGATGGGGAGATCAGTGGGGAATCGGAGGTTTTGTCGCCTCTGTTAATGGCAGCATTCGAATCCCCTGTCGGTCCATACAAAAGTTTGCGGTTCTTCTCTCTCTCTCTCTCTCTCGTTCTATCGTCCTATACGAGCACACACACCTATATAACCATCTAGTTTAACCCATGCATAGATGTTTCGGGTTCTGGACTAGCAAATTATATATATTTTTGCCAGATTTGGCTATGACAGGTAAAGTAGCGTAGGCAAGAGAAACAATCTTCACTTAGCCCGAAGGTACAACATGATAAGAGACCAGTTTGCAATGGTCTGAAGGAGAATCCTCCAACACTGCTCCATATTTTATAGGACAAATAATTGTGTCTGCCTGCCTCTTGGAATCTTTGGGGCGGAGAGTGTTGATTTATGTCTTTTGAGTTTAGAGTTTGCTTTTGTAATGATTAACTCCTTGATCCCATTTGGTAAAATTTCTTAATCTTGAGTAGATTAAAACTTCTCGTGAGTCATTATCGGACCTTGAACAGAGTGACTACGCGAAAACTAAAATCAAAGTTCAGTAACTTCGGTAAAAAAATAAGAAATGCCATGATCTACTTCAAAAGTAACAGGAACGTTAGAGGATCATCAAGGCCAGTTACAAGAATGTTTACCTAATTCATGGATTATATTGTAAATGCTATGAAATGGATTCTCCTGATTTTGCTGAGGTCGATAGATGTTGCTCTATGTTTTAGAGGATGTGATTTTGGTAGTGTAACGAAAATTGGGTGGTCACTTAGGAAACTTAAAGATGTCAAATATTTGAGTGATTATGTCTATCCTTCCATCAGTTATGCTGTAAGTTGGAAGGAGTTGTTAAGAGATACAATGATTTCATTGATGACTAAAGTAGGAAACATGGTGAAAAGAAAGGAGCTGAAGAGGCGATGTGGTCGCATGACTTTGTTGGAGGAGTGGGGCGTTCAGTGAAAATCAGATATATCACTAGAGAATCGAGTTCATTGGTGATCGAAATAACTATGTTAGATATAGCCTATCCGAAGAGGATAGAATCGTAAAGAAGCTTCTTGTGGTGGAGAATCCTATAGAAATGTGAACCAAGTTCATTCCTCTAGAGAAATCTGAGTTCAGCTTAGGCTTGATAAATGTCTATGATGGTTGAGCGCCCGTCGAGGTGTTGGGAGAACTGACATGCATGATAAGCATTGTGACTTGGGTACAAACATCGAGCTAAGGTAGAAAATTGTCGAATCACATCTCGAGTTTAAGCCCGTGAAAATAATATGATCTAAGTAGCAATTCCAAAATGTAAATAGAAATTATGGTTTGACGTCCAAATAAGTTTTCAACATTAGAGTTGGATTCCTAATTTGAGTCAGCAAGTCAAAGAAAAATATATAAAAACAGAATCTTACTAGGTTATTTCACACTTGAGCAAAAATATAAATGATAAAGTTGTCTCTTTGTGAATTTTCGTAGTAAGTTAGGGCTGGAAAATAGTTGCACAATTAAGCAATTATAAAACTCGTTAATTTCTTTGATAATTTCTTCTTCTTGCATTAGATTTAAATTGCAATATCCATTAATTTTCGTGTTATTTTACAATGCATACTCTGATTTTGAGTAAGATATATATGTTACATTATTTGTTGACACATAGTTGGTATAATTTATTGGAGGAAAATGATATTATGGAGGTCATAATTTTTATACGACACTCACTTCAGTATCATAATTTTCTTTTCTTGATCACTTGAATGTTGTTACGGTAAAATAAAAAATCAATCATTGCCATCGACATTTTGTGTAGTCGGAGAATCCAACGTAACAATATTCTAACATGAACCATAGGTGATTCATCAACAAAGTGAAGTCAGCAAAATCAGTAGTACAAATGTCATGCATCACTTTTCTTTCCCCCAAATTAACAAACTGGGTTTAAAATCGTTGTGTTCTTCAAATCCTAACCCAACAACCAATGAAATGGGGTAAACTTAGACGCTGAAATTTGCAATGGAGAGTAAGAGCTGGAAACGGTTCCACAAAAGATCTCTCGATCGTCGAAATTGACGTAGTAATTGAAGAGATCCGGGAACCAGGAGATGCCAGAGATGGGCAAGATGACGGTGGACCACGTGGCTGACATCTTATCAGATTTCTTGAGGTAGCGACCACAAGGATTCTCCTTCGATCCAAGTAAAAGAGATCGTATTCAACTTGTAGTGTCTTGCACATCAATTCGACATCATTCCCCAACAGCTCCTAATTCCACCTGAACTCCCCTCCATTTCCACCCGCCACAAAGACCCTCGTCCTACAATCACACCCTGCCCCAAAATCCCGATAAAAATCAAGCAGATTTCAATTTTCTTGGACCCGATGGTTGTCTTGGGACGGTTCAAACGAAATTGCCAGGCCCAGCGGAGCCATAGCGCCAAGGATGACACCGAGCGAGCGAAAGAGATCGTTATAGTGAAAAGTGCTAGGTCATCTCATTTTTTGTTCATTTTGGGCGTAAATTTAAAAAAAAAAAAAAAAAAAAAAAAAACCACGTCGGACTTGAAGTTTAAGGAGAAAAAAAGTCAAGTAGGACAAATCGCTGGAAAATATCGTAGGACGCACTGAAATGATCTATTTTTTTCAAATGTATGTTCAAGAAATCAAAGAAAAGATTTGCGACGCTTGAACGAGCGTCGGAGTCTATCTAAAAAAATAACTCCTCCCGACAAAACTACAAGAACCTGCGTTTGTAGGAATCTCTCTCCTCTCTTTATCGGTGGGTATTAGTTAATGCATAAAAAAATCGAGAATGACTGAATCAAAGCACATGGCCATCAAATTTGGAACAGTAGAGTGGCAGACAAACGAAATCCAAAATATTATTTTTTTTCCAAAGTCATTACAATATTGTTCCCATCATTGTCCAGTCATTAACAAAACCATCTTGATTAAGAAGTTTGATTAAAATCTGCATTAAGATCAAAGGAGATCGGCTATGATTGCGGCGATTACTGTTCCTCAATCGCAGACAACACACATACTGCCACACCTGCTTGTTGCTGTTAACTTGCTGATCTTCAGTTTATCTTTTTAGTCAACATTGGTATCAATTCAAGGTATGGAACACTTATTCCTTTTGCTATACGCAGGTCGATTAGATTTCTTAATGGGGTGTGTTCCCTTGTATCTTGACATGCCGAGGGACATGGAATTATGTGTTGATCATTAAGAGATAGATAAGGTTCGTGAAGTGATCGGTGCTTTCCTCTTAGTTTATTGTGTGGGCAATGCGACCCACCAGGGGAGATGTTGCTTGTGCTTTGAATCTATGGATTGGATGATCTTCTACGTTTCGGAGATTTAGATTTTCAATTTAATCTTTCTGGCACATCAACGATCAAATTGAAAATATTAAATAACCCACGTTACCAATAAAAATTGAGATCCTCTAAAGTTGTCGAGTAACTTTATTGTATAAAATTACATTTTAATCGATTTACTTGCTCTTACATATATCGAGACATTTACATACCCAAGAAAATCCTAATTTCTTCAGGAAAATTGTCCAAAATGTCCTAAACCTATTATATTTTTGCCAATTCAGTCATAAACTTTTTAACTTTGCCAATTTAGTCTTAAACCTTTTTATCTCTTCCCAATTGAGTCCATCCGGTCAATTTTGGCCGGAAAATATTGATGTGAACACTGGCAGTGCCATGTAGGACCGGACACTGACAATGATTATTTTTAATAATATTTTAATATTTTTGAATTTTTATTAATTTTTCTGTTTTTTTCCCTTTTTTTTTTTTTTTTTTCTTTCTTTTCTTTTTTCCTTTCTTCTTTGCCTTTTCGATGGCCGGCCGACCACAGGCGACGGCCGGCCACCGGCCACAGGCCAACCGGTTGGCCTCGCCCTCCACAAGCGAGGCTAGGCGAGGGGAGCCCTTGCCCAAGCATGGCCCGGCAAGGGTCTCCTAGGCGAGGCCACCCTGCGCCCAGGGCAACCTCGCCTGGCGTCGCCATCGCCCGACCAACACCCGTCGAGGCCGCCCCGGCCTCACCAGATTTGGTTTGGGCAAGGCCGACACTCGCCTGGACGAGGGTAAGCCCCGATGAGGGCTCCCTTGGCCTGGCGTCACCGTCACCCGACTGACGCTCGGCAAGGCCGCCCTAGCTTGGGCGAGGGCCGGCCTCGCCGGATCTAGTCTAAGCGAGGCCGACACTCACTTGGATGAAGGTGAGACCCGGCGGAGAAGGCTCTCTTGGCCACATCCGGCGAGGCCCGCCGATGGCCGGCCACCAAGAAAGGCAAAGAAGAAAGCAAAAAAGAAAAGAAAGAAAAATAATAAAAATTCAAAAAAATATTAAAATATTATTAAAAGTTATCAACATTAGCACCGACGATCCTACATGACACCACCAACATCCACGTCAGCATTTTCCGATCAAAATTAGCCGGATGGACTCAATTAGCAAGAAGTTAAAAGGTTTATGACTGAATTGGTAAAGTTAAAAGGTTTATGATTGAATTGGCAAAGTAAAAAGATTTAAGACTGAATTGGCAAAAATACAATAGGTTTAGGACTTTTTGGACAATTTTCCCTAATTTCTTCTCATTCTCTCTCCCCCCTACCTTCCTACACCATCTCTAGGGGTGAGCATCGGTCCCCGACCCTGGACCGGCCCAACCCTGCCGGTCCTGGTCTAGTTCCTAGGGAGATTGGGTCAGTCCTTAGTCCTAGAATTCCTAGACAAACATTGTTTGGGTTGGTCCTTGATCCTAAGAGTTCCGAGTCAGTCCAACCCGGACCAACCCTGATTATATATATAATATATTACTTATAATTTTTTTATATAGAGAAAACCTTAAAATAAATAGCGTCAACAATATTAAACAGCTCTTTAGTGAGGAGTTCAAGTAATTTTATATTATTCTTTAATAACTTACATTTTTAATGTCTTTTACGGTGTAAATAGTCATAATTTACGAAGGAGGAAAATATTTTTGTGAGGAGTCCTCACGGCATCCAAAAAGGCATAAATAGCTTCTTATGGCATCATCCTCTAGTATTTGTTATCTTCTGTCTTATTTGCGTTTTCAATTTGCCAAAATCGAAAGAAACAACTTCTCCGCTCACCACTTGACACTCACCTCACTCGCTTTGGGTCACTCGTGCTACTTCTGCTCGATGCTCGCTTGGCTTGTTGCTTCCCGCTCAACATTCGATGCTCATTCTATTCGATGTTCACCCCACTTGACCCTCACCGCTTGCCTTTCTTAGCTGATCTCGCTTATCATCAAACCCATTGGGTCGGTATGGTCCTCATCGAACCCATTGGGTTAGTATGGTCCTCGGTTGCCCTTTTAAGGAGTACAAAAAATAAAATAAAAAATTATTGGTTGATCATGGGTTGACCCTGAAACTAGACTGAACCCATTGAGTCTGTTCGATTCTCAATCGCTTTTTTAAGGAGTACAAAAAATGAAATAAATAATTATTGGTTGGTCTTGGGTTGACTTTGAAACTGAACCGAACCCATTGGGGCAGTTCGGTCCTTAATCACTTTTTTAAGGAGTACAAAAAATGAAATAAAAAATTATCGATTGGTCCCGGGTTGACCCTGGAACTGGACCGAATCCATTTAGTCGGTCCGATCCTCGGTCCCAAAAATTGAGGACCAATACTGTGTGGGTTGGTCCTAGGGTTAGGGGGCGGACTGGCCCAACCTGGACCATGCTCACCCCTAACCATCTCCCCTCCACGTGCTATTGCCTCTCACTATGGAGTCCTCGTTGCTAGGACACACGTATGAATTATGTTAAAAAAGTCTCAAATTGGAAAGTTGATATGGTGTGGAATAGTTAATATATCATAATTTACCCATAACTCATTAGCATAATTTTTTGACTTAAGATGAGTCCAACTTGATATGTAAACGGACTTGGACCAAAGCTCTATCTTAGCAATCTCCCCAAGTGAATATATTAGGTTCCTACTATGTGCTTGCAACAAATGATATTAGAGATGATGGTCAATTAGTGAGCCCCCAATCTATTCATGTGTTTGATGAATTTTTTGGGGAATACACAGTGGCAGTTGTGGTGTAGCAACATAGGCCCAATGACAAACTTCATGGTTTGGTCCGGAGAAAGTGACCAAGGTTGAAATTGGGTGTTGATGGAAATTCAAGGTGTGATATTTTGATGTAGAATAATACTTGGATTAAGGAAGAGTGGACCTAAACACTAAGCTCACACTTGATGGGGATATTGCTAAGGCATTGGAGAAATCCTAAATCCGAGAATTGTTGGTGGTGCGGAGTAGTTGATATATTTTAGCTGGCTCATAACTCATTAGTTTAAACTTTTTAGTGAAAGTTGGTCCAATTATATATATTGAGGATACATAGATTAAGGGGGAGCGAACCTAAACACTAAGCTCACACGTGATGAGGAGACCACCTAAACACGTGTGAATTGTTTTAGAGAAATTTCATATCAGAGAATCGGTGGTTTTGTAGAGCAGTTAATATATCTTAGTTGGTTCATAACTCATAAGTAAAAATATGTACAACTAAATATATTGACGAGCTTGGACTTGGGTTATCTCTTGGCGATCTCTCCGAGTGAAGGTATTAGGTTTTTGGATGCGCTCGCAACACTTGTGTTGCCAATACCCCAGCCTTTTCTATAGAGCGATCTTGGCCATAGTACAATCCTCAAGCACAAATTGATTTTGGTCGAAAGCTAATTTGATATGCTTTCATATTGATTTTCACTTTTCTCAGAATAGATCTAAGGTCTTGCTCATAAGGAGGAGGTGATCCGCCTCAGGTGACCCTAGATCAAAGGTCGAACTCAAGTGAGCAACCTCAGGTGTCGGAGGGGTGTCACCAGCCTTGTGATCAAGGCTTTGGAAAAGAGTTGGCGAGATCAAAGATAAACTGGAGTTGGAAACAGCGCCATGGTCGATGGTGCCACTACTTTTTTTTCCTTTTTTTCCACTAACGATACGTAGTATTCATATCTTCCAAGTTAAACAATCACTATAAATACACGCAAATCGTTTAGTACAGTCATAGAATGGTGGGCATCCTGTCATCAAAGCTACTACCACGGAGTTGGCGGTCTTAAGTAAAAAAATGTAATAATAAAAAAAAAAAAAAACATGTTTTTGGCAATGGATCTTCACGCTCCACGTGTTGTGCTCTTGCATGCACTGAGAATGGTCCAGGATGGAAGAAACTTGAGAGGATCCACTCCGAGCAGAGCAAACGCATCATGGCGAAGATGGACAGATGGAAGAAAAGATTCCTCTTCACTTTTTAGCTTCATCGACGTTGACAGAAATTGAAAAGCCCGGCCGCTTGTGCCGAAGGTTGTGTCACTTCACGCCCATCATCGTCCCAGGGATGACCGACATTGCCCATTCGAAAAAGTGAGTAGGGTCCAATTCCTTCACATCCCACGGGAAAACTTCTGTATATCCCAACGCCTGACATGACATTCTAAATCCACGGGACTCGCATTCTTTTATCATATTAGTGTAACCTGTAACAAATTGAAATGCATCTAATTTGATTTACTTTTCATATGATTTAGATCTTTCAGCTCATGTCTTTTTTGAATGACGATGCTCCCTATCTTATAGTTTTCTGAAATTTGAATGATTTTTAAAACTTTCGATGTGCTTTTTCTCTTTGCCTTTAATTGTGAAGCATCTCGCCTTTAATCGATCCCATAGTATCATGTCAATTCATCGGAGTATAATGATTATAGAAGAACAATTTCAAATCGGATCTGCCTGCTCCTCCCCTTTATTATTCTCTCTGCCTCTAGCCCCAACTGGTCACTGCCAGAACTAAGGTTGAAACAACATGCATGCAATCAATAACCCTATCATCATGTCAATCATCTATAGTCTCTCTTTGAATCCCGGTACCTCAAGTTTCTTTCTAACAATTTGTTTCGCAAAAATAAATAATTTAAAAAAACATATTTTTCATAATGATTGTTTGTATTGCTCACAAAAATGAATGAATAATTTTTTTTTTCATTGGTTAGTTATTTCAAACGATTATTCTTAGAAAAATCTTTTCAATTCATTTGTCGTCTATGAAACAATGTCAATTTATTTGTGAAGCACAAAACTTGCAGAGAATCCCCTCTCTGCGGTGGACCAGAAAGTCTTGTCTGCGAACAAGCCGAGCACGTTTGACATTCATGGGAGTAGAAGAGGAGAGAAAGAGGAAGTGTTTGCAAGTGTGTGGCCCATGGGTTCGTTCATTCTTAGTTCCGAGTTCTGTTCGGGTTCTGTGTGAGAAGCACAACATTGAGGACCGGAGTTCGAATCTGCTTCAGATAACGGTGAGCTGGGTTGTAAAAATCGGTGGCAGACAGCAGCGCAACACAAGTTGACTCCTGGGGTACGATGATCTCTGGAGTCTTGTGGAACAAATCGGATGTTGGAAGCTGAAGTGTCACCACACTTCCGAAAGGGGGTCTTTTCTATTCATTAGAGCTCTCCTTTTCACATACAGACAAATGGTGTCGGTTTGGCATAACTGTGGCCGTACTATAATTGCGATACGTCGTAGTTGCGGTATATTTGATGGGAATGGGATCCTCTGGAAGATTGACACGTTAGCACTTTGGAATTGGAGAGTTGAAGAGAAGTTTTCCTACTCTTTTTCTACCTTTTTCTCGTCCTTATTTTTCCCTCCTCTTTTTTTCTCTCCCCTTTTCTCCCTTTTCTTCTTCTCCGATTCACATGTGCTTGATCGCCATGGCCTATTTGACCACCGCCGCACCCTACTTTGCCCGCCATCACCTCGGCTCGTCCATCAACATGCCTCTCTTACTCTCGTCAATCTCAAGCAAACCCAAATTTACTGTCGCTCGAGGCAGAAACCAATCGTAAATGGTTGTGGCCGCCGTGCATTCTGGTCTAGTCCTTAGAGAGATCTTGAAGAGCGCTAATTTAAATGTCCTTGAGCTCCAAACTTGGCTAATCTATAAAATATGTTGAGGTGAGACTAAAGTTAATAAAATCAAAGCTCTAAGTTTAAAGTAGAAGATTTACTCCCCACTTGAACTGAGAGCATGACAATGTAGTAAGAATCAATGAGTAACATCACTTATCATGGTCAATAGAGAGATCCACATTATTTAAGTTTGTTTTAAGATAATGTAATCTACACATTATTTATACACAATTATAATCATGTGAACAATGAATAAAAACATATGCCATGAGCAAACATTCAATTTAACACTCAAATGAACACAAATAGTGTACTATGTCATGATAATGTAATCTACTTGTTATGTATTGACAATTACAATCATGTGAGAAATGAATAAAAATTGAAGCCGTGACCAGACATGTAGTTTAACACTCAAATGAACCTACTAATCTCATAATGTGTAAATACCACATAATAGCTCACTGATATATGCAGGTGAGTATCTATTCTCTCCTCATCACTTGCTATGACTCATCTTGATTAACAAGGCAACACAATACTAACTCATGGGGATAGAATCATAAACACATCTTTGCCATGCCTCAACTCATCCGCCATAGGTGTCTTCTACATCAGCAGGGGAAAATATACCACTATATAATCTATGATGATGTCAATTCCATCCTCATTCTCATAAGAGGCTACTCAAGTAGTATCAAACAACACAAGTCATATCATATTGTGTATGAATCATAGGACTTCATGTCCTCAACCCTAGAGAGCCCATCTTAGACAGTGAAACATTTTTCTTTTCCTGGAGTTCTATACACATACTCATATAGGGGAATCGCCCATTATATGACATACTAACATACAAATCGTCATAACATAATGATTTTCATGTACAATTATATCATCACACTCTCTTGGCATTTCCTATATTAACGATAGAAATCAAAAATCCATTTATTATCATTTTTAAACCCACAAACTCTTACTCATAAAACAATCATCATTCAATCCAAGAGCTCAAAACATTTTCACATCACTTGAGTTTATGATTCCCAATTCGCTAGTAAGAACTAAAATGTATATCAAGTTACAAGATCCATTTAAAAAAAAAAAACACTTTTCCACTAAATTGATATTACACCTAAAACGTTTAGAATACCATGAGTATATCAAGATTATATTCACTCTCATGTCATTATATCAAGACACTTTTACACTAGATTGATATTACACTTCTTCGCAAATCTTTGAAAATTCTTCCATAACAGAGGAACTTTTCTTTTGAAGAAGATCTACATTTTTTCAACCAAGGTTAAGCAATCATTTTCCTCTTTTTCCAAAAAATCTTTCTGTTTTGATATAAAAACTTCTTTCTTTGATTCAGAAATTCTTTTCGATGACTTTTTATGCTCATCATATATTTCTTCGAGAAAATCTTGCATTTCATCAAAGGGCTAGTTCAGATTTTCTTACCTCTTCTTCATTGGATTGAATATCAACCACAAGGTTCACTTTAGTATCACTCCATGTCTGGGGTTTAAATGCTTTACTTTTTCCTTTGGAATTTTCCTTTCTTTTTTCTTGAGCAAAGGACAATCCGACTTGATGTGGCCATATTTCCTCTATTTGCTTTTTACCCTTGGAAGTTTCTGCCTTTTTCTCACGAAGCTTTCAAACCTTTTGGTTAATTGAGCCATCTCCTCATCTTCGTCATCTTCATCCGATGATGTTGAGTAATTAGGCTTTAGCATCCATTACTCGTCTTCTTGCGATTTCTTCTGGAGTAATCGTTGCGAGTGGAGGATGTATTTGATTTGTGGATTCCCCAGTTCCAGAGACTGTTATTGGAACAATTGTTCTTGCTGGTGAAGGTGCACTTATGCTGTCTTGGACAACACCCCACATTGCCCGATCTGCTAATCTAATGAATGCTCTCATCTTGCATTTATAATTAGTTTCACGAAAGTATGGAGGTCCTGATGCTGATTGGCCTTCAAAAACACCTAGACTAATATTGTTAACCATTAAAAAAAATTATTCCCTTAATATATAACACTTCAAAATAATAAGAAAATTGCTTTGATAACAATTATTGCCATCAAATAAATATTGAAATTAGTGAAAAGATAGAAGATGTTGCATGCGGATATAATAGTGGTTTGGCTTAAATCAAACATACGTTCACTAACAATCTCCAGCAAGGCTAGAATCTAGTACTAATAGAGGCAGAGCATACCTAGTTATTAGATGATAATGTTAGGACATCATCTGCATAACCTAGTTCTATTCATCTAAAATACACATTAATAGTCTTTGATTATTTTGTCATCTTTCAAACAACTTAAGATATTTTCCTAATAAATTGAAACTTTTCTTATTAAGAATAATGCTCAAGTGTCCTTATATAGTCAATATCATCTTAACAAGTGCCGCTGGCGTGTCACCACCAGTGAGTGCCACGAACTAACCTTGTCCAAGATAAGTCATCGATGGCTGGACAGGTCGAGCACGGTCAAAGGAGTGTAAGGCTACTTTTGTTCGTTTGTATTATTAATATCTATATTATTTATCATAGCAGCCGAAGTTGAGAGAATGTTTATTCGCGTATTCATCATGTAGCACTTCGCTTTGTCTGTGTGATGTCACAGTGACAGGATACATGGCACTTTTTACAACCTATTCCACATCCGAACAATTAAATTTTAACTTCTTGATATGTTATTCACCAGCTTTTGCCTCTTTTAATTAAAACTTGGATAGATTCTCATGATAGTGTAAAATTATCCATTCAATTTGAAACTTCTATTTTATTTTGAATTTTGAAAATGCATATTATTTTGATCTTAACTCATGATAGTAAGAATATTCAATTAAACAAAAGTTAAAGTAAAATGAAATATATCATATTTTAAGAGACAATTTCGCTAAACGAAGAAATATACTCAATCTGAAAATAAAGTAAAACAGAACAAAATAAAAGATTTATGGTAATAAAAAAAATGTAATAGTTGATTATTTACATAAAAATGAACAAACAAATCTACTTGATTTAAGAATAAAAAAAATAGAGTTTCATCTCAAACAATAGACAAACAAAGATGGTTTTGAGTTTTAGTTTAGCCATTGAAAAATTGAACAAAAATTGCATTTAAATAATATGATAGTACCCACATTCTGTAAAGAGTTAATACTACAAAAAATCCCAAAACCGGTACACTTATAACAAATTTACCCTAAACTAATTTTTAGGTAACCAAAAACCCCAAACTGGTATATTTATGATAAATTTACCCCAAACTGGTACATTTATAATAAATTTACCCAAAATTGATATGGATTTTCATGCAAACTTAACATGTCAATTGAGTTATTATCATGCATCATCTAACTCAATAATTTCATGGTAAAATTTGACGTAAGTTAACATGGGATAAATATGTGATGAGTATACTAGTTTGAGATTTTTAGTGACCCAGAACTTTGTTTGGAATTACTTTGTCATAAAGTATGAGTTTGAGATTTTGGTACCCAAAAATAAGTTTATGATAAATTTACAATAGGTGTATCAGTTTTAAGTTTATCGTGCTAGTAACTATTTCCTAAATAGAAATTAAATTAGATCTTCAAATATGCTAATAGTAATTCTTCTTTTCATATTTTCCTCTTTTTTTTTTTTTTTGGTCGAAAAAGTACTTCATACATTCAGTGCCATAATTAAAATGAAGATGTTCGACATCTAGACATAAAAGATCCCAAAGGGGATGGGGCGTTTAGTAATCCAATTACGGGAAGGGCACCCCTAAAAAGTAACTTGCCAATTCAATCCGCTACATGATTTGCTTCTCTCGAACAATAGACCAACGAAATGCTTTTAAACTGGGCCAAATTCTATTTGCAATCCTCTATAACAGTCTAGATGCATCATGAGCTTGGATAAGTGCCTGCTATGAGCCCACGTACTGATAAGTTATCACTTTCGAGTTCTATCTTCAGATCAGCTTTTCGTTCAGAGTAACGTACGAAACCAGGAGGGAGAAACCCTCCTTTAGAGCTAGAGCTTCCGCTTATGCAGCCATTGCTGAAAGGATCAATTTCGCAAACCGGGCGACAACAATCCCTCTCGAGTCTCGAAGTATGCTAGCAATCGCTCCTTCTGGCTCACCCTCGACGAAAGCTCCGTTGACATTCAGCTTAAAGGTGCCATGTTTAGGCGGTTTCCACCTCGCAGGTTCGTTATCTCTCTCTATCAGCTTCGAGTCTTACGTGGGGCCAACGTGTGCTAGCTTTTTTTTTTTGTGGCGAGAGCTGCCTTCATGATTGTGCTTGGGACCGGCTTTTAGGCTCGGAAAATGATAGCGTTTCTTGATTTCCAGATCTTTTGTAAAACACCAGCCACTATCTCCCAAGAAGGTGGGTTGTCATCATGCTCCGTAACTCCCAGCACGCATTGTTCAATCCTTGGCATTCCAAGTCTAGAGATGGAAATTTCGATGCGCGTTCTGACCAAATTTCTTCTGTCCATTAGCACTGCAGGAAAAGCTGTTACTACTGTTTCCGGTGCTCGACAGCAAATCGGGCGTAGCTCGAATTTCCATGCCGCTTTTTTAATTGTTTAGTTTAGCCGTTGAAAAATTGATAAAAATTGCATTTAGATTATATGACAATCCTAATATGGCATTCAAGTTATCCAAAAAAATTAAATCCTAATGGACATGCACTTCATGGACAAACGTGACCCATATGCCATTGGAGAATGATGAGAAATGCTCACCAAATTGAGAGGATTAAGATATGGTTCAACTTCTAGTAAGTTTCTAGGATGATGAAGAGGTCAAGAATGAACTAAACCACATATTCAGTAGGGGCAGTATTATTGAACTTCACAAGTTAACACTATTGAGGGCATCATTTAAACATGAGAATATATGACGCCTTAAGTCTCATATCATATTGGCAAAATTTGTAATGTTATTCAAGAGTAACTCTTTTGGAGACTTGACCCATGCAAAATGTGTCAAGTCGGTACAATGCAAATCCGATATTATATGAATGAAATTAGAAGTCAAAATTCACTCGAAATTTTCTTGAGAAAAGACAAGAACTCACTTGGAAGCCATCATATGGTAGGACAATTGCCAATTTTTCACAAGACTGGGCCAGTCAAAGTTAGCCAATTAGGTTCGTGGGCTACATGGTCCAACTATTTTGGGACGTGAAGAAGCTTCTACTTGCCACGAGACCACAAAACCTTAACTTTAGAGAAAGAATTGAGTCAAAAGCCTAATTTGCCAGTTGAGCTCGAGTTCGTGTAGCTCAGAAGAAGCATGATTAATTTCAAATCCTAAGGAATTCTTCTATTTGGGCCTAGTAGAATGGATTTCGTTTATTATATATACTGGTCCTACCTCACTCCACTACCCATATCTAAGCAATTTAAAGGCCCTCATCCTTTTTGTGGCCGAATTCATCCAATTCCTAATTTTAGTGGCCCAAATGATTTTTTCTTTTCTTCGGCTGGCCGATAAAGGCGGCTTAGCTCTTTGTCCGACAATTCAAGCCCTGCATATCCAACTCATGAACTTAGTAAATACATTTCCTATCACCATTTGACTACATTTTTTCTCTCTAATTTTATAAACGGAGAAATGTTGAATACAAGACTAAAACTAGGTGGATTTAAGGCCTAGCACGCAATTGTGCAATCTTAATTTTAATGAAGAGCTAGACACCCACAAGTAATGCAAAATCAAGAACCTCAACATCAACACGTCAATGTCTTCAAAATTCTTCCAATCTTGTTATTCATCAAGCTCAAAGCACGTTGTACACTATATTGTAATGTCCGCAATTAATATACATTAATGAAAAAAAATCCGAAAAGAGAGCTTTAAGCACTTTGTCTAATTCGGAATTGAAACAATAAATACATTACAATAGCATGTGAAATCAAATCATCGCCATATGTCTTTCTTTCCCCCCTCCACATTTGGCCCCTCCGAAGAGGTTCCATTCATTTCAATTACATGGGTCTTTAAGCAAGTACAGGGGCAGGGTTGAAAAAGAAAAGGGTATGAGAAATTAATTGTAGACACCGGAGGCCAACTTTGCTCTTAGGTCCTTCCTCAAGATTTTGCCGGAGGGGGCTTTCGGAATTGCGTCCGTGAAGAAAACCCGGTTGATCCTCTTGTAAAACACGACCTGCAAAGATGCAATAAACACCATGCCTTAGCTCTCAATACTTCAAAATTTCATCGGGAGAATATTTCGTACGAATTTCTTACAACAGTTACAATAGTCAAAATAGGTTTCTATAAAATATCGGATAAAATATTTCCTTGCCATAACGCTAAGTTTAGCTAGCGATTTTAATCATTTTAAATACAAAGCCCAAAACCCTAAAAATGGAAATACTTGTTTATTTCTTCGTTTAGAGCCATCATATGTTTAGAACCGATTACAACTTTGCAATCATAGATCGGTCAACCCTTCATGTTAGAGACAGATCAAGTTAAAAATGGAATATTAGATGAAATGTGGTGGGTGGACAACTATGGAGAACCTACACATCCGGTGGATAGTCAACATCTAATGCACCCTCCTCTAGACACTATAGTTGGCAAGGAATTTAATTAATTGGACGGTCCACAATAATTCAAGATTGCATTTTCTTTATGGCAAGTCACGATTTAAATAGGGAACTACCTAACTTTCCCCTCTATGAGTATTTGGTCCCATCAAACCGCTGCTGACCGATAAGCAACTAACCTCATCGTGCCCCTAACATCTATTCATGTGGACATCATTCCATAAAAAAGAACAAATTTTTTAATAGTCAGTCAATTGCTAACTCTGTCCCTGTGAATGTCTTAATTCAAGAGATATATCTATAATTTCACCAAAAATATAAATCAAAATCAAAATCAAAATCAATTAGCGAAAGATCGATATCTCCAATAAGAAATCTGATGTACCTGCTTTGAGATGTATTGCTTGATTTCGTCCTCAGTGATTACGGAACCATTGGATTTCACCACGAATGCAACAGGAACCTCACTAGCAACCTCATCCTTCATCCTGATAATACCAAAAAATATATATTAAATATATAATATATGGTTGTATCACATAAATTTTGTACTAAACTTGCAAAAATATTGGACACCACGTTGGTTGAGTGTAGATCACTTACGGCACAACGGCAGCATCCGAGATACTTGGGTGTGCAATCAGCATTGCCTCTAACTCGGCCGGAGCAACCTGGAAGCCCTTGTACTTGATGAGTTCCTTCAACCGATCGACAATGAAGAGCTCGTCGTCATCGTCTATGTAGCCGATGTCGCCGGTGTGCAGCCACCCTTCTTTGTCTATGGTGCTTGCGGTCGCCTCGGGGTCGTTCAGATAACCTTTAAGACCAAGATCAAAACGACATCAGACCATGAATCATTGTCTACGATGACAAGGCCATGAAGCATGCACCTAAAAATCTTTCACAGGTGACCTAACAGGGGCCCACGCTTTTCTTTATCAATCATTCTTCACGTCAGTGCTTCGTCGTAGGTGAGGGTGTCTTTGTAAATGTGCTCAAGATATAAATAATCATATTGTACAGAATTAATTTAATATGATGCATCCGGTGATCATGGGTTAGATCTTACTATACCCAATAATCCTTTTTCATGAATTAAATGTTGTGGGGCATTTTTCTTACCCAGATTAAGAAATTTAAACGAAAATTCCTTAGGTTATTTATAGTTGAACAGCTTTTGTTTATACATCATGATCACGGCATGAGTTAAAATCGGAGGTATACTTACCAAAATCAGGCAACTAAAGTCACTCTCCAATGCCCTCATTTGGTGCAAAATCAATGCCATTATTGCTATCGTTGATGATGAGTATCTTTCTATGCTCCTAATCCGATTCTATTGCTATTTATAAACAGAAATGCAATGACTTCCCAGTCATGCTGGATAAATACCCACTCGAAAAGGAATCTTTACTAGCTGCTCTTGTTGAGTTATTTACTGATCAACTAATGGATATTGAGGGGGCAAAAAAAAAAAAAGTGGGTCCGACATGACAAAGTTAATTTTAAATTAATCGTCATTACACTTTGTTAAATCACTAAGTAAATCATAAATTCCGGCAATTTCTAAATCCGCCTTGTGATGCTGCGATAAACAAAACATTAAATAAGATTTGGTTGTTCCTTGGACCATCTTTCTTTATGGCTTGGCTTCTAGATTATCTTCATTGCGAAGTCAAATTCTTTATTTCAAAAGGAAAAGGACAGTTCAGGCCCCTCCAAATCCTCTCTCACACCAACCCCCATTTGTTACAAGTCAAGCTAATCCACTATTCGCATCTTCTTCTTTTTTTCCATTTTTTTCCCTAAAAGTCAAAGTTTGCCATGACGGAGGAAACAACAGGAATTACAATAGAAATTATTAACTATATTAGAAGAAAATAGTAGCCAGAATTTTCAGCCGCTACTGTGTGTCCTTGAAAACCTTTCATATCTCCATTCGGCTAATAAACTACTCATAGGTTGACTCTTTCAAAGTCTAGGATTTTCCCCGATTTTTCCCCCTAAAAATAGGGGATTGGAAGATTGCTCGAGCACTCAATCAATCTCGTTTATTACTACAATCCTCTAATTTCCGCATCGGGTAATTATCAAAACGCACAAGTCTGTGCTCCTAGTGCTCGGTGCTCTCTAAGAGATTATGCTTTGAGTGTGGTCATTAGAACCTAGATTTCTTGGTAAGACCCTAAAATCCTTACGCATCATGAAGTCATTGACCGATCGTTAAAAATGATTAGACACAAACAAATCTTGTAAGAAGAGCCTAAAAAGTCGTTGTCGCCGCGAGACCCACCAACTTGAGAATCAACCGCTCACCAATTTTGATATTCCATTCCAACGAAACCACCGAGAAAAGGAAGAGAACTTGGAATATGGAAACTGATGGGTGGGGATGCGTACCTTTCATGATCTGGTGACCCCGGATGCAGATCTCGCCGGCCTGGTTCCGCGGGAGCGAGGCCCCTGTCTCCGGGTCGACGATCTTCATCTCCGCGTTCCTCACGACGGTCCCGCACGCGCCTGACTTGATCTCGAACGGCTCCTTTGCAAATGCCAGGCACATTGCCAGCACCGGGCCGGCCTCCGTCATCCCATAGCCCTGCACATTTTTCCGCATATCACACAATCAAAAGACGATTACAAATAGTACTCATAAAATCATTATCCTGTACACGGTTGGCGTAGAAAGTTTTTGTTTCTAGTTCCCGTTTTGTTGCTCTATTTCTGTAAATGATATCAAGAAACGAAAAAAATTAAGGAATGAGTTTTCTAAGTTGGCCCTCCTTGGCCTTATTAGAGCATATCAATGAGATAGATCTTATGCCAAATGTCCCAAGCGGGCAGTTTCCGGATGGTAATCAAAAGGGGAAATGATTCTTTGCGGGGGTATTTTAGTGGGGGATGCACCGATTTATTTGGTAAGCGATCGATGACCGGTAACTGCTCCATTTATTTCCTCTCCCCATGTTTCTTTCCACTGTTCATCTCTGCTCTTGCATTTGGAGATTTTCTTAAAGTGACAATAGGGAAGAAGACAAGCTAGGGTTTGACCAGATGTGGGGGACGTCACTTTGAATCCACAGAAAAGGCCATCAATGGACTTGCCCAATCAAGATTTAATCAATGGTGGGAAACTTTGGTGCACTTAATTTTCTTTCCCCTCCTCCCTTGGAATAAATTAGATTCTCTTTGGACCTTGAAATCACGCTAGGGTAGATTGAAACCCCATCTCGAATGCACAACGTCTCTAGCGGGATCGAATATGATGTGCTCCCAATCCACCCTGTCCATCGCATCGATGCGGGATAGAATTAAAACCCTATATCTCTCTATCTTTCTAGATGGAAAAGAGGCATGCGGATCAAACTATTGCAGCCGGCTCTCTCGAATGCCGAAATTTCCTGCCTAACGAGGGAAGAAAACATATTCTTAGGTGAAAATGGGTCCTACCCAATACAGGATATGCACAAAATCACCAGAAAGTCTCGACTCCCAAAGCTAATACAACACGGTCAAACACGCTTGTCGCCACTCGACCTTGTGGCCTCCCTCCTGTCACGACATTTCCAGCAGACTGAAAAATCTACCTCACGCGAAATTGAAGAAGAAGTAGAATCTACCTTCTTGTCTCATTTTGAGTAATCGGATCACTCGCGATCTCGAAGGATTTTAATCGCATACCCAATTCAGAAATGAACTTCACCAATGAGCAAGATTATGAAAAAAAAAAAAAACATAATGATCTTGCTCGATAATTAAGGATTCGAATCCAGCCCATTTACCATTTACCACTTACGATGCTATCATTGCTACGCATTGATAACCGTATCCCGTATAGCAGTCTTAATCCGTCGGAAGCATTAAATCGAGAGAAGAGAAGAGAGGATATTTCACCTGTCCGAGCTTGGCATTGGGCAGCTTGGCTCGCACGGTGTCCTCAAGCTCCTTCCCCATCGGGGCCGCACCCGACATGATGGTCCGGATCGACGACAGGTCGTACCGGTCCACCTCGGCGCTCTTGGCGATCGCCAGCACGATCGGCGGGACGATGGGCAGGATCGTCACCCGGTACCGCTGCACGAGCTCCATCAGCGCCACGATCTCGAACTTCTGCATGATCAGGATGGCGGCGCCGACACGGAGCGCGCAGAACATCACCGAGTTGAGGGAGTATATGTGGAACAACGGGAGCGTGCACAGGATCACGTCCTCCTTGTGGAAGTACAAGTTGGGGTTGTCTCCGTCGACCTGCTGCGCCACGCTGGTCACTTGACCCCTGTGCGTGAGCATCACCCCTTGGGGAGCCCCGTCGTGCCCGACGAATAGGGGAGCGCCAAGACGTCGTCCGCCTTGACGTCCGCCTCGGGGGCCGCGTTTTCGTCCTCCTGCATCAATTCCAAGAAGTGCAGGCAGCCCTCCGGCGCGGTATCGATGCACACGACCTTGAGGCCGTTCTCCTCCGCGAACGGCCTCACCTTGTCGGCGAACGCGGCCTGCGTGATCACCATCTTGGCCCGGGAAGCCGAGGCCTGCTTGGCGATCTCGCCCGGGGTGTAGAACGGGTTCGCGGTCGTGCTGATGGCGCCCCGGTAGGACGCGCCGAGGAATGCGAACACGAACTCGGGGCAGTTCTGGAGGAGCAGCATGATCACGTCGCCCTGGCCGACGCCGAGCCCGTCGAGGCCGGCTGAGACCCGGCGGGAGATCAGCTCGACCTCGGCATAGGTGTAGGTCCGGCCGGTGGCCCCGTTGATGACGCAGGGGCGGTCGGCGAACTCGGAGATGTGCTCGAAGCAGTAGGCGTGGAGGGAGAGGTTGTCGGGGATGTAGATGTCGGGGAGCTTCGACCGGAAGATGAACTCGCGGGGCTGCTCCGACGGCTTCGCCTCCATTGTCGTGGCGGGGCGGAGAATCGATAGAGAGAGAGAGAGAGAGAGAGAGAGGGGGGGCTGATGATGAGAAGGTGAGCGTTTGGTGGTGGCGCCTTCGTCCCTTCCCTGAGGTTTGGTTTGAGTTTTGGTTGCGGGTAATATACACGAGCTGGTGGCGGGTAGGAGGAGCTGGTGGGAGTGGGGTTCGGTGGGGCGGGGGCATTTCCGTCCTTTCATGTCGCCCCGGCTAGGGACGGCGGTGGAGGTCCCCCGGGCTGTCCATTTGGGCCAGGCCAATCGCGACCCGCCACGTGCCGCCTCGGGCTTTACCTTGACGGGAGTTCGCGGGATGTCTCCGCTTGTCTTGTTGCGCACGTGGCGCGCTGCGATTGGAGGGAGGGAGGGGAGATTGGGTCGTCTCGGGGCATCACCTACCACGCCGGGGAAGGAGCCATCGGAGGTTGGTGAGGGACATTTGATGGCTTTAAAAAAAGTCCAACGTCTTCTTTTCGTTTTCTTTTCGTTTTCCTTTCTTTCTTTTTTCTTTTTTTTGGCCCTTTCGGGATTGTTTTAGTGCATGTCACGTTTCGACCTTGGCCAGCAATGCTGCGCCACGTAGGATTTCACCTACCAAAGCGGGCCCTCCTTCCTGATTAAACAGCGAGAAAATATTAGCTACCCTAATCGAGAAAATATTAGCTACACTAATAGTGTTAGGCCATTTTTGCTTTGAACCATTCAAAGCGTGACACATGTCCGTGTCAAGTCCACATCGTCCCACTTCTCCAGCGCAGTCCTCTGCTCTCCCTTCCATAGGCCCTAGCCCACCTACGCTCTCTCTCCTCTACTCTTCTCTGCAGATCGTTTCTCTCCTCTCTCTCTTCTTTGTCTCTCTCCCTGTTCTCCCCTTCGCCTCCAGAGAGAACAAAATTGCGGAGGGTTCAAAGGAAAACATAAAGGTTAAGCCCCTCCGCCTTCGCTGGTTGCTTCCATCGCCCCCCTCCCTAACGCCAACACCGTCGACGCTCCTCCGCCTCCCTCTTGCGACATCCATTGTGCTCTCTCTCTCTCCCCCTTTGTGAAGTCATGCCTCTCTTCCAACAAAATGCGACGCCGACGGCCCTCCACCTCTGCCTCCGTCGCCCCCAACTCCGATGCAGCCTCCCCCCCTGAACTTGACATTGACGCCAACGCCCCTCCACCTCCCTCTCGCGACCTCTAGTACTCTCTCTCTCTCTCTCTCTCTCTTCCTCGAAGTCGCGCCTCTCTTCCAGCAAACTGCAATGCCGATGCCCCCCGCCAGTTGCCTTCATCGCCCTCGACGCGACGCCCCTCCGCTGGTTGCCTCCGTCGCCCCCGACTCCAATGCCGACGTCGACGTTGACGCCTCTGGCTCCGCCTTCGCCTACGCGCCCGACGTCGATGCCAACGCCCCTTCCCCTCCCTCTCATGACCTCCACTCCGCTCTCTCTCTCTCTCTCTCTCTCTCTTTCTCTCTCTCTCTTTCCTCTATGGAGCGCCCTTACTGGCCAACCCCGACGCCGACGAACCCATGCTCGCATTCAAAACAAAAATGAGCTGGCACTATTAGGGTAGCTAATAATTTATCATTAAACAGCACCCCCACATTGCCTGAGTTGGACATTCAAACGTGTCATCGAAATTATTCATGCTCCCTAACACCCGTGTTCTTCTCTATTAGTCAAATTCCACTAGTTTATTTTGATATATGTAAAAAGCGGCATTGAAATACCCATGTCATTTAGGCTCGACAACCTAATAGTTTCATTTCCAAAAAAAAAGTAATAAGTCCAATCCTTATCTACACATTCACTTTGAGCACCTAAATATTGTCAAGACCCATTAATCAATGTACAAAAATGAATTGCCCGGCCATTCATCTCACATGGCTCGAGTTAGACATTTGAACATGGCATCGGAGCCAGTATCTATCCCTTTTCGTGCATGCCTCTACCTCATCGGTCAAATCCCACATGCCACACTTTGATTCGGCCTCCATGTGAGAGAGAGAGAGCGTTGAAATATCTCCATGTTGTTCGGACCAAATAATCTAAAACACTCGCATTTCCTATTCACTTTGGAAAAGACTAAGTACAATCTTTATTTACGCATTTACTTATTGTACATAAATATCGTTGAGAATCATTAATCACAGTACAAAAATAATCTGTCCCGATCGAACCCACAAATCTTATCTCCTCAGCATCTTTTTGTTTTTTTTTTTTCCAAACTTACCGATTATATCTCATGGAGAGACACATGACGCGTGCGTGCGTCATTCGGACATATGGTGCAGTGATTCTGCCAAGTGGGAACGAGCTCGGCTTCGGACAAAACGGCAAGATGTTCAGACACCGGCCAACGGCGTCGCGCCACGTCGGACCTCACCTACCCAACTGACCGAGACGGACGGCGTGGGGGCCATGGTGGAAAGGGACGCGCCATTCGGCATTCACCTACCACAACCGCAAGCGCGATAACGTGCTCTTTTGTTTGCCTTTGCTGGGTGACGCTTTCGGTGACGTACTTTTAGACCTAGTTTTACTTGGTTTAGTTTAGAAACAAGATCAATTTTCTTTTTAATTTTGAATTTTTCAGATGAGTAAGCTTCACGAATGCATTCTTATTTTAAGATTCTGGTGCTGGCTCGCCATTTTGCCTCCAAATAGCACAGTATGTTTTTCTTGCCCTATACTCCACAATACATTTTTCTTATTTTATATCCAAGTGATCCCAAAATCAAGACAAAAATTCAAATGATACATTTTAAAGAATTGCTTAGATCCAAAATTGTTGTATGATTACATGCTTTTTTGTTTGCTTTTGCTTGGGTGACGCTTTCGATGACGTAGCTTAAGACCTAGTTTTACTCGGTTTAGGAAAAAGAGCACGTTTAAAAAAAATTGGAATTTTTTTGACAATAAGCTCTACAAATGGGTTCTTATTTTAACATGCCAGTGCTGAAATGCCATTTTACCCCCAATTAGCACAATGTGTTTTTCTTGTCTTATATCCGACTGTACCCCTTCTAATTTTACATTTAGGTGATTTCGAGATTCAAAAAAGAATATAAATGATGCATTTTAAATACTTGGTTAGGTTCAAAACCATTGTATGATAACGTGCTTTTTTGTTTGCTTTGCTTGTGTGACGCATTCGTTGACGTGGATTAAGACCTGGTTTTACTTGGTTAAAAAAATCTTTTTTTTTTATTTTTATTTTGAAATTTTTCTCTGTGATTTGGAGCTGCTTTTAGTGGGATAGGTCTGTCTAAGTTTGGTGGCTCGGTGAAATGGGGGAATAAGTGATGCCACATTTTCCTAATGGCCACCAACCCGAAGACTTTGACCAATTGCCACCAACCTATGAGACTATTTGACAAGGTAAACCGTTCACCTAAGCAAAAGTGGGGTGAACTTCATTGATCATCTCTCTAGATTCTTAATGATTTGTTCCGGTTAGATCACTGAATTTCAAGCTTGCTCATCCCGCGCGTTAAAATTTTCTGGGTACTCGGTTCGCTGCTTATGCGAGGGCGTCGGTGATGTCCTTTTGTGTCGAGGTTTGACTGAGCTCCGCATTCGTTGGAATGCGTATGTGCCATTGATTACCCAGATTCAGTCTGTGGTTTCGCGACGCGGCGAGGGATTTGGAAGGAGATGTTCACAACGCTAGGGCAGCAAAATGTTCGGAAGGCAAATAAGTAAAGCCAGACTTAAATGCAATAGAGGTGTATCTAAACTACTTTTCTTTTTTTTTTTCTGGGCTAGTGAGGCGTATCTAAACTCAAAAGGCGAATTTTGAAGTTGATTGGAGGTTAGAAGCAACGGTGGCCGGAGGAGAGCTGGTGAAATTCGTCGACTCCAGCCTGGGTGTTTGATGCTATTTTTATCAAATGATGTCTATTATTATTATTTTTTTCATACAATAATGAGTTTGTAGGGAATAAAATCATAAACCCCTCAATTCCAGTAGTGGGGATCACGCCCCACCTCCCTATGTTGTGTCAAAATGGTGGCCACAAGGGCCTGGGTGGTTTCTGTAATAATTTATAGAGAAATTATTGATAAAGTTATAAACTTAATGCACATATATTAATTCAGTTCTAAACTTTTTAATTTGATCAATTTAATCATAAAATTTTAATCAATTTGCCAACTGAATTTTTCCAATCAATTTTGGCTAGAAATATCTAATGCGGACGTGGCATGACTAATGCTGATATAGCCAACTTTTACAATTTTTAAATTTTTTTATTCTTTTTCTTTTTGCATTTTAGCCTACAAGGGCCAACAAGCCCCTGTTGGTCACTAGCCCTCGCACGATCTAGGGAAGGTCGTGATGGATTTTTGCCCAAGGACTTCGCGGCCTAGCTGGCCACGGGCAATGGCCACCAAATTTGGGCGAGGCCTCTGTGGCTGGCTAGGCCTCACCAAGGGCCATTGCGGCTGGCAAGGGCCCTTGCCCCATAACTAGCACTCCTGTCATAATGGGAAAAAAAAAGGGAAAGAGAAAATAAAAATAAAAAATCAACGAATTTTGAAAATTCAAAAAAATCTAAAATTATCCACATCAATATTAGTTGCGTCACATCGGAAGATTGAAATCATGCATGTGATTTTCAGTAAATATTGGCCAAAATGACTCAATTGATAAATTGTCAAAAAATTTAAATCTGAATTGATACAATTGCAATAAATTTAGAAGTCGGTAAACTCTGTAATGGTGATGATGAAGCTGGAACCAAGGAAATTCTGGAGGATAGGATAGAGGAACACGCTGATCAAAGTAAGAAGCGCAAACCCCAGGAGCCCATTATTATCCAAAAGCAAACGCCAATAAAGAAGATACCTGCCTGACTACCCCCCAAGAGTGGAAAGAGCAAAGGCTCAGGAGGAGATTCTGATATTGAAGGATGCTAAGAAGGATGAACCTACGAATGTCGAGCTTCAGACGGAGATAAAAAAGTTAAGGGCCTTGATCGAGTCACTCTGGATGGCTTTGGACGTCACCTGTTTCGACTTGAACAAGCTGTCCAGTCCTTCAAATGCTATGATCCGCTTAGCCTGTACATTGATCCTTCCTTAGCTGCCAGATCTACTCCTTCCTCTCATCAAAAGAAGAAAGTTAGGAAAGAATGAACTCTTATTGCTGTTGCTATTATCTGCTGGTTTGCTGGTGTTTATTTTTGCTATCTCTATTAGGGGATGTATGATGCTATCAGTGTTATGGAACTTCTGTTTGTGCTTACTTGTTTTGATCTTTTTCTATGGTAAAAAAGAAGAAAAATAAAATCCACCTATGGGCAGCGCAGTTGATTTGCATTCTCTCCCGCTTTGATGCGGTCGAGAGTTCGAATCCCCTCGGTGCTATCGCGATTTAAGTGGGGGCCCTAGCGGTGAGATGCTAGGCCAGTCTCCCCCGAGGTATTGACGCTCAATAGTGGCTTGCGACGATGTCCGACGGTGCCACTAGGCACCGGAGGGCGATGTGACCCCGTAAGGAGTCTCAAGCGGATCATCGGTTACCAAAAAAAAAAAAAAAAGAGGAAAAATAAATGCATATGTGCTATCGCGCTTTTGACAAATCTATGCAGAATTATGCTGATGATTCAAACAAGCATTTGGAGATGTTAATCTACGTAAGAAAGGGAGAGAAATATTGAGAAACGTTAGAGATTTTTAAATAGATTAAATCAATTGATTGTTAGGATTTGTGGCACACTTAAAAAGAAAATAGAGTGTAAAAGAGAAAAAGAGAATTAAAGACGCAATGGTTTTTAAATAGATTAAATTAGAGTTACATCTAGTCGAGGATTCCATTATAATTTGCACCAATCCGCTACTTTGTTTTCCTCTGTTGCAATGGGCCGTGTTAGGCTTGGTAAATCTAGCATCTTTGCACTTAAGAGAATTAAAAATGCAAGGTTTTATTCTAGTTCACCCTTAAACTTGAGAAGGAGAAAATCTAGGGTTTCGACGAACGCCGCAGCCTTCGCTTGTTCCGAGCTATGTCCAAATGTTTAGCTTGGTAGGAATTTGTTAGGGTCAATGACTATGGGTTGGCTGAAGTAATTTTGTTGCGGTGATATCCACTTCTCACTGTATAATTCCCTGACTTATTGTCTATCCAAACCAGTTTATCTTCTGTGGACGGGAGGCTTATAGGGATAGTTTTGATTTCCGAGACTAACTGATCATCGAACATAGACCTTAACAAAGGTTCATTCCATTGTGCTGCTTCCATGTCAATTAGCTCAGTCACTTTAAGTGGCTCATCTCGAGTTGCTGGGCCACCTATAGGTCCGTTCTTCAGCCACTTATCCTTTCGAATAGAGATTTTTTTCCATTTCCAACCACCCACATAATTTGTGGGGCAATAGCATCTTTACCTGTTAAGAGACTTTGCCATGCCCACGATGGACAAGAGCCTTTCCCTGCTTGCCAAAACTCATAGTTTGGGAAGTGTAGCCCCTTCATAACACGACTCCACAGAGTGTCTGGAAGTTGGAAAAGTCGCCATGCTTGTTTTCCTAGCATAGCTTTGTTGAAAGCTAGAAGATCCTTGAAGCCAAGTCCCCCTTCATCTTTCTGAAGCTTCAAAACTTCTCATCTTTTCCGTGTAGGCCTGCTGATTTATTACTATTCCTCCACCAAAAATTGGCTATTTGTTTTTTGATAGCTTTGCAAATAGAAACTGGGATTTTAAAAACTAACATCGCATACTGAGGAATTGCCTGCACCACAGATTTAATAAGTATTTCCTCTCCTGCTTTTGACAACAAATTTTCTTTCCAATTTTCTAGCTTCATGTTAACTTTGCAAGTATCTAGGCAAACATATCCTTCTTGGTGGCACCCCAATCCGACGAGATTCCCAGGTATTTCCCTGTTTTAGTTATTTCTGGAACTCTCAGCTCTAATGCCATATTCCTTTTCAAGCCTTCCGGATAGCCTTTGCTGAAGTAGATTCCTGATTTGTTTAAGTTTATGGCCTGTCCTGATGTAAAACAACACTTATGCAAGATAGATGCTAGATTTTGACACTATAATACTATATCATCTAGGAAGAAAATGGAATTGTCCGCGAATAGTAAATGGGACAGCGTGGGACAATTTCTATTTAAAGTAATTCCCCGAAGAGTACCTGCTGCTATTGCTTCTTTCATCATATAAGACAAGACATTAGCCACCAAAATGAAAAGATAGGGTGAGAGCGGGTCTCTTTGGCGAATACCTCAAGTTGGCTTGAAAAAAGGCATGGGATCCCCATTGAATTTAATACTAAATGAGACTGTAGAGACACATTGCATGATCCACTGCACCCACTTCCCATAGAAACCCATCTTAGTAAGACATTCTTGGAGAAAATCCCACTCTATTCGATCATAGGTTTTCTGCATATCTAATTTCAAGACAGGTTGGAATTTCTTTTTCCTCTCTCGAGTTCTTAATTTGTGCAAAACCTCTTGGACAATCAGAATGTTATCTTGAATCTCTTTGCCCCCTACAAAAGCACTTTGTTCTGCTGTAATTAGGCCTGGAAGCAAAGGTTTCAGTCTGTTTGTAAGTATTTTAGAGATGATTTTGTATGCAAAATTGCATAGGATGATGGGGCGGAATTGTTCTAATTTTTCCGGGTTTGGACTTTTGGGGATGAGGGTGATAAGGGTTCTATTTAGGTCAAGGTTTAATTGTCCAATCTCAAAGAAATGTTTCACTTCCTTGAATATATCCTGGTTAATGTCCTTCCAATTATTCTAGAAAAATAACCCATTTAATCCATCTGGCCCTGGAGCTTTAGTGGCTCCTAAATGATGAGCAGTAGTAGTAATTTCCTCCATAGTAACAGGTTCGATCAGCTTTTGATTCATAGTTGCATCAACTAGGTTAGGTATTTGATTTAGGATAGGCTGAAAGTTTCGGGAGCCCACTGTCGTGTAGAGATTAGGAAAGAAGGTGCTTGTCATATTCTTAAGATTATCCTCATTTCTAACCCATTCCCCTTCTCTATTTTTGAGCATAGAGATGCGATTTCGAGTTCTCCTTTGGATAGTTGTTGCATGAAAAAACTTAGTATTTTTGTCACCCCATTTCAGCCAGTTAACTCTCGATCTCATTCCCCAATACCTCTCCTCTTGTCTCCACAAAGATTCGATCTCTTTTTTCAATTGCTGAACTCTCTGACTATCTTCATGTATGTTAGGACTATTTTGCAAAGTCTGGAGTTCATTTTTCAGCCATAATACTCTTTTATGTGCATTGGGGAAACGATTTTTTCTCCACTCAGCAAGTTTTTTAGCCACTAGAGTGAGCTTTCCCGCTATACTTGTACCAAGGAATGCTGAAATAGACCAAGTTCTCTTTACAATGCGTTCACACTCCTCATCTTCTACCCAAAAAGCCTCATATCTAAACTCCTTCCTCTTGCTTCTACTATTTGGGGAAGTTGACAAAATCAGTGGGCTATGGTAAGAGCCAATAGCTGGTAGGGCTACTACCTCAGCATTTGGATAAGCCACCCTCCACTCCATTGAGCATAGAGCCCTGTCCAGCCTCTTCTTTACAAATTCATCCCCTTCTCTTCTATTTGTCCAAGTAAAGGCACACCCCTTGCATTCCAATTCTATCAAAGAGCAAGCATGAAGAAAATCTATAAATGCTGTAAGCCGAAAATATTCTGCATTCTTTTAACTCTTTTTCCCACGGATATAGGATTTCATTGAAGTCCCCCATACACAACCATGGTAGGGAATTAACAACAAAAGCTTTTTGTATATCCTCCCATAAAATTACTCTTCCTTTGAAGTCATTTGGGGCATGCAGGAATGTGATTCTCATGAGCTGTCTGCTTTCATAAAGATGGCAATATATGTTTATTAAATGATCTGTAGATGATTCTATTGAAATATGTACCTGGTCATTCCAAAAAATAGCCATGCCCCCCGCAATTCCTACTAGATTTACCAGGAAGCTATTATGAAATTTAAGTCTTCTCCTTAGCTTTAACACCTTTTGCTCTTGCTTTTTTGTTTCCATTAAAAAAATTAAGTTGGGCCTTTCCTGAGTCACTAAGATTCGTAGTGCTTGACTTGTTAGAGGTGAGCCCAACCCCTGATAATTCCAACTCAGAAACTTCATGGTTTACCCAGTGGCTTCTTAGGGCTAGCCACCAAAGCCCATTTAATTTCCTTCTCCTCCAATGTGATAGGGTTGTCCACCAGTTGTGATATATCTAGAGATGCTGATTTGGAAGAATTCGCACCATAAGGGCAGAATCTCTTACCCTTCTTTGCTGTGGTAAGTTTGGTACCTTTTGCTTTACACCTTACTAGGTTGTGAGAGATTTATGGGGCTTCCAACATCTCAGCTTCTAGTTCCCTCATTTGTTCTTTGTATAGCACCAAGGTAGACTCCTCATCTAAACAACTGCTTCCCCTCTTTTGTGTACCTTTGTCATCAACCATCATAATTACTAATGGAGGGGAGGAATTCTCACCCTCTTTTTCAACAACTTCCACTGAGATCTCTGTCCATCCCATGGTTGGCTGGGCTTATCAGCTACCTCCTTCAGTTTCTGAGTTTCTTCAGTGGCAGCAAAATTTGAAGTGTCTAGGTGTGACATCCAGATTTTTGAGTTCTGATTTCGATTAGATAAATTGGACGTTTCATCGACGTGGCTATAGTGTTGTTCTCTGAGTTGGCCACTCATGAGATAACTAGACTAGCTAGGTAAGCTATTAAGGACTTTGAGGCAATTAGACTTGAGAATTCGATCAGGAATCGACTTCTCGACCGTGCTCATCTTTAGAGATCATTGCGGCACAGTATAAAATCGATTTGAAATCAGAGATAGGTCGGTTCGACTGAGATGAATGACCGATCGTGGGTGACTCCACTAAATTAGAAAATTCTCATCGACCGGCACTAATTTGATTTTCTTATTGTTTTGGTACCCTGTGTCTGCATTTGAATCCTCGAGATTTTCATGACAACCGAGAGTCGCCAATGTGTCGAGTGGGTTCATCGTGACTCGAAGAAAATCGACCACGGGTCATTTGTCCTAAAAAGTTCTAAAAACTACCCGGTAGCCTAGGTCACGCTCAAAATGCGTCTTAGTGAAATTAACCGCCAATCTAAGTCCAATTTCAGAAATTGAAGAGTCTGTCATATCACAGGTCATTTTAGGAACGTTGACTAAGTCTCAGAAGATTTTTCTGACAACCGAGACTTTTTGGGAAAAAGTTGAGATAAGACCATTTTTAATCGAAATTTGCAAAGGACTGTTCTTATTGTAAAATTGGGACGCAAGTGGGCTACATTGGTAAGGAAAAATACCAATTTGATTGATGAGGTGTTGAATGAATTAGTGGGGGTCAATTTGAATTAATTCAAGTGGGACTAAGGTCCAATTGGAGGAAAAACCTAGCAAAATTCGTATGCCACATGTGCCCCACATTTTGGCCTATCTAAAGGCTTCTAGAAGGGGTATTTCTATCAAGGAAAAGTGAGTGGAAGCTGACATCACATGAGGTCATGGTGGGCCAAGTTTGTGATGACCTAAGAGAGAGAAAGTGAGAGTGAGAGAGAAGAAAAGGGGAAATTGGTTTCTTCTTCCTCCCATCTCTCCTCCGTCGATCGACCCCCCCATCTTCTTCTTCGGCTTCTCGATTCCATGGAGACCGAAGACCAGAGGAAGCAGCAGCCGTCGTTGCCGCCCCTCGCCGCCATCGTCGCATGCCCGCAAGCCGTTGGAGTTGCTCGCATGCACTCGAGCCCGCCGCCGAGCTACCGTCCGCGCGCCTCCGCCCCCTCTCCTCCCTTTGGTTCGAACAACCGAACCGACCAGCGAGCGAAGCAACGGCGGCGTCGCTTGAAGGAGATGCGATCGCACCGGAGCTGCCGCACGCACGCCGCCTTGCCGTCGTTCGTCCTCACACTCCACAACCGCCGTGCGCCGTCTGCCCTTTGTCCGAACGAGCTGCCGTCCAGCCCCTGTTTTGCCTCGGTTCGATCTGTTCGGCCGGCGCAAGGCCGCCGTCCGACCACCTCCGGCCACCGTACGCCGCCACTTCGACTCACCGGAGCTCCCTCACCCTCCGGCGGCCTTGCCTCACCATCTCAGCCCCGGATCCGCCCCAACCGGTAGTGAACAGAGGGTTGCGAGAAATGGGTATGACAGCGGGGTTTTGGCTCGTTTTGGCCGCCTTCCCAAGCTCGGATGCTCGGCCCGCCTTGAGGAAAGTCGATCCTCGCGTCGATGCCGTCGTTTTGAGTGAGTTTTGTTCACTAATGCCTTCTTAGTTTGCTAATTATACTTAAAAGTTGATTGGTGTTAGTTAAGTGTAATTAGGTTGTTAGATTATAATGGATTAGCGTTTATTAGTGAATTGCATTGCATATTAGTTAGGTGGTTAGTGTACTTAGATAGAGAATTGCCTATAGTATTTATTGGATGCTTCTTGGGATTTTTCCCGACCCTTATCGGGTGTTAATTAGGCAATTCGGGCCTAAGTGGAATTTTTAGGAATTAAATATTAATTTTCGAAATTAATTATTTAATTATTTATTTTTCTGGAAATTCAACTGGGATGGCCATGACCGGGATTTTATGCTGATGATCGTGGCGCAGTCCGTTTATTTAATTGAGCTTTATATTGTGCTAAATTGGAATTATTGTGTTTATTTATTTAATTTTTGAAATTAATTATTTAATTATTTATTTTTCCGGAAATTCAACCGGGATGGCCGGTGACCGAATTTCGTGTAGATTGTCGTGGTGCAGTCCATTTATTTATTTGAGCCTTAATTTGTGAGAAATTGATTTATTGGTGATTTTAGAATTTACTCCTAAATTGAATAATCTTCGGTTATTAATTGAAAAATAACCGGGCATCGGTTGATAATGCCAAAAATGTTTGAGTGGACTACAGAAAATGTGGGAGTTATGGAAAGGAAATTATAGTATTTTGGCTAAGGCGGACCGTGTATCTACACACGACTATTTTTATCGAGTATGATAAAAATAATAGAAATGTTAGATGATGGAGATGGTATACTATATCGGCGAGAATTTTATTATAATTAGCACCACGCATTTAAGAGAAAGATAATATATACATATTCGGTAACTATTCAAGGGCTTAAACCCAAACTATCAATAAAATACAGGCTTGAACTATAAAAACCCTTTGGCGTCACAGGGACACTACCGCTACACCCTGTGCCATCCTATTGATATCACACCCCAACATTGATGGTATGTTTTTCAGGCTCTTATAGTTAATATCCCTAATTCCTAAAATCTACTCTGCATAGAAGCAAATGCATTGACAATATTGTTCTCTTATGCTTCCACCCATTGTCTCGAGTTATTCCTCGATAATATTAGTATTTGGGGATAGTATCATTCTTCTGTTTAATATCAGTCTTATTTGAAACCATTGAGCAAGCTTTTAAGTTCAATTGCAATCTTAAATCAAACTGTTTGTTAATTCATCTGACAATTGCATAAAACTTTTGTCATCATAAAAAATTGGAGGTTATTGGAAAAACCTCCCTACGTTATTTTGATGATACAAAAATGATCTGTATTTTTAATGTTTATTTGAAAATTGCAGATGTTTTTCATAATCAATTCATGATGATAATATCAGGAAGACTGTGATTGCATCATAAATTTCCAAAGGTCGTCTACAAAGTGTGAAGACCTTGATAAATGGAGAACGAGTCTAATAGAATGAGGTGTTCATTAAATACTTGTTGGGGGAGGAGGGGGGGACCGTAAGAAGGGGAACATCTAAGGAGAGTCTTGGTTGTTGATATACTCAAAGAAGATCAATGAATAGCAAATCACAAGTCGATTTCCAAAGAATGGATTGGACAGTAACATCAATTTGCGAATAAAGGCATGTCATATCTGCATCTCAATTAATCATTAAACTAAAAGACAATAGCCGCCAACGATATTTGGAAATTTATTGCGAGATTGCAGTTGAGTCACAATAATTTTTGCCAACTCATTCAAACAATCGGAGAAACAAGTATTTGAAAGTGGCAGCAGGTTCATTTTTGGGCACCTTACTTTTATTTGGAGGAACATACTGTATGGGTAGCCTGGACCTCAACGATTACTCCTATCAACACCCAACCGCTACTTGATCCGTCTGAAGGCTCTTGAACGGTTAGATTGGAAGTGGAACGTGCATAAAAGAGGATCGAAGCAAGCTCAAGGGGGGTGGCGGAAATTGAGAAAGCTTGCATTTTGTTAATATCGACTTCTCTCTCTCGTGTAATAGTGTGCTATTTATGTGTTTGTGACTCTCCGCAAAAAGAGTCAGGGGTAAAAGAAGTGTACAAATGTAAAAGTAGGGCTGGTAAGTTGATAGTGGGATCTATCTTCGGGTTGAAGCGGCACTTGCTACTTTACAACATCTCTTGAGATTGCCAGTGGATTACACGTTGAGTTGAGGCTATTAGTGGCAGAGAGTGGATGTAACCTTAATTATAAGCCGAACACTATTTATTTATGTGCAATATATTCCATATGTGTATTTTTGTAAGTATCTATTTGATAGAAAGATCATGCATATGATATTATGAATCTATTTCCATGTCTATCAAAGTTAAACTTGAAGTATTCCGTGAAAATTTGTCACGGTTCTTTTAAACAACCTATTAGGGGTGTGCATGGTCCGGGCGGGCGGTTCCCGACCTAAAACTGGGAACCGCCCGCTAAGGACCGGTTCTGAAAAATTGGAACCGGGGTCCACCCGTTTGTTGCATGGATCCACCCGGAACCGGACCGTCGGTCCGGTCCGGTTCCCGGTGGATGCGTGGAACCGATCTTGACGCGAAGGCGAGCTGTGGCGTCGCGGTGACGGGCGAGTGGGCGAAGGGCACTCGCGGCTGCTGGCGCGGTGGTCAGCGCGGAGGCGAGCTGTGGCGTTGCGGGTCACTATTGGGCGGAGCGAGGGCTATGGTGGCGGCACGAGGGGGCGGACAACGCGGTGGAGGAGTAGCAGAACGGTGGCGCGTCGACGCTCGGGAGGAATCGAAATGGCTGCGGGGATCGTGCGGAGGGGCGGCGAGTAGTGAAGGAGGCACAAAGACCGGTTCGAGATCTACCGGCATTGGTCATCGCGGCCGTAGGGGCTGCAACGGCGTCATATTGCTGGCGGAGGGGCCCGGAGCGAAGCAACGGCGGTGGTGCTCGGACGAAAGCGCAGAAGTGAAGGCGATCGCGGTGACGGGCGAAGGGCGCGCTCGCGACTCTTGGCGCGGTGGTCGGCGCGAAGGCGAGCCGTGGCGGTCGCGGGTCACTTCTTGGGCGAGCAAAGGCTGTGGCGGGTGGCGGTCGACGCGAGGGGGCGGACAGCGGCGGAGGAGGAGCAGCGGCGGCGGCGTCGACGCTCGGGGAGGAACCATGGAAGAGACAGAGAAGAGAGATAGAATCGAAGAGTCGAAGACAAAGAAAAGTGAGATGAGATCTAGGGTAGGGTTTGTTTTATTAATTTTTTTTAATATTATAAATTAATCGGTCCGATCCAGGTGGGCGGGCGGGCGGATCCGTCCATGGAACCGGGAACCGGACCGGTACCCATTGGTTCCCATAAATTGGAACCGGGAACCAAATCGGTTCCCTCAAGAACCGTCAGTTCCGGGCGGTTCCGGTCCGGTTCCAGGCGGTCCGGGCGGATCCCGGTTCTTTTGCACACCCCTACAACCTATTCACTCACTCTCTCTCTAGATTGTATTATTGGCCTCAACAATGTTACCTTGCAATTAGTGGTTGATGCACCTAAGAGTAAGGAAAAAGTAAATTTTCTTCTTACCAAAGAATATTACCTAAAACCGCATTTGGTAAATGAAATCATTTCTAATGGCGCTTATATTGGTGTCGCAGACAAAAACGGTCATCATATATATATTTTAGCAATGTGACCAGTATAATTAACCGCATCAATAACCCTAAACATAATTTATCTAACAATTTTGTCAGTCATGAAGATACACTTAAAATCACTACTTTGACTTAAGAAATAATAATTTCCGTATAATAGAGAGATGGCACTCGTAGTTTATAATTTCAAAGGGTTGTCGTATCGATTTACACACAGTCGCACAAAAGATTTGAGCAAATGACTAAGAGCTTCCCAAGCTTTGCTAAAATGCAAAAGCTAATGAATTGGAAATAACTGTCCCAACATGGTTCTCTCAAACAAGAAAATCTCTAGATCGAAAAAGAGACAATTTTAAGTGCATAAGAGTGCTTGTTCCGCAAAAAGTGAATGTTTTGAAAAAACGTTTTCATAAAAATAATTACTTATATTGCCTGCAAAAATGAATAAATAAGAAAAATTCATCATCCACACAAATTATGATACATAAATTGTTATCAATAATAAAACTATTTTTTGTTGACTAAATATTTCAAATGATAGAAGTGATTATTTTTACGAAAATGTTTTCTATTTTTTTTATCGCAAAACAAATAGATTTTAAACTATACTGTGTCGGATGGTAGAATTCAGATTCCAACATTGGAGAATGGTGTAATGACGCTTTTAATACATGACAATAAAATAGACAGAACCTCGGGCCTGTTTAATAAATCTGAAATATAAGTTTTAGGAAAAAAAATTGGTCTGGTCATATCGTACCATGTATCTATTTTATAAACCATTGTGTGTACTATGTACTATTCATAGGTTGCGAAATCCCGTCTCTTACTCATGCGTCCCCAATCCCGCCCCCATGATAAGGTGGGAAATCGAACTCCTCACCTCACCCTTCCCAAATGGAAAGGGTAGCCACGAGGCAAGTGTTATAAAATTTAGATACAAAATTTTACGTGTTGATAATTTTAAGTGCTAAAATTAGAACTTACAAATTGTTCATTTATAATTGAAAATTGATGATGGAATATCATGGATTTCTTGCCATGCATGGAATTGCGTCCACTACTGATATGTTTTAGCAATTTAATTAGTAAGATTTTAATTGCTATCAATCACTTTTTCTACTTAATGAATTAAGTAATCCTTTCCTCACTTACTGCCATTAAGTTACCGTTTGAATTAATTGAATTTTTAAGTCATTGTTGATTACGGTCATCAAATAATCTCAATCTCATTAAGTGCTGATTTTTTTTAAAAAAAAAGTAGCACTTAATTATGTTATTGATAGAATAGTCAAGTTAGTTGTTAACCAGTCCCCTGAGCATCTTACTTTCAACTTGGAATATAAATCTCTCATCAACCACTTCTTTTTCTAAACTAATTTGCATCCCTATGGTCAACACAAATTTAAATGCTTTTTATTTTCCTTTTGTAACCAGGCATTTCTCTTTTGCCAATACATAATATAAATTCAATAGTTTACTATTTTAGATTATTGGACAGTTGTCACACAATTTCTATAAAAGGTTGAATTTTTCAATGCCACGGCCACTCTAACCCCTCGTTAGACATTTCTAAGTTTAAGAGATATCATCATTAATTAGACTGGATTTGCTTATTGTTACATCAATCCATCATTTTTCAATACATTCTTTGGATTCACACGCTTTAAGGTTAATGGTGAAAGCAAACTGGCCAACAGAAGAAAAGGTCAATGGTGCATCAATACACATTTCCTTTAACTTTGCATAAAGTATAAGAATAAAAGAATGTCTGTTTTTTTCTCCTAATTGAAAACTTCTAATATGCGTTGTCATTTCAATATCTCTAATTATATTATGCTGAGTACCAACTGATTAGGATTAGAAGCCACTATGGAGCATGACACGGTCTTTGTCCACGCTGATTAGACGACGACAACCATGAAATTATCTGGGGATTGCTTGAGATCTTGATTGTGTCAACAGTTCCACATTGCAAATAAAAAATAGGGAAGATGGTGGAAATTAGGTGGGATTTGACTGCGTCATATTATGAAGATCACAAGAAAAGACCGGCAGAGATGTAAAGTATGAATGTCGGACGAGATTGTTAGAATTAGTAGTTACATTAAATTTTTGAAATATGCAAGTATACATTTATAGCAATTATAACTCACGATAGCTGCTTAGCTTGCAACAACTTCGATAATATTATTAGAGGCATTATATACATAATGGTGGAGTGGTTATACATCGTGGATTTATTACTATAGAAAAGTGATGTGACCGAATTCATTAGTAATTAATTTGTAGCTTTTGGTTTTAAATAGTGATTAATTTAATGCGAAAGCAACACACTCAAGGTCTTAGTCGCGTCTCACACGTTTGAACATAATATGTATTTCGTGATTTTAAATAGTATTTCATGTCATATGGTCCTTTACATGCTTTGCTCATTCTTATAATTGGACAATCAAAGAGTACGATCTTCTTATTTTACCCAAGAAAAGGGAGAAAAAGGATAATTATGGTGAGAATCCTAAAACTGTCATGATAATGCATTTGAATTCTCTGACTTTCTTCTCGTGCATTTAAATCCTAAACTTGACACTGTCCTTTCATAAATTCCCCTAGCCTTTCTTACTTAGAAAATCTGTCTGGCATCTCTTTTATTATTAATTTTTGTGCGAATGAGGCTAATGTGGCGTCAAATCGGTATCACATTAGAACAAACTAAAAAGGGATTGAAATCGAGAAAAGAAAAATAGAGATGAAGGGGTGAGGGGCAGAACAATGGCCCTTTCATCCTCGGCAAAGGCTGACTACCCTCGCCTTAATCTTGTGAGAGTCGCCAATCCTTCCCAACGACGGCAACGCTGTGGCTGTCCCTTGTTCAGACTCTCATCAAGATGCTTTCCTTTTATTTTCATTTTTTTTTTATAATTTTCACATGTACTCTCTTCATCTTGAGTTTTTCAATTTGAATTGTTTTTATTTTTTAAAATTTTTATGATGAAACGTAAACAATGTTGCTTTTCTGTTCAAAAATTGAAAATAGGGTCATTCAAGAATAAGAAATTGACATTTTGATTTGGATTATATCTCGATGGAACAATCCATCAACAAGGATTTTATTTGATAAGCTTAATGGAATATTAGTGGACGGGAAAGGAACAAAACCAAGATTCATCTTTTATTAAAAGAGGAAGGAAAAATAAAAGCCACTTCATTAAGAATTTCAAAAATTAGATCAAAAAAGGGCAGTGCTACGGAAAAAAAAAAAAAAGAAAGAAAGAGAGCTGGAATCTACATATTGATTTTTTTTTAATCACTCAAGTCTATTGAAGTTGCAAATTTTTTAAGACCTAAACGGATGAAGTAAAATTTAAAACTCAAGTACATGCATGCTTTTGGGTTTCGCGCTAGAACCCTCAAAAAATTAGACTGAGCATAAGCATGTCTCCACCTGAGTCGAGCTCCCTTTATTCTTGAGACCTTATGATTTGGAGTCTTAAGAGCGCGTTTGGTAACGATTATATTCTCGAAAATAATTCTTTTTATCAAAAATGGATTTTTCTTATTCTATTCCCAAGAATAATTTCTAAGTAAAATAACGCGCTTGATAATTGTCCAAGATTTCTATTCCCATGATAAATTGCGTTTGGTAAGATTCTTAAATTTTTTTTTCTTTTTATTATTTTTTTTTTTTTTATTTTTTTTTTTTTCTTTTTGGGCGAGGTTGAGCCTCGCCGTGGCTGTGCGAGGCTTGGTCTCACCTTGGCTGGGTGAGGTCGACATCATTCAAATCTAGTGAGGTTGAGCTCTCCTAACCAATGATGAGGCTCATTCTTGCGGGCCACTGCTAGGCGACGCCGACTTGGAGGTGGCCTAGCCAAATCCAGCCTTGCCAGTGGCTAGGCGAGCTTGGCCTCACCAGATTCGACGCCGACCTAGAGGTGGCCTGGCTAGGCGAGCTTAGCCTCACCAAATTTGGATGAGGTCGACCTCGCCTAGCCCAGCCATGGTGAGGCTCGGGCCGACAAGGTCGTCGGCCCTCGTCCAAGGCCAGCAACCGGCCAAAAGGAAGAAGAAGAAAAAGGGAAGAGAAGAAGAGAAAAGAGAAGCAAAGAGAAGGGAAAAGAAAAGAAAAATTGGAATTGAATTTAGGAATTATTCTCGGGAACAAGAAGCAACTTTTTTTCCAGCTTCTAGATTTTATTCCAAATCTATTTCTATGAACAAAAAAACTGATTTTTGTTCTCATGAACAAAAATTTATCAAATGGATTTCTATTCTTTATTTGCTCTCGAGAACAAAAGAACAAAATCAGTTGTTTTCGGAAGTGTTATCAAACAGGCCTTAAGAGTATAATTGTCAAAGCATTAACTCAAAAAATTTCCCTATTTGGATGATGTTGAATTTGAGACTCTGTCATAAAGGATTTATTTGTATTTCATTTGTAGCTTAGGAAACTCTTATAGAGTGGCCTAGACAAAAGAGTTTCCTACACTTATTAGAAAAATGTTCAATCAATCCTAAATCTATAAATATGCATGTCAATTTATTCCTAAAATTTTCAATTTTGCTAATTTAATCCTAATTTGTACAAAATTTCAATATAATCATCCCAACCAATTTTTCGCCAAAAGTAACTAACTTTGCAATGTGCCACTTGGAATAGCCAACAATGATTAAACTATCACGTCAGTAATTTTTGACAAAAATTAATAAAAATGACTATATTGGAATTTCGAATAAAGGTTTGGATTAAATTAACAAAATTGAGAAGTTAAAATTGAATTGACATCCATATATTAGATTTAATACTGATTGGATATTTTGTCTTGCACCTATTTGTAGACTTGTTCTTAGAGCTTCTTTTGGATTTTGAAGTGTGTCCATAACCTGACATATTAATCTTTACTAACAATTAATTAACTTGACCTAATCTTGACTTTTTAATTATACGATGTTTTATATATTGGCAATTTTGAGAGTAACGTTAGCTTTGCATGGCATCGACCATATCAAGAAATATATTGGCTTTATAATTTTGTGACGTTATCGAAATTATGCCAACAAGTTGTGAATGGCACAAGTTTTTGGCCAATAGGAGATTTGCCATGTACAACATCGATATTAGCCATTTGTAAAGATGCCAACATAGAAAAGTAGAGGCAATTAAGCCATAATCCTGGAATCTCGGAACGTGGGGATCATGGCCAAACACATGGCACAGGCTGTTGGTGTATGCGTAGTAGAAACGGTCGGCTTAGACCTGACAAAAGCAGTAAGCAGGATGTTAAATGGTTAGAAGGCTAAGAAAAATGGCAGAAATGATTACTTTCTAGTCAAGCATGTGGTAGAAGGGGATTTTTTTTTTTGGTCGGTTCTACTCTACTCCTACTCTAATTCTGATTTTTAGACTTTTGTCCTGCCTTATTGCAGGACGTGAGAGTCGAAACTCACACTTGAAGCTAAATTGTCCTCACCTCAATCCCCTCTAAAAATGTGAAGATTTTAACCCTCCACATCTCCCTTCCATGTTATAAGGGTGGTCCTGTGGTTGTAAAAGGGGATTGGCATGTGGTAAAAGTAAATAGCATGTAACTACAAGTTGAAACCAACGCGTGGGGCTCATGTTCAAAACGAGGGCAACACGTCAAAAAAGAAGAAGAAAAAGTAGCTCATCCAAATCATGGGAACAGGTGTTAGAACATAGATTCCCGAGACCCATTAATAAAAAAAAAAAAATGTCTTAATAGAAAAGGAGGACACTCACCCTCAACCAAATATTTAAATTGTACCTAACTTTATTCGAGCTTTTGTTCCTTCTTTTGGTTTTTTGGTCAGATTCTCCTTCTTGTCGATTTGATTTGAGCTTATGCCGTTAGTATTTTTAGCTATAACTTACCCATAAGTTGGGCTCGTATTTCTTTCTCAGCTGCAAATCGTATGATTGACAATACAAGACTGCACGTTCCACATATTTGCCCATTTCAAGCTTAGTTCTTACAGAGGAGTCTTTCTCAAGAAGGCTGGCATTTATTTGGTGAATTTCGGGAAAAAGCCCCTGTTGATAGGGAAACATCACAAACTTGGCCATAGTTTAAGGATGTTATATCCATCTCATGATCAATTGCCTCAGATTCGAGCAAATTATGTATCTTATAGCAAGCTCTTGATTTCAAATTATCCAATTAGTGCTATGCCCTCTAGTCAGAACTCTCCGACATGTCATATCTTCCCAACGGAAAAGAATGCCCACTATGAACTGCAAGATGAAAAGCTAAAGGAAAAGCAACATATAGCAAAAGCGAAGGAGAAATGTTTATCATCCAACATAAACAAGCCAAGGAAATTGATCGATCCAAGATAAAAAAAAAGTGCCTGTCGAAGTTCAACTCCAACGAAAACAACAAGAGAGCCTTTCTTAAACCAAAAGTTATGTGATTAGTTTGTATGGCTTTTTCCCCAAAGGGGTGATCTTGTTTTTAAACTGACATAGAAACGAAGGGAAAAAGAGGAAGACGCACTAAACGAAAAGGAAAAGAGGATGGCGCACTTAACGTGAAAGCAACGAAAGAGGAGAATGAAATGAAAGGATGAAAGAGAGACACCAAAGAAAAGGACAAAGGGACAAAGTTGGCTAATCTTGGATGTGGAACCAGGTGGGGTAATTTCTTGCAATGTGGAAAATTTATGGCCAACCTAATCCAACATTAATGAAGAAAAAGAAGTGATGATGCCGAAGAGAAAAAATTCCAGAGGAGTGAGTGAGAAGAAAAGGTCAGTCAAATGAATATGCACAAGGACAATAACAGCAAAAGTCCTATAATTTGTAGTGCTCGTGCAAAATTTCATTTCTTGTATTTAGTTCCTAAAACTTGGGAAAATCGATGCGCTCATTCTTTCATTAACTCCATCGGTTTCTATGGATGGAACGTGTTTCATGCCTTTCGCTTTAATTATTTTTTTTCAAGCTTAGGTGTCTCTTTTTTAATCATGTTACTGGTCCTTGAACATTAAAAGATATCATTCTGTGACCCCGTATCAAAAAATTCAAAAATATTTAAAGGTTGAAAATAAAAACCAGATTTGATTAAAAAAACCAAAAATGGGGGAGAGAGAGATGGTTGAAGAGATGGTGGCGACCATGGCCCTTATCTTAACATGAGTAAGATGATCGCCCTTGCTTGCTCGTGGCAACTGGCAAGGGCTATTAGTCCCCACCGCAACCCCGGCAAGGTTGCCAACCCACTTGCCTTCAGAGAGGCAGCAACGGCGCTGACTCAGCAGTCCCTGCCCTACAATGATATTTTCTTTCACATTTTTTCTTAATTTTAAGATTCATTTTTTTCTTCAGATTTTTAATCCCTTTCTTCAATTCGCTAAACTTATTTTTAATATATTTTGTATTCTTTACGTGGCACTACGTAAGATTTTTTTATTTTTGGTTTCGAGAGAGGCCTGTCACAACTTTAATGGCCATATGGAATTTAAAATAAATATAAAAAAAAAAAGCCGTATGACATTTTCCATCCATTGAGTCAAGAAACTCAAATGTATTGAAGTTGTAAGTATTTTGAGACTTAAACCACTGAATGAAAGTTTTGGAATTTAAATGCATTATCATGACATATATATATGGGATAAGGTCTTTCTAAGTTTTAACGGATAAATTTCTAGTACTATTCAATGAAGTTATGGCAAATTAGAAGCGACATTTGGAAACACTAGCAATGTTTTTGGGCCTAAACCACTAATTATATTTAATTGAACCAATCTCAACCCATTTGTAGAAGGCCACATGTCCACTTGTCAAAATAAAAAGAGCCCAAAACTTGGCTAAGGAGTAGCCAAGGCAAAGGCTTAAGCCTATACATACATATACATGATTATTATTCTTATGTATATATTATCATAATTTTAATATTTTGTTACCGATTTATAAGTTGAAGGAATTTAATTGGGATTAAGCAATTTAAGAGATTTAATGGTGAGATTTTTTATTTTTGGAAATTCTATAAGCTCGAAATAGTGCTCAAGTGGTGAAGTAAGAGATATTTGGTTCTTAAAGATATATTGATAGTCCAATTAGGTATTTTTCTTCAATACTTAAAACTAACCACACTCCACTGCTTTTTTAAAATGGGGAAATTGTCCAATTAGCCCTAAACCGAATGAACGGATACTTGCTGATTTTCAGCAAAAATTAGCTAGAAAAACTTTATTGGAATTTCGCGAAAATTTTAGGATTAAATTAGCAAAATTTGAAAAAAATTATATTTAATTGGTATTAGTACAATAGGTCTATAATTGATGTGTTAATACCACGAAAACTCTAAACCAATATACTTATGACAACTTTACCCCAAATTAATATCTAGGTTACCAAAAACCCCAAACTTATATAACTGTGATAAATTTACCCGAACTAATATGGATTCCACAAGGATTTGCCATTATTGCATGTTCATTTTAGCTCAACTATTTCATGATAAAATTTGACGGAAGCCAATAGACGGTAAAATATGACACAAATGTACTAGTTTGAGGTTTTTGATAACTTAAAAATTAGTTTATGGTAAATTTTGTCATAGGTATTTGAGATTTTTGGTGACCCAAAATTATTTTAAGATAAATTTGTCACAAGTGTATCAGTTTGAAATTATTCATGATATTAACCCATGATTGATTAGGTGAATCTCTTTTTCTGAAATTCATCGTAAATTATGTATAAGTGGACTCGTGCACCTACTAATTATTTACGTTGTGATTATGGTCTGTACCTATGTAACTGAAATGCGACCCGAAATTAGTGATGAAATGTTAATCATAAACGCTGTTGTCCACTAAGAAAAGTTTTATCCATAGAAACACCCATCAAACAACTACATTAAATTAATTAATAAAAAGAAGTTGATAGTGAAATTCTTTTGACCTTTCCATCTCTTGTCTACGAAATAATAGCGCTGAATATTACACATGCATACCGGGTGTAATGTAAATGAAGTCGATTCATAATCATCGAACATGGGTATATAACTAATATGACTCGATGGGAAAAGGACGGCAAAAGTATTATAATTTTCTTGTAGTGCTCATTTGAGTGCTATAACCTTTTTCGGATCACTTAGCTACCCCATTAGTGAAAAATTATTCACTTGAATGCCATTGGCAAGTCATGTGGCCCAAAATCTGATGTGGCATCAACGTAAATAAACATTGACATTTAAGTGATTGAAAAAAAAAATAGAGAAAATGACACAAATAATTCCTGAATTTTGACCCAATATGCAATATGATTCTTGAATTTTTAATTTATTCAATGTAGTCATTGAACTTTAGCCCAATGTATAATGTCATCTATAAACTTTCAATTTGTTTGATGTAGTCCTTCAACTTCTGATATTTCAATCTAATCCTTGGATTATATAAAGATATCCGATGTTCGAGGACAACAAAAAATATTTTTATATAGTCAAGGCACTAACTTGGATAAGTATGAAAAGTCTAGGGACCGCATTGAATAAATTAAAAGTTTAGGAATGACATTGCATATTGAATTAAAATTCAGGGGTCACATGGAGCAAATTAAAAGTTTAGAGACTCATTACACATTTATCCAAAATTCAGGGATTGTTTGTGTTACTATCTCAAAAAAAATAGTTTTAACAATTTAAGTAAGGACTTAGGCATTTGTGGTGTCCTTTTCTCGCAAAACTCGGCTGTTACTCCAAATAAATACTTTCTAAGAAATAAACAAATTCTACAATTAACACCAAATGGAAAAACAAATCTATAATCAACAGAATTACGGAAACAGGGAAAAAAAATCTTCTTAATTTACCCGAAAATATAGATAACAATCCCAGACCTGTTAATCTGAAGCTTAGATCAAATACCATCTCAAAGCCCAAAAACCATCAAGGAGACATGGAGCCAAAACTATGTGCCCTGCAATATCTGATCTGAAGAGAGATCTGCCTCTCCATCCGAAGCTGCCGATGGAAGTTTGAGATGAACATGTCCGCTCTCTTGTTGATGTCATCCTCCGATAACAACAAGCAGCTCATCGTCCTTTGGAGCTCCTGGCGAGAGCCTGAGCTCTCGGACACAAAGCGTCCGTTGTCTGTGCAACTCGTCAGCCCTGGCCGGTCGTTGACTGCCAGTTCTTGCCTGAAGTGTCGGCGATCATCAACATGAGGCGCCACCGGCGGAAGTTCAAGAGGAGTCTCGCCTTATTCACGGCCCTCTTGAGGCGGCTCAGCACAGGCCAATTGTCCGTGTTCATCATTGGAGGAAAGAGTGAGGAGGAGAGAGAATTTTTGTTCTCCGAATGATTTGATGAAATGGGAAAGGAGTGGGGTGGGATCAATGAGATTGGTGCATTTTTCTGTAGTTGGACATTCCCGCACAACGTTGACGACTACTATAACAGAAATTGCCACTCTGGTCAACGATGAGCCGAGAAAATGTCTAGTGATATCAATGCGTTACGGAGAGATTTATGTGGCGCATTTACCTGGTCGGTCATCATCAATTGTGCCCAAGAAATCTAAAAGCATCCCACATAAAGAGAGAGATCCTATTATAACTAGAGAACGAGGGTGCTTGAGTAATTTATCACCTTATTAGTCATCGCCAACTGCATAAAAGTGTGCCCAAATAATCTAAAAGCGTCCACACGAGAGAACCTATTATGGCCGAAACATCACGGCCACATATACAGCAAGTACCCGCAAAATCGGGAACAAGTTGCCGATTCATGCAGATATGTAGGGAATGAAGACATGGGTCTCATTGTAGGAGTCAAACAAGGCCGAGAACGGGAAATAAAGCCCGGAAAGGTGGATTGAGGCCATGGAAGATTGGATCGGAAATGGAACGTGCTCAACCTTCGCAATGGTCGCAATGAGCTGTAGTGCTCAAACGTGGTTTCCCTTAGTTGTGAGAGCCCATCTTGAGAGCTCTTCAGAACCTGAAATGGAAGGACACAGTTTTTCTCTGATGGAGCTCCTTTTGAAACAAAAGTGGAAGGACAAAACTTTACCCTCAAAGAGACTTAAAATATGGGTAGAAAACAAAGAAATGGGCCTTGGGCGGGCATTTCAATTTCCTGGGAACTACCTGTGCATTGGTGGTACTTTTGCAAATTGCTTTTATTATATTCTAATTGTTTGCCACCGTGTCAAGTTGTGAGTGAATTTGACTAAGTAAATGTGTGTCACCTTAGCAGCTGACGTGGCGCTTTAATACCACTAAATATGTGCTCATGAATTAGAAAATGAAATGCTGCATATTCATAATGGGTTCCGTTAAGTGGCCCTTGATACCATTAAATATTTGCTTCTGAATCTAGGAACGAAATATTGCATATTCATAATGGGTTACAGCCTCTCGATCGACCACGGTGTGCGGTAAAAAGTTTAAAATTTAGAGGTTAAATAAAACAAAAACGATGTAGATTCAATCATTCTCGTAAAAGAAAGCGAGGTAGGCAATCTTTAACAGCCGCATCAAGGTAGGCAATCTTCAACAGCTGGAGACGCCCCCTCCTGAAAAGCTACCGAGATGACAAGACACAGGAATCGTGCCGGCGGTCTCGGCGACGTCCGAAACACGCGTCGTTACGTGACGGTCTTGCTCCCTCTCGCACCTCCTATCAACAAAGTACTCCAGCTGTAGCCATGCTCCGGGCAGAGTGATGCTTCTGATTAATATGTTGCTACTTTCTGATCCACAAATGGCATTTTAATAACAAATTTTGACCGCATCAACTTCAACAAGGCGTAACTCTTGATTTAGATAGAGTAGCACAAAGCCCTAGAAAGTACAATTAGAAAGCTTGTTCGAAGTTTGACACCATCGGACCAGCCCAAAAAAATAAAAATAAAATCACATTTTCGATATATTTTTATCGGCCTTTCCAAATGCAACTAATGTCGGGACATCACTTCTTGCTCATTTGACTTAGGTGCTTTCGTTTTCTAATTTATGACTTCATTAGAGTGTTAAGAGAATGAATAACATATCTTTTATATATATTTAATATATGTAATTATTATATATGTGTATGTTTTATTTATATAAAATTAGTTGGGATAAGTGCGATGAAAATCCTAAAACTTGTCGCAAAAATATAATTGAATTATAAAACTTGCAATAAGTGTAATCAAGTATTATAACTTGTCAAAATGATTCAATCAAGTCATAAAGTTAATATCGTCAAACTTATTAATGGAAAATGTTGGCGCTTTTAATCACTTCTCTCTCATACGTGACAAATAGTTTAAGAAAAAATATCCACGTCTGCAAAACAACATTGTTTTGGACGTCCCTCTTTCGTCTTGAACGTCATCTCTTTCCTTCCCCTTGAACATCGTCTCCTTCATTCTTCCTTCTCTAAACCGTAAGCCTCAAATGCAATCTCTGTTGAAAGATCTTGTTTTCTTCTTCCCAAATCGAAGCCCTCTGAATCTCGAGCCCAAACTCATCATCGTCTTTCTCCCTCTAAACAAAATTAACACTCGATCTCTCTTTGAACCCTAAGTCCCAAATCAAGTTCAATGATATGAAATTCACTTGCAATTTGGGTCCCTTCACAAGCTGGAGTTGGACGTCCATCATCATCTAGAGTTCAATTGTGATCTAGAGTTCATAGAGTTCGAGTTTGACGCCCATCGTGAGTTTGTGTTCTCTTCTTCGTCAATCGCAAGTTCATGCAAAGACCTGTCATGCGGGAGTCTCGGTGATGGATCAAGCAGTATCGACGATGGAGAGGGTGACAACAACAGTGGTAGCGACTCCTCCTCCCCAAGTGTCGCTCCCTACATTATAACATTTAAGTATCTCGTAGTGTAAATCGCTAATACTAGTTTTGCATGTTTTAATATTTTAAGATTTTCACGATAATGCTACGATTTCTTTTGTTGCCAACTTTTTTCAATATTGTGGATGCCTCTAGGAACATAAGGGATAAATAGACGAAGTATTTATGCCGATTGTCATTTGGGTATCAAATAGGCGCTTTTGATTCTTTCCAAGTTGAATATGTTCCGCATTTCAATCTCTATGTTGTCATTAAGCATTTCGTGCATCTCCTGCCATGGTTGTTTTGCATTCTCCAGTACTAAGAACAAATAAAATATTTCTGCAATGTAAAGTAATTTGTTATTTGTTCATCCAAGGCATATGGATTGGATCTAGCACAATAGAGGAAAAAGAAAGTATGCAGAGCTTTAAGGGGCTGGGAAAGGGGGGGAGCTCAAACCACTATCTATCGATGTGTTACTGTAGTTTGTTGGTGGATTACCGGGTTATGTTAGATAGGCAGGTGATAGGTCTATGATGAGAATTGGAGAAAGAGCTTGGCAACTGACATTCACTGATGTAGGAGCATCCAACTTAGATCCATCAGCCCACTTAACACCATCATTGCTCATTCAAGCCAATTTAGAATTTGGGTATAACGTGCTTCAATGGGTCAAGATTGAAGTTTCCAACTAAAGCCATACCGAACCATTTTTACCGAAGTTATCGATACAGACGATTAATGAGTTACTGAATTTATCAATACCGAAGATTAATGAGTTACCCAATTCTCGGTGTGATATATTAGCCGTTGATTTCTCGGTACACTTTATCAGTTGCTAATATCGAAGTTTCTTAACAACATATCTATGGGAGATCATTATGAACAACTTTTGCGGTTAGTTGATGAAGTCTTGGGGTATTTATCCTTTGGTCAAGATGGGAGCACGAATTTTGCAAGGCTGAATAATCAAAAATGCAAGTTTCCAAGTCATTAAATACATCTTTATTTTCTAGGAGTCTTTATTGTTATGTAAATTTCAAGAGTCAAAATTCTGAGTTCCTAGGTCTTTACGTTAGGCTAGTTCCCATGTCTATTTACTACTTTTCTATTTCCTAAGTTGTATTCGTCATATAAATAGAGGAATTCTCTCAATTGTAACTAGACTAAATTTGATGAATGAAAAATACTTGAAATTTCCTCTATGTGAGCGAATACCTATTTCAGTCTCTTTATCCTTGGAAAGTGGATTATTTCTCGGTGGTGAGCCAAAAAGCCATTTATCATTGGTTGGTGGATTCTCCTTTAGGCCCTAGTGTTGAGCTTCTCCTATCCTGAAGTCCTTTATCCTTGGTGGGTGATTTGTCCTTTAAGCTTTGGTGGTGAACTTCATTTATCCCGATCTTCATCTTCGGTTGGTGGCGCGTACTTTAGACCTTGGTGGGATCATAATCTATTTTTATTCTGCAATTCATCCTTCAATATCCATCCCCATATACCCCATTCTATCATATTCTTATATTTACCCATCGAAACCATCCTCATAAACACTATTTCCTAAACACTAAACCACAAAAATCCCTACATCCCGGAATCACTCGCCCATGCATGCATCATTCACCAATGTTAGGTCAATTTAATCCTTGTACGACATGTAAGTTATTTATACTGTTGGGAAATGGGTTTGCTAAGTCAAGTACCAAAGTTGCTTGACAAATTCAAGGAGAAAGTTTCTTGATACAACGAAATTGCCTTACTTAAGTGACTAGGAAAAAGTGGAGAGAACATCTATTGTGGCACTTTGATCTATTATTTGAATTTCTCAAGTAAGAGAATGGTACCTTTTTGGATCGTTGAACAAAGTGCCTTATGTGATGCACGGTTTTTAAATTTTTCAGTATGCATGTAAATGTCTTCCATATGAAGTGTTGGTTGATTTTCCTAGCATATATTTGGTGGTTGACTTGGTATTGAGTGAGGATTTACGTGGCTCCAACATTGTTGCCATATACTTAAACTTCAAATTCTTTTAATTCTTTTTCCTCTTTGTTCATAGCTCTTGCTTGATTTGATTGAAGTTGTCCGAGACCTTGGAAATATTTATTGCACAACAACACAAATGAATTTTCTCGCGAGAAACATGTAGTGAACTTAATTATTATTTTTGGGCAAATCTTTTGGTTTAGTTTGTTTCCCAAGATTTTCCTCCTTTGCTTAGTTTCAGTCGTTGTAGGCATTAGGTAAATCAGCTGCTACTTGCCTTAGTAGAGAATGAATGATAACAATTCCTATGGATAGAATTTTTATGTACATCCGGTGTTTGTATTTGTTCTCATAACAATATGTTTCACCTGCTACTTGCCTTTGCTTCACCTAACAATATGTTTCACCTGACAAACTGTTTAAAGAGACTGGTAATATATTTATATTAAAATTTTATGAAAGAATCATAATACAAGTAATATATTTCTATTAAATTCTTATAATATGACGACTAGAAGAATGAGGGTGCCAACATTTGAATCAAGTGGCGTAGCTCCTAATGAGGCCGAGTTAGAGCCAACATGCTATTATGGTCTTCAATCATCAATTTTTTAAGGTAAAGACAAGGAAAAATGCAAGAAGAGGGTTCATGGATGTGTTAAGTTTGATGGTCCAATCTGCTATGATTTCTTCATGTGGGTTGACCTGAAGATACCAGACTGAGCAACAGACATGATAGTCAACCTCCTTCAAGCATTGTGTGAATCAAGCCAATCGAGATGTGATGAGATCAATGTGAGCTCATTGCTAGCTAAAATGAAGACTCAAAGGGCCAAACATAGACGTTTAAAGGAGAAGCTCGCACGAGTGAAGAAAGAAAAAATGCTATATCAATTGGCATTAAATTTATGCATATGTTGTATCATTATATATGTAATGTGAAAGATGTTGGGAATTTTCTAAGTCTTCTATAGTACCTTTTTTCTAGGTTTGTAAGTTTGTAAGACCAATTATGGGTAATTGAGATGGGAATGAAATCTAATGTGAGTTTGTAAGTTTGCAAGACTGGTTGCTGGCCGTACAATAAATTACTCTTGCATTGAAAATTGTGTGCTTGATTTATGTGCTTGTCAAAACCTGATTCGATTTGAGGATGGAATTAAGGTAAACTAGAAGACACATTGAGCTCTCCACAGTCATTGATGTAAACAGTCTTAAGAGGCTTGTTCCACATGTAGAGGAACATACTAAGTGTTTTGTCATATAACAGTAAAGATGTAAATTGCAAGGAGTCAAATGCCTTAAAAAAATTCCTAGTCCAATGTCTTCAAGAATTAATAGTATTACTTTGAACATGACAACCTTTTCATTTTGTAGTAATTGATCAGTTTGGTAACCCATGTCGAATCAATTGTTCATGATGAATTTGAGAATGCCACTTTGATTGGATAATATACTACTAGAGGAAAATTACCCAAAGCCATGTACTTTCAATATCAGGATTTAAGAAATAGATAAGATAGAGGACACTTTTTTAAATGATCCATAAAGCAAGTTCACCTTCAAACCCAAGTCTTCACCGTGGGATAGTGTGTAGATTATAATCAAGCGATCCAATAGAATTGAGAAATGAAAATTTGCACTGCAAATGACAGCAAAATGCGACTACTTGGTGAACGAGACCAACATCAATAGCAGAAACATGAACAACTCACAAGAAGTTCGAGGCTTGGTACTGCATGTAGCAACTCGAGTAGCATCGATACCCATTCAGATGTATAAATCACGCTATAGAAGACAAGTACCAACTCAAGTACTATTTGATACCGCACGTACTAATGAACAATTGACGATGAATATCCTGTTCAATAAAATGCCTGCACTTTCGGTACACAAAAGGTTCTATTCAACAACATGCCTGCAAATTTACATATGTCTACCGAGTTCCTGAACAAACAAAGCTACATATGTCTCATAATAAATACTAGCTGATAATTTACATAAATTTACCTAAAAAAACCATTTTCAACATATATATTAATCCAATTATATGGTCTCTATTGATCCAGTAGGTTCGACCTTCACTTTATTCATAATTATTGAGTTTTTCCTTATATATAATCCCATAAGAATAGGCTTTGGAGGAGTTGTTATTACTTGAGATGAGTAAGACTGGGAACTAGCCTCGGGTTGTGATAGCGGCTTTAGCTTCGCCACAACATGCTTTCGAGGTCTTGTTATAGCATGAAATGATTGAGGTTGGGCCTCGCCTAGGGTTATGATGGTGCCTTTCACTTTATGCAATATGCTTTTGAGCTATTGTAGCTTGAGATGACTGAGGTTGGGAACTCCTTTCGAGTTGTGATTGTAATGGTGCCTTTCGCTTTATGACAAGTTGCTTTCAAACTATTGTAGTATGAGATAACTAGGTTTGGAAATAACTAGGTTTGGAAACTCGCCTAGAGTTGTGATTGTGCCTTTCGCTTTACACAACATGCTTTCGAGGACAAATTCTTAATTGTTGAGGTTGTGCACTAGCTTTGGCATGTGCCCTTGCCATTGAAGTAGCTCATGGAACTACCTCTTTGTGTGATAGGATCGATAGTCTTGCACCAATTATACTAGGGTACATAAGAATGAGCATGTTTTTAGTTTAAGGAGACAGGTAATTGCTGTTAAAAAATGTTAAAATATTACTAATATTGAGAATTTGAAGATTTCTCATAGGATTTGTGTCAACATCCAACTCTACCATTTTCTTCCTCTTCACCTGTGATTGTCCTTGCATCGTTTCATTTTCAATTGCGGGTCTTTTAAACTCAAAAAAAAAAAAATCATTTGCCATGAGAATACACATGTATGCATGGGGATTAAAGTATTACTCACTGGGATTTTCTGAGGTTTATCCTAAGCTATTACACTAGCTTGAGCACAATAAGTACCTTTTTTTTTTTTTTTTTTATCAGAACAAACTTCGGCAAAAGCATTAACCTCATTACTACATCCTCTTACATCCAAAGTAGTTGTGCATCCTATATTGGCTCCTATAGTAGCATACATTCTCTTACATTTGCACAACATTATATTCTCTCACATCTACACTAGCCTGAGTAAAAGCATTAGCCTATTCACTATTGTCTTGTATTGCACTAGCCTCCGTAGAAGCATTAGCCTAGCTTTTAGATCCTCCTTCAGTCACACTTGTTGTTGCTTTAGCTTGAATATATATTCATCATCATTAAATTGGAACCTTGACATATAAAACATACAATACATGGTTCTTCCACAATTTACTTGTCCTTTTCCGGGTCGAATGGAATAGGTTTAAGACTGAGCATGAGCTTCAGTTTTACTTGGGGGTAAGTACACTAGAAGTGCCAAAAGTTGTGTACGATGCTCACTTTAGTGCCAAAAGTTTATTTTGGATTACTTAAGTGACAACAAATTTGAAAAACGATCATTTTAGTGCCAACACCGATCTAATTGGCCAGAAATCCGACGTTGCACTTTTTCATTAATTTTTGAAGCCGATGTGACTCGTCGGAGAGTATAGTCAGCATCCAAACAACAAAACGATACCGTTTGGCGTCTTTCCCCCAAGTAAGAACCCTAAATCCCCAAATTGAGAGAGAGAGAGAGAGAGAGAAGGCATGGGCTTCCTCCTTGTCTTCTTCCCCGAAGAACAACACCAACAACGGCACCAGCAACGGCACCAACAGCAACACTAGCGATGGTACCTTCGATCCCCCTTCTTCCTCCTCCTCCTCCGCCCTCGCCTCCTATTCTTCCTACCACTTCTTGCCTTAGCAACAACCTCAGCCTTTCATCGCTCACTTGGTCAAGTAATTACGATGGTGGCCGAGCGATAGTGGCCGAGCAATCGCGGGCGAACGATGGCGGCCGAGCGATGGCAGTCGGCGTTAGGCGAGGATCAGACAAAAACCCTAATTTCAATCTCCATATGAGCTATACGGGGTCGTTTTTGTGAGGCTATCCACGTATGACGGCAAAATGACATCGTTTCTTAAGGAGGATGGAAACGACATCATTTAAAAGCCACCACAACTTCTTCTTTTTTTTAAATATAAAAGCCATGTAATTAATTTAGCTGGAATCTCTCGCCGGTGGCACCAAAGTGATCGTTTTTTTTTATCTGATTTGGCACTTAAGTGATCAGATGAAAACTTTTGACACCAAAGTAAGTGCCGTACACAACTTTTGGCACTTCTAGTGTACTTTCCCCGTTGTACTTGCATTGGCATGAGCACTAGATGTACATACATTGGCCTAAGCATTGGCTTGAGAAGCACATAGTAAGCATTAATTGACAACATGTCATGATAACATGCTTAGCATCAACATGATCAATTAGTTAAACAAATACCTTTGTTTCAAAGGACATCCATTACATTTATGTCCAACCACATTGTAGGTAGAACAAATCATTCGTTTACCCTCGAGGAGCTATTTTATTGGTTTTCTTCCAAAAATTTTGTCCTCTCATTGTAGGCATCATGAATTGATAAGCACTTATATGCTTTGCCTTGTTGAAGCACTCTGCTAGATAGGGGTGTTAATGGGTCGGGTTGGGTCGGGTTTTGATATGACCCGACCCAACTCGAATCATAATGGTCGTGTACTATGACCCGACCTAACCTAACCCGACTCAAAACACATAAGAACTTAATCAAAATTTCGGGTCGGGTTGAGTCTATCTGGGTTGGGTTTCTAGATTTTTCTTTTTTTCTTGGTAAGATTTTTTGAAGTAAAAGGCCATTAAACTTTTGAAGAACAACAAATCTGAAAGATAGTGCTTTCACCCTAAAGGCTTTAGGAACTTTACCATAATCATAAATTAGAAACGGACTTACCCATAGGCGGGCAATCCACCATAAATAGTAGACATATACATTGGAATGAATAAAGATGTAGTAGGAATAATAGCTAAATTGAGGGGCATCATCACAAAATTAACAAATTGTAGATAAAAGGTCTAACATGGGTAATAGCATTCCCAAATGGAGAGACACAACTCGGGCAAATGACGGCACGTTGCCACAACTCGGGCAAATGGCGTTCCTTAAGGCCTCTCTTATCACAATTTCTTTGCATCGAATCCTATCATTTTCTGCCCTCAATGCACAATTATGAGCCCTTTCATGGGCTTGATTTAAATATAATAGGAGGGTTTAAGGTGGCAATAAAGGCAACAAACAACTTCTTATCATCTTCAGAAAACTATCCCAACAAACGAAAGGTAAACTAAATAAATTAAGTGAAGAAATCTTCATTTGGGTTCTCCTATTTAGAAACCAAAATTTAATTTGTCTCAAAGCCAATCCTAATTCCTAGCTCAACTCCATCCGTTACTTCTCATCTGGATGAGGTTGAACATCCTCTATTGTTTTGCCAAACAGTAACACAAGAAGCATCGAAATCTCATAACCTCAGCATCATTCAAAAGCTAAAAAGAAAAAAAGAAAGTATAACATAAAGACCAGCATCTGCAAAGCAACAAGCATAAGTTAAAGCGTAACTTAAACATGTGCCAATAGCAAAATTCTCTTAGGCCCACAACTAGAAAAACAAAAGGGGCAACAAACAATTGCACACAAGCAGACATAAAGCATTCAACTTTTTGAGTGAGAAGCAAGAAATATAAGGCCAAAAAAAATATTCCTAGATAGAAACTACTCATACTAACCTCCAATACGTCAATCATCGAGAGAATTCAATATCGAGTTTGACTCTGTGGTCATATTTGGCAACTCGACAATAAATATACGATAAAAATGAGAATTACTTATGCATTGAAATAAAGAAAGGTATAAATATTTTACAACCATATTTCCCACCCAACTCAAATATTTCTTAGTCTTCTAAGTCCTCCTCAATCAAACGTGAAAGTGGCGTAGATCGTAACCAATCTTGAGCACATATAAGAGCTTCCGCCATGGTTGGGGTCAAGGAACTACTAAACACATCGAGCACATGACCTCCTATGCTAAATGCAGCCTTCGATGCTATAGTCGAGATGGGCATAATGAAGATATCTCCAGCAACGGTAGAAATGATAGGATATCTCGATGAATTTCCTTTCCACCAACTTAAGATATCAAACTCAAAGTTATAACGTTCACATGCTTTCTCCAAGTACTTGTCCAATTCAGATTTTCATCCAAATACTGTTGTCCGGTTTGAGGACCAAAGCTTGCGAGAAATGGCTCAGAGAATGAAAAAGAAATTCCATAAGTATTTTGGCAACATGAACAACATCAATCTCACTTTATTAATTGCTTGTGTACTTGACCCGTGACATAAGTGGGACTATGTGAAGTGGATGATTAGTCATGTTTATGAAAGTAAGCAGATAGAAACTTTACAAGAAAAAGTAATAACATCTCAAACATTATTGTTTAAACAATACCACACGAGTGTATGCCCTCAAAGCAACTTGAGGCTAAAGAGCACAATGATAGTAAGCATGTCAAGGTCCCCAGTGGTTGGTGTTGATATTATGACTAAAATGTATTTTATAGAATGAACCGGGAGTTACAGGCAGCAGAGGCATCTCTTCTAATCTGAAATGTTAGTCTCCAAAAGAGGTGAGTACAACCACCCAGCAGTTGAAGATCTACTAAACTACATTATGCAAGCCATCACAATCCAAGTCCATGCAAGATAGATAAAACGAGTAGTCAAAAGAATAAGTATGCATCAACTTATTAAAACTTTCGAAAGCAATGGCAAATGCAGTTTCAAAATCAGAATGCATCCTTTCAGTCGCACATAGGTCCCGATTATAGGGCCAAACTATAACGACACGTCCCATACCATGCTGTAATAATTTAGTCCCACAATCAGGCACAATTATTAGCAGGGTCGTTTTTAGAAAAACTCAGTCCATTTTCATTTTCCTATGTCTAGCCCAGAGGACCAGTGTTTGCATCCCTTCGGGATTTCGCACCCAACCTGGCATCGCGAAAGCCTTCGGTATTCAGTCACCGGGCATCCAGAGCGTGTTACGTCACACCTCCGGGCATCCAGAGCGTGTTACGTCACACCTCCGGGCATCTTGCATCCCACCTAGCATCACGAGGAATCGCCGGGGCTCGCCATGAAAATGGTTAACCCTACCCTCCGGATTTACGTACCGATATACAAATGGGCATCCCGACACTCCCGGGGTACCTCCGGGATACTACGGACCCCAGGCATCCAACGGCATCGCCTCAAGCGACCCTATGGGCATCCCGACACTCCCGGGGTATCGTTGACTCAAAGGTCCGACGGCATTCACCACACATCTCAGCCATAATGTCTCAACTAAATTGTTTCAATGCCAAAAACATCTCAAAACAACAACAAGCTTTGAAATCATAAAATAAAACGTTTTTGAATCACCAATGAACAAAACTTAGTAGTAAGACATCAAGCCCATAGGTCTACTCCCATGGCTAACCATCCAATGCATCTTTAAAAAAAATATCATGTGCGATTCTATAAACCATGCTTACAATTCTCGTACAAAATTGAAAAGAGTTATCGAAACAAAATTTGAATTTGGCATATTGACAAGTCTAAACTTCTCTTCTGACTTCATGAGTTTATAAAAAAAAACATCGATTTGCATTAAAGTTCGAGATTTCGAGAGCACCAAGAACCTTTTCTTTTTCTTTTTGAAACGTTGATGGGGCGGCGCCTCGGTTTATATAAAATTCCAGCGAGGGCCGAGAGGTTTTTCCAAATCATTTTATGGCCGATTTTGTTCCAAACCCATAACTAAGTTTAAAAACTCGTATAGTAAACCGAGCTATCAACCCGACCTTCAATGGTTTGGTCAAATCGATACAAAACTCGAAAATTTGGAAAGCACCGTGCAGCTTTTGAAACATTTGTAGCCAGTGCCATAGTAAATAGAGTTTCAAACACAAGTCAGGAGGTTTTCTTTTCCAAAACCGAAACAATGGCCGAATTCCTCAAGATTTTATAGTCGCCAAAAACCTGTTTTGGCTGAAATTCGGAGAATCAACCACATGCATGCAAAATCCGAACAGTCCATCCATTTTTCAACCTCAAAATGATCTCGGTTTCTCAATAAGCCATAAATGAAACACATGCATCAGAAATCCAAACACTTTATCAATCGCTCAACCTCAGAATGGTCTCGGTTGCTCAATAAACCATCACTCAACATCAAAATCCAACAATCCAGCCTATCAATACACTTCCTAAGATAGCAACAACACTACATTGTATAGTTCAGTAGATCTCAACTTGCCTCAGGTCCTACGACTCGACGACAGCAAAACAGGAAGGTTGCAGATCGCGGACATGGCTCAATGGCGGCACAGGCGAGCTGTGTTGACGGCGGCAGTGCACGAGCATGGACAGAGGGCGGTCCTTCTCTTCCTTCCTCGTTGCTCACACTCGTGCGCCCACTTCTCTCTCACTCGGTACGTTCACTGCTCACTCTCGGTTTCTCTCTTTGCCTTATTTCACTCGGCTCTTTCTCTCTCCTGCTCACCTGTACTAGCCTTTTGTTCCTTTAATTAGTCGACTAATTCAGTCAACTAAGAAATCCGGTGGTAGTAGGAAATGGTGACACCTCACACGTCCATGCAAGTGACGTGTTCCTTCTTGCTCGAGCCTCCCCCATGCGTTGTCCACCAACGATAGCTTCATGTGGCTGCTGAGTCAAAGAAGTTTCCTTTTGTTGACTTATTTTCTGACCAAATGAAGGGGAAGCTCGGACGGCTTGGGTCAATAATGCGTGGCCGCATGGTCTCCGTGCATGGCCCAACTTCTCTCAAAAGTTGACCATGAATTTCTACATGTATATGAATTGCATGGGCCGTTCGTGTGACCGTCGAAGGGGAGGGGTGGTGATGACGTTGCGTATAAAATCGAGGTCTTCAACTTAGCTAATTGGCAAGAAGGCTCGGGTCCAAAATCGGTGCCGATGGCCGAATTTGACACAACTTCGTCAATCTGCAACGTATCATCATTTTTCCAAGATTGGCTAAACAAAGACGAGGTTGGTCTCACTTGAACATATGAAAGGTTTCCGAAGACTATAGTTTACTCGACGATCAGACCATTACTAAACATGACATATCAGTTCGATGATAATAACAAAACGATGTCCGTTGTGGTGTCAATAACACCGTCCGACGATACTTCCGTCGCTTAGTCACGGACTGTCGCATATCCGAGGGTCATCGAAATTCTCGGATGCCACATTTTATCTCGGACTGATATATTTATAATCAGTACATCTTCAAAAGGCCAGGGTAAACCTTAGCTCCCCTAGTAAGACTGCAACTCCTCCATGCCTACAATTTTGGAAAAAAAAAAAAAAAAAAAACAACGAGGTGAGTCACGGACTTAGTAAGTAAAACCACTAAATCATGGTTAGGATGGCACCTCCTCACTGAACCGAAACATGCAAGTCTCGACTTCCAATAGGTGCCAGTGGCAAATCAACAATATAACACATGCTTTACCTTGACTAAAACAAGCAAGAGCCCTCAAATACTTATAAAACAAACATGGTCAAGATCATATAATGGCATACAAGATATGCACGTGACTCTCAAGACCCGAATAATAGCATATATAATATGCACGTGACTTTCAAGACCCAAATAAGAGCTTATAAAATATGCACATGACTTTCAAGGTAAAGGCAAGGGCAAATAACATATGCACATGCATATTGTAGGGTCAAACACATGGGATTTATTTATTAATCAACTGAAATCCATCGATTCTTCCGGAATCTACCGAGCATCGTCTCGAAATCCATCGATGACGGCATCATCCTGAAATCTATCGATGACGGCATCGTCCCGAAATCTATCAGTGGCAGCATCGCCCAGAAATCCATCGGTGACGGCTAGTTTCTTCATGTGACCACATGTGGCATCCGAGAATTTCGACAACCCCTGAATATACGATGGCCGTGAGTAATCGACGGAAGTATCGTTGGACTTTGTCATCAGTATCATTTACGGACACCGTTTTAATTTTCATCGTTGGACTGATGAGCCTCGTTTAGTAATGGTTTGATTGTAGAATAAATTATAGCTTTGTCGGAAGTCCCTTTTATTTGAGGTCATTGGTGAGATCAATCTCATCAATAATTTTGCCGACCTTGGAAAAAAAAAAAATAATAACACGTCGCGGATTAACGAAATTGTTATTGGACTTCATCATCGGCACTACTTTGGACCCTGCCGATTTGTGTACATTTTTCTTTCGGTAATACTACACAACTATACCATTTAAGTGTATACGGGACAAGAAAAGAATTTGAATCGCCATGCAATCTTGTCGGGTTCTTCTTCTGTGCAAGAATTTGAGTCATGAGTAAGTACATTTGATGAATTGAAAGGAGAATTAGTTGGACTATGAAGACCATGGGACCGAGAATGCCCCATACATGTGCAGAAATTTAAGGATCAAATTTTTAAGAAATTGGGCCATGTTATTTAGGGACCGTGCGGCCACAAATCTTCTGGCCCAAAACCAACCCAAAAACCCCTTAACTGTCGACACTTGAGTCAACTATGAAGAAGAGATGTTGACTGAAGCTTGGCTGGATGATGCCACGTTGCTGGCGTATGGACAGCCAGCGAAATGCATGGGGAAGCCGGCTGAAGACACGTCCATTCCAACCGTCCGTTCCCCCTGCAGCCCCCGAAAATTGTCTCTCCTTGTTGACTGGTTTTAGCAAAAACCGGTGGTCTGGTGCTCGTGAAAGTGAGTAACAGGGAGAGTGAGCGAAACCAGGAGTAATTGAGAGAGAGATCAACCGAGCGAAAATTTCAGGTAGAGAGAGAGACCGCGCGAGCGAGTGACAGAGAGAGTTTGAGTGTGAGTGTGAGCGGCGTGAGGAGGGAGAAGGTCGCCCCTCCGCCCGTGCTCATCCGTCCGTGGTCGTGCTCAAGCTGCCGCCGTCGACACCGCCCGTCTTCGCCACCGATTGAGCTGCGTTCGAAGTCCCAAGTTTCTGTTTTTGTTAACCGATCAAGCTAGGAATTGAGGCAAGTAGAAGTTCTTCAATCTATGTTTTGCTTGCTGTTTTATCTAGTGAGGAGTTGGTAGATGTGAGGAAATGTGGAATTTGGAGCTGCATGTTGTTTTTGATGAAGAAGATGAAGGTGGCCGAAGTAATCGAGCAAAAATAGAGCAAGTTTTGGTGGATTTTGCTTTTAAATTGAAATGAGAACTCAAGGATTTAGCTATGGTGAATTTTTGAGGAGTAAAGAGGCTGTATTGTGGTGTAATGTGCTTATAAATATTGGCTGTGGAAGTTGGATACCGAAACTCAAAGTATAGGAAGAGTCCTCTTTAGGCTAGTGAACTGTTTTCGCAAGAACAGCCTGACCACCGGTGATTTCTCGATTTTTCTGGAATTTTCTAGCCAAAATTTGAATTCGAAGTCTTAATTAAAGTTGGAGAACACATCTGTGAGAATAACATAGAAAAAATTTAGCATAAATGGACAAGATTTGATCGACGAAATGATTTTCATACGGAAATGCTAAATCTGGAAATTTTACAGAAACTGTAGCAAGAAATACCGAAGTTTTTTCTCTTGATATGTATGGAATTTGACTTGGTGTTCTTCATGAGATTTGTTCCTTTAGGTCTCATTGATAATGTATCAAAATTTCATAATTTTCTGAGTCCATTTAGTATTTATTTCAAAATTTCTACCAGAACTGTGCATTGTAAAAATCGGGCCACTCTGTTCTTGAATTTTCACCAAAGGGTCCGAAAGTGAAGGTGTTTCGAATGGCTATGTGATATGATGGTATTGGCTGTGGATATTTGTGCAATATTGAGATGTGATAGAGGGTCCATGAGACATCTTGTTTTAGCATTTGAAAATGTTTTGTGAATTAAAATGCTAAATGTTACCGTTGAGCCCTCGGGTCAACGATGCCCCGGGAGTCGGGATGCCCAGAGGTTCGAATGAGTCGATGCCCTTTGGATGCCTGGTTGTATTATGAATACATGCCCAGAGGTTTTCCCCGGGAGTGTCGGGATGCCTGGTTGTATTATGATACATGCCCGGAGGGTGAGGGGTTGTATCATGATGCATGCCCGGAGGTTAGGGGTAACCATGTCTATGGTCCCCAGTGATTCCTCGTGATGCCAGGTGGGGTGCGAGATGCCCAAAGGTTCGAATGAGTCGATGTCCTTTGGATGCCCGGTTGTATTTTGAATACATGCCCGGAGGCTTCCGCGACGCCAGGTTGGGTGCGGAATCCCAGAAGGATGCAAACATTGGTCCTCTGGGGGATGAAACCTTTTGAATTATTAAAACTGATGATTATATTAAGTGTGAGTGTGTTCTGGTTATGAGACTAAATTGTATGGCATGGAATGGGATGTGTCATTACAGTTTGGCCCTATGATCGGGACTGGTGTAACTAGACCTGATGCATTTTGATTCTTTTAAAATCACGTTTGGCCATTGCATTAAAGGATTTCATGGTTTTGATGCATACTTATTCTCTGACTACCTGTTCTTGATCTATCTGACATGGATCTAGATATTGATAGCACTGCATTATATAGTTTGTTGAATCTTTTACTGCTGAGAGGTTGTACTCACCCATTTTGGGGACTAACATTTCATACTAGACAAGATACCTCTACTACCATCGCCACCAGCAGATGGACCGAGTGGTTGGATATGGCCGATAGGAGGAGGACAGTAGAGGAAGGAACTTTTGGACGCCGACACTGATCGATGGACTTTAAGTATAAGACTGTTGGAAAAGATGTCGGTCATCTTTTGAAATATAGCCGAGTATAGAAGACTACGGCATTTTGGCGTACGGACGAATGATGTCCATCTGGTTTAAGTAAATAAAAAAGTGTTCGGCTTTATCTTATAAATGTTTAGTTGGTGTGCATCGTTTTTTGAATATAGGGAAGGGAATTGTTGGATATGCTTCTGCCATATAAATTGCGCAGGGACCGATCTAAAAAGACATAAATCCCCAGGATTGATAGACCTTCAGGTCAAGTAAGAGAAAGGTAAGCATACTGTGGCGACCCCAATGGGTCGGGGGCCGTTTAGGGGTGCCACACCACATAAGCAAGCATTTACATAATTTCAAATCTTATCTTTGATCATTAGCCCTTGCAAGGAAAACCCTAAGGCATGCTTATGCAAGTGTGCATTATGACCTAGCAAAAATAAACTAAATGATGAACCGAGTGCGTACGTTATCCGTGGATTAAGCCAACCAATCTTAGTGCTAGCCTGGAACCACACAAAGCTCGGAGTCGGCGCATCTCAATACCAACTTGAGACCAAGCAAGGCCCGTATCGTCACGCTTCGATGCCAATTTCACAACCAAGCGGAAACCTATCGTGACTTTGGGTGTATTCAAACGTGGACAATTGAAACATGAGTAAATCATACAAAAGACACTCGACGACATCATACACACGGTAGAACATAAGTGAGCTCATGTTCAATTCCGTAATGTAACGTGTCGCCCTAGCCAAGAGTTAGGGGTTCTACTTACCTTCGATGAACCTCGATGAACTTTAGGTGGTTTTACTAAGGTAGGATTGTCTTGTGAGGTAGTGGGCAAGCAAGGCCGAGAGAGGAAATGGATGAGGAAGATGGGCGAATGGCAAGGGGTGTAAGGTGGTGGAAATGAATGGGAGCTCCTCTTATTTATAGGCCAAGCTTCATTAATGGCTCTAACTTATTCTTCAAGGAAGATCCTATCATCATAATTTCTGAATCTTCTCCTTGCCACCTAAGTTAGTGAGTCATACCTTCATTTAAGGACTAGCCTCCAAGGAACATGTGCTACTTATTCTCCAAGCCACTCCTAATTGGTCCACCTCAGCTTGTGAGTCACCATTATATCATTACTTGGCCTAAATTAATCTCCAAGGAAATTCTTATGCAATGATGATCAAATCCTCAAATGGCCACCTAAGCTAGTGATTCATCCCTTCATTTAATGCCTAAGATATGGCTATCATAAGTCTTGGATTTTTGGCAAATTTTTCATGGCTTTTCTTGCTCATTAAGCCAAGCATTCTAGAACCTTCCATGGTATGGTTCACTTTAGTCATAAATCACTAACTTATTTACCAAGGCAAATCTTTTGGCATTATTACGTAATCTTAAGATGGACACCTAAGATGTTGACAAGGCTTCTTCCACAAGTTAGGCGTGCAGCCCTTTTCCCCTCCAAGTTGGGCGTGTGGTTCTCTCATTCTAAGGCAAAAGCAGTTTTGAGCAACTTTCGAAATCAGTACCATTACCTTATCAAACGGGCTTAGAAAATTATAAAATTTTAATATATTAAAGAGAAGACCTTTAAAAAAAAGTTCATGAAGAAATCCAAGCCAAATATGTTCTGTAGGAAGAGAAATAGATCATTGAACACAACCCAAAAATTTGTCCGTCGAGCAAATTTAACGGTCACAAAGAGAGACTCATTTTGAAATGCAAATCTTCACAAAAATCTTTAAAATTTTAGTATGTTGTAGATATGGATGTCATTTAAAAATCTTGTGAAGAAAGTATGTCCAAATTCGAAAGGAAAGATTTTATAAAAATTCGGTAAAGCAACTTGGTTACCGTTTTCAGTATACTGGGCAGGTTCTATATGGTAATTGACTGGGCCTTCGCCCCAATCATTTCATCTCAAAAAAATATGAAATTTAAGTATGTTTTAAATTAAGATGTTTTAACAACTTTCATGAAGGAAGTTTCTCCAAATTCAAAGCACAAAGAGCTCTATAAAATTAAAAATCAGGAAAGGTCCTGCAGTTTCGAAAAACTAGGAAGTCAAAAACCTATGAAACTTAAGGTGGCAAGTCTATGGAGAAGAGGTGGTGCTCTACTTGGCTTGCAAGATCGCTTGCCATCATTTCCTTAAGTCAAGAGTCACCCTCCCTTCATTAATTACTTGGGACACATAAGTCTTCACACTCATCATCCTTATTTAATGCTATCACCCTTATTCACACTTACTCACACTTATTTTCTGGAAAGGTTTGATTAATCAAAGGCCTATCTAGCTTAACCTCCTAGTTGGGACCAAAATAGGGGTCGAAATCGAGGATGTTACAGGTTTAGCTACAGCACGTAATAGTTCAAAAGAAGAGAGGTGGAACATAGACCATCCCCTGTTGTAGATTACAAGTATTCCTTTATTTTGCAAGATTGAAACACATAGTCAATATGTAACTCCGATTCGGCACAATCTTTCTCATTTTGCCCCCAATAATATCAGCTCATAAAATCTTCAAAGACCCAGCAAAAGAATCAGCTTGAAAGAAAAACAAAAACCTAAAACAAAAACATGCAAATAGCACAAAATTCATGAACTTGAAGATCAAACGTCAAGTTGAAGACATGAAAACACAAGTCCAACAGAATCAGCATTAGTGTACCCGCTGGCATCTTCCTCACTATTTAAGTCTCTCACAAATTCTCCTAAATTAAAGTTGTTCTTTTGGGCATCCCCTACTTTAGCAAAAGAATGATCCTACACGCATCAAAGTAAAGACATCAATTTACCTTCAGACCCTTGGCTTAAAGAATTTGAAACAAAAGCATTACTCACTGATATGATGTTTTACTTCGACAAGCAAATGAAAGCTTAGATGTACCTAAGATAGCATAACTATTAAAATTTCTCATTCCCTTTTTGGGTCAAGACATTGCCCTCTCACCAAAGTAGTGATAACAATTTGAGAAGATAAGAAGTAAGAAGGATGTAAACTCGAGGTGAAAGATGCATCATCGTTCGTGTATTGGGAAATCTTATGGTTCGTAATTCCTCTTACAGTAGACAAGGTACCTCCAGGATCAACCTGGAACCTATATATAGTAGTCCACCCCTAGAATGCTTCTTTCATCATGTTTAGATTATTATCCATGAAAGTAGGCCATCAAGTGAAACAAGAGGATAATTAAGGATCTTACATACAAGATAAATTTGCTCATTTGGGAGGATGGAATGGATGGAAGTGGAAATCATTTCAAAGTACTGCATGGAAGTGAAGGTTAAGCCTATGTTGGACAACAAAGCTAGTAAGGAACTTGCAAAAGAAATGAAGTTCTTGCAACAACATAAGACCCTCCTAGTCCCTCCCTTCACCCAAAGAAAAAGAAAACTAAATGAACTAAGCACTAAAGGAAAGAGAATTTAAGCATCGGATCCTAGAAGTTATCTGCAACCTGTAGTCAAATATTCATCCCCTTGAAGCCTCATCGATCCAACAAGACAATCATGCCGCATATCTTGATCTTGTGTGATGATAAAAATTCCAAAAAATCACAGAAATTTAAAGCATGGGCAACTGTTTAAGACATCAAGTTCCTTTATAGGCCCAACCACTAGGACCAAGCAGGAATGATTCAAATAAAAGAAAAAGAAAACAAGAAACCCCAAGGAACCGATGACAGAAAATCCTAGAACAAAAGTCAAACCAAATCCCCTGGGCAATTTTTCAAATGGCTTTAAAGTTTAAACTGCCCACAAACAAGGCTCTCTATAATGGCGTACTCAGACACTCCACCATCTTATCAATACGAAGCGAATTATTCATGCGCCAAGCATTGTCTTTTTCCATTGCTGAGAAACCCGTCATCAGACCCACCAAACAAAATGCCAAGATTCAAGCAGCCCATTCGCCACACGACACCCTTCACCCCCCATGAAACACATGGAAAAACCACATCAAGAAAATTGATGAATCCCAACATGATGGTGGAAACTGGAAAGTACTGCAACCGCAGCATTCACTAAAAGACGAGTCTTTATAGACATGAAAAGAAAGAGTTAATCAACCCAAAGCATGTCCTTTGAAGGAACTTCCAGACACAAACTTCATAATTTGCATTCAAGAATTTCCAGTCACGGCCACCATTAATTCACCGGCGAAAAATGAAACAAAACCCCTAAATCTCCTCTTTGAGTCACCCAAAACCTGCCACAAAAAAATCTAAACGTGCAAGCCGGAATTCATCTCCCCGAACAGGGCTTAGATCTAATTGCGGCAATGGCCGAGAAAATTCAAACCCACCCTATGAGCCTTTGGCTAGGCTCACAAGAGGGCTGAAAACCTCGACCCCCAAGACTAATGCAAGAATATGCCCAAAGTTGGAGGCGAAATCCGAGTGCCTCTCGCCTTGAAGCCTAAGTGGGGGAGGCAAAAAGCGAAAAGAGAGAGAGCACGGCGACGCCACGGTGACGCCGCAATGCGCAGGCCTGACGAAGGAAGAAAGTCACCAATGAAGAGTGGTGCAAGCAAGCTCAAGAGAGAGAGGGGGAGGGAGAGGGAGGCATTACTTGCTCAAGAGAGAGAAGGAAGGGTTCCGGCCCAACAACAGAGCTAACGACGGCGGAGTCAACGGTGGTGGAGTCGATGGAAGGGTTCCAGCCTGACGGCTCTGAAGTTTCACTTTCAGTCTCTCTTTTGTGAAGGGAAATTGTGTTTTGGTTGTTTGGAAGTTCCCTTAATGTAAATAACATGTTTGGTTTGGTCGACAATGTTTCAACCCTAACCCAACACGAAACATGTACTCTACTCATTTTATAATTGTTTGCGAAACAATATTAAGACCTAAAACATATACTATATTTATTTCTTGTTCGGGTCGGGTCAGGTCAGGTTCTTCAACACCCCTACTACTAGATAGTCACTCTGTTCATTTTGCTTATGGTAATGCACGAATGGCATAGCAATATGGAATTCCACTAAGTTTCTAAGCTCTACAAGAACAACTTTTCAAATTCAAGTCAACAACATATTTGTCACCACCTTCCATAATCTCACATCCTTTATCTTCACTCCATATCAAAAGGCACTGCCTACTCACGGTTATATTATGATATAACTTATGCACAATCCTTGAACCATGATTTCTAGTCCACCTAACACCTCCATCCCTCCGAGTGTGCATTCTATTCAGAACCATGATTCTAATATCCTTCAACATACTCACAATGGCGTTGAACCTGACTTCCATGAGTTTCACTAAGATTATTATCAATGACATCATATTTAGGGTGCCTTTAATTAAACTTTTGGGAAAAATCCTTGGCAAAATGTAAAGGGGTTTAAGTTATAGGGTTTTTTAAAATGCAAATTGTGTTTGGTAAATTGTAATTTAAAAGTTCATTGCGAAGTACCTTTTAGCAAAATAATATTAGGAGAAGTTATATTTACAAATGACCTTTATTATTAAAAAAAGAAAAAGAAAAAAAGTTGGTCAGTGAAGGGCAGCTGCTGCCAGTGATCCAAATCTATCGCCCGTGGCTGTTGTCTAAGGTTGCTGGACCTCAGGCGGCCCCTGGAGACCACTAACAACGGCCGCCTGGGGTTGGTGACCGCCAACGGGGTTGGGCAGGGTCGCGTGACCTAGGCGAGACCTTTGCCGAGGCCACCCGAACATAGGCCCTCGCTTGAGGTCGGGTGGCCTTGACAAGGGTCGCTTAGGGTCGCGTGACCCCCGACGAAGGCTGCTTGGTGAGAGTCGCCTGTGGCCGACGGCCCTCGCTGAGGCCTCAAGACCTTAGGTGGGGGTCTCGCCTAATCGATTTTGGTTATTGGCATCCCTCCTTATGAGACACAACAACTCACCCTTGATCAAAGCCCTCAAGAAACATCCATCTAATTTAATGATCTTCCTACAATCAACTAAAAAACCTTTCCTACAAGCATAAAAACAAATGTAATTCCTATTAAATTGTGGTAGAGAATTTGGCAATGGCCTTTCAACTTTCATTTTAAAATTGCTTACAAGGCTTACAATATAAAGCCCATCCAAGTAGTTGTACATCTGTGCATAATCTTTTGTATAATTGCCTTGCAATTCCTTCATTACTTTAAACTTTGGTCTCCTACATTGACTCAAAGTGACATTTACTTTTAGTTGTTCTCTAACTAATTTCTTCAATTCAAGTGCATTGATTTTAGGCATTGCAGAAATAAGAATCATTAAGTGTTTAGTTTAGTAAGCATAGGACACTCTCTTACTCTCAAAAGTGATATTGCATATATGCTCATCTACATACTTTTTCAAATGAAATGATTAAGAGTGTCTATCAAGAGCACCATAAATCATCCAATTATAATTTTTCTAGTCAAACCTAGCGCTTACAAATCTATTTGTGTTCTTGGTGAATTTGATTGCTCTTTGCCTAGCCATACCTCAAAATTACATCTTTGAATTCAGTTAGAAGAAGTATACCCCAAGTGCCAAAACTTAGCACAAATGGACACTTAAGTTCCGAAAGTTAGAAAAGTGACACTTAAGTACCACTTTTTTTTTTAAAAGTGGGACACTTAAGTGTCATTTCTAACGAACCCCGTCGGAAATCCTACATGAGAATTTTTTATTATTTTTCTCGCCTATATGGCTTGTTAGAGAGCTAACTCAGTAAAGAAACGGTAAAACGGCGTCGTTTTGGCAAGGATTTGAATTTTAATATAAAAATTAATTTAATTTAATTATAATAAATAAATAAATTATTTTGTTTAAAAAATAGGCCGGAGGAAGAAGGCGGATGAGGGCTGAGCCCTCACCGCCGCCGCCTCCCCACCGTCACTAAGAAGGGCCGACGAAGGTCGAGGGGTCGGCCGGGGTCGCCGGCGGCCCTAATTGATCGGGCGGCGAGGACCCGTGAGCCCTCGCCCAAATCTAGGGTGAGGGTCGTGGCCCTCCCCCAGATTTGGCGAGGGTCGGCGGCCATTCTCAAGCCGAGCCAAGGACTGTCGCTTGTTGGGGGTCGCCTTAGCTAGCAGTGGCCCTTGGCCCGGCTCGACGAGGGCCATCGATCCTCGCCGGATCTAGGGAAGGGCCGCGACCCTTGCCCCCGGATCCGGGCAAGGGCTCGCGGGCCCTCATCGCTAGTCACTGGGGTTGTCGGGTCACCGGCCTTGGCTAGGGCCCGACGACCCCAGCCAACTCTCCCCCCACCGTCGTCGGCCCTTCCTAGTGACAATGGGGAGGCGAAGATGGCGAGCGCTCAGCTCTCAGCTGCGTGCCTCCTCCCTCTGCCTTTTTTAATTAAATTATAAATGTTTTAAATAAATTCAGTTTTAAATTTAATTTAATTAATTTTTATATTAATTATTTACCACGTCAGAAATAAAATGACGCCATTTTTGCATTCGTTTAGCCACGTTAGCGTGCAAAACGATGTCGTTTTGCACTTACCTCACCGAAAAATCGCTACGTCGACAATTGACCAGATTTTCTTGTCGTTGGCACTTAAGTGATCCATTTTGATCTGATTTTTGTACTTAAGTGTCCCTTCGTGCCAAGTTTTGACACTCTAAGTGTCCAGCACTCGAATTTAGTTGCATTGTCAAATGTTATGCCAATAATAAGTACTAGATTTGCACCATTTTACTCATATATGGGAACCTACTTGAAATAACATTAATTTCTTCGTCACCATCATCATTTAAACTTGATTGAAAACTATCTTTCTTATCTGAATAATGGTACTCTGTTTCATACCCAAAAGCATCTACTAACCAAGCCTCATCCACAACTAATGCTTAGGAAGTTGCCAGTTGACTTACTGTAAGCGTCAATTTTGAGCTTACATCAATTTTGAGCTTATGTCTCATTGAAAATTTCTTTTAACTTTCTCCTTGCATCAGCCAATTCAAAATCATCATTGTCATTATCCACATCCACCAAATTATATGCATCATCATCCTTACTCTCAACCAAATTCTCGTCATCATCAATATCCCTAATCACATTTTCAAACATATTACCAGCCGCATTATCATCTCTTTCAATATTCACACTATACAAACCTCCATTTCCATCTCAGCTCCCATCTCTTCATCATCAACATGCTCAACATACAGATTAGTATTTTCATAACAAAGATGATGATAAAATAGTTGTATCACATCAAAGTTATCCTATATATACCTCAAAGTTAGCCCCCCTTCGAGATTCATACTTCTAGGAACTCTGTAAAAGAGCTTCTCTATTTTATGTACACATAAAGCCTCAATAGTTTCAATTAAATTAGATAGTGAACCCTTTCTTAAGCCTATTTTAACAATATTAACCCTTCCACCTATACATTCTAAGGGTGGTCCAACTGGAAATTTACCTTAAAAAAAAAAAACAGTGACATGAACTTTATTCTTGGCCATTGGACGTACGAGGAAACAAAAACAAAAAGCCCTTTCAATCATCAAATTATTTAGGCTTGTTCAAGTTTTGAATTTTAAAAGGAGACTAACAATCAATATAAGAACAGCAAATTAGAACAATGTGATGCATAACCACAATATAGCTATATGATCAATAGTGAGAGTGGAGGACCTATTGTCCCCTTTTGGTAGGCTTCTCCTTTTTCCTTTGGGCAACATGTTTTTCATTGGGATGGCATTAGAATTAGGTCTCATATCCCAAAATTTGAACTTAGTCTTTTGGCATAACAAAAGGAAAGAAGAAGCAGATCCAGCTGAAAGATTATAACTATTTATTAACTAGATCTAGGAGATGTGTATCATCTCCTAAAAACATCTCTCTTCTCATTAGGTGTATGCAGAAGATCTAGGAGATGCCACGTTATGCCAAAAACTCTTTTTTCATTTGCACTAGATGAACAAACAAGCAAAAGTTACTTTACATTGCATAAATGTATTAATTTGTTCCTAGTACTGGAGAATGCAAAACAATCACGATTGGAGATACGCGAAATGATTGAGATTGAAATGTATAATGTATTCAACCTAAAAAGAATCAAAAGCACCTATCCGATACCAAGATGATGACTAGTAGAAATACTTTGTCTATTTATCTTTCATGTTCCCAATGGCATCCACAATATCACAACAAGCTGGAAACAAAAGAAATCGTAACATTACCAGGAAAATCTTGAATTATTAAAACATGCAAAATCGGTAGTTGCAAATTACACTATAAGATACCCCAATGATATAAATATAGAGAGCAATACTTGCATGAGGTGGACTTGCCGTCACCATCGTCAACACTACTCTAGTCATTGTCGAGACTCTCGCATGACGTGTCTTTGCAGGAACTTGCGATCGACGAAGAAGAGCACAAACTTATTATGGGCGTCGAACTCAAACTCTACGATCTCCATATCATGATTGAACTCCAGATGGCGATGGGCATTGAAATCCAACTCACGAGGGGACCACATCGTGAGGGAACTTCAGATCGTCAAACTTGATTGGGTTTTAGGGTTTGTACGACTTGGATTTGGTACGAAGAAGAGAAGGAGGAGGAGGAAGAAGAAGAGATGTTTCGACCAAGAGTAAATTTGAGGCTTACAGTTTAGAGAAGGAAGAAGGAAGGAAACAATGTTCAGGGGAAGAAAAGAGACGATATTCAAGAAGAAAGAGGGATGTCCAAAACAACGTCATTTTGCATATATGGATATTTTTTCTTAAAATTTTTGCCACGTAGGAGAGAGAAGTGATTAAAAAGCGCCACATCAACATTTTCCTTTAATGAGTTCGACAGCGTCAACTTTAGGATCTCATCAAATCAATCTGAAAAATTTTAAGATTTGATTATACTCTTTATAAGTTTTAGAACTCAATCATACTTCCGCGACAAGTATTTAGAACTTCCATGACACGTATTTCAAATTAATTCAGGCCGTCTAGGACATTTAGGGCCCGAGCATCTCAAGCCCGAAGAGGCTCAAACGGGCCCCAAAACCGCCATTCCCCGTGTCGAATACGTCCATCTGGTGCGTCGTCGTCGTCATCTTTCTCGCGTTTCCTCCGCATCGTCGCCCCCCGCCATGTCCTCCTCCGCCTCCCTGCTTCGTTCTCCTCTCCAGATCTCGTTCCCCCTCTGAAACATCCCAACCCCATCTCTCTCTCTCTCTCTCTCTCTAGCCCGCCATTTCCATCATCATCACCACCCGCCGCAACTTTCCCGAGAAAACCCACAAGCCCGCAACAACTTTCCCGGAGGAGAAGAAGAAGAAGGGCAAAGAAGAAGAAGAAGAAGAAGAAGAAGATGTCGCACTCCCACAGCGACACCGTCCCTCTCCACGCCTCCTCCCAGTCCGACATCGACGAGATCGAGAACCTCATGAACGCCACCGTCCTCCCCGCCCGCCCCCCAAGCCCCGCCCGCGCCCAGATCCCCGTCTCCTCCTCCCCCTTCCTCCCCTCCTCCATCCCCCCGAGCCCCCCAGAAGCCCTCAGCCCAGAAGTTCGTGCCCTCCGTGCCGGCGGCCCCCTCGGCCCCCCGCCGCCGCTCCCGGCCAGCAGCGGGGGCGGCGGCCGGCAGGGCATCGAGGCCACCGGGTTCGGGCCGGGCCCGAACACGCTGACGGAGCCGGTCTGGGACACGGTGAAGCGGGACATGTCGAGGATCGTGAGCAATTTGAAGCTGGTGGTGTTCCCGAACCCGTACCGGGAAGACCCCGGGAAGGCCCTGAGGGATTGGGATCTCTGGGGTCCCTTCTTCTTCATCGTGTTTCTGGGTCTCGTGCTTTCCTGGTCTGCATCGGTCAAGAAGGTGTGAGTTCTTGATATCGTATTGTCTTTTACTATGCGCGATTCTTTGACGCGTGATTTGTCGGGCTATGGCTATGGCTATGGCATGGCGATGCATGCAGAAACACTGTGCTTCGAATTATGGATCTAAAGTGCAGGGTGGTCAAGTTTTTGTCTCCTCTTGCGTGAAATTAGGGTCTTGATCTGGGCATTGTTGGTTGGGATGTTCAGTATATCTGATGCGTGGTTGACTGAGATTTCTAATTCCTGAATTCGCATATGGTTCTACTTGGCATAGTAGATTGGCTTCTGGTGTCTGTTTTTCGTCTAGCTGATAAACATTCTAAATTACTCCTGTTGCTTCGCGCCGATCTTGATGTTTCTTTGTGTTATGGTTTCCTTTTGGTATATGCATTACTTATTTCTTCTTGATGCGATGTGACTAGAATTTGAAGGTTGATGCAAAGCTGCATTATCTATAGTTTCAGAGAAGGCATGAACTGGATATCTCTTTGTAGTAGGAGATATAGGTGATTCCTTCAGAAGTCACTCATTGTGATTGACTATGTAGTTATTCCTGTGCAGAGGCTGTCGACATTGATATAGTCAAGATATAGGAATTGTTGGGGGATGACACTCATGCAATTTGCATCGCAGTCAGTACAATAAGATTCCATGATGTTCTTATTGGACTAAGAGGGAGGTCGATAAGCTCATCAAATACACTTGATAACTGAGGAGCCTGCTTTTCGAGAGAGAGGATGTATTAGAAATGGATTTACAATTTAATCATCAGTTTTAATGGTGATAGGCTCAAATTTAAAGAGAGATCAATAAATAACTGAACATTTATTATTGATGACTAAGAAATCAAAAGGAGGCTTTAACAAGATGCGAAGAATATGTCGCCTGTGGTATTTCAATCTGAGTTGCACTTGGAAAATTCAGGCATTATGGTGTTGATGGAACATCTTACAAAGAAAAATATTTGGAGGAAATGTAACTGCTAAGTTGAAAAACGTGAATCTCATGAGAAGTGCATCGACCTAGCCATTATTGCCAATAGATCTTGTCTGACTACCACATGTTTACCTGATGGGTAGGAGATTTTATGCTTAGTGAATGAGATTGCATTGGATCAGCCAGTGAACAGTCGATATATAGTGCTTGTTAAGATCGTGGGTCAAAGTCTGTCCTTGGGTACCTGATCTGTCCAGAAGGAAGACTATTTTATGCTATGTCTTTTCTTGAATAAGATAATAGAGTGGCCTTTGCTTGAAACAGCAGTTTTTCTTGGGTCTAGTGTGTCTGGATCACAATCAGGGGATCCTAACAAACTTTTTTGGTAGCACCCAAGTTTAACAGGTCCTCTACACCCATTAATAAGGTTAAGCCATCTGAACCACAAAAACTTTAATTATGCAGTTAAATCCCCCCCCTCTTTTTCTTTTTCTCTTCTTCTTCCCTTAAACCCATGATTATATTTATATACTGAAGTTACTCCACTAGTTTGAGCGTAAGTTCAAGGGTGCTGTATGTTGCTGAAACCCAAGTTTAACAGGTCCTCTACACCTGTTGATAAGGGTTAAGCCCCTCTGAACCACGGATTCATCAATTATGCAGTTAAAAACCCGTCCTTTAAACCCATGATTAGATTTATATACTGAAGTTACTCCACTAGTTTGAGTGTAAGTTTGAGGATACTTTATGTTGCTGAAACACATGCTGGATCTCATTTCATGTTAAGCATATTCTTGTTTGGGTATTTCTCTTCTCCTACGTCACAATTTAAGTCAATTCACTTGTTAAGAATGGGAAATTACATGAAGGGTGTAATAGTCGTGCAAAAAGTTGGGTGGAGTTTGCACCATTTTTCTTCTTTCAAAAGAAAATAACAAAGACAGACTTTGGTTTAGGGATGAAACTAGGCATGTTTCCTTCAAAATGGAAAATTTGAATAGATTTACTGATTGTATGATGATTCTTTCCTATTGGATGGGCTTAGCCACCCCACAATGTTTTGGTAGAATTGTAGAGGCTCGGGGGAAGCAACTTCAACAATATGAGATGTCAACTTACCGAGTGGTTGACCTCTATAGGCTCATGGTTTTAGAGATGGCCTTGTGCCAACCACATGATGGTCATTGCTAGTGCTGACCGTAACTGCATTGTGAAACAGCTCTAGTAATTGCCCCTATACTGTTACGAGCTCTCTTCGACAACTTTTCAATCCCTCTTGCATTCATCTTAATAGTTGTCTGCCTCTATGCTGCTTGTCATTACCTATCTCTTTATCATCCGTGGCCATATAACTTCAACCACAAATTGTGGCAGCAATAGCCTACTTGACTGCCTTTCTATTGTGATCTCATAGTTCTAGAAGCAAATTTTGAAGAATATTTGATAGATTAAATCTCTCTGCCTTGAGTGGGTAGTCACTCTGCCTTGAATAGGTAGTCAGTCAAGTTTAAGTTTTCCCGCTTGCATCCCAAGCTTCTTTTTGACTGGGTATCCTCTTTTTCAAGGAAGAGAATCTTCTTCTTCTTCTTCTTCTTCTTCTTCTTCTTCTTCTTCTTCTTCTCCCCCTCCACCAAGGTTGACTATGCCAGTTATGTTATTTGGTGACACAAACCATCCAGGAACCATCATGGTATCCGGTTACAAAAAACTCTCTCTCTCTCTCTCTCTCTTTCTCTCTGTGCGCCTTGTAGAGCTCGTCAATCCAGGGTTCAAGTCCCGGATCCCCGCTTGGTTCTCTAGTTCATAGGATAACCACTTTGTCCTGGGAAAAAAATTAACTCTTATACTCTGAGGTTTTCTATGCAATTATGTTATTTATGGAACAAAGCATGTGGGAACCATTGGCATTACTGGGTATATTTGGCTGTTTGCTAACTTGTTAAGACTCCATACAGGGACATATCTCTCAATTGTGTAATTTGAAATAGGATATGCTGCTGGAGAATGAGATTCTTATTATAAAATGACTGAGGTTGAATTTGTTGTCGGATACATCTTGACATGGGGTTATCTGTGTTGCTGTACTTCGTTTTAGAGAGAGAGAGAGAGAACAGATATACATAAGATAGAAGCTGCAGCTCTTTTCTTGATACAAATTTTTTCAGATGGTTGTATCAGAAATATTCGAGATATTGCATGCATATTCATCTGGTCAATTTTCTCTCAATGCAGTGGACTTGTACTTATATCCAGGTCCAATTTTCAAAACCTCTTCAGCCAAGTTAATATGACCTAGACTTTGACGGACAAACAGTCAGACATCTAGACATGTGTCCATGTTTGTCGTTGGTCAAATCAATGAGTCTCTGACCCTCTGGAATCATTCTATTTCCTTGGTTGGATGTTGGTTCGCAATTAATGGGTTAAGAACATAAAATAATCACTTTACCACTAGCTCAACTACAACTACAAGGACACGACTGCTGGCACATTGAACTGCACTAGTCATGACTCACGTAGAACATTGATTGGGTAGGGGTAGGGCTGGTTTACTAAACCAAATAACCTGAAGTGGGCATTCTCCTGGGAGTGATTATTTGGGTATATCCATTGTTCAAGTGCCAGGATGATGTATGAAGACAATATGTGTATGGTTATCCTTTTTTATCACTTCATTTTCCATGATAAATACATAATCATCTAATACTTGGCCCAGTTCTAATAGTACTGGAAATGCAGCTTTGAGAGAGTGTACGAAAGCTCCACAGCTATGTATTCTCACCCTAAGCCAATCCTCCCTAGATCATTCAGCTAAAATCCACAATATTCAGAATGCATTGAATGTAAAAAAGACATGGAGGCTGAAGATAGAAGCATGTGCGCGGAGTTTTCAACAGCCATTAGATGAGAAAGAGTAAGTTAACAAGGAGAATTGAAGGGGACTGATTCAACTCTAAATAGGATAATGAATGAACTTGACAATGGGTTTGTGAATTTTACTTTCAAATACTGCTGAACAGGTTGTGACTTTTATTTCAAACTGAAGGGGTCCAAGAGGAAAAATGATCTTTGGGCCATTGATGCATCGTGACCAAATGGCATTGTTTATACTTTTCTTGCACTCTGTCAAAGCTGTAACGCAGACGCATCACAACCAACTCACTCAGCATCTTCTAGTACCATGAGAATTGAGCCAAGTAGTAGGTGATTTTCTTGGAGAAAATGAAATGATAAAAGAGGAAAATCAGACACTCTGTGAAGAGTCTGCTCAGTTCACATAGTGAGGTGAACACCTGATTAGTGGCTGCCCATGATTATCTATGTATCTAATGAACATTGTCAAATCATTTGCCATGGCATATGTAGACCATGTCTGTGTAGGCTCAGGTTGTTTGAGTCCATTCAGTCTCCTTGATCCTGCTTGATAATCTAACTAGTTTTGCTTAGTAAGAAAACTCACGTACAAGAGCTGGCATTAGGGGATGACTGCTTACATGAAACCCCCTAACCCTATGAGCAGAAGGATATTCCAAGTCTTTGGAGCAACCATCAAAGGACTTTACCTAATGTTTTACATGTTTTACTTACACAATATATATTTGGCAGCTAAATGAATTGAAACCCTTGCATGGTTAAAGGAAAACAAACATGCTGGACTCATGTGGGTGCATGGGGTGATTGTCTTTGAAGTGTTACATTAATGGATCAAATTTTTTGTATAACCTAAGTGCTCGGCGTTCCTAATTGGATAGGGTATGTCTTTTTTTCTTCATTTTTCTCGCCGGGGGGGGGGGGGGGGGGGGGATGGCTCATGTTATGCAGTGTTCCTAGTATCTACTTCATGGACTTAGATAATGAAGCGTGTGTATGTATCAACTACAACTGAACGTATTAAGCACTGTAATTTGAATTTAAGAGGATGAGTAATAGAATTTTCCTTTGGCAGTCATCATTAAAGGGCTTCTTCTAGTCCATTACATTTCTTGTAAATGACTACCCTTCATTTGATGAATAATTCCCCAAACCACGAGTTTTTCTTTAAAGAGGACAACATAAGAGTAATCTCGAAGAAACAAATTTTCATTTTTTTCCCCACTTCTTATTGTATAGTTTCTTGTGGCTTAGTTTCACTGTTTCCCTATTAATGAGGTGTTGGTTTCATTGTTTTTCTTTTTCATTCCTGCCTTGTATGCATGTACCCTTTGAAGCTTCATACATTGTTTCTGGTTCTTGGTGTACATGATGATATGTATGAATTGTAGAACTGTCACTTCTTAGTATGAAATATGCTAATTTAATTTCATTACACAATGATGCGGTTACTTGCATTAATTCACTTTGTTCTTTTTGTGCAGTCTGAGGTTTTTGCTGTTGCATTTGCACTACTTGCAGCTGGAGCTGTTATTCTGACACTGAATGTGCTGTTGCTGGTATAGCTCTTTAGTTTTGTTTTTACAAACAATGTACTTATTGTAAGTATGACGACTAAAGTGTCGGTGAACTCATATTTGTCGTAGTGGAGTATTCAAGGTGGGAATGTACTTAAATCATGCAGTAGTCTTTATTTCATTCTTATATAAATATCTACCCTTTTGTGTGATGAGTGTTTTTATGCATTGTTTCAGGGTGGTCATATCATTTTCTTTCAGAGCCTGAGCCTCCTTGGTTATTGTCTCTTCCCTTTGGATGTTGGAGCCCTGATCTGCTTGTTGAAGGACAACGTAATACTGAAAGTGATTGTTGTGTGCGTGACATTGGCTTGGAGCTCCTGGGCTGCATATCCATTCATGAGCTCAGCCGTCAATCCTAGGAGAAAAGCTCTTGCCCTCTACCCTGTCTTTCTCATGTATGTATCAGTTGGTTTTCTCATAATTGCTATAGATTAATAAAGCATTGTCAAGCTTGCCTCTCATGGTGGTGACCCACATAAACAACTGTATCTGAAATACATTTACACTGGAGTTTTCCTCGAGATCATGTTTGTCATGATATTATATTTCTTGCATCTCCTCATGACTGTATCCATTTGGGGCCTTAGTGTGCCGCTACAATAAATCAGTCGTTGTCGGAGAGTCTTTTATAGTCATAGTTCATGCCTAGTCATGGTTCATGTCAAACCTTTCGGAGTGGGGATTCGATAGCTTTTCAGCTCATGGCTAGAACTGTTAAGATGTACACACTATTCATGTCCAATGTATAAAGAGTTGATTTTCTGAAGCTGCCTTTTTTTGCCTTTTGAGTATTTGGACATGGTAATGAACCGCCAAATCGCCTAATCCTGGTAGGGCTTGATCCTCGTTCCCAAGTCAACACAAGATTAGAAGGACGGTACTTTGCAAATGAGTGGGGGTGATCATGAGTTTTGAGCCCCAGTTTGGCAATGTTGGTTGACTCCCTTGGCTTTTATTCGACTGGTTGCCTGTTGCACTTTTTGAAGCAATAGCGACCTAAACCGACATAAGCCATTATATTTTCGAGTGAAAAGACAGATTTTGCCGCAGTGCTGCAGATTTAAGAACTTAAAAAGAGTGTCTGGCACAGTTTTCTCGCAATAGTTACAATTCTGAGAATAAGTGTTTCTATAGTGAATGAGGTATTCAGCATTGGCGAACTTATTATAGTTGCAGCACCTTTGAAACAAAGTTGGCTCGTCCAGTTTTGAAATGCTGCAATTAGAAGTGATAAAATGGGTACATTGTGTCATTTAATATGACATAGGTAATACGTGAGTAGCGGATTGGACTACGTCTGGCAAATTAAAGGCCAACCATGTTTTGGTCTTAATGGGCTTGTGCCATATCCATTGTCAGCCCATTAGCCCAAAAGACATAGTAAATAAAACATTAGTCAACAAAAGACGCAAGAGAGAGACGGTGCCGCTGGCAATGGGACCCGGTGGCATGACATTGTTCGTAGCAGTGGATGTCGCTGGGGAAGATGCCCAAAATGGCACGGTTTCTCTGGAGACCTCCGGTGATGAGGGGAGAGAGAGAGAGATGGTGCCACTAGCAATGGGACCCGGTGGCATAACATTGTTCATAGTTGTGGATGTTGCTGGGGAAGATGCCCAAAACGGCGCGGTCTCTCTGGGAACTTCGGCGAGTAATCTCTCTCTGCTTCTCTTCCGTGGTCATTAGGTCTCTCTCTCTCCAAACTTACAGATGTTTAAAAGGTTTAAGACTCGATTGAATTTTCTAATAGAGGTTGGCAATTTTATTTGATGAACTGAAATTAATTGCAATTTGTATAGAAATTTTTAAATTCCTATGGTGTAGTTTTTCTTATCTGAAGTGTACTATAGAAGCTCATCCAACAAACCCATTAAAAGTTGAAGATGCCAAGGTATGAACATAAAATTGAATGTCACGATGAGCCCATCACGTTTGTTTATCCATATAACAAATCAATTCTAGAGTATGCAATAACACGTATATACCAAGGCCAGGACAAGATTTATGATGAAGCTTTTTAATAACTTGCTTAGGTCCAAAATCAGTTTATGCATTCATACTCATTTATATAGATGCTTACATGCCTGTCGCATCATTTGGTATGGCAATTTTGTAGACTAAACCTTAGAATATTTAGCATTATTTTTTTGCAATTTATTTATAAATAACATCATGATACTTCTAGTGATAATAATATTAATCTAGCGGGGAATCATTCTATTATACCGCAATTAAATTAATGGCAAAAAAATCAGATATTGGATGCGAATTCAATTGTTTGTGTACAAGAAAAAAGTTTGGTCGTTTTATTCCGTTTAATATCAAGTAAAGACGAGCTTTTCATGGCAAGCATTGAAAGTTCATTAAGACGGGAACCAAATTCATTCCCTCTGTTTTACTTTGATGCGATTCACTTTCAAGAATAGATGGTGAAATTTTATTGTCAATTCAGTAAGCGTAGTCATAACTAATTTAGGATAATCTCGTGGAGACATATTGTTTTTACTATCCTAGTAAAAAAAATAGAGCCGCAAATGAAGTAGTGAAAACAAGAAAAAACACGAATTGCAATTCGTGAACACAAAGAGATCAACTAATTGAATTTTCATCCCTTAAGGTTGCTATAATTGGTTGGGGCGTTATAGAGATTTCCAACTTAGACGTTGTAGATCATCTGTTTGAATATCCCAAATTGTGAGCAAACTGCTTCGATAAAGCCACCTGCATAGATCAAAGGCCTGAACTTAATCGGTTCACAAGACTTATAGAGTAATTCATAGATCTCCGCATATGTGCCCTTGGGTTGTAAAAGTATAGTTAGTGTATATAAACTTTTGCGCAAAATTATAATATAATCCTTTTAGTCGATTTTCACTAAAATTCACTTATGACAGCCGATAATGACTACACTACCATGTCAGCGATTTCTAGCAAAAGTTAGCTAGAATGACTACATTATTATTTCACAATAACGTCTAAGACTTAATTGACAAAGTTGAATAATTTATGACTATATTAATATCCATACAATATATTTATGACTAACCATGTAGTGTTTCTTAAGATTTCCAACATTGCGCTAGAGTTAGAAACAACGAATAAAGTGCCAATTATGTATGCCTTAATTATACGCTCCTACCGCGTCTTGGAAGAAGAAATCTTGTCGTAGATGCCCTTAGATACGGTCGCAATTGCACCTTAACGCCACCAAAGTAGGTGTAAGAATCCAATTCAATCTTTGACAAATTGTAGAAAAATCATTCATAGCCCACCATTCTAATTTTTGGTGCGGAATCATTCGCACTTTTTTTGATGGTCCAGAAACATTTGAAGGACGCACTCCATCAGTTCCAAAAAGATTGCAAATATTCTATTTTTTTTCGCCTTTTTGGACTATATGCCTTTGATCGGAATATTGAATGTTGATTAATTCTAATTAATGTGTGAAGATCGATCCATGCGATTCATCTATGTTGTAGATACTATATAATACAAAGCAAAAAGACCCCATATTCTAAGAAGACCTCGGTCTTTTTTCTAATTAAAGATATTATATCCATGATTAAAAAAGTTTTAAGTCTAAAATTTTATTTGATTTCTCATATGGTTCTATTTTAAGTTTGATAATTTTCTATTCTACAAGTTCTTTGTAGAATGCGTTTCCCTTTGTATACTTTGCACAAATTCTTTGTACTATGTCACTGATTTCTTTTTTTATTTAATAACTGAAATGACTTTACTAATTAAAATGTGAGATTTTATTTTATTTTTTGCACACATGCAACGTGTATAAGTGTTTGCTACTAATAGGAAAAAGAGTACTATGTTTTCAGGGTTTAAAGATAAAAATTGATGATTACGAAGGTATGATTTATCTAACAACAATACCTCTTTAGTAGATAGCCACATTGTTGTGATCACCATTGGATAAAAACCCTAATTACACCATTTTGTGTTTGGACCAAGTTATCGGAGAAGTAGTGAAAAGATACATACATTGAATTGTGCAGGCTTTTCTACAAAATCTAATAAAGGTTAATCAAATGTAAAAGTACCGACTAAGTAGTACTTGGAGAAGCTAATGTGAATTATGAATATCAGATGATATATCATTTATATTTTCCGTGGAAATATTTGAAACATCATGTTGTAGATCTCAAGAACCTTTACATCTTACTTTCTTGGGGACAAAGTGCTCAAGCCTTTTTTTTTTAATTAATCTGTTTTTGGTCCCAGCTCCAGCTCTCTATTTAATCCTAGAGTTACTCATCAGAACAGGAACAGGCGCCCAGCTCCAGCTCTCTATTTAATCCTAGAGTTACTCATCAGAACAGGAACAGGCGCCGTGACCACAAGTGCCCCATACAATTCCAGGTTTGGGACCAACTTCCTGCGTCCCGTTTTGTGACATTGTCGGCTGCTCTAGATGCATCCATCCCTGACTCGTCTAGTCACGAGTTATAAAAAGTCGTGAACAACGCATCATACAATTGCATAATTCAAGACCAACTTCCATCTGTCAGGTTTTGTGTCATCGTTAGGTGCTCCAAAAGGATCACGCAACTCATCCATTTAACTAATCACAAGTCATAAAAAGTTGTGAACTAACATATCAGACAATTACATAATTCGATACCAACTTCTAGCGTCCCATTTATGACATTGTCAAGTGCTCTAAAAGCATCATGTGACTCGTCCGTTTAACTAATTACGAATTCTACAAAGTCGTAAACAACAAATCGGACAATTACATAATTCGTACACACAGTACGAATAACATATCAGGCAATAAACTTTAATTCCATATCAAACAGTCATTGTGAGTTCGTAACTAATCACGAAAGATTCGCTGTATGAAAGGTAAGTGCCAGATTCAAATAGTGATAAATGAAGGCGCAATCTACATTTGAACGACAAAGGAACAGAGAAGACAAGGGAAAGAACGAAAGAGGAAGAGTACGGTCCATCTTCCTGTAAAGAGATAAGTTCTACTTTAAATGGACACCGCTAAATCGTAAAGCTTTTGACAAATCGCAAAGGTTTAATTTGTGAATATGTGAGACCTAGCAGATGATATTTCAATTTTCTTCATCCTCCCAAAATGCAGAAATACTGGCCAAAGATCCTGATGTTCTTCACAAGTTGGAAGCAAGCTGGACCACTGAATTTGTTCTTCGTGGAGAATAAATTACGAAATGGGCAGACCAAGACATTAATATCGGTGAGTTTATTGGCCCAGAAAAACGAAAATAGCGACAAAAAAAAGAAAAGAATATGATGTTTGTGCTTTATATTTATGGTGTCTGGAGACAGCATCCTTCCCAGCTAATTTAGGGTTGACAAAGACCGATTTCGAGTTTGTATATATTCTTCTACGGGAATACATGCCGAAAATGGCCTATAGCACGATTAGGACATGTCCTTCAAAGTAGTTTCAAAGATAATTGTGACGAAAATAGTTAGAGATGGAAGCGGGTCGGCTTTTTTCGAGTTCCCATTCCCCTCAGACCTTAATAGGACTTATGGGGTTTTCGGGTTTAGGGTCGTGTGACGAATTCAGGATCCAATTTGTGAAGTCTTGTGGGGGTTTGGACGGGCTTGGGATTCAGTTGACGGGCAACCTGAAACTCCCATGAGTGATTTACCAGTCTACCTTACTTCCTTTTCTGCAGGAAAAAAAATTCAGTTATAGATATATGTCGAGTTTGTGATCTTATATCACACAATTTTGGTGATTTTCTAATCGAAGAGTTTAGGGTCAACATTACACATTGAGCTAAAATTCATGAATTATATTAAACAAGTTTAAAGTTCACAGATTACATTGTACATTGGATCAAATTTATGAACCATTTATATCATTTACCCTTTGAGCGTAGACAAAAAGCAATTTTATTCTTATCAAAATGGTCCTATGATATGCTCGAATTTCAGGTGCTATGCTAAGTAAACTACATAGCTAAAGTACATAATAACTAATTAAAATAAACAAAGGGAAGATATGCCGATACCGATACCTATATTTACATACAAAAAGTGCAGTGAGAATACATTATTCATCGTGTACATTTAGAGGACAAGATGAAAAGGAGAAAACTAAAGCAAGTAGGTACAATCGTGTGAATTTTAGGGTGAACACGTTAGAGTCTAGATGGATTCATGTGCTTTAGTAGCTCCATAAATATATCATCTACAAGATGAATTCTTAACTTTAAAAATAAAATAAAATTTTGAAACAACTCTTTCTATAAGTGCCTACCTATGGCCCCACTTATCAAGAATATTGTTTGCTTTGGGTCAGAGCTCGCACGGTTTCGTTCTTTTGAGCTTTGCCTAGAAAAGACCTCATTGGTAGTTAAAATTGGTGCTATTCCTTATATAGCACATCACCTCATCACACCCGGATGATGTGAGATTTGGTTCATTTCTATCCCCATGCCATTTTAAAGCCAAAGCCGCACCTTATCCAAACCCTCTCTGGCTCTAGCGATCACTCTCGTCCTCGTTAGATCCGATCGTGACACTTTCTTCTAATGATTTTGAAGATAACCAAGGAATATCGATCAATTTTGTTGTGAAGGAGAAAAAAATGCACTTAATTACATAGAAGAGATTTGTGGTCTTTTGGTATCAAAATTTTGCTTCATTAATTTGAAATCGTTGATTAACATCATTTTATCACCATCCAAAAACTATTTTCATTTAAAATTACCTTTCTATTTTGCTTTCAAATATGAGAAAACTGATTACGTACACGTAACCAAATGGCCTCTTATTTCAAAGAGAATCTGCATCTTCGGTCCTTGATGTCTAAAATCTTTGAGCTTTTATTCTGTATACTTTAATTTTGTGCTATTTTAGTCCACAACCAACATCAATGTGCAATCTTATTCATATATTACAAGGCGTATCTGGACAGTTCAAAAGGAATACTATATTAAACATCCCAATTCTTATTTACGCGCACAATCTGGTCCATTTTCTGCATCATATGACCACAAGAGACTGAAATTACACACCAAATAAAGGGAAGAAATTGATAAATTTGGAACAATAATGTTTTTTACCACGTATCGTCCTTTGGACCATCGAATTCTTGGTGGATCGAAAAAGGTAAAATTTCAATTTTGGTTCCCGAGCTTATTCATTTTTCTTTTTCCTTTTTTTTTTTTTGAATTTTTCACTTGTCCAATTTAAACTTTGAACTCTTGTAACTTTCCTAGTCAAGTCCCTCCAGTTTCAAATCCATTTAATGGGCGTGTCCAACAGAGCCTAAAAGAGATCTGACGCGGAAAAGCTTGAGTGCAGAAAGCGTGCGGAGAATTCTCCTGACTCAAGATCTGATTATGGTTTTGATTTTCAAGGTTTTTATTCTCGTGCATTAACTGATGCTCCAACGTGGGAAGGAATCTTTCCTGGTTAGAATGTTGCCAGCTCCAACGGGTAAGTTAGTTCTAATCATCTCGATTTGGAAGCGAATGGACTTGATTAGAAAATCTATGCAAATTTAAGGACTTGATTATGTAAATCAAAAGTCCAAGAAGTTGATCAAAAAAATGCGCAGGTTTAGAGACCAAAAATGAACTCTCGCCTAAAAAAGATAATGGCCAAATCCTCCCAAAAAAACTGCCTTTAGCATTTTGGGCAAAAATAACATAATGTTTCAAACGTCCTAGGAAAGGTGACACCTATTAATAATTCTATTCATTCTCACTATTAAATCACTGTGCTCATCCTAATCTTGCGTTTTGTAAACGATGTCACTTTTGTCGTGAGCAACGTGGTTCATTATGTGCCTCAATAAACTGAGTTGCCTTCGATGATGAGCTGCAATTTGACGATGAGAACGGACGGAAACTATAATGGATATCATTTTTATTCCACTGGTGAAAAGACTTGCCTTTTTAACTCTTTTATAATGTTTGCAAGATCCCATATGGAAAAAGTTAGGCTTTTCTTTGAGACATTTGAAAGCTTGTATTATTTTTTTTCAAGGTGCGAAAGATTAAACTTCTTTTTTGGGGATTTGGCCAAGAAAATAATAGAAGAATACCCTTTGTCATTGTCAAAAGAAAATTTCACTCATTTATCACAATCAAATATGAGAGAAATATAGAAATCTTCCAAATAAAGCAAATCTCAAAAGTGTTAGAAAATAAAAAACAAAAAAAACAAAAAACAAAAGAGAAGAAGGGTTTTTCGGAAGGGGAAGGATTTTATTAACGAATATCCATATTCAAATAGCAGAAAAGTACGGTTCAATGCACAGAACACCAGGAGGAGGACCATGGCCAAGGCCACACGCACCGTTCAATCAATCGATGGACCAGGACAGCGCATGGCTGGGTACACTGTAGGACGTTCCCTTCTTTGTACTTTAGCTGATACGATCCTCGCCTCCCAAATAATTGAGCAACGGCATCCAAGGAGTACCGCCAAAACTTTGTCTTTGCATGGCGGGGAAGAAATCATGAAATTCTTTGACCTAGTTGAGAAGGAGAATGATGGAACAATCTTTCCCCCTAGCAATTAGGTGGACACATGAACATGCATGTTTCAATCATGCCATGGAGGAAAGTTTTGGGGGTAGGGGTTGTGGAATGTGACATGTTGCATGAAATAACTAGGAAGGATCCTCTGTCTCTCTCCACTACTCGGCCCAGCCCCTCCGCTGTAGCCGCAGTTGCCGTGACCGTCCCCCGCCACATCCAACTTTTTGCACATCCTGTCCCTGCGTCCGTCCCTCACCACCAGCCTTGGTCTGCAAGCCATGGCGTGGAGAGTGGTTGAGGTGAAGTGCGGTTGAGGTGAAGGGCGGCACAATGGCCAACCAGATTTGCAAGCAAGTGCATGCATGAAATAGATCTCACCCACTACTTCTCTCATCTTTTTGCTTATTTTCGTCTTCGATCTCAAGATCGACACCAACATGACTCATCGTCACATAAGCAATTTATAACGGAAATTGACCAAAATGACCACATTGGAATTTTGCTCAAAGATCTAAAGTTAAATTTACAAAATTAAAATGTTTAAAATTAAATTATCGTACGATAGGTTCAAGATTTAATGAGTAATTTTTTGCTTGCTCGAGCCATTGTCATCTCTTGGCCTACGCCCTTGGTTGGCCTGGTGCATGTCATTTCTTGGTCGGGCCATAATCATCACAACAAAGACAATTGCTTTTGTTGTTATTAGCCTCTAGTGACGAATATATATTCATCTCAAAAATTAATTAAGTAGGAAGATGCCTTAAGACATCCATTATCGGGGCTATTGCTTTTGTTTCAACTAAATTAATTTAGAAAAAAGTTATGTTTGCCTCATATTTATGAGATAGGGACAAAATATATGTTTTAACAGCGTAAACATATGTCACGAAAGGTCCCCAACAGATGCAATTACTTTTGTTACAATTGAAATATTATGGAAAAGATAATAAGTGATTCAAAATAATAAGATAGAGACAAAATATTTGTTCCTAAAAGTTATTATCAAAGACACTGTATTTTGTTGCGCTACACCATTATTAGTAGGAGATATTAACTTGACGCTAATATGTAGCTATAAATTTTTAAAATCGGGAGCGCTATTGTCAAATAATTTATTTGTTTCAAAAAAAGAAATTAGGAGCATGACAAAGAGTTGCCGATGTATATGCCTTTAACAGCCAGGAAAATTATCCAATCAGTTATAAATCTATTGTACGGATATCAATTCAATCTTAAATATTCCAATTTTATCAAATTAGTTATAAAGTAGCAATGAGTTATGTAGGATGGCCGGTGATGATTGGATCACCACTTTAGCTCTTTCCATAAAAAATTGACCTGAAAGAATTATATTATAATTTTGCACAAAAATTTTAAGGTTGAATTGGTAAAATTGAAAAGTTTAAAACGGAATTGACATCTGTACAATAAATTTAATAGGTAATATTTCCTTAAGAAGCCTATTTTGCTGTAATTAGTTGGGGTATTGAAAAGCTATCATGGAGCAGTAACACTTTTATTAGCGCAATAAACCATTGGACTAATGGCTTAATATTTCTTTTCTTTTTACGCAAAAACTAGCATCCTTATTCTTACATTTACACTTAAGTAGTAAGGGTGAGCGGTTTCAAATTCCATATAAGTTCCATTTGGGACTTGGAATCTATCCACCGGAACAAATTCTTATTTTTTGGAATCTAAAACTTACCCCGCATACCATAGAACTTGAAACCTATCCTATCGCAAGTTCCAATATCGGTTTAGGTTTTACCTAGGTTCCGCCCGTATTATTAATTGAACGGTTGCAATGAATCTATCACATTTAATGATGCTATAATCCACCGGCCACAGTTTATATTTAGACACACAAAGAATATAAAATATTAACAAAATAAAAGTCTCGATTATAAAATAGAAACTCAGATTAGTAGCTCCAAATTATATGCTCATTATTGGAAGCCATGAAATACCGTTGGATCATGCGAAGATATGGACCAAGAAAAATATAAAATCTTGTTTTAGGTTTCAGATTCCACCTACTTAGAACCTGTTACTTACCTACATACATTGGAACTTAGAACTAAACAAGTTCTCACAAATCTAGTTCTTTGGTTGCAGATTCTACCTTAAAATCGTGCTCACTCCTATTAAGTAGTAGGGCATCAAATCATGCCAAATATACTTAGAGCTAATTGGTGACCACTTACTCTATCTTTCAATCAATTATTTTGATGCAATTCAGAGTGCAAGATTTGGAAAATATTTTTCAAAAAATAATTAGTTATTTTGTTTAAAAAAATAAATCAACAGAAAATGTTTTCATTTTCGATAACAACTTATGACTAATTATTTTCGTAAATGAAAATAATTTTCTTTTGTTTATTTTTGTAAGCAATACAATTGATTATTTTACAGAAAATATTTTCAAATTGAATTTTTTGTTAGACAAATGCATTCTTAAAACGAAAAGGATCTTGAGAACCTAGACCGCGTTAAACTGGCCAGAGCTTTTCTAATATTTAATTAAAAAACCCTGAAATTTCTACGTTCCACCGACCACTAAATGGCAAGCCACCATCTCGAAATTGAAGAAAAAGGAAATTAACATAAGGAAAAAGATTAAAGCTAGGATTAAAAAAGGGCGGATCTGCAAAAGCAACTTTTGACAGACACGATCCTTGACTTTTCCTCGATTACGCCTTGACTTTTCCTCGACTGCACTTTACATCATCTGATTATCCATGTATCGTTCTATCAATTTAATCCTATATATATATATATATATTTTTTTTTATTATAAATATATGTATATTTTTTTTTTTTTTATAAAATTCTAATATAATCATTTCAACTAATTTTCACAAAAAATTGTTGACATGAGAATGTGCCTTGTGGGATAATCAAAGAGAGTTGGACCATCATATTAATAATTTTCGACCAAAAATAGCTGAAGTGAATACATTAAAATTTTGCGTAAATATTTAGAAATGAATTGACATAATTAAAAAGTTTATAACTAAATTGATATCTATAAAATAGGTTTAAGGATCATTGGGTAATTTTTCTCATGCTATGTTTGGGAAGGAGGGAAAACAAAACAAATAAAAATTTAGGTGGAAAATGAAGTGAAAGCCAAAACCTTTCGAGAAGGAAAATGTAGGAACTTTTGAAAATTTCGTGTGTTTTCTACAAATTTGCATTCCTCGCCCCACTTCCCAATTCTTCAAGGAAAAAAAAAGATTCCCATTTTCATAAACAAGATTAGGGCATAAAATGTATATTCTACAATAATCGATGTAGAATAAAGGATAAGAAAAAACTCTAAAATGATTCATGTAATATTTTCTCAAAAATACGATGCGTGAAACATTATGTAGTAGGTTTGGAACATCTTCGGTCCATCCAACAATGATCACACTATGTTCAATAAATTCAATTTTTAAACTCAGCATAATATAACTAAGCATTATTATTTGGCCGACCGCCAATATAAAAATATATACATTTACCAGTGACACGTATATTTGGAAAACAAATACTTAGGATGATCGGAACAAATTGGAAATGTTCATGCATCATCCGGAGCAAGTAAAGTCCGCCTTTTCATGCTTCTCCACGTCAAGTTTCGCATGTTTTCCACGGCCGAAATTCAAGAAGTCGGATTTTCACGTTCTTCTTTTTTTTTCTTCACCTATCCCCACGTTAGGCCAGCATACCCGGTCGCTTTGCACTTCACCGGCCCCCCCTCTCCCCTCCCCCTTTTCCAGGTCGATCTCCTTTCCAACTCATTTCCATCAGAATCAACAACGCAAAAAACCCAAAAAGCAAAAGAGATCGTCAAGCTTTCGCTGATTGCTGGAGACGACTTTTGAGCTTCGCGGATCCTCCTTTTTCCCAACATCAGATCTGGGGGCTTGTTCTCTTGTTCCTCCCGCCCTTCCTTTTTCCTCGCGTCGTTTCCAAAGACAGCCCCTCTCGTTCTATCCATTATGAACGGCCCCTGTTGTCTTTTCAAATAATAGAATCAAAGCATCAGTAGGAGCTTGACAAGGAGAACAGAAGAGCCTCCACGTCCCCAAGGAAGGGTGGTGACTCCACAAGACAAGCCAACAAAACCTAAAGCTGGGAGTTTTCAAGTAAACTCTTTCTTTTCACCAAACAAGGCCAATCAAATCAAGTCCCTCCTGTCTAAAGCAAGGCTACAGTCCCGTTCCATCCGGAGCGTAATCATTCACGAGAGATTCGATATTTAACGGCTCACTCGGCTAACTGGAAGGAAATGATGCTGTAACGTAACGGATAACACGCTTAAGTAGTGTCACGTTGTTTCGTTTAAGTAATGTCGTACATATTATACTTTTTGGTTTTATGAATGACATGTAATGTTATACTTTAGTCAAATCAAGTCCCTCCTATCTAAAGCAAGGCTATAGTCGCATTCCATCCGAGTGTAATCATTCACGAGAAATTCGATGTTAAGTGGCTCGTTCAACTATTTGAAAGAAACAAGGTTGTAATGTCATGGATTTCGTGCTTAAGTAGTGTCGTATTGTTTTGTTTAAGTAGTATCATACATATTATACTTTTTGGTTTCATGAATGACATGTAATAACAAAGAATTGTTATAAAACAATTCTGAAGATAATCCCTAAAATCAATATTAGAGGGAATATTATAATCAATCACTTTAATAGTCAATCACGATTCATAAATCTAATAGCTCACATATTTTATATATATATAGATGTATATGTTTATATAATCTGCTACACAAAAAAATTGTTTCTAATTTAATAACTTATTTATGATTATAACAAAAATTAAGCACATAGCATGTGATTATATTTACATAATATATTGTAACGATTATCACTTTTTAATGACCAATATGAGTGTACCATTTCATTCATATCATCAGGATATAAAATTTAAAATATAAAATTTTATCAATTATTTAATAATTAAATTAGTGTTACGATTTAAATTTAATCATATAATTTATTATCATCTAAAAAAATTTATGATCACATAAATATAGTATGATTGAAATAATAATTACATCACAATTTGTGCATTAATTAAATATAATTATAGAATAAGATGATCATATATTATGAATAATGTATCATTGAGTTCTAAAAGTTTAGATAACCATTCCTACTGGGGAGCAACTACTATTTCTTTTTAATATATCATGAATAACTTTTGACATAATTTATAATTATGTATAATCAAGATAACGTTTTTACTATGACATTGATTATTTACCAATCGTACATTATGTGATTAAAGTTAAGTATAATTGATTCAATCATTACATAAATACCATACATAAATTTAGTGATAACCAATACGTATTTTTAATCATAGTTAATAATCAACATTATGAGAGTGATAGTCATCACACAGAGGAATCCATATAATAGCTATACAATTGTAATAGCTTTAGTGTAAGCAAACATTGTAATCACTCATATACATGTGATGTAAGAGCCACTACCACAATCAAATATGCCATGATTCAATCTTCTACATCAAGTCAAACACGTGATAGCAAAAATTATAAAATTAGGATCGGGAGAAGGTGAATTGTTTTTTTATTATTATTATTATTTTCTAAAATACAATTAAAATCTTTGACCGCCTCAATCATGAAATGGTTCTACATTTCATTTTCTTTGTGGATCACTTTTTCACATTTAAGGATGTGAGTACAGAGGTTTGGCTACTTGAAGATTCATGGAACAACTTACAAATTCCACGAATCGATTTTGTGCATTACACATGACCATAATTCAAAGTAGTCCGTACATAGTTAATGAGATTTGAATAAGTGATGTTAAGTTTATGAATTGAAATCCTCATTTCTCTCAATTAGCAGCACCAACCTCGACGATATTTGGCCACGCGTAATTATATTTGTGCTATCGTGCCATAAATTCTTGATGAACGTATCGAGTTTATGATGCCAGCCAACGTGACTCCATCCGAATCCCCATACTAACTTTCCTTGGGGTGAGTGAAATTAAGAAGCTTTGAAAGTGTTCTGAAAACAGATAAGATAGTTCACCCCTCCCACGCTTAGTGATCATGCCTTTCGATTGCTTTTAAATTGGTCAACAAATTTCCTATTCTCAACGAATTAAAAAGTTGCCGATCAATAAAAATACTAATTAAAAAAGTCACCATTTAAGGAAGCGAATGGTATCAAGGATTTGGATAGAGCTTACTCCACAAGCATCATTTGTGTGTCTAGGGTTTTCTTTCTTCTTTTATTTCAATGTAATAATCTTGAATATTGGTACATGTAACTGCTGGAATTGCCTCGGTCCTCCACCATGCTTTTGACAAAAATGGAAAACCCATTTTCCAGTGATCGTACCCTTTTTTGTCTCTGCTTGTTTTTTACTCCATTTGGGCAAGTCTGATAGAACGTAGGACAACATTTAATGTTAGGGCAGGAGATAGGACCACGTTTAATGTTTGGATACAATCATAGCAACCAATTTAGGGTTAGATTTCGTACCATTTCTCGACCCAAGTCTCCGCGCTTTCCATTTTGTACCATTTCTCGACCCACGTCTCCACGCTTTCCATATTTTCGAAACATAATCTTGGGAAATATGATGAGAAGACAGTTGGCCATTTGACCTTATTTGAAGCTGTCATTGTTATCTGGCCAATTTGGTTCTCAATTCCTAAGACTACGATTGGTGGGAGGATAAGATGCCTGAAAATATGTGACAGGATTTTCTATATATGGTAAGTGATTGAATATCAGGCTAGTTATGAAAATAAATTACATATTGAACAAAAATAGAAAAAAGGAAATTTTCCGGGAAAAAAAATATCTTCCCTCAAGAACGGCTATCGCCACATGGTTGCCATGACATCTAGTCAGGGGATCAGTGAATGATATAGCACATATGTTTACATAACTAAATCCCACGCTTTCAAACATATCAACATATCATTATAAGAGCCTAAGTCCCACGTTGAATAAAAGATTTTTTTTTTTTTTTGGTCTATCGTTGAATAAGAGATAACTTGGTACATTTTTTTTTTCTCTCTTCTTAATGACCTAGGGCCACGAGCACTGAGGCGTCACTATCTTGATGTTTTTGGAACACACTGTAGCCCAAAAATTAGTTATAAGTTTTAAGCCTTTGACCTGTCAATGTGATCATACTAAAAACAGAAAGTTTGCATGCAAATTGATAGGATTCGAATAGGCGACTTCCCATTCATGAACTAAAAGTTGTCCAACTTATTTTGTTTAAAAAAATTATCACTCGTATTGCTAATAAGAATGAATAAATGGAAAGCATTTTTATTATTTATGAAAATGTTCAAAAATATTTTAACCGACATTAGCGATTTTTTTAAGAAATTATTTTCTGAGCCATTCATTTTTTACAAAACAAATGGATTCTTGCATCAAGTAGGATTACATCCCTTCTTATTCCCAATGCTCATCTATATGCCAATTTCATTCCACGTTGTCTATGCGGTACTCCTTCAAATTGTCGGCAACGCTTGTTTGCTTTGGGAAATGGCAAATTCTTGCGGAGAAGCTCGAACGAGGTCGCACGTGCATTCTGGTGCTCCCACTACCACATTTCGCTGGGACCATGTGGCCTCTAACATGCGGTCTGATACCACGCACGCTTCGATCATGTCTTAAAGAGCTTTTCACTTGGCCTAATGCTACTTTTAAGACAGGTTCATGCCGCAAAATATGTCAAATTGGTACTCTATCATAACATATCTACCTTAAATCATCTCATGAAAAATATTAAATTATTTACCTTGACAAATTTTCGTCTTGCAATAGATCCTAAATACGAATCCCTGACCCAAAATAAGAGGTATCAATTTGAGATTTTTTTTTTTTGTAAAACACAATAATTATTTCGAGGCAAATTGGTTTTAGGAATATCTATTTGGGAATTTTTTGTAAGATGAGAGTCAATTCGCAGCAAATGCATTGTGAAGTTACCACTTTGGGATTTATAATAATAATAACTATTAATATACTATGTTTGTCGTACGAAAAATTGGTGATTTGAGAAATAATTTGTGCTTAAAAAAATAATTGATGCAGAATATTTTCTTTGTCAACAAAGATTAACGTCAAATAGTCGGTGAACAGAACAATTTCCGTGAATTCATTTCTTTGAGTAATTCGAGCTGTCATCTTTACCGACAAAACTTTTCAAGTCGTTGATTTTCTGTGTTAAGATGTTATGGCATCACCCTTGACAGCCAAAGAGGATGGCTATGCATTATGTCTTAGGCTACTTTCTCCAAAAGGACATAAGAATACTAGAAGTGCCCAAAGTTACATATAATGCTTGCTTTGGTAACCAATAAAAAAAATCGAATCACTTAAGTATTGCTTAAAAAAAAAAATCATTGAAGTACTAACTTCAATTTAGATTGCCAAAAATCTGATGTGATCATATTTTATTAATTTCTCCATTTGACATGGCCTATCGCTGTGCCTAATCAGTATATATACATCTAAATGATGTATTCTACATGTTTTGCTCCAAATATAAATTCTAAATCGACCATTCAACCAATTTCCCAAATATAAACCTAAATTGAAACCCTAATTCAGTTTTCCCCTTGCACCGATGTCCCCATATTCACTCACCAAGAACTGAACGCTAATTTCTCTATTAATTTTTCCAACCAACTGAGCAAGTGAGAGAGGATGATGAACCTCGAGTGAGTCACTTAAGGCATGTTTGGTCATACTCTCAAGGAAAAATGATTATGTTCTTTTGTTCTCTTAAACAAAAGAAAAATAGAAATCCATTTGATAAATTTTTTGTTCCCAGAACAAAAATCCATTTTTTCTTCTAAGGAATATATTTGGAATAAAATCAAAAAGTAGAAAAAAGTAACTTCTTGTTCGCGGGAACAATTTCAAGAATCAAGCCTAACCTTTTCTTTTCTTGTTTTCTCCTTTTCTCTTCTTCCTCATCCTCCCAACTAGTCATCTGCCACCATAGATGACGGCAAAGACCGGCAATTGACTGGGCGAGGCCACGGCAAGCTTGTCGGAGGCTTGCCTAGCCACAGTGAGCCTCGGCCTCGCCTAGGTAGCGCAAGGTCGGCCTTGCCGATAGCTGGGCAAGGCTCTCATTGCCAAATCAGGCTAAGCTAAGCCTTGCCAGTGGCTTGGCGAGGCTTGCGGCTTGCCTGGCCATGGTGAGCCTCAAGCGAGCTTGTTGGACTTCATCTTGGCCTAGGAAGGCCTTGACAAGTTCGTCAGACCTCACCCAGTCAGTTGTCGGCCGCTGCTGTGGCCGGTGATTGGCCACAAAGAAGAAGGAAGAAGAAGAGAAAAGGAAAAATGAAAAAAGAAAAGAAAAATATAATAAAAATATTTTAAAATCCTATTAAATGAATTTCTATCATAAGAATAGAAATTTTGGACAGTTACCAAGTGTCTTAAAAACTCAGAAATTATTCCCATATCAATATATATATATATTGAGGGCAAAACTTGTTCTTAAGAACAAAACAGCTACTAAACGTGCCCTTAGTAAAAGTGACAACGTAAACTACGACTACAGTGACCGAACAAGAGTGACTTGCTATGAGTAGGAGGGAAAGGGTACAAAACACAAGCATTAAACGAAGCTTCATAGTGCATTTATTTCGAGAAAAGTTTGTGCGACGTTTTTTGGAACATCTATTTTGAGAAAATCTGTGCGACATTATTTTTGGCTTAGGCTTCGTGCGATGTCATTTTTAGGCAAACTAGTCATGTCATTTTGTGCGACATCATTTAGGAAATCCATGTGAACTTGTTTTTTATATAAAAATGGGAAGTTAGATTATAAAAATCAAGAAATACTTTTGATTGGAATTTCTCACCTGAAGTATTTAAGGACACGAATGATAACCATTCTATTTCAAAAATTAATTTATGGCTAGAAATCAATTTTTATATTTGTATTCCACGAATAAATTTTGAGCAAATATATACGTTTGATAATCTTATAAAATTTTTGTTCATAAAATAGAAAGTCATTTGATAAATGATATAAAATTTCTCCCTGTCGAGTTATGGTGGGAGGCATTTGGCAATGGGCAATTAGTGGTGAGAGGAGGGCAAGTAGCGTCCGGCAACTAGTGGTAGGCAGGTGGCGGCCAAAGATCGATGGTAGGCGGGTGGCAATTGGTGATCGGCGATTGAACGTCGTGGTTTGACGGTGGGCGGCTAGCGGCGAGCACGAGCGTCTGGCAACCAGCAACCTGCGTTTGGTGGTCGGTGGTTGGCGTCCCACAACGGGCAGATGGGTAATGAGCGATGATGGGAACAAATGACGAAAATTTTTTTCATTTATCACTTTTATTCTAAAAAAAAAAAAAATATGATTTCTGGTGCTAATTTATTTATAGAGTAGAAATCTGTTTTAGAAATAGAAAAATGAAATTATGTCACTAAACGAATTTCTGTTCCAAACTACTCCGATAAACAAAAAAGTAGAGAAATAGAGAAATAGAATGATATCATTTGCGCCCTAAGTGATTATTTTTCTCCAATTTGACACTTAAATGAGTCGGCAACAATTTTACGTTTAGCATTTCTAAACTCCTTATGCAACAATTTCTCCAATTTTGACTTTGTCATTCTCACCTTCTCAATATACTATTCATGCTGTTCTCTCTAAGCTTGTTTCGCGGAACTGTTCACCAATTCAGGCTATAGCTATCTCCAGTCGTTCCAGGCCTCCGTTGAAGCCGATTTTTGGTGCCGAGCTACCTCTTCACCCGATCTATGCTTCCACCAAAGGATTATTCTTGGTACATCTTCCTTAGTCGGGAATGATGAGCTGTATCTTTTAGGGTTCTTTGGTTGTTGCAAATTTCGTTCGCATGACCTCCACTTCCTCGAAGCCTAATGGCCTCTTGGGCAAGGCCCATCAAGAGGTGTCCAAGGAAGTTGCTCGACTTCCCCCGTCAACTTGTCCCCCTCCCGCACGGTCTTCCTCAGCGGTTCCGGTTGTTCAAGCCTCGAGAGGGCGTTCTCGAAGTAGGGGCCGAAGCAAGGGCAGGAGGGCTCGTCCGTCCTTAACTGCGAATCCCCTCTTTCAACCTATTAAAGAGGGCCTTCCCCCACTCAGGTACCCTGATGCCTCTAAAGATAAAGGGGTTGCTATTGCAGGAACTTTGGTTGCTCCAGCTCGTTCCTCCCCTGTTCAGAGTGGTCTGGAGCGAAATGGGCTTAGTCCCGATGCTCTCAAGACTTCGGTACCCCAAAAGGATGCCTCCCGGGATGCTCCTCAGGCCCTTCCTCATTCTTGGGCTGTAGTCACCAGGTCGGCCACCAAGGGATATAGTCTTCCCTATATCCCACCTGCATTGGTGGATAAGAAAGTCGCTGTGCAAGTTTCTAAGGAAATATTGCAAGCTGCCCATCCTAAATGGAATGAATACCTTGTTGATTATTATATAGGGAAGAGACTCCCTTTTAAGTTGACGGAATCTACTCTAAAAAATGCTTGGGGTCACCACTTGGCTAAAGTTTTGGCAGATGACCTTGGCTTCTATTTTTTTGGCATTCTAGATGCTGATTTTAGGAGGAAAGTGCTTGATGAAGGCCCATTCACTGTAGGTAAAGTCCCTCTCATCCTCCAACAATGGCATCCTATGATAGATTTAAAGAAACATAGCCACAAATCGGTCCACATCTGGGTTCGACTCAGAAACATACCTTTCTCTCTTTGTCTGCATTGGGTATAGGAGCAATCGCGAGTGCCATTGGGAAGCCTTTATATGTGGACAGCCAAACCGAGCAGATGAACAGGATTCCCTTTGCTCGTGTATGTGTTGAAGTTGATGCAACTCAATCATTTCCTGATTCTATTGATTTTATGCTGAATGGAGAAGCTCGTTCTGTTGCAATCCAATATGAGTGGAGGCCGACGCCCTGCCCTTCCTGCAATACTTTTGGCCACAGGTGTACTATAAAATGCACTACTACTGGCCCTCCGAAGGCTCCTCCTGTGATCCCCAAAACGCCTGCTACTCGGTAGGGGTGTGCAAAATACCCGGGAACCGCTCGGACCGCCCGGAACCAGACCGGAACCGCCCGGAACCGGCGGTTCTTGAGGGAACCGGTCCGGTTCCCGGTTCCAATTTTTCGGAACCAGTGGGTACCGGTCCGGTTCCCGGTTCCATGGGCGGATCCACCCACCCGGACCGGACCGGAACCCTTTTAATATTAAAAAAAAAATTACTAAAAGAAACCCTAGATTAGATCTCATCTCCTCACTCCCTTCGACTTCGGTTCTCTCTCTCTTTGTCTCTTCCTCGGTTCCTCCTAATCCTATCGCCATTTCGATTCCTCCCCGAGTGTTGACGCCGTCGCCGCTGCTCCTCCGCTGCTACTATTTGCCCCCTCGCGTCGGCCGCCACCCGCCATAGCCGCGGAAAATTGTTTCACGACCGTTCTATGTTGAAAACCCGACCATAGACCTCCTCCCCTTCTTCCCAACTCATAGACCCAACCGTTCTATCTTGAAAACCAAGATTGTTTCGCGTCAAGATCGGTTCCATGGATCCACCTAGGAACCGGACCGGACCGGCGGTCCGGTTCCTGGGTGGATCCATGCAACAAACGGGTGGATCCCGGTTCCAATTTTTTGGAACCGGTCCTTAGCGGGCGGTTCCCGGTTCTAGGTCGAGAACCGCCCGCCCGGACCATGCACACCCCTACTACTCGGCCTAGTGGTGAGTGGCGTGAAGTTCGTGGGAAGAAAAATCCAAAACAACATTCTATTGATGATCCTATTCCCCCTGTTCGCTCGAATGCCCCCTGTCTATTGGGACTCAACCTCGCCCCCTGCTCTAAAAGAAGGTCCCTCTCCTGCACTTACACATGTTCCTGGTCCTTCAATGGTTCCTTCCGAAGCTGGCCAAGCTCAGTCTCCGGTTTGCCTAGTACTGGACCTATCATCATCCTCGGATGAAGACTTGCTGGACGAGATTTGCTTAGGGGGCAGCGATTATGATTCTCCTACTGTGGTGCCCTCTTCTATCCCAGAGGAAGTTGCTCCGCCACAGCTACCTCTTGCTCCTATCTTGGCTGATCTTGCACGTTAAAAAGAAACTCCTCATGCTGCTCAGGTTGCTGGTAACCTCCCTTCAATCCCAAAGCCTAATCTAACCTCAAGGAGAAAGCGAGGTGTTAGGAAGCGGTAACCAATCTCCTTCTTTTTGCTCATGTTTTTTGGTGTCTGGAACATTGGGGGTCTCGGCGCCCCTCTTAAGCAAGCGGAAATAAGAAGTTTTGTTAGAACCAACCACCTTAGTTGTGTTGGTATTTTGGAGACTAAGATCCCCCTTTCTCATTATCAATCGGTCTTGGCTGCCCTTATTCCTGGTTGGACTTGGTGTTCGAACTATACCCACTCGCCTAGGGGCAGAATATGGGTGGGGTGGGACCCCTGGACTGTTTCTTTTGGTGTATCCAGGTCTTCTGCTCAAGCCATCCATGGTCAATTGGAATGCCTCCGCAGTGGTAAATTTTTCAACCTTAGTGTGGTCTATGCTAAACATTCCTTTGTTTTGAGACGGCCTTTATGGGAAGACCTCCTTTGGTCTAGCCTCCTAGCTTCGAATACTCCCTGGATTGTTGCAGGAGATTTTAACGCTATCCGGTTTTCTTCAGACGTAATGGGATCTTCCAACTCTTGGATATCGACTTTTGATGAGTTTGGGGACTATCTTATCCAAGCTGGGTGAGATGACCTCAGGTATGTTGGCCATAGGTTTACTTGGGTGACATCCTCAGGTACTAACCGCAAGTAGAGGAAAATTGATAGGATATTGGTAAACTCTTGGTGGAACTTGGTTTTCTCTTATTCTGATGCTACCTTCTTAGCCCCTGGCATCTCTGACCATTCGCCAATGGTTGTTAGGATTGTGCCGATCCCTAATACCAGTAAACCCTTTAAGTTTTTCAATTTTTGGATGACCCATCGGGCTTTCCTTGACTTGGTATCCCAGGTGTGGGAATCTTCCTTCTCTGGTACACCAATGTACATCCTTTGTTGCAAGCTCCGAGCACTCAAGTGCAGACTTAAATAGCTCAACAAAGAGTCCTTCTCGGATATTTCTTTGAGGATAGCTAAAGCTAGGTGAGCATTGGTGGATGTTCAAGACGCTTTTCAACGAGATCCTCCCAACCAGCTGCTAGCCAACGTTGAAAAGGAATGCTTTCGTATCTTCTTGATTCTTTGCCTACAAGAAGAATCATTCTTTAGACAAAAATCAAGGGTGCGTTGGCTAAAAGAATGTGATCTTAACACCAAGTTTTTTCATCATTCCATCAAGAGAAGCCATCTTCGAAACAGAATTCTTTCGATCTTTGATGGTGAAAACCTGATAACGGATCCTACTAAAGTGCAGCAAGTTTTTGTATCTCATTTCCAAAATATTTTGGCAGCCTCCCCCCTTCCGTTATGCCTTCGGTTGAGGAGATTCAGTCAGTCTTGGATCGTACCCTTGATGTTGAGCAGGTACACCTTCTTTATCAGCCTATTTCGGATGAAGAAATTCGCAACACCCTGTTTTCTCTTGCCATGAGTAAAGCATCGAGACCTGATAGCTTCAACGTGGAGTTCTTCAAACATTCGTGGGAGATTGTTGGTCCCTCAGTGATCTTGGCTGTTAGAGACTTCTTTGTTTCTAGTAAGCTACTCTGGGAGATCAACTCTACTATTCTTACCCTCGTCTCTAAGATCCCCAATGCTTCGACTGTCAATGATTTTAGATCGATAGCTTGTTGCAACACAATTTATAAATGCATTACAAAGCTTATGGCCAATAGGCTAGCCGTTGTGCTTCCTTCTATTATCAGTGTGCCTCAGAGTGCCTTTGTCAAAGGTAGACACATTAGTGATAACATTTTGTTAGCTCAGGAATTGTTCTGTGATTTTCATCATGAACCATACCGGCCAAAATGCATCATTAAGGTCGACTTTTGTAAAGCTTATGATTCGATAGATTGGAATTTCATTCATCTAACCTTACAAGCCTTTGGGTTCCCTTCTGACTTGATCAGCCGTATTATGGACTACATTCGATCTCCCAAATTTTCTATCTCTATAAATGGTGATCTACATGGTTTTTTCCCTAGTGGTTGGGGCATTCGACAAGGGGACCCTTTATCTCCCCACATCTTTACGCTTGTTATGGTAGTATTCACGGGGATTCTCAATACCCAAACCAAGAGGCCGGAATTTAAGTTCTTTTGGAGATGCAAGCCCTCTAGGCTCTCCCACCTCTTCTTTGCGGACGATGTGCTCCTCTTCTCCGAGGGAAGTATGGATTCTACACGACTTCTAAAGGAGGGGATTCTTTTGTTTTCTAGCTAGTCTGGCCTTGCTCCTAACTTAAATAAAAGTGAAATATTCCTCTCGAGAGGCCCCTCATGGGTGTGGGACGCAATGGTCAACTCTCTCGGTTTTCAGCTAGGCTCCTTACCATTTAAGTACCTCGGTGTGCCCATCATTTCCACTAGGCTGGGTAAGGAAGATTGTGTATCCCTAGTAAATGCTATCACAGCTAGAGTACAATCCTGGACCAACTGTTTCCTCTCCTTAGCGGGACGGCTGCGGCTTATCAGGTCAGTACTTTACTCTATCCAAGTTTACTGGGCAAGTACTTTTATCCTTCCATCTTCGGTGCTTGATCGTATAGAGCAGATTTTTCGGCAATTCCTCTGGAAAGGTCATCATTTGGGTGTTGGAGGTGCCAAGGTTGCTTGGTGAGAAGTCTGCTTACCTAAAGACAAAGGTGGATTAGGAATTCGGACCCTTCGCAAAAGCAATAAGGCTACCATGCTCAAGCACTTATGGCTCCTTTTTACCGACACAGAGTCATTATGGTGCAAATGGATACATTCCACCTTCTTAAAGCGAAAGAACTTCTGAATTGTCCCTCGGCCTAGGTTTTGCTCTTGGGCTTGGAAGAAATTACTTGATCTTCGGCCCTTTTTCCAGCAGCAACTCCATTGGCGTATTGGAAACGGAACTTCAGTCTCCTTCTAGTTTGATCCCTGGCACCCGCGTGGACTGCTCAACAATTTCTTCTCTAATCGGGAAATTTTTTGTTCTAGAATCCCACGACTTGCCTCGGTAGTAGATGGGCTTTCCGCCTTGACACTCCCTTCCCATGTCGCGACCACCATTACGGACTGGGATGACCCCTTCCCGACCCTCTATCTTGACGATGACTGCCTCTTATTGCTTGGTCAATCTTCGGGTGTTTTCTCTACAGCCTCTGCTTGGAATTTGTTGCGGCCTAAAGGACGGGTAGTTCCCTGGTCCTCCTTCATATGGAATTCAACCTTGCCACCACGCTATCAATCCCACCTATGGCTTATTACCCGTAATAGGCTACCGACCCAGGTACTTCTACTTGTTAATAAGAGAATTTAGCATGCTTTATGTGCCTTCTATTCTGCTAGGCCGGACTCAATCAACCATCTATTCTTTGGCTGCCCAAAAATGGGTAGTCTTGCGCTTTACTGGGAGGCTAAATGCAACCTCGTTTAGCAAAATCATTCCTGGGGGGAAATCTGGAGTGGGCTGCGAAGCACTTATCCGATAAAATTTTTCACCAATCTTTAGCCCATTTTGCTTTTGGCGCCCTATGCTACCTCATATGGAAAGCGAGGAACAACTTTATCTTTCACAATCAAAGGTTCTCCTTACTGGATTTAAAGCTACACCTCGATAAAACGGTTAAGGACAAGGCTTTAACTTTCAAATGGATTCTGGACACCCCCAGAAACAGAAGACTCCAATTGAACTGGGGATTGCATCCTTCTATTTTTGAATGATCATGCTATCTCTCTATCTCATCCAGCTGGGTCGTGGCTACCCTTTCACTGAGAGTGCTTTCTATGTTTACAGTAGAGGGCTAGCCATCTCGTTCTTTCCCTTGGAGGGTCTATTGGTTGCTGCAGACTTGGTCTCTTCAAAGATGGAGCTGCTCGCGGCCAACAGAGATGCGGTTGGGGATAGATTCGTCTCTTCGGAAGTTGTTACTGACTGATCCTCCTCTGTGCTAGGTCGTCACTAACTAGTTACTAGAAGCGCGCTCTTTAAAGATGGAGGCTTGGACTTTTTGAAGATGGAGGTGCTCGCGGCCTTTAGTGTTGCGATTCAATGTATTCTCTTTTTCGGAAGCTGATATCGTCTAATCCTCCTCTGCGGTGTCGTCTCCTTAGTCTTTATTCATGTCCGTGCTGTGTTTTGTTTTACTTGAGGTGGTTCTGTGTTGTTTACTGGATATCCCCCCTCTCCCTTTTCTGCTCTTCCCTCCTTGTCTCGACAACTTTCCACTCAGTTTGACTACTTTGTCACATTGAGTGTAAGTTTTGGTGCCGATCCCTTGCTGTCTAAAGCTGTATAGCTTATTGGTTTAAAGTCAATATATATCTTACATTTTACCCAAAAAAAAAAAAAATGCTGACTATGTGTGGCAAATCACTTTAGACTATCTCAAGAACAATCGTGGGACCTGAAATTAATTTGCTCAATTCCATAAATAGTCCGAAAACACCGGGGAGATGTCGCACGTGAAGCATTTGGACAACGCGATGAGTCACTATTACTTGTACTTTCCATGGTCGGACGTGAAATGAAGTCTTTTTTTTTTGCCCCCTTCTTACCATTTTGTTTTTTGAAAGTAAGTAAAATGGGGGGAAATTTTCAAATAAGGGCCTGAAGTGGGTTCATTTTCTCAAAAAAGTACCCAAAGTGGACACTGTATCAAATAAGGATCCAAAGTGGCTAATTTTGTTTCAAATAAAGACCCAAACTTTCAATCTTATTTATAGCTTGGGATAGTTTTGTCTAAGAACATTTTTTCTTTGATTTTTTTTCTTTCTTCATCTTCCTCACACCTCCTCCTTCGCTCTACATTGCCTCCTTCTTCAACACCATAATCAGGGCCCCTACCAGCGACCTCGTGAGCTTCATGTCATCACGTAGTTGGTCCTAGTGACAAGAAGTCGGATTGGAGTTATTTGCTACTGGTCACCTTCTCGGATGCTAAAATCCTCAATTCCTCAAGATGCATAAAATCTCGGCTCGCTTGTGCTCAACCTAAAGCTCGGATTGACCTCGATTTGACGACGACAATGCTAGATTTTCTATCAAGGGCAGTGGTTGATGAGGTTGAGAGCTCGAATAGGACTTGTCAATGGCGGCAATTGGGCAACGAAGTACAACGGTTTCTACAGTTAATGATGTCAAATATGACTAATGATCAATCTCAAGATGAGGTATTGATTGAGGAGAAGAGTTTGTGTCGATGAGAATGGTAAGAGTGTGAGTGGGTGTCTCCAGACTAGGGATTATTGAAAGGAACCATTGGCATTCCATTGGAATATTTGAAAGATTGAATTTACGCAAGAAAGGCAAACCCAAATTTGAAATTAATGAGGCAAACTCTTGCCGAGCTTGAAATAGTCGCCAGCTGCAACAAAATTGTTCTTTGGCGTGAAATTGTTGATCACCAAGTGTTAATTGAATAGAGGTATAAGTTAGTCAAACAAGATGATCTGGCGATGCTTGGATATTGCTACTCTGTTGTTGGCAAGCAGGACCGAAAACAACACAAAAAATTGCAGTTGCTGGGTTAGTAGAAGGCCCGGAATAAGTGGAGTTTTATGCACTCTCGAGGTGAGAGAAATATGTCGCCAAAGGGATTAGTTGCATAGCTTGGGAGTTGGACAATAAGTTGAGTCTCAGCAAAAGCATATTCATGTTATGGCTTTAAGATCAGAATTTGCAATGAATGTTGGAATAAAAAGAACTTATTTTTTGAAAGCTCATTTCGGCTTCGTGGAATTGTCTACAAACCATTTTGAGGAGCGAAATTTAAAATTTTCAACGAATTAGACTATGTTGTAATGGCTCGTGTTAAAGAAAACCCAATCTTGGTCATACAACGAGATGACACAGAGCCATGGAGGTGAAGTAAAGAGTGAGAAAGATGAAGAAAGAAAAAAGAAGAAAGAGAGACAAAAAATAAACAACAATCTTTTACCAAAAAAATAAAATAAACAACAGTGTTCTTGGACAAAAGTACCCTTGGCTATGAATAAAGTTAGAAGTTTAGGTCCTTAATTGAGAGTAAATTAGCCACTCCGGGTTCTTATTTGAGACAGAGTCCACTTTGAGTCCTTTTTTTAGAAAATGACTCCATTTCAGTCCTTATTTGAGATTTTCCCTAAAATGGGGTTTCATTTGAAAGAAAGGGCAATTAAATTTTCAAAAGAAAAGCAGAAAATAACTAAGAGATTTGCTTTCCCTTCAGTTAAGATTTTCGACCCCAAAATAACATGGTGCACGTTGCCTAAACACCAAACAGGGATGCGGCCGGCTGGCCATCTCCAAAAGAACAAAGCATCACAACACAATACCCTCGAAAGTGGATAAACTCAATATGTCATAAGAGCTTTTTATTTTCTAATTTTTTTTTATAATATTTGCTGAGTCATGCGAGCTTTTAATTCCATAATAAGACACGAATTCGAGAGCTCTTTAAAAATCGAAACTTACCAATTTGCCCTCACAAATGACGAAGCGAAATCATCGAATTGCCTTTTTCATCATTTTCTAAGCCAAAAGAAGAGAAGAAAAAAAAGGTGCAAAAAAGAGAGAAAAGAAATGGAAGTGAAAAAGAAAAACGAAAAAGGGCGAATGGATTTTTCCCTCTCATTTTGCTTTCTTCTTCTCTTCTTCATCATCATCCTCCACTTTCTTGCTAGAATCGTCATCGCACTCGCTCCCTTCCTTCGGGCTTTCCAGCGCCCTCTTCTCCTGCTCCTCTTCCTCCATCTCCTCCACCACCCCGTTCAGCTCGCACTCCTCCCTCAACCCTCCGTACTTCTCGTTCCTCTCCGCCCTCGCCTTCAACACCTCCAGCAGCTCCCCCACCGCTCTCTCCTTGTTCCTCCGGTTCTTGATCAGGACCTCGCTTATGTCCGCCGGCGTCATCTTGGCCTTCTCGGCCGCCTCCCGGAGCTCGCTCGCCGCCGCCTCGCCGAGGTCCTCGGCCTCGCTGCCCAGGTAGTTCCGGAGCAGGATCTTGAGGGCCGGGTACGAGCAGTAGCTCATGTAGATGTGCATGTCCATCCGGCCGCTCCGGAGCAATGCCGGGTCGAGCTTCTCGATGTGGTTGGTGGTGAACACGAAGATCCTCTCGCTCCCGCAGCACGACCACAGGCCGTCGGTGAAGTTGAGCAGCCCCGAGAGGGTGATCGTGTTGTTGTTGTTCCCATCCTCGCCACCGCGGGCCGCGTCGGGCCCGCCGGAGTCGTAGTAGCTCCGTGGCGCGCCGGCGTGGGTTGCCTTCGCCCTGTTCGACAGATTGACTGAGCAGTCGATGTCCTCAATGACTATGATGGACTTGGAGCTGGTCTTCATCAGGAGCTTCCGGAGCTCGGAGTTGGAGTGCACCTCGGTCAGCTCGAGGTCGTAGATGTCATAGCCAAGGAAATTGGCCATGGCGGCGATCATGCTCGATTTCCCCGTCCCAGGCGGGCCGTAGAGCAGGTAGCCCCGCTTCCAGGCCCGGCCCGTCCGCTGGTAGAACGCCTGCCCGGCCGCGAAGTCGCGGAGATCCTCCTTGATGTCCCTCTTCCTCTCCGGGTCCATGGCCAACGTGTCGAAGGTGCTCGGGTGCTTGAACGGCACAGATTCCCACGGGTGGCCACGGGAATCGAGCGACCCGCCGCGCGAATTAGTATAAAGGAGGCGTTCTTGGTTCTTGCGGCGGATGTCGTTGGCCTTATCCATGATGTAGTCGAGGTAGGAGTCGAGGATGATGTCCTTGTCGCGCTTCCGGATCCGGAGCGTGAAGCCACGCTTCTCGTCAGGGAGGGGCCGCCACGAGAAGGTCTGGGACTGGCGTTGCGTCACAACGTGCTCCCACTGGACGGCAACGCCGTCGAAGACGTCGTTGATGCAGTCGTTGTTGGAGAGGCCGAAGGTGGTGGCGCTGGAGTTGATGGCGCGGGTGAGGGAGAGGCGACTGCCGGAGGCGGAGACGAAGGAGCTGAGGTAGAGCTGGGCGGCGTTGTAGAGCTCGTTGGTGTTGACGCCGTCGATCTCGGTGATGTCGTAGTAGCAGTAGGAGGAGAAGCAGTTGAACGCCCGGTTCAGGAACTTGAGGGAGGCGAACCGGAGCTCGGGCGGGAACACCATCTGCAGGAGGCTCTGGCAGAAGGCCAGGACGCCCAGGAGGGAGGCCAGAGATGTCCAGAACTCCTTCATTTCCGCCCTTCCGCGCGATCTGTGCGCCTCCCGTGAGTCAAAGTTGAGATTGTTCAGGAGATCTGTGGGCGTAGAAGGAGGAGAAGATGAAGCAGCAGAACAGAATTGTTGAGGGTGAGGGAGAAATGGGGATTTGGGTTTTCTGGGGAAGTGAGTTTTCTTCTGAGGAAGGGACAAATGGGTCTTGGATTATTTATAGAGGAGGGGCTGATGGGCTTGTGGGTTCTGATGTTTCAAGGAGGGGCGGGTACAAACTGGGGAGTTTGCGGAGAGAGAGAGAATAAAGCAAAACCAAAAAGCCTCAAGAAAGTTAGAGAGAGAGAGAGAGAGAGAGATTGGCTCTCTGGCTAATATAATTTTTCCTTTTAAGTACACAAGGGGAAACAGCTGGTGAACAGAACAAGCAAAGGAAAAAGGGTTTTTGGAGTTTTGGGATTTTAGAGAGAGACAGAGAGGGAGAGAGATTTGGGGCCCGGTTGGTATTGGGTTTGGGGTTGAACTTTATCCCCGTTACTCTATTATGGAAGGAAGGCTTTGGACAACTTGCTGCTGCTGCCGCTGCTGCTGCTGGTCCTCTTGCTGCGAAGGGCTCTGCGCGATGGTGCAGTGAAAGAGAGAGAGAGAGAGAGAGAGAGAGAGAGATAGGGTGTGATGGATCAAGGTGTTTGAGAAGGGACCATGGAATCGGGAACGGACGGGGGCTATGTATATGGGAATATCATACGGGTCTAATGCGATATTGCTGGCAACCCTTTTAAAGCCCTTGCCAAAGTGAGAATGGGGCGAAGATTTGACCGCATTAAATCGCAATCCCCCATTAGTGGCAGTATATCTCGAGGGAAAAAACCCAAGTAATCCCTTCAATATGCTGTCCTAAATTAGGCGGTGGTTCGCAACTTCGCAAAGCGAAAAGGATCCAACTCCACGTTTTTCACGTCCCGCTGGTCTGGTCGAACATTGATTGCTGGAGATTCTGTTCTCTTGGATCCGATCTCTCGATCTGCTCGAAACGGCAGGCGACGCCCGCCCGCCCGCCTACGCCCGTCCCTCAAGCTTTTTGCTCTCTGCTCGGATCCTCCTTGGCTGAGGAACCAGATCTCGACCACCCCTACCTTCCTTCCTGCAATTAATCTAATCTTCATTGATAATGGCGTTTTTCCCTCGGGAACTTAACTCCTCGGATTTAACACCGCCCCATTTTCTCAAAAAGGCCCTTTTGGACCTGGGATTTAACCCGGTAATTTATTACCTTAATTTCCTTTCTAATTTTTAAATTTTTTCGAGGTTCACAGGTGTCTAATTGCAAGGGGTTGAAGAGGCCCCCCCCCCTTCCCCCAATCCGATTCTCTCGTCCATCGAGGAGGAGCAGGGGTTGGTTACGATGGGCCGCGTGCAGGGATGTTCCAGTCCTTCTTGGACTGTCCGAAACGTCCTTAGGGCAGATCTCATTTAATTACCCTCTGCTTTTTTCCATGATTTATTTTTTTCCTTCTTTCTCTCTCTCTCTATCTTTTAGGTCATTAATTACTGCATTTTAATTAATAATTTTCGCCTCTTGCTCTGTTAAGCACAGCCCCTGAAAAAATGGCTTTTTTTAAAAAAATTTCTTTTTTAGAAAAGGAGGGTGGTTACTGGTTAGGTATTTATATGCTGATTAATTTAGTAGTCCGTCACAACCACTACTATGCTGATCTTCACGTTGCCGCAGCCCCCTCCACCCCCACTCTTGCCGACGTCGCGTGAAGTTCAGTTCCCATTTCGGAAGAAAACGGTTCAATGAGCAGAAATTGTTACTTGGAAGGGGGGGAAATAGTTGCAACATGTGATTTCTTTTCCCTATATTTTGCCGAAAACATGCGGGATTTCTTCGGTTTCGTTAGACGGTCAGAGGCTTCGGTTCGTGTTTTCGGAATCACTTTTTTTTTTTTTTTAATTCTTGTTTACTTTTACCTTTGACATTTATAATTGGGAAAAAATCACAAAAAGACTCTAAATTATTCTCATTCCGACACATTTGCCTTGAAATTTTTATGACATAAAAAAAACATAAATTTTTTTGTGATGTAAAAGAACTTCAAATCATGCCCATTTTAACACTTGTATCAATATCTAATTTGTAAACACATTTTCCCTCAATTAATATTTTGTCAAATGATTTTTAGGCAAAATAACGTTCACGTGAACACTATGTCATCATTGTATGTTTTTCAACATTGATATAGACAAACTTTTAACGATGTTCGATCTTAAAGAAATGTAAATGTGTTACACAAGTACAAGTTTGGAGATTTTTGTGTTGCTGAAAAAGGTTTAGAATAAATATGCTACGGTTGGTATAGTTTAATAGTTTTGGTGGTTTGTTCTCTTTATGATTTGACTTTTGTTTAATGCCTTTGAATAAAAATACACAAATCATTGCCAAGCACGGTGATTAAATTCATTAAGAGCCAACTTTTCTGGTTTTCCCGTATAGTCTAACACGAAATTTAAAATATAAAAAAATTACAATGTGAATGTACGTGTTAACATCCGAGTATTGCAAAGATTTCAAGAGTTCCGGATTAACAAAATCGAATTGCGAGAGCCATAACATTTCGATTAAATAAAAAATAAAAAGTAAAAATTAATTTAGACGGGAACTTTTTAGTCCTGCATTATTTAGAATTTCACAAAAATAATCAAACAAGGTTTTTGTTTTTCCTTTTTCCAGTTTCACTTAGTAGGTTGGGAACGTAAGATTCAGAGTGCGCGAGTTAAAGAAGAGGTCGGAAGAAAAAGAGATTCTGAATATTAAAAGAGGAAGACGTCAAAAAGGAAATCAGGCGATGAGAAGAGGCGATAAGAATCAAAATTGGCTCGAGTCCCCACCAAACCTTCTGTTTTCGTTTGTTTCTTTCTGACAAGTGAATGAACTGATCGGCAGAAAATAAATTATTCAATGGAATAAATAAATATATATCAGATTTGTGTTTTGGTGAAACAATTAGTATTATAATTTCCATACTTAAATGATGAGAAATTCATCGTGACGTCGCGTCTTTCCTCTGATCGAGAACGAATGTGTATACCGCGTCAAAAACGACCCGAGCTTAAAGATAGCTTGGAGCCATTTTTGTTTGTTTATCGAGTTTGACATCAAGGCTTTGCAATGATGAAGAGTTCTTTTTGTCGATTACTTTCGCTACCTGTAGGAAGAAAAAACTGAATTACATTGCACAATAATTATATATTTAGATCCAAGTTTTTACATAAATTAATACATCTATAATCAAGATATAGTAGAATCTGGCCTTAGGACTTTGGGAACACTAGGAATGAACGTATCGAGACAAAGAAAGAGAACATGATTACGACAAAATAATCATTTGAATCATTTGATTCACAAGTAAGAATAATGATTTATTGAGGACAAACTGATGCCTTATTGATAGTTCAATTGTTGAAGATGGTGGCATTTTTTTGTTTCTTTTTATAAAATAAAAAGATTGAAAGACACGGTGAACTTAGCAAAGCCCTCTAAACTTCACCAAAAGGTTCAAATACTCTAGACACTATGTCATCATTGCGGTCACATATCACCACAATATCACTGAAAGTGCTAGAGGTTTGGAAATTTATTCAGCAGCAAGAGAATCAAACGCGAAATTAGACAGAGGGGGTCTATTGAATTCGCATTTAAGCGACGTTTATTATGTAAGTAGTAAATGGAGAGCGAGGGAGTCTGTTGAATTTCGCATTTAAACTTCGTTTGTAATGGGAGAGAAAGAGAGAGAGAGTTCTCGGTTTTGCAGATTTTATCGCCCTTGATTGAGAGTTTGCATCTTCTGACTACTACTAGTTTTCTATACATCACACCATCGTCACCTGCATGCTAAAAAGTTCTCTCAACCCCTCCCTAACCCCACGCTTGTAAGTAAAGTTCGATCGGTGACCTAATTTTATCCACTTGCTAAGATATAAATAGATAATTTTCTTCCTCCACTCACCTAGTTCTCTCTGCGGGAGGTCTCATATTTTCTTTGAAATAGAAATTTGATTTAAAGCCATATAATTAGAAGTATTTCTTTTGCAAAAAGGTGAAACCGTCTTACAAAATAAAATGAAAAACAAGTTAAGTATATTAAGCCCATTTGTAAATAAATTGTTGCTATCAATGAATATAGAAGTGTATTTGCTTGAGTGAAAGAATTTTATGAGATTTAGTTTTTTGGACTTTCATGTGTTTGGTTTACTGAAAACGATTGGTTAATGGAAAACCATTTACGGTTAAAGAAAATATGTATGCTTAAAGTTAAGAAAATGAATTTCATAACTTGAAAATTGGAAAACAATTTCTAGGAAAGAATATTCCTTTATCATAAAGTTTAGGGAGAGTTTGTTTTGCAAAAAACTTCTTAACAGAGGAAAATACTTTTCATGAAAATTATTTTCAAGGAAAATAATCAGTTTTCAATTGTTTGGTGTTATATGGATTTTTTTTCAATCTTTAGATCTTACTTTAAAAAAAAAAAATCTCTTCGGTATAATAATATTTTGTACCGAATATGATTCATTAAGATGATATCGAAATCTTTCTATGAGACATTAGTAATATTAAAGTATGAATTTTACGTATATTCATTTTTATATTAAAGGAACTAATGAAAGATGCCAAAATAATACGAATTGTAAATAATTAACAAACTTAATATCACAGTGCTACTAAAGCTTTACTTGAGAATGGTTCTTCATTCTGTGTGAGAGTGCATGAGGAAAAGGAGCATGGAAAACGATGTCTTCTTTTAAAGTGGAAAAATCATTCTCTTTAATTATAATTATGGTTGTTTTTCTCAATCTTAAAGTACTTTCCATTGGTATTCCACTTTAAACACATAAAAGTTTCGAAAATCATTTCATGGAAAACATTTTCATAAAAACAAACTCACCTTTAAGTTTATCATTTAACAAGTTGAGATTGTTTGAGAGAAAGAATTTTTCATGAATTAGTTTTATGGACTTTTACAAGTTTGATTTGCTAAAAATATTAGTCAACAAAAAAAAATTGTGGTTAAATAAAATATGCGTGCTTAAAATTATGAACATGAATTCCCTAACTTCAAAATGGGAAAAAAATTTCTTGGAAAATAGTTTCTCCCAAAATTAATTATTTTTTATCATGAAATTTTTCCCTAAATGAACACATCCTAAACTTATCATTTAACAATTAGAGAAATTGTCACAAGCCATTATCCGTGTGAGAGACTTAAAGACAAAGTTAGAAGTTATATAGACTTGAAGTATTCTAAACCCTTAAAAATCTCCGGATGTCTCTTAGGGGTGATTAGTTTTTGATCTGGTCTAATCTCACCTAAAAATCAAGAACCAGAATGGACAGATTGTTTCCCAATTTTTAGAATTGTGGACTAGTCTGGTCTCGAGCAATCCAATAGAACTTATCATCCAAAGGCATCCACTACTGAATTGCAACATTCAAGAGAGACATTCCATTTTTTTCATAAGCTTCATCTTAATCGCGATGTTTAGCCACTCCTGCGATCAGTTACCTCATTTTCTCATAAGCTTCCTCTGAAATGCGGCATTCAACTTCAACCATTCTTTATTTACGAGACCTTTAGACACAAACTACTGAAATAGAACTTAAAAAGATAACGCCATCATAGGCATAATACCAGATCATCTCATAACCTTAAATGAAGCACCATTCAAAGGCAATGAAGCATCATCGGCATTTAAGAAGAGCGTTAAACACCCATGCTCAATTACTCAAGCTATGCATGAGTCCCTCTTGGGCTTCCAAAAATTTACAAGGGGCCAACTGTCAGATAAAATGAAGACAGGACCTTGGTGGGGGTCTTGTCCCCCGGGGGGTGGGGGGCAAATAAAAATATATTTATGTACTGGTTTGGTCCAGTCGGTCTGGTTCCCATTTGGGAACTGGGAAATGGACTGAAAGCTACCGAATGAGACCGGGAACTACCTAAAACCAGCTGGTTCGATCTAATTTGGGTGGTTCCTAGTTTAGTCGGTTCCCGTTGCAACCCCTATTGTCTCTTTTATCATGATCATGAGTGTAGATATAGGATGACAATATTAGGAATGATCTATTCTCAAATTGGGCCAATTTCAATATAGAACCGAGAATTGGATCCGTTGATCCCGATCCAATTCTTAGTCTGGACCGGTCCATTTAGAGTTTAGGCAATTTCATTTTCTTTTCTTTACTATTTTGAAGAAAAGAAAAAAATTAAAAAAATATATATCGCTTTGGGTAGTTTAGTTTGCACTTGCAACCAGGAATTGGACCGATTATTCCCATTTCCAAAAATTCGTCCGGTTCTCAGGTCGGTCAAGTTCCCGTGCACACCCCCAGACAATATGACCAACACAGATGCGTAACTATTTGATTTGTATCTGTAGATGCATGGAAGTGACGATGTTCATGCAGTCATCGGTTCGTTTACATACACGGTACAAGTTGATGTTGAGAAAGTCAGACGTAGTGCAGGCCAAGTACTTGTGAGGGAGGGATGTGTTGTTAGGACTAGAAAAGTATCTACAAATGCTTCTCCGCCACCATGCATCGGATTGCATATGTTGTTGAGAAAGTGTTTTAGGACATGAAAGCCGGATTTATAGCCCATTAATCTTTTATTTGTTGTTGATGTCTCTAGCTTTAAATGAAGACATTTATATGCCATTTGTATTTTCTTTCGAAAGAAAATTGTATCAATTACTCAAAAGGATACATAAATACATAATTTTCATGACAAAATAAATCGAAACAGAGCATAAATATTGAAAAACAAAGCCAAATTCAAAAAACAAGGAGGGTAAATGGAGCACTAGTAAAGTTAAGCACAAGCTCATTCCACGATAACATATTTGTCAAACAAAATCTGCGATCGATCACTGGATCTTGTATTTTTGTCAGTGATGAGCATATGCCAAAAATTTCTCTTTCAATAATTACGACATTTTAGTTGGCAGTGTGCGCCTAAATTCAGCTTCCTCTATGCCACTATCATATAAAGAAAACAATAATATGTTAAACAAACACATATCTAACATGTGGAAGAGCAAATCTTCATAATTCAATGAAATACCAAAACTCATACGATCATGACACGAACAGAGTAGAGGAGCATTGAATCTCCAAATGCATATTTATTAAACTTTTGGATTTAGATCGAAAGAGAATAGCACCTAAATCTAGAACTAGATCGAAATAATTCAAACTCTTAATCAAGAACTAGATTTTGAGAAGAAAGCTCCCAAATCTAAATCGAGAGAGAAGAAAAAGTAAGAAAAGAACAATAAAAGGAAAACAAAATCAACAAAAGAGAAAGGGAAGGCTGAGACTAGCTCAAACCCTCCCCTATAGCTAAAGGTTGAAGAAAATGATAGGAAATGAGAGAGAAGAGAGAGAAAAGACTTTTCGGCTCTTCGGAGTTGAAAACGTTAAAAGTGCACAGTAGAAGTACGATACCTTTTGTCTGGGGAGATCGCAAAGAGGGAGTTCAAGCTCAAGCCCGTCAATATATTCAGTTGCACTCACCTTCATTTAAAAGCTTAAGTCAATGAGTTATAGATTAATTAGGATATATCAGTTGCTTTACACCACATCAATTTTCCAATATGGGACTTCTCTAATACAACTCACTCACATGTGCATCATAAGAATTTCCCCATCATATGTGAGCTTAGTGTTAGGCCTACTCCCCCTTAATTTAGGTATTATTTTGGCCCAACATTATCCTTATGGGCTAATGTTGCTACACTAGAATGCTCACCTACTTGGAAACCGCAATCATTGGCTCTAATACTATTTGTTAGGAGCGCCCAGCAGAAGCCCAATATCTTTGGCCTGGGGAGATCGCTAAACGGGAGCTCAAGTTCGATTCTATCAATATATTCAATTTGACCCATATTCAAAAGTTTAAATTAATGAGTTATAGATCAATTATGATATATTAACTACTTTACACCATATTATTTTTTCGATGTGAGATTTCTCTAATATAACTCACTCACATATGCATCATAATAGAAAAGACATATGCCCTTTGTCTAAATGCAGCTTCCTTCCATCCATTGGCCTAAGTTTTTTTTTGTTGAGTTTTCTAATATGATCTCAAAGTCATGAGTCATGTTTTGTCCCTAGTCTCTGTTTGTCGAATTTCACATATAATTCGTAATTTGGCTTGCAAGTGAGAGTAGTGTGTTGAACTATCATAAATCGCTATAGGATTTATATGCTCTTTATATAAATGTGATCTCCCTTCCTATATTAATTAAAGATTTTGAGTTGGACTTGCTAACAAAGACAAACAACTTGGGAAAGACTTGATGTGCTTGTGTTGATTTACCTTGATGTGAATGTACCATGTGGCTATGTTGGCTTTTGCTACGAATGTACTTTAGCTGTGTTGGTTGTGCATCTAAGCTGCAATTTGCACGTTGCAATGTGCACCTTACATGCAAATCCGGTATTATTTGCCGCATCTCATATGCCAACGCCATTAACAGTTAATGAATAAACAGTTACTCTGACACCATAGTACAATTAATGCATAAAACAAGCAAACCCTAGCTCTCTTCCATACATGTTTAACCCAATTCACATATCAGTTCACACCAATCTCTCCAAGAGGGACCATTTTACATCGTTCCACCAGGCATTGAATACAAATCAATAACGCAACGAAATCACAATCTAAGGAATGAAGGCTGTATCCTCCTTCGATGGGTTATTGATGCATTGACCGCATCAACTTTAGCAAGCCGAACAAGAACAACATTATTCAAAGGAAACAGAGTAGAACGTACACTCTTTCTCGATCGATTGCTGTTTGGCCCAGTATTGCATCTATATGATTTGAAGGACTAATGCCTTTGCATTCGGGTCCAAGATCGAAGTCCTGCATATTGGATCTCCTCGGGGCACAAATCTCACCTATCATAACTCCTCTAATTAGGCGTGCTATGCCAAAATCCGTTTACAAAGTGTCTAGTAACATCCAAATACTCGAAAAGTTTCCGATCAACAACTGAGATCTATTCTTTTGTGATCCCACTACCATCAAGTCATAGAAGGACCAATCCTCGAGGGATTGTAGAATCCCTTTCTATAAGGAGTCCTATAAATGGATGCATAATCGCGTTAATACATGAATATAAGATAAGGAGTCCTCGGCGTATGTCACAACATTATGTATATCAAATACGACAAAAGACAAGGTGACCTCAAGCCATTACTGCCAGGGGCCGGATCGATCCCCCTACACGGACCATCAATGAAAACTGCACCGGATTAAGCCCAGCAAAACTTATGATCTTGGGAGAATTGAGAGAGGCAGACAATGAACTCCTGCATGCGATTTGAACGAAAGAAACCAAGAATTGCCAGATGATGACAGTGTCGCGTGAGTGGACATGTGTTCTGTGCTTCACATGCGTGGCCCGAGTCGTCCTGACTCAATCTTGCATAGTTGTATGTAAGAAAATTGTTCAAAATATTCTGAACCTATCATATGATCGATATTTTTTTTTTGTCTATTTTTTTTTATAAATTTTTTATTGTGTTTTTTTTTTTTCCTTCTTCCTCATTTATGTGAGATTTGCCCTTGCCAAATCTAGTGAGATTCGAGCCTGACTAGAGTCTTTGGCAAGCCCGACCTTACTTAGTGACAGGGAGATTGACCCTTGCCAAGGGCAGGGGTGAAGCTCCAGCGAGGTCAACCTTGTCGGTCCTCACCTTTGGCCCATCGCCAAGGCCTAACAATCGGCCATTGGAAGAAGGGGGAAAAAAGAAAGCAAAAGATAAGAAAATATTCAAAAAAATGTAAAAAATTATTTACGTCAGTATTGATCGCTAGGACAATCTTTGATTAAAAAAATATAAGACAACCGATGCTGACTAATTGCCATGTTTATAATTAATGAATTATATTAATAAATCATTAAAATGTTTAGAACTAAATTAGAATAATTGAACTGTTTATAAGTATTGAACTTTGTTTTTGTTTTTTACTATTTTCTTGCTGTGCGATGACTCGCTTTTACATGCCCCGTGAGGCTGATGGTCTGACCCCTCTGCATTTTTCTCTTCCTTTCCCCCTTCTGATTTCAACTTGGCCGCATTGCCAGAGCGGTACGTAGGAAGACTGTACGGTCCACATGATGTCAGATTTTTATTGTTTTACTCTCCGTTCTCGGCTCTCTTGCTTGGTCGCGTCGCGTTGCGTCAGGGTGACATGCACGGATATTCGGGGAGAAGCCGCGGTGATGTAAACGTGTTGTGCTGGCCGAGCGAAGGAGACAACCCTTGGAGATTTAGTCGAGTGATGAAGGGAACTCACGCCTTTCGAAAAATCACGAATTTGATTCCCCTCAGGAGAGAATCTTCTCAGGCTGTTGCATTGCATTGTGTGATTCCGGCTTACCTAGCAAGAATGGATTTCCCAGTTTTTTTTTTTTTTTTTTGTCAAAAACTGAAGATTAGATTATAACTTCCGAAGCTTACATCCAGACGCTAAAGCGTCGGCATATACAAGGTCTAACAAAAAGTAAGGCGGAAGCAAGCGAAGCTCTTGCCTCCGCAAGCAACACACGGGTCTCCCATGGCGGCGAGCCTGTGGCACCCCTCGACGGCCCCCGATCCGTTTGGGTCACCACAAGCACTATTCGCTTATCCTATTAACTTACCACTCTGATACCATTTCATTGTAACGGGTCCATAAATCCTGGGGGTTAAATTTTTTTTTTTATTTGGTCCCAGCGCAGTTCATATAACGGAAGCATAATCAAATCTCCCTATCTCATCTCCAACAACAATAATGCAACGCACACCAACTACGCATTAGATAAAAGATAGAGCCGAGTCACTTTTATTTACATGCATCTCGGGTCGGTACAACAAAAGGCCAAGGCTTTTAACTATGCTCGGCTAACTCAAAAGAACACGACCCTACATTTGACATATACACCTACATTTGACATATACACCCATCCATCATCTAGTGTCGGCTAACCAAAAAGTGTCGTCCTCCACCAGCCATACGCTCGATAACACCCAACCCGGTGCATCAGCCGGAGGTGGCGGTAGCATCCCTATCATCACTCCATCACGCCGGACATGAACAGACAAAAACTCCTGGATAACCGGGCCATCAGCAAGACCCACATCGTACATAACCAAGACACGAACTCGAATAAACACCAGACCAGGTACACCAGCACAGGGGTGCTTTGTGCACTCGACCTCAGCATCAGACGGTGTGCCATAAAATGTACCACGCATGACAGGCGCTAGAGGCATCTTCTAATATGAAATGTTAGTCCCCAGAAGGGGTGAGTACAACCACTCAGTAGTAAAGATCCACTAAACTACACAATGCGTCAGGCAGAACAATTAAGGTATCACGAATAAAGCACATATCATCCATGCATTCGAGCATACCTCACCATACAGCCATGCATGTATCACCATGCAACGTGCATATATCACCATGCACTTATACATATATCATCAAGCAGCCATGCATATATCATCATGCAACGTGCATATACCACCATGCACTTGTACATATATCATCAAGTAGCCATGCATATATCACCATGCAACGTGCATATACCACCATGCACTTGTACATATATCATCAAGCAGCCATGCATATATCACCATGCAACGTGCATATACCACCATGCACTTGTACATGTATCATCAAGCAGCCATGCATATATCACCATGCAACGTGCATATACGACCATGCACTTGTACATATATCATCAAGCAGCCACACATATATCACCATGCAACGTGCATATACTACCATGCACTTCATGCTTGCATTTCCATGAGGTTCATCCCATGCCATATGCACACATCCATGCGCATGATTCAATTCTCAATTTTATCTTTCAATTGGATCTCATTATTTTTCTTCCCAGGGACTAGTGTTTGCATCCCCCATTTATCATTCGCACCCAACCTGGCATCGCGAGGAGCCTCCGGCACACACCTCCAGGCATCTCGTACCCCAACTGGCATCATGAGGAATCCCCCCGGCACACACCTCTAGGGCTTCCGGCACACACCTCCGGGCATCCTGACACTCCCGGGGCATCCGGCACACACACTCCGGGCATCCGGCACCCACACTCCGGGCATCCCGACACTCTCGGGGCATCGTCGGCTCACACCTTTGACGGTATCATCATTATCATGATTTATATTCACACATGTGTCTCAGTGTCAACATGGCATTTTGATGTAATAGTAACAAAGGTCAAATTCAACTTTTTGATGTTATATGACATGCCAAATATCACCACATATGCAAGCAAAATCAATCACTCAAAACATTACATCACATAGAGCAAAATTCATTTATTTTGGAAAAATGCAGTAATTTTCGGATAAAAACAGAATACACTCCTTTAGTTAAAATGCTTGAAAAATTAGTAAACGGTCTTAATAAATCCTGAAAATTTGACATATTAGATACGAGATCTAGAGGAAAATATTTCATGAAGGACACTTCGCCAAAAGAACCTCATACAACTCAGTACAGTCCATGCATCACAGCCTTTATAATTTCGGAATATTGTCATACACAGTTTCATTCACAAATTCGGTAAAAATCCTATATCAGCTCCAAAAATTCTGAAATTTTGATATGTTATAGAAAAAGTCCAGAAGTAAATATTTCATGAGGAACTTGAAATCAAATTCGTGATAGATTAAAAAATATAATAACCATAACCATCCATAATCCTCGGCACCGAATTCCAGATCTAACCGTTTCGGATAAAAATTGTTTCACCAACCTAAACTCGTCCATTTCCTCTTAAATTTTAGTATGTCACTCCTCAACATGTCATCTACAACTTTCGTGAAGAACACAAGATCAAATTTCAATCGGATGATTTTATAAAATTCACAGAATCACACTAGGTCAGCATCACGATTTCCAGATCTAACTTCTTCAAAGAAAAATAGTTTCACCGGTCTATACTTGTTCATTTCTTCTGAAATTTTGATATGTTTCTCTCCAAGAAGTTCTCTACAACTTTTGTCAAGAAGTCAAAGCAAGATTCCAACTACAAAATCACATGCAGCTCACGAAATCATCAAAGGTCGGACTGCCTTTCTAGAAAACAGAATGCTAGGCTAACATACTTCTCCCCAAAGCTTCGAAATTCATCACTTCTATCACAACCGAAGTCTACCATCCTTCACAACACATATTGCAGTAAGCAAAGGGTAGATTAATGGACTCTACTTGCCTCTAATCCAAGCAAAACACAGCAAGCAAACGGTGGGGCAAGGCGGGCTCGACGGTGGGACTAGGCGGCACGCACGGCAGCGACGGGCCTCCTTCTTCCTTTCTCTCTTCCTCTCTTCCTCGCGCACGAACACTCCTCTCTCTCTCTCGGTTCACTCTTCCTCCCTTTCTCTCTCGCACAAATGCTCCCCTCATGCAATCCGCTCCTCACTTCTCTAATTTTTTTCTTCCCTTCAATGATTTGCAATCATTAGATTGCATGCCGGCGCCACTTGGCTAATCTTCCTAGCCACTTGGCATTTTTCCCATGCAAATTTGATGGGCTTCATCCGGTTGGGCTTGGGCCTCTCCATCTCCTTTGGTCGACGGCAGCAGCAGCCCCTTTTGGGCTTCTTGGGCCAGGCCTTAGTGGCTGAACGGTGGGGCTGGTCTTGGACTTAAAAACTTTGGCCCACTTCCTCTTTTAAAATCTAACCTAATTTCCCACTTATAAAAATACTTAATTGCAATTTAGTTGGCCATAATATTATGTAACATAAATCCATAAAATCCAACTTATAAAGTGCACGGCCAAGAACAAAATCTTTCTTATCGAATTATCCTTTAGCAAGATTTTTAATCACTCATGGACATAGGATATATTTCCAATCTAATAATTGTCCATTAAAATGCTTGGCCTTAATCTATTGAAATCCCTTGGTTGAAAGGCCATAACATAATCCGATGGCACATCCATCACCTTTCCATAGGTCATAGTGTATCTGGAGGTCGCCATGAAATTTTGGGATGCCACAGAGCCCTCACCCGTTACAGCGTGAACAACGATTCGACAGTCTGATTCAAGTTCGATCGGCGCCTAATGAAGCCCTTGTCGTGACAGATGCTGGAGCGCGAAGGTGAGAGCATGAAACTCAGCAATCAGAGTGGAGGTAGCAGGAAACCGTGCAGTATGAACATCGGTAAGTCTACCAAAGTGATCTCTACAAATAGAAGCCATCGATCCATGCGTGCTTCCCGACTGAAAAGAGGCATCTATGTTGCATTTTAAAGTACCTGCATCCGGTGGTTTCCAGATCTGATGTGGGTGCTTCTGTGCTGTAGTTCACGTCGAGGAGGTAGGACGGATGTCTGATAAAGTCGAGTCTGTGTCAATGCGGTATCCACTACCAAAGGTGAATCCAGACGATGGCCGTGGAAGATATAGCCATTCCTTAGTCTCCAGATGTGCCAGAGAACATTTGCTATGAGCTCCAGAGCAAGTGAGTGATTCTGTGATAATGCCTGTTCTGTTAACCACACTTCGAAACGATTAACCGGCCTACTGTGGATGTCTATGTTGATCTATGGATGAGCCCAAATGTCTTTAGTCCACGAATAGTATAGAAATAAGTGCTCTAAAGTTTATGGAATGCTCTGTTTGCAAATTTGGCAGAATGGGTCAGGAAGGATATGTTTCTTAAACAAATTATCTTTGGTAGCAATTGCATTTTGACATATCGACCATAGAAATATGCATAGTTTAGGAGCTGTGCGCATGGTCCAGATGTGTTTCCATAGAAGCCTAGGATGCTGATATGAAGTTGATGCTGTATTGTTGGTATGGTTTCTATTGATAGTAGTCAGAGCATGATAATTGCTCTACACCGTATGTTGGCCATCCTTAGTGGCTGTCCAGACCAGTTGATCTTCAGCGACAGTAGGTCGAACTAGGATGGTTAGAACCTCTGCTATGGTCTGGTCATCCAGAAAAGTGCAGAGCAAAGATTGGTTCCAGCTGTTGTGGATGGGATCGATGAGATCCGCCACCAATTTGGGTTCCCTCTAGTCGGGGGTCCACCGAGAAGTCCTCTTGGTAACCAGCGATCCTCTCTAATGCTGATTTTCCTGCCATTACCCACTGACCATCGAACATGAGGTACAATAGCCTCCCTGCCCACTAGTATACCTTGCCATCCCCAGGATGGTCGATTTCCTCGATGCACCTATTGGAAAGTTGTAGAATGAAAGTACAGATCCTTAAAAATTTGAGTCCACAAAGCTTGAGGCTGTTGGATTAATCGTCACATTTGCTTGCCAAGCATGGCTCTGTTAAATTCAATTATATCCCGAAATCCAAGACCTCCATCTTCCTTACTCCTCTTTAGAATGTCCCATTTCTTCCAATGTATCCCTGCTCTGTTCTGATCATTCTTCCACCAGAAGTGAGCGATGCTCTTTTCTATAGTTGTACAAAGAGAAAAAGGAAGTTTGAAGATCGACATAGCATAGTGAGGAAGTGCCTGGACGACAGATTTTATGAGAACTTCCTTACCTCCTTTAGAAATAAACTTTTCTTTCCATCCTTCCAACTTCACTTATATTCTTGCCAAAAGCCAAGAGAACATTTCTTTTTTAGAACGACCCCAGTTAGACGGTATTCCCAAATATTTTCCATACCTTTGTAGCACTGGTACTCTGAACTCAGATGACAGATTTTCCTGTAAGCCAAAAGGATAATGCTTGTTGAAAATAAGTCCTGATTTGTTTTTGTTCAAAGCCTGTCCCGTAGCCATACAATACTGATTTAAAATATTAGCCAGGTTTTGGCATTCCCGAATGTTGGCATCGAAGAAAAAGATGGCATCGTCCGCGAAAAATAAATGGGACAAAGTAGGGCACCATCTATTTAATGGAATGCCCTTTATATGACCTATGTCAACTGCTTGAGTAATCAGAGTAGATAAGACATTTGCTAATAGGATAAAGATGTATGGAGAAAGAGGGTCACCTTGTCTAAGGCCACAAGTTGGATAGAAAAAAGGAAGTAGCTCCCCATTAAAGCGGACACTATAAGATGTTGTGGTTATACATTGGAGAACCAAGTGTACCCACCTTGGATGGAAACCTATTTTGAGGAGATAGTCACTGAGGAAATCCCATTCTACTCTATCATAAGCCTTTTTCATATTAGTCTTGAGGATTGCATTAAATGTTCTCGTTCGCCTTCGGGTTCTAAACTGATGAAGAACTTCCCGAACGATTAGAATATTGTCTTGAATCTGTCGTCCTTGCACAAGATGTCACTCCTTAGATGAGCAGACAGTATCAGAGAGTTGCTTGTCAAGGTGTAAGGGTGGTGCCTTGACTATTAGAGGATTTTTAGAGTTTGAACTCGAATTTTATAAAAGTTTGGGTTTAAGTCCATAAATAACTGCTGTTGCCTATATACTAGCTTTTTTATTTTGTATTTTAATTGAGAGTTATAATAGAGATATGAGAATTATAATAAAAATATGAGTTTTTGATGATAGTGAAATTTTCTGCTGAATGTAACCTTAGTTGAAGGGCAAATCAAGATAAACTTATGTATCTCGATTATTCTTTGTGACCTTTACTCTCTATTTTGTTATATTTGTGCCCCTAATCCTAGCATTCTGCAAGCTCGTGCATTGCATTGTGTGACTGCGTCTTACTTGTTTATAGATTTTCCTAGTTGTTAGCATTTTCAATGGTAGTTGGCAACTCACCAACCTCGGACCTTCATGGTAGTTCGAGGTTGGTGAACCATTGCTAGCATTTTAGTGGTCAGTCGTGCCGTGAGCCTAATATGATAACACCACAAAAGTAACGTATAATGCTGGTCGCTGCGCTCCGAAATTTGTAGCCCTTGATCCATCAATCCCCCCTCCACAAAAAAAGATAAAAAGAAAATTGACATCGAAATATCTGAAAATAAACGTGGACAACTCAATTGACGGACAAATTTTTTAGCCCTTACGTCGCAGTCATCCGACAAACTGGGAAGGGCCAAAGAGGGGATGGAAACAGGCTCGACGCGCCAAGACAGTGCCAACTTGATGGACCACATTATTAATCACGCAATAGTAGAATTATTGTGCCGAATCTGTAGCTGAGTTATGTAAGAAGTGAGACCAATGTAGCTCATAAAACGAATGAATAATTGAAATAAAAAATACCCTTTAACCTTGTTGTTACATCACATTCTAGCGAACAAATTTCACAATATTTATAGGGCTTGCAGCCCTCACCGGGATTTGGGTGAGGTCATGGTTAGCAAGGGCCGTGACGCCTTTGCCCACACTACACGAGGGTGGCTAGCCTTAGTTGTGGTCGGCAATTGTTGGCTGGTGGCCATAGTTGAAAGAAAAAAAATAGAAAAGAAAAGAAAGTGATACAAATTTTGAAAAATTAAAACAAATTATCAAAGTCAGTGTTGACCATGCCACATAAGACGACCGACGTTAATGTCAGCAATTTTCGGCCAAAATTTACTGGAAATTGTTAAAAGGTTTATGAATTTTTTTTTCTGTCTTATTTTAATTCTCAACTCATTTTTAGATTTTTGCATTGCCTTTTTGCATAGTGTGAGAGTTGAACCCCACACTTGAAATTAAATATTCCCACCCATAACCCCAATGAGAAAGTAGCGAATCGAACTCTCCAAATAGAAAATGTTTAGAATTGAATTAACATAAGTGCATTAAATTTATGAGATTTTTTGGTACTTTTTCCTTGATGGGGTCGGCAGTGGTTAGATGTTGGGGCAGCTTTCTTAGCTTAGATTGGTGGGAAGGGCTTTAGGAAGGACTTTGCTTTCCGATCACTTTTTGAGGCTGGTTTGGACGAGCATGGGCAACATCGGGATTCACCATCCCTTTTGCCTTGGACAGACTTGCCCCCTTGTGTCACTTAAAGGGCAAAACCATCGAAGCAAATTAAGGGGCCAGAAGTCGTTAAAGAGAATGAGTCGCAACAAGTAATCACACGCGTTTTTTTTTTGAATGTCCTACAAGATAAACGTAAAAACCAAAACAAAAACAAAAAACGAAAACTTGAATATTCCTGAAAATAAAAAGGGAAAAATTGACGTGGCACGTGCCAAAATGTTCGTGCTGCAAATTAAAGGCATGTGATGATAATTGAAGGGGAACATGGTACAATTTTGTCTGGTCGATGCATCGCAATGCGTCCCATTCCGACAATATCACGGGTCGTAGATCGACATCCATGTTCTTTCATATTCCCGGAGGTGGGAGGACCAGGTCATCGACAGCGATAGCATGAAACGTCCTCCATCCTTTCGTACAGAGCCAAGTGCGCAGATTTACGGATCACACTCGTCGTCTTGAGCGGATCGAATTGCATCCGATGAGCTAACCCGTCCTAACGTTTCTTGGATCTTCGGCTAACTCTCTATTTCCGGGCAGGGAATTGGCGGGGTGTCTCTGGAAACCATAGTTAACGTGATTCTCTTCACGCCCCCTCGTAAGCATGGGTCTTTGAGATATCAACCGGCATCGTTTCCGCGCTCTTTCCGATATGCATACAGTCGTTCGGGCATGCATGAACTATTCTCTCGCTGGAAGTACATCCCTTGCGAACTCGAGTGATTCAATAAAAGAGTCGTTTAACCATTCATGACGATATTTTACGTGAAAGAGTCGAACAGTGCTCCCGGTGATTTAGCAAAACCTTTTACATTCTGGATACAATTCTTGCTCAGCATCTTTTACTAACTTGGAAAAGGACTTAGCGGCTTCATTAGGTTGCTCGTCATCATCGATGGCATCGTGTATGTTTCTGTCTTTGTTCATCGAACAAAATGCATCATTCAATGATCCATGCATTTCATGTCCGACATCAAAATCATGTGCTGGACTGACTAGCGGAATGGATGAAGATGTTTCAACTTGAAAAATAAATCCATTGCACAGTAGATGGTGTTCTGCATTGTCTAATCACCCACATGCCAGTCACACATTTTTTACATGGACATGAGATCTTTCCATTGACACTTTCACTGGCAAATGGTAAGACATCGCTGCAACCCGTTCCAATAATATAGGGTTGCCCTAGATCGGTTTGTTCGACTTCTATCCATTTCGAATGTTCCACAAATGAACAGGATATGGATCTACAGGAGCAAAAGGAAAATACACGAAAGAGGAGTTTTGGAACATAATGCTTATTTTCCATCCTTAAATCATGTTACAAATACACCACAAACAAGCATTAAAGATTCACTTAACACTAATGATTCATAGGAGCCATGCTATAGATTAAAAGGCTGATAGAGGAAAAAGGTCTGTGTAGCAAGACACATCACAAATTAAGGAATGATACAATTTTTCTCCAAGTTCAAGAACAATGAGCTGATTCTAAGTTTGATTTTAAAAAGTTGCACACAATTTTGTTCAAGTTGAACTTCCAGTTTCGTTCCACAGAAAGTTATTCAGACAAGGAAACATGCCAAGCCATGACATTGTGTATTCGAATGAGATCGATGCTTCAAAGTGATCGACTGGATTATACTTTTGTAGGTCTTGGGATGCACTAAAAAATTAACAGATGAAGTAGTCCAGCTGACCAGAAAAACGAGATCTGACGCAGTTGATTACGATCGATTCAAAAGTATCCTAGAAACCGTTTTCCCAGAGCAAGGTGCATGAGAGCTCAAATTGTGCGGGAGGCTCTTTATCCTTCATATTATAGAAATAGAGACGAAATTATAAGAGAAGTTATATAGTCTGCACTAGAAGAAAATAGAAAAATCGATAGTACAGGGTAAATATGTATGCCAAAAAAATGCATGATGAACCTACTGAGATCTAGCCAGATAACTCTTCGTTTCACCATAGGATAATTCTTTGTTATGCAGTTACTTAGAGAATGCACAAAGTCCGCGTTTGATATAATAGACACGAGACTAGCGTTTGGATCAAGACTTCACATATTTTTGGCTTGTAATATCATTATAATTCACATAGGAAAAGCCAATAGTCATATTAATTCCCCAACGAACCCAATCTCAGCTATTTCTTGCGCAACCCAGAAAGCAATTTGTAATAATGAATTGCAGGATATTTCAACTGTAAAAACCAAAAGCTGGCTGAAACCTTCTAAAGCATATCTATACCTCCGTATGATATATCCAACCTGATATCAATCTTACAATGATTAATGCCTAATTCAAAATCATGGACAATGCAATAGATTGGCTTCCAACAGCTGACAAAAGAGAAAAATGTCATCTAGTAGGATCAACCTTCTTTAGCAAGGTATAACCTATTAGGGCTAGAATTATCATCTAGAGGGGTGAATAAGTGAATGTGCGGAATTTAAGAAATAATTGAAACTAATATAGCAACATGACAATGTCTGGTGATAAATCATGTAAAGGATAGATCTTACCAATGTGCAATAATCTATCTCAAGATATAAATAAGAGTTTAGGGGATAGAAAAGTTCACGCGACAATTATAATGGTTTGACTTTGACAAGCCTACGTCCCCTCTCCCACGCTGATAGCTTATTGGTTGGATTCTAATAAAATGAGTCAATCGAAGGTCACAAGAACTAAGTATCCATTACTCAAACTCGTGTGTACAGATTTTCTGATCTCGCACTCACGACCTCTAAGAGATTACAAAGTTATGCTCACGAAGATGAATGTATTAAGGATGAGACTTTTTATGAACTTCGGAATTCTGAACTTCAGTTCTCGGCTCCTTTAGTATCACCACTTCCTTTAATACTCCTCAATGTCCAAGCTTACCATTGGACACTAGCTTTGAGGGTAATTCATCAATTAACCCGTTGGACTTGAATTTTGCTAGAAGATTTGATTGCTTCAAGATTGCTGAGAATAAAGTTTCCCTAAGATTCTACCACCCATACAACATATTAGATTTTCATAAGTTGAGTCCTTTTTTTAGAAAGAATATTTTGTCTTCAATTGATTGTTCCAGTGCTTTCGATACTCCAACTTTGAGAGATTGTATACAATATAATTTCCTTTTGGACAATCAATATATATGACAAGGAATTCATGCCAATCTACTAGTCGTTGCACAAGGGTTTAAAGTCTGGTCAATACCCTTATTCCGTTGATTATGAATATTAAGGAAAAGATGTAAGGACTCGGGTTTCCACTGTACACATATGTCCGCTTTGGACACTAAGTCCTCATGATTTTGTTCTTCTCAGGACAGCCTATACTAGCCCAAGAAAACACGTATGTACGATTAAGGGAACCCAAGCCTTATCAATTAGCGTAGGACTCCCCCAAAGTGATGTGGGACTAGAGATATGCGCTTAGCCTCACCCGCATACTATTAAGGCATCTTAATCCATCCCTCCGTACTGCCTCGGGTTGGGTCGTCCTATAAAATCTTCATCACAACTTTGAATATGATGAATAACATCTGATCATGCATTCCAGAATTTCCACCTGGAAAGATTTATCATCAAAAATAGAAGTCACTCAAGAAAAGTTTTGTCAATCTTCAAAATCATCTGGGAGTGTTTTCACAACATAACCATTGCTAAAATTTTGGATTTCTTTTCAAATGGTTTTCTTTAAGTTGATCAACAATGATTAATCTTCGTACATGTCGCAACCCGACCTCGGCACTGAATAGGAATTGACGAGCGAACGGGCGTAAAGATAAAGTTTACATGTGGTTAACCATGAGAGTTTCCTTATTGCACGTAACTCCAAGGACACCATCACCTCATCCTTTGGAATCGGCACCACGAGGTCTCTCAGTCATGGTAGTGCGCTCTCCCAAGACTGCACTTATGTGATAGCAGGATTTGTCGTGATTCTACCTCAACACCACGGTACATCTTGATTGACCGTTTTAAGGTCGAAAGAAAACTAGATGTAAAGATGAGTTTAAGGGTTTTCGATCATAATAGGCCCCTTACACACAGTACTCCAAAAGATGTCATGACCGTGAACCTTTTCCAAAGGTTTATACCCCTCACAACGGGTTCATTTATTATACACGAATTGTTTTCAGACAACTTAGAGGACATTTAGGAGTTGCTTCTAGCCTTGTTTCTAGGGGCCGGTTATAGTGCCCAATCCAAGGTTAGGAGTGATCCCTCGATACCTACGCAACCAAAGATCTAGAGTTCGGGGACTTAAATTACGCTAATGTTGCTAGTAACGTCTTTTCGGCACTTAACAATCAATGTGTTATCTAATGTGGTCATACATCTCTTTTTAATTTTTCGTGTAAGTGTATGAGGTAAAGGTGATCATGCATGGATGGTTCATTCGTGCCATTCTACTCTATTCTAATGGGAACAAGAACGAAACAAACACTTAATTGAAAAAACAATGTGTAAAAGTAAATGACCAAACCGATTTAGGGAAAGCGAGTAAAATCCATTCATACGATTCTAAATGCAAGTAAATAAGCATGCAACTCATCGGGTATTTATACAATGCATGAAAAACCAGAGACATATGTCAAGGAACAAATATTACAAATGAGAGGTCGGATTGGATATCGACTATTCATCCTCTTCGAGTCTTTCGGATTGCCATCTCCATGGACTTATCCTAAGTCTAGTCTACGGTTAGAACTCAGTTGAAAATTCAAAAAGAAGTTTTATATGCACAATGCAAACAACTAAACAAGCATCCAGAATATTAAAAAGAAGAACACCAATCAAATACGAATGGCCATAGCATCGGCCTTTGTAGTTCATGCAACGACCCACCTAAGATACTTACCTAATTCGTTTTAACGTGACCTATAGCTACTAGCCATCATTTTTATTATCGCGTAGTGACTAATGTTAAAAGTCCCTAATGCGAATTCTAAGTGTCATCCCAAAGTAACCCATGTAATCTTGCATCGCACCTAAATCATACATTTTAAAATCACATGCAAAGCTTGTAAGAAAGCATGCATGCAGACCATTTGACCTTATTTCTCAATCAATCAACCAATTGAGTGAGCCAACAATGGATCACTTATTTAGTTCTCATGCGCCAAACACAACCACATGCATTTCGAGGTAAGAAAGACAGTAAATATAAGACTTGTGTGATGCCCAAAAAACATTTTATGGACAATTGGCAAGAAAAGGCATTGTTTCAAAAAGACTAAATAAAAAGGGCCACAATTTCGTCAATGCTATGGAGCACATTTAACCATCAAAACTAGCATGGGTGCATCAAGGCATAACTGATCAAGTATCGTAGACGTTCTAAATATGATCCAAAATTTGACAAATTTTATGTCAAATCAAGGTTTTTAATGAACTTGTCAAATACGGATATGATTTTATTAAATTACGAATCATGTCTAAACGTTAAGGTGAGCTCGAGTGCATTGAGGGCACAAATGATCAAGCATCACAAATGTCCTAAACATGAATCAAGAATTCAATAAATTCATGTCAAATTGTAATGCAAAGAATGCCAAAATAATTTTCCTATGGGCATCACATGGACTATCAAAAACTTGCGATGGTTTTGAAACTATGTTGGGAAATCAGAATTTGAAAACATTTATGACCTTTGAATGAATGGTAAAAATTTCAAACCATGTTTTTATTTTGTGGAAATTTATGGCAATAAAGTACAGCACATCACGATCAATTTTCGAGGAGACATTGAGACCTAATTCATTACACATGATTCTCTAAATATTCAAGAACAAGAACATGTCAATCAGAAATGAAACAGGACAGCAACAAAGCACAAGTTCTATAGCTAAGATACCATACCAAACGACATGCAAATAAGCATAAATGTTATGCACAAATTTCATTAAGGACTCTACTTCAAAATTAATACACAGAAAGTCACACAAAATGGTCAAGCAAATTGGATCATAGAAATATGACAGCACTTCAGTTCAACCTAAATGCTAAGTTTGGACCCGATATAGCAAAAAAAGCAAACATGGCAAACGACAAGCTATTGAGGCATGCTATATGTCATTTCGAAGCTTGAAATGTCTCTTTCAAATATCTAAAACGTACCAAATGCAATTGAACTTGTTAACAAGTATGCCCAAGGACATTTACATCAAAAGGCCTAATTCTTAGCAACGATATCATTAATGTTTAGAACAAGTTATGCTTTATCTTCTTTAAATGACATGAACAAAGTATGAGGTACGGACACCTAGAGTGCCAAAATTTGGCACGGAGGGACACTTAAGTGCCAAAACTTTGAAAAGGTACACTTAAGTGCTAAAATCGAAGTAAAATGGATCACTTAAGTGCCACCTTGGCCAAAATCCGACCAAATTGCTGACGTGGCAATTTTCCGGCGAGGTGAGTGCAAAACGACGTCGTTTTGCACGCTGACGTAGCGAGAAAATGCAAAAACGACGTCGTTTTGTGTCTGATGTGTAAATAATTAATATCAAATTAATCGAATTAAATTTAAACTTAAATTTATTTAAAATATTCTAAAAAATAAAAAAATTAATTTTTTTTTTTAAAAAAACGGGGGCGTCGAAAGAGGCGGGCCGAGGGCTGAGCTCTCGCCGCCGTTGGGCGGGGCCGGCGATGGAGGGGGAGGGTCGGCTTGGGTGGCCGGCCCCGGCCCACCGTGGCCCTCGCCGCCTCCTTGCCATCGCCTGGCCCTGGCCAAGGGCTGGCGAAGCCGGCCGACCGGCGGTGCCGCCCCGAGCCCTCGCCGGCCCCTGGTGGATCGATGGCGAGGGCTTGCGAGCCCTCGCCCCAAATTTGGGCTAGGGCTCACGGGCCCTCACCGCCGGTCGGTCGGTGTTGCCGGCCCCCGGCCGGGGCTCGCGACCCCCGGTCGATGCTACCCCCACCATCGCCGGCCCTTCCCGCGACGGCGGGGAGGCGGTGAGGGTCGCGACCCTCACCGCCGGTCGGCTAGGGGCCGGCCACCTCGACCGACCCTCCTCCCCTTTGTCGTCGGCCCTTCTCGGCGGCGGTGGCGAGGGCTCGGCCCTCACCGCCTCCTTCGTCCCCCTTTTTTAGAATATTTTAAATAAATTTAAGTTTAAATTTAATTTAATTAATTTTTATATTAATTATTTACACATTTTTATTTTTTAGAATATTTTAGTTGGTAGTTTAATTGTTATTTTGAAAACGACGTCGTTTCGGGTGTGTTTGAGCCGAGTTAGCTCTCCGGCGAGCCACATAGGCAAGCAAAAATAATAAAATATTGTCACGTAGGATTTTCGGCAAGGTTTGCCGGAGGTGGCACTTAAGTGTCCCACTTTTCAAAGAAAGTGACACTTAAGTGTATCTTTTCAAAGTTTTGGTATTTAAGTGTCCCATCGTGCCAAGTTTTGGCGCTTGGGCTGTACTTCTGCCAACAAAATACATAGTTTTTTTGTACTATTAGGTCTAGACACAAGGTTTAAGTTTCATGAAGACATCTCAACCTAATTTGACTAACAAAAAGTCGCGTGAAATTTGAAAAATAGGTTAGATCAGTTTAACGCCCAAAATTGCAGAACTGAAAACCTACGTTCATCATGAAATTGACTAAGCTAACAATGATCATTTGGCGTGATCTAGACCTCATTAAAAAGCTTGTGAGATGCTCTACAACTTTCATGAAGAACTTAAGTTCAATTGAGTATGTTTATTAGCTCACTTCAGGGAAAACATCCCTCGGGTACATATAAGGCACATCAATGTAGAGACAATTTAATGAGGATTTTCCTATACAAATCCATTTCAAAAAATTGAAAAACTGATTATGCGCTAGAAAATCAGAAATAATCATCAAATCTACATCAATTGCAGAATAGATCAATGAATTTTTGAGGTGGATTTTAGGTACCAAATGACGTTCATTTAGGGCCCATATATCAAAACGAAGCTTATCACATGTAGATCGAAAGTACACCTCGACTTGAGAATTTGAGGTTTAAAACCTCGAATCTAGCGTAACAGAAACTATGTCCAGAGATCCTATGAATTTCTACAAAATGCTAAAGAACACAATCAACATCAAAATCATCCATAAACCATTGCAACACCAATAATCCATGATTTCAAGTATCTAATAGTTCTTAATCTTTGAATCCTAGTCTCGGCCGACTAACTCGACCTCAATTTATTGGATTCGAGTTTCGGATTGGTACCTTTATGTTTAACTCGAACTGCCCGATTTATCTTGAGCGAACTCCGATCATGGCCGTTGAAGCTCAAGGACACCTCAAGGATCACCGTGAGGAGCAAAGGATTGTCGGACAGTGAGGGATAGACGTCAGATCAGCTGCTGGTCAACTCAGGGGAGCATTGTCAATTGGAGACTTGTTGGAGTTGTTTTGAATGATCAGCCACCGGAGTAAACTCAAGGACATGCTAAAGACCATTGCTGGACACCTCGAAGAGATGAATATAGATCGCTGGACGACTGTCGAATGAGGATCGGGACTTGATTGGATGAAGACTGGCATAGGCATTGATCTTGATTAGTGAAGGAGACCGATCTCCGATCGATGATCAACGATGGTAAAATGGCTAGTCGACTGAGGTAGCTCGGGGACAGTGGCACATCGCTGGAGGAAGCCCGAACCGATGGCGATTAGAGCGGTAAGTGGCAATGGTTGAGAGAGAGAGAGAGCTATCTCCAAAAATGGCCCCGCCTTTGATTTTTGGAACGAAAATTAGTTATATAGTTTAGGGTGAGATATAATCCTCACCTTTAGATTGATCCAAGGGCTAGGGATTGATCTTCCTTAGCCTAACAAATTTGATTGACCCCCAATTAAGCACATGTTAATTTGAATGGAATAGATGCATTATCAATGAACAGTGACAATCGATTCCCGGGCTAATTTAAAAAATATAATCTAATCAGGGGTATTTTTGTAATTTCAAAAAAATTAAATTTGGAAAATAAAGGTACGGTTATGCTGGTCATGAGGTGGACCGCCTCGTGGTGGTCGTCGGCCACTGAGGGTCGGTCGAAGAAGGGCCGAATTGGCCACCTTTCATTGGTGGCCGATTGGATTGGTCAGGTCAATCCAAACCAATTTGATCGATTGTTTAATCGGTTCTTGAATGATCATCTTTTTATGTAATTTAGTCCTTTAGTCCTTAGGGACTAAATTGAAAAGGATTCAACTCAATTGTGTACTAAAACGAGCTAATTTGCATGATTTCTTACCTCGAAACCCAAATTGGATAATTGAACTCAATTGGTATAACAAAACATCTATTAGTTTAATTATCCGTGTCTACAATGGCCTATTACGTCCAAATTGACACTAAAATGGAAGTGCAACCTTAGTGTCAAATATCGATTGAAGGTCAGTCAATCTTGAAATTGAACTTCAATTCATCAAATAAGACCCTATTCTAGAATGCGTCAGCTCAAATTGCACTAATCGAAACTTATTAGCTTGGAGTTCTCAAATTCAAGCAAGCTAAAAGTATTAAATTGGCGAGTTCTTCAGTGAATTTACCAAAATTAACCTTGATTCACATTTGACTAAAGAAATGAGTAAAACAAAAGTGCCAATACGTGAGTCATGAGGAATCGATTTAGATCCCTCCTTGGACCTAAAAATGGCAATCTGAAATCCTACATGTCAAATCTCAAAATTAGCCACACTAGTGAATGGGTAATGAACCCTAAATCAAATGTTGTAAAAAGAACTAGACTAAAATATGAAAAAAATAAACGTAATTTCATTTTTGGTTGATTTCAAGTCTAAAACTGAAAAATCTGGAAAATGAGGTTATTAATTGATTTTTGCAAAACTTTCGATGCTAAAGTCGAATTGAAGCTAAAATGAAGTGATTTGTGATTTTTATATTTTTCAATTTTTTTGTTAAAGGTTTCACTAAAAATCAACATTTTAGTTGACTTTTTCGGAAATATTGATTTGGTGATCAAATCATTAAAATTTTTGAAAACTGTTATGGCAAAAGTGATATTAAGGCTAAAAGGGATCTTTTTATGCAAAAAGTCAATTTTTGACTCGGAATTAACTTTTGGTTAAAGAGTTGACTAAAAAGTCAACTCAAAAGTCAGCTGTTGACTTTTTGAGTTTTTGATGAAAATGAATAGGAAATTTACTTAAAAAAAATAAAAGGCTAGAAAAAAAGAAATGAAAGATGATACTTTTTTTTTCTTTTGAGAAATGGGCTTCATCGCGATCGGAAATCCTAAACTTGAATTTTTTACCTTTATCAACGCGTTGACTAAAAATTAGGTTTGTCAATAACTGCCATTCTTTGAGTGGGAGTTCGGAGAGGTTTTGCTCAAAGATTAATTTATACTTGCAAATTTAGTCGAGTCCACTTGGGAAATAAAATGAAAGAAAAATGACATTTGATCAAGAATATACCTCAAGTACCTACCATCGACCGTTGCATCATTGCTTCGTTTATTCCATCTCTATTCTCTTCTCTCTCATGGGATGGAACGAATGAAGTAAAGAAAGTGGAAGAACATAAAGTCATACATAGCGGAAAGTGTGGTTTAAGGAAAAACTCACGAACCAATAAGAGGGTTTGTTTTGAGCATTACTAGGAACCAATTAGAAAAGTTATGGTTTAAGGATTACAACGAATCAATTTGAAAAATTATGGTTTAAGGATTACCAAGATCAAATTTGAAAAGTCATGGTTTAAGGATCACCACAAATAAGAGAAAAGTCATGGTTTAAAGATTACCAAGAAACTGTTTGAAAAGGACATGCTTTAAGGTTCACTAAGAACCAGTTTAAAAAGTTATAGTTTAGGGTTGACCAAGAAATGATTTTAAAAGTCATGGTTTAAGGTTGACCCGAAACCGATTGAAAAACTCATGAGTTCTGAATGTGCTTGAGCAAACCAAACTGAAATAGAGATAAATGTTCCGCCGGGGAATGATAAATGTTCCACCGGGGAATGATTCCGAGATTGCTTAAAGCAAGTTTCAGTTGAAAATATGATAGGAAGACTTTGAATGTCATCCAAACATATTTGGTAGATGTCACCAATTATCAAATTCATTGGGAAGGAAACTTCATAAAACGATTTCCTCAAAATGTTAAAGAGTTTATAAAAAATGCCAAGTTGAAATACCCTAATCAGAAAGGTTTTTTCACAATGGCTCTCGAGTTTTTTTTTTTTTTTTGGATGAGAACGGAGAAATAGTATTAACTGGCAAGAGGTTTACAACAATTTAAAGCATTAGTACATAAAAGAGAAAAAAGGAAGGGAGGGGGAGTTTCAGGCCAATTGGGAGGGAGGATATGAAGCCCATGGGCTCGGGCGGCCCAATCAGCGACCGTATTCTCTTCCCTTCAACAAAGCGCACCTCTAGGGTTTGGAAAAGATGAAGCAAAGCTGCCGCTTCCACGAACAGAGCACGAGAGTCCCAAGGAAAGCGATTCTGATCTTGAACCGAGTCAACCAGCTGAAAGCAATCCGATTCGAGGATAAGGTGAGTTGTAGATCGTCCCGTTTGTAGCAGATACCGGAGCGCAGATGTGAAAGCTTGGATTTCCGTTTGTAGGGCAGAGGCGGCATTGATGGTAAGGGAGAAGCCATTGATCAACCTTCCTGCAGAGTTCGACAAACACCCGCCACGGAGCCTTGAGAAGAACCCGGGTGAAAGGAGTCGTCGATATTAACTTTCAGTACACCCAGATCAGGAGGACTCCAGCCAAAGGATACAGAGGGCAGATGAGAAGGGCACCTCCGGGTCGAAGAAAAGGGTGGATAAGTAGATCCGGCAGCGGCTATGAGATCTGGCAAAGGCTGAGTCCGATTTGAGCTCCGATTAGGAGTGGACTGATCAGGCTGCTTGTGTTGATGCAGGGGCTTGGAGTTACAGGTTTTGTAAGAGCAATCGTAGGCGATGGCATTGAAGACCACTAGATGAGGATTGGGGAGTCGTTGACGAAAGATGTAATCATTCCTGGCCTTCCAAATATGCCACAAAACAAATTTGCTACAATAGCCAAATCAGGTAATAAATCCTTCCTATACATGAGTTGTTGAAGCCAGGCATCAAATCTATTAGTTTGAAACTATCGCATGTTTATGTGAAACTGTGAATGAGACCACACTGCTTTGGTCCATGGACAGTGAAAGAAAAGATATTCTGTTGATTCAGGGATAGGATGACTACCGCAATTTTGACATAGGCTGCAAGTTGGATCCGATAAAATATGCCGGTTATACATATTTTCACCTGTTGCAATAGCATTATGGCATAGAGACCATAGGAAGATTCGTAATTTAGGGCTCGTCGGCACCTGCCAGATAGTATTCCAAAAACGCCTGGGTAGCGTAAAAGAAGAAGATGCCTGGTTATGATCTAAGTTGGATTTGCCTGATCGTAGACAATTATAACCACTTTTGACAGTATAAATGCCATTTTGTCTCCCTGTCTAGATTAAAGAATCAATTGTAAACTGAGGGCGTACCTGTATTCGGAGAATCTCAATTATAATTTGATCATTGAAACTGTTTTTGAGCAAAGAGATATTCCAAGATTGCTGTTCAGGGTTAATGAAATCAGCAACCATAATAGGTTCATTGCGCGGTACAAGTCCCCCAATAATACCCATAGATAGCCATTTGTCCTCTCTAATACGGATATGCTGGCCATTACCCACTGACCACTGTAGATGATTAGACATAGAATCACGGCCATGTAAAATGCTTTGCCAACCCCAAGAGGGCCCGGCGCCTCTTTCTGCATGCCAGAAATCTTTTGAAGGGAAATAAAGCCCTTGAAAGATACGACTCCACAATGAATCAGGGTTTTGAAACAAACGCCAAGCTTGTTTTGCTAATAGTGCCTTATTGAAAGCCACTAGATCTCGAAAACCAAGACCCCCTGCATCTTTACGTCTCTTCAATGATTCCCAATTTTTCCAATGCATTCCTGATTTTTCGCTTTGAGTTTGCCACCAGAATTTAGAAATTTTTTGCTCAATAGCTTTGCAAAGAGAAATGTGAATTTTAAAGATAGACATAGTGTATTGAGGCACTGCTTGAACTACGGCTTTAATCAACACTTCCTTGCCATCTTTCGAAAATAGTTTTTCTTTCCAGCCATCCATTTTTGAATTCACCTTAGCTAATAACCAAGAAAACATCTCTGTTTTGGACCTACCCCAGTCCGAAGGTATGCCAAGATATTTCCCTGTCTTGTGCATCACCGAAACACGAAATTCGCTAGCCAGATATTCCTGAAGAGGTGCTGGACAGCCACGACTAAAATATATACCAGACTTATTTCGATTTATTGCCTCTCCCGATGCTTGACAGTATTGATTTAAAATGTTTAACAGGTTTTGGCATTCAAGCAGCTTTCCTTCAATAAAGAAAATGGCATCATTGGCGAAAAATAAGTGTGAAAGATTAGGACAGCTCTGGGTAAGTTGAATACTTTTAATGTTTCCCATAGC